>OX369275.1:1383453-2761906 GCA_947284805.1 Coleophora flavipennella
TTACGTAGAACGGAGCGTTCGTAATTCAGGGGAACCGAAACGTATGAGGACGCAGTGAAGCGTTTGCACACAGGTGCGTCCGTTAGGTTCTGTAGGTAATTATATTTCAGACTGTAATTAACAGTGCGTCAGTCAAAGAGAATGTTTCAAAGGCAAGTCGTGCATCTTAAACGGAATGAATTGCGTGCGACAGATAATAAAGGTATGTATATTTAATTCATGTAAATCATAAACCTAAATACCTATATATTGTATAAGAGGACAAACTGACTGACTGGCTAATTTATATCAACCTAAGGGCTAAATCCCTGGGTCTATATTTTCTAGAGATTTGGCAAAAATCATCGAATGTAGCCATGTAAATATGATATCTACCCGGGCGTATCCGCAGGTAAAAGGTAGTGTTAACGTTAATAGTTAATTGTTAAAAAAGTGTTAATTTATATGTTAGTTAATATATTAGTTAATAAAATAACGTCTCATTTACTTTAATTACAAGTGGCGAGGGCAAGTGAGATTTCCATAGAATAAAAAAATAAAATAGAGAGTACTTGATTCAGAAAATTGCAACGAAAAACTAGCTTAAATACCAACAGTATCACTGGGCGTGTAACATTCAGCCGCACCGCAAAAAGGCCTAAAAATGCTTAACAAATTAATAGCCGAGTAATTTTTTCTATTTCGCCCGCGAACCCCTGAAACTGACCGCGGGTGGCGTCTGAAAAAATATTATCCATTTTAATTTCCTTCCCTTCTCTCGTGTGTTGTATGTGTTGTGTGTGTTCGGGTGTTTTGTTGTGTTTTTGTTGCAGCCGGTGGATTTTATTGAACGTGCTGTGTGCAGCTGGAATTTGTGAGGATTGCAGGAAGGTGTAGGATATAGGATTATAGGTAGGTGCGAGTATGTATGAACCTTCTGTTTGAAGTATAAATTAAAAGTGCACGAGTGTTTGCTAGGAATAGAACTAAAAAATAAGAATAGGTGCATGCAATATGTATTTTTGTGGAATCTCGAAAGTCAAATCAAATCAAATCAAAATAATTTATTTTAAATAGGTGCTTACACACACTTTTAAATAGTCAAAAAAATAATAATATACTTATTGTCTATTACTTACAGTCTCAGGTAATGGTATTTGTTATAGAATCAACATAATATATATCTTTGACATTTACATAATCTATTATTTTATAATATCCTCTATAGAGCACAATCATTTTTTGACATAAGTCTTGAATTTGTTCTCTGACAAACTAGTTACATTTTCTGGAATTTTCATCATCATCATCATCATCATCATCATATCAGCCACAAATCGTCCACTGCTGGACAAAGGCCTCCCCCAAGGATTTCCACGACGACCGGTCCTGCGCTGCCCGCATCCATCGGCTTCTGGAATTTTAATTGGAAGCAATTGGATAGTTAACAATCGGTAAGTAATATGTCTAAAAATCTATCCTTGGAAGCAATTAATACAAGGTAGCTTGAAAGAGAAATGTGACGTAATGACATAATCTAACCGCCTCCGTTGCTTAATGGTTAGTCCATTTGCTTCACTATTCGAGGACACGGGTTTGAAGCCCGGCGGGGCCCAACTTTGTAAGACTGGGTTTGGTTGGTGGAAGGGCGTTTTCTAAGCCCGCCTGGCTAGCTACCATCTTATCTAAATCTTGCCGCCAAACATCAACGTTGACAGCATTAATGTGTTCCGGCATGAAGATAAGATAAGATAGCCAGTTCCCCATTTGCGTTAGGGAATTTGATAACCTCGCTTCCATCTTCGGCATCATTGTCACTTACCATCAGGTGAGATGACGTCAAGGGCTTATCAATTGTGGATAAAAAAACCTGTTTCATAAGTAAAGTTTCAGGCTTCATTTTCGTCTTGCCCCAAAGCCCTTCCTTTTAATATCTACATACTCATTGCTTAGTTCACGCTCGCTACAAAATGAAAAATACTATAGAAATCTTTGCTCGCTACACCATTCAGAAAACATTATGCTGTAACTCACACCAACAAAAACAGAGCACAATAAATCAATACCTTTTACATCATAAAACTTTCTAAAAAAATAGGTGTCATCCACAAACAACGGAGCGCAACCGTACAGAACATAGGAGGGCACGATAGCGCAACTTCCCCGGGCGCGCGCGGGCAATAATCGCCGGGCAAAACGGGCAAAGCGAGCAGGCGGCGGCGGGCGAAACAAAACAATTGACACCCGGCAACAAACTATTCTTCGCGCTATTGGTAGCAAAAATTTATGAGTTTTGTTTCTCAGATAGTTCCGAGTTGCGAGTTGCAAGCGCTGCTCATCGATGAAAGTTGTTACTTCTTGTGTACCTACTTAATGGATTGCGATATTTGCTGCGGGATCAACGAAACAACTAAACTTTACGTTTTGTTTTCAATTAATGGACAAATACTGTTTAATATTTCTAATTTTAGCGTTACGTACAGACAGAATTTCCTATCATCTAGGTATACAGGGTGAAACAAAATGGGTGTAGGGGCCGTTAACAGGGGCTTACACTCATCGCTCTGAACAAGTTTCCCTAAGAGACTATGCGTAATAGACTTATGGTGCTAAAATATCGGACTTAAATTAACCATGCTTACTTAAATTAAATTAGCTTATTGACCAATTTTGCGAATAAAGTTTTTGTCTTTGTGTGTTTTGACTGTAGAGTAGGGGCCGTGTAAATAACCCGGCCAAGTGTGAGTTCAACTAGCACTCCGAGGGTTACCTACCTCCGTACCTCCACACCTCTCCCCACAACTACATAATGATAATGACAATGATACCTATTCACATTACAAACAAAAGACATCAACGCGAGCTACAAAAATGTGCTTTTTTTGTCATTCAGTTCGGAAATCCTTAGCGCAAGTGCGACTTTTTGCATTTGTTGTTTTATTTCAGTTTTACTTTAGTTTCATGCTTGTATGTATTACTGTTTTTACGATAGAGATAAATTAAAAATACTTTTAAAGACGAAGTTTTTTTATATGGGACCTCCCTTATTTTTTCACTTTTTCTGAGTTTTACTCGTAGTATTTGTTGTTGTAGCGGCAACGGAAATACATATTCTGTGAAAATTTCAACTGTTACCTATTACTGTTACCTATTCAAGAAATACAGACCGCTGACAGACTGACAGACGAGACGGACAGAGAGCGGAGACTAAGTAACAGGGTCCCGTTGGTCACCCGTTGGGTGTCCGTCGGTGAAGCGTCGGTGGCTCAACCGGTAACGACTCGGTTCACTTAACCAGAGGTGCCGGGTTCAAATCCGGATGGCCATTTGATTTTACCAATGAGTTTTTCGAAACTTACGTATATATATACTCACTGATTGCTTTAACGGTGAAGGAAACATCGTGAGGAAACCTGCACACACCTGCGAAGAAACTCGAAGGTTATGTGTGAAGTCGACCAACCCGCACTGGGGCGTGGTCGACTAAGGCCCGATCGCCCTAATTCAGGGTAGGCTCGAGCCCCTCGGTGGGGACGTATATGATCTGATTTGATGGTCACCCGTTGGGTGTATGGAACCCTAAAAGACATAGTAATGAGAAACAATAATTTTTCTACACCCCGTATAACCTCTCAGCGCTTTTATTTATGAATGTGGGAAGGAACCCGTTTTAATATCCCCTTTTATACTAGACATTGCACATATTTATACGGCTCTGTATCTACGCTCCGCTACCGACGTTAATTGCGAGCTGAAAATGAGAAAATGTGAAATCTTTTACGAGACGGAAAAATTAGCATACAATGTAATGTAAATATGCATTTCTACCAAAATGCAGTTCCTGGAAATTTACACTATTTCCCACGTTGACTGTGTGCCTCCAATTTGCAGATCTAATCAGTATTATGGCTTGCTGCAATCACAGCTACAGATATAAATTGAACTGTTCCATCTATCCCTACCTGCCTAGTGATCCCTACAGATAGGAAATAATTGATATTTTTCCATTTGTTTAAAGATAGGAAAACTTTTCTTTTTTCTTTTCCACAAAGGAAACCTGTGTCCAGAAAATATTTAAAACACCTAATATATGGTTAAGATAAAGCAACTACCAGAATATAATTAGTTCCTCCGGGGCGTAACGGTTTGTTCATTAGCTTTATATTAGAAGATATTGGGTTTGATTCCAAACTGAGTTTAACTTTGTAAGTCGCGGTTCGGTAAATGGAAGGGCATTCTCTAAGCCCGCCCGGCTGATCTAAGTCAGAACATAGCCAAAATGAAGGCAACATAGCAAGTTCCCTATTTCGTTGGGGAATCTTGGTAATTGGCTTCCATCTTTGGCATCATCGTCACTCACCCTCAGGCTTACCAATTTCGGATTTACAAAAAAATTTTGGTGCATTAGTGCTATGATTAATACCTATTACAGGCAAGCTTTCTATTTTTCTAAATTACAAGTAGAGATAAAGTAAATCTAAGTATCTCCTTCAGCTAATAGGGGTCGTCCATGTATATGGTATTGACTATAGGTGACGAGAGGCAGGCTAATGCCTGAGCCTCTGTAGAGCAAGCTTGGTTGTCTTGCTGAGTGCCTAGATTACATTGGAACTGCGCCACTAGATCCAGCCTAATGCAGTGAGACATAAGGTTAAGTGTGCAGGTGTACACAGGTGTACAGGCAAACAGACAATCCGAGTGACAGAGTGTTGCATGCAAGCAACATTATGATATTACTAGCTTTTGCCCGCGGCTTCGCCCGCGTGGACATCGTTGTAATGACTGTCTTAGAGGGTGCGCGGTGCGCGAGCGTGGACATTATTGTTTTTCAGATCCCTCGGGTACTATGTCAGGATATGCTTATTAGTAAATCATGTCATTTGCCACCCACTCAACCATCTCTGTGCAAAAAATCACAACAATCCATTGTTCCGTTGCTATGTTAAAGAAATTAGCCAAAAAAGAGTATTTTTTTAGTTCCCTCAGGAACTGCATCGGGCTATGCTATTTTTATGGGATAAACGGTAGCCTATGTCCTTCCTCGTGACACAGGCTACCTGCATGCCAAATTTCATCAAGATTGATCAAAGCGTTGAAGCGTAAAAAGGTAACAAACGAACAAACTTCTTCTTATAAAAATTGTTTTATAAAATGTCCAAATTTTGCTTTTTAGAATATGTAATAGCATGTAATAGATAATGTATTCTATTAATTTACAGTTACTTAGGACTTATAATTGAAGCACTGAAGCCCTCACACATTGCTATGCCCTCACAGGGCGTCATAATTAATTAAAAAACACCTACCTACTATTACACATATTATTATGTTTGTACATCATTAGTTGTGACACTGCAATGAATAAATGAAATGAAATGAAATGAAAAACAAACAAATTTTCACATTTATAATATTAGTAAGGATATACAAGTAACTCTATGTAAAATCAAAAAACACTCTCTGGCCGAATTCATATTATAGTAAAGCGGGAAATATTTGTAGATATTTATAGAAACAATGAGGAACAATTAATTTAAAAGCACTAAATGACGGCACCTTGGCAGATTGACTACTGTGAAAGAAGGTATCTAACTTATTTAAAGGTAGGGCACAGTAGTAGTTGCCTCAAATTACAGAAAGAAGCCGAGTTTTGGACTTTATTACTTGCCGTCTAAGCTTAAAAACACGCAAAAGACCATATACTACTTATTATTTATTTTTTCTCAATAAATATTTGAGTGCGTTTGGCTGCACCTCACCTGATGTGCCGAAGCAGCCGAGGATGTAGAACGCAAGCTCAATAGTGCCTATTCATTCTCGTATTATACGAATCGGGGGAACACGACGCCGTCAGAGAATAGAATAGTCATTTACTGCGTATTTTTATGTGCACGCTGTTACGTTGTAATGTCTTGTACTAAAGTCTTAGTAAGTTAGTGTCTTGAAATAAACAATTCGTCCACAGGCATTCACCAATGCACGCCAAGTCAAGTCCGACGGTTAACCGAGTGGACATAAAGCTACATTGAATTTGATGCACGTCCCTCCCACTGCCTGCCCCCCCCCCCCCCCCCCCCTCTATAAAATTAACAATTCTTATCACTGCCGCCGCTCGTAAAACGTCGTCGGGTGATGTGAGTATGACGGAGTAGTGAAACCTTACTACCAGTTATAGGCTAGCGAGTGGAACGAACTGGAAATTTTAGTCGAAAGGTTTAACTTCGGTTGCAGCATCTCAGATTGTTGATAACTGACTGTTAATAGACAAAGACAGCTAAATGCAGATATAAAAATTGGTGCAAGTGTCACGTCTTGGGAATTAAATTGTTGTCAAGGATTTACCAATTGTTAAAAATAAAAAAATTAGGAAGACTGTTGAATCTCTATTTACCGACAGCGTACGTAAAGTTCATTTCCATCGTCACGTTGGTGACCAAATAACATTTAACACTAATAATAAATAAAAAACGGTAATTCAAAAAACTAAAAAACCCGACTGCGTTTCTGTGTGATTTGGAAATGAAAATCCCTAAAACAAGAAAGTCGTCATACCCGATTGCACTTAACTTAAGAAAAATTTTAGCAGTCGGGACCCATTACCAATAACACGGACGGTCAAAACTTATAAAACTGTAAAAAGTTTTCACTTTTGTCGGTACTCTCGGAGTGGTTAGGTTATTTTAAATAGAGGGGGGATTTTTGTATTGTATACCCTTTTTTACGACGAAATATAACAAGAGAATTGCAAAACATACAAGACAAGTAGGTATTACTTAATCACCATTGGACCGTATTGAAGATAAAGAAAACGCTAAACACGTTAAAAAACCGACTTCCACCGCAACAACTTCGAATAATTTTGCATTGTTATTTTTGGTTTTTGTTAATTTTCTAATAAAGTATTACACTGATTTTGTTAAAATTTATATGAAACTACAAGGCAAGTACTAGCTTTCGAACAAAAAAAGAATTATCAAAATCGTTTCACCCAGTCAAAAGTTCTGAGGTAACACATTAAAAAAACATACAGTCGAATTATGAACCTCCTCCTTTTTGGAAGTCGCTTGAAAATGCAGTTGCATCTTTTTCCTAAGCGCCTACAAGGTCCCTAGGTTGTGAACTAATACATAATCTGTTTCTCTAATGTGTTTCGATTTTGCAGTCCAATTAGGTTATCCTACATTGACAGGGTCCATTCCATCTGCATATCGACAGGGCAGCTTGTCTGTTTCCATTAATACATTAATTATGGATTATTAATGGCTTATTAATTGTGGATTAAAATAAATTTCACGATGTTTGTAGGATTTGATCGACCTTTAAAATTTTGAACAATGTTTCAATGCGCAGACTAATGTTACTCTAAGTACTACGCTTCTACGCCGTAGTAGGAAATAAATAGAGTTAAAAAAACTAAAAAACAAGCTTTTAAAGTTCATCATACTAAAAAGTAGAAAATAATAATTAACAAAAAATACTCGTATTATTGTGAAAAAGCGTGGGGCGCTCTGTGACATATTTTTCATCTATCGATTTTATTTTTAGTTCAAACTTATGAAATCATTATAATATTGTCGCTGATTCTTGATAAGTCTACAAAGTATGAATAAAATATGTCCGTTTAAAGTGGGTCAAAATCGAGTCCAAAGGAGTCGGTTACGTACAAACATACAGGTGAAGCTAATAAAAGCGTGATAAAAACGTAGTATAGTAGTAGTGTAGAGAGAGATACACGTTTTTGCAGTTTTCCTTTTGACCTATTACATTACCTAGCCACATTTTCAAGATTCTCGTGTCTGTAGAAAGCTCCATCAAAAACTCCAAGTAACACTCGGCGCAGTAAAACGTCGCTATCACTCCAGCCGGAGCGAGGAAAAAACGACTTTGACGGCTGCCAAGTGGAAAATAAAAAAAGATAGGCAAAGGCGTCCATCGCGACGCGGCGCGGGGCGGGGCGGGGCGGCCGTGCGACCGCGGGGACATAAAAACTGCATTTTTACGGGCCCAGCCGTAAACCCGCTCGTTCTGCTAAGTGCGGCGCGACTCGGTTTGATGGTCAAGTTTTAGGTGATCATGGTCTGCTGTTTTTTAAGAACTTTTTTGTCGTCCGTAAGGCGTGCTGTTCAGGGGTTATTAAACTTTTTTTTTGTCTGTAAAGTCGGTTTACGGACGATAGTTTAACGTGACAACGTCATAACGTAACGGGAAAATGAGTGTATCGGGACATTGAGTCACCCTTATTCGTGCGTGCAGCCGGCGTCCATCGATTTATTAGACGTTGCCACGTCAAAATGTGCATGTTAAAAGAAAGTACCGGTTCAAGTTACTATCCGGTTGTTACATTACAACAGAAACTGATGGAGAGCACATTTTGCCCTAGTCAGCCATGACGGTCAGAACACAATCCGGTATTTGGCTACTAGTCATTTGAGTTACCTCTTCAACCGACTTCCAAAAAGGAGGAGGTTCTCAATTCGACTGTATGTTTTTTGTATGTGTGTTACCTCTGAAATTTTGACTGAATGAACCGATTTTGATTATTCTTTTTTTATTTGAAAGCGAGTGCTTCCTGTGTGGTCCCATATAAATTTTATCAAAATAAGTATAGAACTTTATTAGAAAATTAACAAAAAACAAAAATAATGCAAAATTGTATGAAGTTGCGATGGAAGTCGGTTGTTTAACGTGTTTAGCGTTTTCAATTATATCATCTATCAAAAATGAAAATTTTTTATAAAAGTATCCGTGTTACAGGCATGTGACGTCATTGTATTACCGAACTAACTCAGTGATTTTAATAAACGAAAAATTAAAAATTAAATAAAATATTAATTGAGTGATTATTGGTGCTTTTGTATGTTACAAACCTTGTCCTGTCAATAACGAATCGAACAAAAAAAAATAGCCAAAACAGTCGAGCCTTTCTCAAGTGATGATATTTCATACATGTGGCAATTGATTTATTATTTGTGGGAGCAAGACACCAATAGCAGCTCGAGACACGTTCACAAAGATTGTTACACTTTATTTGTCGGTGCAAGACACCAATAGCAGCTCGAGATACGTTCACAAAGATTGTTACACTTTATTTTTCGGTGCAAGACACCAATAGCAGCTCGAGATACGTTCACAAAGATTGTTACACTTTATTTGTCGGAGTAAGACGCCAATAGCAGCTCGAGATACGTTTACAAAGATTGTTACACTTTATTTGTCGGAGCAAGACACCAATAGCAGCTCGAGATACGTTCACAAAGATTGTTACACTTTATTTGTCGGAGCAAGACGCCAATAGCAGCTCGAGATACGTTTACAAAGATTGTTACACTTTATTTGTCGGAGCAAGACACCAATAGCAGCTCGAGATACGTTTACAAAGATTGTTACACTTTATTTGTCGGAGCAAGACGCCAATAGCAGCTCGAGATACGTTTACAAAGATTGTTACACTTTATTTGTCGGAGCAAGACACCAATAGCAGCTCGAGATAAGTTTACAAAGATTGTTACACTTTATTTGTCGGAGCAAGACGCCAATAGCAGCTCGCGATACGTTTACAAAGATTGTTACACTTTATTTGTCGGAGCAAGACGCCAACAGCAGCTCGAGATACGTTTAAAAAGATTGTTACACTTTATTTGAATCAAACGTCAGGTATTACGACCTGGGTGAAACCGGGGCTGGCTTGACAATCGCAGGATAATCGCGTGACAATGACGCTTGTTGGTCCTGGTGCACCTCGTCAGTTCACCCATGTGGACCATGAACAAAAAATTGTGTTCGTGGGCCACCTTTGTTCACCTAGGTGATCCACGAACTTGTACTTGTGAGCCGCTCGTATGTGGTTGCTAAGATGACCTTTTATTACTAGCGTATGGTAGTCTGTTATGTAATTAAAATGGCAACACTGAGTTGAGAAGCTATGTTGGCTGGCTGTCAGTTTTGGGGCAGTCACTTTTGAACGGAGCATCGAACAGAACGGATATGTCATGCCATCGCTGGGATCACCACGTTTGCATCCATTGTAATACAAGGCATCCTGTAGAATTTATATTGCCGAATAATCAAGACTATTAAAAGAGGACATCTGTGATATAACTGCATTGTTATTTCGACACCCACGACCAAAATAGTTAAGGAAGTGAACCATAAGGCCGTCCATAACCTAAACACCATCCTGCATATTTATATAGATTTTTGAGAATTTCAAATTCCTTATTTACAGCACTAAGGGAGCAACGAATTAAATTGAACAAGAAAATCACTATAAAACTTTTCTAATTCAATTCTTATCTTTGTAAAATGCTTCGCACTTTAGGCTTTAGGTAAAACCCTAATTGTAATTGTAATTGTAAGGACGGGCTGATTTCCGCAACCAGGCGCCTGAGCGCCCATTTTGCGTGGTTGGCCGGCATCACTGCCAGCCCAGCTCCTCCAGGAAGCCCAGTAGCCCCCTCAGGTTGCCGACGACTTCCGGGAGTGTCCTATGGTCGCCGAGATGCTCGGCCCTGTACGCCGCCACCTCTCTGCAATCCAGGAGGATGTGGGCGGCTGTCTCCTCGGCCGCCATGCACGCGCGGCACAGCGGGCTGTCTGTAATCCCCAGGGTAAAAAGATGTTTGTTAAAGTAACCGTGACCGGTAATGGTCGCTGTTACCTTACGGAGCTGGAGTCTCCCGAGTTTCAGGAGCTTCCTAGTCAGGCCAGCATTTGGCGACGGTAGCGCCTGTCTGGCCTGGCGACATGCTTCCAGTCCTGTCCAATATCGGTTATGTTCTGACCTTGTACGCAGCCGTAAGGTGGATCTGAACCAGCCCGAGGGGAGGGGTAAAATAGGTTCCGGTCCTACAGCTACAAGTTCTGACCCTCTCCTGACCAGTTCGTCGGCTGCGTCGTTTCCACGCGAGTTACTGTGTCCCTTGATCCATTGCAGAGTTACATTGCTGTGGTAACATACCTCTGTTAGTCTTTGGTGACACTCGTGTATTAGCCCCGAAGTGATGACATTACTTTGGAGGGCCAGTAAAACCGCTCGACTGTCTGAAAGGATACGAATGGAGTAGCCCTGTACCCTTCTAGCAGTGATTGCATTAGCAGCCAGAATGATGCCCATACACTCCGCCTGAAAGACTGTGTTGTACGCACCAAGTGGTTTGGATATTTTTATGTTTAGGTCTTCTGAGAAGACCCCGCAGCCGGTCCCAGCTCCAGTTTTGGACCCATCGGTAAAGATCCGAAGGTCCGATAGGTTCTGGCCTTCCCAGGGGTCCTCGTAGAGCTGAATTTTGTATTTCTTGTCAAAGACGAACTGTTTTGGGATTCTATCGTTGACAGCTGCGAACAGCGGTTCTTCCGAGACAATATTGTCCAGAAGTTCGACGTGAGGAGTCCCTTCCTTGGTCCAGAGGTTCAGCAGCTTTAATCGTACCGCAGCGCTGGCTGCCTCTTGCTGGATGAACAGCTGCAGGGGCGGCACGTTCAGCATCGTCTCCAGGGCTGCTGTTGGTGTTGTTCGCATGCAGCCGGAGACCGCCATGCATGCTGTCCTTTGGAAACATTGAAGTTTACTTACGACAGTCGAAAGTTTGGTGCGTGGCCACCATACCACCGCGCCGTAGCTTACCATAGGGCGAATAACCGCTGTATAGAGCCATAGCATGATTTTTGGGGTAAGGCCCCATTTCTTACCCACCATTCTACGGCACTGCCACAGAGTTATTGTAGCTTTATTTAACTTGCAGTTTAGGTGACTGCTCCAATTCAACTTGCTGTCAAGTATGACCCCTAGGTACTTAACTTCTGGTGAGAGTTGGAGATCTGTGTTGAATAGCTTGGGTAAATTATAGTTACCCAGGTTCCGCTTGTTGGTGAACAATACTAGTTCTGTTTTCTTGGGGTTCACTGACAGTTTGAACTCGGTGCACCAGCGTTCCACGATGCGTAGCGCGGAGCGAGTGACATCGCAGACTATGTTTGCGAAATTTCCTGATATAAGGATGGTCAGGTCGTCTGCATAGCCTACCGTGAAGTAGTGATGTCTGTTAAGCGTGGTAATCAGGTCGTTTACCACCAGATTCCACAGTAGCGGTGATAGTACACCTCCTTGGGGGCATCCCTTCGCGACTATGGCTGTACGTGCCTTACCTCTGTCCAGCTTGACGACCCGCTGACTAAGCATGTTCCCGATCCACTTTGTCATGGTCGGGTTCACGCCATGCTTACGGAGCGCCATCTCTATGCTGGAGAAGTTTGTCTTATCAAATGCACCTTCGATGTCGATGAAGGTGCCTAGGCACATGGCCTTGCCTTGAAGCGCCGCCTCAATCTTACTGACAACAGCGTGAAGGGCTGACTCTGTGGATTTACCTTGACTGTACGCATGTTGGTTGCGGTGAAGTGGTAAGTTTATTAGCGCGTTTTCCCTCAGGTCCCTGTCACAAAGTCTCTCTAGTGTTTTCAAAAGAAACGATGTGAGACTGATGGGTCTGAAGGATTTAGCGTCAGTGTAGTCGCTTTTTCCTGGTTTGGGCAAGAATATCACCTTTACCTCCCTCCATTTGTGCGGTACGTACCTGTGGGCAAGGCACGCCCTGAGGATGTCCGTCAGGATATTAATGACGGAATCTCCCCCCCACTGCAAGAGGGCGGGGAAGATTCCATCACAACCAGCTGCTTTGAAGGGTTGGAAGCTGTTTAACGCCCACTTTACTTTATCTGCGGAGACCACTTTGTCGGCTACGGCCCAGTCTGTCTCAGTTGCATATGTTTCCTCTGCATTCCAACTTACCTCTTGCACTATTCGGCAGTCGGGGAAGTGTGTCTGTAGTAGTACACACTCCGCCTCCTCAGGCGAGTTGGTGAGGGTGTCGTCGGGTTTCTTTAGCGATCCCAGATCTTGATTCGGGCCGCTGGAGAGGACCTTTCTTACCCTGTTCGCTTGGGCACACGATTCAACTCCATCGCAGAAGCTACGCCACGATGCAGTGCTATAGTATCGTATCCTCTTCTTGTATTTGGACTTGGCAGTTTTGTAGTTGTCCCAGTCCTGTTCGTTACACGTGTTCATTGCTCTATTAAATAGCCTTCTGACTTTTTTCCTGAGCCTCTCCAATTCAGGTCCCCACCAGCTTACCTTTTGGCTGCCATTCGCTGGTGGATTGATTAAGGGGCAAGTTTCTTGGTAGACGCTGCTGAGGCAGTCTGTTAGGTCACTTACTTGCAGTTCTATTTGGTGTGCTCCTTCCAATCTATGCGGTACCCCAGACTGTTGCAGTTTCTGCTCCACCTTAGAGCGGTAGGCAGCCCTGTCGGTCTTCCGGGGGTTCCTGCGAGGAGGTTTTGCCACTGTATTCACCTGGAGATCGAACCGGATCCACCTGTGGTCTGAGCATGAAGCTTCCTCAGTCGCTACGTGCCAGTTGGATACCAGTTGCATTACTCCGCTGGTTGCTAAAGTAATGTCTATTATGCTCCTGCTCCTTCTCGTGACGAAGGTAGGTACCGAACCTCTGTTTAAAATGTTGAGATTGGTTGTGAAGAGATAGTCCACTAGGGCCTTACCTCTCTCGTTGCAGCTTGTCATGCCCCACAGGGTATGGTGCGCGTTGCTGTCAGCAGCCACGAGCAGCTCCAGTCCATTACCCTCGCAGTATGAGATCAGCCTCTCCAGATCTTGAGGTGGGGGGTCGTCGCCGTCGGGCATATAGGCCGATGCGACAACCATCTCAGGTAGGCTGTTGTTTGGTTCGCCCTGGAGCAGCTTGATGGCGCTCAGGTCTCTAGAAAAGAACTCGGTTAACGGTTGTGCAGCCACGTTTTTAGTGATGTATATAGCTGATCTGGGGCCCTCAGGTCCGCCGTAGGAAAATAACTTACCTCCGGCGTTGGAGAGCCCGCATATCTTTCCGGCCCTAACCCACGGCTCCTGTATTAGGGCCACCGCAGTTTTGTTGACCTCCAGCCACTTGCGGAACTGAGCCGTTGCGGTTGTACTGTGGTGGAGGTTGGCCTGTAGGACGCTAGAGACGAGGGAAGGGGACGCCATCTTGCGATAGCAAACCCCTCTCCTCGTCCGATCCGATGGCAAGGTTGCCCATCTCCTCGGTGCACTCGTCACCGCCATCCGAGAGATCTGAGATCTCCGGAGAGCCGAGACGACCGCCCGAAGGAGACGGCCCGATGGTTACTGGTGTAACCTCGGTGTCCGCAACCTCAACCATGGGTTCCAGCTGACCGGCGGGTGCCGGAGTTAGCGGGTCAGTTACGTTGAACTTTCCCTTAGGCCCTTGAAATTTAACGTAGACCTTGCCCAGCATAAATGACAGGCGACGTCCACGCTCAACCAGGGCCCCGACGATATCGTCTGGGAGGCTGACCACAATGAATGTTCCATTCTCTTGTGGGTCAACCTTGTGGATGCGCCACCGGTGGACCTGGGCCCAAGAGTTTTGGTGGTTGAGCGCACGCCCAACGTCCGTAATCTCGGGCCAGTCCCCTGGTAGCAAAATGCCCCCGAGCACTTTGCGGGGCACCTCTGACTGTTGTATGACCGTAAGTTTTTCACCTGTGGGTAAGGTGAAATCCTGTACGGCCTTTTTGAGCCACTGCAGTGTGGTGTGATTGGCGCACCAGAGTTTGAGGACCCCGCCCGTGTGGACGGGCCTTCCGTCAAAGTCCGGTCCGCCCCCGCCCACGCTAGTAGAAGCCTCATCTAGGAGGCGCCTATACATGGCGGTTTGGAAAAGCTGCGCATCCTGCTGCGTTAAGTGTCCGCTTGTCACCGTGGTGACAGCGACAGCAAGATCCGCAGATGCTGCCCCTGCGTAGCTGGCGCGATGTGTCCTGCTCGGGGACCCCAACCGCACGCGCTTGTGCCCACCTCGAGGAGATATGGTGTCGTCGAGGCGGACACGTTTAGCGCCCGCGTTCTGGGCCCCCTTGCCGGCACGTCCGCCGGCCTGCGCTGTTGTCGAGGTCTTCTTCTTACCCACTGAGTCACCAGTTGTGGCCGCGGTTCCGTGAGGGCGAGCCTCAGGAGGAGCGTGGCTCCCCGAGGCCCGTCCCTCCAGACCCGCAGCCGTGGTGTCAGTGGTTGACCCACCTTGTGTAGAGACAGCGGCCGCCTGTTTCTTGCGCAAAGCCTTGCGCTTTTTCTGGCTTGGCCGCTTGGCCTTTGTCCGGTCCCCTTGGGCCCGAGCGGGTTTGCTGGTTTTGGTTTTCTTCTTACCCACCAGTGTCCAGCCTGCGTCGATGCTGGCCAGCACTGAGGCTAAGCGCGGGTCCTCGGTACCCTCCATAGGAGTCCCCCTGTCGGTCGCAGGTTTCTCCGCGCCCGAATTTGGGGGAACCTGGGAGGTCCGGGGTGCCAGCGTGCTAGGTGGCGGCTGAAGTTGGCCGCTAGCCGAGGCCCTGATGACTGCCTTCGGATTAACCTGGGTGGTCGCAGATTTCTCCACGCCCAAAGCCCTGGGGTCCGTGGTGGTCTGGGCCTGCTGCTGTGATTTAGGGGGCTGAGAGGCAGACAGAAGAGGTGTTTTGGGTTTCCCCTTTTTCTTCTTGCCCGCCTTCTTCACCTTAAGCGGCCTGGTACCAGTTGCCTGGTCCCGAGGCCCTGTACCGGGGTTTGCTCCGGTCACGGGATGGCCATCGGTTTTCACCGTCGGCCCTCCTATGCCCTGATCAGCCCCGGAAGGGTTGCCGTTGCCTTTGGGTTTCCCCTCCGACACCGGCGGTGATGTTGTGGGTGTTTTGGATCCTATTTCTGCCATAGTCCAAACTGTAGATATTTTCGTTCTTCCGACTTCCCACCCTCCACGGAGCCCGCACCTTTGGGGATGCCTCATTGCGGCACCAGGATTATCGGAAGAATATAGGTGTGTTGAGTTGGAGCTCACTGCGCGACATCGGGAGCTCGAGATGTGCAGGCTGGGCGGACGAAAGGATCCACCGCCCAGATGTGCCCCGCACGCTCTTGCCCCGTCAGCATGGCCGAGTCCATCCCACCTGAGTGGGACCCCCCCACACCTCGCCAAGTGACCCCTGAAGGGGGCCACAGCCCATTCCCCACGTGTTGGCTAGACACGGAGGCACCGTTTAGCCTGAATCCTGGGCCAAAGAGGGCGTGTTGCCGACCAGGGATAACACACCCTGACCCCTAGTCAGCTCAACCCTCCAGGATCCCATTCTCCCGGCATACGGCGATCAACTGCGCAGGGCTTAGCGCAGGTAGGTGCAGTTTAGTCTGTCAGGCCTCACCTACTAGTCCCAACAGATCCTAGCAGAGTTAGCCGCCCCCAGCGAGAGATCCACTCTAAAGAACAAATCAATCGCTGGACACGTTACCGGTGGACGCCGGGCAGAGGGGTGGTGTCAAAAGCCAAGCGAGATCAACCAGTAACTAATGTTGTTGGTCGGTCGAGATTGCCTCATGCCACCACTCCCCCACCACTCTTGGAGGCCTCTGCTTTGCCCACCAGGTAAAACCCTATAAACAAAAAACGAATCGAACTCGCAATTGGTCGATTTTTTTTTTTTTTTTTTTTTTTTTTTTTTTTTTTTTTTTTTTTGTTTATAGGTAAAACCCTATAAACAAAAAATCGACCAATTGCGAGTCGGGCTAGCACTCCGAGGGTTCCATACCATCACACCTCTCCACACAACTACATAGTATAATTACAATGATACATATTCACATTACAAGCAAAAGACATAAACGCAAACGACAAAAAAATAAAAGTTTAAAAAACTCTTAAAACCGACTTTAAAATGAAATTCACTCAAACGTATGAAATAATATTATTATACTTAAATACACAACATTAACCAGCAATAACGAAATCAAAGGTAGGTACGAATTAAATTAGGGGCTTCAATTTTTTTTGAGGTCGGTACCAGCACACAGTTACTTACTCTTAAAAAACTCTTAAAACCGACTTTAAAATGAAATTCACTCAAAAGTATGAAATAATATTATTATACTTAAATACACAACACCAGCAATAACGAAATCATAGGTGGGTACGAATTAAATTAGGGGCTTCAATTTTTTTTGAGGTCGGTACCAGCACACAGTTATTACGTATCAAATATTTTAGATTCGATGGCATTGCTGACACCGACCTCAAAAAAAATTTAAGCCCCTAATTTTATTCGTACCACCTTTGATTTCGTTATTGCTGGTTAATGTTGTGTATTTAAGTATAATAATATTATTTCATACTTTTTAGTGAATTTCGTTTTGAAGTCGGTTTTACGTTTTTTAAACTTTTATTTTTATTTTCTTTATTTTTAGTGATAATGCTCTATCTATCTAACAACGTTAAACCCAATCACCTACTCACCAATAGGAATTATGAAATCATAATACATGTGTTTCATTGACTGACTCGGTGGCTCAGTGGTTAGTGCTCTTGACTATTGATCCGAGAGTTGTGGGTTCGATCCCCACCCAGGGCAAACATTTGTGTGATGAGCAGATTTGTTTGCTCTGTGTCTGGGTGTTAAATATCTATATTTGTATGTATTTAAACGTACATAAGTATGTATATCAGTCTCTGGTTCCCATAACACAGGTAATCCTATTTTGGGGCCACATGACCATGTGTGATTTGTCCCAGATTATTTATTTATTTTAACAGATACAAAGTCCTGTGGCTTTCATCATCATCTTAGCAGATAGATTTCGGTCTATGCATACCTACGTATATATGTATGTATAATATTGAAAGAATTTTCCTCCAACTCCTAACCGTTAAGGAGTTGTACCTTCCTTCATCAACTTATACTTACGCAAGTATTTTAATAGCTTTAGAAAACATATGAATCACGTAATAAGTGCCTTCGTAATGAGTAATTTGAGGGTTGCTCTCGATTTCCCTGGGATCCCATCATCAGATCCTGACTTGGTGACAATGGGACCCCCTCGGGAGTATACTCTTTCGAATGAAAAAATAATTTTAAAAATCGGTCCACAATTGACGGAAAAATCGGTGAACATACATAAAAAAAATTCGAACGAGACCTACAGTACTCGCATATGATGTGTAACATGTGACAAAATACTTTATAAAAGGACGGAAAAGATACGGCAGACTAGGCTGTATGGTCATAGATACCTTTGCCTTTTCCGCGCTTTTGAAGCCTGAAAAAAGGACGGCAAAGATACGGCAGACTAGGCTGTATGGTCATAGATACCTTTGCCTTTTCCGCGCTTTTAAAGCCTGAAAAAACGCGACTTCCTGTTACAATGGGACACATTTCCGTCCCATGGGACACATTTCCGTCCCATTTCACGAAATCACTCCCACAAATTGAAGGAAAGCGAGAGCAAAGATGTTACACATCAAAAAATATACAGTCGATCTTAGTACCTCCTCCGTTTTGAAGTCGGTAATTAAGCTTACTATAAAAAATACGGTTTTTGTATGGAAAACCCCTTTTTTCACTTTTTAAAAATTTGTAGTATTTGTTGTTATAGCGGCAACAGAAATACACATTATATGAAAATTTCAACTGTCTACCTAATACGTTTCATGAAATACAGCCCGCTGACAGACGGACAGACAGCGGAGGCTTAGTATTAGGGTCCCGTGGATCACCCGTTGGGTGCACGGAACCCTAAAAATGACTACAGCTGTAGCATTCTCGTATAAGCATTAGCGTTCTCACAGCCACCTATCAAATATTCAGGACCAAACACTATGAAAGTATGAATAAACCTTTGTACGGCGGCGTTACAAAAGCATATAACCCTTTGGGCAAAAAACGGTTTCGGCGCTAAAAGGGCTAATAACCGCGAATGTGCGAAATCAAGTAAAACAAACACGTAGCGAGCTGTTCGGTGTTGTCGCGCAAGTTTCAACTTCGCACAGTTTCCAAATTGATTAGACATTACAACTATAAATAAATGTACGTTTAAAACATTGTTTAATTGAATAAAATTTACAAAAAATGCAACCTAACTTAGCCATTTGGTTTAAGATATCCTTTTAAATGAAATATACTTCAGCATAATTACAAATTTCTTGTCACGAAACTGAACTGAACAAAAAATTGGCCTTCTCATACAAGGCTGATAAATTTGTAGAGGCTATGACGAAATTGGTGCAAGACCTGTTAGAAGACGCTTTTAATCATCATACTGAACAAGTTTCCACAAGAAACCCATAGTTAATTCGCAATTTTATGGGTTTCGTCTCTCAAAAAGAAAAACGGAATCCTCATAGGATCACTTTGTTGTTTGTCAATTCGTCTGTCTGTTTCTTTGTCAAGACCCCCTTCCTCAGTAATGAGTAGAGGTCTACAGTCCCTTGTTATTGTAAAAAACCAGTCAAGTGCGAGTCAAATTCGTACACCAAGGGTTCCGTACCAAGCACACAACACATTGTTACACAGCCACAACACAGCAACACTGCACACAACACATTGTTACATAGCCACAGTACATAAAAGCTGCGCGTAACATATTGCTATACAGCCACTGCACAAAAAAGCTGCACACAACACATAGTTACACAGCCACAGTACATAAACGCTACACACAACACATTGCTACACAGCCACTGCACAGGAACACTGCACACAACACTTTGTTACACAGCCACAGCACAGCGACACTGCACACAACACATTGTTACACAGCCACAACACAGCAACACTGCACACAACTCATTGTTACATAGCCACAGTACATAAAAGCTGCGCGTAACATATTGCTATACAGCCACTGCACAAAAAAGCTGCACACAACACATAGTTACACAGCCACAGTACATAAACGCTACACACAACACATTGCTACACAGCCACTGCACAGCAACACTGCACGCAACACTTTGTTACACAGCCACAGCACTGCGACACAGCACACAACACATTGTTACACAGCCACAGTACATGAACGCTACACAAAACATACTATTACACAGCCACTGCGCAAAAACGCTGCACGCAACACATTGTTACATAGCCACAGTACATAAAAGCTGCTCACAATATATTGTTACACAACCACAGTAAATAAACGCTACAAACAAACACATTTTACACAGCCACAGCACAGAAACGCTGTATATGACATATTGTTACACAGGCACAGCACATCAACGCTGCACATAGCACATTGTTACACAGCCACAGCGCAGAAACTCTGCACATAGCATATCGTTACACAGGCACAGCACAGAAACGCTGCATATGACATATTGTTACACAGGCACAGAAACGCTGCACACATCACATTGTTGCACATCCACAACACATTGTTACACAGCCACAGCACAGAAACGCTGCACACAACGGTAAATCGGTAAGCGTAGACTTAAGCTTAGTTTTTGAGTTATTTGCAATATACTCGATCTTGCCGCCCTTCAGAGCCTTTCACGCCCAGTAAATATTTACCAGGCACTTACGACATAGACAAAACGCCACAGTTTCACCATGGCATATGAATAATTTACATGCGGCATGGGCATGGGCCCACGGGGGAGGCAAGAAAGAAGAACTTTCGCACGTCGGTCTACATCTGACTAAAGGTTGATCGCTACTACTGGATTCTATTTATAACTCACTAAATTCTCGTTTACTACTCACGCACGCATAGTTATCTAGAATGATATCAAAACTTCTTTTCAACCGACTTCCAAAAAGGATGAGGTATGTTTTTTTTTATGTGTGTTACCTCAGAACTTGTGACTGGGTGAACCGATTTTTATGATTTATTTTTTATTTGAAAGCTAATATTTTCCATGTGGTCTTATATAAATTTTATTAAAATTGGTTTAGTACTTTATTAGAAAATTAACAAAAACCAAAAATAATAATGCAAAAATGTACTAAGTTGTTGCGATGGAAGTCGGTTTTTCAACGTGTTTAGAGTTTTTAATTATAAATTTGGTAAAGTTTCATTCGTTATTTAAAAATTACTACCCACGTACATCATCAACACGTACGTATGTTTAAGGCCCAATACGCCTTGGAACAGTTGTCTCTGTCTTTTTCTTTACGTGTAAAGTGTTAAAAAATTACCCCACTTTTTCAATGTTTTTTCGTTTTAACTTTGATATAGGCATTTTTGCAAAAACATTGAGTCCGCCAAAATATGTCAGGATTTTATTGAGGAATAAGAGAGAGAAAAAATAAGGTCTTAACTGTAGTGAAGTAAAACTGGTTTTTGTGGGCTAA
The DNA here is from genome assembly GCA_947284805.1 of Coleophora flavipennella. Taxonomy (NCBI): domain Eukaryota; kingdom Metazoa; phylum Arthropoda; class Insecta; order Lepidoptera; family Coleophoridae; genus Coleophora; species Coleophora flavipennella. Next base: position 1,404,613 of record OX369275.1, read on the forward strand.
AAAATAGCGAAAATTTATAAATATAAGCGAAATTTGCATTTTTTTTCTATCGAGAAAATTTTATCAAATCGTGTTTTGGTCTCCTACACTTTGTAGCAGACATATTTTACTTAATTTTTTTTTAAAACAAAATGATGAATGTATTGCAATTTCCACCGCAGAAAAATGACTTTTTCCAACCCCCGATTTCGGGGTGTGCATTATTTTCTGAAAGGGTTTTAATAAAGTTATTAATCGACAAACGACTAACCGGAAAAAGAAATAAAATACCTGTAGAACTAAAAAACTTGCGTTAACTCTCGCAATAGAGGTAAAATGAACCTGCTCACATTATCTTTTTCGAATTTTTAACTCATTTTGTACTAAAGCGTTACTACGACGAGTCGTGAGCATAACTATTATGCACATTATGCTCACGGCTCGTAGTAACGCTCTCCAGAAAACCGATGCCGAGCCGAAACTTGCGAAAAAGGGAAACGTTACTACATTCGCCTAATGAGTTGGTCGACTTTCGCAGGGCTTTAAAAGAAGCTCGGGAAATTCTCGGAGTGCCTAAGTACCTGCGGTTGGATTTTTGCCTCACTGCCTCGTTTTTTGCCTTTTTTACAACCGCTTATGAAGTTCCGCACCGTGTTAATGTTTTCAAAGTTTCAAAATAATCCCGCTGTGTTTTTTGCTCGTTTCAAGGCGAGTGAGGTAAGGAAAAAGTGTTGTTTGTTTACGTAAAGTTACCGCTGTTTTACACTGGCAACATTTAGCGGCTGACATGAAAGGGAAGCCTGCCGGTCTACTTCCCAATATCAGACCAGTTGCTTCTAGTGCATGGTAAAAATACATTGGAAATATTGTAATAGTAAATTTATAGTGTAAATGATTATTTAAATGATAAATTAAGAAACACTGATTATGACACTTTAATGAATTTGTTGTGCATTTTATTTGATTTTCAATATTTTTGTTATTTTTATTTTTATGGACATGTGATTTTTGTAATGGTTTTCTGTAATCTTAATTCTGGAAACTAAATATTATTTTTATTGAAATGCAATTATTTTTTTAACATTTATACATTGATTTTTTTAATTTTTACTTCATCATATCAGCTCATACACATCCCCACCGAGGGGCTCGAGCCTACCCTGAATTAGGACGATAGGGCCTTAGTCGCCCAAGCGGGCCCAGTCCGGGTTGGTCGACGTCACACACAACCTTCGAGTTTCTTCTATCTTTATTTTTACTTACTTTATATCACATTTTATACTATTTTGAATTTTAATTAGGACATGAATTGAACTGACATAAATTTGCGTAATCATTATTTTGCATGTCACATTTGTATTGTTTGTTTATGTAATTATTTATATTTTAGTTATTTTCACAACGTACATTATTTGTGAATAAATGAATTTGAATTTTTATTTTAAAAACCAAACTACATTTCCCATTATTACTTTAAGATCTTAACATGCATATATTTTAGTAAATAAACATTTCTTCATATCCGTTTTCTTTTAAAACACAATTGGTAAGCCCTTGACATCATCTCACCTGATGGTAAGCGACGATGATTCCCAATATAGGACCGAACTTACCAAGATTCCCCAACGTAATGGGGAACTTGTTATCTTATCTTCAAGCCGCAACACATAAATTCCGTTAATATTGATGCTTGGCGACAAGACTTAGATATGATAAGAATTAAGGAATATAGAAAAAGCCATGATACTACCGCGATGTACCGGTTGACAGTTGTACGGAAGAGGTTCATGGCTATCTCACTGAGGAACAACAACTCATAACTTCCCACTGCTAGGGAAACTTCTAAACTCAAGAAGGGTAGACCATACCCCACAGGTTGATGAAGGTTGCAGGGCTAGTGGCGGACCCCACTGTCAAATGCTTTCAAGCCTCGCTTTACTTGTGATATACGAGTAACTATAGATCTAGTAGGCCCCGCTTTACTTAGGATATACGAGTAACTATAGATCTAGTAAGCCCCGCTTTACTTGGGATATACGAGTAACTATAGAACTAGTAAGCCCCACTTTACTTGGTACATACGAGTAACTATAGATCTAGCAAGCCCCGCTTTACTTGGGATATACGAGTAATTATAGATCTAGTAAGCCCCGCTTTACTTGGGATATACGTGTAACTATAGATATAGTAAAGTAGGTACGAGTATCTTACTTAACAAACATTCTTGTGAAGACTTTGTCAGGTTTATTTTTTCGGAGCCCCACACAAGTGAGGCTCCTTTTTGCTGTAAAAAACCCTAAACTAATCTAGCAACTATCTACCGGTACCTAATATTATCGGTATTCCTACGGATATCATCATATCACGGAGTTTTTTATCTTACTGCGAAAAACAAATCAAAAATAATTATTCTATTTTGTATCATTCTTGATTAAATAGTCAATGCCTACTTATCAAAATGTTCAATTCACAGAAACTGTGGATGGAGCACACAGCACCCACTCCAAGAGCTCAAGTCTCAAACTTTTATGAAAGCCGGGCGCATTCCAAATTGCGGGAGAACGTCCAGTTCCGCGCCCAGCACAAACTTCCAACGATATTAAGTTAAAATTAGTTTCTGAGACAAACATTACTGTCCGGCGAATTTACGCTGAGCATCTATTAATGACGGGAACTTTTTAACTGGAGGTCATTTTTACCCAACTTCGGCGTTGGATGTGGTCTTACATGGGTTTAATTTTACTGCACGTACTTTACACGTTTTTTTAATACGATAGTAGATTGTTAAACTTATGTGAGTACGGTTTCTGTCATACATAATTATTGTTAAGCACTTGTAGCTGCAAAGAATGGTGTTTTGCAAGAATTCCCACCGTGTTTGTTTCAGCGATAGCAGGTTCCATGTAGTTCTTGGAACACAACATAACATATAAATTAGTAATAAATTTATATAAAAAATTGACCAGCAACATATTTCTTTTGTTTGAAAGTTGGTGATTGTTAAACGAGACACCACATTTCATTTCTGAGTCTAAACTGAGCCTACCATCGACCACGCTGACTTTGGATATGTTACAGCCTTATTCCCTCCCAAGGTGCAAAACCGGTCTTCAAATTATCAGCACTTTGAAAACCCATCAGCGTGAACTGAATTTTTAACCGATTCCGCTCAAAAACTTCCGAATTTGAAGCTCGTAAATTCGTCGGGAAAATACTGACATCGGTAACGTTCGCAAAATCGAGTAGAAAACTTTCACACGGCGGCGCGGGAGGCGCGAGAGGCGCGGGCGGCGCGGGCGGCGCAATCCGTCCAGACGATGGTGGCCTGTAGATTTGGCTCAGCCCAATTTTAGGGATGCTATTCGATAGAAAGAAACTCATAATAAAAGATTTGTAAATATTTAATTGCAAATCCACATTAAAGGGTGAAAAGCGTCGGTGGCTCAACCGGTAACGACTCGGTCCTCCTAACCAGAGGTGCCGGTTCAAATCCGGACGGCCAATGTACGAATGAGTTTTTCGAAACTTTCGTACATATACTCACCGATTGCTTTAACAGTGAAGGAAAACATCGTGAGGAAACCTGCACACACCTGCGAAGAAACTCGAAGGTTGTGGGTGAAGTCGACCAAACCGCACTGGGTTCACATGGTTGACTAGGCCCGATCGCCCTAATTTAGGGAGGGCTCGAGCCCCTCGGTGGGGACGTATATGAGTTGATATGATGATGGGTGGTTTGATTAGATTAATTTATCTTATTACACATTTTAAATGAATCCAACATTTATATTATTGTTATTTCTAATGACATGCTAATTAGATATGATAAGATTTATTTATTACACGTAACAAATTTATAAAATATAAATGACAAATTATGAGACATGTAAGGTGTTTGTGAAAATAAAATAATAGTTGATTAGGGTAAACAAGAGTGACATTTGTAAGCTCGAGGGTTTACCATCGTCACGAGTTTGCCAATTACCTTTTACGACGTTTTTAAATACAGTTATGAGAAAACGGGAAAATTAAAAAAGCACAGTAACAAAAAAAAACAAAATACATGGGCACATACCTATAGAGGTTTTGGCAAAAAAAGTTCATTTTACGCGATTTGGAATGTCCGGCGGAGTTATTTCACTTATTTTTTTCCTACATATTGATACATTTATGTTATTTATCACCCACCTCCGATCCGCTGACGATATCGTGGTCATGGCTGAGACTATGAAAGACCTAAACACAATGCTCGATGGCCTCAGTAGAGTCTCTCAAATGTGGGTCTTAAAATGAACATGGACAAGACGAAAATAATATTAAATGTCTGTGTAGCATCCACCACTCTGAAACCTCTACACTCGAAGTTGTTGACGAGTATGTATACCTGAGACAAACCGTCCAGCTAGGTAGGTCCAACTTCAATATGGAGATCAATTGACGAATTCAACTCGGCTGGGCCGCATTCGGGAAGCTTCGCAATATTTTCACGTCCCAAATACCGCAGTGTCTCAAGACTAAAGTCTTTGACCAGTGTGTGTTGCCAGTGATGACATACAGAACTGAGACATGGCTAAGAAGGCTCATCCAAGGCGAGTTTCCCTACGCGATCGAATAAAATGAGGAAATGAGGAAATCCGTAGAAGAACCAAAGTAACCGACATAGCTCACAGAATCACTAAACTTAAGTAGCAGTATGCAGGGCACATATCACGTAGAACAGATAGCCGTTGGGGAAATAAAGTTCTCGAGTGCCGACCGCACACCAGAGCCATAGCGTCTTTTGGCTGATATGATTTTCTTCTTCTTCTTTGCGTGTCGATGACAAATTAAATCATTCCGGCCCAGAACTTAGCCACTTCGACTGCACTATTTGTGGCGTCCATTAAGTCCTGCTGCGAACAGGTGACAGGGCAGGTAGTACAGGAAACTAAATGAGCCATGGACTGCACCGCTCCACACACACAGTCCAAATTTGGGTTAATATGATGATGATGTTTATTGCACTTACATTACTGTACATTAATGGATTTCTTATTTACATCTAAACAACTAAATTCAGTTTTATGAAAATGGTGCCTTATATTAGCCAGGCACACATACGCACGGGTGTTTTTTTTTAATATGACCATCATATCAGCCACAAATTGTCCAATGCTGGACAAAGGCCTCCCCCAAGGATTTCCACGACGACCGGTCCTGCGCTGCCTGCATCCATCGGGTTCCCGCGATCTTCACCAGGTCATCGGTCCACCGCGTGGGAGGCCTGCCTACGCTACGTTTACCGGTGCGCGGTCGCTACTCGAGAACTTTACGGCCCCATCGGCCATCTGTTCTACGAGCTATGTGCCCTGCCCACTGCCACTTCAGTTTAGCGATTCTGTGAGCTATGTCGGTTACTTTAGTTCTCCTGCGGATCTCCTCCTTTCTGATATGACCATCCATAAATTATAATTAAATTTGTGATAACAAGGTAAGCATAAAACCTCCTTGATAAAGATGACGTATTCCTTGGTGTGACCGATGCGTTTCATGTGTCATCAATCTGTCGCCTTCTGATACAGGTCACATATCTTTGGTTATTATATTTTTTGAATTGCTAGAAATTTAAAAAAGTGGTAAAGTAAAACTAACTACCTATAATCATTTTTGAAGTACCACTGTAATGAAAAAAAATTACATTAGGAAGTATAAAAATTATACAGAGAAAATAAATATCAACATTACATGGACTATTTCGCATAGGCACCAAGGTCATCATCAGCAATAAGGTACAATAAATAAGTTAGTAGGATTTTGCATTCGCCTTTTGCACACTTAATCCAAGACTCTGTTATTTCGGAACACGCGTATTACCACTATACTACAACATTATCACGGAACATGTGTATCGTAAGCCAGTAATTAGCACCGAGCATTACATTATTGTAACAAACTCTTATGAGTTTTCTAGCATCAACGTTTAAAAATGTTGCCACCCCTGTCACTCGGCAATAGCGCCAGCCGAGCCTCCGAAGTTTGCATGGAGGCAAATCCGCGGGCGCGCAGCGGAACGTGGTCCGCCTCGAAATGTGGCTAGCGGGTTTGAATATTCACCAATATAAAATGAGCAAAGATGAGGGTGTGTTTGAAAGACTGCATACAAGAAAAATACCTTAAGAATGGGAAATGAGATTAAAATAGGTTAAATTATATTTTAATGTTATTAAAGTGACAGTCAAAAGCTCTATGGGAGATTCAGCCTCATTTAATGTATGGCTTAGACATTTTAGGTAATTAGGTACTTTTGAGATGGGTAAATTAAACCATAACAGTCTAGAATTTTTTTTTTGTATAAACGGGTTTGGACGGGTGGTGAATTGCTTTGGATAACCCTACTAATATTATGAACGCGAAAGTTTGTACGAATGTATGATTGTATGTTTGTTACTCTTTAACGCAAAAACTACTGAACATATCTGGCTGAAATTTGGAAGGTTTACAGATTATGACCTGGATTAACACATAAGCTACTTTTTTTTTATGCTTGCCAGCCATTTGTGACTCGCCGCACTGCGTACCCTCGAAAAGTCATAGAAACGTTGTCCACGCGGGTGAAGGCGCGGGAAACAGCTAGTACTCACATAGAGGAAAGGTATTAAAAAGATCTTTGTGCAACAGAGGAAAATAAGTTATTAAAATAGTAAATCAAAAGATTATTTGAAAGTTATCCTCAACTTGTGAAAATTAAAACTTTACATCGCGATTTCTATCAGTTGTAAAGCGAAACCCAATTTATTAACGTAATTTCAACTACAAGCTCCACAACATCAGCCAAACTCAACACTGCCGGACACAACGAAAACACTAGTGAACACGGAACACAACATAGACAAATCGAGCAGTAAATGTTGTCCGTATTGTAAGCAAGCTTCCGGACGTTACATTAAACAGGACACCGACTGCGAGCACGTGCTATCAGTGTTGCTATAATTAGAAACACTAAATACGTTAAAAAATCGACTTCCGTCGCAACAACTTAGTACAATTTATTTGATTTTGGTTTTTGTTAATTTTATTTAAAAAAACTACTACGCCAATTTTGATAAAATTTATATGGCACTAACTTGAGAGTATATACTATCGAATAAAAAAATAATCACGAAAATCAGTTCATAATCTGCAAAGATATTGCGTAAAAACACACAAAAAAACATACAGTCGAATTGAGAACCTCATCCTTTTTGGAAGTCGGTTTAAAATATAAGTAAATAAAATACGGTAATTTAAAAAACTAAAAAACCCGCCTGCGTTTCTGTGTAACTTGGAAATGAAAAACCACAAGAAAGTCGTCATACCCGATTGCACTTAACTTAAGAAAAAATGTAGCAGTCGGAACCCATTCTAGAAATGGAGGCATAGTGAATTGAGAGCACATACCTATATTACATTGCAGATTACTCCAATATACTGACTAGACGGCTGACTTTCTAGAATGGGTCCCGACTGCTACAATTTTTCTTAAGTTAAGTGCAATCGGGTATGACGACTTTCTTGTTTTAGGGTTTTTCATTTCCAAGTTACACAGAAACGCAGGCGGGTTTTTTAGTTTTTTAAATTACCGTATTTTATTTTATCATTTTTTAGTTTTATTATTGAATGAGTTTGTGTAGTAACCTATATACACATGACACACATTAAGATTACACAGATTATTAACTTATCAGTTGATGTAATAATATTATTATATTCTGCAGCCGTTCTGGCTGCAGAGCATGTCAAACATTTGAATTTGGCGCCAAAAACCCGCCATTTTGTATTTTTTTTTATTTTGATATACCCAGTGTCACTCTCACAGTAAATACGAATCTAACGACACCTCTCAAGCCAAAATCCATCCAGCCGTTCAGGCTGCAGAGCGTGCCAAACAATTATACATACATACATACATACATACATACTCTCGAAAAACATAACCCTCCTTCTGGCGCAGTCGGGTAAATACCTTAGCTACTTAAAGATAGATAGAAACAAGCTCAAAAAAAACATCAAACCCGGTCCTTTTTTAGACGTATTGTGTCCCTTTTTAACATATCAATAGGCAACTAATTATATACAAGATTAAAAGTGTAAAAAAAAGTGCTTAAAAAGTGTGAAAAGTGTACCAGATTTGATTTTTATTTCACCTGCTCCCATTTAAATGTTTAGGTAGCTAAGTACAATGTCCTTGGAAATACCCATTTAAAACATCTAAGAAGAAAATTAATACTTACTGTTCTCAGGCACTATTTGAAGCTTTACCGAATTATAAAGGAGTTAATTACATTATAATGTACCTACATACATGTTTTTTTCCAAATCTTTCTCTAACGATTAAACCTATATATTTCTATTGGTACAAACCCAAAATATATAAGAATATTATGATCTAAACGTAAATAACCATTATTGAGATATTGGGAGTTAATATTGTGAAAACACTAAGTAACATCTCTGTATGTATATATACTATCACTGTGCCACAGAGGTTCATACCCCACTTAGTTCACAACAATTTTTCAAATTTAAAAAACACAAAGCATTTTGTGAGTAGAATCTACCATTTTTTTTTTATCTGATATACCATCCAGATTCTTGTTTCGTCCATTTCTTAAGTCATCTATTTTCCCATGTTGTCCACTTTCTTTTCTTGTCCACATTCCTATCTCGTCCATTTCCTAAGTCGTCCATATTCCTATCTCGTCCATAAATTGTTATTCTGGGCATCCCTTATAATATGGGAAAAGTCTTAAAATGGCAACACAAGTCACAGCCAAATTAGATTTTAATCTCTCTGGAGACGCGGAATGTTCGAACGTCCCGAACGAGCGAACTAAAATAATTACGAAATGTAAAACATAATTTCGTCGGTAATGTGATTTTTAAAATTCGGAAAGCTTTTTAAATGTAAACAAGAGTCCCCAGTATAACGTAAATATTCTTTGGTATTACACTTGAATTATATTTAAGATATATTACTAAAGTTAAAACCGGCAAACCGACTAGGAGTCAAAGTGGTCGCCATGACCGAAATCGGTCCGATCTATCATCATCATCATCATCACATTACTAAAGATTACATACATACGTATTTACCACGTCAGATAAAAAACTACCAATCGATAAAACTGGCCAAGTGCGAATCGAAGTGCGTACCGAGGTTTGCATCCAAGTGCACCACACTACTACTCCATATAAGTATAATAATGATACCTATTGTAGCTAAATTTAATTAAAATAGCCTAGAAAATCTTCAGCTACATGAATACGTACAATTTGGAACGAATAAACTGAAAAGTTGTAATATGGAAAAGAAAAAGTAGATGAAGTAGGTTAAGAATTAAGATTAGATTAAGATTGGACAAAGTGCATATAAAAAGGCATTGTCATCGCCGATATACCTAAAAAATATGGCCTGCAAGTGAAAACAAATTTTGGGCAACATGACCGAAATTGAACATAAAAGTTCCAATTTGAAATTACACCAATAAATTAGTTTTTTTAACAATTTTTATAGCTGGGTTTTAGGTGGCGCTACCTCGTACGTACCGGGCCGCAGGAAATCTATTCTTTCTCAAAACTAAATCAGATAGCACACTTAAACCACACTCTGGACATTTCGTACAACGGGCCAGAAATAACATTTCAAAAAAGGAATGACCAAACAAACAAAATGGCGGCGAAATCCTATACGTGCGACAACCAAAATGTAACCAATCTGTATCAATCTGGGTGACGAGGGGGTGAGGTCGCAATCTAGAGAGCGGCAGGGAGTGTTAGTACTAATATATATACTTTGCTTAAACACTCAGATAGTAACACTTTTTAAAATCTAAAATGTTCATCAAAACCCCAATGAAGCATCCACATAACGAAGAGAAGAACAGAAATGAAAAGGTATTATAAAGATATCACTTCCCTTGGCGGGTATGCTGGGTGGTTGCGGGTGATGTTACTGCAGCACCCCTCGGTGGCACGGGCGTAGAAAACTGCCGTCGAAGATGGACGACGGGTGTTTCACTCTGGTTATAAGGCGCTGGGTATGATGGTTACCCGCAGTGGTGGTATAGAAAAAGACCAGATTATACACCACCACGCAGCACAAACAAAGACTACAAAAGAATACAAAGAAACTTACCTGAACATAACGCACTAATCAATGCATAAAATAACAATACGTAATAAAATAACAATCTTATAATAAATTTTAAGAAATAGAGATTCAACAATTTAGTGACGATGACAATAACAATCTGTCAAGAAAAAAACCCGGGTCTGTCTATTGGAAAACTGCAAATATTCAAAAAGATTTGACCAAGTGGATGTAAACACAAGGTGTGAAGACAGATTACAAGGAGACCAAATTTAGTAGCAATGAAACCGTTACACTATTCCTTACTAACAAAAGACATCAACGCGAGCAACAGAAAAAAAAATATTCATTCGATTTGGACTCCTTAGTGCGAGTATTAGTGGGCTTTTATTATTTTTGTTTTACTTCGGGATTAGTAGGTACTATAATTTTTAAGATAGAAGTTTTTAAAAAAAGTTAAGATAGAGAAAAAACAAAAAAAAATACGTTTCTTGTATGAGGAACCCGTTAAAAATACCTTTTTAACCCGACTGCCGCAGAAGGACGGTAATGTTTTTCAAGTCTATTTATGTATGTATGTATGTAGATTTCTATGTTCCGTGTAACAGCCTGAATGGCTTGAAGGATGTGTACGTATGAGGTATTAATGAGTAAGTTAGTTAGGGGCGGGCAGATTTCCGCAACCAGGCGACTGCTGCGCCCATTTTGCGTGATTGGCTGGCATCACTGCCAGCCCAGCTCCTCAATGAAGCCCAGTAGCCCCTGTAGTTTGCCGACGACTTCCTGGAGTGACCTCGGGTCTCCGAGGTGCACGACCCTGTACTGTGCCAGCCCTCCGCAATCCAGCAGGATTTGGGCAGCAGTCTCCTCAGCCTCCATACACGCTCTGCAAAGAGGGCTGTCGGTGATACCTAGAGCGAATAGGTGTTTATTAAAATGGCCATGTCCAGTGATAGCGGCTGTTACCTTGCGTAGCTGAGCTCTGCCAAGTCTAAGAAGCCTCCTGAAAAGACCAGGGGTAGCTGCCGCTTGCTTGCAGGTTTCCAAACCGGACCAGTACAAATGGTGTTTTTTTCTTGTGCGTTGCCTTAGGGTGGAGCGTAGCCAACCATATGGGAGGGGTATTATAGGTTCTGGTCCCACAACCATTAGCTCTGACCCTCTCCTGGCGAGCTCATTCGCCGCATCGTTGCCACGTGAGTTGCTGTGCCCTTTAAACCACTGCAGAGTTACGCCGCCGCGGTAACATACCTCTCTCAATTTTTGTCGGCACTCCAGTATGAGCCCCGATGTGATCATGCTGCTCTGCAGAGCCTGTAGTATGGCTCTGCTGTCAGAAAGGATGCGCATGAGGTAATCACGCACCTCCCTTGCAGCAATCGCCTCAGCTGCCTTGATGATCCCTACACACTCAGCCTGAAAGACCGTGTTATGCGCACCCAGGGGATTGGCTATCCTGATGTTCAGATCCTCGCAGAAGACCCCAAATCCAGTGCCTGTTTTAGAACCATCGGTAAATATTCGAATGTTTTTCAGGTTCTGACCCTTCCAAGCCTCTTCATGTAGCTGTTCCTCGAATTTCTTGTCAAAGACATACCGTTTAGGGATTCTATCGTTCGTCGCTGCAAACAACGGCTCCTCTGCGATGATATCGTACAGGAGCTCAGTGTACGGGATCCAGTTAGTGCTCCAAAGGGACAGCAGTTTTAGACGGGCTGCAGCACTAACTGCTTCCTGTTGGTTAACAGGTGCAGAGGCGGCAGGTCCAAGATGGTCTCGAGGGCTGCAGTGGGAGTTGTCCGAATGCAGCCTGTCACCACCATGCATGCCATTCTTTGAAAGCGTACTCACGACCGTATATAGCTTGGTTTGTGGCCACCAGACTACTGCGCCATAGCTTATCATTGGACGGTATACCGTTGTGTAGAGCCATAGCATTATCTTTGAGGTAAGACCCCATTTCCTACCTACCATTCTACGGCACGTATGAGGTATCGTTAGATTCGTCTTGATCCCGTGAGTGACATAGGATATATTTTTACCCGACTGGCCAAAAGGAGGCGTTGAGTTTTACGCAGTCGGGTTTTAAATTTTTAATGGATTCCTAATAAAGTTATTATTTTTATAATCCCTTATAATAGCACATATTCTTTAAAAAAATCAGCCACCCACCTACCACTATTCCAAAGATACATCCTTTTAAAGGTCAGGCAGACAGACAGACAGATGGTGTAGAGTTTTATTACCTGGTACGGAAGCCTAAAAAAAGAAGAAAATATTGCATTAATACCCGACTATCTCAGAAGGAGGGTTACGTTTTTCGAGTATATGTATGTAGATTTCTATGTTTCCTGCTACAGCCTGAACGGCTTGAAGGATGTTTACGTATGAGGTATCGTTTGATTCGTCTTGATCCCGTGAGTGACATAGGATATGTTTTACCCGAGTGGCCAAAAATAGGGGTTAAGTTTTTACGCAGTCGGTTTTTTAATTTTTAGTGTATTCCTAAAGTTATTATTTTTATTAATTGTTAGTAAATCTATTATAATAGTACAGTACCTGGGAGACCGAGCTTTGCTCGGTTATAACTATTTATTGTAATATAGTGGTGTTTATACATAAACTTAAAAAGTAAAATGTGAACTGACAATTATTATTATTGACAATAAAAAAAATTAAACTTGTCTAAAAACAATTAAAATTAAAAAAATAAAATATTTTAAAATTTAAAAATTATATTAACTTGAACATATTATAATAAAAAACAAAAGTTAGTCACCGGGAGGGATTCGAACCCGCAACACTCGTTTCTTGCCGCTGGACCAGATGGACAGCCGGCAATAAACACGAAATTAGCGACCATATCCTGCGTGGAGAGAAAAACGCATGAAAACACGAAAACACGCGTTTTCCCAAACATAAGACTAATCTAGATCGATTGTTTACCCCCAAAAACCCCCATATACCAAATTTCAGTGAAATCGTTAGAGCCGTTTCCGAGATCGCAGAAATATACGTATGAACACTGAGAAAACGTTTACCATATCTCATGAACAGTTTGCCCGCGGCTATTAGACTCGAACATAAAAAAAGTAAATTTAAAAATCTGTTAAAAATTTTTTTCATGAACAGCCTGTAATGTAGTTTTGCTCTTGCATACGACGTACAGATTCACTTAGAATCTTGTTAAGTACCACAGTCTTATCTATGATTGTAACGTATAATTGTGAGACTGTTGATCCCACAGACAAACTGATCATTCAGTTTTGTGGGTCTAATGTTTACCTATGTACTCATTTTTTCGATTAATAAATAAATAAAAAAAAAAGGTATAAGATAAGAAATTATTTTGAAAAATCAGCCACCCAACTACCACTATTCCAAATAAACAGCCTTTTAAAGGTCAGACAGACAGACAGACGGTGTAGGGTTTCATTACCTGGCACGGAACTCTAAAACGAGGAAAATATTGAGTTAATTAACGGCATTTAAAATATAACTCCTAAACTAAGCCTTAACTTTTCGGTTACATACAAACAGCATGTATCAAGAATAATGTCAGAAACAAGGGTTCTACTCGTCAAAGTGTACAATTGTCCTAAGGATATTTTTTTAAGTTTTCATACTTTTTTACAGATTTTGTATGGGGAGTCCGGCATGAGTTCGTTTCTTAGAAAAATCTTTCAGATTAATTTGTATAAACGAGGGCGTTTGACATTCCGGGGCCTGGGGTATCCACTTCACTATTTCCACTGTAAAAAACCCTTAAATGTAAAGCAACGTTTTATCGACTGCAACTCTTTAATTTGTGCGGCTATCTAACTCGGCCGCGTTATCCAAGATAACGGTTTATATTTCCGTGCCAATCCGCGTGTCAGCTTCTATGCAGCCACTACACAGCAACTGCAAGCTTATTCCGCTGTGATCCATAGCTACATTGGAAAAACAAATTATAAGGTAGTTACCTACTAGATGTTGAACTATGTATGACCGTATAACAGAATTCATAATTCAGAAATTTGTTGTGTGCCAAAATGCACCTATTGAACTATTACGCGTGTCGTCGCGATTCCCGTAAAATCAAACTCGTCGTTAGAAAATCATCATCATCATCATCACATCAGCCGAAAAACGTCCACTGCTGGAAAAAGGCCTCTCTAAAGGATTTCTACGACGACCGGTCCTGCGCTGTCTGCATCCATCGGCTTCCCGCGATCTTCACCAGTTCGTCGGTCCAACATACTTCACAGAATCGCTGAAATAGCAGTGGGCAGGGCACATAGCTCGCAGAAAATCATATTCTTATCAGCCGAAGGAAGTCCACTGCTGGACATAGGCCTCCCCCAAGGATCTCCACGACGACCGGTTCTGCGCTGCCCGATCCAGCTTCCCGCGACCTTCACCAGGTCATCGGTCCACCGAGTGGGAGGCCTTCCTACACTACGCTTTCCGGTGCGTGGTCGCCACTCGAGAACTTTACTGCCCCAACGGCCATCTATTCTACGAGCAATGTGGCTCGCCCACTGCCACTTAAGTTGAAAATCATGACTTGAATTAAATTCGAAATCATTTATTAGGGCTTACCAATTGTGAATAAAAAAATAAAGAATATTCGTCATCAAAGGTGATTAAAATGCGCGACAGTAATATAAAGAAAAAAACCAGCTAAGTGCGACTCGGGGTCATACAAACAGGGTTCCGCACCAATACTTAAACTAGAACAGAACAAGATCTCTCAGTACATAATTTGCTCTAGGTAAATAGGGGTCTACTTATTTTGACCTTTTAAAATTTCATTTTTCCTGTAGGAACGATAGAACTTTAAATTCATAGGTTTTCCTGTAATCTATGCATTTAACTTCGCATACTGTGTTGTTTTCAAGATTTTAGGCCCAGCAGTCTCAGAGATAATGTTAAATTTTTGCCTATTTTCTTAAATAATTTCCAAAACTATTTAACTTAAAATAAAAATTAAAAAATTAAAAACCAACTTCAAAAATAAAAAAAAACAATTAAAAGCTAATGATTTTCTTCATACATTATGTAAGGGAAATTATTATTGACGTATAAGGTTTCAATTTATTTACTGATTTTTTAAATCAAGGGTCTCTACCCGTGATTTTGAAAAACTTAATTCAGGAAATCTATGGTCAATATTAAATGACTATATGTTTAAAAAGTTTAAAAAAATACTAGACTTCCGTTTTTTTTATAATATATTATAACCTCACTGAAGTCACGGAGACTATCCCAATTAGCCCGAACATGGTACTACTGCTGCTGTAAGTTGGTGAGGAGTTGCGTATCCTTCAGATAAAGCAAGGTATATCAGACTTGATGAAAACTTACAAATAATTTGAGTTTGTATGGGATGTAACTTACTCAGTTTTTTTTTCTGGAATAATGAAGTACCTAGTATAGAAGGCATTGTTAGTCCTAGTTATTCACAAAGTTTCATCAAAATCATCAGAGCCATTTGGAGAAAAACAATTAAACTATTTGGATTTGTATGGTAGGTACCTCATTCCGATTTTTCTTGGAACAACAGACTAGCGCGTACTGTAGGCCATATACAGTTATAGTAACATTCCGAGTTGGATCAAAATCATTAGAGCCATTTAATTTAAAAAAATAACAAGTGTGTTTTTACTATGTTGGCAACCTTAAAAATCAAGATATGGGAAATAAAAAAAAGCCTAAAGATGTAAAAATAATATTTCCCTAAACCGACTTTCACCCAAATCGGTCCAGTTGTATGGAAACTAGAGCACCGGATGGACGTACATACACACACACATACACTCACACACATTTTTTTCTATTAGTGTAATACAATCGATCCCCATCCAAATATCAACTTTGTTTTTTTTAAGTTTTCATACTCTGTTACAAAATTTGTATGGAGAGTCCTGTATGGGTTCGTTTCTTAGGGAAATCATTCAGACTAATTTGTATAAACGAGGACGTTTGAGATTCCGGGAGCAGTCTTTTTACTCTTCAAGGCCTGTACAAACTTCACTGTTTCCACTGTAAAAAAAACCTTTAATGATTTTGATCAAACTCGGAATGTCACTATAACTGTATATGGCCTACAGTACACCGTAGTCCGTTGTTCCAAGAAAAATCGGAATGAGGTACCTACCATACAAATCCAGTTTGTTTATTTCTTTTTCTCAAAATGGCCCTGACGATTTTTATGAAACTTTGTGAATAACTAGAACTTAACAAGGCCTTGTACACGAAGTACTTCATTTTTCTAGAAAAAAACTGAGTAAGTTACATCCCACACAAACCCAAATTATTTGTAAGTTTTTCATCAAGTCTGATATACTTTACTTTATCTGAAGGATACCCAACTCTTCGGCAACTTACAGCAGCAAAAGTACCATGTTCGGGCTGATTGAGATTGTCTCCGTGACTTCAGGAGTATAAAAAAACGGTAGTCTGGTATTTTTTGAAATTTTTAATTTATGGTTATTTAAGATCGACCATAGATTTCCTGAATTAAGTTTTTCAAAATCATGGATAGAGACCCTTGATTTAAAAAATCAGTCAATAAATTGAAATCTTATACGGCAGTGATGATTTTCGTCAGACATTATGTAAGGGAAATTATGTTGTATTTCTATAGTTTTAACAATCTGATGCCGCACTACGGAACAAGATCAGAGAGCGTAAAGGAAAACTCCATTTAAGATCCACAATGCAGCTCCACTCGCTGACAGCTAACATGCTCCTTTGTGCACTAAATTTCACTACAAGTGGGCATCAGATTGTCAAAACTCTACAGTTTTAACAATCTGATGCCGCACTACGGAACGAGATCCGAGAGCGTAAAGGAAAACTCCATTTTAGATCCACTATGCAGCTCCACTCACTGACAGCTAACCTGCTCTTTTGTGCACTAAATTTCACTATAAGTGGGCATCATATCATTGTATCTATTTTTTTCTCTTATGTTGTGCAATAAAGTGTTTTCAATCAATCAATCAATCAATCATATTGTTAAAACTCTATAGTTTTAACAATCTGATGCCGCACTAAGGAACAATATCAGAGAGCGTAACGGAAAAACTCCATTTAAGATCCGCTATGCAGCTCCACTCGCTGACAGCTAACATGCTCCTTTGTGCACTAAATTTCACTACAAGTGGGCATCAGATTGTCAAAACTCTACAGTTTTAACAATCTGATGCCGCACTACGGAACGAGATCCGAGAGCGTAAAGGAAAACTCCATTTTAGATCCACTATGCAGCTCCACTCACTGACAGCTAACCTGCTCTTTTGTGCACTAAATTTCACTATAAGTGGGCATCATATCATTGTATCTATTTTTTTCTCTTATGTTGTGCAATAAAGTGTTTTCAATCAATCAATCAATCAATCATATTGTTAAAACTCTATAGTTTTAACAATCTGATGCCGCACTAAGGAACAATATCAGAGAGCGTAACGGAAAAACTCCATTTAAGATCCGCTATGCAGCTCCACTCGCTGACAGCTAACATGCTCCTTTGTGCACTAAATTTCACTACAAGTGGGCATCATATTGTTAAAAACTCTATAGTTTTAACAATATGATGCCGCACTAAGGAACAAGATCAGAGAGCGTAACGGAAAAACTCCATTTAAGATCCGCTATGCAGCTCCACTCGCTGACAGCTAACATGCTCCTTTGTGCACTAAATTTCACTACAAGTGGGTGCTTTATTAAACTCGTGCGAAGACGCTATTTTTAGCTGAGGATTTATTTTGCTGCATTTTGCTTCTTATAGTGTTCATCGCGCGCGGTAATGACGGGGAGAAGGGGTTGCCGCTTCTGTTTTTATTTGAGAATGGAAAGTTACCAGAATGCTGTTGCTGTTGATGCCAGGTACGGGTATATCTATAGAATAGAATAGAATTTATTGCAAAAAACAAAACAGTAATATGCATGTACATATTAACTTAATTTTAATACTTAAGTAAGTATCTAACTTAAATGTTAGTATATTTGTAGGTACATAACTTCGGAAAAGAAGCGTCGGTGGCTCAACCGGTAACGACTCGGTCCATCTAACTAGAGGTACCGGGTTCAAATCTGGACGGCCAATGTACCAATGAGTTTTCCAAAAAACTTACGTACATACTTACCGATTGCTTTAACGGTGAAGGAAAACATCGTGAGGAAACCTGCACACGCCTGCGAAGAAACTCGAAGGTTGTGTGTGAAGTCGACCAACCCGCACTGGGCCCGCGTGGTCGACTAAGGCCTAATCGCCCTGATTCAGGGTAGGCTCGAGCCCCTCGGTGGGGACGTATATGAGCTGTAATGATGACATAACTTAGTTTCAGTATGTAAGTAATTTAGTTTAAGTAAGTGTGTATTTTAGTTTTAGTCAGTAAGTACAAAACTTTACATACAATCTATACATAATATGTTTATATAATTTATGAAAGTAACAATAAATTAAATGTATTGATTAGCGCTCTCGTAACGTAGCGGCGGTGGCGTAAAGGTTAGGGCCGCTACCTCCTGTCCGGGAGGTAGTGGTTCGAATCCCGCCACGTACCAATATGTTTTCGAATTTCGATTTCATATGCACGTTTATCCGACGCTCTTGCGGTGAAGGCAAACAACGTGAGGAAACCTGCACACGCCTGCGAACAAACTCAAAGTTAGCGTGTGAAGTCGACCAGCCCGCACTGGGCCCGCGTGGTCGACTAAGGCCCGATCGCCCTACTTCATGGTAGGCTCTAGCCATTCGGTTGGGGACTTTAATGATTATTAGCGCTCTCTAAAAAATAACCGAATACTAAAGAATCTTAGGTAAGATTACCAGATACTATACTAACCGAAAAACAAGGCTATAAAGAAAAACACACATTATACTTACTGAATGTCCTCAGCAGTATATTATTGTTGGCAGGGGGGAATGGATTTGTAACATCAAGATAAATTACGCGGAGACTGTAAGTGCCCATTTTTTACTTCGCAAAGAATAAACAAAATCGTCTTGCCGTCCAATCTTGCACTTTCTTTGTTCATAAGGTTGGGGCTACGAAAATGATTAGAAGCGGAAACGATAAGCTCTTGAATTAACATAACACCAACTTCAACAAAACTATGGAATGAATCACGTGACTGAAAGCTTAGTAGAAAGCCCTATGTAATGTAAGTATGTATGTAAGTTATTTTTATTAATTACTAGCGACTCGCTCCGCGGCTGCGCCTTCGTTTTTTATGGATGTCCCACTGAGCTAAGCTGAAGTTTCTTTTAAAATTTTATCAAAATCGCTTTAGCCGTTTTGGAGTTTATAGGAAACATACACACTTCTCCTTTTATACATATAAGATAGATAATAATTAAAATTTCAAATTTCATATAATATTGATAATTATCACAAACAAGAACATATTCGTTTCACCGTAAAGTTGATCTGCATAAATACCCAAATTAGGGCTTCCAATCCCGCATTGCATTGCGGGATCTCGGTATCGGCGGGATCCAAAATTTTCAAAGGTGCGGGATCCCGGTATAACGGGATCCCGCATTCTTGATAAGAGTGGTCAAAAATAACAAGTCGACAAAGAAACTAGAGCGGCCGACCCATGCATGCGCAGAACTCGATTTCTGTGTAATTTGTATGAGGGTAAACATGCGCGACGCATTCGTTCAGCGTTCAAGAATCGTTGGTCAAGAAAGGTATAGTATAACATAGCTTAATAGCATTTATTCAAACATAAGTCCAAGAGAAACATGACTGGTATCATAGTTTTATTAAATAAGTACACTCGGAACAGAATTAAAGAAGAAATACAAAAATATAGAATCACTTTTCATTTTGAAAGTGTTTTCGAAGGAAACACAACATCCTCAACGTATGGTCAGCCAAACTACTTCGTATCTTACTGGCAAGATAACCGGCAGAAGAGAACGCCCGCTCAGCACCGCTCCGTTAGGTAGGTCAGTCAGGACCCGAGCGACAGCGCTCGCGAAAAGACGTCCCTGTATTGCTTATCAATCCCGTAAAATCCCGCGGATCCCGCACTTCCAATCCCGCAGTTAGCGGGACTGAAAAATCATGCGGGATCTCGGTATTTCGGGATCTCGGTATACCGAGATTGGAAGCCCTAACCCAAATGTTCCCTTAACGCGTCTTGCATGTTTGTAAATATATTTTTATCCACAATCAGTAAGCCTTTGGCGTCGTGTCACCTAAACGTAAGTGACGATGATGCCGAGGATGAAAGGGAGCTTACCAAGATTTTTCAATGTTTTTAAAATCAGGAAACGAAGAAGAGTACCAAAACAATCGAAATTTCGAAGATATTGCCTTTTTATCGAGGACTGTTTTATAAAAAAAAAACTCTGTTGTAGGGTGGCACCAGGTGCGAGACTCGATCTTTGAACCGCCGTTTCTCTGGCCACCTCGTAAACCGATCTCTTCGGAGACGCCACTCAGTATCTCCGCCCAGGCTAGGCCCGGAGCGGGAATTGGACAAGCAAACCCAATTATCCGGATACCCAGGCAAAGGTTTTTATGCTTATGCAGCCGTTGCATTATTTTAAGAAGCCTAGGGAACGCCTCCTCGCCAGACGCCCAGGCGCTCTTGTTCGGTGAAGCTGGAGTTCCACAACGGAATTTGTAAACAGTTGGTGGAGATCTTTGGTACCAAATTTCCATTTTTTAATTCTTGGATGTTTTTATTTGGATACTAGCTTTTACCCGCGGCTTCACCCGCGTGGACATCGTTTTTAGGACTGTCTTTGATGGTGAGTGATGCGCAAGCCGCAAGCGGCTCGCGAGCTTGGACATGGATTTGGTCTAGATTCCTCAGGAACTATATTGGGCTATTCCATACAAAAAACCACTTCGATCTGTTGCTCCGTTGCGACGGCGACGTGCGCGATCGTGGAAAACAGTTTTCGCCAGAACCCTCAGGAACCCTAGGATATGCTATATAGTAAATTATTTCATTTTCCACCTCCTCAACCATCCCTGTGCAAAAAATCACAACAATCCATTGTTGCGTTGTAGATTCCAGCCAACGCCGTGAGGTATTAGCACGAATAGCGGCCCTCACTATATGGCCTAGCTGTCGGCGAGTGGGGACGCTATATCAAAAACCTGGTAGTTTATCGTATTTGGTAGATAACGAGAGGGCATGTTCCGTTGCGATGTTAAAGAAGAGTATATTCTCAGTTCCCTCAGAAACTGCATCGAACTTTGGTATTTTCACTGGGTAAAAAGTACCTATCCCATGTCCTTCCCAGTGAAACAGGCTACCTGCACGCCAAATTTCATCAACATTGGTCGTGGTGTTGAAGCGTGAAAAGGTAATAAACAAACAATTAAACATATTTTCACATTTATAATATAAGCAACGATTTGCGACTGCCTTGGTATGATGTTGTTAAATCATCATCATATCAGCTAGAAGACGTCAACATCTGGACTAAGGCATCCCGCATCCAGCGGCTTCCTGCGACCAGTGGCAGAGGGCGGGGCACATAGCTCGTAGAACAGATGGCCGTTGGGGTAGTTAAGTTTTTGAGCGGCGACAGTGGACCGACAACCTGGTGATTTTGCTTAAAAAATTAAAATCAGTAATAAAAAAATCAGAAAGTAGCGTGATTTAAGATCGGAGACCAAGATCTTCTTTGGGTCACTGAGTCAAAGCAGTGAGTATAAATAGGTAAGTCTTAAAATAGTTATAAAAAAATAATGAAATATTTTTTTTTAAGTAAAGATAGAAAGTCAAATAAGTACTTAGAATATATTCCAAAACACATTTTCAATAACTAAATAAAGTTTTCAGCCATACTAACACATCAGTATTTTGGTTTAACACTTCCAAAGCTTCTGTGTTTGCAAATATTTTCCACTGTGCAGGGTATTTGTAAATTTTGCATCTGACGTCGTGCGGCACACTCTCTACAGTTTTTAACTTTTATTCATTAGCACAAATATAATGTAACCGCTTTTTAAAAAGTGTCAGAGCCATCTATTGTAGTATCTAGTTTTTAGAGTTCCGTACAACCAACGAGTGACCAACGGGACCCCATTACTAAGCTATTGCTGTCTGTCCGGCTGTCTGTCCGGCTGTCAACATTTCATGAACTGTAATAGGTAAACAGTTGAAACTTTCATCTAATGTGTATTTCTATTGCCGCTGTAACTACAAATACAAAAAAATAGAAAAAAATAAAAATAAGGGGAGTCTCCATATAAAAAAATGTTTTAATATCTTTAAAAGGATTTTAAATTTAGCTGTATCGCAAAAACGGTAATACATACATGCGTGAAACTTGGTTTAATTATAGCACTTATACTAAGACATCAAAAAAATAATCGACCAAGTATGAATCGGAGTCGCGCTAAGGAGTCCGAACTTAATGACAAAAGCATATTTTTGTCGATTCAAAATTCAAGATTCAAAATACTTATTCAAAATAGGTGCAAATTACACAACTTTTGATAGTAATAAAATTGTGGTTACATAATTTCATTTGAAAAAAATCGAGAAATAAACAATAATTAGTTAAAAACGTCAAAATCCAATCCTTGATATAAAAAAAACATGTCATGAGAACATGAAAACAATATGACACGAGAAGTTATACATTAAAATTATTGAATGTCATGAATGCCTTTGACAAGTGTAGGTCAGTTCACACGGACAGCACCCGGTCACGAGTATATCGATTGCATTGATGTCTTTTGTTTGTAATGTGAATAGTTATCATTGTCATTTTAGTATGTAGTTGTTTGGAAAGATGTTGTGGTACGGAAAATTCGGACTGCTAGTTCTACTCGCACTTGGTCGGGTTTTTTTATCACGCTTTTATTAGCTTCACCTGTATATTTGTATGTAACCGACTCTTTTATTACGAAAGAATAAGCTGTTTTTGTGCCTCTTATCTTATCGACTACTTATCGAATGAATACGCTGTCTTTCTGCCTTTTATCTTATCGACTACTTATCGAAAGAATACGCTGTCTTTCTAATTCTTATCTTATCGACTACTTATCGAAATAATACGCTGTCTTTCTGCCTCTTATCTAATCGACTACTTATCGAAAGAATACGCTGTCTTTCTGCCTCTTATCTTATCGACTACTTATCGAAAGAATACGCAGTCTTTCTGCCTCTTTTCGATCAATTTTTTACTAAGTACCTACAAAAACACAAATAACATATGTTTAACTATATATCAGAAACTTAAATTTTAAACAAAAACAAATATAAAAAGATAAATACACGGATAATGATTAAAATAATATATATACAAAATGGCGCGAAATTGTTACACTAACTGCGGGAATAGGTCTCACATAACTTATTCAATTGTAAGCACGTGTAACTCCCACTGCGGCTGTCGCACGATTAACGTGTTAACTGCGACGCATAGAACAACTCAACAGCTCCAGCTATTAAGAAGAACGGCAATGTCGCACGCATAGTAACCAAACTAAAAGCGAAATAAAATGTGACGGGTCTCACAGACCCAACCCCATGACGCGGTGTTAACAGTTAAGGAAAAACATCATGAGGAAACCAACACATCGGATTACAAGATTTGTATGAGAGTCGCGTTGCACACGTCCGTAGGTGTATATCTAAAAATGCCCTACACGTAACCGCGGGTGATGCTAAGTGCGATACCAGGCAACTGCCGTCTGTCTGTCTGTCTGTTGGATAGCACGGTTGCTTGTGCCACATAATAAAAGATATTAGTACAATGCGGTCAAACGCGCAAAAGCAAAGGGCAATATCCTTTCTGGCTTAGTGACAATATAACACGTTACTCAATAAGTCCGTAGGATAACCAATAATTTTCATCATATCAGCCGAAAATCGTCCACTGCTGGACAAAGTCCTCCCCCAAGGATTTCCAAGACGACCGGTTCTGCGCTGCCCACATCCATCGGCTTCCCACGATCTTCACCAGGTCGTCGGTCCACCGCGTGGGAGGCCTGCCTACACTACGTTTTCCGGTGCGCGGTCGCCACTCGAGAACTTTATGGCCCCATCGGCCATCTGTTCTACGAGCTATGTGCCCTGCCCACTGCCACTTCAGTTTAGCGATTCTGTGAGCTATGTCGGTTACTTTAGTTCTCCTGCGGATCTCCTCGTTACTGATTCGATCACGCAGAGAAACTCCGAGCATAGCACGCTCTATTGCCCTTTGGGTGACCAATAATTTTACCAAAATCTTTTTTATTCCTTGACATATTCTCCTTCTAGAGCTACACAGGCACTTCATCGTTTTTCTAACATTTCTATTGCTGTCTTATAGAAGGATTAGTCCGACTCTTCAAAATATGCTTGAGTTTTAGCTATAACTCCCAGCGCATCTTTCAGCGCACGATTTAACCTCTATTATCACGCTTTTATTAGCTTCACCTGCATGTTTGTATGTATGTAACCGACTCCTTTGGACTCGATTTTGACCCACTTTAAACGGACAGATTTAATTCAAACTTTGTAGACTTATCAAGAATCAGCGACAATATAATAATTTCATAAGTTTGAACTAAAAAATAACAAGAGTTTAAAAAAAAATAAAAAACACGTTTTTAAAGTACATCAGACTAAAAAGTAAAAAATAATCCTTAATTAAGTTGAAAATAATAATTAACAAAAAATACTAGTATTATTGTGAAAAAGTGTGGGTTGCTCGATAGACGAAAAATATAGCACAGAGCGCGCCACGATTTTTCACAATAATACTAGTATTTTTTGTTAATTATTATTTTCAACTTTTATTAAGAACTAGCTTTTGCCCGCGGCTTCGCCCACGTTGACATAGCTTTTATGACTCTTTTTGAGGGTGAGTGGTGCGCGAACAGCAATCAGCTCGCAAGCGTGGACATGAGTTTTCACCAGGTACCTCAGGAACTGTATTGGGCTATTCGGATTAGCAGTCTTTGTCACTTCCCACCCCCTCAACAAATTCTATACAAAAAATCACTTTAATCCGTTGCTCCGTTGCGACGCCACCGACGTGCGCGAGCGTAGAAAACAGTTGTCCCAGATCCCTTTGGGAACTATGTCAGGATATACTTATTAGTAAATTATATCATTTTCCACCTCATCTCTGTGCGAAAAATCACACCAATCCATTTTTTCGTTACGATTTTAAATAAAACGAACAAAGAGTATTGTTTTAGTTTCCTCAGGAACTGCATCGGACTATGATAATTTCCCCAGATAAAAGGTTGACTATTTCATTCCCAGTGATACAGGCTACCTGCATGCCAAATTTCATTAAGATTGGTAGAGGTGTTGAGTGTGAATAGGTAACAAACAAACAAACACATTTTTAATTTCTGATTTCTAAATCTTAAATAACATATAGAGCGTGGTTGGCAGAACGGTAAGGGCCACTATCTCCTGTCCGGAAGGCCGTGGTTCGATGGCTGCCACTTAACAATATCTATACGAATATCGATTTCATACTGGTATGTACGTTTATCCGACGCTCTTACGGTGACAAAAACATCGTGAGGAAACCTGCACACGCCTGCGAAGAAACTCGAAGCTTATGTGTGAAGTCATTCAACCCGCAATGGGCCCGCGTGATCGTCTAAGGCCTGATCGCCTTAACTCAGGGTAGGTCGAGCCCCTTGGTATATAAACTGATATGATGAAATAACACATATACCTATATTATCGAAAAACTCAATCATTGTATCAATCTAGTAATAAAACTTCCTAAAAATATTAATATGGGTCAAATCCTTGAATCTTATCAACTCCAAAGTAGCCCATGACGCACTTCTCATTGCCGCTCTGGATGGCAATAGATAACCTAAGCAGCAGGTAGGACCTCACGTCACATCTCCTCTCTCGAAGGCGACGGCCAATCTCCTTTGTGAAGGCAAAGGCCTCTGAGGGTTCAGCAGCCGGTTGTCTCACAGAACAGCGGCACAAAGCAGTAATATGCCTTCAAGACCGAGTACTTGTAATGCTTCTTTCTCGCCGCAAATTGAGCAGCAGTACCGTACGGGTGAGAAGTGAGGCAGAAAAAGTAGAGTCCCAAAGCAGGCACGTTCCTCTCTGCCATAGCACTTGTTTAAACCCTCCGGCCTTTTGCCATCACATCGACTAAAGCCCAGTGGCTGCATCAAAGATGGAATATTCCATCTGGAAGATACCAGTGCCCTCCGAGTGAGGTCATTAAGGAATTGGTGACGTGGGAATCTTCACAAACAACGACCGCAACTCAGTGAGTGATGGCCAATTGCCTCCACCGTGGACCCGCAAATACATTGATGAGGTTCACAGATATTGATATTACAGGCGGAGAGCAACTGCCACACGCAAATAGTCGCCGTCAGAAGAGTTTCCATATCTGTGCCTCCTGTTAAAAGAAGCTAAACTCGATTTATGTGTTTTTAATTTTTTTTTACTCGATTGCAATCTATAAAAAAATACCTATCTGTTCGTCTATGAAACACATCGCTACGTGCCATAGTTCCAGAGAGTTGTGTAAAAAGTGTATGCTGAAAAATACATAAGAAAAACCCACTCAAAAGTATGAAATAATATTTTAATGTTTAACAACTTACGCGCGTTTTATTATCCCTGCAGTGCCATCTATTGAAAGTTTGCTGCTATGATTATAATGTGTGGTATGTGTAGCTTATATGTTGAAAAAGTACTCTATATTTATTATTATAGATTGTAAGTATCGATAGATAATTTCCCACGGGACCTCTTTAGTTTTCCGGGATAAAGAATACCCGACTATACAATGATGTTCAAAACACCCCATCCCAATGTAATGGTTTCATATTGTTACGTTGAGCCATTCTAAAGATACATTTTTTTGCATTCCTGCAGGAACCCTTTTTTTTTGGGGTTCACAATGTCCGAGTTTTAGTTCGCGATAAGGGTATCAACGTGTTAAATTTGATTGTAATAGGTCAAGCCACATTTGCGAGGTGAGCCATTCTATAAATGAATAGTTTTGATTTTCCCACGGGATCTCTTGAATTTTCCGGGATAAAAAGTATCCTATATGTTAACCCGGGCTATAAGGAACCACCATACAAAGTTTCATCAAAATAGGCCTGGTAGTTTTTGCGTGATGCGCGAACATACAGACAGACAGACAGACAGACAAAAATTCCAAAAGTTGTTGTTTTGGCCTCTGTATCGTTAGTTATGTCCACCAAAGTTATTATTTTCCAAAAATATTTCATGTACAGACACGGCCCCGTTACAGTTTTATTATATTACTAGCTTTTGCCCGCGGCTTCGCCCGCATGCTTTTTATGACTTGATAGCTTTTATGACTCTTTTTGAGGGTGAGTGCTGCGCGAGCCGCAATCAGCTCGCAAGCGTGGACATGAGTTTTCTCCAGGTACCTCAGGAACTGTATCGGGCTATTCGGATTATCAGTCTTTGTCACTTCCCCCCCACCCACTCAACAAATTCTATACAAAAAATCACTTTAATCCGTGCTAAAAATCACACCACCCCATTTTTTCGTTACGATTTTTAATAACTTAACGAACAAAGAGTATTGTTTTTGTTTCCTCAGGAACTGCATAGGGCTATGATAATTTCACAGATAAAAAAAAACTATTTAATTCCCAGTGATACAGGCATGCCAAATTTCATCAAGATTGGTAGAGGTGTTGAAGTGTGAATAGGTAACAAACAAATAAACACATTTTCGTATTTATAATTTTAAGTAAGGATTTCTAAATCTTAAATAACATATAGAGCGTCGGAGGCAGAACGGTTAGGAGGTAGTGGCCTCCTGTCCGGAAGGCCGTGGTTCGAATCCTTTCAATTACCAATATCTATACGAATGTCGATTTCATACTGGAATGTACGTTTATCCGACGCTCTTACGGTGAGAAAAACATCGTGAGGAAACCTGCACACGCCTGCGAAGAAACTCGAAGCTTATGTGTGAAGTCAATCAACCCGCAATGGGCCCACGTGATCGTCTAAGGCCTGATCGCCCTAACTCAGGGCAGGTCGAGCCCCTTGGTGGGGACGTATATAAACTGATATGATGAAATATTATCAAAAAACTAGTTTAAATCATTATAGGTATCAATCCAGTAATAAAATTTCCTAACAATATTAATATGGGTCAAATCCTCGAGTCGTATCAGCTCCAAAGGAGCCCAAGACGCACTTCTCGTTGCCGCGCTGGATGGCAATAGACAACCTTAGCAGCAGGTAGGACCTCACTTCACATCTCCTCTCTCGAAGGCGAAGGCCAATCTTCTTTGTGAAGGCAAAGGCCTCTGAGGGTTCAGCAGCCGGTTGTCTCACAGACCAGCGGCACAAAGCAGTAATTTGCCTCCAAGACCGAGTACTTATTATGGTTCTTTCTCACCGCTAATTGAGCAGCAGTACCGTACGGGTGAGGAGTGAGGCAGAAAAAGTGGCTTCCCAAAGTAGACACGTTCCTCTCTGCCATAGCACCTGTTTAAACCCTCCGGCCTTTTGCCATCAGATCGCCTAAAGCCCGGTCGGCGGCTGCATCAAAGATGGAATATTCTATCTGGCCGAGACCAGTACCCTCCGAGTGACGTGGTAATCTTCACAAACACGACTGCAACTCAGTGAGTGATGGTCAATTGCCTCCACAGTGGACTCGCAAATACATTGATGAGGTTCACAGATATTGATATTGCAGGCGGAGAGCAACTGCCACACGCAAATACACGTCGTCAGAAGAGTTCCCGTATCTGTGCCTCCTGATAAAAGATGCTAAACTCGATTTATGTGTTTTAATTTTTTTACACGATTGGAATCTGTAAAAAAATACCTATCTGTTCGTCTATGAAACACATCGCTACATGCCATAGTTCCAGAGTTAGAGTTGTGTAAAGTAACTTATGCTGAAAATACATAAAAAGAATCCACTCAAAAGTATGAAATAATCTTTTAATGCTTTAATACAACTTAAGCGCGTTTTATTACCCCTGCAGTGCCATCTTTTTACATTCTGCTGCCAAGATTATAATTTGTGGTATGTGTAGTTAATATGTGGAAAAAAGGACTCTATTCTTATTATTGTAAGTATCGATGGATAATTTCCCACGGGACCTCTTTAGTTTTCCGGGATAAAGAATACCCGACTATACAATTATGATCAAAACACCCCATCCCAATGTAAAGGTTTCATATTGTTACGTTGAGTAATTCTAAAGATACAATTTTTTGCATTCCTGAAGGAATTCTTAATTTTTTTGGGATTCACAATGTCCCAGTTTTAGTTCGCGATAAGGGTATCAACATGTAAAATTTGATTGTAATAGGTCAAGCCACATATGCGTGGTGACCCATTCTATAAATGAATACTTTTGATTTTCCCACGGGAACTCTTGCATTTTCTGGGATAAAAAGTATCCTATATGTTAACCCGGGCTATAAGGAACCACCATACAAAATTTCATCAAAATCGGCCTGGTAGTTATTGCGTGATGCGCGAACATACAGACAGACAGACAGACAGACAGACAGACAAAAATTCCAAAAGTTGTTGTTTTGGCCTCTGTATCGTTAGTAATGTCCACCGCAGTTATTATTTTCCAAAAATATTTAATGTACAGACACGGCCCCGTTACAGTTTTATTATATTATAGATAGATTATTTTTTACTTTTCTGATGATGATGATTTTCTTGTCTGATGTACTTTAAAAGCGTGTTTTTTAGTTTTTTTAACTATATTTATTAATTCATAATTGGTTAGCCCTTGGCATCATTTCTCAGTATATGACAAAATTCAGCTTTACGGTGTAGCACCCAAAGGATGCCCAGCCGAAATACCATCTTACAAATAGTAAGTATATAATAGCCGGACTTTGCGTGAAATCCCTGCTGTGCCATACCGTTCCTCAGCTATAAATGGATTTGTGGCCTTCAAGTGACCTCTGAGGCTCTCAGTCGGTGAACACGGCTATTCAATTTGCTTGGCTGTTTCACGCGTCTCCACTGCCAAAGCCAGATCGATGCGAGCCAGTGTAGGTCAGTTTTGTTTATTACTCTTATTTTAGGAGGAAATAATGTACGATTGATAATTCAATAGCCCTAATTCAGGGTAGGCTCGAGCCCCTCGGTGGGGACGTATATGAGCTGATATGATGATGATGAATGTACAATTGAAATAAAAGGGGAGGAATGGGAGATAAGTTACCAAAACTTGAGTGAATTCGCGATTCGAATTGAATTCATGCAAGTTTGCTGCACAGAGCCTCAATCATCATCATCATCATCGTAAAAGGACTCTGCTGGGCATCAGAGTATTTATTTATTTATTTACTCTTATAGTACACCAAAACAATTTCGTAAAGCTCGTAAATTTCGTATTTTATGTGGAGATTTAATTATTTATCTTCATTTCTTTTACTCATTAATAGACATCGTGAAAATTTGGTGACTCAGGCGCCTTAAATATTTTGGTGACTTTTTAAGGCGCCCAAGTCACCAAATTTTCACGATGTCTATATGAGTAAAAGAAATGAAGATAAATAATTAAATATCCACACAGAACACGCTGATACCCAGCACAGTCCTTTTACGATTCGGCTCTGTGCAGCAACCTTGCATGAATCAAATAAACGCTGCATTTAAGGGGCCTGCCTGCTAAACCTCATTTTTTAGAGTCTTCTACTACTAAGTTCAAAACGTGGCAACCACTATCTATCGGTCAATTTTGTCACACAATAAGAGAAGAATAAGTGTTAATTTGTCCAAAATTTCTACTGACGCAAATTGTATTGCAAGGCGTTCCTCTCTGACGGGCCTTGCACATGTTTTTATTATTTATTTACCTATCTCTAAAACCTTTTATCCAAGACTGTACCTTCCACATCAAACCTGTTGCATGTAATTACGACCATAGATAAGTGAATTCGCTGCCAATTATTACACTTACCATTATTTTTTTTATTTTAATCAATGCATTTCAAAGTTCTAAGAAACGTCAAACTTCAGCTAACTTGATACCCACTCTCAACGAAAGCCCGGCTCGAACATATTCAGTTCGGATTGAATGACGGAATGAGAGACCAATTCACCAGACACGTCGGACACACGGTCACGTAGGATGGCGAGCTACGAACAAGCGGCGTCCGTGCGTGACATATCATGTGTGATACAGATGTTTGGCTCATCGCCAGAGATAAGGCTTCCTTTATGATGCTTAAGGAAGCATTACGTGGTTGGGAATTGTAAAACTGTACGTTTGAAATACGGATGCGGTTTTGGAGGTTTTGTTTTATTCTTTTGTGGTGCATAGAGGGAGTTTTTTATTTACAAAAGCCACACTTAAAAATTGTGAAACTTGTTATCTTGTCTTTAAGCTCTTTACTTTTTTTTATTATAGAGATGATCATTCAAACTCTTTTCATGAATAACAACATACAAATCACAAATTTAACTTTAGAACCTCAATTTAACTAATTTCTATAAAAAAAAACTATTTCATCATATCTTCTTTTATAGTTTTTTTCTTGCTATGGAAGCCATAAGCTTGTGCATCTTCTCACTTTAATTCACTGCTTTCTGTTTTCAATTTAATTTTTAAATTTGTTGACATCCTGACCCGTATGTCCGGCTAAAGCAGCTGGCTCGCCTCAAGAGCTGCGAGCTCCAAGTCTGATCCCGGTTCTCTTTTTTAATTAATACCACTTCGGAGCCCGAAGAATGCCTGAGTCATTAAAACTTTTAATAGCGTTTGAGTTCGCCGGGCGAGTGGCAACATTTCAGAGGTACGTCATGAGTTTCAGTTAAGTTTTATGTGAATTATAGTTTTTGGGTGCTGAAAGTGTACTTACGTATACATTTGGTAAAATTTAGTTATTATTATCAAACATTTGTTGCAGGTAACATAGACTCATCAAATAGTAAGTAAATCTAAAACATAAAGAGAACAGCACGAGAAATTAAAAGGACAGAAAAGCTAGACAACCTTTTCATCATCATGATGATGTCAGTGCTGCCTTGCATCCTGCACACCAGATGTAAACCTGAAATGTTGGCGTATCTAGTTAGCTTTCACTAATGCCACAGTATATATATTAGTACTAACGTACTAATGCAGTAATCCAACCCGCACTGGGCCCGCGTGGTCGACTAAGGCTCGATCGCCTAATTCAGGGTAGGTTCGAGCCCCTCGGTGGGGACGTATATGAGCTGATAATGACGAATGTAGTAAATACTTGTATCAGCGGTAGTACGGATCTTCAAGATCTCATATTTATAGACAGTACGCAAGGTATTTAACGTCAAGCGCCTCCGCGGTGTAATTGGTTAGTCCATTCGCTTCGCAACAGGAGGTCGCGGGTTCGATTCCCGGTGGGGTCAACTTGTAAGACCCGTTTGGTTGGTGGTAGGGCATTTTCTACCACCAGCTACCACCATCTTATCACCACCAGTGTTAACAACATTGATGTGTTCCGGCTTGAAGAGAAGATAGCAAGTTCTTGGTAAGCCCACTTCCATCTTTGGCATCATCGTCACTTACCATCAGGTGAGATGATGCCAAAGCCCGGGTGGGGGAGTGGTTAGTGCTGCTAGATCTAGGTACGCTTCTCATCCTAGGAAACCTTTGTGAGACGAACATGTTTGATTGATCTGTGTCTGGGTGTTCAATATCTATAAAAGATTGAATTTAAAACGTATTTAAGTATAAAATGTATATCAGTCTGGGTTCCCGTAGTGCGGGGTATCCTAGTTTGGGGCAAGATGACCGCGTGTTACTGGTCCCCTGAATATAAATATTTATTAGTTGTGATATCGAAAGTTTGGCTCCAAGTAGTGATAGTTAGAGATACATATTTTTAACAGTTATGAATTTTGATTCCTATATTAATATCTTGGGCCTTTGTCCAGCAGTGGAAGTCTTTGGGCTGATATGATAATGATGATTAACATCTTATTTCGAAGTTTGTTTCTCCAAGATTTGGAGAATCAATTAGTTTAGATAATCTGAATATTAGTTGAAAATAAATAGGTGAATAACTGACACACACTTTTTGCAGACTTTCAGAAGTATGGGATATCTACAAAATTTTGGAACTTGTTTAATCGCTACAAAATGTATGTTTTCAAAAGCTTGTATTTAACTTGTAAAACGTAGCGTACGCAGGCCTCCCACGCGGTGGACCGACGACCTGGTGAAGATCGCGGGAAGCCGATGGAGCGTCAGCGCAGGACCGGTCGTCGTAGAAATTCTTGGAGGAGGCCATTGTCCAGCAGTGGACGTTTTTTGGCTGATATGATGATGATGATGATGATTTATTTGCAATGTCCGCTTCAAAATTTGTAATTTAAATTTGACCCACGGGTTCCGATTTAGTAAAAATTTTGCATAGACGTTTAGTTTAGATGACAATACATGGTTAGCTTAGTGACGTCATTCTAAATACAATATGATGGACTACTAAAGGTGGCGGACCAGTTATTTTTCATGCACCCCCTGAGTATCAAATGAAAGAGTTTTCTGAGAAGAACACGAAATAATTAAAATAATTAATAATTAAAATAAGTCTTTATTTTAATTATTAATTCTGATTCAGTCTTGAAGTTCAATGCATTTTTTTATTGAAAATAAAAAAAGTAACTGTTTTTTATTATTGACCTTATGGTGACACTACTTATGGTATTTTATTCGTAACTAGTGGCATGTCTTTCATGTGGCAATCCTCTGAGCTATGTACCATTAAATTTAACAAAGGCATTTTCTTAGTGGTCAGATGGGGCATTTTTTTAAACTAGTCAGTTTTTTTAATTTTCTTGAAAGTGACGAAATTTTATGCGGGGTATTCCCAAAAATGACAATAGTAACGAAGAAACTGCTGCAATAACTCTGGATTAAAACAATGTATTTTTTGCCTCAATAAAGGTGATATTTTCAAGTGAAAAAACCCATTGGGTTAAAGTCACCGTGCTCTCAAAATTTAATCATAGTTTCTAATAGTCTAATGCTATTTTGAGAATAAAATTTGTTATAATAACTATTGTTATTAATATTAATAGGTTAACAATAGGTTTTTTTATCTCATTCTTGGTTAACACTTAATTTTAAAACCAAAATCGTCAAATTACAACCACAAAATGTAGTTGTGCAATGTTGCGGTACACGTATACAAACAGTGCAATACGTAACAATCTTGATTATCCCAATCACATTCACTATTATGTATAAAACATTCGTATTCGATTCCAGTGCTGCCAACTTACAAAACACTGTGAATGCATCGCACGTCCACCAACGCGTTTTCTATAAATTCGATTGTTTAAAGTGTAATCCCACCAGCCGTTCATCCAGTCGCGACTTTAAATCGAAAACCAATTACGGAAAAACTGTACATAAATACAGGATTGTGCAGTTATGTGTGTATGTAGAGCACACAGCGTCCGAACGTGGGTGGGAGATTGTATAGAAAGACTGGAAAAGACTAATTTATTTTTTTTTTTATTAGGAGAACACAAACGATAATGTACATTGATATTTAAGGGATGAAATATAAATAGAAAGGTAAGTCTATACATTCCAACAACGAGTTCCACAATTATTTAAAAATATAAGCCTACTTATCAATCTACCGCTATAAACTGTCAAGAAGCTGTCATATTTGATTTAAAAAACTATCTAATAAATTTAGAAAGCAACAGCAATTATAAAAGTAGTAGTAAAAAGAATAGATAACTATTAAAGAAAAAAAAATACAGTAAAACTAAGAATCAAAAAGTGTGTTAAAAGACAATCATCATCATCATCATATCAGCTCATGTATGTCCTCACCGAGGGGCTCGAGCCTACCCTAAATTAGTAAAGACAATAAAAGACACTAATGCATGGTTCTAAATAAAGACGAGGTCTTATGACAGCCCATTTTATTGATTGTCATTGTGGGCGCTCGATATTAGTGGCGCACACCGCGCACAACCATTTTTAATATGTGGTGTAAAATAAGTGATACATTCTCTTTGGTTCAATGACCGCTACGAACCACGTTTAACACGGCATGAATGAAGTCGGGTATCTCATACCCATCAAATAAATGTTATCTTATTTTATCTTATCAATTTATAAAACACTAAATATTTCTGAACTGCTCGATTCCTGAACTCGGCTGGTTTGGTAGCTTGAAGGGGTGCCGCGAGGAAGGATTTTAAGTGATTAATTATTTTTTTTAATTTTTAGTGAACTACATGGTGTCCGATCTCATAAAATAAGGTATTAGAATTTTTTATGTTGATTTTAGCATACCTCGTATACCAGATGGCTGATGGGGCAGTAAAGTTCTCGAGTGGCGACCGCGCACCGGAAAACGTAGCGTAGGCAGGCTTCCCACGCGGTGAACCGACGACCTGGTGAAGATCGCGGGAAGCCGATGGATGCGGGCAGCGCAGGACCGGTCGTCGTGGAAATCCTTGCGGGAGGCCTTTGTCCAGCAGTGGACGATTTTTGGCTGATATGATGATGATGTTGATTTTATGTTCTCGAAGCTAAATTATATATCACAGATGTATTTTAAAATTTTTTAGGCACAAATATCTTAGTTTTTTAGATATTAAGACATAGTTCCTAAATATTGTTATAAACTGGGTAATTTTATTATTGAACCTTATGTCCCTAATGTTAATTAATATATTACAGTAATAAGTAGTCATTCAGTCATCATAATCGACAATCTATATTTGGGTATGTCACACCCACCTCGCAATTGGTGTAACTATTTTTCACCTCATTCACGCCTAGTTAAAGTCCTGTTTTAATAAACCAGTTAAAATACAGTTTTTTCTACATCTTATGTATTAGGACGCTAGCAGCACTAACAGCCATCTTGAAACCAGCCGAAAGAATGCTGAAGAAATGAATAAATTTCACAAAAACAGATCGTATTTGGATGTTTTTGTCTAGGAAACGATTTTAATAAAACCTTTTATGTTATTACAACTTTTACGACCTACTATAATGTTCATAACTCCAGGAAAAATCGAAATTAAGTATTTCCCATACAAAACTAGGGTCTTTGTTTTTTTGTCAAAAATGGCTCTAACAATTGTAATGATACTTTGTGAGCTACTAGAATTCAATAAGACCTACACTAAACTGGGTAGTTTAAATATCTAACCATACTAAATGTAAAATAAAATAAATATAATTAAGTTTATATACTTATGTCTTTGTGGTATGTCTGTAAGTATGTATGCATGGTTCCTACGGACTTCAAAATGGCCGACGCGATTTTGATGAATCTTTAGATTAGCACAGTGAGTGGTCCGGTAAAAAACGCGGGCGGAGCCGCGGACCAGATCGCTAGTTATTCCATTAAAATCGTAATAAGTTAACACCCATACAAACCCAAATTATTTGGAAATATTTCACATCTCTTTTCGTGTTTTTACGTGTTTTTAGGGTTCTTTAGCGGATACTAAATCCTTTTAGTTTCGCCGTCCGTCTGTATGTCTGTCCGCAGCGTAGCTCAGATACCCCAACAGTACTAGAAAGCAAACTCTTAGTACCACAAAATGTTTTATTACCAATACATTTATTTTCTGAAAAGACTACGGATCCCCCGTTTTTCGCGAGTCTGACTTGCCATTGGCCGTTTTTTATGCTGATTTATGCACGCCAGAGGGTGAAGGCTTCGCCAAAATTATGCCAGCGTGACTGTTCAATTTATTTTTATTACTTTCACGTGCATAGTCACCTACTTGGTTATAGTGCAAGTAGCTAAGAACTAAGTACCTACTAGTAGACGAAAAAAGTTTTGACTAAGAAAATTTGTATAATACTTTCAACATAAATTCATGGAAGCGTCTGTGGCTTAACGGGTAATGACTCGGTCCTCGTAAGCAGAGGTCTCGGGTTCAAATCCGGATGACCAATGTACAAATGAGTTTTTCGAAACTTACGAACTTATAGGTACGAGTAGTTACCGATTGCTTTAACGGTGAAGGAAAATATCGTGAGGAAACCTGCACATCTGTTTCTAAATATGTATGAAGGTTGCGTTGCACGCGTCCGTATATGTAAATCTTAAATGCCCTACACGTGACTGTGGGTGATGCTAAGTGTGCAGTTATTCATTTTCCTTTCATTCAACCATCTTTTTATCTTATTTATTTCAATTTCCGCGAATGCGTCAATCCATCTGACAATCATTAAAAATCAAAATTATTTTCATAATACTTATATTTATTACTAATTAAAATAAATTAAATGGTTTTCTCTTATGTAAGACCCATTTTGGGTAGGTAATATTTGTGTTTTTCTTGTGATTTCTATTTTAAATGTAAGTGTGTATCGTTTTCTAATTCTTATGTTCTTTTTTAGGTCTTATATTTTATCCCTCAATAATTAATAAAATTGGTCGTATTGGCATTTTTTAAAAAGAACCCACGTCCTATCTACCCACCTAACTACCTGCCGTGCGACAAGTGCAACACCAGGCAACCACCGTTTATCCCTTGGACAACACGGTTTATTGTGCCACACGATAAGAGAGACTAATCAATTTATTTTTTTTTTTGTTGTTGTTTCTCGCGTACTACCTGTCTCCTTGCTTTTTCTCCGAGCACTGGGTTGTCTGGTAAAAATCGCTCTCAGCTATGCGAATGCCTAAATTATATGTCTCTTAGTTTATAATTAAATTTTGTATTTATTTTGTTGTACAACAGTTATTGGAGTTTGAGTTTGAGAGAGAGAGAAGAAAATATTATTGATTGTATGAAAGTGCCTATTCACATCCGTTCCAGCACCTCTCTACATCTTCGGCAGAACGTTTAATTAACACGAGTGACAGCACACGCGGACACCGGGAACCGAGTACCGACACACGTCGGAATAGACGCACATTGTGGACGCCGAGCGAATACTTGCGACGCCGCCGTATTCGAAGTCACGACTACTAAATTGATAGGTGTCTGTAGGCGTTGCGTTGAATGTCTGAAGTTACTTCATCACAAAGGCGTAGATTCGAAGCTTTCACTGAAGTAAGTACGGCTAATGTGGATAGTTACATTAATTGGTTACATTTGGCTGGATATCGAGAATGAATAGAGAAAAGACAAAAAGTATTTGATTAGGAACTGTCGGATGCAGGCTGTCAAGGACAATTTGGAATAGAATGACAATTCACTGCTCTTCTTAGATGAAGATCATCAGGCAAACAAGTAGGTTTAATTTGCTTCCTCGATAATAGGGGTGACGACAGCATCAGAAATAAATTATGAACTATTGATTACTAAATTATACTCCTACATAAACTTCGGAAAACTTTACTCGTTTTGTTTTCCATCAAGTCTTAGATTTTTAACTCACTAAAATCACAAAATGAGTACATAAATGACGCTGCTAAACTATGACGTCACGCCTAGGTATTTCAAACATTTTTAGAACAAAATGTCGTTTTTGACAGATATTAAAAAGTAACTCAGATGACTAGCATTCGTCATCCAATAAGGATTGAAGAATGGTAGCGAGTGGTTGTTGTGACCATGGTGCTAGGTTCTTTCGTATTGTAACTGTTGTCTTGCCTAGTATAGGTCCATTTTAAATACCAAGGCCACATTCCACTTAAGAAGATTCTTAGGTGACCACAAAAGACAAAGGGACAACAACACATGTCTAGAGACACACTTAAACAGGTGTCACAAAATTGGTATCGTTAACAGGGGCCTCTACTTATCACACTGAACAACTTTTGTTCAATGACTTTGCTGAAATCGCAAAAAAATCTTCATACAATTCCATCAGCTTCTTCTTATTATTCTCGTGAGAGTCACAGCTGCTTGAGCCAATGTTTCACGACCGCCACGGCTTGTGGGGAGGCCGACGCCAGGACCGCGTTAGTGCAATGGATCAGCCAATCGACCAATTTTGTGCATTTTTGTATGGAGGGTCCAAATATAATTTTTGGTTAATTGACTATGAGTTCCTTGGGGAAAGTTGTTTAGTATGATTTACAACCCCCAGTTAATGGGGTCTACACAAATTTTAAAAACGTACATATGGAATGGTGTTTTTGTTTTGCTAAAGTTCAGCGGCTGTTTTTACAATAGATGCTTAAGAGGAAACGCGGGCGCCATTTCTCCATACAAACGTTGTCCCCTGTTTCTTCCCTGGATAATGACAGTAGAGCAATTTTTTAACATAAAAACTATATCTACCATGGACATGCCCCTATGTTTTTTTTTTCATATTATAATTATGATAGGAAGTAGGAGCCTTCAAAAACTAAGGAAATTGGACAATTGCGACGTCATTTTCAGAAACTCACAAAAAACGCATAATAACAATAAAACTAAAACATAGAGGCTTAACTAAAGCTATTTTAAAATTATTTTTATTGCTCAAGTTTTGGAGGAGGAAATAGGGGACAGAAATGCTGTTTTAGTCAATTTTTAACCCCGGACGCAAACAGAGGGGTGTTATAAGTTTGACGCCAATGTATGTGTGTGGGTGTGTTTTTAAACAGATGGACCGATTTTGATGCGGTTTTTTTAACGTGAAAGCAAGTTTACAAACATAGTGATTCTTAGCTATATTTAGTAAAAATCAATTTAGCAGTTTGAAGATCAGCTCTCACATAGGTGATGAAGGGATGTGGGTAACTTATACCGGTCTGATCAATTCGAAATTTGGTGCCCTGTAATTGTAACAATATTTAATTGTAAAACCATGGTAACCTTGACCTGATGCTGCAGCATCTCGAGGAATCTGCAGGATACCCAACTCCTCACCAACTTACAGCAGATACATCATATTGGGTTCATTGGAATAGTCTCAATAAATAACTGTTAGAAAGAATATGGTAACCTTGACCTGATGCTGCATCATCGCCTGGAATCTGCAGGATATCCAACTCCTCGCCAACTTACAGCAAAGGTATCGTATTTGGACTCATTGGAATAGTATCAATAAATTGGTGTTAGATAGGATATGGTAACCTTGACCTGATGCTGCATCATCTCCTGGAATCTGCAGAATGCCCATCTCTTCGCCAACTTACAGCAAAGGTATCGTGTTTGGGCTCATTAATGAATAGGTGTTAGATAAAAAATGGTAACTTTGACCTGATGCTACAGCATCTTCTGGAATCTGCAGGATACCCAACTCCTCGCAAAGTTACAGCAGATAATCGTGTTTGGGCTCATCGGAATAGTCTCAATGAATAGGTTTTTGATAGAACATGGTAACCTTGACCTGATGCTGCAGCATCTCCTGGTATTTGCATAACACCCAACTTCTTACCAATTTACAGTAAAGGTATCGCGTTTTTTATTTTATTTTAGTGTTTGAAATACATTAAGTTTATAAAAGCATAAAATAACATTTTAATTATAAAAAAACCCCGACAAATAAATCTTAAATTGAAAACTGAAAAACCCCCCCGATACAAAAATACCTCTAAAAAGTAGAAATTATTATGTTTTGGCCCTTTAAGTTTATATTTAAGTAAGTAGTTATATTTTGATCTAAGATTCGTCGCATAGGGGGACCGTTAAGTTGCGAAATTATTAGTTATTAATTGTAGTAAAGTAGAAAAACTGTATTATGTTTTTATTTTACTTTTAATTGTTTACTATAACTACTTACTAATCATTTCACAAGTTAGCGGTCTCCCTACGCGACGACTCCCAGACCAAAATATAACTACTAATTTTAAACTTAAAGGGTCAAAACAAATTATTTTCTACTTTTTAGAGGTGTTTTGTCAGGGGTTTTTAAAACTTTTAATTTAAGGGCCCCCAGGAGGCTCGAGTTTCCATACAAACGTACTTCCGCTTAGATACAAAAACTACATGCTGAATTTAAACCAAACTTTGCAAATATATTGAGTACATACATATCGATGTTTGTAATTAGTTTTCAATGTACTAATATAAAACGGAAAAAAATAAGAGCAGTTTCAAACTTTCAGCACAAAACTAATTTAAGCCTTCGTTTAGTTACGTTAAAATTTACTACGATGAAAACTAAATACAAACATCGATATGTGTCTACTCAATATATTTGCAAAGTAAATAAATAATTAATAAGTAAAATAAGTAAAAAATAAAATAAAGGATTTAATCCGGCATGTAGTTTTTATATTAAGGCAGATCTACGTTTGTATGGAAACTCGAGCCTCCTGGAGACTCTTAAGTATTATTTGTCGGGGGTTTTTATATGTACCTGTTAACGGTCTGAGCTTCAGTTGTCCCTTTCTTGCTGTATATGGAGAGCGAACGCGTGCAGCAAGACAACAATATTTAAATCAAATACATAGTCTCTCAGACCGCCTTTCCTCAAGTTCCAGTCTTGGGGTACGTAGGCAATTAGACAACAAAAAATTTACTTAACAGCCTTCATTTTTACCCGACTGCGCCAGAAGGAGGGTTATGTTTTTCGAGAGTATGTATGTATGTATGTATGTATGTATAATTGTTTGGCACGCTCTGCAGCCTGAACGGCTGGATGGATTTTGGCTTGAGAGGTGTCGTTAGATTCGTATTTAATGTGAGAGTGACACTGGGTATATCAAAATAAAAAAACAAAATGGCGGATTTTTGGCGCCAAATTCCAATGTTAGGCACGCACTGCAGCCTGAACGGCTCGATAGATTTTAGTTTGAGGGGTATCGTTAGATACGTATTTACTGTGTGAGTGACACTGGGTATATCAAAATAAAAAAAAATAGAATGGCGGATTTTTAGCGCCAAATTCAAATGTTTGGCACGCTCTGCAGCCAGAACGGCTCGATGGATTTTCTATCAACTGATAAGTTAATAATCTGCGTAAATTTAATGTGTGTCATTGTGTATATAGGTTACTATACAAACTCATTCAATAATAAAACTAAAAAATGAATAAAATAAAAAACGGTAATTTAAAAAACTAAAAAACCCGACTGCGTTTCTGTGTAGTTTGGAAATGAAAAACCCTAAAACAAGAAAGTCGTCATACCCGATTGCACTTAACTTAAGAAAAATTGTAGCAGTCGGGACCCATTCTAGAAATGGAGGCATAGTGAATTGAGAGCACATACCTATAGTACATTGCAGATTACTCCAATATACTGACTAGACGGCTGACTTTCTAGAATGGGTCCCGACTGCTACAATTTTTCTTAAGTTAAGTGCAATCGGGTATGACGACTTTCTTGTTTTAGGGTTTTTCATTTCCAAACTACACAGAAACGCAGTCGGGTTTTTTAGTTTTTTAAATTACCGTTTTTTTATGTTTAAAAAGAATGTGATCGTGGTATTTGAAAAGGACAGTAAAAAAAAATTGTAAGTGCGATATGCTCCATCTACTCCTAATGGGCATTACGAGAAGTACCTGGGCGAGCGAGCGATGCTTGGGGTCTCCTATGCACATGAACTAAAAATATTATTATAACGGATTTTATGAAATTATATCAGCCGAGAGAAATCCACTGCTGGACAAATACCTCCCATAAGAATTTCCACGTTGACGGGTCTTGCGCTGCCCGCATCCAGCGACTTCCTGCGACCTTCATCAGGTCGTCGGTCCACCGAGTGGGAGGCCTGCCTACGCTTGATTGAATCTTGACTAAGGCTCCATGGCCATACCGCCTGATTCGAGGCCGCAGGTCGTAGGGCAAAGCCCGTAGCGTGCCCTGTGAGGCCGGAGGCCGAGCTCCGCGTAGCGCGAACCTCGAA
Source organism: Coleophora flavipennella (assembly GCA_947284805.1). Lineage (NCBI taxonomy): Eukaryota > Metazoa > Arthropoda > Insecta > Lepidoptera > Coleophoridae > Coleophora > Coleophora flavipennella. Next base: position 1,447,347 of record OX369275.1, read on the forward strand.
GAGCGCCATGCAAGGCCGAAGATCAAGCTCCGCGTAGGGCGAAGCCTGGAGCAAGCCCTGTGATGCCCTCTACTGAGGCAATCGAGCATCGTGCCTTAGTATTCCACGATTTCAGCAATGACCGCGTTGTCTTCAGCGAATCGAAGGTGGGCTATCTACTCGCTGTTGATATTGATGCCGAGCCTAAACCAGTCGAAAAGCTTACCTACAAACATCTTCCAGGGTGACGGTGAACAGTCTCTCTGTCTCACCTCTTGCTAGAGCCGGATAGGTTTGGTGACTTTTAATTAGTTATTGATAGCAAAGGATATGAATGTACTCGTGATAACAAATATCTTTCCTAACAAAAATATAAGTATGTAAAATATGAAAAAAAATTTTGGTCCTCGATACATTTTTGCCGATTTTGATAACTTATTAAGTAGCGAAGACCAAATTTTTTTTTCATATTTAACATATAGTTTCTTTGGGAAAGTTGTTTGTAATCACGAGTATATTCATATCTTTTGCTATCAAGAACCAATTAAAAGTCACCTATATAGTTCGGGAGGCGAATCGACTACAATTCATAAGAATGATTAAAATAATTTCTATTGGCGGCACTGGTGTGCTAATCAAACCACCTTTAAATAATACCTGGGCGACCGAGTGATGCTCGGAATCTCCTATGCATGTAAAGATAATAATATATTTTTTTTATTAAAAACCGGATTTTCAGAACAAACAACTTGAAATTAAACCTCCAACATGAAAAAAAAATTTAAAATAAACAAAAAAAATCACGCCTCTAGAGAGGTTTAGAACCCGGGCCATTCGATTTGTGAGCTAGACTCCTTACCGCTTGGCTAGGATAGCTTCTGAAATAAAATGTGAAAATATGATACATAGTGCCGGCATATTTTGCGCTGCAGTGCGTAAAATTTCGAACAATAGCGTTTTCTCAGAGATGAGACCTATCAAGATCGATTTTTTCCGTTTATTCCCAGTAGTTCCTTTGGACAGTTCCTTTAAAGGGACTAATGATACTTTTTCTTCCCATTAGTTCCTTTAATAATTTTGAAGGAACTACTGGGACTTCACTTTGTCCCTTTATGCCGGCGACGTCATGGTTAGTGCTGCAACATTGTCTTTTTTTAAGTTCATAAATATATATTTCAACCGATGAACGTTTATCTGTTTGACTATTGGATTACTAGTAAAACTAAGTTCCGCTTAATACAATTTATTTTAATTAATTAATTTTATTCATAATCAAACTGACAGAATAATTCGTTGGCACATATGGGGCAATACAGATCCCGTGTATTTATTACATCATACATGTTCTCCGGAGACCAGTAATAGCGACAACAGTCTTCACAGAATTCTGTGACCATCATCCCCTCCTCTTTTAGTGAAATATCATATTTGGGATTTTTTCCGAAAAATAAGTAATGATAATAATAAAAAAAAAATAATAATAATGATTTCCCGTCGTAAAAAGTATGTTACGTGCAGCACTAACCTGTCATCCCAAAAAGGGACAAACCTAAACTTTTTCTACCCATTAGTTCCTTTAATCATTTCGAAGGAACAAATGGGAAGAAAAAGTCTCATTAGTCCCTTTAAAGGAACTGTCAAAAGGAACTACTGGGAATAAACGATTTTTGCCAGCTTTTATTTGACTTGCAATGCATGTATGTTTGTTCGGGTGGAATCTTGCAAGTTAAATTTGACCCACTTCCCGGTTTTCGATTAAGCTGAAATTTTGCACACATATATATCATCATTACAGCTCATATACGTCCCCACCGAGGGGCTCGAGCCTACCCTGAATCAGGGCGATTAGGCCTTAGTCGACCACGCGGGCCCAGTGCGGGTTGGTCGACTTCACACACAACCTTCGAGTTTCTTCGCAGGCGTGTGCAGGTTTCCTCACGATGTTTTCCTTCACCGTTAAAGCAATCGGTAAGTATGTACGTAAGTTTTTTTTGAAAAACTCATTGGTACATTGGCCGTCCAGATTTGAACCCGGTACCTCTGGTTAGATGGACCGAGTCGTTACCGGTTGAGCCACCGACGCTTTTTTATATACACATATACACATATATATATCGCGTGACAATGCAACCTTGAAGGAACCTAAAAGTTTTTAGGTTTTTCGAAAATTATTTGTTCCCAAATACCCCCATATACTAATTTTCAAGCAAATCGTTTCCGAGAAACCGATTCGCTCTCGCTCTCATTGATGTCTTTAGTTTGAATTGATACGTATCCTTGAGTTAGAGGTCCATTAGGGAGTGGAAAGACGTGGTGCCACGAACACCACGGTGCACGATTCCAACTCGTATTTGGCTGGTGTTTGGTGTCGATAAGCTGAACTTTTTAACTATTAACCAAAAGGAAAAACAAAACTTACACCACCATACAAATCCATTCCCTTTTTTATTATTCACGCAAAGTGGCCAAGAGCGGCTGAGGGTTAACGAGACACTCGGGATTTTACATTGTAATGGTTGTTGTCCGCGAAAAGGGGCTGAAAAGTTAGGTGAAACATAGAATTAGGCTTCGAAGATTCCGTATATTACCTAAGTTTTAAAAATAAACATTAGTAATCACACTAATATTACAAAGGCAAAAGTTTGTGAGTTTGTATGTTTGTTACTTCTTCAAGCAAAAACTACTAAACGGATCTGGCTGAAATTTGGTAGGTGGACAGATTAGGACCTGGATTAACGCATAGGATACTCTTTTTATGCTCACGAGCCGATTGCGGCTCGGGCACTGCGCACCCTCGAAAAGTCATAGAAATTTTGTCCACGCGGGTGAAGCCGCTGGAAACAGCTAGTTTATTATATATTTTTTGTAAGCATGTATATATAAATCGAATTGAACTATACATTGTAAATGATAAAATATTAATATTATATGCTTACATATAAATACTATTAAACTAAAGTGCAATTCAGCTTGCACAGCGCTACTCCTTACTATATATGTGAAAATGTGTTTGTTTGTTACCTTTTCACGCTTCAACGCCTTAACCAATCTTGATGAAATTTGGCATGCAGGTAGCGTGTGTCACTAGAATAGACATAGGTTACTTTTTAGCTCGTGAAAATAGCATAGTCCTATGTAGTTCTTGAGGGAACTGAAAAAAAAATATTTTGTTAATTTCTTTAACATCGTAACACAACAATGTATTGTTGTGATTTTGTACATACAGATGGTTGAGGAGGTGGACATAAAATTACATATTTTATTAATTATCATATCCTGACATAGTTCTTGAGGGATTTGTAAAAAACTGTTAAATATACCAAATACAGAACCTTAAAACCGCAGGCGAGAGCGCCGGCCCCGCCAGCCTGACGCACACTCGACGCCATTCAACTAATCATGGCGGTTTGGCGCCAATTATTGCGTGCACTCAACTGTGCACTGAGGCACCCTAGTTGCGCTGTGTACTAGACGCTTCCAGTGGAATATGTATTGTCTGAATAGGGATGACAAATGCTAGTCATCTGAGTTACTTTTTATCATCTGTCAAAAACGACATATTGTTCTAAAAATGTTTGAAATACCTAAGCGTGCCGTCATAGTTTAGCAGCGTCATTTAAGTACTCATTTTGTGATTTTGGTGAATTAAAAATCGAAGACTTGATGGAAAACAATGGCAATTTAGTGATCAAGAGTTCATAATTTGTTTCTGATGCTGTCGTCATCCCTATTTTAAGTATTTTTTGTAAGTTTAGAGAGTCTGGAAGGTGAGCTTTGTGAGCATTGGTCTAGAACTCGTGTAGGGGGAGAAAAACTACAAAATTAAACCTGGCATGTGGTCTCTGTTAAGTGCTCCGTTAAGTTCAACCTGAAACGAGGTGGCCCCTTTCAACCAAACTGCCTCCGCTCGAATCGACTTGTTGGTCCTGTGATTCAACCAACCTGCCTCCGCATGAATCGTCTCGTTGTTCCTGTGGCTTTAACCGACCTGTCTCCGTTTAAGCGGCTCGTTGTTCCTGTGGCTTCAGTCAACCTGCCTCCGCACGAATTGGCTCGTGGTTCCTGTGGCTTTAGCCGACATGTCTCCGTCTAAAGCGGCTCGTTGTTCCTGTGACTTCAGCCAACCTGCCTCCGCTCGAATTGACTCGTCGTTCCTGTGGCTTCAGCCGACCTGCCTCCGCACTAATTTACTCTTGGTTCCTGTCGCTTCAGCCGACCTGCTTCCGCACGAATTGGCTCGTCATTCCTGTGGCTTCAGCCGACCTGCCTCCGCACGAATTGGCTCGTCATTCCTGTGGCTTCAGCCCACCTGCCTCCGCACGAATCATCTCGTCGTTCCTGTGGCTTCAGCCGACCTGTCTCCACACTAATTTACTCGTGGTTCTTGTTGCTTCAGCCGACCTGCCTCCGCACGAATTGGCTCGTCATTCCTGTGGCTTCAGACGACCTGCCTCCGCACGAATCATCTCGTCGTTTCTGAGGCTTCAGCCGACCTGTCTCCGTCTAAAGCGGCTCGTTGTTCCTGTGGCTTCAGCCAACCTGCCTCCCCTCGAATTGGGTCGTGGTTCCTGTGGCTTCAGCCAACCTGCCTCTGCACTAATCGACTCGAGGTTTCTGTCGCTTCAGCCGACCTGCCTCCGCACAAACTGGACAGTCATTCCTGTGGCTTCAGCTGATCTGTCTCCGTCTAAAGCAGCTCGTTGTTAAGGTTATACCGGACTATACTGAGAAACCTCTTGGCAATGGACAGAGCTTGGTCCCACATAATTATGTGACTATCCCCGCTTCGTCTTATTCCCGTTATTCAAGTTCAGCTATACTCACATTATTCCTATTTCTGTGGCACTACTAGTAATTTTTCTACAGACAATTTTATTCTAAGTCGTACCATACACTTTCATCATCATGATGTTAAACAAAAGACGCAATATGCTGAAATCCTAAATTAATTATACAAACTACTATTACATAACAACTATGTTTAGTTACGTGCAGTTGGAGTTGTAAAGAAGACTGGGCCTAAAACACTGAAAAATCACGACGATATCTGAAAATTCATGCTATTAGGTAATAGGCTCTTGAGACAAAAACAAAAATCTCAAAAGACATTCACATATCTACGTCTTTAAACATTTTATTAACATTTTCAAAACAAAACTCTACCCAAATTCTGAGACATAGCATGACTAAACCCCTTCCTTCAAGACGAGCGTTCTAACGACTTGACAACTCAAGACTGTCTGTTTTATCGCGAGTTCTCTACTCTTCAAGGAGAAGCATTATTTTTTCAAAGAAATGTGAATTACTTGAAGTTTTCAACAGTTTTGCTATAGAAAATATCAAATTAAGGATATTGTCTACTTGAATTGGCAATGAACTGAGCAATTACATTAACTTAGTAACTTAGTTTTCAAGTGACTTCCAAAAAGGAGGAGGTTCTCAATTCGGCTGTATGTTTTTTTTATGTTTGTTACCTCAGAACTTTTGACTGGGTGAACCGATTTTTATGATTCTTTTTTTATTTGAAAGCTAGTGCTTTCTGTGTGGTTTCATTTAAATTTAATCAAAATCGGTGTAGTATTTTAGTAGAAAATTGACAAAAACCAAAAATAATAATGCAAAAATGTACTAATTTGTTGCGATGGAAGTCGGTTTTTTAACGTGTTTCGCGTTTTCAATTATTACTTATATATTTCATCCTTTCGTAACTGTTGTGACTGGATTTTTTTTGGTTCCGTACTAAAAGGGGACCCAGTTACTCATATTTATTAAGACTGTCTGTCTGTCTGACCATTAAAGAACTTTACTGAATTTTTTGTAGGTAACCAGTTGAAATTTTTACAGCATGTGCGTTGTTGTTGTGGACCTATAAATGAATTAATAAAACTAAAAACCGACTTTGAAAAGAAATTCACTCAAAAGTATGAATTAATATTTTTAAATATGAATACACGAAATTAACCAACAATAAGGATATCAAAGGTAGGTACGAATCAAATAAAGGGACCGACCGATCGACCTTAAAAAAAATTTGTCGGCCCTTAATTTGAATCGTACCTTTGATTTCGTTGTTGGTTAATTTCGTGCATTCGTATAAAAAATAATATTCCATACTTTATAATGAATTTATTTTTGAAGTCAGTTTTTAGTTAAAAACTATAGTAAAATTAAACAAACATTAAAAAAGTTAAAAAAAAAATTTTAATGTTTTGTTATAATACTATCTATGTTGAATAACCTGAAAGAATACAACATTATCTGTGATACAACTATCGGTCTATACGTATCTACGAACAATATTTAAAGTATTATCCTCCAACTCCTAACCGTTAAGGAGTTGTACCTTCCATCTTCGGCTCATCAAATTGAGATGATGGCTAACAGACGCAAAAACTTAAATAGCTTTAGAAAATTTATGAAACACGTATAATACGTGCATATAAAATTTGAGAGTTCCCCTCGATTTCCCTGAGATCCCATCATCAAATTCTGACTTGGTGACAATGGGACCACCTCGGAAGTATATTCTTTCGAATAAAAAAATATTTTTGGAAATCGGTCTATAATTGACAAAGTAATCGGTGAACATATAAAAAAAAATATATACCCACTGTATGTACCTACTCGTAAATCTCCTCCTTTTTTGAAGTCGGTTAAAAATTAAAAAATTAAGAAGAGTACAAGAAAGGTGTTCAATAAGGTCTTTTTTGCCCTACCGATAAAAACGGTGGTAGGTTTATACAAGCGTACAATTTGGCGTAATTATACAAAAACTAAAGTAAAAAAAAAACAGCAACTGGCCAAGTGTGAGTCGTTGTGGTGCCTTTGCTCATTAGATCCTGAAATGAATAAAAATAAATTGTCGCTCTCTTTGATGTCTTTTGATTGAAACCCTTAATTAAAAACGCTAATCACCGACCCACGTTGAGCGCTAGAGTTGAAAAACCGACATCCATCGCAACAACTTAGTACATTTTTTAAAAATTTTCTACTAAAGCAATAAACCGATTTTGATAAAATTTATATGGGACCAACTCGAGAGCATAGTTTATCGAATAAAAAAATAATCATGAAAATCAGTTCACAATCTGCGAAGATATTGCGTAACAAACATACAAAAAAAAAACAGGCGAATTGAGAACCTCCTCCTTTTTGAAATTTGGTTGAAAAACAGGTATCATTGTTGCAGTTACTGTGTGGGCAATAATAAGCTTTATTTCGGAAAAATAATATACATAGTGTATTATTAACAATGTTAACTTATTATCTACGTTAGATCCTATTTTATTATTAGCAGAGCGACAGAGTATTTATTTGTGGTTCCTTATTCAGAGTTATGGTGGTACAGAACACTCGGTGCGCCAGACTTTTTACCGGAATAAAACGATAAATAATAAATTCAGTCAAACCAAACTTACCTTATAAAATTTACTCAGCTTCAGCTTAATGTTTACCAGAATCACGTATAATAAAACATACAGGTACAAAGTTCCCCGAGCAACATCCCGGGGCTCAGACTACGCTCAATAAATTACTATGAACCAATCTGTGTATGGGATAACTTTGGGATGTCTTATTTACAGTACCCGACACGATATCAATCAACTCGAGAACGTACAAGGAAGCTTTTATTTTATTTTTTTAATCACAATTGGTAAACCCTTGACAACATCTCACCTGGTGGTAAGTGACGATGTTGCCGAAGATGGAAGCGGGCTTACCAGAATCCCCAACGCAATGGGGAACTGGCTATCTTATCTTCATGCCGGAACACACCAAAAGATGGTGGTAGCTAGCCAGGTGGGCTTAGAAAATGCCCGACCCCGCCGGGAATCGAACCCGCGACCTCCTGTGTCAAGCCAGTGAACTTTTCCTTTAAGCTAAAAAATAATAGTTTTAAAAACTAAAAACCAAAAGAAAAGATATTATTTATATTTATAGAATTATTATTATAATTTTGTTTGAATATTTAGTTGTACCCTACTAACAATAGTTATTTAAGGTTTTTGTATTTGTTATTAACACATTTATGGGTCAATGAAGCCTGAAAATAAATAAAAAAATAAAAATAAAAATAAATAAATAAATAAATATACATGAATATTAACCAACAATAACGAAATCAAAGGTAGGTGCGAACCAAATTAGAGGCCTCAATTTTTTTTAGGTCGGTACCAGCACGCAGCTACTTACTTATCAAAATGTTTTAGATTCGATGGCTATAATGGCTCCTTTCTTTCAAGTATAACTCCCGACTGACAAGTAATACTACGGTGATCCTTTTGTATGTTTATAGAGCTTATTTAGAACAATTGATTAAAAAAAATGTTAATAATTTAAAATAGCAAGATGTAAAAAATATGATAAATTAAATACTTTAGCCTCAGCCCGTGAAAAAGCCTACCAGAAATATTAATCAAGGCTATTTTCGGCTTTTAGGCTATTTTCCGAAATCTGGCGCCGAGCGAGCGAGGCAGTAACGGGATCATCTCAAAGCTGCCAAGACGCGAATAAAATCAATTGTAATTTGTAAAATGTTGATAGGTGAAAATAGACAAATAAATTTTAAAAATCCCTGCTTAGCCTGGAGCGTCCAGGAGGGACGCAAGGTTACTGACGTTATTATTATTATTTTTAATTCACTATTGGTAAACCCTTTGGCATCATCTCACCTGATGGTAAGTGACGATGATGCCGAAGATGGAAGTGGGCTTTCCAAGACTCCCCAACAAAATGGAGAACTGGCTATCTTATCTTCAAGTCGGAACAAATCAATACACAAGCCAATTCTTTGTAACTATCGATCGTAGAACCCTCGTTTGGGAGTCAAATATTTAGATGTATTTATATCTGTAACCGTTCATCGTAGACATATAGTTATTTTAATAATTTATACATATATCAGCTCATATACGTCCCCACCGAGGGGCTCGAGCCTACCCAGAATTAGGGCAATCGGGCCTTAGTCGACCACGCGGGCCTAGTCCGGGTTGGCCGACTTCACACACAACCTGCGAGTTTCTTCGCAGGCGTGTGCAGGTTTCCTCACGATGTTTTTCCTTCACCGTTAAAGCAATCGGTAAGTATGTACGTAAGTTTTGCAAAACTCATTGGTACATTGGCCGTCCAGTTTTGAACCCGGTACTTCTGGTTAGAAGGACCGCGTTGTTACCGGTTGAGCCACCGACGCTTTCTCTATATATAATTTATACAAATCATTTAAATTTTTTCAACAAATCAAACATATTTTTATTCTGTGCTACTAAGTAAGCGTTATGTTTATTGTTGATTTGTGTATGCCCGACTACGCTGCATGGTGAAGACTTTACGAGAAAATGTGCACAGCGTAGCTGTAAAATTCATTTTATCTTGCAATGTCTGGGCTCCTCAGGGACTAACCCCAAGATAAATATAAAACCAAATTTTGTGCATTTTCAGTCATCTGAATAAATTATTATGATAAATTATAAACTTACTAGCTGTTTCCCGCGGGTTCACCCGCGTGGATAACGTTTCTACGACTCAAGCGGCTCGCGAGCGCGGAAAAAAGTAGCTTATGTGTTAATCCAGGTTCTAATCTGTCTTCATATCAAATTTCAGCCAGATCCGTTCAGTAGTTTTTGCGTGAAAGTGTAACAAACATACATCCATACATTCTTACAAGTTATTGAGTATTTCGTGCAAATTGCTAAATTATTATCTTATAACTGTATATAACTAACTGTATGTATATAACTGTATATATCATCATGTCAGCTCACATACGTCCCCACCGAGGGGATCAAGCCAACCCTGAATTAAGGCGATCGAGCCTTATTCGACCACGCGGGCCCAGCACGGGTTGGTCGACTTCACACACAACCTGAGAATTTTTTCGCAGTCGCGTGCAGGTCTCCTCACGATTTTTGTAACAAGTTATTTTTGCAAAACAGTCAAAAGTTAAGGTCCATAAGAATGAGGAAATTATATATTTCGGTTGGCGGCGTTAGTGTTTTATTCGAACCACCTTAACCACCTCAACTCAAAACGATATTGTCGACACTAAAGGCCTTTTACACTCAAAGAGTTTGGTAGATTTATTGCTAATATAATTTTGATGGATCGAAGCGATTTAGCGGGGTTCGCGCCACGACCGAAATTACCGACACGGGATCGAACCCCGATCAATCTCGCGAAGTTCGGTTTAAACAACCGCACCCATCGTCGCTTTATGACGAGACTATTGCTTTTCCACTCGTAAATGAATTTTACAAGTTATTTTACGACGTACAAATACAGACAGAGGCTTTGAACCGTAGACGTAGAATTTTCTATGCGCTACGCCTCTGAATATCAACTTCAAGAAAATCTTTTTTTTTTTAATTTTTCAATTTTAATTCGGTGCTTAGAAAATATTTTCAAAATAATAAGATAATATCATCTCAAAATCATCTCGATAGCTTTTCTGTTATTTGCCGAGCTACTAATGAGTCACAAGCACTTAAACAGTTCAACCGCCTCCGTGGCGTAATGATTACTTCATTCGCTTCAGACCAGTAGGTCGCGGGTTCGATTCCCGGCGGGTATTAAAAAAAATATATTTTTTAATCTGCTTTTTTATTTTCCTTCCAAAAAGAAATATTATAGGTTTTTAAAAAAAAAAAAGTTTGCAAATGTAATAAACCATTTACAATTAGGCTCATTATGAACGCACCTTACATTTCTTTGCAGTTTTTGACGTCCATATGACCTTGTGGCGTGATTTTCCGTCTGTGTCATTTGTTAGTGATTGTGCAATAGAGAAAGCGGTTTGCTAGCTCGCTAAAATAAATAAGGTATAGCTACCATCATTTTATCTAAGTTGTGCCGCCAAACATCAGTGTTAACAGCATTGATGTGTTCCGGCTGGAATATAAGGTAGCCAAATCCTCATTGCGTTGGGAAATCTTGGTAAGCCTGCTTCCATCTTCAGCATCATTGTCACTTACCATCAGGTCAGATGATGCCAAGGATAAAAAAATATTCCAATAATAAACATTTGATTGGCATTTTCCAAGCCCGCCTGGCCAGCTACCACCATCTTATCTAAGTCTTAATGCCAAACATCAGTGTTAACAGCAATGGATGTGTTCCAGCTTCAAGATAAAATAACAAGTTCCCCATTGCGTTGGGGATTCTTGGTAAGCCCGCTTCCATCTTCGGCATCATCGTCACTTACCATCAGATGAGATGATGACAGGGGCTTACCAATTGTGGATAAAAAAATAAAAATATCGTCAATATAAAATAAACTGTTAATCTGTGTAACTGAAATGTGAAGGCAATATTCGACAGCTGGACAATCCCAGTGCTGATACAAATATCACCAGCCACCCATTAAAAGGCCTGTTTATTTTCCCTGTATATATATATATATATATATATATGTATATGTATTCGTTCAGAGCAATAATCGTAAAGTGATTCGTTTAATTACAAACGTCGCGCCGCCCGGTCGCCGCCAGTTGTACAAAATAACTTTTCATCACGGCTGTGTTATACTTGTTTATGGAGCGGTTGGAATGCATTGAACTCTGTGAGCTATGTGTGCCTAGTACATTGGATTCAGGGATTATGCTTTTGTAAATGTTTGATTTATGAAGTAACTAGCTTTTGCCCGCGGCTTCGCCTGCGTGGACATCGTTTTTATGACTGGCTTTTAGAGCGGCTCGCGAGCGCGAACATGATTTTTCCTCAGATCCCTCAGGAACGATATTGGGCTATTCTGATTAGAAGTCTTATATCACTTCCCACCCCTTCAACCAATTCTATACAAAAAAACCACTTTAGTCCGTAGCTCCGTTGCGACTCTGACGTGAGGAGGAGAAAGGAGGAGGTTTCTCAATTCGAGCGTATATATTATTATTTTTTAAGTTTGTTCGCGGATAACTTCATCGTTTATGAACCAATTTTGATGATTCTTTTTTTGTTGGAAAGAAGATATCCCAATGGTAGTAACATGAGAAGGAAACCGGGATCTGAGGATTGGATCCCATGGAAATCGAGGGCAACCCACAAATTTTATAGGCACGTATTACGTTTTTTATAATATGTTTTCTAAAGCTATTGAATTATTTGCGTCTGGCAGTCATCACCTCATGATGATGAGCTGATGAAGAAAGGTACAACTTATTAACGGATAGGAGTTAGAGAATAATTCTTTAAATAAAGATAGGTACGTAGGTACGCATAGACTGATAGTTGTATTCTTTCAGGTTATTCAGATGAGCTGATGATGGAAGATTTAACTCCTTAACTTTCATGCTGCTGAGATGATAATAGAAGCCACAGGACAATGCATTTTTTTTTTTTTTTTTTTTTTTTTTTGAAAATAGAAAAATAGTTTATTGGCACAAACAAGTTATAAACATTGAGATGCAGCCCTAGTTCCCAAACTAGTCGTTAGACTGTATCTTGGGAACCAGTTCTTTCCCTTTTTTTAAAGGACACGATAAAGTAAATATCAATTTTACACTATGTACACTATTCATCAAAATAAACTTAGTCTAATTTTAGAACTTATAAGTAATAATTGTTGTTATAGTTTGAAGTGTGAAGAATGTGCGAGTGAGTGTTAGTGTGTGTGTGTGTGTGTGTGTGTGAATGTATGTGACTGTTTGCATTTTGCATCTACTTATCTATTTCAGTGTTAGCTGATGTTTCCGGGTGCTGATATGCGTACTGTCCAATATAGATTGTGGAACTGATTAAGTCTTCTGTGTTTTTGTAGTCAAAGTTGTGTAGCCATTCCGAAACATACCTCTTAAATTTGAATCCACTCAGTAGTCTTAGTTCCGTATCCTTCTCAATCCTATTGTAGAGCCTAGGTGCTAGATATTCATAGGTTTTTTGAGCAAATGTTGTGCGAACTTGTGAAGTGGGACATTTTAGAGTTCTTCTTTTCTCAACTTTATTAGTGTTTAGAGTAGGTACTACATTGCAATGATATCTACGTAGTGTTTGTGATAGAAACAATTTACGAACGGAGAGCAAGTTAGATTGCTTATATATCTCTGAAGTAGAGAATCTTCTTGGAACATTAAGAATGGTTTTTATAACTGCCCTTTGTGCTCGTTCTATTTTTAAAAAATATGTTTCAGAAGTGGCTCCCCACGAACATATGCAATACGCAAGAACACTTTGGCACAAGGCTTTGTAGGTTTGTAGTAGCAGTGGCAAGTTTGCTACTTCTCTTAATGATTTAAATATATATATTAGTTTTCGAACTCGTGAGGTTGTTTTGGAAATATGGCTATCCCAACGCAGATTTTCATCAATAAACACCCCCAAATATTTGACAGTGTTTACTCTCGTGAGCGCTGAGCAGTTGCAGTCTACCACATAATTTGATCTGTTGCATGGATATGTGTGTATTTTAATAAAGAAATTGAAGTCAGGTGCAGATGATTTGTTAATAGAAAAACAAATATAATTAGATTTTTCCACGTTCAGAGATAGAAGGTTATCCTCAAGCCAAGTCGTAATAAGTTTAAGTCCATTTTCTACTACTTTTTGGGCAGCAGACCATGATTTTGCGCTGCCTACCAACACTGTATCGTCTGCAAACATAAACAGATTAGCGCCTGGGATTTCCGTGTTGCAGAGCTCGTTTATGTATACAAGAAACAGCGAAGGTCCCAGAGCGCTACCCTGTGGGACACCATAAGTACATGCCGCATTATCACTCATGAAATTACCTACTTTTACTCTTTGGTTTCGGTGTAGAAGGTAATCTTTAAACCAATTGTGAGCCGCTCCTCTGATGCCTACGTTTTCCAGGCGCTTTAGTAAAATGGGAAGAGAGACGGTGTCAAATGCCTTTTGGAGATCTAAGAAAACACCAATACTTCTTTTACCCTTGTCAAGTTGTGAAGTAACCAATGATGTTAGTTTTAGTACAGCATCGTCTGTGGAACGGTTATTACGAAAGCCAAATTGGTTGTTTGAAAGGAGATTGTTGCTTTCCAGATAAGACATTAACCGTTTATTTACTAATTTTTCTAGAATTTTAGACAAAACACTAAGTACTGAGATAGGTCTATAATTTGAAGATTCATTTTTATCTCCTGCTTTAAAAATTGGTGTAACTATAGCCGTTTTAAAAGTTTTTGGAAATACGCCTTGATTTAAACTGAGGTTGTACAAATGAGCGAGGGGCTCGACCAAGTACGGATGATAAGTTTTAAGAATGTTCGTAGGGATACGATCAAATCCTGGAGCACTATTGCTTTTTAGCGTACTTATTATTCTCTTGATTTCTAATGCATCGGTTGGATAAAAAAGTATGGATTTCGAGGGTACATTTAAGTTTGAAACTTTTCTTGCTAGGTCTGCATCTGATTGCTCAAGTTTCTGAAGAGTTTTGTTAGCAAGTCTACTACCTATTGTGGTGAAATAGGTGTTAACATGATTTAATGACTCTAGAGGTGATTGCTTTATATTTAATAATTGGTCAGGAGGGTCTTTAGATTTAACGGTATTACATACTTCCTTAATGATATTCCACATTTGTTTGGTATTTCCGTAACTTTCTTGAAATTTTGATTGATAATACTGTTTCTTTAAATATTTAATAATTCTGTAGCAAATGTTTCTGTATACTGTATACCTACGTTGCATGATCATATCAGACGGCGCCCTTTTAGCTTTTTTATGTAGTTTGTCTTTTTTTCTTATGGCTTTTACTACACTTACAGTAAGCCATGGTTTAATCGGACGTGTCTTTTTAGATACTATTATCTGTGTAGTGTTGTTCTCAATTATGGCTTGTAGTTTTTTTGTCAGTGTATTAGCAGCAAGGTTAACATCTTCTATATAAAAGAATTGATCCCAAGAAATCGATTTCAGGGATGTCTCAATCCCTTGAAAATCGATCCTGTACGATTTTGTATGTATTTTATTGTTCCTAGGAGGAGAACTGTACAGTTGTAGCAATATAGGACAATGGTCAGTTATGAGCGGGTCTAGAACAAAAGTTCTCCAGTCACCATCTGACCTAATCATAAAGTGATCTAAACAGGAATCTAGTCTTGTGGGTTTGTTTATGCCTTGCTGGAGGCCGTATTCAGCCATAAGACATAAATAGCTAGAAACGTGATCTACAGAGTCAGATGACAGTGTGTTTAGGTTGATATCTCCTGTTAAAATAACGATACGTGCCTTTGCTTTATCTAGGATAGAAGCAAGAGATTCTAGGTATCTAGTAGGGTTTCTGAAACTAGGAGGTCTGTAGGAACATATAATACAGAAATCAATGCTAAGTTGCAGAACCATACAGTTACCGTCACAGAATTGTGGTTCGGAAGCTATGCAGTCTATTGATTCAGCAACGTAGGCAACGACTCCGTCATTTTGATTAATGTAATTTTTGGTATAAAATGTCTTATAACCTACTAAACTCGGCGGAGAGAAGTTGCAACTAGTCCAGCATTCTGTTAAAACCACTATGTCAATATTTGCGTTCATTCTTTGGAGAAGAGTTGATAAGGAATCTAGATTTCTGTTTATACTTCGAATATTTATCGACAGGATAGTTAGTGTCGAACTTTTATCTGAGGCGCAAAGAATATTGTGAACACTATCTATGTTATTTATTTTTTTGCAACGTAGGTCTTCGTTGTTATCTATTTCTTTTAAAATATTACTTAAAGGATCGAATTTTAATGATAAAATACCTTATTAATAAAGCTAGGTCATGTGATAAATCTACGTGGAACACTATAGATTTGTATGTATTCTGCATATCCTGTAGAGCCCTATCTATTATAATTATATATTTTTTAAATATTTTTGAAGTCTTGTGCCAGGTTTGTTTGTGTTGGGTTTTGTGAAAAAGCGACGAAAAGTGTAGCGATTGTTTTATTATTGGGTGATTGTAGTAGAGTATGTATGTGTGTGTTACGTGTATTAAGAAGTTTTTCTTGGAACTTATGAAGCTAAGAGTGTATGCAAGGTTTATGTATAACAAAAATCGATGTTTAGAGTAATGTGCGATATTGAACAATTGCTTTTCTGATTTTTTTCTTAGAAAAAGAAAATTTTTAGCAGCGTAGATTATTACAACAAAAAATAACAGACTTACGGAGATGATTACAATATTATCGTTAGTTGTTTTCCTGTCAGTCCGTTTGTACTCGTAACACGGCAGCAGTACATTATTAGCTGGTAACCACGGTGGGGAAAGCAGTGGAGGCGGCAGCGAGGGCAGCGGAGGGAGCGGCTGGCCCGGTAGTGGTTGAGATAGTGCAGGGGAGGGGTGAGCATTGAGTGTCGTTTCTTTTTCCGAGCTCATCAAGTTGTTTTTCATCACGCACGACGATCGCCGCGTCGCCCTCTCGTTTCCGTAGAAGTATTTTCCCGTTTGCCGTCCAACAAAAACCATAATTATGATTTTTAGCGAATTCCCGAGAGTGAAAAAAGAGACGTCGTGTATTCGGGCTGAGCAGTTCCGATATGTAAATTTTCTGCCGGGTTCCTGTTATGGCGAGGTGTTCAGTGTTGAGTTTGTCTTTACTTTGCTTGTTGAACTGCCTGAAAGATGCAAGCACTTTTTGTTTATAAGCTGAGTTACTCAGCTCGACAATGATATGCTGAATGTTAGGTTTTTGTGTGCGTTTTCTGTATATATTTGCGATGTACTCTGGTTTGAACTCGGTTTTTAGAGTTTCCGTAATTTTTTGAAAGTTTTTAGTTATATCGTCTTTAGGTAATACTGGTACATTTCTTATTTCGATGTGTTTGGACGTGATATAGCGGTTAGCGTCTTCTACTTGAGACTCCAGGTTTTTAACCAAAGCGCTCAATCTATCTGTGCGAATTCGCAGGTCACTGTTCTCCGATGCTAGATCCTTATATTGTTGTTTCAGCTGATCGTAAAAACTTGACAGATTGTGAAGAGAGCTTTCAATTTCTTTATTCGAGGTTAAAAGATTTTCTTGCTTGGATTCTAGAGTATTGAGCTTAGAGTTAATTGACTTCATTTCATTACTCAATTGTGATTTGTTGCTAGATAATTCTTTCAAAATTTCTTTTTTGATAGACTGATTTGAGCATTCAATTTTGTTCAGCATGCTGGTTAAAATAGGTTTCAACTCTTCCGTCGATATACATGACCTGTGTGTGCAAATTTCTTCGATCTCATTCTCAAGTTGACCGTCGTCATCTTTTGCATCAGTTAGCTGTTTTTGTACAGGTGTTTCGTCCCCGCGTTTACCCTGCGGAGCCACACATTTAGGGCATTTCCACGCAGATTGCTTCATTTTGTTGTAACTTGAAGTACTTATATTTAGGCACTTACAATGAAATGACAGCTTACATTCCGAACAGGTCATAATATTATCTCTTATTTTTCTGCTACAACATTCCATATTTGCAAACAAAAACAAAATCTGACGGTAGGTGCTATAAAAATGTTAGCAATGTCACGTCACAGCATACACACACAGCACTCGTCGGCACAGAAGAGCTATGAGACCACTGCTAACAAGCGTAAAATTTCCTACACTATGTCACTGAACCGGTAACTAGTTCAAGGTCAGCGAACGAGTTTATGCACAGCTGACAATATGCGAGCTTGCGATTTTCTCACAGTGTTTTTACTAATTCACAGTTAATGTTTATGAAAATTTATTTCACGAGTAGCGAGATCACAGCATAAGGATTATCCCGGTGTAAAATTCTAATAACACAGTGCACTTTTTGTATTTTCAAACACGAAAAATACGGGAGCAAGCTGTTGCGCGTTAGAGGTGCGGAAAGGGAAAAAAGACTTAATTATTTCTTTTGGCGAGTAGGTGATTAGGTTTAACGTTCTTAAATAGATAGCATTATCACTTAAAATAAAGAAAATAAAAAAAAGTTACAAAAAACTGAAAACCGACTTCAAAATGAAATTTACAAAGTATGAAATAATATTAATATTCTTAAATACGCGACATTAACTAACAATGACAAAATCAAAGGTGCGTACGAATTAAATTAGGGGCTTAATTTTTTTTGAGGTCGGTGTCAGCAAACCATTGAATCTAAAACATTTTGATACGTAAATTTCATTTTGAAGTCGGTTTTCAGTTTTTTTAAACTTTTTTTTATGGTTAATTTCTTTAACATTGCAACGGAACAACGGATAATTGTGATTTTTTCCACAGAGATGGGAAATGACACAGACTACCAATTGGCATAGCTTGATATACTTATTTCCTCAAGGATCTGGGGGAAAACTCGTTTTCACACTCGCGCAGGTCGGCGTGGCAACGTAGTAATGGCTTGACGTGATTTTTGCTTATAAATAGTCGAGGGGGTGCGAAGTAACATAGAGTGCTAATCAGAATAGCTCGATATAGTTTCCGAGGGATCTGTAGAAAACCCATATCTACGCTCGCGGCTCGCGCACTAATCAGGGTGAGTAAAAAATAAAAGATAGATAGGCATAAAAAATAAAAGATATATAAACTAAAACCCGACTACGGATAAATATGAAAAAATAGTTTTCCGCCTGAAATCATAGCCTTTATTATTCCCTTCTTCTGAGGTAGTAGACGTGGTCGCAAGCCATAATGATAGATACTTATGAAAAAAAAATAAACGATCGATAGGGCTTGCGACTACGGATATTACCCCAGATGAAGGAAAAAAAATAAAGTTTATAATTTCAAGCGGGAAACTCTCTTGTTTTCATAGTTTTCCGTAGTCGGGTTTGAGTTTTTTTAACTTACATTTTATTAAATTTTTTTTATTCCCGACGCAAAAAGAGAGGTTTTAAAAGTTTAACGTGTGTATCTGTGAATTTATGTATTTGTGTATCTATGTCTTTGGCATCGTAGATCTTAAACAAATGGACCGATTTTGATGCTGTTTTTTATTCGAAAGCTGACGTGATCGAGGTGGTTCTAAGCTATAATTTATAAGAATCTGTTCAGCCGTTTGAGGATCATCAGCTCTTATCTAGGTAATGGAGGGATGTGGGCAGCTTATAGAGGTCTGAATCGATTCAACATTTGGTGCCCTGTTACTATCATAATATTGCAAAACCATGGTAGCCTTGGCCTGATGCTGCAGCATCTCGTGGAATCTGCAGGATACCCAACTCCTCACCAACTTACAGCAGAGGTATCGTGTTTGGGCTCATTGTAAAACTCATAACGAATAGGTATTAGATGGAACTTGGTAACCTTTACCTGGTGCTGCAGCATCTCCTGGATGCAGGATACCCAACTCCTTGCCAACTCACAGTAGAGGTATCGTATTTGAGCTCATTGGAATAGTCTCAATGAACAATTTTTAGATAGAACATGGTAACTTTGAGCTGATGCTGCAGCATCTTCAAGAATTTGAAGGATACCCAACTCTTCACCAACTTTCAGCAATTGAATCGTGTTTGGGCTCATTTGAATAGTCTCATTGAATATGATTTAAATAGAACGTGGTAACCTTGACCTGATGCTGCAACAACTCCTGGTATCTGCAGGACACCCAACTCCTTACCAACTTACAGCAAAGGTATCGTGTTTGGGAAACGTAAAGTTTAAAAGCATGTAAAAAAACTTAATTAACTGTATAAAAAACCGCCCACAAAAAACCGCTAAAAAGTAGAAAATAATATGTGTGGGCCCTTTAGGTTTTTTGTAAGTAGTTATATTTTGATTGTCGCGTAGGGGGGCCGCTAAGTTAATAAAATAAAAACTGAATACAACTGTTTTACTTTACTACAACTAATTACTAATAATTTCACAACTTAGCGGTCTCCCTACGCAACGATTCTTAGATCATAATGTAACAACTTATATTAAACTTAAAAGGCCAAGACGTATTATTTTCTACTTTTAAGCGGTTTTTTGTCAGGATTTTTTTTTAATTTTTAATTAAAGCTTTTGTGCTCGGAGTATTAACGCCACCCCGCCTCGCTACCCGCGGCCGCGTTTTTTGTCGTTTGATTGTAGCGCGCGTACATTGAGCAGTCTCATATTATCATTCAAAATAATTTCATATGCATTGTATGAATATTTAGAATGTGCACGTCAAAAACTTTCTTTTGATACCAAACATGATATAAATATTTAAAAAAATGTTTTTAGGTTTTGTAATTTACCTAAAAAATCCGCCATGTTGATTTTTAGGGTTCCATACAACGTGCCATAAAACGGAACCCTTATAGTATCACTTTTTGTCCGTCTATCTGTCTTTCCGTCTGTCTGTCAAGACCCTTAATCTCGAGAACGCGTAAAGGAATCGAGTTGAAATTAAAACCTTATACTCCGGTCTACAGTCCCTTGAAGCTTTGAAAAAATATAAAAAAATATAAGTCAACGTAAAAAAAAGATACGGCCGTGTATGCCGCAAAAACGTATATTTTGATTATCTCAAGAGAATCAAAATTTATAGGTTATTTTCCGTTGACCTATAACTATAAAATATGGCAAGTAGAACCATTTTATACTACAAGTATATGGAAAAATCTGAAACCTATACATTTGTAATAAAATCATAAAAATATGGTCTTTATTTAAAGTACGTAATCAATTATGCAAGGAACGGCGGGGCGGCGCGGCGGTCCAAATTTTGAATTGAGTTAACCGTGGCATGTGGGGTATCGTATGAAAGGGCTTCATTGGCACAAGCTTAAACAGATTTTTAATTATTTGTATAATGTATTGTTTTAAATTTAATATTTTCAAGGTTCCTTATCCAGAGATGTGGTGGTACGGAACCCTCAGTGAGCAAGTCCGACTCTCACTTGACCTCACATTGGTCAAGATCGGTTTGGTGGTTTAGGAAATACGAGGGAACACATGAACATACATACATACATACATACATACATCATCATCATCATAATTTAAGATCCGTGTTCTTGTCAGTGTAACTCATATTGTACCATCACACCTCTCCACACAGATGTAACAATATATCTATTCAGTATCTACGAATAACATACATACATTCATAGACTCTCAAAAACATAACCCTCCTTTTTCGTAGTCGGGTAAAATTTCATCCACGCTAGCAAAGCCATGGGCAAAAGCTAGTAGATAATTTTGAACCAAAAAAAACTGACTTCAAACAGGAAACTAAGGTTCCCCTTGATTTCTCTGGGATGCCATCATCAGATCCTGGTTTCCTTATCAAAGTACTACCCTTACAGTAACAAAAAAAGAATTATCAAAATCGGTTCATAAACGACGAAGTTATCCGCGAACACACATAAAAAAATAAAATATATATATATACGGACGAATTGAGAAACCTCTTTTTTTAAGTCGGTTGAAAATAGACAAAAGAAACGCATATCGACGGTTAAAAGGAAGTTGGGCATAAGTGACAAAAGATAAAATGTTCAGGAGAGCCGTTCAAAGTTTTAAATTTTAGAAAAACTGACGTATTTTTGTCATTTATTAAGATATCGTGAAAAATAAAACAGTTATAAAATCAGAAAAAAATTGAGCAGTTACCTGTATTTTTAGTTTTAATGATTTGAGGCTATTTTAAGTAGTTTGTGTCGCTTATAACCATAGCTTTTAATTTTCCAATGAGGAAATATGGCATAATATACAAATAACAAAATAAAATATTAAAGGATAAGAAGCCTAAAGGACATATCGATTTTTCAGATCGCAAGGTAAAAGGGTATAAGAGACTAGACAGTTCAATAAGAGTTATAGGAAAAGAAGGATAAAGTACTTTTCACAGTGGTTGTATAAAAGATAATAGAGCACAAGAAACAGTCGGCTTTCAAAACAATACTAGGATATAGGACATTAGTAACACACAATGTCTTTTGAAAGCAAAGGAAAAGCAGGATAATCAACATTTGGCATTGCGTGAGTCTATGGGAATATGGATGAAAAGACACCCCAAAAATATAGAAGTAGCGCAACCAACACGATCCTTCATCCGAATAAGAGGAAAAACGGGTATTACACTACACTGTAATTGTGTGCCTAACTCGTAAAATAGGGTGAAGTACCTTATAAGTATTAGGGAGTCGATTTTCATAAAAAAAGACTAAGGATCCTTAGTCTTAGGGGTTAGGGGTCTGTTTCAGCATACAAATTTACACTAAATGGTAGATTTAAAAGATGATAGTTCGTCATTATACTCATTTTCGTGTCACCTACCTACTTATTTGCTAACAAGCGCATAGTAGGATGTTTTTAAATAAAAAAAACATTTTTGTTAATAGTTTTTAATCAAGAAAAATCAAAGCTACTTAAAAAGAGTGGGTAGTTATCAACCAGCTACTTAAGAACAAATATTATCTCTATACTTAATAGCGCATAGACTAGCACTTTTATTGTTTTTCAACACAATTTTTGATTCTTAGTTTTACTTTATTTTTTTTCTCTAATAGTTATTTATTCTTTTTACTACTATTTTTATAATTGCTGTTGTTTTCTAAATTTAGTTGATAGTTTTTTTTTAAAACAAATATGACAGATTTTTGACAGTTTATAGGGGTAGATTGATAAGTAGGCTTATATTTTTTAATAATTGTGGAACTCGTTGTTGGAATGTATGAACTTACCTTTCTACTTATATTTCATCCCTTAAATATCAATGTACATTACCGTTTGTGTTCTCCTGATAAAAAAAAATAAAGCTAATCATTTTTGGAAACAATAACACTGCAAGGTAGGTAACTTAAGAATCAATTACGAAAACTTGGTATGTATCCGTAATATTAAACATTTAAAAAAGTAACAAACATTATAGAAAATAATAAAAAACTTCGAAACTTAAGACTTATTTGGCATTGCTAAACATAACATGGTATCTAAGTCAAACAACAACATTCAAAGAAACATGGGAATAAAAAAATGTTTTTACTTACAACTAAGTACGTTTATATTTTTAAGCGTTAAAGATTCGTTTCAAAATTAAAATACAAAGTCGCACTACAATGCCTAAATAATCATTCAAAAAGCAAATGAAATGGAGAAATATTCACTCATCATTCATATCAGCTCATATACGTCCCCACCGAGGGGCTCGAGCCTACCCTGAATTAGAGCGATCGGGCCTTAGTAGATCACGCGGGCCCAGTGCGGGTTGGTCGACTACACACACAACCTGCGAGTTTCTTCGGAGGCGTGTGCAGGTTTCCTCAAGATGTTTTTCTTCAAAATACAGCACACACAGATACGCATAAAGGATTAATGTATAAAAATTGTTATCAAAAGTGACAATTTGGTGTGTAAATTTCAATTGACATTCCACTCTTATGAATCTCAGTTTAAGAAATAGTTAACTTGTTATATAGGCTCTCCTATTTTAAAATTTTCCTGCTCTGCCGAAGTCGGTAGGTACCTACTTAGTATATCACATTAAACAGGACAGTCTTAGATCAATTATCATTGCTAATAATTACTTCAAAAATCACAACTATTTCTTAACATTAGAAATCAAAACTTTTCTTAACATTAGAAATCAAAACTTTTCTTAATCAGTCTTGATTCGAAACCTACTATCTAAATATTCTTGGAAAAAATAACATAAAAAATTATCAAAATAATACTATTGATCTCAATCATCTGCTGCATTTTTGCTAAAAGTAAAAAATCAAAGTACTCTACCTGAAACTGTTGAGGTATAACTTTGTCCGAACAAAGTTTTATCAAATCTTTGTGCTTACGCTCAGAAATTTGCAGGAGCGTGGGATAGCAGTCCGGTAAATCAAGAAACTTCGTTTTTGATACGATTTCTGTACGAAACTCGGGTGCCTCCGGGTCCATCAAGTATTTGACCTGATGATATGCGGTTATTTTTAAAAGTAGCGATTCGTCTTTTGCTAATCTTGCCGACAAGATTACCCACGAAGTATTTGTCAGCGAGAATTTGTCAGCAATTTTGTCTTGCCGTCTGAAAAACTGTATACCATTGCGAAGAAGCCCAGACAGTGGTATTTTTAACTTGGTTTTCAATTGTTGCGTGTGCAAAATCGATTGTCATATAGGTGTGCCCCGTGAATAAAAAAAACCAAAATGTCCCTTTTCCTTTTTC
The DNA here is from genome assembly GCA_947284805.1 of Coleophora flavipennella. NCBI lineage: Eukaryota > Metazoa > Arthropoda > Insecta > Lepidoptera > Coleophoridae > Coleophora > Coleophora flavipennella. The sequence continues at coordinate 1,471,338 of OX369275.1, forward strand.
GGCCTTTCCTTTCCATTTTTGAACCTAAAATAAACACCATTGAATGAAATACATAATCACAAGCAATAAAATAGAAGATATTTTCAAAAACCAATAGCTTACCGGTCTGTTCTTTTTGGAAAAAGGAGCGCACAAGCCGCGCGTGCTCTCGCCGTCACAGCACGCGGCAGAGTGTTTTTCGGACAAGCGACGCGATTAAAACCTACTTTTGTGATATCACATGGCATAAGCACCGACTCGTAATTAAATCCTTATCGGGTATTGCAATACAAGTGACGTATAAGTATGATTGTAGAACGTGGAAGTAGTAATTAATCGACACCATGATATCTAATTTAATTTAAGTAATAAGGTATTAGCGACAAAACTGTATTTATATTGCAAACAGACGTAAGATATAACCAACAGTGTGATATTAAAATAAATTTAGGTAATAGGGCATTACCTACATAGCTGTCATAACTACTGAATGGTAATAGGGTATAACCGACAGAGTAATATGAAGATGAATTTTGTATATAGGGTACAAGCGCCATAGCTATGTTAAATTACGAAATGGAAGTAGGCTATAAACAACGTTTGTACTTTTTGAGGGAAAAGCTTAAAAGGCATAAACAACCGAAAGCTCGACACCCTTATGAAGTAAAAAAGCATTACCGACAACAAACCCAAAATAAAACATTTTTGTAGGGGTACAAGCACCTTTATAGCAAAAATGACCTGATATTTCGTCGGTTACGAAAAATAATACAAGGAAAATGATATTTTTTGCTAGGGCATAAACGCCAAAAAAGTCATCGTAGAGCCATGGGAGTAAGCGCATTCGAGAGAGCGGAAAATTTTACGTAAGATGGCATTTATAACTTATTTTTGACCAAAATGTCGCTTATGCCCTACTTCCTTTTTACCGTCGATATATACCTCGGCGGATGCGCAAAGCATACACTTCAACGCTGCTCAATTTATTCCGCTTGGGTTCATACAGTTGAACTTCTAGTGCAATAAAGTTCAGTTGTTCTAATTAATAACTTTTTGAAATTCATAAATTATAGGTAAGGCTAGTACCGAAAATCTACCTAAAGTTAAGACGGATTGAAGGGCCAACTTTACTTTGCAGTGGAAAGGTACGTTGGCCTACCACACGGTCGATACTTCAACGTCGAACGTAACTTTGTAATCGCAAAAAACCTGGTCAAGCGCCAATTGGACTAGGACACCAAGGGTTGATGGTACTGAACCCTGAACCCTGAACTTCTTCACATAGATTTAACAATATATATATATTACAAATAAAAGACATCAAAATGCAACATATTTTTTTTTCATTCACGTTTGTAAGCATATAATTAAATTTTTTACGTATAGCAAAAATAAAATAAACCTTATGAGAACTCGATTTTACATGGTTCTCAAGGTTTGGAGGCGAGACTTGGATAAGATGGTTGTAGCTAGTCAGACGGGTTTAAGGTGAGGTATTGATTGGACCAGTTGTCTCTGTATTTTTCTTTACGAGTAAAGAGTAATGAAAATAACCACACTTTTTCAATGGTTTTTCGTTTCAATCAAAAACAACAATGAAAGTATAAAAAATAATAAAATCACTCACTTTGTATTATCATAACAAATATTGTTGTATATTTTTTTTAAATTTATATTTTAAAATATTAGTCATAACTAGAGTTGAAAGTAACGGCGCGGTGTAGACTTATCTTTGGGTTTTTTTTCTATCGAGCCAAAACTGCTCAATCGTGTTTCTAATAGCTTTTAACTTTAAGGATTATCATCAACAATAAGGGTATTTTTCCCAACCTTGGGTTTACTATCGTTTAGGAGTAATTCACGTCAAAAATAACGAAAATCTGTAATATTACCGCCTTAAAAAAACCAACAATTTACAATGTTAGACATCCCTGAGAATGTAACCCGCGACCTCTAGATATCAAACGAGTGTACTAACCACTACGCCATCTATCAACATACTAAACTAAATTGTATGTACATAACAAGTGATAGCGAAACAAAATCTCGCCCAGCGGTGATGAACAGTGAAATTGCATAGACGAAGCCCGCCGCAGAAATTTTAATTACGCCGGGAAACACCGGCAAATTCCAGCACTGCCGGGCTAGTCAGCAAGTTGCATACTCCCGGGTATTGAAGCTACATGAAACGCAAAATAGTGTGAGACAACCGAAAAATTTAGAAGCTGTTATGTGTGCTGTTTAAGATTTATTATTATTGTATTAGTATACTGTGGCGGTACACAGACTGGTGAGGGCCCTGGCAGAATATCAGCGTTATGGGCATTCACCTATAACATATGCTGAGCCAGGGCTTTTTCACTGGCCTGGCAGTAACTGCAATTTCATTGTATTTTATTGTACTTATTTAGTAGCTATAAGTTAGTCTTAGTCGTGTAATCTTCTTTTTTTTACTTTATTGTTACCAACCTTACTTATTGTTTTTATGTGCCTGCTCGGTGATTAAACGGTTTATCTATCTATCTATCTATCTGTTATTATTTCACATGGTAATTTGTTACCATTTTTCACATGTTATTATGTTACCGCTTTTCACATTTTAATTTGTTACCATTTTTCACATGTTATTATGTTACCACTTTTCACATTTTAATTTGTTACCATTTTTCACATGTAAAGTTGTTACCATTTTTCCTTGTGGCTGTTTGTTCTTTAAGATTATAAAATAAAGTATTTACTTAAAATTAACATTATTTGCCACGTTATCTTCAAAGTTTCGGTCTGAAGTTTTTTTTTGTTATTTATTTATTTATTCACAAATTGTTAACCCCTTGGCATCATCTCACCTAATGGTAAGTGATGATGATGTCGAAGATGGAAGCGGGCTTACTAAGATTCCCCAAACGCAATGGGGATCTGGCTATCTTATCTTCAAGCCGGAACACATCAATGCTGTTAATACTGATGTTTGGCGGCAAGACTTAGATAAGATGGTGGTAGCTAGCCAGGCGGGCTTAGAAAATGCCCTAACATCAACCAAACCGAGTCTTGCAAGTTGACCCCGCCGGAATCGAACCCGCGACCTCCTGGTGTGAAGCGAATAGACTAACCATTACGCCACGGAGGCGGTTATCTCAAAAATGCCCAACGCGTCTAAAGAAGTTTTCGCTTCAAAAAAAGTTTGTTAAGCTTTAAATCGGTTAAATGAAATTTGAGTAAACATCGAACATTTGAATAAAACTTTCTCAATGGAGTAAGAGACTGATGCAGTTATACCAAAACAAACCAAGCAGCACAACGAAAAAAATCCAGCAAACAAAACATTGCCAACAACAAAGAACAAATGCTCGACTCGACTCGACAACAAATTAAAAAAAAAACCTCTTCAACTCACCACAGTTCTCCGAACCAATTATATAGGGACTAACTAACTTACTTGACTGGAACTAGGTAATTTATCGGCGTCGAGGTACGGAACAAGAATGGTTTAGCATTTGAAAGGTGAATGGAAGTATTCTGCGGCATTGATTGAATTTGCCTCGCAAATGGGAACGCTGAGTCTAGTATACGAAAGCTTTCCCTTTTATAAAGTTGCTACGTTTTTAAGAGGGAAATCCTTTACAGTGAATGTTTGGAAAATTCCATGGTAAGTGAACACCGCAGGAGTCAGATTAAATTAACTAAATTGATCTATTACAAAAAAAACGTTAAGTGGTTGGAAAACATATTTGTATGGGAGCGTGGAGTAGTAATAATATAATACTAATATTACAAATGTGAAAATTAGTGCGTATGGATGTTTGTTACTCATTCACGCAAAAACTACTAAACAGATCTGGATTAAATTTGGTAGGTAGACAGATTAGAAGCTGGATTAAAGCATAGACTACTTTTTTTTCGCTCGCAAGCCGCTTGCGACTCGCGCACTGCGCACCCTCGAAAACAGTCATAGAATAATGTTCACGTGAGCAAAGCCGCTGGCAAAATCTAGTACGTACATTTTTTAAAATCTTTCGACGCACTAATGAACCTATATTATAAGCTTTTATTTACTTTCATCTGTCCCGGTGTCTGTAATGAAATCTTGCAAGTTACATTTGACCCACTTCCCGGTTTCCGATTAAACTGAAATTTTACATGCATATGTATATCGCGTGACAATGTAATATTATGATGACACGGAGCTGATCTGATGCTAGAGCTGCAAGGCGGCCATAGGAACTCCGCAATAAAACGACACAACCCCATCGAGTTTGGGCTCGTTTGATTCGTATTGACGAGTACTTTGATCCTAAAAGTTTGTACCATAAAGCTTTTAGGTTTTTCGAGAAATTGTTTCTATATCCCTACTATTATTATAAATGTGAAAGTAACTCTGTCTGTCTGTTACGCTTTCCCGCAAAAACTACTGAACGGATTTGGCTGAAATTTGGTAGGTAGACAGATTAGGACCTGGGTTAAGACATAGGCTACTTTTTACCACGCTCGCGAGCCGCTTGCGGCTCGCGCACTGCGCACACTCGAAAAGTCATAGAAATGTGGTCCACGCGGGTGAAGCCGCGGGAATCAGCTAGTAAGAAATAAAAATGCAAACCGAAAGTATACCAGGGCACTTGGGCCTAAAGCGTCAAATTGCTGAGATACATGGAGTGAAAGGTTGTCAAAACACAAATTTTCCTCTCTATCTCTCTAAATATCTCAGCAACGTGACGCATTAGGTCAAAATAACCCAATATTTTCGGTTCGTATTTGCGTTCTGTATCAAAAAATAGAGGTTAAATCGTGCGCTGAAAGATGCGCTGGAAAGTATAGCTGAAACTCAAGCGTATTTTGAAGGGTCGGACTAATTCTTCTTTAAGAAAGGCATAGAAATGTCAGAAAAACGAAGGTGTACCTGTATACGAGTATATCTAGAAGGAGAATATGTCGATGAATAAAAAATATTTTGGTAAAATTATTGGTTGTCCTACGGACTTATTGAGTAACGTGTTATATTGTCACTATGCCAGAAAGGATATTGCCCTTTACTATTGCGCGTTGGACCGCATTGTACCAATATATTTTCTTATTGTGTGGCACAGTTAACCGTGCTATCCAAGGGACAGACGGCTGTTGCCTGGTGTTGCACTTAGCATCACCCGCAGTCACGTGTAGGGCCTTTTTAGATTTACACCTAGGGACGTTTGCAGCGCGACTCTCATATACATAAAGTGACAAAGGGGTTTGAAAGTTATTGGCATACTGAGGATTCGCCATTTCGTTTTTTTTTTCAAAATGGCGTCGCACAATCTTACCTATGTTTTTTGATAGAAGACCTATAGAAGAACAAAAAATGTCATATAACATTTTGGACGAAATTGTCACGTTTATATATATATCTCGAAGGAAGTGAGTGGTTAGGTTATGGTTGGCCTCGTGGTTCACGTCCTTAACTATTTCGGTATTGGGCGTCGAAATAACAATGCAGCTATATCACAGAGGTTCTTCTTCAATAGTCTTGATCATTTGGTAATCGAAATTGTACAGGATGCCTTGGATAACAATGGATGCAAACGCGGTGATCACAGCGATGGCGTGACACGTCCATTTTGCTCACAGATCACCACTACTTGTGTTCTGCTCGACGCTCCGTCAAAAAGTGTCTGCTCCGAGACTGACGTCCAGCTAATGTGGCTTCTCCACAGATCTAATAAATTCTCAACTCAGTGTGGCAGCACAAACAGCCTTCCGTTAATACATCATCTTTGCTACCACAAACGATCGTCTCACGAGTACAAGCGATCGTCACGCCACCACCGGTTTCACCCAGGTACTAATACCTGACGTTTGATCCAAACAAAGTGTAACTATGTAAACTTATCTCGAGCTGGTATTGGTCGCGTTTTCAATGACACTCCGACACGGCCATCCTGCGAGTCACACGTCCTCGGGTGACTAACCTGAAAAAGAAAAGGGTAACCAGTAGATTCCATTTCGTTCGGCCAATCCTGACCTTCATTAGGAAGGTCCACAGCTCAAGGAATAAAAGCAACACTAATAATGTGAAGCTTTAATTCAAGACTACAATCATGGTAATGACATATTTTAACAGTCTCAAAAAAACCAAAATAATTTCACTCTCGTAAACTAAATAAACCTCAGCATTAGCATCGTAACTCAAACAATCTCAAATCAGTTTAGGTCTCCAAGGTAAATCACAGCTGCAAGGCTTGAAACCTTACAACCATTTACAACCTTTAGGGGCACATAGAACGGAACATAATCATCATCGCAAATCACAAGCGACGGAACACCAGAATTAAACATCACCACATCCGGGTGGCGGGACACCACAAAGAATCATCATCACTAACGCCAAGCGACGGAATACCAATCAGTCATCATCACCAGTCCAGGTGACGGAACACCATCACCACCAATCTAGGCAGTGGAACACCATCATCACCAATCTAGGCAATGGAACACCATCATCACCAATCCAGGCGACGGAATACCATCATCACCAATCTAGGCAATGGAACACCATCATCACCAATACAGGCGACGGAATACCATCATCGCCAGTACAGGCGACGGAATACCATCAACAGTTTTAGCCGGTAAACGGGATACTTCTTTTTTACAAAAACACGAATGTACCTGCTACACATCATGACAGAACGAGTCTGACAAAACAAGCAGCAGCCAATTCATGCAAACATATAGCGCCATTCAGCACTCTTCATTTACCGCTGAAACATGTTGGAATACTTCAGTACTACACACAAAAATAAACGATAAAGAAAAAAATTACAACTGTACACAATTGATTGAGTTACGATCTGTCAATACAATTAACATTGAAAGGTAGACGCCTCTGCACCAGATTCATCGTCAACATCCGGAGGCAAATAACCTTCGGACATACTACGTAAACGGTCATGGGCATACTTGTAACTTCGTCTCAAATTCAAAGCTTGTAATTTGTATCTGTCACCTTCTAAGACCTCTACGACCCTGAACGGCCCTCGGTATTTGGGATCTAACTTGGTTTGGTTACGCTCCTCATTTTGTATCACCACAACAGTCACCCATCTTGGCAACTCTGGGCCACCTCCATCCGGTGCCCAAACAAACAACAGTCACCCAACCTGGCGACTCTCAGACACCTCCATCCGGTGCCCGCCCAAACACACAGTCACTCGACCTGGCGACTCTCAGACAACCTCTCAGGTGTCCGCCCAAAAACACAGTCACCCTACCTGGCGACTCTTGGACCACCTCCCTCCGGTGTCCAACCACACTATCGCTTCCATGCGGCGATCTCAAACATCACCTCTTTCTGGTCATTGCCAACATCACCTCCCCGGTGATACGCCTGCGAGCCAAACGCACGCCACACACAGTTGTGGCCGCACAGCAACGAGAAAATCAACTCGGTGTTTTACGCCTACGTCTACGAATGGTTGAGGCTATTGTCATCCAGTTGCGAAAAATTTTTTACGTCTAAGGTTCAAAATACAAACTAGTGAACGTTAAAATCACGGTCAAGTACAAAAGTCCTTAATCTGCACTAGTAGATGGTCGAGGTTCAGTCTCTCCATCATCAATTCTGTCCAAGTCAATAATACTGTCACTATCGGGCATTTAACGTAGTCTGTCCTCAATAACTGACGGTATTTGATATCTAAAGTGGTAGGTAACGCTTCTCCATTTGTAACAACACAAAGTTAGGTAACTTGTGAAACTAAGCTTTTGTCTAGAAATCAGCCAGTGGCGCTGCCTCAGACCAATACACCACCCCATCTCTTCCCAAGGGTTTCACAAGAAGTGACTAAGGGACTAAAAATTTGAGGACAAGCAACATCGTCCTTCACGCTCATACTGTACCGCCAAACAGCCCGCCAAGCGTAGCCTTTTTTTTTTGTTTTTTTTTTTTTTTTTTACAATTGGTGAAACCGCTCCAACATGGGGGAGGCCCATGTCTATTATCACATCAGCAGCAAGCTGATTAACAACTCCTGTAATAGGATGCGTTACTCTCCGTATTATCACTAGTATGTTGTCGTGCTTCACTTAGATAAAATTACAGCCTGTGTGTGTAATCGACAAACATGACATTTAGAGGTTAGGCTACTTTACTCGTACCAAGAAGCAACTCCAGGAGGCTGTACTTCGTAACTCGGTTAACCCAACAGTTTGGTTGCTGCCAAATGATCATCATGGAAGGACTTGTAACATTGAAATCTCATTACTATACTCGAAGGAAGTGAGCATATTTTAAAGGACACTTAACTAAGAGTACCAACGTTTAAACGTGCTAAGATTCACCTGACCGTTGCCACGCGCCTAAAGCGTTTATGAACGTAAGTTCAAATACAAGGGGGCATTACGTAGATAGAATGACACGTGGACGTATTTGAACAGAGGTTACAAAATCAGTCATTTCGATTTAATAGGTAAAGAATGCACCTGATGTAACCACTAGCTATGCCTGACGTGGTTAAATAGTGACCACCTATGAAGTCAATCGATGTTCCAAGCTATCAGAGGAAGCAATTTCCGTTCAGGCATGTTGTTATCATTTTTTTTTCACGGTTATCAACACTTGCGTTCTATGCTATCCTTTTTCTTTACCAGCATGATAAGGCCGTCAAAAAGGGAAAGCTTCGGGGCTTATGACATTCGCAGCCTCCAGCCCATGAATCCTGTATCATCATCACATCAGCCGTAAGACGTTCATCACTGCACTCCGCATACTACCCTGTTATTATTCTTTTTTTTTTTACAATTGGTAAACAAAATATTTTATTGGGGTCCCCGAAACTCATACCTACATAGGGTCTATATGATAGCGGGGCATTAAGGATGCCCTCGACAAATTCATCACGAAAGCTATTAAAAATAGGCAACAACTTTGGCCTATGATCAATGAGAATATCAGTCCCAATACTACGAAAGCTAATAAAGGTTTTTTTTTTTTTTACTCCATGTAAAAATGTCAGTCTCAATATTATAAAAGCTTAAAGGGATTTCAATACTTTCTATCCTGGTTTAGGTTTGTATAACCAAAACTCTAGTTTTTAAATCTACCGTTGAATCACGACGCTGTGCCACAAGGAACTATCCGAAAGCACGTGAAAGAGCACTTTGAAGGACTACAAGGCATCATTTTGGCTGCTAATGCAATCACTACTAGAAGGGTAAGGGACTAACTACTCTATTCGCATCCTTACCGACAGTCAAGCTGTTTTGTTATTGACAGACTCGTTTAAGAATACCGTCAATCCTAGATTTAAAATATCTGAACCGATCATAATATTGTTGGCACGTATTGTTGTACGTAGGTTGGAACGTAGGTACTCGTTTGGCATAACAAAAAAATAAAAATTCTGAATGATTCCCGTCAATACTACCCTCACTCAATATTTGTTCTGTACAGTAAACGTGAGCGTTGCCTATAAAAGTCAATCGTGCGTTTGTACTGAACACACTCCCGAAAGTCTATACACGAAACCTTCCTTAACGAGAGAACACTCAGTACCACCACAGATTAGGTAATAGTACTACGTTTGTACTAGTACCACTATCAAAACAAACGGGGTACGACTCACCGGATTTTCGTAGCACCGCGTACATCACGCACTTCGCAGAAGCCGCACGCGCCGCTCGCGTGCATCTCCGCTGCTGCCAGCGCAGCCCACGCTGTCACCTCATTCCAATGGTCGTTCCGTAAGGGAGATGTCGACAGTTGTGCACCGTGCACGTGGATTAGCTTCAGGTATATTCGGGGTCAATTCTGTCAATGTGATTGCAGCAGATGTAGGATGGTGCTCGCATAGCCTCAATCAATCGCAGCATGTTCTGGTTCTGTAGCACGAAGAATTGTTGCCAGTGGTTTTTATTTCGCTGCTCCATCATCAATTTTCACATTTTCCCGTCGTTGTCCACTTGTTGCGAGCGCAGGGAACTATCCAACTTCTGATGTCGAAGGAAGGGAGTGGTTAGGTTAGGTTATGGATGGCCTCGTGGTTCACGTCCTTAACTATTTCGGTATTGGGCGTCGAAATAACAATGCAGCTATATCACAGAGGTTCTTCTTCAATAGTCTTGATCATTTGGTAATCGAAATTGTACAGGATGCCTTGGATAACAATGGATGCAAACGCGGTGATCACAGCGATGGCGTGACACGTCCATTTTGCTCACAGATCACCACTACTTGTGTTCTGCTCGACGCTCCGTCAAAAAGTGTCTGCTCCGAGACTGACGTCCAGCTAATGTGGCTTCTCCACAGATCTAATAAATTCTCAACTCAGTGTGGCAGCACAAACAGCCTTCCGTTAATACATCATCTTTGCTACCACAAACGATCGTCTCACGAGTACAAGCGATCGTCACGCCACCACCGGTTTCACCCAGGTACTAATACCTGACGTTTGATCCAAACAAAGTGTAACTATGTAAACTTATCTCGAGCTGGTATTGGTCGCGTTTTCAATGACACTCCGACATATATATTCCATTATCTCCGTAACGTGACGTTTTTGGACACTACGTTACATGACATTTTTTATTTGTCTGTATGTCCCCTATCCAAATATATAGGTCTCAATGTGCGACGTTATTTAAAAAAATAAAAATAAATGGCGGACTCCAGTATGCCAGTCTCCATACAAAAATTTTCAAACCCCTTTGTTACTTTTCCTCGCAAGACACCAACTACGTAAGTTACCAAACCTTTAATACGCATAGTATACCAAATACGCTAGTTACAAAAACTGTTACCAAAAAGGGAGTTGGCAAAAATAATATTTTTCTAAAAAAACTGTAAATGACCGAGCGAAGCGAAAAATATTAGGCTTGGTCAGGTTTGATTGATTATACAGTCAATGGGTAGCAGAAAATGGTATTTTCTGAATTTGGCATTATGCTTAATGACACTAAGCATATTTGGTATTCAGAGAAACCTTTTAACCGCCTCCGTGGCGTAATGGTTAGTCCATTTGCTTCACACCAGGAGGTCACGGAATCGATACCCGGCGGGGTCAACTTTGTAAAACTTGGTTTGTTTGATGGTAGGGCATTTTCATAGCCCGCCTGGCTAGCTACCACCATCTTATCTAAGTCTTGCCGCCAAACATCAGTGTTAACAACATTGATGTGTTCCGGCTTGAAGATAAGATTGCCAGTTCTCCACTGAGTTGGGGAAATATTGGTAAGTCCGCTACCATCTTTAGCATCATCGTCACATACCATCAGGTGAGACGATGCCAAGGGCTTACCAATTGTGAATAAAGAAATCTAGTGCATTGCGTGTAAAAAAATAGTAGTTTATGAAACTGTTGCATATAAAGGGTTCTTAAAATACGAGTGTTAGTTAAAAAAACGAGCCGTAGGCGAGTTTTTTTATAGCATTACACGAATACCAAATTATGTGCAGTTTCATACACTACTTTATCAAATCTCATACATTGGGATTGAATCAACTAAAATACAAAGATCAAAGTTAAGAGTAAGAAAAAAAATCCCACGAAATTCAGTACCTACAACAAAACGTGTCATAGCGCTGAATCCCAGCGCATCACCGCGCTTGCACTGAAGCGGACGGTGTCACAGACAGGTAAAAACAATGCTTTCACTGATCTCAGACATTTTTAAACAAGAATGAAAATTATCCACGAAACTCAGTATCTACAACAAAATTCAATGAAAAACCAACACATCACCGCGCATTCGTTAAAGCGGGCGCCGTCACAGACAAGTAAAAATTGGAATGAAAACTTTTTGTATTGCTGTAAAAATGACGCGAACCGCATGTGCCTATAAAAAAATAAAATAAATTCGAGCGAGACCTATAGTACTCGCATATGATGTGTAACATGTGACAAAATACTTTAGGTTAGTTAGATTTGATGACGATATTGTACCTGGGTGGCGGATCTGACAGTAACGAAAAAAACCGACCAAGTGCGAGTCGGACTCTCGTAAAGTAGAATTCCGCGCTTTCGCGACTTCATGTTACACATTTCCGTCCCATGTTACACATTTCCGTCCCATTTCACGAAATCACTCCCACAAATTGCAGGAAAGCGAGAGCAAAGATTTTACACATCAAAAATTCGAGCGAGACCTACAGTACTCGCATATGATGTGTAACATGTGACAAAATACTTTAGGTTAGTTAGATTTGATGACGATATTGTACCTGGGTGGCGGATCTGACAGTAACGAAAAAAACCGACCAAGTGCGAGTCGGACTCTCGTAAAGTAGAATTTCGCGCTTTCGCAACTTCCTGTTACACATTTCCGTCCCATGTTACACATTTCCGTCCCATTTCACGAAATCACTCCCACAAATTGCAGGAAAGCGAGAGCAAAGATGTTACACATCAAAAATTGATATGGAACTTCGTTGGTGATATTATCTCTTTGGTTTAACTTGTATCGTAATGGAAAAAAATAACATTATATTATAACAATATTTCTCTAACAAAATAATGTTATAATGTTTATTTTTTTTATATTACGGTATTGTGTTTATAAAGTACGCCAATATAAACTCGTTTTGAAGTTGATAATGCGAACTTTACGATATGAGAGTAGATAAAATACATTTCGAGAAACGCCATATGTCACTTTGCGAATCTGATACTGCGCGTCGAAAGGTTATCAAATCAATATACAATTATTATCCAAGTCCTTAAATAGGACGTGAATTATTAATGTTACGCAATGCTAACGAGTTTTGGGGCTGCGATATTACGGCGAGAAAGATATAACCAAAGGCATTCCGTCGTAATTTCATTTCGCTTTGTAATATTCTTTCTGAATTTGAGTGTAACGAGCTAAAATTAAGGAGAAAAGTCCCTTCTTCCCTTTGTATTGTTGTTTTGAAATTTTATTTGCAAACTTGAAATTATCTTTTTACTGTGGGGCAGTAAACGAGGTTTTTTTATGTCTCTATACTATCATTCTTACTTTCTCGGGTGACGCAGAAGTCAAAGTATATATTATATTAGTACTAACATGCAGGGGTCGGTGGCGCATCGGCAAGGGCCGCTACCTTCTATCCGGGAGGTCGTGGTTCCAGTCCTGCCACGTATCAATGTGTTTTCGATTTTTCGATCTCATATGTACGTTTATCTGACGCTCTAACGGTGAAGGGAAAAAATCTCGTCACCCAGATTGATACAGATTGGTTACAGTTTGGCTGTCGAATGTATAAGATTTCGCTGCCATTTTGTTTTTTCCGTCATTCCTTTTTTGAAATGTCATTCCTGGTCCGTTGTATGAAGTGTCCAGTGTGTGCAGAAGTGAAGGAGCTACTGTGATGGTAAAAAAATCGAAGTTGAGATTTTGATGGGGATCGATTGTCTTAAACTATAAGAATCTAAAAAAATAAAAATTGTGACGGTGTGTGCGTATGTGTGTTCGACCGTCCGATGCTCTAGTTTCCAAAATACTAGATTGATTTAGGTAAAATTTATGTTTTCGCATTTTATATCTCGAGCTGATTTGGATTTTTTAGGGTTGCCATACCGTACTACAAATCATTTTTTAAAATACAATTGTAAAGCCAAATTGGTAATTGACGACGATAGCGACTTTTTGTTTTTTCTCATAAATTACTAATGAATTTAATGAAAATTCTTACAAAGAGGCTCCAAAGTCTCGAGCATCGACGCACAATGCCTGTCTATCGGTGTTCTATAGGATTCATTTCGGAGAGTGTGCCCTGGAGCTTCACGACCTCATTCCCCCCTCTCCGTTTCATCATCGGACGACCAGGCGTGGAGGGCGATTCCATCCCTTTGTCGTTAATGTTTCACCTTTACGCAGGAAACGTTTTGCTGCTTCGTTCTAATTGAGACCGGCCAAGGAGTGGAATTCCCTGGCAGCATGTATATATTCCTCGATTCGTATAATATAGGAATCTTCAAAAAGAGAGTGAATAGGCACTATTTGAGCTTGCGTATTACATCCTCGGCTGCATCGGCACTTACCATCAGTTGAGGTGCAGCCTAACGCACTCAAATTTCTTACAAAAAAAGTACTACAACTATCATACGGCCCGCTATACTATGAAGTCCATTATTCCAGGAAAAAAAATCAAATATAGTTCATACATCGCATATTAACCCAGGATCTATTTTTTTTGTTTTCCAAAATGGCTGTAACGATTTTGATGAAACTTATTGAGAAACTAGAGCTTAATATAAGCTTTACAACATTAAGTTGTGTTTTTTTCCAGGAGAAATCCAATATATATAGTATAACTCCCCATACAAAACCACATAATTCGCAAATTATCAAATCCGATGTTACACCTCTTTTCTTGGCTTCATCATCATCATCATCATGTCAGCTCATATACGTCCCCACCGAGGGGCTCGAGCCTACCCTGAATTAGGGCGATTGGGCCTTAGTCGACCACGCGGGCCCAGTGCGGGTTGGTCGACTTCACACACAACCTTCGAGTTTCTTCACAGGTGTGTGCAGGTTTCCTCACGATGTTTTCCTTCACCGTTAAAGCAGTGTATATGTACGTGAGTGTGTGGGTACGAATAAAATTAGAGGCTTAAATTTTTTTTTGAGGTCGGTGTCAGCAAACCATCGAATCTAAACCATTTAATACGTAAGTAACTGTGTGCTGGTACCGACCTCAAAAAAAAACTAAGATAATGATAATGATGATAATGATAATGATAATGATTTATTTGCTTTAAATGTGGTAGGTAATTATAAATTATTGGAAGAAATTCTGAGTATCACACATTTAACCAAAGGTATTGGCATGCAAAATTAATGTTAGTTTAATCTATAGGTATTAAACAAGAGTAAAAAAGAATATAACAGAATGAAGACAAGTCAAATAATGTAGGTACTTACTCTATAAACAATACGCTTCTATATAAATTGTAAAATTTAAAACAATGTTAAGTTTTCAAATTATATCAAAATATAAATTATACTTAAAAGTCAAAAATAATGAATGACTTTTATATTTCACTTATATTCCATGTATTCTTTGATTGAGTAAACAGTAAGCCCCTAAATTTAATTCGTACCCACCTTTGATTTCGTTATTGTTGGTTAATGTTGTGTATTTAAGTATAATAATATTATTTCATACTTTTGGGTAAATTTCATTTTGAAGTCGGTTTTAATTTTTTAAACTTTTTTTTATTTTTTTTTATTTTTAGTGGTAATGCTATCTATCTAGCAACGTAAATCCAATCACCTATACTCACCAATAGGAATTATCAAATCATAATACATGTGTTTCATTAACAGATACAGAGTCCTGTGACTTCCATCATCATCTCAGCAGCTTGAAAGTTAAGGAGTTAAATCGTCCATCATCAGCTCATCTGAATAACCAGAAGGAATACAACTATCGGTCTATACATACCTACGTATATATCTTTGTATAACATCAAAAAGAATTTTTCTGCAACTCCTAACCGTTAAGGAGTTATAACTTCCTACATCATCTTATCAACATGAGAATATGACAAACAGACGCAAGTATTTTAATAGCTTTAGAAAACATATGAATCACGTAATTAGTGCCTTTAAAATTCAAATTTTTCATTATTTTTAACGGGTTTACCTCGATTTCCCTAGGATCCCATCATCAGATCCTGACTTGGTGACAATGGGACCCCTTCGGGAGTATACTCTTTCGAATGAAAAAAGAATTTTGAAAATCGGTCCACTATTGACGGAAAAATCGGTGAACATACATTAAAAAAAATATATACAGTCGAACTTAGTACCTCCTCCTTATTGAAGTCGGTAAAAAATAGCATAGTCCGATGCAGTTGCTGAGGGAACTGAAAAAATACTCTTTTTTGGTTAAATTCTTTAACATCGTTACGGATTTTTTGTACAGAGATAATTGAGGGGGTATGAAATGACATAATTTACTAAATAGTATATCCTGAGTTAGTTCCCGTGGGATCTGGGGAATACACGTTTCCACGCTCAAGCACGTCGGCGTCGCAATGGAGCAACGGATTGAAGTGAATTTGATGAGGAGAATTGGTTGAGGGGGTGGGTAGACTGCTAATCAGACTAGCCCAATCTGGGATACGAATCTGGAGAAAATTATGTCCCTCAAAGACAGTCATAAAAAAGATGTCCACGCGGGCGAAACCGCGGGAAAAAACCAGTATTTATAATAAATGGTGCGCAGTGCGCGAGCGTGGAAAAAAGTAACCTATATAATAATAATCCAGGTCCTAATCTGTCTGCTTACAAATTTCATCCAGATACGTTCAAGTAGTTTTTGCGTGAAAGAGTAAAAAACATTGATTAATCCATACATACAATTTTTCGCGTTTATAGTATTAATTAAGGATGAATACCTCTAGGAATTAGGAAAATTATCATTGCAATCAAAATATGATTACTACGTTAAAATTTTGTAGAGTTCTAAGATTTACCAATTTTAGATGAAAAATGAATTTCTAAGGAATTTAAAATTTTACAGACTTGCTTCATCTGATGATGTATTTGATTTTTTAAGTAATGTATTTGTGTTTTGTGTTTGTTCAAATCGTCTCCGTGAATACTTCGATATAATGTTTATAAAAGTGTGTGTTTTAATGTTCAGTTTAGTTAAAGTGGTAGGTGGTAGATCATTTTCTAAGCCCGCCTGGCTAGCTACCACCATCTTATCTTAGTCTTGCTACCAAACATCAGTGTTAATAACATTCATGTGTTACGGCTTGAAGATAAGATAGCCAGTTCTCCATTGCGTTGGGGAATCTTGGTAATCCCGCTTCTATCTTCGGCATCATCGTCACTTACCATCAGGTGAGATGATGCCAAAAGCTTACAAATATTGAATAAAAAAATCTTAAAAAAATTAGGGATAGATCACATTAACCTATGGACTTCATAAATGTAGTTTTTATGTATTTATCATTTATTAAAATATAAGTGTATAGTTTTTATATTTATCATTTATAAAAATGTAAGCGTATCATCATATCAGCCGAAGGACATCTACTGCTGGACATAGTCCTCCCCCAAGGATTTCCACGACGACCGGATCTGCGCTAAGTGTATAGTTTTTTGTATCATTTATAAAAATATAATGGAAGCATCGGTGGCTCAACTGGTAACACTTGGTCCTCCTACCAGAGGTCCCAAGTTCAAATGTACCAATGACTTTCTAGAAACTTACGTACATACTTACGTACTTACCGATTTCTTTGGCGGTGAAGGAAAACATCGTGAGAAAACCTGCACATCTGTTTCCAGACGTGAACGAAGACCGCGTTGCACACGTCCGTAGGTGTAAATCTAAAATGCCCTACACGTGACCGCGGGTGATGCCAAGAGCAACACCAGGCAAACACCGTCTATCTCTTGGATAGCACGGTTAATTGTGCCACAGGATAAGAGAGAGAAGAGAAAATTTGAGTTAGATCTTACTTCCATTAATGCTTGAAAGTTTGAACATAAACCAACAACTCGCCTATGCAAATAAATACTAGCTTTGAATAACGTTGTTAGACTAGCTCTTGCGTTACTCGCTGTTGTATGCAATCGAAAATAATTTAATACTGCCCAATTCGGACCGGGCCCGTTCCAAAAACCACAACCGCTACTACTTGCTTACGTAAATTTTGCTATGAATACTAATGCCTCCCAGTCTACAGGGTGTGGCACACTGGGCTAGGTCTCACTGTCACAATTTTCCCCTAGAAACGTATAGTCAACTTAAAAAAAACGGCCAAGTGCGAGTCGGACTCGCGCTCTGAGGGTTTCATACCACTACACCATACCACCACGCTTCTTCACACAACTATAATAATGATACCTCATCATATCAGCTCATATACGTCCCCACTGAGGGGCTCGAGCCTACCCTGAATTAGGGCGATCGGGCCTTAGTCGACCACGCCGGCCCAGTGCGGGTAGGTCGACTTCACACAAACCCTTCGAGTTTCTTCGCAGGTGTGTGCAGGTTTCCTCACGATGTTTTCCTTCACCGTTAAAGCAATCGGTGAGTATATGTACGTAAGTTTCGAAAAACTCATTGGTACATTGGCCGTCCGGATTTGAACCCGGTACCTCTGGTTAGTAGGACCGGCTCGTTACCGGTTGAGCCACCGACGCTTTCCTAATGATACCTAATATGAACAAAAGTTATCAACTGGAGCGGTAGAATTTTTTTTTTGTTTTTCATTCAGTTTGGAATCTTTAACTCGATTATGACACATACTTGGCCACATTTTATTATTTTTTGTTTTATTTCTGGATAACAACTACAATAAAACTAAGTTTCACCCTTGTACGTATCACTGTTTATCACAAAGAGCTACATAAAAGTGCCTCCTAAATACCTTTAAAGAGCATGTTTTTTATGGAGGGTCCCTCTTAATTTCTCTTTTTTCTAATTATTATAACTGTTTGTCATAGCGGCAATAGAAATACACACTCTGAAAATTTCAACTATGTAGCTGTTACGATCAAAACAGACGGACGGAGAGCGGAGGCTTAGTAATAGGGTCCCGTTGGTCACCCATTGGGTTTATGGAACCCTAAAAAGGTGAACTTTCAAAACAACAACGCACAAAGTTTATCAGTCAGCGGATCCATATGTACGAAAACTCCATTTAACTAAATCTATATTAGAGTCTTTTGAAAAAGTTTTTCTATGTGAAGAGTAGAAGCTCTATTTAACGGATCCTACACTAATTTTGTTACACCCTGTATAGATATTCGCTTCTAGGAAACCTTTTTGAAATTCAATTAGGACTCGCTAGTCAAGTACGTTATCCAAGTGAAATTCAGTTTTAACGAAAATTATACTTTGGTTTTTAGTTGGAAAACAGTATAAAAAATTTTGGGATCAACTTAGTAAGTATATAATTAAATTTAAGAGGAAACACGGGCTCCATTTTTTCCATACAAACGTAGTCCTCTGTTTCCTCCCTGGATAATGACAATAGAGCAAAAATGTTTTTGCCATCAAACCTATACGTACCATGGCCATGCCCCTATGTTTTGTTTTTTCCCAGATTCTTATTATAATAGGAAGTATAAGTCTTCAAATTTGAGAAAATCGCCCAATTGAAACGTCATTTTCAGACACCCACCAAATAAATAATACGCATATTAACAATAAAAAAAAACATGGAGGCTTAGGTAAAGTGTTTCTTGATTATTTTTGAAAAAACTATTATTGTTGCGTAAGTTTTGGAGGAGGAAATAGGGGACTACGAAATGCTGTTTTTGTCAATTTTAGTGCCTATAATCGGTGTGCGCTGCAGTTCTCCCTTTCTTGCTGTATACGGAGAGGTTTGGGGAAGGGAGAAAGCAACCATTTATTCAAATACCTATTCTTTAGACCGCGTTTCCTCTGAATACTTATGATATAAGGTTGGATTCTGTATAAAACAATTATTAAGTTTTAAATGTCGGCATCAGCCTACAGTGTTTTTCTGAACATTCTCACCTCAAAATTACTGCGGAACACGTATAGCAAGGCTTTTTAACTCAAACCAAAATCACCAATCTATTCCTATTGACAGTGTCACGGTGTCCCTCTGATGTGCCTGCAGTAAATCCACGCACGTGCTTGAATGGCTAGTAGACCAGTAGACCAGTAGAGTGACAACCTTGATAGAATGTGAAGACACGTCATTACTCGTAAGTATGTCATGGAGTGTAATAACGCGGATTTTTTTATTATTATTATTTTTTCAACCAAAAGGTCATTTACAACACAGTTAACAGTGATCGGTTACATTCTATGACTGTAGAATGTGAAGACACGTCATTAAGTATGTCATGGAATGTAATGACGAGGATTTTTTTATTATTTCAACCAAAAGGTCATTTACAACACAGTTAACAGTGATCGGTTACATTCTATGACTGTAGAATGTGAAGACACGTCATTAAGTATGACATGGAGTATAATAACGAGGAATTCATTTTCCTCTGTTAGAAAAGTCCTATATTCTGAACGGACTTCAAAAAAGTATTTATTTTTTAAGCGAATGCTTCGTTTAATTTTATTTTATCCTTTTTCATTGATAGTTTATCCAGGTAGTTCCATAATTTTTTTATCAGATTTTTTATCAGCAAAAAAAACATTTCGGGAGTGCTGACAGAAGGGATTTTTTTTACAGTTGTATAAGTTTTGATCCTCCGAGTGTTCCTGGCGAACGACGGATTGACATAGTATTAACCCCGCGAGTGTTTCTGGTACTGTATCGGTGTCGTTACAGTGTCGCGAGTTCAATGATTTTATCCCATCTCAAAAATGCCCAACGCGCCAAAAAAAGTTTTCAATGCAAAAAGTGTGCGTGTCAGCTCCGACGCGCGACAGGAGTTTACTCATTAAACCTTTTTTTTGGCCTCGCACGGAATTTGGTCATCGGCCTCGCATTAGGTGGCATGGCCATGTTACATTAGTCTTCGTGACTGAAAATCGCTATGACGGTAAAAGTAACAGTAACGCATTACCCATCACCACTCGATTTCACCCCTCATATATTTTTCATATCGAGCCTTATACAGGGTTTAACAAAATTGGTGTAGGACCCGTTAACTGGGGGTTCAAATCACCATACTGGGCAACTTTTCCCAAGGAACTCATAGTCAATTCTCAAAACAATACAAAAATGTACAAAATTGGTCAGTCAGCTGAACAATTTGTATGAAGATAATATTTTTTTTGCGATTTCAGCAAAGTCGTAGAACAAATGATGTTTAGTATTATGAGTTGAAGTCCCAGTTAACGGGACCTACACCAATTTTGTTACAACCTGTATATGAATCAATTCTAAAGGAGTAAACTACATAAATTAACAAACAAAAATTATAGTAAAATTGTGCTTGGTAGTTGGAATTGAAGTCAGTGATACACTATATCTACCATCTATTATCAAATCTCACTGCTAACTCACTTTTAGCGATAACAATGGTAGCGAAACGAGCATTCTAGTACCAGTCTAAGTTGGAGCAACAGCTAAGTGCCAAACTTAGGGGGGCGGGGTGGGGGTTGCGTCTTGCAGCGGCGGCGGCGCGGTTGCCAAAACGCTGCGCCTTGATGGTAATTGCACAATTGTTTTTGTGTTAAACAAACAGTTTGTTACGCTATTTGGATTTGAGCGTGAACATGTGTTGTGGGTTTGGGGACTTTGCGGTTCTGGACATTAATCGTTTATTGCACTATCTTTGTTTGTAACGGTGGGATGTAATTCAACACAGGCTCATAGTGCCTTATTTTACCAATGAGTTTTATTATCTCAAACACCTTTTTACTTTCGAGCGACGAAGGACTGACGAAGGTATTTTGATGGCGAAAAAAATCGAAGATGAGATTTTGATGGCGATCGATTGTTTTACACTGATAAAGTCTAAAAAAAATAAAAATATAAATAAGTGAATGTGTGCTGTAAGTCCGTCCGATGCTCTAGTTCCCAAACTACTAGACGGATTTGGATAAAATTTGGGTAAAAGCAATGTGATTTTTACATCTCCAAGCGTTTGTTTCTCAAATTTCCTTTTTTTTTTAGGGTTGCCGCCATAGTAAAAAAATCACTTATTATTTTATTTACGCCAAAATGGTTCTAATGATTTTAATGAAACTCGGTACGTTACAGTACGTACACGGTAATTGGTTGTTCTAAGAAAATCAGAGTAAGGTACCTCCCATAAAAACCTAAATTACTTGTATTTTTTTTTTTACCTAGCTTTATCCTTTGCTACAGTAAGTGTAATGTTAATTGTTGATGTGTATGTCCAACTACGATAGACGTTAAAGGTTTCGCGAGAAAGTATGCACAGCGTGGCTGTACAATTAATTAAATTATCCGTCATTTTTATTATTTAACTACTTGACAAACTCATATTCGGATTTTCAGGAAAAAAAAACGTGTACGATTAATACCGTTTAGGATCAAAGGCACCAGCTCAGCTATTCTACAACCGCTTCCAGTCCTACATTCACAAGTACCAAACGTTTACGGCCCCAAGCGCTGGAGTAGTTTCAATATGGCCGTGAAGTCTCCAGCAGCCCACATGTCCAGGTGCTCTTCTTCTCCTCCGCAATCTGTTCAGCTCGACTCGCTCTAGTTTGGCCGTCAAGGCGCCTAGTAAGGCGCAAGTCGTAGCCACTATATCGCTTTGCAAAACTTGAAGGTATTCTGCCCAGCGAGTTTCGATACTAGCTTGTGAAAGAAGTTTTCTGCAATGACGTTGTTGTTTGATGAACCGAATAAAGCCTATGGACCTTTTTGCTGTTTTAGAGTACGTGATTAGCTGAGACTTGTTTGAATTGTCTGATTTTTTTTACCTCCAACTATGTATTTCCCGTGGCTTCGCGCGCGTGAGCATCCTTTTTATGACTGTCATTCAGGGTGAGCGGTTCGTGAGCCGCTAGCGGCTCTTGAGCGTAGATATAAAATATATCCTTAACACTCTGGAGTATTGTAACTTTCTACTGGTGAAAGAATTTTCAAAATAAGAATACTTTCTACAAACAAACTCAAAAACGTTCAAACTTTACCTCTTTATAATGTTAGTGTAGATAAGAGTGTACATACATATTTTTGTACTATTACTAGCATTTGCTCGCGGCTTCACCCGCGTGGACATTGTTTTTATACTGTCTTTGAGTATCCTCCAGATTCCTATACCGGATTTGGCTATTCTGATTAGCAGTCTAGGTCACTTCCCACCCCCTCAACCAAACCTCATACAAAAAGTCACTTCAACCCGTTGTTCTGTTGCGATGCCGACGTGCGCGAGCGTGGAAATGAGTTTTCCCCAGATCCCTCGGGAACTATGTCAGGATACGCTAATCATAGTAAATTATGATATTTCCCACCCCCTCAACTATCTCTGTGTAATAAATCACAAAAATCCATTTTTCCACTGCGATGTTAAAGAAATTAACCAAAAAAAGAGTATTTATTCGGTTCCCTCAAGATCTGCATCTTATGATGCTAAAAAAATACGTCGCGGGTTCGGTTCCCGGTGGGGTCAACTTGTAAGACTCGGTTTGGTTGGTGGTAGGGAATTTTCTAAGCCCGCCTGGCTAGCTGCCCCAATATTATCTAATTCTTGTCGCCAAACATCAGTGTTAACAACATTGATGTGTTCCGGCTTGAAGATAAGATAGCCAGTTCCCCATTGCATTGGGGAATCTTGGTAAGACCGCTTCCATCTTTGTCACTTACTATCAGGTGAGATGATGTCAATGGGTTAAAAATTTGTGAATAAATAAATAACAAACAAACAACATTCACATCACATTTATAATATTAAGTAAGGAAAGGATACTATTATCCGCTTGACATCCTGCTTTTTGTGTCTTGATAACTAGATTCAACTAGACAAGCTAGACATTATTGTTAAATCATTTTCTAAAAACCTAAAATGTTTTCAGTACAAGCTTTTAATATTGCATTGTCACGCGATATACATATACATACATGCAAAATTTCAGCTCAATCGGAAACCTGGAATTGGGTCAAATTTAACTTGCAAGATTTCACCCTAACAAACATACATTCTTATATACATTGCAAGTTAAATATAAGCTTTTAATGATGAATTTCTCTAACCTGTAAAACGGATAATTTTTTATGTGTTTTTAATGCAGAATATCGTTAAGAATACCAATCTCAATCACTATAATATTCTATGGTATCTGCGTGTACCATCCGTTCCCGATCTATCACCATGATTGATAATCAACTCCAATTGGTCGCTAATACCTCATCAATCAAGTTAATCGTGAACTTGGTCTGATAAATGTGTATTTAGATTGTGTTATTGCGAATCATTTTCGGAGAAAAATTGCACAGCCACGCTGTACATACTTTCTTGTGAAGATTTCACCGTCTTACGTGGTAGGGCCTACATAAATCAACAACATTAAAGATAACGATTTCTTAACTAAATAATAAATTTATAGACACCAAACCTGATGATGAATTTAGATTTCTCTTGGAATAATGAAAACATAAAAATAATGAAAAAGCGTCGGTGGCTCAACCGGTAACGACTCGGTCCATCTAACCAGAGGAACCGGGTTCAAATCTGGACGTCCAATGTACCAATGAGTTTTTCAAAAAAAAACTTACGTACTTATACTTACCGATTGCTTTAACGGTGAAGGAAAACATCGTGAGGAAACCTGCACACGCTTGCGAAGAAACTCGAAGGTTGTGTGTGAAGTCGACCAACCCGCACTGGGCCCGCGTGATCGACTAAGGCCTAATCGCCGTGATTCAGGGTAGGCTCGAGCCCCTCGGTGGGGACGTAAATGAGCTGTTATAATAATGAAAACATATAACTAGTACTTAGTTTATTAATTAGCTTTTTAAATAGTCATAAAATAATGTTTATTTTAAAATGAATCCTTACTATAATGTACTAATATATATACTGTGCTATAATATTATAAATGTGAAAATGTGTTTTTTTGTTTGTTACCTTTTCACGTTTCAACGCCTTGACCAATCTTTGTGGAATTTGTCATGCAGGTAGCCTGTGTGACGGGAAAGGACATAGGTTACTTTTTATCCCGCGAAAATAGCATAATCTGAAGCAGTCCCTGAGGGACCTAAAAAAATTCTCGATTGTTGTGATTTTTTGCAGTTGAGTAGGTAGGAAACGACATTATTTACTAATCAATCTTAAATACATTCATAAAAAGGATGTCCACGCGGGCGGAGCCGCGGGAAAAAGCTAGTAAATATATAAAAATAATGAACTACCCTGTATAGTGGGCCTTATTTAGTCTTAATTATTCACAGTGTCATCAAAATTGTTTCAGCTATTTTTAACAAAAAGTAGAGCGACGGTGGCGTAACGGCTAGGGCCGCCGCCTCCTGTGCGGGAGGTCGTGGTTCGAATCCTGCCACGTACCAATTTGATTTCGAATTTAGATTTCATATGTACGTTTATCCGACGCTCACACGGTGAAGGAAAACATCGTGAAGAAACCTGCACACGCCTGCGGAGAAACCCGCAGGTTGTGTGTGAAGTCGATCAACCCGCACTGGGCCCGCGTGGTCGACTAAAGTCCGATCGCACTAATTCAGGGTAGGCTCGAGCCCCTCGGTGGGGATGTATATGAGCTGATATGATGAACAGACAAACTAGGTTGCTATGGGAGGTACTTTGTTTTGATTTTTAACACGCTTTTATTATATACTAGCTTTTGCCCGCGGCTTCGCCCGCGTGGAAATGGCTTTTATGACTCTTTTTGAGGGCGAGTGGTGCGCGAGCTGCAATCAGCTCGCAAGCGTGGACATGAGTTTTCTTCAGGTACCTCAGGAACTGTATCGGGCTATTCGGATTAGCAGTCTTTGTCACTTCCCACCCCCTCAACAAATTCTATACAAAAAATCGCTTTAATCCGTTGCTCTGTTGCGACGCCACCGACGTGCGCGAGCGTAGAAAACAGTTGTCCTCAGATTCCTTTGGGAACTATGTCAGGATATTCTTATTAGTAAATTAGATCATTTTCCATTATATATATTAGCTTCACTTGTAACTAACTATGTATGTAAGAAAATCTTGGAATCTTAATTTGACCCACTTCCCAGTCTTCGATTAGGATGAAATTTTGCACACGCTCTGAGTTCTGACGACAATACATGACTAGCTAAGAAACGTCATTACAAATACAATATGGCGGCCTCCCCAAGATGGCGGACTGGCTGTTTGAAATCCACTCCCATGATATGGGTATCAAATGAAAGGGATTGCTGTCAGGAATACGAAAAAAATAGTCACGTGACTTAAATCCAAAATGGCGGACGTCCAAGATAGCGGAGAGGCTATTTGAAATGCACCCCCATGATATGGGTATCAAATGAAAAGGTTTACTAAAACCGTGTTTTTTAGTTTTTTAAACTAATTGATAATTATTCTTGTAACAACGAACTATCGCGTGTAGTAGGGCAAGCTATAAAGACAGTGTCGGTGGCATAACCGGTAACGATTCGGTCCTTCTAACCAGAGGTCCCGGGTTCAAATCCGGACGGCCAATGTACCAATGAGTTTTTCGAAACTTACATACATATACTTACCGATTGCTTTAACGGTAGAGGAAAACATCGCGAGAAACCTGCACATCTGATTCCAGATGTGTATGAAAATCGCGTTGCATACGTCCGTATGTGTAAATCTAAATGTCCTACACGTGTCCGCGGGTGATGTTAAGTGTAACACCAGGCAACCGCCGTCTATTGCTTGGATAGCACGGTTAATTGTGCCACACGATAAGAAGAAGTAGATATAGTAACGTACAGAGTTAATTCAAAATCATTAGAACTGTTCTTGGGTAAAAGAAAAGCAAGTGTTAATGACTTAACCAATTTAATTAAAAATTAAAAACCTGACTACAAAAAAATATCACCCTTCTTTGGTCAGCCGTGTACAATGTATCGCACATCACTCATGGGGTCAAGACGAATCTTTCCACAACTTTAAATTCATAATCCATTTAGCCATTTAGGCTACAGGTCAGTCAAAGAAACAGATATACATACATACCACAGAAATTAGAAAAATATACATACATACATTCCAAAAACATTATCCCACATTTTGTGTAGTCAGGTAGATAGAGAGGTCAGGTGATCATAGGATGAAGAGAAGTTGGCGAGGTGTGGTTAGACGGTATCAAATTTGAGTAAGTGGAATTCGACTTTAGTGTTCATTCGATCAAACGTAACGTGTTTGATACAACCTCAGAACAGAAAAATAAGGATACAACAGTACGTGCGGATGTACAGTAAACTGTCGCAGCAGATGTTGAAGCAGCAACTGCAACTAAGCTAGTGCCCTACCAAACAAACAAATAGTTTGTGAACTCTATTAGTGTATACAATCGATCCCATCTAAATCTCAACTTCGTTTTTTGCCATATCAATACCTTTGTTTACGCCGTAATAATCTTTTAAAAACTCGCGCGTTATGCTATGTGTGTTCAATCTTCCATACCCTGTAATATTCCTCTCATTTTCCCACTCACGCATCGAATATGGCACCTCGAGTGAGAAAACATACATCGACGCCGTGCCTGCTGGTGTCGAAACCAAGAACTAAAAACAACAAGATGTCTTCCGCCATGACAATGCAACGAATGCATGTCGCTCCGCGAATAAAAATTAATTTAAATATCTAACCGCAGTGAAAGACCAAATAACCTGTGTGTGTGCAATCTGAAGTGCTAACCCAAGTACCTGCCGCAAGGAGTTCCAACTAGAGGAGGAGGATTTGAGCCAGCGCTGGCTATCCACGTGCCGCTTTACTTCGTGATGGTGAGTTCCTTTTCCATTAACTGCTCTGTTTATATGTCCCCACTTTATTCCAGGACGGAGCAGTCTCCTGCTGTATGTTTGAGATTGGACACACATGCATAAGCCGCAATATTTCATCCGCTATATATCAACCCGCTCCGCAAAAATACAGTCCACTTAACCTTCAAAAACCGCGAACCGGCTACACCAACCTTTTTTACTAATTCGTAGGAAAAGTAAAAAGTGAAAGGAAATATGGAGGCAAATATCACATGTTAAAACTTAATTAATTAAATGAAATTAGTAATTATTTTATTATTAATTTCATTAA
Source organism: Coleophora flavipennella (assembly GCA_947284805.1). NCBI lineage: Eukaryota > Metazoa > Arthropoda > Insecta > Lepidoptera > Coleophoridae > Coleophora > Coleophora flavipennella. Next base: position 1,498,920 of record OX369275.1, read on the forward strand.
AAAAGACGACAGTGCCTTAGACCACACGACTGAAGTAAAACTTCTTTAGCCCCATCTATAAGTATGAAAGTAAATACTTAGTCTTCAAAAAAAATCACATCTTTTTGTCATATGGAGGTATAGATAGTTTATGAAAAGAGTTTTAATATCCTCTGAAAATTATCAAATCTTTTTCATTTTATATGTTTGTTTTGATTGTTATGACAACCTATATTGTTGCCTTGGCAAACGATAATGTTGATAAACAAAAATAAATAGTATCTCTTTCTATCTTCACTAATTTATATATTCCTCTCAACTTCCGTTCGCCTCGCCCGATCAAACTTCCGTAACGCTCTCGTCACGCATCCACCACCTTACTCCTCACGTCAAGCGTGCGTAAAGAAGTTTTACTTCAATAATTAATATTAAATCATACATTTCATAATAATTTATTTGTTTAAATAATTTAATGTTGTAAGTACTTACTTTTGTTAAATAGACTTCAAAATAAAACAGGTCCTCTAATAGGATAGTCAGTCATTACCATCTTTTTATTTTCATTCTGTCTTTTTCAATTTGTTTTAAGATCTTTGTTGTTACTATAATTTTCAAACAAGCGGTCGCAGCTCAGTGCGACTTACGTGTTAGGTCGATCACGCGGGTTAACTGACCTGAAGCACGGTCATCACCTGGATGGGTTTGACTGTTAGTGCGATTTTCTCGACCATTTCCGTGCTTTGTGCCCGTTGCTATCACTAGATAGTAGTTGTTAAGCCGTGTCTGACGCCTTATAGGCGGCTTGAAAAACTTCTGACAGTGGGTTCTGCCACTAGCCCTATAACTCCCAACAGCCCGGACTTGGCCCCCGTGTGTGGAGTATGGCCTGACCTTCAACTATTTGGAAAATACCCGTACCCCAGCAGTGGATACGTTTATGGGCTACTAATTATATATAATTTAACAGAAAAGAAGAATATTTTATCTCTCTAATACTCGTATACCTGCAACGCCAGATTGTATTATCTGTGTACTATGCCTGCAACAACGCCAGATTATATTATCTCTGTACTATGCCTGCAACAACGCCAGATTATATTATCTCTGTACTATGTCTGCAACAACGCCAGATTATATTATCTCTGTACTATGCCTGCAACAACGCCAGATTATATTATCTCTATACTATGCCTGCAACAACGCCAGATTATATTACCTCTGTACTACGCCTGCAACAACGCCAGATTATATTATCTCTGTACTATGCCTGCAACAACGCCAGATTATATTATCTCTGTACTATGCCTGCAACAACGCCAGATTATATTATCTCTGTACTATGCCTGCAACAACGCCAGATTATATTATCTGTGTACTATGCCGGCAACAACGCCAGATTATATTATCTCTGTACTATGCCTGCAACAACGCCAGATTATATTATCTCTGTACTATGCCTGCAACAAAGCCAGATTATTTTATCTCTGTACTATGCCTGCAACAAAGCCAAATTATTTTATATCTTTACTATGCCTGTAACAACGCCATATTATATTATCTCTGTACGATGCCTGTAACAACGCCATTTTATATTATCTATGTACTATGCCTGCAACAACGCCAGATTATTTTATCTCTGTACTATGCCTGCAACAACGCCATTTTATATTATCTATGTACTATGCCTGCAACAACGCCAGATTATTTTATCTCTGTACTATGCCTGCAACAAAGCCAGAATATTTTATATCTTTACTATGCCTGTAACAACGCCATATTATATTATCTCTGTACGATGCCTGCAACAACGCCATTTTATATTATCTATGTACTATGCCTGCAACAACGCCATTTTATATTATCTATGTACTATGCCTGCAACAAAGCCAGAATATTTTATATCTTTACTATGCCTGTAACAACGCCAGATTATATTATCTCTGTACTATGCCTGCAACAACGCCATTTTATATTATCTATGTACTATGCCTGCAACAACGCCAGATTATTTTATCTCTGTACTATGCCTGCAACAACGACAGATTATTTTATCTCTGTACTATGCCTGCAACAACGACAGATTATTTTATCTCTGTACTATGCCTGCAACAACGCCATTTTATATTATCTATGTACTATGCCTGCAACAACGCCAGATTATTTTATCTCTGTACTATGCCTGCAACAAAGCCAGATTATTTTATCTCTGTACTATGCCTGCAACAAAGCCAAATTATTTTATATCTTTACTATGCCTGTAACAACGCCATATTATATTATCTCTGTACGATGCCTGTAACAACGCCATTTTATATTATCTATGTACTATGCCTGCAACAACGCCAGATTATTTTATCTCTGTACTATGCCTACAACAACGCCATTTTATATTATCTATGTACTATGCCTGCAACAACGCCAGATTATTTTATCTCTGTACTATGCCTGCAACAAAGCCAGAATATTTTATATCTTTACTATGCCTGTAACAACGCCATATTATATTATCTCTGTACGATGCCTGCAACAACGCCATTTTATATTATCTATGTACTATGCCTGCAACAACGCTATTTTATATTATCTATGTACTATGCCTGCAACAAAGCCAGAATATTTTATATCTTTACTATGCCTGTAACAACGCCAGATTATATTATCTCTGTACTATGCCTGCAACAACGCCATTTTATATTATCTATGTACTATGCCTGCAACAACGCCATTTTATATTATCTATGTACTATGCCTGCAACAAAGCCAGAATATTTTATATCTTTACTATGCCTGTAACAACGCCAGATTATATTATCTCTGTACTATGCCTGCAACAACGCCATTTTATATTATCTCTGTACTATGCCTGCAACAACGCCAGATTATTTTATCTCTGTACTATGCCTGCAACAACGCCAGATTATTTTATCTCTGTACTATGCCTGCAACAACGCCAGATTATTTTATCTCTGTACTATGCCTGCAACAACGCCATTTTATATTATCTATGTACTATGCCTGCAACAACGCCAGATTATTTTATCTCTGTACTATGCCTGCAACAACGACAGATTATTTTATCTCTGTACTATGCCTGCAACAACGACAGATTATTTTATCTCTGTACTATGCCTGCAACAACGACAGATTATTTTATCTCTGTACTATGCCTGCAACAACGCCAGATTATTTTATCTCTGTACTATGCCTGCAACAACGCCAGATTATTTTATCTCTGTACTATGCCTGCAACAACGCCATTTTATATTATCTATGTACTATGCCTGCAACAACGCCAGATTATTTTATCTCTGTACTATGCCTGCAACAACGACAGATTATTTTATCTCTGTACTATGCCTGCAACAACGCCAGATTATTTTATCTCTGTACTATGCCTGCAACAACGACAGATTATTTTATCTCTGTACTATGCCTGCAACAACGACAGATTATTTTATCTCTGTACTATGCCTGCAACAACGCCAGATTATTTTATCTCTGTACTATGCCTGCAACAACGCCAGATTATTTTATCTCTGTACTATGCCTGCAACAACGACAGATTATTTTATCTCTGTACTATGCCTGCAACAACGACAGATTATTTTATCTCTGTACTATGTATGCAACAACGAAAGATTATTTTATCTCTGTACTATGCCTGCAACAACGACAGATTATTTTATCTCTGTACTATGCATGCAACAACGACAGATTATTTTATCTCTGTACTATGCCTGCAACAACGACAGATTATTTTATCTCTGTACTATGCATGCAACAACGACAGATTATTTTATCTCTGTACTATGCATGCAACAACGACAGATTATTTTATCTCTGTACTATGCATGCAACAACGACAGATTATTTTATCTCTGTACTATGCATGCAACAACGACAGATTATTTTATCTCTGTACTATGCCTGCAACAACGCCAGATTATTTTATCTCTGTACTATGCATGCAACAACGACAGATTATTTTATCTCTGTACTATGCATGCAACAACGACAGATTATTTTATCTCTGTACTATGCATGCAACAACGACAGATTATTTTATCTCTGTACTATGCCTGCAACAACGCCATTTTATATTATCTATGTACTATGCCTGCAACAACGCCAGATTATTTTATCTCTGTACTATGCCTGCAACAACGACAGATTATTTTATCTCTGTACTATGCCTGCAACAACGCCAGATTATTTTATCTCTGTACTATGCCTGCAACAACGACAGATTATTTTATCTCTGTACTATGCCTGCAACAACGACAGATTATTTTATCTCTGTACTATGCCTGCAACAACGCCAGATTATTTTATCTCTGTACTATGCCTGCAACAACGCCAGATTATTTTATCTCTGTACTATGCCTGCAACAACGACAGATTATTTTATCTCTGTACTATGCCTGCAACAACGACAGATTATTTGATCTCTGTACTATGCCTGCAACAACGACAGATTATTTTATCTCTGTACTATGCATGCAACAACGACAGATTATTTTATCTCTGTACTATGCCTGCAACAACGACAGATTATTTTATCTCTGTACTATGCATGCAACAACGACAGATTATTTTATCTCTGTACTATGCCTGCAACAACGACAGATTATTTTATCTCTGTACTATGCATGCAACAACGACAGATTATTTTATCTCTGTACTATGCATGCAACAACGACAGATTATTTTATCTCTGTACTATGCATGCAACAACGACAGATTATTTTATCTCTGTACTATGCATGCAACAACGACAGATTATTTTATCTCTGTACTATGCCTGCAACAACGCCAGATTATTTTATCTCTGTACTATGCATGCAACAACGACAGATTATTTTATCTCTGTACTATGCATGCAACAACGACAGATTATTTTATCTCTGTACTATGCATGCAACAACGACAGATTATTTTATCTCTGTACTATGCATGCAACAACGACAGATTATTTTATCTCTGTACTATGCCTGCAACAACGACAGATTATTTTATCTCTGTACTATGCATGCAACAACGACAGATTATTTTATCTCTGTACTATGCCTGCAACAACGACAGATTATTTTATCTCTGTACTATGCATGCAACAACGACAGATTATTTTATCTCTGTACTATGCATGCAACAACGACAGATTATTTTATCTCTGTACTATGCATGCAACAACGACAGATTATTTTATCTCTGTACTATGCCTGCAACAACGCCAGATTATTTTATCTCTGTACTATGCCTGCAACAACGCCAGATTATTTTATCTCTGTACTATGCCTGCAACAACGCCAGATTATTTTATCTCTGTACTATGCCTGCAACAACGCCAGATTATTTTATCTCTGTACTATGCATGCAACAACGACAGATTATTTTATCTCTGTACTATGCATGCAACAACGACAGATTATTTTATCTCTGTACTATGCATGCAACAACGACAGATTATTTTATCTCTGTACTATGCCTGCAACAACGACAGATTATTTTATCTCTGTACTATGCCTGCAACAACGACAGATTATTTTATCTCTGTACTATGCCTGCAACAACGCCAGATCATTTCCATCAATTCAAGTCTCACAAGTCAATAACAACCAATGTAAACCCAACTTCAGAGGCGCATCGACCGTGTCGCAACACACTAATCCCCGAGCACTTCGTTAATTAATAGCTAATAACGGTAATTCAATTAGTTCAGCGTAATGTGCCGAACCAATATCAGTCGCGGCTCGTTTGGCTGAGGACGCACCGTTTCTATGTTAAAGTCAATTTGAATTAATATCTGTAGATTAATAATTGATTTTATTGAATTAGTTAGGTATCTACTTAAATACTTGACAAAGTTATTACGTTACGTCTGCTAATACCGGTCTTTAGTCGAACAATAATAAAAAGAACTGGCTAAGTGCGAGTCGGACTCGCGCACGAAGGGTTCCGCACCATTATCTATAATAAATGACGTATTAAAAAAAACTTACTAGATCTCGTTCAAACCAATTTTCTGTGGAAGTTTGCATGATAATGTACATCATATATTTTTTTAGTTCTATCATTCTCTTATTTTATAAGTTACAGGGGGGGGGACACATTTTACCACTTTGGAAGTGTCTCTCGCGCAAACTATTCAGTTTAGAAAAAAATGATATTAAAACCTCAATATCATTTTTGAAGACCTATCCATAGATACCCCACACGTATGGGTTTGATGAAAAAAAAAATTTGAGTTTCAGTTCTAAATATGGGGAACCCCCAAAATTTATTCTTTTTTTCAATTTTTGTGTAAAAATCTTAATGTGGTTCACAGATTACATCTACTTACCAAGTTTTAACAGTATAGTTCTTATAGTTTCGGAAAAAAGTGGCTGTGACATACGGATGGACAGACAGACAGACAGACATGACGAATCCCTATTTTCATAAATATATCTTTTACCATTTCTGAGATATTGACGTCCGAAAATCACAAATTTTATGACTGACTGACTGACTGATTAACAAAATGATAGACCAGTTCCAGGTTACTTAAAAACTTGAAATTTGGCATTAATTTAGGTTATTGGTCGTAAACGAAGCAAACAAAATCTTAATAAAAAGGCCAAATGTGGATCGTACTCACGCACTGAGGGCTCCGTATCACCGCTACTTAGCAAAATATATAGATCACTTCCAGGTAACTCATAAACTTAAAATTTGGCATCTAGGTAGGTTATTGGACATATACGAAGGGAAAATTCGAAAACGGCCAAGAGTCGCACTTGCGCACTAAGGGTTCTAAGCTTTAAGTTTGGGTAGTGCATGGGAAGTGGAACCAGTTCACTGACGCCACCGACGCACTTAAGTGCTTGCTTAAGCCTTAAGTTTGGGTAGTGCATCGGAAGTTGAAACAGGTCACAGACGTCACCGACGCACATAAATGCCTGCTTAAGCCTTGAGTTTGGGTAGTGCATCGGAAGTTGAACCAGGTCACAGACGTCACCGACGCACATAAATGCCTGCTTAAGCCTTGAGTTTGGGTAGTGCATCGGAAGTGGAACCAGCTCATCGACGCCACTGACGCACATAAGTGCTTGCTTAAGCCTCAAGTTTTCTAAATTGTAATTATTATAATTGAACGAGCGAGCGCCAAGCGCCTCCGTTTCAGCTAGGGCAAAAATGCTTTCTTATGTATGTCCAGATGTCCGGCTATTCTCCTCTCCAGGTCGCATTTCTCAACCAATTTACGTGAAATTTCGTGAGCAGGTTAAATGGAGTTTTCTGCCGATTCAGTTTTTTTTAAAAGGGGTTTAAAACGTAAAAAAATATCGTCTTTCACCCATTTCTAAAAAACCAGAGCCACAAGTTTTATTCAAAATACACTCAGACCTACTTCGGACGGCAAGCCTTTCATTTAACGATCTCCTCACCTGAACCCGAAATGCAAGCGTAAACTTTGGTGTGTTATAGTACTCATCTTAAGGTAAAACAACAAATTATACTAAATACCGGCCAAGTGTGAGGCGTATATGCTCTAAGTATCCCGAGCTGAATTTCAAAAAAATCTTCAGCACTCCTCTTTTGATTTAAATGAATATGTATGGTTCTTTCACTTGTATAGGGAGCTGGAACCTTCGGTGCGCGAGTGTGCCTTGCACTTGGCCGATTTTATTAGTGTTCCCGTTACGAACCAAGTTTGTAAACACAAAGATATACGGACTGAATTCGTCTGAAATAAAGGTTTAAAAAAGTTAAACTCATCGTCTCCCTACCTGAGTTTTTGTCTCAGTAACATGACAGTCACGATCCTGAGCAATGTTCGACAGGCTGATTGGATTGGGATCGGTCTGCGCACGTCAAAGTCAAAGTCAAAGGAGTACCTTCTACGAACTAGTGCTTTACTTCTTCGTAACAAATTAAATTGGTAACTTTGTTTTTGTGAACAGTATACTCGTACATACCAGATATTAAATGAAGTAGAACACATTTTAAAGTGACTTCCAAAAAGGAAGAGGTTCTCAATTCGTCTGTATGTTTTTTTATGTGTGTTACCTCATAACTTTTGACTGGGTAAACCGATTTTTATGATTCTTTTTTTATTTGAAAGCTAGTGCATCCCGTGTGGTCTTATATAAATTTTATCAAAATCAGTGTAGTACTTTATTGAAAAATTAACAAAAACCAAAAATAATAAAGCAAAAATGTACTAAGTTGTTGCAATGGAAGTCGGTTTTTTTAACGTGTTTAGCGTTTTCAATTATCTTATAGAAACTTCTACCTATAAAACTGAACGTTGGTTCAAAAAACTTGGACTTTCCATACAAATATATCGAATCATTCAGGTAGAACGAGAAGACGAATTGAGAATCAGAACAGAAGCCATCCTAAAAAGTACGCTCTAATTTACCTAACCCCTTGTATACAGAGTTTCCCGTTAAGAGCGTATTCACAAATATGTTTTCCATACAAATTATATAGACATATACTTAAGCTAATCACAAAATTCTAGTTAGTGGATAAATTAAATTTTCGAAAAAAATGTTTTGTCACTTAATAAGTAATAGTGATGTAAGGTTCTCATAGCAATCTTTAAATTTGCTTTTTTTTTAAATAGATTTTCGAAAATTTAATCTATCCACAAACTAGAGTTTCGTGATATGGTTATGTGTATAAAGTTTAATTAGATTCGGTCCATCCATTTTCAAGAAGTTGAAGTTTTAAGTTTGTATTGTAAGTGTCGGTGGTTCAACCGGTAACGACTTGGTCCTCCTAACCAGAGGTGCCGGGTTCAAATCCAGACGGCCAATGTACCAATGTTTTTTTCGGAACTTACGTACCTACATATAATCAACGATTGCTTTAACGGTGAAAGAAAACAAACTCGATGCTTGTGTGTGAAGTCGACCAACCCGCACTGGGCCCGAGTGGTCGACTAAGGCCCGCTCACCCTAATTCAGGGTAGGCTCGAGCCTCTCAGCGGAGACGTATATGAGCTGATATGATGATAGGAAACAATTTTGTGAATACGCTCTTAAGGAAAGTCAATTTCTGTTTTGAATTACAATTGTTCCTCATTTAAGGAGCTTCCCCACTGGCCTCAATCCCCCCCCGGCCCCCCGTACACCGCAATAATGTATAGTAATTGGGGGTAGGCTCAAGCCCCTCGGTGGGGACGTATACGAGCTGATATGATGATAGGAAATGATTTTGTGAATACGCTCTTAAGGAAAGTCAATTTCTGTTTTGAATTACAATTGTTCCTCATTTAAGGAGCTGCCCCACTGGCCTCAATCCCCCCGGCCCCCCGTACACCGCAATAATATATAGTAATTCGGGGTAGGCTCGAGCCCCTCGGTGGGGACGTATACGAGCTGATTTGATGGTAGGAAACGATTTTGTGAAGACGCTCTTAAGGAAAGTCAATTTATGTTTTGAATTACAATTGTTCCTCATTTAAGGATCTGCCCCACTGGCCTCAAGCCACCCCCCGAACCTCCCGTACACCACAATAATATTCCGTCGGCATCCGGGCTGGAATTAATTCGCAATATACCGTGATGTCTGTCACGGCAGATGTTGCCGGGATCCGCCTGTTCGTGGGGACAAGGGTTACTGTTATCTGTTAGTCCCTTCTGTGCCTCTTGACTTAATGGCTAATTTATGAGATGCCTAGTGGATGCCCGCAGCTTCGCCTGCGCAGTACCCGATTTTTGTGGTTCCCGTGGGAATTTCCCAAAATCCTTTCTAAAAAAAGGACTCCCTTGGCATCATCTCACCTGATGGTGATTAACGTTGAAGCCGAAGATGGAAGCGGGCTTACCATGATTCCCCGATGCAATGGACAACTGGCTATCTTATCTTCAAGCTGGAACACATCAATGTTGTTAACACTGATGTTTGGCGGCAAGATTCAGATAAGATAGTGGTAGCAAGCCAGGCGGGCTTAGAAAATGCCCTACCACCAACCAAACTGAGTCTTACAAGTTGACCTTACCGGGAATCGAACCCTCGACCTCCTGGTATGAAGCGAATGGACTAATCATTACACCGGAGGCGGTTAAGACTTGCAACTAGGAGTATGATCTTGTTAATTAGTAACCTTTAATAACGTAATCTTAAAATTAATAAGTTTAAGAATAATAATAAATTCAAGACTCATGTCAAAAAATACTTGTGCTCTAGAGGATATTATAAAATAATAGATTATGTAAATGACAAAGACATACAGGGTGACTTTTAATTAGTTCTTGATAACAAAGGATATGCATGTACTCGTGATTACAAACAACTTTCCCGAATAAAAAAAAATAAAAAAATAGACAACATGGGGTTGGTCGATTTCACATACAACCTTCGAGTTTCTTCACAGGCATGTGCAAGGTTTCCTCACAATGTTTTACTTCGCCATAAGAGCGTCAGATAAACATACATAGAAAATCGAAATTCAAAAACACATTGGTACGTGGCAGGGTTTGAACCACGACCTCCCGGACAGGAGGTAGCGGCCCTACGCCACCTTACGTTACTCGTAATTTACATGAGTTTTGGACACATTTTTATTAATTTCGTAATTTTCTTGATTAATAAACCAGCATAACAGTACAATTCGTGGAGAATAACCGCCTCCGTGGCGTAGTGGTTAATCCATTCGCTACACAATAGGAGGTCCCGGGTTCGATTCTCGGCGGAGTCAACTTCGTAAGACTCGGTTTGGTTGGTGGTACCATCTTATCTAAGTCTTGTCGCCAAACATCCATGTTAACTGCTTGAAAACAAGATAGCCAGATCCCCGTTAGAGAATCGGCATCATCGTCACTTACCATCAGTTGATATGATGCTAAGGGCTTATCAATGGTGAAATAAAAAAAAGTTGAAAACGCAGGTCGTTCACGCAGGTATGGAGCACGCAGGTGTTGTGTGCGTTTCGCGGGGGCTGGCGTCCCTCACTTCGATTGAGACCTGAAAATAAGAAACTGCGCACTGTTCAACTAGGGAGCCGCGATATATACACGTCTACATAATCGCATAATAATTCAATCTATCAGATGCGATCACGTGAGTCGTCAAAAAATAAGTTCAAAGAAATCAATATTGTAACTGTTGCTAGTCAATTTATATATGAAAACAATATGTACGTTCATAAAAATTTACATTTATTTCCTAAAAACAGTGACAGGCATAAATTTAATTTAAGAAATGTAAATAAAATTGATATAGCCTTTTCGAGACTGAGTAAGATTAAAAAGTCATTTGTGGGGCAGTGTATAAGATTCTACATTAAAATTCCAGAAAATGTAACTTTTTTTTTTTTTTATTAAGAATTTGAGTACGTTTGGCTGCACCTCACCTGATGGTAAGTCACTAGTTTGTCAGAGAACAAATTCAAGACTCATGTCAAAATATGCTTGTGCTCTATAGAGGATATTATAAAATAATGCATTATGTAAATGACAAAGATATATATGTTGATTCTATAACAAATACCATTACCTGAGACTGTAATCTGAATCATTACATTATGTAATAGACATTAAGTTTTTTTTTTGACTATTTAAAAGTGTGTGGAAGCACCTATTTAAAATAAATTATTTTGATTGATTGATTGATCGCAAAAATGACTTATTATTACTACAGCACGGATCATGGAATAAAAATAAAATAAAATAAATATTTTGGGACAAATTACACATGGTCATCTGGCCCCAAAGTTGGATTCCCTGTGAATATGAATGAATGCAATATGGATTGCAAGTTTCTGAACGCATCCTGTATAATATTTTTTTTATGTATTGGCGTCTCTGGGTACAATAGCCACTTTAAGACAGTCGTCATGTTATTAATCTTAATTTGTTTTTTGATTTGCAATTTTAGTGCTGGTGAATTACAAATCTTCTGTGGAGTTCTTGACAGCATTTGCAGCAGCTTTATTCTGAAGTGGAACACCCGGTTGCAGTGCCCTACTGCAACAATAGGGCACCTGTCTATAAAACTGCACCATGAGCAAATGGGGTTTTCACGACCTCCTTTATTTTATATACTTGTCCTTCACACTGCTCACGTGCATGATTTTTTCTAAAACGCACCACTTTTTGAAGCCAATTCTAGCAGGACATAATGCAAAAATATATACGTTAACCACAAATCCCTCCAAAAAACTCCCTGTCAAATAATCTCAATACAGTGTTGCAAGACATGCGAAAATATCCATCATTACAAATATTTTTTGCTGTTATTTTTCTAAATTGAAGACGTAACTTACTCGTGGTGTTTCGGAATATTGTACAAAAATGTTTGTGTTTATACACTACTCGTAACTGTCTCCTGGTTAAGAGAAATGTTCCTGGTTACTAATCGTTGACGTTATGATAATCGTTTGACGTTATAATAACAAAAAGCTCAGCGGTCAACTTCCAAGTTTTCCAAACTTGTGCTTAAAATACGTAATTTACAAATAATAATTTATTTATGTTTTATCTCCATCGCTTGTTTGCTGTATGGTGCTGTTTTGCCAGGAAAATAAATGAGTTATCTATCTATTTACAAATAGCTGTCCCGGCGAACTTCGTACCGCCTCACAAACTCTACTTTACTGTATTCTTCACTACACTGCACTGCCAAAGTATACATATTAGTACTAACATGCAGTATGGACACTCCCTGCCGCTCTCTAGATTGCGACCTCACCCCCTCGTCACCCAGATTGATACAGATTGGTCACAGTTTGGTTGTCAAACGTATAGGATTTCACCGCCATTTTGTTTGTTCCGTCATTCCTTTTTTGAAATATCATTTCTGGCCCGTTGTATGAAGTGTCCAGGGTGTGGCACTGCACTGCACTGCACTATATACACTACACTACACTTTATTTATAATAATATTCATCTACTTATTTCCAAATGTACAAGAAATACTACATTTTATTAATGCACGTTGCGCGAAGACTGGGTCCCAAAATACATGGAGGCTCGCCATCCTTCTTTCAACTGTCTACCTATTACAGTTCCTGAAATACAGGCCGCTGACAGACCGAACATAAATCACTTTTATTGTATGTGTTCTTATAATTATTCATCTTTTTTTTAACCGGCTATAGTAGTACACAGTAACACACTGTGTGAAAATTTAAACTATTACGGTGCATGAAATACAGACCAATGACAGACAGATAATATAAACAAAAATCAAATTTTTTTGTATGGGCCTTTCCATTTTTTTATTTTTTTTTGGTACAGCGGCAACAAAAAACACATACTGTAAAAATTTCAACTTCCTAGCTACTATGGCTCATGAAATACAGCTCGCTTACTAACAGACGAACAGACGAACGGACAACGGAGGCTTAGTAATAAGGTTCCGTTGGTCACCCTTTGTGCACACCCCGGATACTGCATACAACGGTCGTGAAATGACATTTCTAAAAACAAATGACGGAGCAAACAAGATCACGACGAAATGTTACACGTTCCAGAACCAAACTGTAAACAATTTGGGTGACGAGGGGGTGAGGTCGTAATCTAGAGAGCGGCAGGGAGTGTCCGTACTGTATGTTAGTACTATTATGTATACTTTGCTTTTGGTGTATGGAACTCTAAATAATCATCCTGAGGTGCTAATTTATAAGTTTGTACCAGATATTACTCCTAATAAAGGAACCTATAGTCTGTAGAAATTTTGTTTATTATCGAGGTGAACGTTGATTACAACTTGCAAACCTCCTACAACAATCCACAAAATTGTTAATTGTACACTTTATCAACATGGCTTAATAAGTGCATAAAAACATTACCCCTATTTTTGGCTAGTCGGGTAAAATGTATACTATATGTCACTCAAGGGATTTAGACAAATGTAACGACACCTTGCACTTCCAAATCCATCAAGCATCAAGCCGTTTAGGCTACAGAGCAAGTCAAAGAAATGACTGACTCGGTGGCTCAGTGGTTAGCGCTCTTCACTGCTGATCCGAGAGTTGTGGGTTCGATCCCCACCCAGGGCAAACATTTGTGTGATGAGCAGATTTGTTTGCTCTGTGTCTGGGTATTAAATATCTATAATGTATGTATTTAAACGTATATAAGTATTTATATATCAGTCTCTGGTTCCCATCACACAGGGAATCCTACTATGTCCATGTGTGATTTGTCCCAGAATATTTATTTATTATTTATTATTATATTTATAAATAGCCTCTTTTTTGGCTAGTCGGGTAAAAATGGATCAATACAAATCTAACTACACATCGCAATCCAAAACCCATCAAGCCGTTTTGGCTGCAGGACCTGCCAAATAAATAAATCCTTCTGGCGCAGTCGGGTAAAAAGTTAAAAGTTAGTTCATTCGTCTTTGTCTATTCCATAGCCTTATAAAACGCGTCCCTATGTCCCTGTCGTGTTCCCTAAAAGCAAAGCTCAACATTTGACGTTATCAGACGATCCTGACAAGGGTGAGCTGCAGCCCATAGTACAGTCGGTAACGATGGTTATGCCATAAGTTATTAGGTCACAATTTACTAGCATTCTAAAACTGGTGTTCCATTTTGCCTTTTTTCTTCATTTATCTGAGTTATTAATTCTTAATAACTATGATTTTAAGAGCGTCGATGGCGTAATGGCAAGGGCCGCTACGTCGTCGTAGGGAGGTCGTGGTTCGAATCCTGCCACGTACCAATTTGTTTTCGAATTTCGATTTCATATGTACGTTTATCCGACATTCTTACGGTGAAGGAAAACATCGTGAGGAAACCTGCACACACATGCGAAGAAACTCGAAGGTTGTGTGTGAAGTCGACCAACCCGCACTGGGCCCGCATGGTCGACTACGGCCAGATCGTCCTTGTTCAGTGTAGGCTCAAGCCCCTCAGTGGGGACGTATGTATGAGCTGATATGATAAACTATGATTTTAATAATAACTCAGGGACAAATCATACACGGTCATTTTGCTTCAAACATAGATGTTGAGTTTACCGGAGAAATTAAACCCTTGTTTTCTTGTTTCCCTAAGAAAGAATGAGGAAATATTACAGTTTAAGAGTGACCCCGAATCTTGTGGCTTGTAATTGTAGTGAGTTGTAAACTGAGGTTCATTTTAAAACATCCACAGTGGACGTCTCCCGCCTGCAACAATGAAGAGCGACCACGAAAGAGAAAAGCTCAAATTCTAAATGCATTTAGAACAATTAATGTATTTACCAATCTCCCCGGACCAGATCCCATTGGTCTTTATTCCCTATTCACTATCCACAAGCGAAAATAATATTGTGTAAAAGCCGTTAGTTAAATCGCGAGTCGAATTCCATTTGTAGCGAATAGTGTAAGGATAGCGTTCGTTGGATTAAGTTGGCCGGCAGCGAGCGATAGGGGCCCTCAGGGAACGGCTTGGTACGCTCACTGGTGACATGCAGCTTAAGTAATAAGAAGATGGAGAATTAGCAGATGAAGAGGATTGTGGTATACTGTGTTTATTGTATTGTATTGGTTTCGAAAAATTTAAACATAAATGAAATTTATATAAAGAATCTGACTGGCCGCGAGGGGCAAAGCTCCTTACAGAAGGGCTAGCAATTCTCACTGGTATAATAATTCAACCTGCTTTAGCATGTAACCTCGCTGTGACACAAGATGAAATAGAAGATGGAGGATTAGAGGATGAATAGGATTGTGGTTTCGAATAATTTTATCATCAAGGATTTTATATAAAGAATCTGACTGGCCGCGAGGGGCAAAGCTGCTTACAGAAGGGCTGGCAGTACTCACTGGTATAAAAATTAAATCTGCTTTAGCATGTTACCTTAATGTGACACAAGATGAAAAGGAAGATGAAGGTTTAGAGCATGAAGAGGATTGTGGTTAAGAAGAATTTAATCATTAAGGAAATGCATTTAAAGAATCTGATTGGCCGCGAGGAGCAAAGCTCCTTGCAGAAGGGCTGGCAATACTCACTGATATAAAAATTAAATCTTCTTTAGCATATAACCTAACTGTGATACAAGATGAAAAAGAAGATAGAGGTTTAGAGGATGAAGAGGATTGTGGCCTAGAAGAATTTAATCATCAAGGAAATTCATGTACAGAATTTGATAAGCCGCGAGGGGCTAAACTCCTTGCAGAAGGGCTGGTAATATTCAATGGTTCATAAAATGAATCCGCTTCAGCTTATAACCTAACTGTGACACAAGATGAAAAAGTGAACGTTTAGAAGATGAAGAGAATTATTGATTAGAAGAGTTTAAGATAATATAAGATAAATATACTTTATGGCACACCAAATATACAAAAATGAAAAAACTTATGAACTAGCAGAATACACAATGATATGCAAAGGCGGACTTATCGCTTTAAACATCAAGCAAATTCATACAAAGAATCTAACCGGCCTCGAGTGTGAAGGCTTCTTGCAGAAGGGCTGGTAATACTCACTGATACACAATATGAATCCGCTTTAGCTTGTAACCTAACTGTGACACGAGATGAAAGAGAATATGGAGGTTTAGAAGATGTGGTTTTGAAAAATAAGTTTATCATGAAGGAACGCGAGTGATTAGGCTCTTTGGAGAAGGGTCGGAAACACTTACTGGTACATAAAATGAACTCGCTTCAGCTTGTCACCTAACTGTGGCACAAGATGAAATTGGACTCGAAATGATTGAATGCAGTTGTAGAAGCGACTCGCCTGAAATATCAGGAACCTTTGTTTCCGATGTATTTATTTATCGTGTTCGTCGTATGTTTACTCGTTTCCCGCTATTGGATCCTGGCTTCAGATGTATCGCGTTTTATGAAGCATCGTGCTTGAATGGTTCCGGTTTGTTTAAGGCCCAGTAGTTTAAAGTGGATCGTTTTTAAAATGAATTATTGTTTATTTTCAGAGTTGCCGTCTTAAAATGGCAATTTTTTTTATATCAGTACACAGATGCAAACATGAGTCGAAATTAAAATTAAGTAAACAATTATGTCGAAAAAAAAATACACGTAAAAGAGGGATGATTTTTTTGTATAATCTCATTGAAATAATTAAAGTTTTCTTTGGAAAGTTTTCATTTTTTTCTTAATCTAAAATTAATAATTAAGCCCTTGGCATCATCTCACCTGATGGTAAGTGATAGTGATGATGATGCCGGAGGTGGAAGCGGGCTTACTAAGATTCCCCAATGCAATGGAGATCTGGCTATCTTGTCTTTAAGCCGGAACACATCAATCAATGAATTAAACTATAATGTTTACGAAATATTAAGTTCCTAAGTAACGCTTTTCGTGTCTCTCCCGCGCCTTTCTGACTTTTGAACAATAGGATTTAAATTTTTGTAAATAAAATAAAGAATACTTAACGACAAATGAGTAACCGAAAGTTGTTTTTGTCGTGAAAAGTGAAATTTGTTTTTGACGGCACCCTCTCGTCTACTAGACATACGTAAATAAAAATATATGCCTACATATTAACGCAAAGCAACATAAAAGATAGTCATTTTGTCAAAAAATAAAGTGTGTGTGTGTGTCAGGACAGGAGTTTACATACTCTTGCAACTATTTTGTGATGACACTTAAAGTAACTGTAACGCTTTACCCATCACCACTCTACTTCACCCCTCATATATTTTTATGTTTGGCACCTAAAATTAATCAATTCTAAAGAATAAGAGCGTCGGTGGAATAATGGCTAGGACCGCTACCTCCTATCCGGGTGGTCGTGGTTCGATACTGCCACGTACCAATGTGTTTTCGAATTTCGATTTCATATGTACGTTTATCCGACGCTCTAATACGGTGAAGGAAAACATCGTGAGGAAACCTAATCACGCCTGCGAAGAAAATTTAAGAAATTAAATTTAAACCACTTAAGAAATCGGGATAAAATATAGCCTATATGTTAATCCAGGACATAACCCATATGTGTGCTAAGTTTCATCCCGATCCGTTCAGTGGTTTAGCGTGAAAAAGTAACAAACATCCATCCATACATACAAATTTTCACATTTATAATATTAGTAGAATACATGAATACATTCTAGACTTGAGGTTGAAGGCTTGTAGTAAATGTAAATCTATTAATCCGTTGACACATTGCAATCACTCCCTAGTTTAATCATCACCAGCTCATATACGTCCCCACCGAGGAGCTCGAATTAGGGCGATCAGGCCTTCGTCAATCATGCGGGTCCAGTGCGGGTAGGTCGACTTCACACACAGCCTTCGAGTTTCTTTGCAGGCGTATGCACTTTCCTCACGATGTTTTCCTTCACCGTAAGAACGTCGTCGGATAAACTTACATATGAAATCGAAATTCGGAAACACATTGGTACGTGGCAGGATTCGAACCACGACCTCGCGGACAGTAGGCAGCGGCCCTAACATTCATGCCACCGATGATTTTTTCCCTAGTTTAATAAAATTTTGAATATATTTGAAATTATTGTAATTTAATTTAAATAATTTGCATCGAAACAGAATTAAACAGATAAGTTCTAAAAAACAAAGAAAAAATGTTAATAACATGAAAAAAAAAACAAACGACTTCAATCACAAAATTGCAGAGTTAAACTGACGACGTGTTTTTTCCAGTGATTGGTATACACTTAACAGTCCGTATCTTGAATAACACTAAACCGGTTTTGATGCAACTTACATTGTTTCCAAGTTGAAAGTTACCGAATCCAACAAAAAAGAAAAATTGCATTTCGATTTCTAGTTTCTGAGAAATATGTGGACAAACATACACGATGACGCATACATACCTACAAACATACATACATACACTTATGAAGTTTGGCACACCTGTTTAAGCCCTTATGGACTAACATATAGGTAAATTGTACAATTCCAATAGTATTACATACATACGGGATGCATTAATAACATCCTTTATTTGCAGTCTGTCAAGTGCGCGTCGGAACACGCATAGTGTAGGGTTCCGGAGGCTTTACTTTAATAACTATCTGTCTCAGGATACCCTAAATTAATAGTTTTTCTTGAGAGCTGCTACTTAGGCCCATTTTTACCGACTTTGACAAGGTACATCTTGGAAACAAAACATCTGACAAAAATTTGTTGTTACAGAGCATTACTTTATTTAAAACTAGCTGTTTCCCGCGGTTTCACCAGCGTGGACAACGTTTCTATGACATTTCGAGGGTGCGCAGTGGGCGAGCCGCAAACGGCTCGCGAGCGTGGTAAAAAGTAGCCTATGTCTTAATCCAAGTCCTAATCTGTCTACCTACCAAATTTCAGTCAAATCCGTTTAGTAGTTTTTGCGGGAAAGCGTAACAGACAGACAGAGTTACTTTCGCATTTATAATATTAGTAGGGATGATCAATTGAATGACACAAAAAAATTCATGCTACTTTTACTTGTATGGGAGGTGTACCCAATAATGTTTTTTGAATTATATTTCTTTAATCATCAGCTCATAATACGTCCCCACCGAGGGGTTCGAGCCTACCCGGAATTAGGGCGATCGGGCCTTAGTCGACCACGCGGCCCCATTGCGGGTTGGTCGACTTCACACACAACCTTCGAGTTTTTTTTTTTTTTTAATTCAGAATTGGTAGACCCTTGACAACATCTCACCTGGTGGTAAGTGACGAAAAAGAAAAATACAAATATATTGGTTCATTTCGTAAGCCACTTGCGGCTCGCGCACTGCACACCCTCGAAGACAGTCATAGTAACTATGATCAAGCGAGCGAAGTCGCTAGCAAAATTTAGTTCGAAATAATCTTGGTTTTCGCTTTGTGGACGAACTTGCCGAAAGATTACTGCAACGCTTTCACTGAACCTTTACTCGTAGTCTATTCAGAAATACGCGACATTCTCTCTTGCCTTCCAGGCTGTATAATGGGGTTCGTCTCGCCAACTGCGATGTCGGCTTCCTGTACCTATCCTTCTACGGATTCGCTGGAAGGTGTAGTCTGTAGTAACCCTTATTTATTTTGCTTCTACAAAAGAATACTAAATATTGCTGCCTTGCTAGCAGAGAACTCATCGAGACAAATACTATATTATAGAAATAGTATAAAATTATATAAAAAGAACTAGATCCTCGGTTTCGTACAAAACAAACTCCAAAAAATTACCAGAGAGCTGTTGTTTGACAGGAGAGAAGAAGAGAAATATTTTAATAGCTATGTTAGACAGACAGAGAGAACCACGGAGGTACACTTCCGGGAACAAAAAAGGTGACTTTATGTTCGGAAATGTTTGACCGCCTAAACGAGAACTCGTTCTTTTATGTGTGATCTAAGCTAAATAAAAAAATCCTTTTAGAATGTCTATCATCATATCATATACGTCCCCACCGAGGGGCTTGAGTCTACCCTGAATTAGGGCAATTGGGCCTTAGTCGACCACGCGGGACAAGTGCGGGTTGGTCGACTTCACACACAACCTTCGAGTTTCTTCGCAGGTGTGTGCAGGTTTGCTCACGATATTTTCCTTCACCGTTAAAGCAATCAGTGAGTATATGTACGTAAGTTTTGAAAAACTCATTGGTGTATATTAAACGTCAATTTTAATTTTTTTAATTTAGTTTTATGTCATACCTACCTTCCTAATAACTTTTAGTGAAATAGTCATCAGAATATGGCAAGAACCTTTGATTTCAGTGTTGCGTTTTTACCCGACTGCGCCAGAAGGAGGGTTATGTTTTTCGAGAGTATGTATATATGTATGTATGTATGTTTGTATGTATAATTGTTTGGCACGCTCTGCAGCCTGAACGGCTTGATGGATTTTAGCTTGAGACGTGTCGTTAGATTCGTATTTACTGTGAGAGTGACACTGGGTATATCAAAATAAAAAAAACAAAATGGCGGATTTCTGGCGCAAAATTAAAATTTTTGACACGCTCTGCAGCCTGAACGGCTCAATTAATTATAGCTTAAGGGTTGTCGTTAGATACGTTTTTACTGTGAGAATGACACTGGGTATATCAAAATAAATAAAAACAAAATGGCGGATTTTTGGCGCCAAATTCAAATTAACTGATTCAATAATAAAAATAAAAAAAAGAATAAAATAAAAAACGGTAATTTAAAAAAACTAAAAAACCCGCCTGCGTTTCTGTGTAATTTGGAAATGAAAAACCCTAAAACAAGAAAGTCGTCATACCCGATTGCACTTAACTTAAGAAAAATTGTAGCAGTCGGGACCCATTCTAGAAATGGAGGCATAGTGAATTGAGAGCACATACCTATATTCCATTGCAGATTACTCCAATATACTGACTAGACGGCCGACTTTCTAGAATGGGTCCCGACTGCTACAACTTTTCTTAAGTTAAGTGCAATCGGGTATGACGACTTTCTTGTTTTAGGGTTTTTCATTACCAAATTACACAGAAACGCAGGCGGGTTTTTTAGTTTTTTTTAATTGCCGTTTTTTATTATATTCTCAAATTACCACTATTGTACCGTTTAGTTCAATTTTCAAAAACATAAACCACTATAAATTAAATTTAACAGTCTGTTACAAAATCATTGTGGAGTCGTTAATTGGGGCTTCTGCGCATTATAACGAACAACTATCCCCTAGGAACCCCGTCGATTCCCAAAAAAAATTTCGACGTACCTTACAAAAATGTACAAAATTGATCAATCAGCTGATCAATTTGTATGAAGAGATTTTTTGGCGAATTGACAATGGGTCTCTTGGGAAAATTTGTTCAACATTTTAAATAGAAATCCCAGTTAATGGTGCCTTCGCCAAATTTGTTACACTCTGTATAATTGATAAGGTTTTCTTAAAAACGTAGAAATCTTCAGCTTTGTTCTGAGGTATCTACTGAGTATCTATCCGGAAAGTATTCCTACAGTTTTTGACATTTTCATGAACCTTCTATTATTAATGACATTATCTAACATTTAGATATGACTTTTTACTTTCTGTTTATTTTTCCATGTTTTTGACTTTATTATTGATTACTTGATGGATATTTTCAATTAACATTGAAATAGGTATAATTGAATTTTATTGTTAATATTGTTGAAGTTATGTTGTATTTAGATATGACATTTTATTTCCTGTTTATTTTTTATATTTGTTGACTATTTATAAATTAATAAATTCATTTTGATTGATTTTGACTTATGAATTACCATAGTTTTATTTTTAACTAGCTTTTGCCCGCGGCTTCGCCCACGTGGACTTAGCTTTTATGACTCTTTTTGAGGGTGAGTGGTGCGCGAGCCGCAATCAGCTCGCAAGCGTGGACATGAGTTTTCTCCAGGTACCTCAGGAACTGTATCGGGCTATTCGGATTAGCAGTCTTTGTCACTTCCCACCCCCTCAACAAATTCTATACAAAAAATCACTTTAATCCGTTGCTCCGTTGCGACGCCACCGACGTGCGCGAGCGTAGAAAACAGTTGTCCCCAGATCCCTCGGGAACTATGTCAGGATATACTTATTAGTAAATTATATCATTTTCCACCTCATTTCTGTGCTAAAAATCACACCAATCCATTTTTTCGTTACGATTTTAAATAAAACGAACAAAGAGTATTGTTTTAGTTTGCTCAGGAACTGCATCGGGCTATGATAATTTCCACAGATAAAAGGTTGACTATTTCATTCCCAGTGATACAGGCTGCCAAATTTCATCAAGATTGGTATAGGTGTTGAAGTGTGAATAGGTAACAAACAAACAAACACATTTTTACATTTATAATATAAAGTAAGGATTTCTAAATCTTAAATAAAATATAGAGCGTCGGTGGCAAAACGGTTAGGGCCACTACCTCCTGTCCGGAAGGCCGTGGTTCGAATCCTGCCACTTACCAATATCTATACGAATATCGATTTCATACTGGTATGTACGTTTGACCGCCTCCGTGGCGTAATGGTTAGCCCATTCGCTTCACACCAGGAGGTTGCGGGTTCGTTTCCCGGTGGGGTCAATTTGTAAGACTCGGTTTGGTTGGTGGTAGGGCATTTTCTAAGCCCGCCTGGCTAGTTACCACCATCTTATCTAAGTCTTGCCGCCAAACATCAGTGTTAACAACATTGATGTGTTCCGGCTTGAAGATAAGATAGCCAGTTCTCCATTGCGTTGGAGAATCTTGGTAAGCCCGCTTCCATCTTCGGCATCATCGTCACTTACCATCAGGTGAGATAATGCCAAGGGCTTACCAATTGTGAATAAAAAAAATTAAAAAAAACGCTCTTACGGTGAGAAAAACATCGTGAGGAAACCTGCACACGCCTGCGAAGAAATTCGAAGCTTATGTGTGAAGTCAATCAACCCTCAATGGGCCCGCGTGATCGTCTAAGGCCAGATCGCCCTAACTCAGGGCAGGTCGAGCCCCTTGGTGGGGACGTATATAAACTGATATGATGAAATATTATCAAAAAACTAATTCAAATCATTATAGGTATCAATCTAGTAATAAAATTTCCTAACAATATTAATATGGGTCAAATCCTCGAGTCGTATCAGCTCCAAAGGAGCCCAAGACGCACTTCTCGTTGCCGCGCTGGATGGCAATAGACAACCTTAGCAGCAGGTAGGACCTCACGTCACATCTCCTCTCTCGAAGGCGAAGGCCAATCTTCTTTGTGAAGGCAAAGGCCTCTGAGGGTTCAGCAGCCGGTTGTCTCACAGACCAGCGGCACAAAGCAGTAATTTGCCTCCAAGACCGAGTACTTATTATGCTTCTTTCTCACCGCAAATTGAGCAGTAGTACCGTACGGGTGAGGAGTGAGGCAGAAAAAGTGGCTTCCCAAAGCAGACACGTTCCTCTCTGCCATAGCACCTGTTTAAACCCTCCGGCCTTTTGCCATCAGATCGCCTAAAGCCCGGTCGGCGGCTGCATCAAAGATGGAATATTCTACCTGGCCGAGACCAGTACCCTCCGAGTGAGGTCATTAATAAATTGGTGACGTGGTAATCTTCACAAACACGACTGCAACTCAGTGAGTGATGGCCAATTACCTCCACCGAGGACCCGCAAATACATTGATGAGGTTCACAGATATTGATATTGCAGGCGGAGAGCAACTGCCACACGCAAATAGTCGCCGTCAGAAGAAATCCCATATCTGTGCCTCCTGTTAAAAGATGTTAAACTCGATTTATCTGTTTTTATTTTTTTACACGATTGGAATCTGTAAAAAAATACCTCTCTGTTCGTCTGTGAAACACATCGCTACGTACCATAGTTCCAGAGTTTAAAGTAGCGTATGCTGAAAAATACATAAAAGAAATCCACTCAAAAGTATGAAATAATATTTTAATGTTTTAATACAACTTAAGCGCGTTTTATTATCCCTGCAGTGCCATCTATTGACATTCTGCTACTATGATTATAATGTTTGGTATGTGTAGCTAATATACAGAAAAAAGTTCTCTATTGTTATTATTGTAAGTATCGATAGATAATTTCCCACGGGACCTCTTTAGTTTTCCGGGATAAAGAATACCCGACTATACAATGATGGTCAAAACACCCCATCCCAATGTAAAGGTTTCATATTGTTACGTTGAGTCATTCTAAAGATACAATTTTTTGCATTCCTGTAGGAACCCTAATTTTTTTGGGATTCACAATGTCCCAGTTTTAGTTCGCGATAAGGGTATCAACGTGTAAAATTTGATTGTAATAGGTCAAGCCACATTTGCGTGGTGAGCCATTCTATAAATGAATACTTTTGATTTTCCCATGGTAACTCTTGAATTTTCTGGGATAAAAAGTATCCTATATGTTAACCCGGGCTATAAGGAACCACCATACAAAATTTCATCGAAATCGGCCTGGTAGTTTTTGCGTGATGCGCGAACATACAGACAGACAGACAAAAATTCCAAAAGTTGTTGTTTTGGCCTCTGTATCGTTAGTAACATCCACCACAGTTATTATTTTCCTAAAATATTTCATGTACAGACACGGCCCCGTTACAGTTTTATTATATTATAGATAAAATAGATAATAGAATAATAATTGAGATAGTAATGAGAGCGTCGCGTCGGTGGCTCAAGGGCAAAGGCCGCTACCTCCTATCCTGCCACGTACCAATGTTTTTTCGAATTTAGATCTCATTTATCCGACGTTCTTACGGTGAGGAAATCTGCACACATCTGCGAAGAAACTCGAAGGTTGTGTGTGAAGTTGACCAACGCGCACTGGGCCCCCGTGGTTGACTAAAGACCTATCACCCTAATTCAGGGTAGGCCCGAGCCCCTCGGTGGGGACGTATGTATGAGCTAATGTGATAAATAATAATTAACTAACATTCGCTAAGTCTTACTAACAAGCTATGGATTACTGTTGTCTGAAAATAAATTAAATGAATGAATTAAGCATTTAGATGATTGTTATTCTTTGGTTTGGTACTTGCAATGGTATCTGTAATAGGCAAATAGCTCTTACGATGACATACATCGCTGTATGTGGATAAAAATTGAATATTATAGCCCTTCATTGACAGTCATGTACTCGAGCGGAGTTGAGGACGTGATCTAAATTCCAGGGGGGAGCGAGGTGTCACCTCCAAGGCTCCAATTTGAGAGCTGCTCTAAATTACAAAGGTCTTCACATAAATTGTTCCAATATTCAGCGACGGCAACGGCATGTTAAGTTTAAATGG
The DNA here is from genome assembly GCA_947284805.1 of Coleophora flavipennella. NCBI lineage: Eukaryota > Metazoa > Arthropoda > Insecta > Lepidoptera > Coleophoridae > Coleophora > Coleophora flavipennella. The sequence continues at coordinate 1,524,466 of OX369275.1, forward strand.
GCTGGCTGTTACATAGTGATATTGTTACGCTATTAAGATAATAATATATTTCTACGTGATTGAACCAGAAATGAGGAGGTCCGAAAGTAACCGAAATAGCTCACAGGACTACTACACTAAAGCAGTAGTGGTCACTGTGGGCGGGGCACATAGCTCTTACACGGAATGCCGTTAGTGTAGTAAAGGTTTTAAGTGGCATACACGCACCGGAAGACGTAGCCTGAACAGGCCTCCAACTTGGTGAACCGACGACTTAGTGAAGGATTTGGAAAGCCACTGGATGTAGGCAGTGCAGGACAATTTTTAATTTTACTGTTTATTCTGTACTACTATCTGTTTATTTTTGTAATTGTACAATAAAGCATATTTGATTGATTGATTGATTGATGTAGTGAAATGTGGCCATTTAACCGATATGATACAACGTGAATCGATGATGTAGTAAAATGTGGCCATATAACCGATATGATACAACGTGAACCGATGATGTAGTGAATTGTGACCATATAACCGATATGATACAACGTGAACCATTGATGTAGTGAAAATTTTGGTTATAAAAAGTTCTCAATGAAAACGAATGTAGTTCATTGTGAGATGAACCTACAATCAACATCAAAAGAAGATGAAGAAAGATTGGCGTCTTCTAGTCTCGGACTACGCCGATGTGACTGAATGAATTTGACTTTTTACATCTGTAATAATTGGACAAGTTCACGAATCACAAAGCGCTTGAAAAAGTTACATGCGTAGAATGATATCGGTGTAAAGACAGCGCCGTAGTTCACGTAGCGCCGAAGATGCGTCAACGCGATCGATGCCGGATGCCGAGGCGTGCGTATTTTTCATTAGCGTCGGATTCCAAAGAGCTTCGTACGCATCACACAAAGTTGGATGAATGAGGTTACAACCGTTACAAGATATTCTGGGATTTCGCTCCACGCCGCAGCGCCCATTTATGAAAAGAAGTTATTACGATTTTGCGCTAGCGAGCGATCTAATCAGCGCTTTTGAATTTGTTCGCTTGCGTAACTTCTTTGTCGATTTTCTACCTTAGCAGCGCGAAAGAAAAAGTTTTTGCATATGAAATGAAGTTGAATAATATTTTTGTGGGTATAAGAGGTCCAATATTCTCTTTTGTGCGCGCTAGTGAAGGTCGCTCTGGCAAAACTATTCAGCCAAGAAATTTCTTACAGATTTTGTGCTTAAACTTAAATGAATCTGCCTGATAATTTACAATTTTCCACTCTTCACAGTTTAATTTCTGTAAACTAACTACTTCTGTACGATGTAGATAGACCTAAATTAAATAAGTACCCATAATTAAATTTAAATGGGTACGCGCTGGCATTTTTTTATCCTATATTTTTGGAAGGTTGTTAATTAATATTTTATCTAGGGCAAAGGCATGTTAAATACACTAAAAGTAAGATGTTTAACTTTACAAAGTGCATTTTACTTTCCTTTAACTTTACCGTAAGCTCTAAAGTACATTAAATAACAAAGCAAGTTTCGTGAACTCAAAATAACAAAGTTATACCTGAACCGGAATCTCCGTTAGTCCATAGATGAAGGAAAATAACAGGCAGGACTAAAACAACTATTTAACATTTAATAAATTTCTTAATTTTTTTTTATATGTCGATACTTAGAGGTGGGCTTTAATCGTAAAACTGAACAACTTTTCCTCTGCGGCTGCTAAAATCACAATAATGAGGACTTTCCACACAAACTTTAAATCTGATAATACAACTTAGTATAGAAAGTCCATTTTTTTCCATTTAAGTAGAAGTTCCTTAGGGAAGGTTAAGGAAGGTTGTTCAGTTTTACGAAAAGTAACCCACTTTAAAGTTATAATATCAGCCAAAAGACGTTGACTGATGGAAAAAGATCTCCCTTAAAGGTTTCCAGGACGACCGGTCCAGCGCTGTTCGCCTCAAGTGGCCTTTAGTCTTTAGACTAGCCACCTAAAAGCCTTATTATAATATTCCTACACCTTTTTGTTACTCCAAGTTTATCCTGATGTCCTAATCTACTGTAACTAGATCATCGCTTGAAGCTGAAGTCAGTTGTGACTCATCTTTGTATTTTCTTTGTTACTTTTGTACAGGCCGGATAGCGTCACGTGTTGCGCAGTTAACCATGCTGTTTAAGGCATACACGGCAGTTTCTAAGCTTTGCACATAGTATTATCCGTGGTAACATGTAGGGCATTTAGATTATCGCCTATTGACGTGTGCAACGCTAACTTAATGCACGTTATGTTTATCAAATATGCAGGTATACTTACGATGATTTTCTTTCACCGTTATAGTACAGTATTAATTCAATGCTTTTTTTAATCCAGCAGCAGAAAAGTCCATAATTTTACTGTTACTTTGAAATCTATCTTTGTCTTTGAGTCAGCAAGCTGTACCCTTTCAGCGTAGTGACAAAGAAGCTTTTTGAAAAAATCCTTTCAGCCCATTATTAATTATTATTTCAGTTCTATTCTCCGCTGAAAAAGCGCTAAAAATGTACACAAAGAAGCGACACGGACTTCTTAAAGGAATACACTCAAAAGAACCTCTTGATTACGAGGAGGCTGTTATTAGAGGGTAGTCTGAAAAACTCGGCTAAGTAAAGAGTATCATTAAAATTGTCTCAGTGTTGCGTCGCAAACTTACCATTTTGAGTGATTGAGTGAAACCTGAATTATTATTATTGTTTTCTGCTAATGAATGGGGTTTTCAGAATTTCGAGAGTTTTAATGACATTTTTTTCCCCAGCGTAGTAGAGAAAGGTCGAAAAATAGTTTTAATGATCCCAATTTTATTGACTTTTCTTTGAAAATGGAAGTTTTGTTTTAAACAGAACTCACGATTTAAGGAAACTGATTTTCGATATAGTCGTAATAAGCGTGGAGCTGTAGCTCTGACATACCTTTTTCCTTGATGCACTGAGGCAGCGGAAAACATTTAACACTGGAATACTTCTGGCTGCTTCCCACTTGGTGGACCAACGACCTTCTGAAATTCGTGGTAAGTTGCTGGATCTGGGCAGCGCAGGATCAGTCGTTGTGAAAATCCTTGGGAGAGGCATTTGTCCAGGAGTTTTTTGTTTGTATTTGGAAAACTTAGTGCGATACATACTAGTGGACGTCTTTCAGCTGACATAATGATGACTTTTTTGGCAGAAAGTGGTTATTTGCACTAGACGTTGGCGGTGGTGACGCAGTGTACCAGGGCCGATAAGGTAAACGCCTGCCTCAAACGATTTGTACATATTCGGTTGTTTACGTTCAATAGTTTTCAGTATTGCTTATCTTATCAGCTCATATACGTCACCACCGAGGGGATCGCGCCCCCTGAATTAGGGTGATCGGGCCTTAGTAGACCACGCGGGCCCAGTGCGGGTTGGTCGAGTTCACACACAACCTTCGCGTTTCTTTGCAGGCGTGTGCAGGTTTTCTCAAGATGTTTTCCTTCACCGTAAGAGCGTCTCATAAACTTACATATGAGATTAAAATTCGAAAACACATAGGTAAGTGGTAGGAATCGAATTACGGCCTCCCGGACAGGACAGTTACGCCATCGACGTTTTTTTAGAAGTGCTCATCAAGATAAAAAAGGGGTGATTACTGAACACCACTGGACTGATACACTCTCACAGTCTCTGTGTAAAATTGTACAGCGTATAATAAGGTGATTTTGGCGCACCAACAAATCTGATCACATCCTTAGCGAGACTGAGGGGAGACGAGTTAACAGTTACATCCAGTAACTCAAACTGAGATTCCTTATAGTTTAGCTATATACGACTGTCTGTCCGTCAGTATGTAACAGCCGTTTTACTCTGACTATCACACCTATAATGCTAAAATTTGCTGTTGTGATTTATTTTGGTTGGCACTTCCGATACAGTCTGTCGTCACTTCCGTCACAATCCAGGTTTATAGTGAATCCTATTATTGTATTTTTGACGTGAAACGTCTTTTAAATCACATACGGGGGTCAAACACCTGGACCGTGACGGAAGTAACGACAGGCTGTAACGGAAGTGCCAACAAAAACAAACCACAACAGCAAAATTTAGCATTAGTTGCTTTAAGTGTATGACAGTCTAAACATACGTATTTAATGCAATTATTTGTTTAGAAATATTGTATTATAGACAAGTAAAATGCGCACAGACAACCACTTTACTTTTTTATACAAACGTAAATCGTAGTTTATTACAACAAAAGCCGTACAGACACCTATAAAGAAAGTAAAAAACAGCCAGCTGCCAAAAAACACTGGCAAATCAAGAACAGCTACAGAAACTACAATCACAGTGCTCTTACGACTTTCTTTCGCGACTGTACTGTACACTCGATACAAACTTCGCTCCTTTGCAAAACAAAACCACTTGCACCACACCACTGCGCGCCTGTCAATTTGTCTTAAAACAATGAACCGTTTTCACTAAATAATAAGGTGTCGCAAGATTCGCCTCGTCTAGAAAATGCATTGTGTGGTAGGATATAATGACGTCACATAAAATTCAAAGCTACACGTTAAAATGTGAAATCTACTTCAGTGGTTTATGACCACAAATACAAGTTAAAAGGACTGATAAAATGGTTACTAATTAAAATGTCAAACAAACAGTTAAAAAAATATGAGATTCCGAAATTCAGGTTATTTGTACCTCTTTATGAGATCCGTAGGAGAACCAAAGTAGCTGACATAACTCCCAGAATTGCTATACTTAAGAAGCAGTGGGCGGGGCACGTAGCTCGTAGAAAATATAGCCGTTGAGGCAGTAAAGTTCTCGAGTGGCAACCGCGCACCGGATAACGTAGCGTAGGCAGGTCTCCTACACGGTGGATCGATGACCTGGTGAAGCTCGCGGGAAGCCGCTGGATGCGGGCAACGCAGAACCGGTCGTCGTAGAAAACCTTGGGGGAGGCCTACGTCCAACAGTGGACGACCTTCGGCTAATATGATGATGATGATTGTTGTTTGACCTTGACCTATCATAGGGTCTTAAGCGTCATTCCATTAAATTCTCTACTACCACAATGTAACTGCCTCTGTGAGGGAAAGAAAAATAATCCGTTGCCAACTCGTAGTCACACCAGATTATCACACCAGTATGACAAACAGGAATTTTTTTTCTCGTTTGTCATACTATTTAAAAAAAATCACCACTCCGGGACCCCTAAAGGGCATGAATATAAACACTTATTATTGTCTTTTTATTAGGCTTATTTGTCAAGTTATGGGCCTCTAAAGAATTGAGGAAATATGACATAAAAATTTTTGGACGCTGTTTGTCAATTGAAACAATTGTAATAAAATATTTGTAACAGTACGAGCGATAGTACTAATATATATATGCCACAGGACGGTCTCCAACAAGATGGACAGGTCAGTTGAGTGAGACCCCATCTTATAAGTTTTGTGATGCGGTGGGGGGCGATGGATGAGATTAATGATGCAGATGTTTATCAAACCTCCAACCTCAGTCATGAAGGACGGACTACAGAGGAGGAGAATAGTATTTTGTATAAAGCTAATTGAAAGTACTTTTTTATAATAAAATTAGATTAGAGATTTAAATAACTTTTTATTGTGTGAAACCGATTGTGAACATTTCAAATTAGATTTTTGGTAACGTTGACCTTTTTTTTAATTAATTTAACTTCAAAATATAGCTAATGTATATAAATAATACACTAAAAGTTTCAGAATGGGATCTGCAGTTGTGCTTTAATTCATCTATTTTAAAAACTAATATATAACAGTTTAAAAAAAAGATGAATTAAAGCACGTATGTGTCGCATTAAGCGGTACGTGTTGCTAGCGTAAGTCGACCGGTTTTGCAGAAAAGATATTTGAGCGTTGCCTTATTAAAACTTAAAAATTGCACACCTTTATTCCAACAATTAAACTTGTAAAAAGAACTGATTTTAACAATTGTTCAAATTGTAAAAATAACAAAACATGGCTGCGAGATTGTGTCATATATGTAAATCTTTTTAATATATAAATTCATTGCATATGTTTTTTGTGTGTGTGTTACGCGATGAGACAGTCGGTGGCGTAACGGCTGGAGCCGCTAACTCCTATCCGGGAGGTCATACACCCATGCTACGTACCAATGTGTTTTCGATTTTTGACTCATATGTAAGTTTATCCGACGCTCTTACGGTGAAGGAAAACATTGTGATGAATCAACCCGCACTGAGATCGAGTGGTCGACTAAGGCCCGATCGCCCTAATTCAGGGTAGGCTCGAGCCCCTCTGCGGGGACATGATTATGAGCTGATATGATGACGGAGAGTGCAGGCAGTAGAGTGGAACTCCTAAACGGCGTACAGCAGCTGTTTGGGTTTATACCATTCGTTTCAACGAGGACTTTCATTTGCTTACTGACTGTCATTCAGAAGGCTGCGGGCACGAACACAGTGGAAGCGAGAGAAGGCGAGAGCAGTAAGAAAAATTCGATGCATTTAACTTTCGTTGTATTCGTGGCTGCCGCCAATCACCTAACCATAACAAATAAATACTGGTTGGAGAGATGACGCAACCTTGAACAAGCTACATTAATGAAAAATGTGTGCAAAATTAATTATATTAATAATTACAATATCAAATCAGTTATTTTAGGAATATGTGCAAGTCAAGGCAACATAAAGAAATAACCATAGTTGATAGGTTCCTCTGTCCGCTCATCTGTCGCCTTGCTCTTTACTACTAGCGTTCGTCGATAGTGGTTTTTTTTTAATTTGAGTAGTTAATTTTAAAAGAAACTCAAACTACTGTAAAATTACAAACTTGCCACGGCAGGTATCGACTCCAAAAATACCTGATTAGATATTGTAAATATTTAAGTGTCAATAATTGTGTACACATTTACATTTAAAGCTCTTTCTTAAACGAAATAAAATCTATTTTTTTTAACTTTTAATTATATGTTTGTACATATAGGCAACGTTATAAAGTCGGTTTTAATGCAAAAAAATTCTTTGTTTTTGCGTAAATCGGCCGCTATATACTGCGTAGTGCGTCACATACGTATTACTTTTAATTCATCTATTTTCTAAACTTATGCAGATCCCATTCTGAAACTTTAATTAATTAATTAAGAATTTATAATCTTTGTACACATCTATATTTCAAAGGTTTATTGATTGAAATAAAAAGGTTGAAGTTACTAAAATTCTAATTTGAAATGTTCACGTCCATTTTCACACAAAAAAATTCAAATCACAATTAATTATTAAAAATAACTGTCATTTGTTCACACAAAATGATAATAAAAATGTTTCACAACAATATTTTTAATTCAAAAGTTTCCGAATAATCCTTATCTCATATTTCCTCAATTCCTTAGAAGCCCATAACTTGACAGCTAAGCCTAATGACCACTTAAGGTTTAGTTTTGCGCTTTCTCTTGTTACTCCACTGACTTTGTCTCTGAAGACCAATCCGGCTTCAACTCATTAAAGAATAAAACCTACTTTACTTCGAAAATTTCTGATTCAATTCTACTGTAGGACTACCGATCAATGTGGCCTGACAGTGTGCTTGAGAGATCAGAGATAAAGTATCATTCACTTTTGCGCAGTTTAAGTAAAGACGCGACGAGGCCTGAACCTCTACAGAACCTATACAATCGGCCAATGAAGATGTCTAGAAAGGACACTCATGCGGTGATGAAGGGCGAGACGGGGGAGATCGAGCCCCAATTGCCATAGTCACCATTGTTCAGCCGTTTTAGACAACTCATGACAAGTAACTAGTGATGTCGGCTTTGACGCAAAATCAATGGCGTTCAACCACCTACCACTGTATGATTCCTTACACTGTGCTTTTATCTACCAGTAAAACGATTCTCCGGATCATAGCTGAGCAAGCCAACAAAACTGCCGCGAAGTCGATCGTGGCATCTCGCTCACGCCTCATTGCGTCCCGAATGAGTTCCGAAGTCTATTTAAATTGTTCAGCAGCGACATCGATATCGACAACTTTCATGTTTATCGTAGTTTTTTTGTAAGGGATACTTTTAGTTTTAGTTTTAAAGTAGTTTTCTTCAAAGAGCAAGGTAGAAAAAATATTTATTTTTGTTGTCTTGAATTCTGGGGCTGATCTTATAGTTCAATAAGAATAAGATAATAATAGCTTAAATAAAACGATAGAGGGGGCTATCTTGGCACGTAGACTTTATAGGGTTTTCAGTGTCAAGTGACGCATTATGTGAGGTCACCCGTCACACAAGGGTCACACTAAAACTCATTGGCTGCATTATGTGAGGTCACCCGTCACACAAGGGTCACACTAAAACTCATTGGTTGCATTATGTGAGGTAACCCGTCACACAAGGGTCACACTAAAACTCATTGGCTGCATTATGTGAGGTCACCCGTCACACAAGGGTCACACTAAAACTCATTGGTTGCATTATGTGAGGTCACCCGTCACACAAGGGTCACACTAAAACTCATTGGCTGCATTATGTGAGGTCACCCGTCACACAAGGGTCACACTAAAACTCATTGGCTGCATTATGTGAGGTCACCCGTCACACAAGGGTCACACTAAAACTCATTGGCTGCATTATGTGAGGTTCGGACACGAAAGCTCATTGGCTGTCCCGACTACAAATATGTTAAACTAGCTTTTTCCAGCGGTTTAACTCGCGTGAACATAGTTTCTGTGACTGTCTTCGAGGGTGCGCGGCGTGGAAAACATGTTAATCCATGTCCTAATCAGTCTACCTACTAAATTTAATCGAGATCCGTTTATCTGTTGTAGCGTGAAAGAGTAACAAACATCCATACATACAAACTTTTACGTTTAGAATATTAGTAAGGATATTTTTTATATGTTATACATATACACTAGTCAACTTTGTATAAGACTCAAACTTTAATTCGAAGATATTTGAAAATCTTGAGATTTTTAAATAAACAATTTTGTATGAATAAAAGCAGATTTAAATGCCTGGTTTAACAGTAATAAAAAAAACTAACATCAATACAAATAAATAAGTTTATTAAGATGAACAAAACAGTACAATATTTGGTTAAGAGTTTAAAAAAAAGTCAAATTAGAGCTGGGTTCAGTACGAAAAAAAAAAGTATCCGTGGATAAAATTAATAGACAGTCGGACCCCCAAAAGCATTTACTAAGGCTCTACATCTCCTTGGCATGCTCAGGCCTGGGGTATCATGCTCCACATCCGCGAAAGATGTAAGAAAAGATCTTGTTCTCTTCGTAAGTTCTGAGGAAGCTGTTGAAATGCTATTCTTCCGAGTAAATCCCAGACATGCTCGATAGGATTCATGTCACAGGACTGTGGAGGCCAGTTTAAGAGCGTGATATCATGTTCACGGAACACATTTAAAACAGGTCCTGCAGTGTGCGCGCGAGCATTATCTTACATGAACATGAAATTCTCTCCCATTTGAATTCGGTGCGAAACAACAATCGGTTCTACCACCTCGTGACGGTATTTTTCTGCATTCATATTGCCACAAAAAGGAGGTCAGTTCTTCCGCCAAGACGAATTCCAGCCCAGACCATTATTGTGCCCCCCTGATGCACTTCCTAAGGACAACAAAGCCTTTCGTGACGTCCAGAAGCTCGCCACACGCGTACTCTCCTGGAATCAGGGTGGAAATCGAATCTGGATTCATCAAAAAACAACACACGAGCCCACTCATCTTCTGGCCACTCTAGGTGAACACGTGCCCATCGTAACCGTAGAGCACGATTGCCTCGCCGGAGAGCTACAACCTGCAAGTCCCGCAACGGCCTACGAGAACGTAAAGTGACTTCATGCAGTCTCCTCCTGGCTTTTTGGGTGCTGACAGCCACCAAGTGTTGAGTTTGCAGCCTTTCAACCAGTGGTCGCGCCGTAGTTTTAGGCTAAAGATAATATATAAAGCGGTCTTGTCTCTCAGTTGTAATACGTACTGTACCTGGATGTCGTTCGGCCGTATTCCCGGTGAGCCGATAACGTTGCCATAACCTTCGAATTACCGACTGGTTGGAGTCGATGGCATTCGCAACTTGACTTTGTGTACTTCCGGCATCCAGCAACATTACCGCTTATAAGCCTATTCTTTATTTGAAATCAATAATAAAACAATTTTCAACACAAAAAATTTAAATTCCAGTCAACAGATGAAGAAACTTTATAACAAGATAAACCTTATGCCCCCAATTTAATCGAAAATGATGTTAAATGAGAAGAATTATATTGTTTGAATTTTTGAAATTGGAACATTATTCATCGAGTTTTTATTGCGTTTAAAAATTTATAGGTGGCCAGTTTCTTTTTCAAAGAGATCGTACAAAAAAGTTCATTTTGATGTTTGAGTCTTATAGACAAAGTTGACTAGTGTATGTTATCCACGTATTGTAGCGCGTCGGCCACGAAGGTGTTTAAATAGTTGCTTTGGGAACAATAAATCACATCACACTATAATATTATAATATTATAAAGGCGAAAGTTTGTGAGTGTGCATGTTTGTTACTTCTTCACGCAAAAACTACTGAACGGTTCTGACTGAAATTAGGTAGGTAGACAGTCTAGGACCTAGATTAACACATAGGCTACTTTTTTTTCACGCTCGCGAGCCGCTTGCGACTCGCGCACTGCGCACCCTCGAAAAGTCTTAGAAACGTTGTCCACGCGGGTGAAGCCGCGGGAAACAGCCAGTATGTTATATAACCAACTACTACAATTTCCAACTTGCAATACAGTTGAGTGCAGGTAATACACAGTTTTCACAAATCATCCATCACAGGGACGTAGAGAAAAGCACTGTTATGTTCGGATGAATTACGAGTGTTTCACGAATTCACCACCATTCGTTTCCAGGTGAGCTGGAACGACCTCGAATAGGATTTGACGGGTTTTTGTTTAGACAGGTTCGTAGTCAACCGCAAAGATAAGCGTTTAAACCGTTGAGAGGGAGTTCAGTCATTACACTTAACATTTTTTAGGGTTCCGTAGTCAAACTACGAACCCTTACAGTTTAGAAATGTCTGTCTGTCTGTTTGTCGGTATATCATAGCTCAAAGACTATTTTAGCTGCAACGCTGAGATTTGACATGATGGTTATAAAAAAAGGGTATTAATTAAATGGTTAGCATAATATTGTTATTTCTGTGAGCAGAAAAATATAATCGGTCAGCAGAAATAGCTAATCGGTCAGCAGAAATAGCTAATTGGTCAGCAACTCATGGTCAGCAAACATTTCAAAATCAATCAGCAATTTATGTCATTCTGGATGGCTGTAATTATTTTAAACATCCCCGTACTACACTCTTCCTACAGTGTTGAGTGGTCGACGGAGCCCCTTCGGGGCTCCTACTTCTGTGTTCTCATGTTAAACCTAACACTACGACTGTGCGGGGAGGCGAGCTTAGCTCGCCTCCCCGCACAGTCTCCGAACCTAACGGATCCGAGTCGGGGTGCTCCGCAAGTCCGAGCTCGCTTCGCTCGCTCCCGCTTCCATTTAGAACTCCCCGTACCACACTCTTCCTACAGTGTTGAGTTGCTGCTTATAGACATGTTTTTCTGCCGCTCAATCATGAAATCTTGCCGCTCAAGTAGTTATTTTGCGGACCGAATGTTTATTATGCCTTTAAAAAATATATATTTCATAAAAAAATATGTAACCCCTATAAAGTTATGGAATAAAATATTGTAAAAAAAATAATATAGGGTACTATCCCTACATTTAAAGTGCGGTTGTTTTTCTTTGTTCATGTGCCTCAATATGTGGAGTATCATTGAACACGTCTTTAAATTAAATTAACTGAGGGTTTGCTAAAATCATTATTCCTTTAAATGATTCGTTTACTATATATTAAGTTTTAAAGTGGTAATTTGCATGCATGTCCTTAATATCTGAGAAGTATTGAAAATAGTATGGTATAAAATTAATTTAAAAGGAAAATTATCACGGCTAAGTAATAAAGTACGCTTTCTTAGTTTAGGAGTAATGGTCGACTAACTTAAGATGTGCAAATAGAATTGGAAAATAAATAATAGATTATCTGTACAAAATTATCTTTAATAACTACAGAATGAAATAAATTTGTTTTATAATATACATTTCTTTTTTTAAATGATAACGGAACCCTACTATGCGTGTGGTTCGACATGCACTTAACCATTTTTTTATACATGGTGTAACAAAATTGGTGTAGGTCCCGTTAACTGAGGGTTCTACTCGTCATACTGAACAACTTTCTCCAAGAAAACATAGTCTATTCTCAAAAAAAAATTGGACCCTCCATACTAAAATGCACGAAATCGGTCGATCAGCTGATCGATTTGTACAAAAAGTAAAAAAAAAATTACGTTTTCAGCAAAGTCGTAGAAAAAAAGTTGTTCAGTATGATGAGTAGAAGCCCCAGTTAACGGGACCTACGCCAATTTTGTTACACCCTGTATATGTAATAACCAAAGTATGTACCCTGTCTATCCTAAGTAAATTATGAAATGAATAACTAATTAGCTTAAAACCTACTTGACTACTTACTTTCATCATTATATCAGTCGCTAGACGTCCACTTTCGAACAAAGGCCTCCTCCAATGATTTTCACAACGACCTGTCTTGCGCTGCCCACATCTAGCGGCTTTTTACTACCTACATCTGGATGTTGATTCACCGATTGAAAGGCCTGTCTATGCTATGTCTTCCAGGTGCGTGGTAGCCACTTGAGACCTTTACTGCCCCAGCGGCTGTCCGTTCTACAGGCTAAGATATAGAAACCGCCCACGGCTACTTAGTTTAGCGATTATATGTGCTATGTGTCTGTTAGGGAGGCCTATGTCCAGCAGTGGACTTCCTTCGGCTGATATGATGATGATGATGATGTGTCTGTTACTTGGGTTCTACTACGGATCTCCTCATTTCTAATTCGATCACGTAGGCAAACTCCGAGCAAGTTTACTTTAAGTAAGGTTAATCTATATTTAACGTAAATTTTTAATTGTGATTGCGTTGTAAACGTTTGTTTATTTCTGATTTATGCCTTCACATGACCTCCACTACCCGACTTAAAATAACAAAACGAAGGTCCAGGATGTACAGTAACACCAAAAGAACTCCCTGCTGTGCCAGAAAAACTCACATCCGCATAATATGCAAGCCACGTTCTCCAGACTAGTATAGTTCCAAAACTTTTAACATCACCATGTATACGAGCCGGAGTTCTGCACACAAATGCCGGAACGGTTCATATCGGGGCCAGTCGCAAGTTCGATACGCGGCAGGTCCGCGAACGGCGAAGTTGCGCGCCTTAGGTGCCAGTTGGATTCACAAGTTAAGCAACTATAGCGCAAGTTTTTTTGAGTTTCTTTATCTATGAAATGTGGATTTGGAAAGTGTTTCTCGCGGTGGTCGAGGGGAGGGGGGTGTTCTAACGACGCAAGTTTTCTAGGTTCTCTTTTGAATCTCAGCTAAATGCTGCTTGCTTTCATTTTTCTTATCCAGTCCTTAATCACATCTGATAAACTCTGCAAGGTGTTAGGTAGATAACATTAAATTAATATTTAATAAAAACACTAATGCATAAAAAATAACCCCTAATTTTTGGGAAGTCAGCAATATGTCACTCACGGGATCAAGATGAATCTAACGATACCTTGAACTCGAAAATCCATCAAGCCGTTCAGAAGATATCGTGGAATAAAGAAACATACATACATACATGAGACCTGAAAACAATATACTCTTTTTTAAACGACTTAAAAAAAGAGGAGGTTCTATGTTCGACTGTAATTTTTGGAATTTACTCCTTAAGAATCGATTTTCATATAAGGCGCCCGTTATGAAAAAAATATAAGGAGTAAAATCTAGTGATCGCGTTACGTTTTTCGCGCGCAACCTATTGTGCGCACCTCTAAAATATGTCACGTGATACAAAACAGTCAGGATAAGTCTCAACAACACAGTAATCAGATCTGTCATTGTTGCAGTCTTACGATTTTTGATATGTTTAAAAGATTTTAAAATATTATCGTAAAAATTTGTGATATTTTACAATCCCCATCGTATAATTTGGTATTCCACTCCATCATGGATATCAACTTTGTGAAAGCAGATAGCAGAAACTTGCCCAAAGTGGACGCAATTATGGTTTGAATGTTCTTCAAAAATAACCCCAATTTTATTCTGCAGAGAACTGAGAAATGTAAAAACAGCAATTTAAGTACTATAAAATAATATAACACTAACTACGTAAGTTACCTTAATCCTGCGAAATTCTTTCTTTCAGTAGTAGTTTTTTAGGTTATAAAGAATAAATTGTGTTTACAGTAAGTAATTAGTTTGCATTTTCAGGGCTGCACGAGAATCGGTGACGATGCTATTGGGTACGTGCAACTACGTCGTGGATCAGGACTTTGCACACTTAATTGCAAGATCTGCCCCGAGCACAAAGTGAGGGCTAGTTCATACAAAGTCACTATGGTGATAGACGAGACTTAAGGTGAAATCGTCAGTTGCCAGTGATTGGACTGCAGCTTCAGCTGGCGGTTGTAAGCATGCAGTGGCCTTTTTAATGTGGACCCATCGTCGCAGTGAAGAACCTTTCTGCACCGAGGTTGAATGTTACTGGAAAAAACCCATCCTCTCAAGAGTAGGGACTAGTATGAAATACGTCACTGTAGATCAAATTTGCAAAAAAAACAGCTCCACATCATGAAACCAGCACAGACCTTTTCCACGAGTTTCTTCAAAAAGCAAAAAAGAAGAAAATTATTGAAGTATCAGAACGACTTCAAACACAGTGATGTTAGACAGTTTTCACTTCATCATTTCTTTATTCAAGCGAGTGATGATATAAAGAATGATGTCAACAAATTAATAGAAACATTGCAAGTGAAACTTAACAAAAATGATCTTGACTTCATTGAAAAGTCAACTCAAAACCAATGTAAGAATGACCTAAGATATGCTCGTATAACCGCATCCATAGCATATAAGGTTTGTCGTTGCCAAAGACCAGATGAATCATTAGTAGCTGCGATCAGTGCAGAGTAAACTTAAAACCAAAGTGAAGCCCTGTTTTGTGCCTGTTTAGACAATCGTACTTAAGTAGTAAACTCCAGTCGTGCGTAGGAGCTGACACACACACTTTTTTATGGGCAGTCGTGTAAATGGAGCTTAATTTTTCACGAAGGCTTCAGCTACTCATGAAACTGAACAATTTTATTTGTTTTGCAACTTTGCTGGAATTTTTAAAATGAAAAGTGGACTTCCTATACAAATGAGATCGATACAAATTCCTATGAAGTCCAACCATTTTTCACGTTTTCAGCAAATTGCTAGAACAAAAGTTGTTCAGATGATTTCGTAGTGGCACCTCATGCAGTAGGTACGGTAGGGCGTGGGTAATAATAATCGTGTGTGCACACATTCACACTTTATTTTGAAATAAAATACCTAAAGAAAGAACACAGGAATTAGTAAAGTATTTTATAAGTTAAATTATTATCACAGTTCACAAAAACATAACTATATCGACCCGAGATGGGTTCTTTAAAAAAATACTAGTTCCACAACATTTTATTTTATTTTAATAGCGAAAGTTATTATGATGGTGAAAATTGTTGATAGATAGAAAGAATTTTGAAACACGTGTCACACCATGCTTCAAAATGTGACATATGGATTGTTATGTGCTAGCGCATGAGTAAATAGATGAAATAGATCGAAAGGATGAAGAACAAGGTACAGTATTACGTTACCGCATTACATCGTTATAGGTAGAAGCCTAAAAAAACACTACAATATACAACACCCTATAGCTACCTGTCCCTATAACTGCCTCCACCCTTTACATACACAGCTACCTGTATGCAGGCAAGGCTGAAAGACTCATTCAGAGGTTTTCGCATCGGGCGGCGCGTCAGGCCGTCGCGCGGGGCTAATAGCCCCGTGGATGGGGCGCCGTGCAAAATTGAATACGTCCCGCCCAATCTCCGCGATAGATGCAGATTTGATGGTGGAAGGTGTGAGAAATCAGCGGGATATCCTAGTTAAATTAAAAAAAGATTCACATCATAATGGCTTTAAAAGCAAGGTCTCCAAAAAGCAACCGATTTCAAAAATAGGAGGTTCTCAATTCGACTTTTTTTTTTGAGTGTACGTTACTCAATTTATTCGCCGGTTTTTTGACACTTAACATTAGGTGAGGTGTAGCCAAACGCACTCATTTAAAAAAAAAAAGATAGAATATTTTTTTTTACGGGTTATTTTTTAATACACATGCCTCTGAAAAAACTGAAGATGCAATTGTTTCCTGTTAGAAGAACCCTAAACCCTTTAACTTTACCCTATTAGACGCTTTAGCAATAAAAGAGCAGGTCCAAACTTATTTATTAAACTACCTATCGCACTGAAATCAACTGCAAGCTATGGACTGTTAAAGGCGGGTTGCGGGAATTTTTGGCACGTAAATGTTATATACAGTTAATGATTAAATCCTAGAAAAAAACAATGCAGACTGAAATTAAAATTAATATTATCATGTTTTTATGCTTTTAAATTTTTATTATTATGGTTATTTTATGTTGTATTTTTTTATTATTGAGCTTAACTTGTTTTTTTTTTGCGTGTTAGCTTAAGTTATTTCAAACACAATTTGTAATTTTTTTAGGAATAAATGAACTATGAACTAGAAGCGGAGAAAACTGTTTCGCTAGATTAATGGTTTGGGTATCTACTGATATTAAATAACGGTAATGTCTAAAGAACGTGCTAATTGTAACACGATAGGATGCACTTTACTTGATCTTAAAAAATCCCAAAAAGAGGTTAAATTTAAAGTCTAAAACGAATTCTCAATAATTAAATTTCTAAATTTACACATAATTTTTATATGGAGATATTTCTACTTAAGGACATGCAGTAGGTAACTAGCTTTCCCGATTTACATACTAGAAATGAATAGAAAACTAATGCAAAAGATAAGACTAAAAATGTAATTGTAACACAAAGGGTTACTTAACTTAGTTTTTAACTGAAGTCCCATGTTTATTTAAATGCATATTCTTCCCACAACCTGAGCGTTGCCCAGTGGTGTGACAAACACCGCCCGCCGCGCCGCGCGCTGCCTCGCCCGTCGCAATCATTTGTCATGAAACCTAACACCCCCCACTCCGCCTACCATGTAGCTCGGCAGAGCGTAACGTAACGTTACCGTGTTCTTAAAACTTACAGTGCCATCTATTAGCGATTTGCGGTACTAAAAGGACTTAGTCAATTTTACTGGTGTAACTTTCTTAGTGTTAATTTATTACTTAAAAACATCCCCTGCCCCAAGGACAATATGGTCCTTTGATCAAAAGGAGCACATGAAAACAGTGAAACATCAAAAAATAGTGAATAAATACTGCACAAATAAAAAATAGATAAATAATTATAATTGCATAAGTTGATAAAAAATGCTATGCAATAGCTTTACCGTGACAGTCCCCGAGTGCCACACGTTTTTTATTCACAATTGGTATAGATACAAAAAATACTAAATCATCTGCTACAGAATGAATAATGTGATTCAAATTGAAATGATTAGATTTTAGTGAATATGAGTTTTATAGTCTCTCTTCCTACATCAATAAACGGCAGCTATGAATGCAATTTAATGTTCAAAACCATGAAATTTTTTATTAAAACTGAATAGTCGCCATCAAAACATCCCGGGACCAATCAAACGGGAGGATGGGGATGGGGAGAGGACTAGACACTTCGGAGGAATAATGAAATTGTTGACCTGGTTTCCGAGCACAATATTATGGGCGAAGCAAAGAAGTGGTGCAGAATAGAAAAAAAAGTTAGTGTGTGGATATATGAAACCACGGTAAAAGTGAAACTTTACAGAGGACGAAACGATCATGGCTGCTCTCGCTACGGTACAGAGGACGAAACGATCATACCATCAGACGAAAGCGATCGTCACGCGACATGCAACAGAGACGAAAAAATTTGAGACAATGTAATAAAAGTTTCAAGAGGCGCTATTTGTTGTTGGAGGCCAAGATCCTCCAAGGCCAAGGTTTTTAAAAAGTATTCATATTTCGAGGCGTCCAAAAAATAGTTTGGTAAAGTGTATGGAGCGACGATGGCCAAAAAATAGACATTTAATCGCTCTTTCCTCATCCCTGATATCCCCGTTCGAAAACTGTAATAGTGAGGCCGGATTGGAGCCAGATTGTAAAACGTGGTTCGATAATGTACGCCCGAGCGGATCACGTCTCGTGCGCTATTTATTTTTTACTCCTCGGAGGTTACTTTGACGCGTTCGTGTGTCGTGTGTCGGGTGAGACAGCCGTGGCTCCAAGTCTGGTCACACATTATGCTGCTTTCTGCTTATTTTATCTAACACGCAGTCTCGACTTTTAAAAGGTGTAATATTTATACCAAAACCTAAAAAATAAATAATAAATGACGTACGATTTTGCTACATTTTTTAAAGCTTTTGCATAGCTTTTATCGCGGGCTTTGAGCGCGGCGCCGGCGACCGAATCAAGAAATTCCGTAACGAAAAAAAAACTTAACACCCCAAGCTCGGCCGAGTTCTAAAAAACTTACAGTGCCATCTATTAGCGATTTGCGGTACTAAAAGGACTTAGTCAATTTTACTGGTGTAACTTTCTTAGTGTTAATTTATAACATAAACATCCCGCGCCCCAAGGACTATAATATGGTACTGGTAAATACTGCATAAATAAAAAATAAATAAATAATTATAATTGCATAAGTTGATAAAAAATGCTACGCAATAGCTTTACCGCGGCAGTCCCCGAGTGCCACACTTTTTCGATTTTTGTTTACATTTATTTGTCTAAAAACGATTTAACCGATTTTGATAGAATTTGTTAGGCGTTATATATCAAATAAAAAATATATAATCAAAATCGATTCTCAATCGGCGAAGAAATCATGTACTTAACATACTTGTACAGGCAATGAAAAAAAAATACAGTTGAATTGCGAACCTAATCCTTTTAATAAGTTGGTTAAAAATAATATTTAATTCAGATAAAATTATATTTCAAAAATCATTACAACATTAGCAAAGTACATATTAGTATATTAGTACTAACATACAGTATGGACAATCCCTGCCGCTCTCTAGATTGAGACCTCACCCCCTCGTCTCCTAGATTGATTTAGATTGGTTACAGTTTGGTTGTTGATTTCGCCTCCATTTTGATTGTTCCGTCATTCGTTTTATGTAATGTCATTTCTGACCCTTTGTATGAAGGCGAGGCATTGATTGGAACAGTTGTCTCTGTCTTTTTCTTTACGTGTAAAGAGTGAGGAAAATAACCACACTTTTGATCTTTTTCAGTGTTTTTTCGTTTCAATTAAAAACTGCAATAGTTTTAAAAATACCCAACTGGCATATTGAAGTTTATGCTAAGACTTATCGACTTAGAAAATTAAGAGGTTCGAATCGGTTTGGTTTGCCTGTACAATGCAAATCTCTGGTTTAAAACAGGTTTCTTTGATACACCTTTTGTCTGTTGTAAAAACTAATGAATCGTGTTTCTGCAACTGACAAAATGAAGTCATTGCAATGAAGAATCAGGTTACATGATATCACTTTCATATGTTTTGTAATTGCTGAGAAAAATCGAGATCCCTGCTATACCAAAGTTTCCAATGCGTCGTCTGAAGTATCCAGGGTGTGACATTAGGTAGGTGGATCCGCACCTACTTACCCAATTTATCACACGAATATTATAGTCAATCCATAACATCTCACAACAAATATCCTCCTGCTGTAGGTTCCTATCTAACAAGATGATGTAAAGTCATAAACGCACGCAGGGTGCTATAAAATAAAGGCACCTAGGCGCCGCGCCGCGCCGCCGGGCGTCTTTACGACGTCGTGCGTGCGGCGCCGCTGATGTCACCGGGTCATGTGACGTCACAAGAGGGCAGATAATTGTTTAAGACGTGGTTGTTAAATCACAAAATTGACTGAAATATTATAGGAAGCTAGGCAGTTAAGGAGCATCGGTGGCGTAATGGCAAGTGCCGCTACCTCCTGTCCGGGAGGTCGTGGGTCGAATCCTGCCTCGTACTAATGTGTTTTCGAATTTAGATTTCATGTGTATGTTTATCCGACGCTCTTACGGTAAAGGAAAACATCGTGAGGAAACCTGCACAGCCTGCGAAGAAACTCGAAGGTTGTATGTGAAGTCGACCAACCCGCACTGGGCCCGCGTGGTCGACTATGGCCCGATCGCCCTAATTCAGGGTAGGCTCGAGACCTTCTGTGGGGACGTATATGAGCTGATATTGCTATTGCTATATCTCAATACCACCAGGGGTATCGCCAGGGGTATCGTGGGTCCGCAATGTCTCATAGAGTGTGGTTACACCAATAATCTTGTTAAGTTTTGTAATAATGAAACGAAATGATAATGTAACCAAAAGTGGTCAAGTGCGTGTTGGACCACTCTACTCGGGTTCCGTTGTATTTTCAAAACATAAATTAATGTTTTAAGAATTAATAAGACTACAAGAGTGGTGCTAGTGGCGCCCTCATTTTCTCCAAACTTTTTTTTGCCATGCTATAGTGGCAAAGATGACCAGTATTTTATCGAACTCTTTAAAGATTACCTTCGTCAAACTATATATATTAGTTCTAACATATAGTATGGACACTCCCTGTCGCTCTCTAGCCTGCGACCTCACCCCCTCGTCTCCCAGGTTGATTCAGATTGGTTACAGTTTGGTTCTCGAGCGTATAGGATTTTGCCGTGATTTTTTTTTGTTCCGTCATTCGATTTTGTGAGATCCTTTTATTATAAAATTATTTTCTCGGCTAATGAAAAGGATTCTGTTATTTATTGTAAAAATAAACAAATATTTTATATCATAGTATCAGTTCAGTTTTTATTACTTTATGTTATTTGATTTACATTCAATATGTTTAAGTTGTTCTTTAAAAACTAATTAAAATTAGTATACTTATTTTATATTTTTCTTTTAAACAAATCTACGAATTACACTTCTATTTTTTTTAAGTCGTTACAATTTACTTAATTACTTAGATATTTCTCAAAAGAAAAAAAGATAGATCTCAGGGGTGTTTCTATAAAGTGGTTTGAGCGTGAACGTTAATATTTTTTTAAGCTATTTATTTATAGGGTTTTTAAATTACTGATCTTTTAAGTTATTGCTCCTTTTATTAAAGTAATGATTGACTATAGACTTAGCTGACTGTCCTTTCTCGAGCTGCGAGCTGTTCGAGCGGCTTTCAAAAATTTGCTGGTCAGGCGATCCACGGCACAGGTGTTTATCTGTAGAAACCCGGGGTGTCTGACGAGCTGCCTCCCTTTATATGACTCGAGCTCGATGACTCAACAGGGAACTAATTCATGTCAGGGACATCTGTTTCTAAATTTCTCAAATTGTGTAAATTTTGTAAATTGTTCAAATTTTGTAAGTTTCCCAGCATCCTGAAAGTAAAAAGAAAGGAATGCTGCTATAACAAGCTTTCTCAATACGGACGACAGATAACAGTTTCAGGACAAGTATGGACAAGAGGTTTTTGCCAAAGCAAAGAAAACTTACGTTATCAATCCATAATTATATTCATGATATTTAGCACGATGATCCCGCCCGCCTTCTCTGTATTTCCGTCTTATATTGTTTGAAGCTTGGCTGAAAGAAATATTTCGATCCACGAAATCGCATGGATATCGAAAAATGAAGATTTTACAAAATCGGTCGAAATATTCACGAATCTCATTAGAACTCACCTTTTTAGGTTAAAATTTGTAATATTGATGTGCCATTTCGGCTTTATTTCAGAGATTTGAGTGGATTTCTTCCAAAAAATATTCTCAAGCTCTTTCCTTGAAAGACGAATCTCAAAAAGGATCTATTCACGACCACGTGAAAAAAAATTTGTCTTGATGCGTTCCAAATCGGATGTCGGTTGTCAGCCGTGTCAAAGATGACCTATTTAATGATGACCTATTTATTATATTTATGGAAATAGAACTTGTAACGTAATTTACCACGTTACAATTTTTTAAATGTCATTTCTGGCCCGTTGTATGAAGTGTCCAGGGTGTGCCTTGGTAGTGGTTATATTATTTTTGTTGGTTTCGGCAAAGATAAAAAAATATTACTTTAAAAAGTAGTGGTAAAAAAACAAACTTCGTTATAGCAGTGTCTATTTTGCCGCTAGCTGCAAACTATCAAAACTGCTATGATGCTGCTAGCGGAAAACTATCCAAACACATTATAGTGCCGCTTGCGGGATACTAGTAAAACGCTCTAGAGATTACAAATCAAAGATATTTTGACGTTTTGACGTGAATACGTCTTTAAATTATGTTCCCATACTGGGGGACATTTATAATGATAACGCTCAAATGTGTAGAGATTTTGTGGTGTACCTCCGAAACTATTAGCACTAGCAAATGTAATGGCATCGTCGTTGGATAGCTAAACGAATAAAGAAAATTCAGACCCATCACCCATTATACGTAATAGGTGATGGATCGGAATTTCCTTATCACCTACCCCCGTCTCGTGGGCTATAGTTGAAAACTTAGGCCGAAAAAACTACTACCGGTAGGTAGTAAAAAAGTATTTTTAATTTTCATGTGTATATAGGCTTAACATATTTGTATAAAAACCAGCCAAGTTTTATTATTAAAAAATTTTAAAGCGTTTTTACATCTCACATAATGGTAAGTGCTAATGCAGCCGTGGATATACCACACAAGCTCAAATAGTGGTTTTTCACTCTCGCCTTGAAGATTCCTAAACTATATGAATCGAGGAACAAAGACTTCCACTCCTTGCCTATTGGCGTAACGAACGTTTAAGAAAAACACCGTGCATATAGGTGGGTGGAACATTAACGACAAATGGATACCCCTGTTCATCCGAATCAGTATTAATCACACTAAATTCGAGGTTAAGTGGTGCGCGAGCGTGGACGTAAATTTTCTCCGGATCCCTATCCCACATCGGGCTATTCTGATTAGCAGTCTATGTCACTTCCCATCCCCTCAACTACTTCTATATAAAAAATCACATAGATCCGTACGACGTGCGCGAGCATTGAAATGAGTTTTCCCCAGATCCCTTCGGAAACTATGTCAGGATAATATGTTAATAAGTTATTATATAATTTCTGCCCTCTCAAACATCTCTTTGCAATAAATAACAACAACCATTAAACACTCCATTAAAGAAATTAACCAAAAAAAACATATTTTTCAGTTCCCTCAGGAACTGCATCGGAGTATGCTTTTTTCACGGGATAAAAAATAGCCTATGTCCTTCCCAGTGACACAGGCTACATGCATACTAAATTTCATCATGATTCGTCAAGTTGTTGAAGCGTGAAAAGGTAACAAACAAACAAACAAACACATTTTCACATTTATAATATTAGTAAGTATTGTTTTTACAATAGAATAAAATCAAAAATACGTATAAAACACGTTTTATGTGGTCTTCTTAATTTTTCACTTTTTCTTATTTTATATTTGTTGTTGTAGCGGCAAAATAAAAACACACTGTGTAAATTTCAACTGTCTATCTATTACAGTTCATGAAATACAGCCAGCTGACAGACAGACAAAACAAACATTTGATTTGTATTTTATTTTTGTTATAATAGTTGCAATAGAAAATAAGTTAGCCAGATCTCCATTGCGTTGGGGAATCTTCGTAAGCCGTCTTCCATAATCGGCATCATCGTCACTTACAATCAGGTGAGATGATGCCAAGGGCTAATCAATTGAGAATAAAAAAAGAAATACACATTGTGATAAAATTTCTACCTATTACGATTGCCACTGAGTTTTCGAAATCTACGAAAATTTACTTATCAATTCCTTCAACAGTGAAGGAAACCATCGTGAGAAGATTTACCTATCTATTTCCAGATATGTTTATGAAGATCGCATTGCATACGTGATGCTTAGTGCAACACCAGGAATCAATTCAATGATTTTGATGTATAACTTCTCGGTCATATTTTTTCCATGTTCTAATGAAATAATTTGTTTTATTTTGACGTTATTAACTAATGATTGTTTATATTTTTATTTTTCACAAATAATATATGGAAATAAGTAATTACTATTTTATGACTATCAAAAAGAGTGTAATTTGCACCTATTTTGAATAAACATCTTAAAATCAACCGCCCTCTGTTGCTTGTATAGCTCGGTTGATTCAGCCACACTTTATGAGAGAATCAATCAAAACCAATTTTTTTAAATTTCAATGCGTTTGACTACATTGTAAATGACGCTGAGAATCTATGACATCATGCTTTGCTATTTCTATAATTTTCAGTTAATTAAAAAAACGTGTGGCACTCGGGGACTGTGCCGCGGTAAAGCTATTGCATAGCATTTTTTATCAACTTATGCAATTATAATTATTTATTTATGCAGTATTTACCAGTACCATATAGTCCTTAGGGCGCGGGATGTTTATGTAATAAATTAACACTAAGAAAGTTACACCAGTAAAATTGACTAAGTCCTTTTAGAACCGCAAATCGCTAATAGATGGCACTGTAAGTTTTAAGAACGCGGTAACGTTACGTTACGCTCGGCCGAGCTACATGGTAGGCGGAGTAGGGGGTGTTAGGTTTTATTTTTGTTACGGAATTTTTTGATTCGGTCGCCGCGCTCAAAGCCCGCGATAAAAGCTATGCAATAGCTTAAAAATTAACACAAATTACAAGCAGTAAACTCTCTGTTACGGCGTAAGCTGTTGTGTCAGACATCGCAGCTGTAACAGAAATGGCGAGTACGGAGCACTGTGCAGTGTTTCCCGTCCCCGCGAGCGCTGTGGATGTTGCACTGTGCAGCGTGCACCCGGAGCCTCTTATTGGAATCGCTGCCAAAATTTCTGCCTACGCCCTGCACGGATTCAGACTCAGTAGAGTCACTATGAAAAAAGAGTTTTATGGACTTTGCCATTTTAAACTAGGGTTTTTTTTAATTCACAATTGGTAAGCCCTAGGCATCATCTCACCTGAATATGGTAAGTGACGATAATGCCGAAGATGGAAGCGGGCTTACCAAGATTCCCCAACGCAATGGAGAACTGGCTATCTTATCTTCAAGCCGGAACACATCAATGAGATATTTGGCATAATTTTAATTATAATTTTTGGCATTTTTTGGTAGTAGGGTTGTATTTTTCGCGCGTCTCTGTGTATATACGAGTGAGAACCTATATACGGCTAGACTTATTTTGCATTGCAACGGGTCATTACATTTATCTTCATCTCCAGTAATAGGATACATTTAAGCAGTCAGGCAAAGAGCATCGGTGGCGTAATGACAAGGGCCGCAACCTCCTGTCCGGGAGGTCGTGGTCCGAATCCTGCCACGTAGCAATGTGTTTTCGAATTTTGATTTCATATGTTTGTTTGTCCGATGCTCTTACGGTGAAGGAGAACATGGTGAGGAAACCTGCATACGCCTGCGAAGAAACTCGAAGGTTGTGTGTGAAGTCGACCATCCTGCACTGGGGCCGCGAGGTCGACTAAGGACCGATCGTCCTAATTTAAATTTATATAAGCTGATATTATCAGTCAGGTTTTTTATCAATTTGGTTAACATGAAAGATAAGGTAGGTAACAAACAAGTGCGCGCACCAGCAGTGACAGAAGTTCACCCATGAAACACTAATTTTTATCGGCCTATGCACTCCACCCTACACGAAGCTCACAGGAAGTACTCCGGGCTCCGCCCTACGTGAAACTCAGCCTTCGGCCTTGCAGGGAGCTGCAGGTTCACCCTACGCAGAGTTCGGCCTCTGGCCTCGCATTAGGCGACATGGTCATGTTTCCTTAGCCTTCGTGAATGAAAAAAACATATTGACACTAAAAGTAACGGTAACGCGTTACCGATCAGCACTCGAAATGACCCCTTATGAGCCTTTAATAGCATTATTTTACTGTAGATTTGGTAGCCTAACTCCAATCTCACCTTATATTTAGCAACCCTGCAGTCGAAGGTAGAACACGCGACATCAAACATTTCCTATTCAATACTAATTAGCAATGGAAATCAATTTAGCGTAGTATGCTACTTGTTTAGCTAAGTATTAATTTTAATTCAAATAGGCACCTTACTATATTTGCGGCAAACACGATAATGGTAACAGTACGTAAACAATTAACTTGAAGTTTTAAAACTACTAAACAATTTAAATAAAATCATCAATTAATTGTGCATTTCAAATAGCCTGTCCGCCATCTTGGACGTCCGCCATATTGTATTTAAGTCACGTGACTATTTTTTTCGTATTCCTGACAGCAAACCCTTTCATTTGATACCCATATCATGGGGGTGGATTTCAAACAGCCAGTCCGCCATCTTGGGGAGGCGCCATATTGGATTTGTAATGACGTTTCTTAGCTAGTCATGTATTGTCATCAGAACTCAGAGCGTGTACAAAATTTCATGCTAATCGAAGACAGGCAAGTGGCTCAACTTAAGGTTCCAAGATTTTCTTACATACATGGTTAGTTACAAGTGAAGCTAATAAAAGCGTGTTAAAAAATAATCAGTTGTTACATAAAGAAAGACTCAGCCGTTTTAGCCGAACGTGTTAATATAAATAGAACTTGCACTCTGCGCATACTACAAGCCTATCCTCTGACAGTTATTCTCTCTCTCTGCTGACTACTATGATCACGTGCTGGTAGTTCGCACACTTCACATGCATAGCGATTAGTTGCTTTTTAAAGTGAAAGTGAAACTTTTATTACATCGTCTCAAACTTTTTCGTCTGTGTGTTGCATGTCGCGTGACATAGGATTTATTTGATGACAAAACTTGTCTGAAATCTGACCATTTTTTTAAATAAATAATTTCCATTCAAAATAGATGATCCCTAACCTAGTCAAATCATATGCTAATTTTATGTCTATCAAACACCCACTAGCTTCTTAGCTTCTAGCTTCTTGGTACCCAAAATACGTGAACTGGTTGAGATAGATCAGTTGAGATAGATCAGTTGGTTGATGGTGACTGTACTTACAATCCGTGGATGACAGAACTTTGGGATTTTCCCTACTCTCAAAACAATATGTTTTTCTGTCAGATAACGACTGTAACACACACATTATATTAGTCATGGGAATTCCCGAACTAAAAATATGTAAACATAAAACTTTTTAGATAAGAGTGGTCAGCATAGGTACATCACATTTATTAAGGAAAACCAGACTTCAATAACAAGAGATAAATAGCTTACGTGGACATTTGATAGTTGTTTGAAAAACGGTCTTAAAAATATGCAATTTAAAAGTAAAAAGCACCCTAGGTCAGTCGGGCCAATGGAGAAAGAAAAGATAAGAGAGAGAGAGGACCTACTTGGAATCTGAAGATTGTCTGAAAATTTCATCGAAATCGGTCCAGCCGTTTTGGAGTCTATAAGGAACATTTTTTTTTCCTTCACATAGCACAGAGATAGACTGGATTCAAGTGCTAATAACTACAGCCTCCCTGATATAATAAAAGGATTTGAATGTAAATCACATGTTAAACGCTCATAAGAATTAGAAATGATTTGAACGATTAAAAATTATTCAAAATGATTACAAATCAAATCATTTTTAATCCTTTTTAATGATTTTGTTTAATCAGGGCTGTGATTAAAATAACTAAAAAAGAGATTATAAGGTTTTCTTATTTGTTTACTTAGCTTAAGTAATAAAAATATGTATCGTTTATTTAAGTAAATAAACTTTAAACAAAAAAAAATGTTATGAGGACAGGTTATAGCGGTGAATACTTATAACCTGTTTTGTCCGTTAAATTTGGAACCATATTAAAATAAATAAACTCATGTGAGTCCAACTATGTAACTTAATTAATTAATTCATTAACTTTAATTATCTTAACGTTAGTTAAAAAACACTATAATATTAAGAAATTATAAAGTCACAATTTTATGTCTATCAAACACCCACTAGCTTCTTAAATTAGATAACTTTTGAAGGAGTCGACTTAGCAAAAAATCATCTCAGAGCTTTTTTGTAGATCGTTAAATTCCCTACAAAAATAAGTATTTGTCGTCACTAGAGGATTATTTGTTTAAATGCATTAAAAATCCAAACAAAATAAAAATAACATTCCTGTGTTATTTAAATGGGAAATCAAAAATTATGAATCGTCACCTGTTAATATTAAAATTAAGAGCTCATACGTTACCAGAATTTTTTATTCGTCATTTCGGACGATATTTTCATGGTATCTAAGGAAAAAAAAATTAAAAATTTTTTTTGGCGCACCCTACTAAATATGAAATCAAGTTGAATAATGTTCGTTGACGCCGAACGAAGGGACTGACGTGGGTTTTATGATTTTATATCGTAACTGCAGTGAAATACATGATAATAATACATGTGTTCGCGTGGTGACTATTCATTATCTCGACTGAAGGTTATTGGAGTTTTTTATGAGGTATCAGTTTTTACTGTATTGATGAAAAATTAAAGAAAGTGGTAGCCCTAGTTTTGATAAGCATTGCTATTTAAACGGAGACGGAGGGTCGAAATGATTCATATTGTTGCAACCATTCCGAGCAAATGGAGTCCCAAAAAAAAACTTGTTGTAATTGTGGCCGAGTGTACGATTTCAGCCCTTTTTGGAAGTGGTGCAGAGACTGTGGACTGAATAAGTTTATAGAGGAGCAGAAACAAAAAAAAAAAAAATAAGTGTTAATCTTCCGTTCACACATCATGAATTTCTTGTCTAACATTTTTTTTGGTGTTTGTCTAAACGTACTATCCTCATAGATAGCAGTGAGAAGCCAGTGCTGTCGTTAGCTGGTAAAGATATTGAGTAAGTTAGTATTCTCAAGAACCTGGAAGCTATTATCGATCCGACTCTGCAATGATCTGAGAACAACCGGACTATACGCTGTTATCGCCGATTCCGGGTACATCAATGTACAAGAGCTCTTTTCTTGTCCTTGGAGTTGCTTTCTGGAACTTTGTGCCACCTGCTGTTTCAACTGCTGCTTCCCTGGATGAATTCAAGACGATGCTACAACCACTTACTTGCTATTGAGCAAGCTAAGTCGCGAGTGCATAGTTTCTGGTGTGTGATGTGCTGGTAGGGCTGTCAAGTGTTATATGATACAATACTTTTTGTAAATCGTTTTGTTTCTGTTTTTTTAAATGCCATGAGTTTTATATTATTTTTGTCTTTATTTTAAAAAAAAAAGGTTGAGCTAAAGCTTTTGTATTTTGTAATGATAAAGCCTACTCGAGGGTAAGCAGGCTAAAATCTTAAAATATTAAAAATTTTAAATACAGAACATAATTATAAAAAGCGTCTGATTATGGAATCTATGTAAATGGAGAGGCATCAAGATTTAATTAATAAAAGGAAAGATACAGAAACCATAGATAAGATCTACGATGATTTAATTAAATTAAAATAATCTTTAAAAAGTACCGTTGTTACACTTTCTTGGTTAATTAGTTGGAAATTTAAATTTGCGTTTGTATTCATGTAATTTCAAAATTTGTAATTGTAAGTGTCTTTTAAACTTTATGATTATATTTATGTAGTTCAAAATTGACAACCCTGGTTATCTGGGTAGGTGATTTGAATGACTGACTGTATAATTTGTAATATTACCAACTGTACATAAGACCAGTGTTAGCACACGGTTTTGGCTGTCAGTTGACCAATAATAAGATTTATGAACGCATTGTTCATGTGACTTTATAATTTCTTAATATTATAGTGTTTTTTAACTAACGTTAAGATAATTAAAGTTAATGAATTAATTAATTAAGTTACATAGTTGGACTCACATGAGTTTATTTATTTTAATATGGTTCCAAATTTAACGGACAAAACAGGTTATAAGTATTCACCGCTATAACCTGTCCTCAGAACATTTTTTTTTGTTTAAAGTTTATTTACTTAAATAAACGATACATATTTTTATTACTTAAGCTAAGTAAACAAATAAGAAAACCTTATAATCTCTTTTTTAGTTATTTTAATCACAGCCCTGATTAAACAAAATCATTAAAAAGGATTAAAAATGATTTGATTTGTAATCATTTTGAATAATTTTTAATCGTTCAAATCATATCTAATTCTTATGAGCGTTTAACATGTGATTTACATTCAAATCCTTTTATTATATCAGGGAGGCTGTAGTTATTAGCACTTGAATCCAGTCTATCTCTGTGCTATGTGAAGGAAAAAAAAAATTTCCTTATAGACTCCAAAACGACTGGACCGATTTCGATGAAATTTTCAGACAATCTTCAGATTCCATGTAGGTCCTCTCTCTCTCTTATCTTTTCTTTCTCCATTGGCCCGACTGACCTAGGGTGCTTTTTACTTTTAAATTGCATATTTTTAAGACCGTTTTTCAAACAACTATCAAATGTCCACGTAAGCTATTTATCTCTTGTTATTGAAGTCTGGTTTTCCTTAATAAATGCGATGTACCTATGCTGACCACTCTTATCTAAAAAGTTTTATGTTTACATATTTTTAGTTCGGGAATTCCATTATTAATAATATGTATGTTGCAGTCGTTATCTAACAGGACAAAGTATTATTTTGAGAGTAGGGAAATTCCGACGGAAGTACGGTACTGCTATTGGTTTCTGGCAATTGCATGACACCACCTCGTGGTCAAATAATATAAGTAAAATAGTCTTTTTCTTTCTAATTTAGAGGTAAGGGTTAATTTTAAGGGTCTTAGGAAATGAAAATGTAAAAAAAAATACATAAAAGTTATGCAAATTTAAAATATGCGACATTAATACCGTAGATAAGTTTATATAGTTCAGGATCGTGTATAAAGATATGCATAGAGCTACTGTTTCGTAATTAATGTTTTACTTAAGAAGAAATAGGTCATAGATATAATTATAGAGTAATTTAGGTTTCTTCTTTGTTTGCTAGTGAAAACTGCCAATGTTTTTATGTTATTATTTATTATCTCGAGTTGTAAAAGGATGTCTTTGTTTCTGAAACTTTATATGTGTAATTAGACATTATCTTCATTAAGTTTTTATAGAGTGTATAGACTTCCTTTGTGACATTTGATGTGTATTTTCGTTCATTCTCTAAAAAGCTACAAAATTTGCGAACTAGTCACAGATTTGTAAGCTCTCAGATACCATAAAATTCACTATTTATCAACCATTATGATTCAGCATAGAACGATAGCCATCCAACACAATAAATGGTCATTCTTTAGCGCCTACATGTTTTAGAATATCAAAATCCACTGAATATATGTTATGAACCTGATGTGATGTCTTGTTTACGAAAATGCCATTACTCAGCCATAATAAATCATTTCGGATAACATCTGTGTTTCATTTAACGCTCCCTTTACAATTATAAACAGTGCGCATGGTTAAATTTTTTATAAGAATTTTCTAGTTGTTTTCTTCTAATCTTTTGATGCGCACTCACAGAAAATCTCGTCGAGTTTAGTTAAGTCCTTACTTTTAGATCCGAATAAATTCTGAGTGACGGTATGATATATCGTTTCGTTCTCTGTACCGTAGTTCCAAGACGAGAGCAGCCATGATCGTTTCGTCCTCTGTAAATGTCTATAATGTGAAAAAAGTTTCACTTTTACCGTGTTTTTATAAAACCACACAATCCTTTTTCAGGTTTCTATGGAAATTTTAACCACCTCTTAGGCGTAACGGTTGGGTATTAGCTTCACACCAAGCAGTCGTGGGTTCGATAGCTTTGCAAGACTCGGTTTGCTTGGTACTAGGGTAACCCATCTGGCTAGCAAACATTACCACTATAATATTATCTTAGTCTTGACACCAAATTTCAATGTTATTAAATTTATGTGTTCCGGCATGAAGATAAGATAGCCCGTTAAATATTGCTAAACCCGCTTCCATTTATCGGCATCATCGTCACTTGCCATCAGATGAGACGATGCCAAGAGTTTATTCATATTCATATTCACATTTATTCCTAAATAATCATACAATGTCAAAATTAACAAAAAGAACTTATAACATATTTATTTATAATATTATCATCATCATCATATCGACCGACGAACGTCCACTGCTGGACATAGGCCTCCCCAAGGATTTCCATGACGATCGGTTCTGCGCTTCCCGCATCGAGCGGCTTCCCGCGACCTTCACCAGGTCATCGGTCCACCGAGTGGGAAGCCTACCTACGCTACGTTTTCCGGTGCGCGGTCGCCACTCGCAAACTTTACTGCCCCAACGGCTATCTTTTCTATAAGCTATGTGCTCCACCCACTGCCACTTAAGTTTAGCAATTATGAGAGCTATGTGGTTACTTTGGTTCTCCTACGGATCTCCTCACTTTGGGTGACCTTGAGCCTTCTTATAAGGCCCATAGTAAGGCCCATGTCTCAGTTCCGTATGTGATTTATATTATAAAATAATATATTTATCAGTTGTAGACTTAAAAAAAGTATATGCAGTGAATACTCAGATGCAATTATCAGCTTTCCGGTAGTAATGCCTAATCTATGGTCGCCCTACAACCGCTATCGCGGCGTCCGCACTCGCTGCGATTTATACACAAACTTGTTGGCAGCCTACCTTGGCCACGTATTAGCCGATGCATGCGCCGATCAGATTTGGGGGTAACGCACTCTGACCGAGGTTTGGAGGAGGATCAAGAATAATCCAACACAGATAAGTGAAAAATAAACTTGAAACTTTTAACCAACGTTCTATTGAAAATTTCGTAACACAGAAGTGTTCTAAAATTACTTAATTTATTTTATTTATTGTATTTTTAGGGTTCCGTTCACCCAAAGGGTGACTGACAATACCCGTTTACTAAGCCCCCGCTGTCCGTATATCTGTTCGTCCGTCTGTCTGTCAGCGAGCTGTATTCATGAAACAATAGGTAAACAGATGGAATTTTCACAGAGTGTGTATTTCTATCGCCGCTATAACAATTTTAAAAAAATACGAGTGTGCTTTAGACTACACGACTAAAGTAAAACTTCTATAACTTAATCTATATGTATGAAAGTAAATACTTAGTCTTCAGAAAATTATCAATTTTATTTTGTTATATGGATTTTATTTTGTTATATTTATTATCCTCTGAAAATTATAAAATCTTTTTGGAGTTTACTCCTTAAGAATCGATTTGCATATAAGGCGCCCGGTATGAAAAAAATATGAGGAGTAAAATCTAGTGATCGAAAACGTAGTTTGTTATATTCTCTTTGCGCGTGACGTTTTTTACGCGCAACCTATTGTGCGCACCTCTGTCACGTGATACAAAACAGTCAGGATTGGCTGAATCTGACAAAAATAATATAAGTCACTACGAAATCTAAAATGAAGTCACAACACAGTAATCAAATCAGATCTGTTATTGTTGCAGTCTTACAATTTTTGATCTGATAAGATTTTAAAATTTGTGATTTTTATATAATTTGGTATTCCACTCCATCATGGGTGTCAATTTTGTGAAAGCAGATAGCAGAAACTTGCCCAAAGTGGACGCAATCATGTTCTTTAAAAATAACCCCGATTTTTATTCTGCAGAGCTGAGAAATGTAAAAACAGCAATGTAAGTACTATAAAATAATATAACACTACCTACGTAAGTAACCTTAATTCTGCTAAGGCGAAATAATAGTCTTTCTTTCAGTAGTAGTTTTTTAGGTTATAAAGAATAAATTTTGTTTACAGTAAGTAATTAGTTTGCATTTTCAGGAATTCACTATGGTGATAGACGAGAATAAAGGTGAAATCGTCAGTTGCCAGTGCTTGGACTGTGCAGCTTTAGCTGGTGGTTGTAAGCATGCAGTGGCATTTTTGATGTGGATCCATCGTCGCAGTGAAGAACCTTCCTTGCGTGAATGTTACTGGAAAAAACCCGTCCTCTCGAGGGACTACTATGAAATACGTCACTGTATATCAAATTTGAAAAAAAAAACAGCTCCACATCATGAAACCAGCACAGACCTTTTCCACGGGTTTCTTCAAGAAGCAAAAAAGAAGAAAATTATGAATTGTGAACTTTTAAAGTATCAGAACGACTTTAAACACAGTGATGTTCGACAGTTTTCATTTCCTTATTCAAGTGAGTGATGATATAAAGAAAGATGTCAACAAATTACTAGAAACATTACAAGAGAAACTTAACAAAAATGCTCTTGATTTAATTGAAGAGTCAACACAAAACCAATGTCAGAGCCCTTTATGGTATGACCTAAGATATGCTCGTATAACCGCATCTAAAGCATACGAGGTTAGTCGCTGCCAAACACCAAATGGATCATTAGTAGCTTCGACCATGGGAGCCAAAACACCTGACACATCAGCTATGAAAAGAGGCCGGAAATTGGAATGATTAGTTATAAAAACTGTGCAGAGTAAACTTAAAACTAAAGTCAAGCCCTGTTTTGTGCCTGTTTAGACAATCGTACTTAAGTAGTAAACTCCAGTCGTGCGTCGGAGCTGACACACACACTTTTTTATCTTATTTGCTTGTTTTGATTATTTTGACAACCGATATTTTCGCCTTGGCAACCGATATTATTGGTAAACAAAAATAAAGTGTCTCTCTTTGTATCTTCACTAATTTATATAAATATCCCTATCAACTTCCGTTCGTCTCGCCCAAACTCACGCATCCACCAGCTTACTCCCCAAGTCAAGCGTGCGTAAAGAAGGTTTACTTCAATAAAAAAGATTATAAGAAGAGAAATCGTGCACAATTTCAGATCGTCCAGCATTACCACCATCGACAAAAGTTTTGTACCTGACTACCTTTACATTTTTTCCTTCGTGTTCAAAAATCCCAGATGGACATTTAATATTTTTTTTGGTGTGACAAAAGTTGTATTTATTGTTCAATTTTTAGTAAAATACGTTTTTGCGGCCCCGTAAGTTTGGTATTATAAATTTCATTAACATGTAAATTCCTACTGGTACACTTTTATCACAGAGGGAATATAGTTCCCACCTAGCCAAATTTTTTAACAGTACACAGATGATGTTAATTTTAATTTTATAAGTTCCCTGTTGCCCTTAATCAATCATTTAATTATTTTTCTTTACTACATCACCAATTTTTTCCTTTTCCCATCTTATAACTTTTAGGCCTAAGATTCCAAATTACTAAGTAGTTTTGTGGCAAATCAGGGTACCATCCTTTTTTTTTATTTTAACCCTATTTTTGCCACAGTGGGTACTATTAATAGCGGTACAATTTGGGCGGTCTTATAGCTCAAAGCGATTTATTTCAGACAATTCAGTGAAAAATTAATTCCCCAGAGAAAAAAACGTGTTATTTTTGTCTCAGTTCTATCGTAAAACCGATAATACATAAAAGCATTAAACTATGTGTGATTATAGTACTAATTATCAAGTCAAACGAAAATTAATAAAAATTGATTAAATGTGAGTCGTATTCGCCCTAAGTAGTCCGTACTGATTAAAAGAATCTGTCGGTCGCGTTGTTATCTTTTGTATGTATGTGAATGTAATGTGAATAGGTAATCATTGTCATAGTTTTATGGAGAGGTGGTGGAACGGAACCATCGGAGCGCCAGTACGACTTGCCCTTGTTTTCTCTAGCATGCAAATATCCAAGATTATATTTTTAACAGAAACATAATAAACAATTACTAAATTTAAACCAAATTCAACAGAAGCGCAGAAAAGTTTAACAAAGAACCGGTCGTCATGGAAATCCTTGGTCTATGTCCTGCAGCGGACGTCTGTCGACGACTGATATGATGATGATGATGAAATCAGATTCACAATCTTGAACATAAAAAGATTATGTGGAATTACTTTTATATAAAACTTAACCCCTCGTTTTTAGCAGTTGGGTAAAAATGTATTCTTTTTCATTGACGGGATTAAGACGAATATAACGACACCTCGCTTTCCAAAATCCATCGAGCCGTATAAGCTAAAGTGCGTGCCAAAGAAATAAATAAATAATAAACGTATACGCATGAACTCGAAAAAAATAACATATAAATGATGACATAAAAGATAACATTCATGTATATATGATATATATAGTTTAAAAATACAAAAAAAACTATAAAACACGCTTTTAAAGCACATCAAACTAAAAATTGAAGAATAATTCTTAATATAAGCTGAAAACAATAACGAACGAAAAATACTAGTATTATTGTGAAAAAAGCGTGGGGCGCTTTGTGCCATATTTTTCGTATATCGAGCAACCCACGCTTTTTTCATAATAATACTTGTTTTTTTTATTTATTATTGTTTTCAGATTATATTAAGAATTATTTTTCACTTTTTAGTATGATGTACTTTAAATTCTGGCGTTCCTGGCGATCGTGATCAGGTCAATGAGATAAACTTATGAAATTATCACTGTCACTGAGTTTTGATAAATATGTAAAGTTCGAATTAAATCTGCCCGTATAAAGTGGGTCTTAATCGAGTGCAAAGGAGTCGGTTACAAACATACAAAGTTACAAACATATAGGTGGAGACTTGATAATAGTATAGCCATGCATATTTATTTACAAATTGTAAAATTTTGCTATAGGACTTCCAAATAAAATAAAATAACATACATACAGGTGAAGCTAATAAAAGCATGACAAAAGAAGCGAAAATAAAAAAGTCGCATTGTAAAATATGCAATAGTATCTCTTTTGTTTCATTTAAATTGTAAATAGTATGCAAAACACTGGCAATGGTACTACCATGCGACCGATCGCAAATAAAAAACTTTGTCCATCAAATAGCCAGTGTGTTCAGCTTGTTAGGGAATAAAAAAAACAAAACTGGGGAACGTGACTGTTAGTTGCCTTCTGGCGCAGGATTAAAACGCAATGTTCGGTTAAATACTGAACTTTACAAGGTTATATTCATTCTGACGTGACATCCGTTGGTACACTGTGGTTTCTCCATACAAATGTGATCGATATAGATGATCAATTTGTCAGCATCATCACATCACAACGGATTTTCGTTCACAGTGTGTAATCAATTTGTATGGAAAGTCAATTATTTTACGTTCATTTAAAACTAGCTGTTGCCGTGACTTCGTCCGCGTGGATTGTAAAATGTAATGTCACATATTTTGCCTGCGGCTTCGCCCACGTAGACATCATTTTTATGACTGTCTTTGAGGGTGAGTGGTGCGCAAGTTGCAAGCGGCTCGCGAGCGTAGACCAGAGTTTTCTCCAGATCCCTCACGAGCTTGTTCGGGCTATTCACTAGCTTTTGCCTGCGGCTTCGCCCACGTACACATCATTTTTATGACTGTTTTTGAGGGGGAGTGGTGCGTGAGCCGCAAGCGACTCGCGAACGTACACAAGAGTTTTCTCCAGATCCTTCAGAAGCTTTATCGGGCTATTCTGATTAGCAGTCTATGTCACTCTGCACCCCCTCAACCAATTCTATATACAAAAAATCACTTCAATCCATTGTTCCGTTGCAGTGTTAAAAAGTTAACCAAAAAGCGAGTATTTTTTGAGTTACCTCAGGAACTGCATTGGACTATGCTATTTTTACGGAAAGTTTCCTACGTCCTTGATACCAATAACACAGGCTACTTGCATGCCAAATTCCTTAAAAATTGGTAGAGGCGTTGAAGCGTGAAAGATAACAAACAAACACATTTTCATATTTATAATATTCATGAGGATAAAAACAAAATAAAACGGAATCATTTAGGATACTAAAAACGAAAAAAAAATGTTGATGATTAAGAAACAGATGCTCACAAGAATCTGCATGCTCTTGAACTGGAACGGAAAGTTCTTCGGGATGAGGGAGATGCCAACCAAACCAACCAAGCAACCACCACCACCACTGCCGCCACCAGCTCGTTTTTATTAACACGCTTATAGTAGCTTCACCTGTATGTATGTATGTTTGTAACCGACTCCTTTGCACTCGATTTTGACCCACTTTAAACGGACAGATTTAATTTAAACTTTGTACATTTATCAAAAATGAGTGACAATACATTAATTTCGTAAGTTTATCTCATTATCCTGAACTCAAAACTGAAAAATAAATAAAGTTTAAAATAATCTTAAAAAAAACACGCTTTTAAAGCACATCAAACTTAAAAGTTAAAAATAATTCTTAATATAAGCTGAAAATAATAATGAACGAAAAATACAAGTATAATTGTGAAAAAAGCGTGGGTTGCTCGACATATGAAAAATAGTTTTACTTATTAATTTGATGTGCTTTAAAAGCGTGTTTTTTTTAGTTTCTTTTAACTATATTTATAGTGATCATTGCTCACACACCGGAGACATTTCTTGGTGTCAAATTTGACCATTATCACCGTACACGCTGTAAATCTGTTCCTCAACTGATGGTACAATTTTACACACAGACTGTGGCAGTTGTACCAGTTCATCGGTGTTCAGTAATCACCCCTTTTCGATCTTGAGGAGCACGTCTGAAAATTCTTGAGCGTGAACTCCCAGCTATGTACAAAGACGTTTACCTTATCGACCTATAACATGATAACGTGTTCCGGAATTATGACAAGATATCCAATTCTATTGCATTGGGGAATCTTGGTAAGCTCGCTTCTGTCTTTGACATCAGTAGTTTACAATCCGTACGTTAGATACGTACGTTCAATTGTAATGGACCTCTGAAATATACTTACTATGTATTTTACCAAACTAACTAATTTTGTTCCTTTTTTGTTAGGAATTTTAAATGACATAAGGCGGTTCTGTTTCTTGTACGGTTACTATTGGTTGGTTGGTTTTCCGGAGAATTACAGCAAGCGGTATTTGTTGACGACCGCACAATAAAAAAAATTTCAACCAGGAGTTCGTATACTGATTTAACCATGTACGATTGATTTTGACGCACTTCGAGGACAAGGAAAAATTGAACGCAGGATGTTGCCCTTATTCCTAAGTTGGGCTATAACTGTCCACAAACTTCAGGGTACTACACTCGATTTGACACTTGTGGACCTCGGCTCACATATATTTGCTATTAGCTGGACTGGTCATCTGTACACTTGATCCTAAAAACACTTTTGAATCGGCCACACGATCACAATTCTTTAATAGAGCTTCAACGTTTACGAGAATATTATTCTATCAACTGATAAGTTAATAATCTGCGTAATCTTAATGTGTGTCATGTGTATATAGGTTACTTTACAAACTCATTCAATAATAAAACTAAAAAATGAATGAAATAAAAAACGGTAATTTAAAAAACTAAAAAACCCGACTGCGTTTCTGTGTAATTTGGAAATGCAAAACCCTAAAACAAGAAAGTCGTCATACCCGATTGCACTTAACTTAAGAAAAATTGTAGCAGTCGGGATCCATTCTAGAAATGGAGGCATAGTGAATTCAGAGCACATACCTATATTACATTGCAGGTTACTCCAATATACTGACTAGACGGCTGACTTACTAGAATGGGTCCCGACTGCTACAATTTTTCTTAAGTTAAGTGCAATCGGGTATGACGACTTTCTTGTTTTAGGGTTTTTCATTTCCAAATTACACAGAAACGCAGTCGGATTTTTTAGTTTTTTAAATTACCGTTTTTTATTATATAATCAGGCGTCTTGTAACTTTAACACATTTATTATCCCTCTTCAAAGGAATTAAGTTAATTTTAATTTAAGTTAATTCAATTA
This sequence comes from Coleophora flavipennella, assembly GCA_947284805.1. Taxonomy (NCBI): domain Eukaryota; kingdom Metazoa; phylum Arthropoda; class Insecta; order Lepidoptera; family Coleophoridae; genus Coleophora; species Coleophora flavipennella. Next base: position 1,564,136 of record OX369275.1, read on the forward strand.
ACCGTTACTTATGAAAACCGATTAAGTAAGCAATATCTGTAGAGTGAAATAGACTCTGCTACCAATCCAGCGTTAGTTATATCGTACATACTTTGCTTGGTTTAAAATTGAATTAACCATGGATCTTTTTTATTTAAGTTGTATTTGAATAACAACTAAAGTTCCTACTTGATGCATGTGAAAATATAGAAATAATACAAAAATCAAAGTATTCTAACAGACAAGTTTGGAAGCCGCTGAACTCATGACATGTTTTAGTAACTCGTTACATGATGTTAAAGTAGAAACAGTCTAAGTAATCCATACAGTCGTCCAACGGAGCAGTCTAGACACGGTAATAGTGCGGGGGGCGAGGGGCGAGGGGCGAGACGGGAGACGTCGAGCCCCAAGTTCAATAGTCACCGTTGTTTAGAAATTGGGGACATTAATTAAAATCAATACTTTAAGGCGCAGGTGGGCCAGCACGTTCCCGTTTTATTTTATTAAAAATTTGAGTGCGTTTGACTGCAACTCACCTAATGGTAAGTGATGATGCAAACTCAAATAATGCCTACTCACTCTTGCCTTGAAGATCTCCAAATTATAGGAACTGGGAAACATTGACGCAGGCTACCACCATCTTATCTAAGTAATAATGCCAAACATCAGTGTTAACAACATTGATGTGTTCCGACTTGAAGATAAGATAGCCAGTTCTCCATTGCGTTGGGAAATCTTGGTAAGCCCGCTTCCATCTTCGGCATCATCGTCACTTACGATCAGGTGAGATGATGCCAAGGGCTTACCAATTGTGAATAATAATAATAATATCAGGCAAGGAGTTTCACTACTTCGCTGTACGCATAATAAATGAGGAAGCATAACGCTTCGTATGAAAAGGTGGAATATCTATAACAAAGGGGAGCAACCCCTCCCTGCGTCTCGTTGACCGACGGTGGAATGGAGCCGGGGGAATGAGGTCGTGAAGTTCTTGCGCGCACTCTCCGAAATATTATTATGACTTAGACGCTATTGACATTATTCAGTTTTTATGAACCCCACTTGATTCGAGAACCGTTTCAGGGAACAGCTTCAGCGATAACTCTCCACTTATCTGACTTCATAAATTTCAAGTGTTTTGCTATATTTTATATAAAATGTGATTTGCCTTTAATTGGCCTCCGATGACGTCACTGTCGGCATTACACGACTGGCATTGTTTAGATTTTTTTCAGGGCGCGTAAATAAAAGAACCGTTTACAGATATAATGATTTTATACTGTAAATACACACTGAATAACTTAATCCTTTTCATAATCGAAATCAGTTCTCGATCCTTTTTTTCATAGTATTTGGGCCTGTGACGTCATCACTAACATTTGAACGTTTAAAATTTTAACAATCATAAAAAAACTAATGAATAAAAAGAAAAAGTATTCAAATAAGTTTCTTAAAATAGTCTATTTTTCATTAAAAAAATATTTTTTAAATTCATATTTAAAATGACGTGTAAAATATTTTTTACCAATAAAATTATTATGATTATGATTATCAAAGGCGCTGTAGAACTGTGTGGATCATTACAATCCTACTAATATTATTAATGTGAAATTTTGTATGTATGGATGTATAGATGTATGTATGGATGTTTGTTACTCTTTCACGCTTCAACCACTAGACGGGTCGCGATGAAACTTGGCACACATATAGGTTAGGTCCTGAAATAGGACATAGGCTACTTTTTACCCCTGGAAAACGTGTTATTATTATTTCGATATATAAAATTTTAGCTACTCTGCTAACTTCGCACGAGGCGAAGTGGCAGGAGCACCTCCAGCGGAAGCACAGTCGGCTGGAGTTCAGTGCTTTATTATTATTATTAGACATTTATTACAGACAACTTAGTCCATAGTTTTGTTAGTAACATAGATCTTAATTCTAGAGTTAGTAAAATACAAAAGCAAAACGTAAAAAAACAAAGACTTTAATACTACAATCTGCTGGACCCATGCATCCGGACCCAGCGGCCCAACATTGGAGAGTCCCACCGGAAAAATCGAAAACAACGCGGGCGTAGCCGCGGGTGGACGGCTAGTGTGACATAGTTTTGCTGCGTCTTTCCATGAATATTAGATCGACAAAAGCCCTTTGTCTCGTCGAACCTGTAATGAAATAGGATTTAGATTTATAAGCTCGCGACAGCTTTTAGCTTAAACTTAGGATATCCAGGGGTTAATATACCGAACGAACATTCCAGGTCGCCTGCACTAAGCCGAAAGTTCAGAACAGTTGCCAGATCTTCAGCGGAGTTTAATTAATTACGTGCTGAAGTATGAAGTGTTATAAGTGAGAGAATCACTAGTAAGTAAACTCTCGCAACTATGTAGGACACATATCTATGTCTGCACATAGATTACATAGTTCTGAGACATATCTATGAATGTCTGTGTCTAAGACAGTCGGTTAATTTCACGATAGAAACCACAGAAGAAAAAACCGGCCAAGTGCGAGTCGGGCTCGTGAACCGAGGGTTCCGTACAAACCTGTAGGTATATAAGTAAATCACAATTTTTTGATAGTATAACTACCTAAAATTTTAAGTTTTTCTGAATTTTTCTGTTACCTGTGCTGTAAGTTATTACTGCTTACCAAATTTCAAGATTCTGTGTCAACGGGAAGTAACTCAATTCAAAATAGGTTTTGATTCCCTTGCAAGTAGTTTCGAGTTTCAAAATATGCGGTATAAATGATTGTACCTTTGCGTTTTGCGTTTTTGCGTTAACTTAAAAATTTGTTTTTTTTTTTCAAAACTTAAAGGCAATTGGAAATTGGAACTCAGTATTTGATATACATTTCAACTTGATACCTCTACGCGTTCAAGTGGAAAAGGGTAATAAGTTTATAGTTATTAAAAATATATTAATATGTGATATATAACTAAAATTTAAGGTTTTCGGAATGTTTCCTTTATGTGTGCTATGAAACGTTGCTTCGTGCCAAATTTTAAGATTCTAGGTCGACTGTAAGTATACTTTAGGTTTAGATTCCCTTGCGAGTAGTTGCGATTTTCTAAATATGCGGCTTAAATTGCTGTTTCTTTTGATTGCACTGACATAGAAGTATGATTGTTTTACATCTTAAAGACATTATAGGCCTGTATATTTGATATGAATTTCAATTCAATATCTATACGTGTTCATGAGGAAAGAGGTAGTAAGTTTAAAATTATTAAAAATATTTTTTTACTAAATGATGTAACTAAAAATTTATGCCTTTCGCAATTTTTCCTTTATTTGTGTTATAATACGTTGCATCATACCAAATATCAAGATTCTGAGTTTACTGGAAGTACCCTGTAGGTTTTGATTCCCTTGCGAGTGTCGAAAATTTGCGGCATAAACGGCTGTTTCTTTTGATTTCATTGACTTAGCAGTTTGATTTTTTCACAGCTCCAAGGGACAAGAGACTTGAGTATTTGATATAAATTTCAGTTTGATACCTTTACGCGTTTCTGATAAAAAGGGTCTTGACAGAGAGACAGACGGTCAACAAAGTGATCCTATAAGGGTTCCGTTTTTTTCCCTTTGAGGTACGCAACCCTAAAAAGGAATTTCAATAGTAAATGTCAAAAAGCGTCGTGACTCAATGGTAACTACTCAGTCTTTCTAACCAGAGGTCCCAGGTTCAAATACAAACAAACCATGTACCGATGGGTTTTTTTAAACTTCAGTACATTTACTTACCGATTGCTTTAAAAAACGTTACGAAAAATATCGTTAGGAAACTTGTGCACACCTGACTCCAAGAAGTGTATGAAGGAACTGTTCACACGACCATCCAGTCGACCGCTGTTCAATCCCTTGGATAGTACAGTTTTTTCCTTTTTGAAAGGAATATTTTATGTTAACAGATATAAAAAGTAAAATCAATATAATCAAACAATAAGCAAATAGTTTATTAGTGGAAGGTGGGGCATGTGCAAATGGACTGTGCTAAATTTTTTATCATCATCATCATCATATCAACCGAAGGACGTCCACTGCTGGCGTAGGCCTCCCCCAAGGATTTCCACGACGACCGGTTCTGCGCTGCCCGCATCAAGCGGCGTCCCGCGACCTTCACCAGGTCATCGGTCCACCGAGTGGGACGCCTGCCTATACTACCTTTTCCGGTTCTTGGTCGCCACTCGAGAACTTTACTGACCCAACGGCCATCTGTTCTACGAGCAATGTGCCCCGCCCACTGGCACTCAACTTTTTTATATCATCTATAAATGACAACAAACATAGGACAGACACTTCCAACACCCTGAAAGAAACAAACAGACAGATATGAAGCCGCGTTTAAGCAGCGCGTGATTGCACCCGGCGACAGTCGCAGGCACCAGATGAGCCGTCATCCGAGGGCCTGCCATGAATAATTCCACCGGATTACCCCGCACTGCTAGGGAACTAGTGATGGCCAGGTTATAGAAAGAATTCAAGTGTTTTATCGATTTGTAGTCGTTCCTTTAGGGCAAAGGGGCTTAGTTCCTGATTTTAAATTCAATAACTCTCTCTCTCTCTCTCTGTCTTATCGTGTGGCACAATTAACCGAGCTATCCAACGGATAGACGGCGGTTACCTGGTGTTTCACTTAGCATCACGTGTAGGGAATTTAGATTTACGTCTTAGGACGTGTGCAACGCGACCTTCATACACATCTGGAATTAGTTGTGCAGGTTTCCTCACGATGTTTTCCTTAAAAACGAACTGAATGAAGATCATTAAAAATGATACGGATTAACTAAGAAGTCAGGCTGGGAAGTTCTTCTGTTCTATAATCAAGTACCTTAAAAATATTAGGTGTTCCTTCTTCTATGATAGATTAGAACCACAGTCTAAGGGTGCTACAACATTATGATTTTTTCCCCTTTTTTTGCCTCGATCTTAAGTTTCGAAATCAACATATTAAGCGTAAGCATAACTTAGTTACTATTTGAGCCTGCGTGTGACTGAATTTTGACGTTGAATGACATGACATCCTCGGCAGCATCAGCACCTACTATCAGGTGAGGTACAGCCAAACACACTTAAATCCTTACTATAATAATAGGTCGGGGAAAAAGTTTCCTCGTATTTTGTTACTAAAACTGTGTAATCAAATCTCGTTGCTTGTATTATTTGTACTTGGCTGGTTATAATAAAATGAAATAAGTGAACTTTAGAAATTTTAAAAATAAATAAAAAATAAAATTCCCGCCATTTTAAAATAGTTTTTTCTGGCTATGAAAATGAGTGAAAGTAACGAGAAAAGTAGCGACATTTTGAAATTTTATGTAAAAAAGGTAAAAATGCTACACTGGCCTCGAATAAAATTTGTGCCAATTATGGACCTAATGCAGTATCAATCAGTAGCACAAATTTAGTTCTAGCGTTTCCAGTATGGAAATCTGAACGTTCAAGATGCAGCTCGTTTTGTTCGCCCTGTTTGAGTTTGCATACAAAATACGAAAAAACTTTTTCCCCGACTATATATTATAAATGTGATTTTTTTACCTCTTTACGCTTCTACACCTTTGCCAATCTTGACGAAATTTGGTATGCAGGTAGCCTGTATCACGTAGAAGGACATAGGTTACATTTTATCCCGTAAAAAGAACATAATCCTATGCAGTTCCTGAAGAAACTGAAAAAATACTCTTTTTGATTAATTTCTTGAACATCGCAACGGAACAAGAGATCTGGAGAACATTCATGTCCACGCTCGCGAGCCGCTGGCAGCTCACGCACCGCGCACCCTCTAAGGCAGTCATAAAAATAATGTACACGCGTGCTATGCTGCGGGTAAAAGCTATTTTTTAATTTAAAAAACTAACAAATCAAAACACTTTTTTTGAACCCATTCAATCGATTCTAATGTATTAATATTTCGTTGGAACAATGCACTTCAACGCTCAATTCAAGTTTTTGGGTATGCAGGTGTATTTTCTACCAAAATTTTGTGCCGCTTGCCTTATTATAATCAGTGGATACTAGTTGATGTCTACATCCATAAAGCAGCCCTAGTAGAGACATGAGTTGCCAGCCACATTCATTTCTTGCAAATGCGATTCGGAAACCTTAATATAGAGCCTCGAGATTTGCTTCATTGAGACTTGCGCGGAAGTCTTGGATAATTTTGAGACGTGACAGTAAACAGGGCTTTGGAAAAATCCCTCTTTTTTATTAGTGCTATATCACTAACCCTTTCCGGCCAGCGTAACGTTCGTGTGTTCAAAATATAAACAAGTTTGTACCTTCATATTCACATAATGTTTTTCATTAAAATAAATATGTTATTTTTACTTGTAATAATAAAAATAATAACCTGTATTACATAAAAAAATAAAAAATTGAATACAATGTTTTTTTAATTTAATTTTTTCAAAGATTTTGTATGTTGATTATGTACACCTGTACCTTGTTATGTACACCTATACCGTGTTATGTACACCTATACCTTGTTATGTACACCTATACCTTGTTATGTACACCTATACCTTGTTATGTACACCTATACCTTGTTATGTACACCTATACCTTGTTATGTACACCTATACCTTGTTATGTACACCTATACCTTGTTATGTACACCTATACCTTGTTATGTACACCTATACCTTGTTATGTACACCTATACCTTGTTATGTACACCTTTACCTTGTTATGTACACCTATACCGTGTTATGTACACCTATACCTTGTTATGTACACCTATACCGTGTTATGTACACCTATACCGTGTTATGTACACCTATACCTTGTTATGTACACCTATACCGTGTTATGTACACCTATACCTTGTTATGTACACCTATACCTTGTTATGTACACCTATACCGTGTTATGTACATCTATACCTTGTTATGTACACCTATACCGTGTTATGTACACCTATACCTTGTTATGTACACCTATACCGTGTTATGTACACCTATACCGTGTTATGTACACCTATACCTTGTTATGTACACCTATACCTTGTTATGTACACCTATACCGTGTTATGTACACCTATACCTTGTTATGTACACCTATACCGTGTTATGTACATCTATACCTTGTTATGTACACCTATACCTTGTTATGTACACCTATACCTTGTTATGTACACCTATACCTTGTTATGTACATCTATACCTTGTTATGTACACCTATACCTTGTTATGTACACCTATACCTTGTTATGTACACCTATACCTTGTTATGTACACCTATACCGTGTTATGTACACCTTTACCTTGTTATGTACACCTATACCTTGTTATGTACACCTATACCTTGTTATGTACACCTATACCGTGTTATGTACACCTATACCTTGTTATGTACACCTATACCGTGTTATGTACATCTATACCTTGTTATGTACACCTATACCGTGTTATGTACACCTATACCTTGTTATGTACACCTATACCTTGTTATGTACACCTATACCTTGTTATGTACACCTATACCTTGTTATGTACACCTATACCGTGACAATAGGGTTCGTTTGAAAAGTAAATACCCTTCAAGGTCAGGCCAGAAAGGGCTAAGCTTTTTAGGTTTGCACAAATCAATTGTTTATTGTTTGTTAATACATTATATTACATTTTTTTACAACAAAAACAAATAAACTGTACAGCCACACTGGATATAATACCTAGCGTAGCCTTAAAACAAAATCAAAAATATAAAAAGTGGATTGATTTATAAAGACAATTTTAAACAGAAATCTCAGGCTTTTTTGACCAAATGTGCCGAATTAACCAAACCTGTCACTTGATAGCACACCGGTAATAATCACTATGTATTTGTAAAGTTTCATCTAAATAGTTAGAGTCATTTTAGAGTTTCATTTTTTATTGTGTGGTTACTGAAAAACGTATTGTAGGCAGGCCTCCCACTCAGTGAACCGACGACTTGATGATGGTCGCGGAAAGCCGCTGGATACGGTCAGCGCAGGTCCGGTCGTTGTGGATATCCTTGAGATAGGCCTTTGTCCAACAGTGGACGTCCATTGGCTGATGTAATGATGATTATGATGATGAGTATGTTGTATGGCAGCTATCCTAGAATGGCAAAATAAGAATTGCTTAGAATTTATCGATAAATTATCATAAAACTCTCAATTTCAAACTTTGATGTCAATCAGATTATTAGTTTAGCAGTTAGGGAAATTGTGATGGACAGATCGAAGAACGGACATTTTAACAAATATGTTTTTACTTTCAAGTGACTGAGAAGCGAACGGTGACGAGCGAAAAAGAAATGAAATTGGTATTGTGATGAAAAAATCGAGGTTGAAATATTGATGGGGATCGATTGTCTTACACTTGTTCATATTCTGACTTGGTGGCTCAGTGGTTAGTGCCCTTGACTACTGATCCGAGGGTTGTGGGTTCGATCCCCACCCAGGGCAAGCATTTGTGTGATGAGCAGATTTATTTGCTCTGTGTCTGGGTGTTAAATATATGTATATACGTATGTATTTAAACGTATATAAGTATGTATATCAGTCTCTGGTAACCCATAACACAGGGAATCCTACTTTGGGGCCAGATGACCATGTGTGATTAGTCCCAGAATATTTATTTATTTCTTCACCATTTAAATTTTTGTTAATGGCGTCGCACAACTATGCCTGTATATTCAGGTAGGATACACTATAGATTAACAAAAAAATACATAATGGAAAAAGTATCAAAACGTCACGTTATTGCGGAAACAATTTATTAATTTATTGTATTTAATTTGAGTGCGTTTGACTGCAACTCACCTTACTGGAAGTGTCAAGGATGGCACACGCAAACTTAAATAAAGCCTTTTCATTCTCGCCTTGAAGATCAACAAATTATAAGAATCGGGAACGCAGGCAAGGAGTTCCACTCCTTCGTTGTCCGCATAATAAACGAGGAAGCGTAACGCTTCGCGCGGAAAGATGGAACATGTGTGATTTGTCCCAGAATATATTTTTTATTTTTTTATTGTTTGAAAAACTATTAAAATATTTGTGTGTATGCGTGTATGTCGGTAGCGTTACGGCCAGGGTCGGTGGCGTTACTGCTAGGACCGCTTCCTCCTGTCCGGGTGGTCGTGGTTCAAATTCTGCCACGTATCAATAAGTTTTCTAATTTCGATTTCTTATGTACGTTTATCCGACGCTCTTCCGGTGAAGGAAAACATCGTGAGGAAACCATTTCACGACTGCGAAGAAACTCGAAGGTTGTATGTGAAATGTATTTTTCATCCCCCCATCTCGGAAATTGTATTTTTGCTTTTTTTATTTTTTTTTATTCACACCCTTGACAACATCTACCCTGGTGGTAAGTGACGATGTTCCGAAGATGGAAGCGGGCTTACCAATGTTTCCTAACGCAATGGGGAACTGGCTATCTTATCTTCAAGCCGGAACACATCAATGTTGTTAACATTGATATTTAGCGGCAAGACTTAGATAAGATGGTGGTAGCTAGCCAGACGGGCTTAGAAAATGCCCTACCACCAACCAAACCGAGTCTTACAATTGACCCTGCCGGGAATCGAACCCGCGACCTCCTGTGTAAAGCCAGTGAACTTTGCCGTTGAGCTACGGAGGCGGTTAAAAATTCAAAATCTGAGTGAAAAAGCCGTTTTTACTCGCTAGAGGATAAAGTAAATATCTAGTGCAAAAGCCGTTTTTCTTCGCTAGAGGATAAGGTAAATTGAATTTAGAACATCGTGAATTCAAAACATTATTATACCTATTTACTTCTACCTCCATGGTGCCGAATTAATCATACAACCTTTTTTAATTTGTTAAAAACTCAGACTCGGAACCTTCTTGGTGTACTTTTTTTTTAACTTGCTTTGCGTGCGCCATTTTCTTTTCACGTCATATTGTTAAAACCTATGGTTAAAAACAAGAAACTTGAAAACAAGTGAAAAACCTAAAACGAGTGATTCTAGCGAAGAGGAAGTTTATTTGACGCCAACAGGATTGACTGAAACTGTTTGTAATGCGCAAATGGTTTTTTTCATTTAGTAATTTCCTCGCTGAGGTGGAATGAAAAGTTACGTGTTGCACTCGAGTGCAAAGATTTTTCACCTCGTGCTCTTTTGATTCCCTCGCTAACGCTCAGGATTCTGATTTCAATTTTAGACTCCTTCGCTTACTCAGTCATCAAAATTGAGCACGCGGTTAAAAAGCAACGTTGCACTCTTGTATAACAAACAACTACTGGTTATCTAGCCGTTTTTCTTTGACTTATTCCAATCTTAAAAACAGCAGCATTCAAAATATTGTTTTTTTTTATGGTGCATGCTTTGGCAAAGACGAGGACAGTTCACACGGATAGAACCCTTTACATCAGTATAATGTGAGAGGCAGCCAACGCACGAACACTTAGGCGAGCATGCACGCCCCAAAAGTTACTAAGATTATTAAAAAAAACCGGCCAAGTGCGAGTCCAACTTGCGCACTAAGAGTTCCGTATCAAAAACTAATTTTCATCTACAGCGCCATCTATGGATATAGGTAAAAGAGAACTAATTGCTGTTGTCGTATTGCTACGCAAGCAAACTATGTAGAGGATACTACTAGATCCCACTAGGTGTCACTAGTTTCTAAACAATCGGTCTTTGGAAATTTTATTTTTCCTGTAAGAACGGATGTATTTAAAATTTTTTTTTCGCCCATTTTCTTTCACAACAAGCCCTTTAAATTATTTTTTAAATAGTTTCTAATTTACCTCCCCCCCCTCCAAAAGTGCCACACATTTTTAAAATCAATTTTTTTGAGTTACATGTCCGTCTTTGGGTCACCGACTTACATATGTGTACCAAATTTCAACTCATTCAGTTCAGTAGTTTGTGAGCAAATCGGTTAAGACAGACACACGAGTGATCCTACAGGGGATTCGTTGTTTTTCTTTTAAGGTACGGAATCCTAAAAACATTTAAGCAATCGCTGAGAGCATCTTCAAAAATAATTACATCAGTCATAATTTTGAACAAAAAAACCAACTTTAAATAGGAATCTAAGGTTGCCCTCGATTTCTCTAGAATGCCATCAATAGATCCTGGTTTCTTTATCATGGTACCACCCTTCAAAAAAAAAAACATCAAAATCGGTTCATAAACAACGAAGTTATCCGCGAACACATATGTATATACACGGTCGAATTGAGAAACCTCCTCCTTTTTTTTAGTAGGTTAAAAGTTTTATTTCTATATTTTTTTGTGCTCAGAGTACAATACCAACTCACCTCGCTACCCGCGGCCATGTGTCGTGTCACTTGATTGTAGCGCGCGTACATCAAGCAGTCTCATAATATCGCTTGTAAGACCATATGCTAAGAAATTTAAAAATATTTGCATAATATGTAATCCTTACTAATATTATAAATGTGAAAATGTGTTTGTTTGTTACCTTTTCACGTTTCAACGCCTTGACCAATCTTTATGAAATTTGGCATGCAGGTAGCCTGTGTCAAGGGAAAGGACATAGGCTACTTTTTATCTCGGGAAAATAGCATAATCTGATGCAGTTCCTAAGGAAACTAAAAAAATACTCGATTGTTGTGATTTTTTGCACAGAGATGGTTGAGTAGGTGGGAAATGACATAATTTACTAATCACCATTAAAGACAGTCATAAAAACGATCTCCAAATGTGCTCGTTAAGACCTTTCTTTTGATACCAAACATGATATAAACAATATCTAATAAAAAACATTTTTTGGTTGTATAATTCACCTTCAAAATCCTCCAAGTTCATTTTTTAAAATGCTTTTAAGACCTTTTTCGTAGTCGGGTAAAAATAAATTCACTGTAATAGAAGTACTAAGAATACTACGGTTCCAGTTACTACGCAATATCGTCGTAGCCCGTAGTACATCTGCTACGCACGACGCCTACGCGACACTAAATCATAATTTTCCCGCCAAAATGTCAATACTCCTGAAAATGATTGATGATACAGAACTACGACCCAAGTTTCAAATCAACCCATTTGGTTCCTACTTCTGCGGCGTAGGTCTCTAGTGAAACGGGCGATACTGCTCGCACGCTGTTAAAAAGACGTCTAGAACAGATGGCCATTGGCAGTAAAGTTCTCGAGCAGTAAAGTTATCGTTGAGCTCATTGGGATAGTTTCAATAAATAGGTTTTAGAAAGAATATAGTTACCTTGAACTGATGCTGAAGCATCTTCTTGAACTTGCAGGATACCCAACTCCTCACCAACTCACAGCAGATGAATAGTGTTTGGGCTAATTGGAATACTCTCAATGAAAAGGTTTTAGATAGAACATGGTAACCTTGACCTGATGCTGCAGTATCTCTTGGTTTCTGTAGGATTCTCAACTCCTAAAAACCTCTAAAAAGCAGAAAATAATATCTTTTGGCCCTTTATGTTTATTTTAGTAGTTATATTTTTATCTAAGAGTCGACGCGTAGGGGGTAAATAAAAACAGAATACAACTGTTTTACTTTACTACAACTAATTACTTATAATATCACAACTTAGCGGTCCCCCTCCCCCCCCACGCGACGGCTCTTAGTTCAAAATATAACTACTTATTTTTAACTTAAAGGGCCAAAACATATAATTTTCTACTTTTTTAGGATTTTTTTGGGGGGTTTTTTAAACAAGTTTTTAATTTAATCATCGTAGTTTTAAACAGTTAAGAAGGTTTAAATTTGCTTTAGTACTGAAAGTATGAAACTTCTCTTATTTTTTAACCGACTTCAAAAAAGGAGGAGGTTTCTCAATTCGACCGTATATTTTTTTTATGTGTGTTCGCGGATAACTTCTTCGTTTTTATGAACCGATTTTGTTGATTATTCTTTTTTTGGAAAGGATATATCCCAATGGTGGTACTATGATAAGGAAACCAGGATCTGATGATGGCATCCCAGAGAAATCAAGGGGAACCTTCAAAAAACGTAATGACGACTAGTGCGTTTGTTATTTTTTTTATGTATTTTCTAAAGGTAATCAAGTATTTGCGTCTGGTAGTCATCATACCATGTTGCAGAGCTGATGATGGAAGGTACAACTCCTTAGAGGTTAGGAATCAAAGGATAATTCCTTACATATTATACTTAGATAAGTAGGTATACATACAGACCGATAGTTGTATTCTTTCAGGTTATTCAGGTGAGCTGATGATGGAAGGTGTAAGGCCTTAAATTTTTATGCTGCTGAGATGATGATGGAAGCCACAGGACTCTGTATCAGTTAATAAAACACATGCATTATGATTTGATGATTTCTGATGGCGAGTAGGTGATTAGGTTTAACGATGTTAGATAGATAACATTATCACTAAATATTAAAAAAAATGAAAACCGACGTCAAAAAGAAAATACTCAAAAGTATGAAATAAGATTTTTATACATATAAATACATGAAATTAATCAACAATAATGAACTGATGATGATGTCGGTACCAGCAAAGCGATCGAATCTAAAACATTTGAGAGGTAAGTAGCTGTGTGCTGGTACCGACCTCGAAAAAAATTTTAGTTCCCTAATTTGATTCGTATCTACTTTTGATTTTATTATTGTTGGTTAATGTTGTGTATATCTATATATCTATATTATTTGTGGAAGTCCAGAGAAGGTTTAAAAGGTAAATAAATATAAAAACGCTCGGAATTAAATAAAAAAAAAATTTTGGTTGACTTCACACACAACCTTTGAGTTTTTATACTTACACTTAAGTATATTTTTGGCTGTTCGTTTGTCTCGCTAAAACTTTAGAACGGCTGGACCGATTTGGCTAATTTTGGTATTGAATTATTTGTGGAAGTCCAGAGAAGGTTTAAAAGGTGAATATATATGAAAATGCTCGGAATTAAATAAAAAAAAACCAAAAATAAAAATGCAGTCAAAAAATAATTGGTTTTAGGTTAGGGTAGTGTAGTGTAGGTGTAGGGTAGTGTAGGGTAGGGTAGGGTTGGGTAGTGTAGTGTAGGGTTAAGTAGGGTAGTGTAGTGTTGGGTAGGGTAGTGTAGGGTAGGGTAGTGTAGTGTTGGGTAGGGTAGTGTAGGTGTAGGGTAGTGTAGGGTAGGGTAGTGTAGGGTAGGGCAGTGTAGTGTAGGGTAGGGTAGTGTAGAGATGGGTAGTGTAGTGTAGGATAATGTAGGGTAGGGTAGTGTAGGGTAGTGTACGGTAGGGTAGTGAAGAGTAGTGTATGTAGGGTAGGTTAGGGTAGTGTAGTGTAGGGTAGGGTAGTGTAGTGTAGAAATGGGTAGTGTTGTGTAGGTTAAGGTAGTGTAGGGTAGGGTAGGGTAATGTAGTGTAGGTTAGGGCAGTGTAGTGTAGTGTAGGGTGGAACGAAGTTCGCCGGGACAGCTAGTATATGTATAAAAATATTATTTCATTCTTTTGAGTATTTTCTTTTTGAAGTCGGTTTTTAGTTCTTTAAACTTTTTTTTCGTTCTTACTTGTATTTACAAAACAGAAAAGTTTGGATTCAATCCGGCATGTAGTTTTTGTATTAAAGCGGACCTACGACGTTTGTGTGGAAACTCGAGCCTCTTTAAGGGCCAAACATTTACATTAGGAGTGGACGATATACATCGATTTTTTGTAAACGATCGATGTTAAGCATCGAATCAAACCGATGTATTGTTAATTCTTCAACATCGAGTACACATCGATGTTTTTTTATTTGATGCATCGAATAAGCGAACCTAGGTACTAAAAATTTCAAAGCGACATAAAAATTGGAATTCCATTTCATCATCATCATCATCATGATTTAATATAATTCCATTTATTTTGTCTCAATTCTTTATATACCTAGTACCAAATAAAAAAAACTTGTTTAGCGATATTTAGTATTTTTTATAGTACAAAAAGTTACACAATATTTTTTCGCATAGTGGCAACACTGCAACAAAGCCATAAAAAATGAGTTTTCTGGCGGGATTTGTGTTGAAAGCATTAGTAGTTTTATTGTTTTTGCATTGTTTTCTGCTAGAGTTTTGTTTTCAAAGGAGGTGCGTTTTAAAGAAAATCGTCTGGTGCACGTGAGCAATATGGAGAACAAGAGAATAAAATGAACAAGGACGTGAAGATCCGACTTGCACTGGGTTGAAGGGCAAAAGATTCGGCAAACATTTGTTTTTACATAGTATTGTTAATACAAAGTATTGGGATATTTAAACACGATTTTATTTGATTTTTTCGGCACAACATTGCTGTCAGATTATAAAATGAAAGTGTAATAAAGATTAATAAATACAAACATATATAAATATTCTATTTATAAATAAAAATCGATGTACGGAAAACACCGATGTATTTTTTGAGCGATATTACATTGATGCCACTTTCCGATGCATTATATCTAAAAAAATAATTGAAATTTATTCTCAATGTCCATCACTAATTTACATTTAAAGTTATTAGCGGTTTTTTTTTCAATGAAACAATTACTATTCAAATGGCAGGCGTTTTTTTTTTCGATAGGACAAGCTTGTTGTTGGCCGTTTATAACTTCACCGGGCAGGGGAGGCGAGTGCGGAGGGCACTCAAACTAGTGCAAAGCAAAAGAAGCAACTGCCTAAGGCCGCCCAGGTGGGCACGGACCTCGGCTTAGGTCGTTGCTTGGACGGGGGAGAATCGGTGAGTAGTGGCCTGGTATGTGCTGGTAGCGCTGGTAAGCGGGGGGACATAGCAAACATTTTTTTACCCTTATTCGGAAGGAGGGGGATAGATGCTTATGCATACTAATACAGCCCGGCTGTATTAGTTACGTGGGACTCACAGCGGAAGGCTCAACCTACACACTAAAACTCCCTTTATGGATTTAGGTCATCAAGACATGTAAATCCTTCATCGGAGCGACCCACACCCTTAGGGAAGGGTATAACTCTCAAGAGTTTAGCCTATTCGGTATTTACAACTCGGTAGCGTGATATAAAATTGCACAACGCCATCTAGTGACGTTGTTTCTTACTAACATCCACAACACAATGCATAGTATTTGGACCAGTCAGCTGTCTCATTACCCTCGTAACGCCTCGCAGTGGTGCACAAACATTGAATGTGCCGACGACATGACATTTCGGGTGTAACTACTATACAGAATGTGACAAAACAGGTGGTATTATTTTTTCGAGGCTTACGAAACCGATCAAGTTTCGCAAGGGAGCTTATAATTGACAAACAAATTCATCGTCCTGTGTTAATTGATCAGCTGTTTATTATACAGTACTCTGAAACGGAAAAAATTATGCATATAATATCATAGATGTTTATTTATTCATTCATTTTTTTCTCACACGCACACGAACACACAAACACACGTACGCGCAGCTTAACCTTATCAAATCTCTGTATTTTTTATATTTTTATTTTTCATTTCTTGTTCACTTTTTATTCCTACTTCACTAAGCATGTATTATTTCTTGTATACCGAGGGGAGGGGCCTGGTGACCTTTACAACAAGATTTACATCTTACTTAACCGGTCTAGTACCGGACTACAACAAAGAGACACACGTAAACGTTCCAGAGGGCTTGAGGGGTTAAGGCGCCAGTCTTCCACCAACATATCTTTGTACATTATATACTTTTTACGTGGGAAGAAATAAATTGTGATTTGTTTGTTTATTATTACGTATTACCTATGGCATGAAAGATCCAAAAATTCGTAAAAAAACTACAATAGTAGTCAATCAATTTTAACAGTGTATGGAAAGTCCAATTTATTTTGCAATGTGATCATTGCTTAGAATAGCTCAGTTTTACAACTAGAAGCTTCTTACAAAATATATTCATGTCCTTTTAGATCCTGTATATCAATGGGTGTTGCCAGACCCGGCGCAAAATTGCCCGGAATGGGCGTAACGATCATTAGTTTTAAGGTTATCGGCAATTGTTTTATTATTGCCAATAAACAGGTTAACAGTGCAATTCAGTGCATGGAATATGCATATTTTTATGTAAATGGCATTGTAATTGTTTCCAAATTGCGATATTCATATGCTCGCTGCTATTTGCTTTTAATAAAGTATATAAGTTTTTAATGGCGGATAAGAACACAACCACGTTATAGCTCGGTTAAAAAGTATCATCACTTTTAAATAAACACCAAAAAAAGAATTTTAACTCTCCATACAAATATCATCGAGTCAGCTAATCAATTTGTATTAAAAGTCCAAACAATTTTAGCGTTCATTTAGAACAAACATAAAGCGTCGGTGGCGTGATGGCAAGGGCCGCTACCTCCTGTCAGGGTGGTCGTGGTTCAATCCTGCCACGTACCAATGTGTTTTCGAATTTCAATTTCATATGTACGTTTATCCGACGCTCTTATACGGTGAATGAAATCATCGTGAGGAAACCTGCATACGCCTGCGAAGAAACTCGAAGGTTGTGTGTGAAGTCCCGCACAGGGCCCGCGTGGTCGACTAAGGCTCGATTGCCCTAATTCAGGGTAGGCTGAAGCCCCTCGGTGGGGACGTATATGAGCTGATGTGATGATTTAGATCAAAACAAAAGTTGACACGTGTAATCCAAATAATAGCGTGCTTGAAAACTGAAAATACACGGTCCTGTGGGAATGATGCAGGCATTGAAAGAGATGGTAAAGAAATTAATTTAGAGTGTTTTAATTCATACATGTCCTAGTGCAAAGCTATATTTAGAGTAATGGCCAATTTAATTATTATTTAATGATTAGCTCTCCAGCAAGGTGTAAAATAAAATAAAAGTGACAGTTCACAAAAAATCTCTTTTTCATTATTATTTAAAAATTTTACTGCGTTTGGCTGCACCTCACCCGATGGTAAATGCCGATGTAGCCAAGGATGTAACACGCAAGCTCAAATAGTGCCTATTCACTCTCGACTTGAATATTCCTAAATTATACGAATCGGGGAATATACAGATCAATTTTTGTTAAAACTGTCATCAAGGTGTACCAATATTGTAAAAATGATGTTTTTCATGAATGATTAATAATCAAAAATTTCTTCTGTTTTTCGCATAACCAGAAAATTCGTTAATATCTAGTCTAGCATCTTTTGGATTACGTTTATTCATAGGCTAATCTAATTTGCACCTGTTATAGAGACTTGCGTTCGTTTGTATTTTTACTTTCATATCTTGATGAAAAGCTGATATAATTAAGAATTAGCTTTAAGGTTTGACTTTTTAAAAAAATCACGACGAATTCAAGTAAATGCATATTTCATACAAACTCAGTATCTAACGATATGTCCACTTCTACATTTACTAAACATAAAAATACTAAATTGCTTCATTTTATTCGTTGAAGTTCCTTTATCTTCTCATTCAATGCCTACATCGTTACCGAAGATCCTGTATATATTTTATAATAGCCAGTTCCCCATTGCGTTGGGGAATCTTGGTAAGCCATCCATCTTCGGCAAAATCGTCACTTACCACCAGGTGAGATGTCAAGAGTTTACAGATAGTAAATAAAAAAAAAGTTTTGATACTCTATAATGAATACTGATATCTCCGCTAACATGGTTAATTTAAATCTAGTTGACTTGCATATTTTTTATCAGTAGTTATCATAATTTATCTCATAGTGACACCGAATGCATACTTCTAACGAATGTCTGGCCTCAAAGGATTTTTTTTTTAAATTTAATCCATTCACTGCACAGCACACGCGTTGCTAGTAGTAGCCGATAGCTTACTAAATTTTCGCTATGTAACACGTTTGTCACGAAAGTGTTAACAATTAGGTATCAATCCAACTAAATCACTGTGTTTCACACCAAACCACCAACTCTAAGCATTTTTACTTCAGTGTTATTTATATTTATTACCCTCATACCATTTCCTTGACGACCTTTGCATACCGCATAACAAAACACAATGAAATCTCAGTGAACGCCACGTTAACCATAAAAGTAGTGGGTGCATTACCATACCGTGGCCCATGAAAAGGCCATAAACGGCCAAATGGCGAAACGGATGAACAGTAATGAGGTTGAACCTCGGCACGGCGCAATGTCTTAACCCTGAGCGTGGCTTTCTGTCATAATAATTGTATGTTAGTACCAAGTAAGTACTGTTTTAGTACCTGGATTATTGTTTCATTATTGCACGAATGTGAACGGAATTAAGTCTTTATTTGCATACCTCAAAATGTTGTAATCAAAGCAGTAACATAATTATGAGTAAAAAAACCACACAAGTGCCCAAGTTTGAGTTGGTCTCACGCACCGAGGATTCCGTACCACCACACCTTTTAACACGGAACCCTTAAAACATCAACGCCACCGACAACAATGTTTTTTCTTCCATTCGGTTTGCGATCTTTAGCGCAAGTTTGGCACCCTTAGACACACCTTGGACACTTCATATAACGGGCCAGAAATAACATTTCAAAAAAGAAATGATGGAACAAACAAAATAGCGGTGAAATCCTATACGTTCGACAACCAAACTGTAGCCAATCCGTATCAATCCGGGTGACGAGTGGGTGAGGTCGCAATCTAGAGAGCGGCAGGGAGTGTCCATACTGTATGTTAGTACTAATATATATATATACTTTGCTTTAGGCACGGAATCCTAAAAACGTGCCTCCTACAATCAACATACTTAAGTAATCCGATTGAGCATAGTGACAAAATTACGTTAAGTAGTACTCTCATCATTTACAATCTGAAAACATCACACACAATATTTCACCTCACGCACTATTATATACATCCTGATGGTGTCCCTTCCTGCTACAAATTCTGCCAAATCTTTAGTGACTTTTAATGTATTAAAAGGTAGTTCCCAGTCCATTAGCAGGCTCTCTGCAGCGTTGCCATCGCCAAAACAAATCATGAATCTCTGCCAAACGTACACGTCGCGGAGTCGCGGAGGCAGCCAACATTAGTGAAGCCAAGATTCTCCTTCTACTTATTCTTACTCGCAATGAAAAGTGAGAAATTAAGACAAATTAATGGAATATTAATTAGAAAGCTAGCCGCAGGAATGTGTAAATGAGAGAGTTTAACGTATTTATAAAAATACGAGAGTGAATTAAAAAAAATAATTGAGCCTAACCTTAAAAATAAAGACTTGAGTTTTTATAACAATAATTTTATTTCTCTACATAGTCTCCAAAACGATCTATACACTTTTGCCACCTTGCTTCTAACTTCATTTTCCCTTGTAAAAAATGAATCTTCAAGGTGATCGAAATATTCAGTCACAGCTTCTTCTACCTCAATATCAGTCAAAAATTTCCGTCCTGCCAAGTTATAAGGTTCGGAGAAAGATGATAATCAGAGGGGGCCAAATCCGGCAAATAGGGTGGATGCGGCAACAATTCAAACCCACAGTTATGTATTTGTGCAATAGATTTCGCTGCAGTATGGACAGAAGCATTGTCATGGTGGAACAACACTTTTTTAGATTTCATATCAGGTCTTTTCGTTTTAATTTCTTCACGAAGACGTTGTTAAAGGTTGCGATAACAATCAGAATTTATGGTTTTAAGCTTTTCGAGATAATCAACTATGTTAACCTCTTTGGAACCCCAAAAATTAAAGCCATAACCTACTTCGATGATAAAGAGGCCTTTGCTTTTTTAGGAGGTAGAAAACCTGATCTTTTTCATTGTTTGGATTGCACTTTTAAATCCGGTGTATTATGATGGACCTAAGTCTCGTCCATAGTTATAAAACGACCAAGAAAATCTTTCGGGTCGCCCGTCGCCTTAAAACAGATCCAAACAATCGTGTGATACTGTATGGCTGGTGCGTTTATTTTCAGTAGAAATCTGTGTAGGTAAATCTAGCAGAGACCTTAGAAAATCCAAGATCCTTGGTGATTATATTTTTTCCTTGTTCTTAAGAAATGCCAATTACCTCCGCTATTTCTGCAAATTTTATCCGCCTGTCATTCATAAACATATCTTATTTTATTGGCATTTTCGTCTGTAGAAGCCTTTATTAGTCTACCACACCTAATTTCATCTTCAACTGCTTCTCTGCCCCGTTTAAAATCTGCGACCCATTGTTTTACAGTGGCATATGATGATGCGAATTTTTTTTTAAATTAAAAATTTAAGTGCGTTTGGCTGCACCTCATCTGATGGTAAGTGCCGATGCAGCCGACGATCTAACACGCAAGCTCAAATCATGGCTTCAAAAATTTGCTTTGGCGTTTAAATCTTTATGACAGAACGGTGCTCAAATTTATATATTCTAAAGGAAACCGCGAACCTCGTTTATTAATTCAATTACATTTGCAATTGTAACAGAAGATAAACAAAAGATAGTGCATTATGGTAAAAAATATGTAAATCCTACGTGCCTAACCTCAGGGTCAAAGCTTTTAAATTCACTCTAGTAATAGTCAACTTTATTTTTCTTACATTGATGCTTTATAACAGCTTTAAAATACTTTAAGTAGTAGTTTATAAAACTGATGCATAAAATATCTTGTGATGTTCAGTTTCATACACTACTTTATCTAATCTCATACATTCGGATTGAACCTTTTAAATAGAACATCAAAATTTAAAGAGTAAAAAAATTATACGAAATTCAGTACAACAAAACGTATGAATCACTAAAACCCAGCAAATCACCGCGCAAATTTGAATGCAAAAAAACATACAATCGAATTGAGAACCTCCTCCTTTTTGAAGTCGGTTGAATACTTTAAAAATAGCGCGCCCACTTAAGCGTCCCTTTAGAAGAAAATCATTGAAGGAATCTCCTTGATGATATTAAATTCTAAGATTTGCCCTGTATCGTATAGGTAAAAAGAATGTTTTATAACACAAAACATTATCTTTTAAGAAAACATGATAAAATATGATCTTTTCTACTCACATTTGGTGATACATAAACTAAAAATGTATTTATTCCTTAGAAGTCGTTTTACGATGATCATTTCAAAACGAGACTTTGGCTTAAAAATTCAATAATATATGATTATGACAAAATTTTAACGAATTTTTATTTATTTCATGGTCGTAGAAAAAGTATTGTATGCCACTGCACGGAATTACCCATTACTTGGCAGTGGCATAAATAACTTATATTTTCAACCGACTTCAAATAGGAGGAGGTTCTGAATTCGACTGTATGTTGGTTTTTTTTTGTATGTTTGTTACGCGATATCTCCGCTGTTTGTAAACCGATTTTTAAAATTATTTTTAATTCGAAAGAGTATACTCCCGAGGGGGTCCCATTGTCACCAAGTCAGGATCTGATGATGGGATCCCAGGGAAATCGAGGGCAACCCTCAAATTTTATAGGCACGTTTCACGTGTTTCTTGTGTTTTCTAAAATAATGAAAGTATTTTAGTCTGGTAGTCATCGTCTTATGTTGATGAGCTGATGAAGGAAGGTACAACTCCTTAACGACTAGGAGTTGGAGGATTATTCTTCAAATATTTTTTTCGTAGATACGTAGGTACGTATAGACCGACAGTTGTATTATTTCAGGTTATTCAGATGATCTGATGATGGAACTTTTAACTCCTTAATTTTCATGCTGTTGAGATGATGATGGAAGCCACAGGATTCTGTATCTGATGAAACACATGTATTATGATTTGAGTGTTCCTATTGGCGAGTGGGTGATTTGGTTGAACGTTATTAGATATCACTAAAAATAAATAAAATAAAAATAAAAGTTTAAAAAACTAAAAACCGACTTCAAAATTAAATTCACTCAAAAGTATGAAATAATATTAATATACTTAAATACACGACATTAACCAACAATAACAAAATCAAAGGTGGGTTCGAATTAAATTAGGGGCCTTAAATTTTTTTTGAGGTCGGTGTCAGTAATGCTATCGAATCTAAAACATTTGATACGTAAGTAGCTGTGTGCTGGTACCGACCTCAAAAATAAATTTAGGCCCCTAATTTAGTTCGTACTCACCTTTGATTTCGTTATTGTTGTTTAATGTCGTGTATTTAAGTATATTAATATTATTTCATACTTTTGAGTGCATTTCATTTTGAAGTCGGTTTTTAGTTTTTTAAACTTCTATTTTTATTGTTTGTTTGTAAACTCTTTATTGACATGTTTGAATACAGAACATAAAACAGATATTTAATGTATAAAGGCGGACTTATCCCTTACGGGATCTCTTGCAGTCAACCTAATAATGTCATTTGGATTAAAAACAAAGAAAAAAGTTAAGAGCAAAAGCTAAAAACATGACTTTACATATAAAGTGTACGTATAAATTTCGGAATGTTGTTTATAAAGTATGTCAATATAAACTTGTTTTGAAGTTTGTAATTCGAATTTTACGATATGAGAGTAAATACCCAGTTAAAACTTATCTCTCATGTCGTTGTTGACAGTTTTGGAACATAGAAAACACATTGCAATGCAATATCAGCAGCTATCGGTGAAATAGGCATTGGATATTTTTCACCTATTTTATTATAGGTAACACATTTGAAACTAATTGAGTATGCAATT
Organism: Coleophora flavipennella; assembly: GCA_947284805.1. Lineage (NCBI taxonomy): Eukaryota > Metazoa > Arthropoda > Insecta > Lepidoptera > Coleophoridae > Coleophora > Coleophora flavipennella. Next base: position 1,587,545 of record OX369275.1, read on the forward strand.
TTTCATGTAACACAGTAATTTAAATTTGAATTTTGTATATTTTGGAATTGTACAAAAATGCCCCATTCTCTAAATGATTTATGAAAAAAGATGAAAAAAAAAGATCTATTTACGTATATTCGTATTTACGTATATGAGTACGTTAGGTGACTAGGAAAGTTTTGAGATACGAAAAAAGTTTTGGCTTGGGAGTAATTTTTTTTATTACATTTTTTCAAAATACTCTCCATTAGTCTCTATACAACGATTCATTCGTCTAAACCAAGATTTATAGCACTGGCGGTACTCTTCATTCGGGAGGTCCTCAACCGCTGCTATGAAAGCATTCCGAGTATCCTCAGGGCTATGAAAATGAACACCACGGAGTCCAAGCTTCACTTTCGGGAAGAGAAAGAAGTCGCACAGAGCTATATCGGGGCTATAAGGCGGGTGGCTCATTTGTTGAATTTCTGTGGTCTTCAAAAACACTTAGGTAATTTTGGCTTTGTGCGGTGATGCATTGTCATGATGCAAAAAAAGCCCTCGCAACCCTGTTTTTGGACGCTTTTGCCGTAACGCGTCAAACACAATTGGTAAACACACTTCGCTGTACCATTGAGTATTAACAGTTTTTTGATTTTCTAAAGAAATTGTTGCTACATGGCCACTCGCACTAAAAAATGTTGCCACCATTTTCTTCCCCACGCTGCGTCCTCGTTTGACTTTCCGCGGAGGCTCTTCGTCCGGAAAGATCCAAACCATCGACTGCCGCTTAGTGAGTGGGTCATAATGGTAGATCCAACTCTCGTCTCTAGTAATAATATTAAATATATTACGTTCCTCCCCATTTTCAAATTTTTGAAGCATTTCCCGGCACCAGGTCACGCGAGCTTGTTTTTATTCGGCTGTCAAAGCATGAGGAACCCATCGCGAACAAAGCTTCCTTACTTGAAGATGAGCATGTAAAATTTCATTGATTACCGGCGATGAAATCTGTAGGGTTTCTTCTATCTCCTTGTTGGTTATTTTGGGTCTTCAAGCAAAATTTTCCTAACCTCTTCGACGTTTTGTTTAGTGACAGAAGTAGCAGGACGGCCACTGCTGTCATCATCTTTCAAATAAAGTTTTCCCTGTTTAAATTGTGAAAACCATCTGAAAATTGTTGCACGGGATGGTGCAAGGTCGCCAAATGGAGACAAAAGTCTATTTTGGCACTCAGTTTCACTCAAACCAACTTTAAAATCATACAACATCATTGCACGAAAATGTTCACGTTCGAATTCCATTGTTGATAGAGAAAACTCGGGAATCGCAATAAAGAAATGAAAGTGACATTTTTATTTTTTAATATTTTGTCAAATGACTTATGGCATTCGATTTTCAAATAAATGATGATTTTAAAAAGGTGCAATTCATGTAGGTTCTATTTTTCAAATCGCCGTATATCAAAACTTTCCTAGTCACCCACATATTTACGTATATGCTAACTGAGGATGCCCCGTCGCGCCGCCGTCGCCGCCACTTCGCAACATCATGTTACATGAAAAAATAAGCTCATTTCGAAAAACCCACAAACTTCTAGATACAAACTTTTATTTAAAAATAATTGTCCCCACCGAGGTGCTCGAGCCTACACTGAATTAGGGCGATCGGGCCTTAGTCGACCACGTGGGCCCAGTGCGGGTTGGTCAACTTCACACACAATCTTCGAGTCTTCGCAGATGTGTGCAGGTTTCCTCACGATGTTATCCTACACCGTAAAAGCGTCGGATAAACATACATGTGAGGTCTTAATTAGAAAACACATTGGTACATAGCAGGACTCGAACCACAACCTCCCGTATAGGAGGTAGCGGCCCTTGCCGTAGCGCCACCGACGCTTTAAAAAAATATTTAGTTATTTCATATTTTCCTCAGCACACCTTTTGAATTGATACCCTTGATATGAAGGTGAAAAAAAACAGCCTTTCGATTGCAGCCGCCTCCCTAGTAATTGAAAACGCTAAACACGTTAAAAAACCGACTTCTATCCAACAACTTAGTACATTTTTGCATTATTATTTTTGGTTTTTGTTAATTTTCTTACAAATTACTACAACAATTTTGATAAAATTTATATGGGACCACACGGAAAGCACTAGCTTTCAAATAAAAAAAGAATCATAAAGATCGGTTCACCTAGTCAAATGTTCTGAGGTAACACACTGTGGCGACATCTGCAGCACCCGCCACTAACAACTACATACCTCAACTCAAGACTGAACCATCGGTCATACTATATGGAAAAGTTGCATCTTCATCTCGATAGATGGCACCAACATCTCAAGAAGGCTAGTAACAAAGCATCTACAACGCACTATCAACATTTCCTTGCTCATAAGCATATATACAACACCAACCATACACGGTTGGTCCACGGCCGGACCCCAGGCACAACACCTCGCCTGGCGGAGATATCTCCCTTTGTTCTCGTCATGTAGGAGCACATTCATCCCTACAACACATAAAAAAACATACAGACGAATTGAGAACCTCCTCCTTTTTGGAAGTTGCTTGAAAAGCAATGTCTTTGCAACGGCGTCGCCGCATTTCCCTTTAACTCATACATAACCCATGACTGAGACTTATTTAAATAATTAAAGTATCTCGCTTGCTGAAATAAAAGCCTTAATTTTTGACCTCACCATGACTCTATCGTTAGTTATTAATTTTACTTAGTGATGCGTTCACTAATAATTTAAAGATTCATAATACGTTAAATTTGCATGCTCGTAATGCAAAAGGTAGCTTCACAAAAAAAAACATTTATTTTCCCTGGCTTGTTATCCCAGCTGAAAAAGAGGAAAATGTATTTTCCTGGAAAATGGTAAAATTAAAGCCGAACGTCTATATCTATGCAGAAGCTAAACGCTTCGCACAACCTCGTGACGTCGTTTGACGCTCAAAAATAAAATTGTGCTTTTAATAAAATGCAAATGAACCTAGTTGGTAGACGAAATACTGTTAGTGTTATATTTGTAAGTTCATTGTGTTGCTGGAAAATGAAAAAAAAAAACGTAGTAGGCAGCAGTGTATACTTTTTAATCGACTTCATAAAAGGAGTAGGTTCTATTTTCTACTGTATGTATTTTATAACTAGCTGTTTCCCGCGGCTTCACCCGCATGGACAACGTTTCTATGACTTTTCGAGGGTGCGCAGTGCGCGAGTCGCAAGCGGCTTGCGAGCGTAGAAAAAAGTAGCCTATGTGTTCATCCAGGTCCTAAACTGGCTACCTAACAAATTTCGGCCATATCCGTTTAGTAGTTTTTGCGTGAAAGAGAAACAAACATACATCCATACATTTTTACAAAATTTCGCGTTAATAATATTAGTAGCGTGTATGTTCACCGATTACTCGAAGACGCCTGAACCGATTTGGAAAATTATTTTACTGCTTTTAAAGAGTATGGTCCCATTGTTATATCAAGTCAGAATATGATGATGGGATCTAAGGGAAATCGAGGGCAACCCTCAAATTTTAGAGGCACGTATTTCGTGTTTTATGTGTTTTCTAAAGCTATTTAAGTATTTTCATTTGTTAGTCATCATCTCGTGTTGATAAGCTGACGATAGAAGGTCCAACTTCTTAAAGGTTAGGATTTGGAGAACAGTTTTTAAAATATTGTACGTAGATATGTAAATATCGATAGTTGTAAAGAGTATACTCCCGAGGTGGTCTCATTGTCACCAAGTCAGAATCTGAAAGTGGGATCCCAGGTAAGTCGAGTTCAACCTTAAATTCAATAGGCAAGTATTACGTTTTCATGTATTTTATAAAGCTATTTAAGTATTTGCGTCTGGTAGTTATTATCTCATGTTGATGAGCTGATGATAGAAGTTCCAACTCCTTAACAGTTAAGAGTTGGAGGATAATTTTTTAAATATTTTATGTAGGTACGATTAGACCGATTGTTGTGTGCTTTCAGGTTATGCCGGTGAGCTGATAATGAAAGGATTGACTCCTTAACTTTCATGCTGCTGAGATGATAATAAAAGCTACAGGACTCTGTATCGGTTAATGAAATACATGCATTATAATTTGATGATTCCTATTGGCGGGTTTGACGTTGTTAGATATAATTAATTCGTTCAATTAGCTAATTAGTAGCTGCACCTTTGATATATGCCGCTCCCGTAATCCACACGAAAATACCGCCCCTCCCATAAATATCTGCAAATCTTTTAGAAAACCAAGAAAGCGTGATTCTCGTCAAGGTCACGCAAGGTCACGGAGTGCGTGACACGCAGCACTACAAGTTCCTCTGCCCAAGAAGCCTGACATAGGGCGCGTTGTCACAATCAGATATAGACTCAATTGCCCCGAAAATAGCGTCTATAACGTTTCCAAGTAATTGGCTGGTTGCTGCGGTATTGCTTATGGAGTTCCATCATGATACTTTTCTTTTTAAGGTTTTGTATCGAAAGAGTGACAATAGAAGCCTATTACTAAGCCTAAACCCGTGTAGTCTATGCGACCGTCCGTCCATCTGTCCATTCTTCTTTACCCTAAAAGGCTAACCACTTGAAATTTTCACCTAATACTTGTTACTATAACGTCAATATTGTTACTATAATGGCTAGGGCCGCCGCCTCCTGTCCGGGAGGTCGTGGTTTGAACCCTGCCACGTACCAATGTCATTTCGAATTAAGATTTCATATGTAAGTATATCAGACGCTCTTACGGTGAAGAGAAACATCGTGAGGAAACCTGCACACGCCTGCGAATAAACTCGAAGTTTGTGTGTGAAGTCGACCAACCCGCACTGGGCCCACGTGGTCGACTAAGGCCCGATCAATAATTCAGGGTAGGCTCGTGCCCCTCGGTGAGGATGTATATCAGCTGATGTGATGATGATGATAACGTCAGTCATGGCAAATAATTACAACCCTTAAAAAATTGCACGGTGCTCAAGCCGTTCCGTTAGTGATTATTAAAGAGCAATTGTACAGCCAGACACTCGAATGTTTTCGCGCTCTGCTGCAAAATCGCATGTTTTTGGGTACAGATATCTCGCAGTCGTGTTTATAGGGTAAAGTAGTACATAACCTAAATTGTAAGTCTCGCTCGCACTTGCCAGTTTATTTTAGAGGGAGACAAAGAGATAAGGACTATTTTAAAAATCGTAGTTATCCTTTAAATGTGTTAAAAACTCGTATACGGCGTACTAAGAAACGTGGAAGTAGTATTCGAACAGGTGACTGCGAAAATACAAGACCAGACGAAAATAATGTCAAATGTCCTTGTCGCACCCACCCCTAGGTTGGAGACTCTACACTGGAAGTTGTTGACTCTACACTGGAAGTTGTTGACTCTACACTGGAAGTTGTTGACGAAATGCATACCTGGGACAAACAGTTCAGCTAGGTAGGTCCAACTTCAAGAAAGAGATAAATCGACGAATCCAACAAGGCAGCGTTCGGGAAGCTTCGCAATATCATCACGTCCCAAATAACGCAGTGTCTCACGACTAAGGTCTTTGACCAGTGTGTGTTGCCAATGATGACTTACGGAACTGAGACATGGTCGCTTACTATAAATAAATAAATAAAAATAAATATTCTGGGACAAATCACACATGGTCATCTGGCCCCAAAGTAGGATTCCCTGTGTTATGAGAACCAGAGACTGATATACATACTTATATACGTTTAAATACATACATACATAGATATTTAACACCCAGACACAGAGCAAACAAATCTGCTCATCACAAAATGCTTGCCCTGGGTGGGGATCGAACCCACAACTCTCGAATCAGTAGTCAAGAGCACTAACCACTGAGCCACCGAGTCAGTCAATAGAATGGGCCTCATAAGAAGGCTCAAGGTCACCCAAAGGGCAATGGAGCGTGCTGTGCTCGGAGTTTCTCTGCGTGATCGAATCAGAAACGAGGAGATCCGCAGGAGAACCAAAGTAACCGACATAGCTCACAGAATCGCTAATCTGAAGTGGCAGTGGGCAGAGCACATAGCTCGTAGAACGGATGACCGATGGGGCAGTAAAGTTCTCGAGTGGCGACCGCGCATCGGAAAACGTAGCGTAAAATAAAATAATTCTACAATGCAGTGAGTCGCGCTACCCGATTCGGGTCGCTGGTCGCGGTCGCCGCTCGCTGGTCGCTGGTCGCCGGTCACTGGTCGCCTACGCCAAGATACCAGGGCTACCTTTTGTCGTTTTCCACTTCTGTGCTGTAGTCCTGACGTATAAGTGCGGTCTGGGTAACAAAATATGCATTACAGTTATACAGGTGTAACAAAATTGGTGTAGGTCCCGTTAACTGGGGCTTCTACTCATCATACTGAACTACTTTTATTCTAAATGTTTGCTGAAAACGCAAAAAATATCATTCATACAAAACGATCAGCTGATTGACCAATTTTGTGAATTTTTGTATGGAGCGTCGAATTTTTTTTTTTTAATTGATTATGGTTTCCTTTGGGAAAGTTGTTCATTATAATGAGTAGAAGCCCCAAATAACGGGTCCTACACAATTTTTTATACCCTTTATACGTAAACGTAGCAACTACGACGAAAAAGCGTAAAAACTTATAATGTCAATAACACAACAGTTACTGATAACTATTTCAGAGTTGATTCTTCTTATCGAACCCAAAAAAAAATTACTAATAACTTTAGGAATTAATTAAAAATGAAAACCCGACTTCATAAAAACTAGATGCCCATTTTTTGGCCAGTTGGATAAAAATTGATCCTATGTCACTCACAGAATTGATCCTATGTCACTCACAGAATTGATCCTATGTCACTCACAGAATTGATCCTATGTCACTCACAGAATTGATCCTATGTCACTCACAGAATTGATCCTATGTCACTCACAGAATGAGACGAAACTAACGGCACCTCGCACTACAAAATCTATCAAGCCGTTTAGGCTACAGTGCGTGCCTAAGCAATGAACATACATACATACATACCTACACTCGAAAAACATAACCCTCCTTCTGGCGCAGACGGTTACTAATAAGTTTATCGACGTCTTTTCATCACTTCACTTCACTACATAGTATAAAACAAAGTCGCTTTCTCTGTCCCTATGTCCCTTTGTATGCTTAAATCTTTGAAACTACGCAACGGATTTTGATGCGGTTTTTTTTTAATAGATAGAGTGATTCAAGAGGAAGGTTTATATGTATAATAACATCCATTAAATAGTGGAGAAGTACTGTTATTTTTGAGGTTTTTAATGTGATGTCGTAAATAATTACATTTTTTCCGCTTACATTGCAAACGCAGGCTGAACCCTACGAGTTTTATCAAAATAATGTACTAAGTATTGTACACATTGAAAAGGTCTACAGAAAAGTCCGTGATGGTATATGTCTATCTCTTATGGATAACCCACAATAACTTTTTTTTGTCATTTTTTTTGGCTAATTTTCGAAGCGATTTTAACCAATACAGCATTAATCCTTAACCAATTAAATCCCTTGAAAACATTGTTCATTTAATATAGATCTATATGGCCCTTTACACCGTATGATTTAAGTGAATATTTTCTAAGATATAAGTGAATATTTTCGAAGATATTACAGATTTAAAAATTGCGGGACGTAGCGTTTGCGGCGGTACCGGCCGGCCGCCCGGTGCGGCAAGAGCGTGCGTATAAATAGCGCGTCTGAGGCCGCGGTTTTCCCTATAGCACTTTGAATTTAGGAGCGATCGGACGCGTTTATTTTCAGCGCGTAAGTTACGATAAATAATTGTATGATAGTAGTTTTAAAATATAAATTAAACGTGCTTTTCAGCGCGACAACGTATCAGTAATTATACGATAAATAATTGTATACCTAAACTTTGCAATGGCACGCGTTTGCTGGTAAAATCATTGAAAACTTTCATAATAGAGTGCACAATACTCACAGGATGTGGTACCGGAGAAGATGTATTGATTCCCCGAATCCCTCTGATACCGTCGGATTTACCCTTCCAATTTAAACGTTTACAGTTTCCGGTAAAGACATCTTTTGCAATGACCATTAATAAATCGCAGGGTCAAACCTTCAACGTTGCAGGCTTAGATTTGAGCGTTGACTGTTTTTCACATGGACAACTGTATGTCGCTCTTTCAAGAGTGACCTCCAGAGAAAACATGTTTGTATTGTCTAATGACAAGAAAGCTGTGAACGTTGTTTATAAAGACATTCTGTAATATGGTGTAAAAATAAAATAAATAGTTAAAAATGTAAAAAGTAGTGTATGAATTTAGATATTCCAAAGATAGCAGGAAATCTTTATGGTATAGGGAAAGGGGGATTGTTTTACTCCAAATTTAACGCGTGCGGGCCACGGGCAGTAATGAATAAATCAAAACTACTGAATCGATTTTAATCACATAGGCTATATATTTTATACCCGTGCGAAGCCGGAGCGGGCCGCTATGTTTTTATATACAACGTTCTCAGTTTTTCTGTAGTGTATTTAGTATCAGCATTGCACCCGTGCGAAGCCGGGGCGGGTCGCTAGTTTGTAATAAACGAGAGTTATACTTAGGGTATTTTCCATTATCAAAAATCAGTTAAATAATATTATTCAGCAAATAGCATACCTACCTTTACTTAACGTGTATGTAAAATTTCAGCTCTATCGGAAACCGCCTCCGTAGCGTAATGGTTAGTCCATTCGCTTCACACCAGGAGGTCGCGGGTTCAATTCCTGGTGGGGTCAACTTCTAAGACTCGGCTTAGTTGGTGGTAGGGTATTTTCTAAGCCCGCCTGGCTAGCCACCACCATCTTATCGCCAAATATCAATCAATCAATCAATCAAATATGCTTTATTGTACAATTACAAAAATTACAAAATACAAGTACAGAATTTATTTATAGTACAATTTTAAATTGTTAATAACATTGATGTGTTACGGCTTGAAGATAAGATAGGCCAGTTCTTCATTGCGTTGAGGAATCTTGGTAAGCCCGCTTCCATCTTCGGCATCATCGTCACTTACCATCAGGTGGGATGATGCCAAGGGCTTACCAATTATTGTGAATAAATTAAAAAAAAATTAGGAAAGTGGCTCTAATGTAGCTTCCAAGATTTCTCCCAAAGCAAAGTATATATATATATATATATATGTCGGAGTGTCATTGAAAACGCGACCAATACCAGCTCGAGATAAGTTTACATAGTTACACTTTGTTTGGATCAAACGTCAGGTATTAATACCTGGGTGAAACCGGTGGTGGCGTGACAATCGCTTGTACTCGTGAGCCGATCGTATGTGGTAGCAAAGATGATTAATAACGGTAGGCTGTTTGAATGAAGTGGCCACACTGAGTGGAGAAGCCATATTAGCTGGACGTCAGTCTCGGGACAGACACTTTTTGACGGAGCGTCGAGCAGAACACAAGTAGTGGTGATCTGTGAGCAAAATGGACGTGTCACGCCATCGCTGTGATCACCGCGTTTGCATCCATTGTTATCCAAGGCATCCTGTACAATTTCGATTACCAAATGATCAAGACTATTGAAGAAGGACCTCTGTGATATAGCTGCATTGTTATTTCGACGCCCAATACCGAAATAGTTAAGGACATGAACCACGAGGCCATCCATAACCTAACCTAACCCTTTGAGATCAGAAGTTGGATAGTTCCCTGCGCTCGCAACAAGTGGACAACGACGGGAAAATGTGAAAATTGATGATGGAGCAGCGAAATAAAAACCACTGGCAACAATTCTTCGTGCTACAGAACCAGAACATGCTGCGATTGATTGAGGTTATGCAAGCACCATCGACTACATCTGCTGCAATCATATTGCCAGCATTCAACCGGAATATACCGGAAGCTAATCCACGTGCACGGCGCTCAACTGTCGATATCTCCCTTACGGAACGACCATTGGAATGAGGTGACAGCGTGGGCTATGCTGGCAGCAGCGGAGATCCACGCAAGCGGCGCGTGCAGCTTCAGCGAAGTGCGTGATGTACGCGGAGCTATGAAAATCCGGTGAGTCGTACCCCTTTTGTTTTGATAGTTGTGGTACGAGTACTATTACCTAATCTGTGGTGGTACCGAGTGTTCTCTCGTTAAAGAAAGTTTCGTGTATAGACTTTCGGGAGTGTGTTCAATACTAACGCACTATTGACTTTTGTAGGCAACTCTTAAGTTTACTGTACAGAACAAATATCGAGTGAGGGTAATATTGACGGGCATCGTTCAGAATGGTCATATCTTGTTATGCCAGACGAGTACGAACGATATTATGATCGACTCAGATATTTTAAATCTAGGATTGACGGTATTCTTAAACGAGTCTGTCAATAACAAAACAGCTTGACTGTCGGTAAGGATGCGAATAGAGTAGTTAGTCCCTTACCCTTCTAGTAGTGATTGCATTAGCAGCTAAAATGATGCCTTGTGGAAAGTACTCTTTCACATGCTTTCGGATTTTTACTTGTGACACAACGTCGTGATTGAACGGAAGATTTAAAAAGAGGACTCATTGTAAATATGATGATTCATTTAGTTAACTAGTTTCGGTTATACAAACCTAAACCAAGATTGAAAGTATTGAAACCCCTTTAAGCTTTTATAATATTGAGACTGACATTTTTACATGGAGTAAAAAAAAAACCTTTATTAGCTTTCGTAGTATTGGGACTGATATTCTCATTGATCATAGGCCAAAGTTGTTGCCTATTTTTAATAGCTTTCGTGATGAATTTGTCGAGGGCATCCTTAATGCCCCGCTATCGTATAGACCCTATGTAGGTATGAGTTTCGGGGACCCCAATAAAATATTTTGTTTACCAATTGTAAAAAAAAAAGAATAATAACAGGGTAGTATGCGGAGTGCAGTGATGGACGTCTTACGGCTGATGTGATGATGATACAGGATTCATGGGCTGGAGGCTGCGAATGTCATAAGCCCCGAAGCTTTCCCTTTTTGACGGCCTTATCATGCTGGTAAAGAAAAAGGATAGCATAGAACGCAAGTGTTGATAACCGTGAAAAAAAAAATGATAACAACATGCCTGAACGGAAATTGCTTCCTCTGATAGCTTGGAACATCGATTGACTTCATAGGTGGTCACTATTTAACCACGTCAGGCATAGCTAGTGGTTACATCAGGTGCATTCTTTACCTATTAAATCGAAATGACTGATTTTGTAACCTCTGTTCAAATACGTCCACGTGTCATTCGATCTACGTAATGCCCCCTTGTATTTGAACTTACGTTCATAAACGCTTTAGGCGCGTGGCAACGGTCAGGTGAATCTTAGCACGTTTAAACGTTGGTACTCTTAGTTAAGTGTCCTTTAAAATATGCTCACTTCCTTCGAGTATAGTAATGAGATTTCAATGTTACAAGTCCTTCCATGATGATCATTTGGCAGCAACCAAACTGTTGGGTTAACCGAGTTACGAAGTACAGCCTCCTGGAGTTGCTTCTAGGTACGAGTAAAGTAGCCTAACCTCTAAATGTCATGTTTGTCGATTACACACACAGGCTGTAATTTTATCTAAGTGAAGCACGACAACATACTAGTGATAATACGGAGAGTAACGCATCCTATTACAGGAGTTGTTAATCAGCTTGCTGCTGATGTGGTAATAGACATGGGCCTCCCCCATGTTGGAGCGGTTTCACCAATTGTAAAAAAAAAAAAAAAAAAACAACAAAAAACGCTACGCTTGGCGGGCTGTTTGGCGGTACAGTATGAGCGTGAAGGACGATGTTGCTTGTCCTCAAATTTTTAGTCCCTTAGTCACTTCTTGTGAAACCCTTGGGAAGAGATGGGGTGGTGTATTGCTCTGAGGCAGCGCCACTGGCTGATTTCTAGACAAAAGCTTAGTTTCACAAGTTACCTAACTTTGTGTTGTTACAAATGGAGAAGCGTTACCTACCACTTTAGATATCAAATACCGTCAGTTATTGAGGACAGACTACGTTAAATGCCCGATAGTGACAGTATTATTGACTTGGACAGAATTGATGATGGAGAGACTGAACCTCGACCATCTACTAGTGCAGATTAAGGACTTTTGTACGTGACCGTGATTTTAACGTTCACTTGTTTGTATTTTGAACCTTAGACGTAAACAATTTTTCGCAACTGGATGCCAATAGCCTCAGCCATTCGTAGACGTAGGCATAAAACACCGAGTTATTTTCTCGTTGCTGTGCGGCCACAACTGTGTGTGGCGTGCGTTTGGCTCGCAGGCGTATCACCGGAGGGAGGTGATGTTGGCAATTACCAAAATTAGGTGAAGTTCGAGATCGCTGGATGCGATAATGTGGTTGGACACCGCCGGAGGGAGGTGGTCCAAGAGTCGCCAGGTAGGGTGACTGTTGTTTGTTTGGGCACCGGATGGAGGTGGCCCAGAGTTGCCAAGATGGGTGACTGTTGTGGTGATACAAAATAAGGAGCGTAACCAAACCAAGTTAGATCCCAAATACCGAGGGCCGTTCAGGGTCGTAGAGGTCTTAGAAGGTGACAGATACAAATTACAAGCTTTGAATTTGAGACGAAGTTACAAGATGCCCATGACCGTTTACGTAGTATGTCCGAAGGTTATTTGCCTCCGGATGTTGACGATGAATCTGGTGCAGAGGCGTCTACCTTTCAATGTTAATTGTATTGACAGATCGTAACTCAATCAATTGTGTACAGTTGTAATTTTTTTCTTTATCGTTTATTTTTGTGTGTAGTACTGAAGTATTCCAACATGTTTCAGCGGTAAATGAAGAGTGCTGAATGGCGCTATATGTTTGCATGAATTGGCTGCTGCTTGTTTTGTCAGACTCGTTCTGTCATGATGTGTAGCAGGTACATTCGTGTTTTTGTAAAAAAGAAGTATCCCGTTTACCGGCTAAAACTGTTGATGGTATTCCGTCGCCTGTACTGGCGATGATGGTATTCCGTCGCCTGTATTGGCGATGATGGTGTTCCATTGCCTAGATTGGTGATGATGGTGTTCCATTGCCTAGGTTGGTGATGATGGTGTTCCATTGCCTAGATTGGTGATGATGGTGTTCCATTGCCTAGATTGGTGATGATGGTGTTCCACTGCCTAGATTGGTGGTGATGGTGTTCCGTCACCTGGACTGGTGATGATGACTGATTGGTATTCCGTCGCTTGGCGTTAGTGATGATGATTCTTTGTGGTGTCCCGCCACCCGGATGTGGTGATGTTTAGTTCTGGTGTTCCGTCGCTTGTGATTTGCGATGATGATTATGTTCCGTTCTATGTGCCCCTAAAAGTTGTAAATGGTTGTAAGGTTTCAAGCCTTGCAGCTGTGATTTACCTTGGAGACCTAAACTGATTTGAGATTGTTTGAGTTACGATGCTAATGCTGAGGTTTATTTAGTTTACGAGACTGAAATTATTTTGGTTTTTTGAGACTGTTAAAATATGTCATTACCATGATTGTAGTCTTGAATTAAAGCTTCACATTATTAGTGTTGCTTTTATTCCTTGAGCTGTGGACCTTCCTAATGAAGGTCAGGATTGGCCGAACGAAATGGAATCTACTGGTTACCCTTTTCTTTTTCAGGTTAGTCACCCGAGGACGTGTGACTCGCAGGATGGCCGTGTCGGAGTGTCATTGAAAACGCGACCAATACCAGCTCGAGATAAGTTTACATAGTTACACTTTGTTTGGATCAAACGTCAGGTATTAATACCTGGGTGAAACCGGTGGTGGCGTGACAATCGCTTGTACTCGTGAGCCGATCGTATGTGGTAGCAAAGATGATTAATAACGGTAGGCTGTTTGAATGAAGTGGCCACACTGAGTGGAGAAGCCATATTAGCTGGACGTCAGTCTCGGGACAGACACTTTTTGACGGAGCGTCGAGCAGAACACAAGTAGTGGTGATCTGTGAGCAAAATGGACGTGTCACGCCATCGCTGTGATCACCGCGTTTGCATCCATTGTTATCCAAGGCATCCTGTACAATTTCGATTACCAAATGATCAAGACTATTGAAGAAGGACCTCTGTGATATAGCTGCATTGTTATTTCGACGCCCAATACCGAAATAGTTAAGGACATGAACCACGAGGCCATCCATAACCTAACCTAACCCTTCGAGATATATATATATATATATATATATATATATATATATATATATATATATATATACTAGCGACCCGCCCCGGCTTCGCACGGGTGCAATGCTGATACTAAATACACTACAGAAAAACTGAGAACGTTGTATATAAAAACATAGCGGCCCGCTCCGGCTTCGCACGGGTATAAAATATATAGCCTATGTGATTAAAATCGATTCAGTAGTTTTGATTTATTCATTACTGCCCGTGGCCCGCACGCGTTAAATTTGGAGTAAAACAATCCCCCTTTCCCTATACCATAAAGATTTCCTGCTATCTTTGGAATATCTAAATTCATACACTACTTTTTACATTTTTAACTATTTATTTTATTTTTACACCATATTACAGAATGTCTTTATAAACAACGTTCACAGCTTTCTTGTCATTAGACAATACAAACATGTTTTCTCTGGAGGTCACTCTTGAAAGAGCGACATACAGTTGTCCATGTGAAAAACAGTCAACGCTCAAATCTAAGCCTGCAACGTTGAAGGTTTGACCCTGCGATTTATTAATGGTCATTGCAAAAGATGTCTTTACCGGAAACTGTAAACGTTTAAATTGGAAGGGTAAATCCGACGGTATCAGAGGGATTCGGGGAATCAATACATCTTCTCCGGTACCACATCCTGTGAGTATTGTGCACTCTATTATGAAAGTTTTCAATGATCTTACCAGCAAACGCGTGCCATTGCAAAGTTTAGGTATACAATTATTTATCGTATAATTACTGATACGTTGTCGCGCTGAAAAGCACGTTTAATTTATATTTTAAAACTACTATCATACAATTATTTATCGTAACTTACGCGCTGAAAATAAACGCGTCCGATCGCTCCTAAATTCAAAGTGCTATAGGGAAAACCGCGGCCTCAGACGCGCTATTTATACGCACGCTCTTGCCGCACCGGGCGGCCGGCCGGTACCGCCGCAAACGCTACGTCCCGCAATTTTTAAATCTGTAATATCTTCGAAAATATTCACTTATATCTTAGAAAATATTCACTTAAATCATACGGTGTAAAGGGCCATATAGATCTATATTAAATGAACAATGTTTTCAAGGGATTTAATTGGTTAAGGATTAATGCTGTATTGGTTAAAATCGCTTCGAAAATTAGCCAAAAAAAATGACAAAAAAAAGTTATTGTGGGTTATCCATAAGAGATAGACATATACCATCACGGACTTTTCTGTAGACCTTTTCAATGTGTACAATACTTAGTACATTATTTTGATAAAACTCGTAGGGTTCAGCCTGCGTTTGCAATGTAAGCGGAAAAAATGTAATTATTTACGACATCACATTAAAAACCTCAAAAATAACAGTACTTCTCCACTATTTAATGGATGTTATTATACATATAAACCTTCCTCTTGAATCACTCTATCTATTAAAAAAAACCGCATCAAAATCCGTTGCGTAGTTTCAAAGATTTAAGCATACAAAGGGACATAGGGACAGAGAAAGCGACTTTGTTTTATACTATGTAGTGATATATATTAGGACATACTAACATACAGTATGGACACTCCCTGCCGCTCTCTAGATTCCGACCTCACCCCCTCGTCACTCAGACTGATGCAGATTGGTTACAGTTTCTTTTTGCCGAACGTATAGGATTTCGCCGCCATTTTGTTTGTTCCGTCATTCGTTTTTTGAAATGTCATTTCTGACCTGTTTTATGAAGTGTCCAGGGTGTGCCCAAACTAAGACCAACTTAGGGCAAGCTACTCGTAATGTAAAGCCTGTATAATATTATCTGGAAACCTTGCTTGTTTGACTCTTTCGGCGCTAGACACTGTAACTACATTCTGTTAATGTGACTGAACTTCTTATATGTGTCTCCTGTCTTAGACGTTGATTTGTCATCTGTGGCGCGTTGGTTTACGTTACTTGGGCTTATAGTTCTGAAGCTAAATTCTGTCAAAAATATCCACTACACTAATCTTAGAACTCTTTTATTATTTTTTTATTTTATATTATCGTATCAGCTCATATACGTCCCCAGCGAGGAGCTCGAGCCTACCCTGAATTAGGGCGATCGGGCCTTAGCCGACCACGCGGGCCCAGTGCGGGTTTGTCGACTTCACACATAACCTGCGAGTTTCTCCGCAGGCGTGAGCAGGTTTCCTCACGATGTTTTCCTTCAGCGTAAGAGCGTCGGCTAAACGTACAGGCTAGGGCCGCCGCGTCATGTCCAGGAAGTCGTGGTTCGAATCCTGCCACGTACTAATGTGATTTCGAATTAAGATTTCATTTTTTTTTATTAAATCGATCACAAAATTACTTTTTCAGACTTTACATATTTGTGATGTCATATTTTAGAAAAAAAAAGTGTTTTTGACGCATGATAAAAAGTAACTTATATGACTTAGTGGAAAATATCCTTATTTTAAAGCTAGCCTTTACCCGCGGCTTCGCTCGCGTGGGCATCTTTTTTATAACTGTCTTTGAGAGTGAATGATGTGCAAGCCGCAAGCGGCTCGCTAGCGTAAAAATAGCATATGTCACTCAGAAATAATGTAGCTTTCTACTGGTGTAAGAATGTTCAAAATCGGTTAAGTAGTTCCAGAGATTACTTCCTACAAACAAACTCACAAACTTGTAAACTTTAACTCTTTATAACACTTATTAGTAGAATAAATATAATAATTCTTGAAATATAAGTTTCCGTTACAGTAACTGATGGGTTGATCCACAATGAAATTGTGTTCCGTTCTATGCCTGGCGTTGGCAAAGAAACAGAATATGTTTTCACAGTGAATACTCCTAAGGGAAATTTGTGAATAACGGCAAAAAATATTGGTTGTAGAAGCTATGGCATTTCGTGACGAATGATGTACTCGTAGTTAAACTAGGATACGTTTCTCAGGTCTAAAGGTTTATTAAATATAAAAACTATTTCCTATTCCTAAATTCCATAAAGTCTTATCATCATACGGCTCATGTACGTCCCCACCGAGGGGCTGGAGCCTACCCTGTATTAAGGCGATTGGGCCTTAGTCGACCACGCGGGGCTAGTGCGGGTTTGTCGACTTCACACATAAGCTGCGAGTTTCTCCGCAGGCGTGAGCAAGTTTCCTCACGATGTTTTCCTTCATAAGAGCGTCGGATAAACGTACATATGAAATCTCAATTCGAAATCACGTTGGTACGTGGCAGGATTCGAACCCCAACCTCCCGGATAGGAGGCGGCGGCCCTAGACGTTACGCCACCGATGCTCCATAAAGTCTTATCATCATCATCAAAGTCTTATGCTGAAAACCATTTTGGGAAAACGTTATAATATGACGCTTATGGCTAGATAGAGAAGTTTATACTTACAATTTGATCGCTATGAGGCGCATCAAACTTATCTCCAGCCCAGTTATTTTATTGAAAGCAAATAATTCATTAGGTATTTTCTGTAAAGGCAGGCTAGCTTCCAAAAAATCCTTTCAGTTAAAATGAAATGAAGGTATGAATAGAATTTCCAATCAGGTTGCTTCCTAAAGGTGCTTATTCACCGACTTTGCTAGGATGAGTTGCGATGAGCGAGAATTGATATCTTGCCGCCGGCGCATCTCTACCAAAGATGTGAGTCGCAAGCTTACGATTGTCTCGCGCTATATAGCGATGACCATCGCGAGAAATCGCTATCTAGCATTAGACATCGCGAGATTGTGGGGTTCATACAATTTAACTGGTACTATATTATTTCCCTGTCTAGATTCTAGCTATAACTACCTCGTCGCTGATTTCTTGCTTTCAAATTCAATTTATTTATTTTTTATATAAATACACAGGTGTTAAACAAAATTAATGTGCTTTGTGACGCACAAAATTAGAATCAAATATGACCTGTCATTTATGACGCACAAAATTAGAATGGAAAAAAACTACATAATATATGCAAAGGCACTCAATCAGGTTCAATAAAAATAAAGTTAAAGTAAAATTCCAGAATATAATATAAAGTAATGTCGAAATAAATTCTTATATCATAGTAAACCTAAATTAAAATCAAAATCAAATGGATTTATCACTTGAAAATTCATTAATTGTGTAGTACGCTTTTTCCGTCAAAAAAGTATTCAATTGTCGTTTAAAACTACTCATGATATTTAAGTCCCGTATTACTTTAGATATTTTATTTTATATTTTAGGAGCCACTGCAAATATACTACTGTGAAAGAGCGTAGTTTTACATGGTACGTGGCACAGACGATCGAAGCGTCGCCCTCGTGTGCTACACTGAAATATTGTGGAGGTAATCCAATAAAAACTGCAGTTTCATATATACGAGTATACAGAGCTAGTACGTTAAGTAGCCTAAATTGTAGCACACACATGTCCAGTTTATATATTCTAAAGATGGCCCTTATGCATCTTTTTTGGGATCTTAGTACCGCCTCCTTGCCAGTAGCATTTCCCCTGAAAATTATTCCATATTTTAAAGATTCACATAGCCATGATAAGCTGCGAGCACTGCTTTGCGATCTACCGTTGAATTTTCTTTAATTTGCCATGTTAATAAACGTTGTATGCTTACAGCAACAGGGTTCAATTACGTACTAGCAAATATTTCAATTCTCGCCTCGCACATCCTCGCTCATCCAGACAATTATAATCCACTGAAGATGCGCCAAGAGGGAATTGAAACTTTATACTACAAAGTTCAATTGTCGCTCGCCTCATCTTAGCATAGCCGGTGAGTTAGCGGCTTCAACCAGACATCTCAATCGGTAGCCCACCTTCAATCAGACGACCCTATAGCTACCTAACTGGAGGTGACTTTGGCGAGTTTATTTGATTGATTACTTATCTAGTTTAAATTCAACTCAGGACAGTAATTGAGAGTATTTTTATAAATAATTTTCGAAACACCTAAGAACTTTTAGGTACAAGCTTTTAATATAGCATTGTCACGCGATATACATACTCGTATGCATGAAAAATTTCAGCTCAATCGGAAACTGGCAAGTGGGTCAAATTTATCTTGCAAGATTCCACCCGAACAAACATACATACTCGTACATTGGAAGTTACATAAAAGCTTGTAAAATGGTTTAATTATATACTCGGTACTTAAATATTTTTTATAAAAATACTCTCAAATATTTTTCTGAGTTGAATTTAAACTAGAGTCATAATTTATGAAACATTGTGAGAAAACTAGCTGTTTCCTGCGGCTTCACCCGCGTAGACAACGTTTCTATGACTTTCCGAGGGTGCGCAGTGCGCAAGTAGCATATGTGTTAATGTGTTAATCCAGATCCTAATCTGTCTACCTACCAAATTTCAGCCAGATCCGTTTAGTAGTTTTTGTGTGAAAGAGTAACAAACATACATCCATACATTCTCACAAACTTCCGCGTTTATAATATTAGTGGGATTAGTAGGATAATCTGACATGTATAGATGATTTCAGTAGGTAATAGATATCTTAGGATGCATCTGAAAATTTCCTACAGAACGCGAACTAGTTAATGGCGAAGATGACTCGTATTGCTAAATACAGACGTCTTTTGCAATTCTTACACAAATAGATTCGATCATAAGTACTAAATCCGTATGGCAGATCCATTTTTTTTAACGTGACCTCCCTGAAGGTAATCCTCTCTTATAAATAATAAATAATTCTTTATTCAGGCAACCACGAACGAACTCACAAACAGAAAATTCAGTACACTATAAAATAAAATAAATTCATTTCAATAAATTCAAATCAAGTTGTCAAAATAAAACGTAAAATCAGTCACAGATTACAATTAAAATAAACAAACTGTCAATGTTTTTTCACCGCCATTAGAACCGCGGCATGTCTAGCGCAGCAATGCCTTATTTATGGACAGTTATTATGGTGTTCCTCCATCTATATCTTGTCATTAGCCTGACGACATGTATTTGTATTCACCTCCTCAAATGCATCTTGCCTAACCTGTCGGCCTGTACATTACAACATTTCAATGCGAAACTGCAGGTGGGAAGAAATCAAACGATATAATGACATTTAAAAGTTAACGCACTAACTTGACTCTTTTATGACAGAGGAAGTGAAACACAAGAAAGAACAACAATGTTAAAAATAGAAGTGGTAATAATTGATCTATAATTTAATTTATTTTTCTTACAATCTGACTGACGCTTCCGTAGCTCAGAGACAAAGTTCACTGGCTTTACACAGGAGGTCGCGGGTTCGATTCCCGGCGGGTCAATTGTAAGACTCGGTTTGGTTTGTGGTAGGCATTTTCTAAGCCCGCCTGGCTAGCTACCACCATCTTATTTTTTTTTATTATTATTTTTTTTTATTTTATTAATTTAGGAAACAAACAGTCTTATATATAGTATTACATATAAATTTTAAATTAAAAACGACCTGGAGTTCCACTTAATAAAAATAAAACATGAAATATACGAGCCCTGAGACAATATTAATTTTACAACTATTTTTAATTTAACTTATTTCTAATCGCACTTTTAAAGGCACCCAAAGTAGTATTAAAAATGTCTACATCAGAAAAGTCATTATTGAAATTGCGTGTCGATCGTCTGAAGAAACTATTTTTGGCAGAATTTGTCGAAAAAGGAGATATTGAAAAGGTTTTTTTTTGTGCGAGAGGTTTTGTGATCTTATCTAAGTCTTGCCGCCAAATATCAATGTTGATATCATTGGTGTGTTCCGGCATGAAGGTAACATAGCCAGTAGTTCCCCATTGCGTTGGGGAATCTTGGTAAGCCCGCTTCTATCTTCGGCAACATCGTCACTTACCACCAGGTGAGATGTTGTCAAGGGTTTACCAATTGTGAATAATAAAAAAAACGCATGAAAGAGCCCACTCTACTGCAGCTGTAGTCCAAGACGTATTTGCACAGCTGTCGACGTACAATGCAACGTGCATTTTTGAATAACTTTAGCATTGGCAGTTACTCCTGGGATGATGGGAGATTTAATTGACTTGTATCTATTCAATCGAATGTATCTGTAAGGTTTCAAAGCGGTCGTACACTGCGACTTGTGTGGTCGCATTAAACACGGTCTAAATTGTTATTGGCGACTGACTCGGTGGCTCAGTGGTTAGTGCTCGCGATTACTGTTCCGAGAGTCGTGGGTTCGATCCCCACTCAGGGCAAACATTTGTGTGATGAGCATATTTGTTTGCTCTGTGTCTGGTTGTTAAATATCTATTTAAGTATGTATTTAAACGTATCAAAATAAGTATGTATATCAGTCTCTGGTTCCCATAACACAGGGACTTCTAACTTTGGGGTCAGATGACCATGTGTGATTTGTCCTAGAATATTTATTTATTTATTGGCGATTAATAGATCATTTCCGTGATTTGCAACGTATATACGTTAAGCCGTTAGTGCCGTATGCTTTCAATAGATGGCAACCATCCTTAAGCCATGAAAGAGGCCTTGTATGTATTGTGGAAGCCTTGGGATTCCGAGAGGGTTGTAGCTTAACTAAAAATGAAATGCTAGAAGATATTCCCTGGAGTTTTAGTAGATTACTCCTTTGGAAATGTTTTTTGTATACAGTACGCGGTACGAAAAATGTATGGGAAGTGAAATCGAGTGTTAACTGGTTAACCAAAGTTTTAATACCAGGATTGCTAAGACTCCATTGGCCATACAGCCTAAACCGCAAGACCGGAGGCCGAGCTCCAAGTAGGGCGAAGCCTGGAGCACTCCCTGTAAGGCTGGAGGTCGAGCTTCATGTAGGAAAAAACAACTTGACAAATATTTTTGTTTCAATTTTAACTTGATTGTTTTTACTTTGCGTTTCAGTGAGATCTATAGAAGAGTATCCTAGAGTTTCTATGTAATCTACTGAGCTTCTGTCCATTGCAAGCGCACTGTTAAACTTAGCATGCGGCTGGTGCGTCGCGCCCGAGCAGATCTACAACCAGAAACCGAATTACTATCGAAAGCATTACAAGTATACCTTAAAAATTTAAATGTTTAACTTTTTATAATTAAATATTAATCGGTAAATGAGCGTCGGTGGCGTAAAAAGCGTCGGTGGCGTAAAGAACGTCGATGGCGTAAAGGTTACGGCCGCTACCTCCTGTCCGGGAGGTCGTGATTCGAATCCTGCCACATACCAATGTGTTTTTTTGAATTTCGATTTCATATGTACGTTTATCCGACGCTCTTACGGTGAAGGAAAACATCGTGAGGAATCTTGCACACGCCTGCGAAGAAACTGGAAGGTTGTGTGTGAACCAACCCGCACTGGGCCCGCGTGGTCGACTAAGGTCCGATCGCCCTAATTCAGGGTAGGCTCGGGCCCTTCGGTGGGGACGTATATGAGCTGATATGATGAACGTTACACGGCCAGCGCGCATAGCAAGTACGCCCGATTAACGATTGTAAGGAAATCCTTAGAGTGCTTAATTTGCTAGCTCAGCTAGCTAGAGAATCTAGACCTACAACACCAAATCATGCCACTTTCTTGTTTCCTGCACCTACACAACGTTGTGCCAATCGGCTCTAATAAGCGGCTTGAAAACTTCCGACAATGTAGTTCGCCCCACTGGCCCTACAACCTCCACAAATCCGGACTTGATTATGTAGCGTAAACTTCCCTAAATACGGGAAGTTACGCCTGCCCTAGCAGTGGAAACGATGTGAGTTGTTGAAATACCTACCTTATTTCACCTAAGGTAAGTGGTATAATTGAAAACCCGAAACACGTTAAAAAACCGACTTCCATCGCAACAACTTAGTACATTTTTGCATTTTTTTTGGTTTTAGTTATTTTTTTAATAAAATACTAAACCGATTTTGATTAAATTTATATAGGACTACACGGGAAGCATTATCTTTCAAATAAAACAATAATCATAAAAATCAGTTCACCTAGTCAAAATTTATGAGGTAACACACATTAAAAAAAACATACAGAGAAATTGAGAACCTCCTCCTTTTTGGAAGTCGCTTGAAATGTAAGTAAAATTTCTTTTGTAAAAATTACAGCGGTAACTTCTCATTGCATTTTATTCATTACAAATTATGTATGCAGTATGCAAATCCAGCGTCGAGGGAGGCGAGAGATGTATTGATTGCACCTCTAACGAACCGCCGCCATTTTGTTCTTTTTTATAGGATTTAGTAGGCAAATCATCCATTTTTTTTTTATTTTATTCTTCTATCAAAGCGGCCTATGGTAGCGTGTATTTTCAACCGACTTCCAAAAAGGAAGAGAGTTTGACTGTTTGCTTTTTAGGGTTCAGGACACCCAACGCGTGACCAACGGATACCTCCGCTGTCTGTATGTCTGTCCGCCCGTCAGCGGACTGTATTTCATGAACCGTAATAAGTAGATAGTTCAAATTTTCACAGAGTATGCATTTTTGTTTCTGCTATAACAACAAAATACTAAAAATTAGAAAAAAATGAAAAATAAGGGGTTCTCCACATAAAAAACGTGTTTTTTTAGGTCCTCAGAAGGATTTTTTATTTAGCTCTTTCGTAAAAATGATAATACATACAAACGTGAAACTTGGTGTAGTTGTAGAACGAATACTGATGTAAAACAACAAATAATAAAAATTGGACAAGTGTGAGTCGTACTCGTGCTAAGGAGTCCGAACTGAACGACAAAAATAGCTTATTTTGTCGCTCGCATTGATGTCTTTTGTTTTTGTGCGAATAGGTATCATTGTCATTATGTTATGTAGTTGTGTGGAGAGGTCTGGTGGTACGGAACCCTTAGAATGCTAGTCCGACTTGCACTTGGCCGATTTTTTGTGTATGTGAATCGAATTTTATGATTAGCAAAATTGTACTAAGTTGTTGCGATTTCAGTTTGCTTTGAAGCTTTACGCGTTTTTAATTATTCTGAAATAATTGTGCTACATCGTTTGTTCCAAAAATATATTATGATTTTCATGCCTAATAAAATTCTAGCTTTTATATTTCAATTTAATTCAATATATTTATTCAAAATGGGTGCAAATTACACTCTTTCTGATAGTCATAAAATAATAATTACAATGTCGTTTGTGAAGAATCAAGAAATAAACAATAATTAGTTAATAACGTCAATATTAAATCCTTGATATAAACCAGATTATGTCATTAGAACCAGAAAACAATATGACACGAAAATTTATACATAAAAATCATTGAATGCATTTAACAAGAGTAGGTCACGAGTATAACGCGAGTGTCAGTACAGATCTATACAGTTTCTTGTACAGATCTATAATTATTTTTTTCACGTACATTCAATACTTATCACCGTTAAATTAGAAAACCTTTATTTAATTCACCAAAGTCAAGAAAAACGTATCTTTCCAATATAAAAGCTCACATGTTTTGTTACCCATTTGCTATAGTATGGCCAAAAAAACTGAGCATTATACACTACGTCGTAGCGTCGTAGTCCGTAGCACGCTTGCAGCGAAAACTTATTATTTTATTTTCGTAATACGATGAACTTTATAGGAAGTAAAAGCATATATAAAAGTTGACTAACTTAAAGCAGAGCTTCTAGAACTCTCTAGATCTAAAAAGTTAATAATAAACAAAAGTATTCGCGGACGGTTGTGTTACATTTTTTTTAAACCGAAAGTAACAAATTAATTCATGTCAAAAACTGCTCATCTAGTCATGAATCTAAGCACAATATACTATTAACAATACTACATGACATATATGCAATTAACTGTATCACATTTTGAAAACTACTATGTCCGTGTAACAAGAAAAAACGAAGAAGATTAGCGAAAAGCAATCTTCAGTCTAATATGTTAGTACTAATATATGTATAAGGTGTAACAAAATTAGCTGAAACTATTTTAACTGGTGCTTCTACCCATGAAACTGAACAACTTTCCCCATGAAACCCATAGTCAAATCTCAAAAAAAATTGAACTTCCCATACTAAGTTGGCTGATCAGCTGATAGAATTAGTATGGCGAGCCTAATTTTTTTTTTGCGATTTGACTATGAGTTCCATGGGGAAAATTTGTTCAGTGTCATGGGTAAAAGCACCAGTTAAAATAGTTTCAGCTAATTTTGTTACACCTTATATATACTTTGCTTCAGTATCAACAAAGTCTGTTAAATTTCAGACAGCTAAAAATAAATCCTACGGTTACAACACTAAGGTGCAATATCGGTTGCTCAACAACCCCGCCTGACAAGTTCAACAACCTTTGACCTTGCACTTGAAATTCAACAATACATACTTACGTTTTCAAGTTCTCTGAAAGCGCACACGGGCACAAACATTTAAAACTAAACAAAAGAATGCATCAAACTGAACTACACCAAAACTCGGTACGTGTATTTTCGCGTGTCACGCGTTGCACGTGCATCGGTGGCGTCACGTGTCGGGCACGTGTCGACGCGTGTCGGCGGCGATATCTCGCGCGAAACTGAGCGGCAAGCGGGTGTGTTGCGGGTTAGGACGCGGTATCTGACCGAAGCAAGATTTTCGGTGTTTCAGGTGAAAATGGGTTAGGATATGGTTTTTCTTAATGTAGATATGTAAATTTTCAAACTAATATCTAACATAAACCTAAATGCAAGCTACTTAATAATATGTTAGCGTCCCCATTGGTAGAACACGGGTATCTTCCATACATTCTTCTCATCTCAGCAAGGTCCACATACGGGCTCATCTCAGCAAGGTCCACATACGGGGGCTCAAAATCGATAGACATTTTTTTATTTCAATTTATTTTCCACAAATAGGAACAAAAAGTTGTTCTTGCACTTTTAAACTTCTTTTAGGGTTCTTCAGATTTTTTAACATGTTTTAAAAAATTTAACAATAAACTATTTTGTATTTTTTTATAAATGGCGCCTCAAAGTTATTCCTGTACGGTTGGTAATTCTATATGAATATCTGTTGTGGGAAACAAACCAAGAACCGTCATTCCGGTAAATAAGAACACTTTCATCAAAGCGTTTTTTTTAATCCTAAATTGATAATTTCTTAGCATCCTCTCAACTGATGGTAAGTGACGATGATGCCGAAGATGGAAGCGAGCTTATCAACATTCCCCAACGCAATAGGGATCTGGCTATCTTATCTTCATGCTGGAACACATCAATGCTGTCAACATTGATGTTTAGCGGCAAGACTTAGATACGATGGTGTAAGCTAACATGGTGGGCTTAGCAAATGTCCTACCATCAACCAAATCAAGTTTTAGAAAGTTACACCCCGCCGGGAATCGAACCCGTGACCTCCAAGTGTAAAACGAATGGACTAAACATTACGCCACGGAGGCGTTTAAATAGATGTCTAAACTAAACTAATATGACTGACCACGTATCATGGCGTTGTTTTTCTTTAACGATAAATTTGTGTTATGATATGACTTACAGTGGTCAATAACTCTTAACTTCTCCACTGCTGATGTTAAAATCTCTGACCAAACTCCGGAGTTTTAGGCCAGACCACACCCTGGACACTTCATACAACGGGCCAGAAATGACATTTCAAAAAAGGAATGGCGGAACAAACAAAATGGCGCCGAAATCCTATACGTTCGACAACCAAACTGTATTAATCTGGGTGACAAGGGGGTGAGGTCGCAATCTAGACAGGCAGACTAGGCAGGGAGTGTCCATACTGAATGTTAGTACTTATATGTATACTTTGGCCATACTCCACATGACACACGGGAACCAAATCCAGATTAATGGGGAATGTGGGGCTAGTGTAAAAAGCGTCGGTGGCTCAACCGGTAACGACTCGGTACATCTAACCAGAGGTACCGGGTTCAAATCTGGACGGCCAATGTACCAATGAGTTTTTCAAAAACTTACGTACATACTTACCGATTGCTTTAACGGTGAAGGAAAAACATCGTGAGGAAACCTGCACACGCCTGCGAAGAAACTCGAAGGTTGTGTGTGAAGTCGACCAACCCGCACTGGGCCCGCGTGGTCGACTAAGGCCTAATCGCCCTGATTCAGGGTAGGCTCGAGCCCCTCGGTGGGGACGTATATGAGCTGTAATGATGTGGGGCTAGTGGCAAACCCCATCACCAAAAATATTCAGGCCGCCTACAGAGCCCCTTCCACTGCTGAACGGCTGTCATCTATTGACAGCAACGGGTTAACGTGCCTTGAGTCAAGATAAATGCCACTATCAGTCAAACTCATCCTTGTCATGCGTCTGTTCCATCAAGTTACGTTGTAATTACATAAATGTGACTACTTGTACATTTTTATTTCAAGTAGTTACATTATTTTGAAATCCACATTTAATGTAACTAAAGAGACTTTTTGTCGAATTAATTACATGGTAAAAAAAAGAAAGAGAAAAAAAATACACAGACAATTGGATGGGCAAAAATAATACATTCCTGAATTAAATCCTTACTTATAACATTATAAATGTGAAAATGTGTTTGTTTGTTTGTTACCTTTTCACGCTTCAAGGCCTTGACCAATCTTAATTAAATTTGGTATGCAGGTAGCCTGTGTCACGAGGAAGGACATAGGCTACTTTTTATCCCGTGAAAATAGCATAGCCCGTTGCAGATCCTGAGGGACCTGAAAATATACTCTTTTTTGGTTAATTTCTTTAACATCGCAACGGAACAATGGACTGTGGGATTTTTTGCACGGAGATGGTTGCGAGGGAATGGGAAATGACATGATTTACTAATAAGCATATCCTGACATAGTTCCCGAGGGATCTGGAGAAAACTTATGTCCACGCTCGCGAGCCGCTTGCAGCTCGTGCACTGTGCACCATCTAAGACAGTCATAAAAACTATGTCCACGCGGGCGAAGCCGCGGGCAAAAGCTAGTTATTAATATGTACATAGGTAACCGCAAGTTAGCCTAATTCGCCCTAATTCAGCGTAGGCTCGAGCCCCTCGGTGGGGACGTATATGAGCTGATATGATGATGATGATGAAGTTAGCCTGCATCCACGTAAGCTGCAGTAAGCTAGACTGCTTCTCAACTTTTGGAAGGCTTTACATTATTTAACGCTTCTTGCCGCGTTCAAAGCTACACGTTACACACAATTGAGACGGCCACTATCGAAGTGAAGTGGGCCCTAATGTATTCCATTATTAGCGGCAGTGTCAAGGACAAAGGCCTTTGTTCCGCTGTGTGTTGGTTTTGGTCGTTGCGACCTCTTTTCAGTTTGTTTCCTGGAGAAGTCGACGATGATAATATAGCTAAGTACTTGTAACAGAAGCCAGGAATTTATTTATAATAACTGACAACGCGATACACGGTAAAAACAACAAAAGTTTCAGGCAGCAACTACAATTGTGCTTCATTATATTCTGCTGTGTTAATTTGATAAAAAAGTTGTTAATAATTTTGATAAAATTTTTAAGTGATCCCTCTGAAGGCATAATCTTTTTTTAGGATTCCGTGCCAAAGGGTAAAAACCGGAGCCTATTACTAAGCATCCGCTGTCCGTCCACTCGTCTGTCCGTCTGTCACCAGGCTGTATTTCATGAACCGTGATAGACAGCTGAAATTTTCACAGATGATGTATTTCTGTTGCCGCTGTAACAACAAATACTAAAATTTAGAAAAAGTGAAAGTCTCCATACAATAAACGAGTTTTTTTTTGGAAACGTGAAGAGACTAGCGCCATCTAATATGATTGTTTTTGAAACATGAACCTAACGCCATGCAGTATGATGGTACGGAACCCTATGTGTGCGGTTCTGACTCGCACTTAGCCGGTTTTTTATCCATAGTTGATAACCCCTGGCATCATCTCACCTGATGGTATGTGACGATGACGCTGAAGATGGAAACGGGCTTACCAAGATTCCCCAACGCAATAGGCAACTGTTAACATTTCAACGCTGTTAACATTGATGTTTACCGCAGGTTCTATCCAGTTCTATCTTATTGTCATACCGGAACACATCAATGCTGTCACGATTAATGCTTTGTCGGCAACGCATGTTTAGTTTGACAGGTGGGCTTAGAAAAAGGCCTACCACCAACCAAACAGAGTCTTACTAAGTCAGACCCCGCCGGGAATCGTACCTACAACGTCATGGTGTGAAGCAAATGGACTAATCATTACGCTAAGGAGGCGCTTATTTATCATTACCCGACTATGAAAAAGAAAGGGTAATGTTTTTGGCAGTCTATGTATGTATGGATGGATGTTCATCTGTTTCGTCGTTTTTCCTAAACAACTTAAACGGTCTTGACAAATGTGGTGTCTTTGGATTAGGGCCATCGCTCCGCTTGACATAGGATATATTATAGCATTAAACAAAACTTAATGACGGACGTTATGGGTGAATAAAAAAACCAAAACATTATTTTTTAGATATTCATAAAAAAAGGCTAAAAACCTATCGTTATAATTTTTTTTATCATAAGTACCTATCATTATGGCTTGCGACCACGGCTATTACGCCAGATGAAGAGAAAAATAAAGGCTATGATTTTAGGCGGCAATTCTTGTTTTAATTTACTAAACTTTTTTATATCAGGCGAAGGCGCCCACTGCTGGACAAACCCTTTCCCAAGGACTTCCACGAAGACCTGGCATACTCTGCCCGCATCCAGGGATTCCCGCTACCTTCACCATATCGGTGGTCCACTAAGTGGAATTTCCTACGCTAGGCACGTCTTCTGGCGCGGTCGCCACTCGAGATCTTTTCTACCCCAACGGGCATCTGTTCTACAAGCTATGTGCCCGTATATGAGACGTGTGTGTATAGGTACACATACTTATAGATATTATAAACACCTAAACACATGAGTAGAAAAAAAACTGTTCGTTACACGATTTTTGGCTCTGAGTGGGAACCGAACCCACGACACTCGATCCAGCAAGCAGGATCGCTGACCACTAGACAACCTGGTCCGTTATGTTATCGAACACATTTTTTTAAAAGTATTTTGTTTCAGACTTCACGTCCATAGTTAGTTAGTCACAAAAAAAAACAGTATAAAATTAATATACATATTGTTAGTAGAACATTAAGTTCGTCATATCAGCTCATATAAGTCCCCACCGAGGAGCTCGAGCCTACCCTGAATTAGGGCGATCGGGCCTTAGTTTACCACGTGGGCCCAGTGCAGGTTGCTCGACTTCACACACAACCTGCGAGTTTCTCCGCAGCCGTGTGCAGGTTTCCTCACGAAGTTTTCCTGTACCGTAAGAGCGTCGAATAAACGTACATATGAAATCTAAATTCGAAACACAATGGTACGTGACAGGATTCGAACCACGACCTCCCGGACAGGAGGCGGCGGCCCTAGCCGTTACGCCACCGTCGCACTGACGTAGAACATTAAGTTACAGTTAGTAAAATTATACGTAAAATTATACATATTATAATCTACATATACAAGAGCAATACTTCGGTCACCGCCAAGGGTGATCCGCCACACTCAGCGGGTGTATGTAAAAATTATTAAGTGCATCTCAATCCAGGTCCTCACATTCGTCCAGCCTGATTTCCAGGATGTCCTGGATGCTGTTGAAGCCACCGCGCAGCCTGCCGAGCGCCGCGGCTCACCGTTTGCGACTTAAGGCTTGAAATCCGTCTACTTGCGCGTCCGCAAACACCCCCGAAGCACCCCGAATCGTAATTACTATAACTGCACACAGTCCACACGCTACAAGTGCTTAGACATGTACAGTAGGCCCCAATCAATGTTAGTTTGACCTGAGCTGTAAACCTACAGAACCTGTGTGCGCACGCTCTGGTTGAAAGTGCCCTGCACTCCCCCGGTATCTGTCATCATAATCTATTCCTAGCGATATTTTGATGATTTAAATTCTTATTAATTTTAAGCATGTGTTTTATTTCAAATATTATACTTGTTTTCAAGCGACTTCCAAAAAGAAGGAGGTTCTCAATTCGTCTGTATGTTTTTTTTTTATATTTGTAACCTCATAACTTTGGGCTGGGTGAACTGATTTTAATGATTCTTTTTTTATTTGAAAGCTAGTACTTCCCGTGGAGTCCCATATAAATTTTAACAAAATCGGTTTAGTACTTTATTAGAAAATTAACAAAAACCAAAAAATAATAATGCAAAAATATACTAAGTTGTTGCGATGGAAGTCGATTTTTTAACGTGTTTAGCGTTTTCAATTATGTTAATTAGCTCTGGTCGAAAGTGCCTTGCACTCCCGGTCTCTGTCATCATAATCTATTCCTAGCGATATTTTGATAATTTAAATATTTTTTTTTTTTTATGCACAGTTGGTAAACCCTTGACAACATCTCACCTGGTGGTAAGTGAAGATGTTGCCGAAGATGGAAGCGGGCTTACCTAGATTCCCCAACGCAATGGGGAACTGGCTATCTTATCTTCATGCCGGAACACACCAATGATACCAACATTGATATTTATATTCTTATTAATTTTAAGGGTGTGTTTTATTTCAAATATTATACTTGTTTTGTAAATTCGCTCTGATCGAAAGTGCCCTGCACTCCCGGTCTCTGTCATCATAATCTATTCCTAGCGATATTTTGATAATTTAAATTCTTATTAATTTTAAGCAGGTGTTTTATTTCAAATATTGTACTTTTTTTGTAAATGGTATTATACTGTGGATGGTTATTGTAATCACAAGCAACCGCATCCGTGACGTAATAACGGTTAGTCCATTAGCTTCACATCACGAGGTCGCAGGTTCAGTTTTCACTGGAGTCTAAATTTGTAAAACTTGTTTGATGTGTTCCGGCTTGAAGATAAGATAGCCAGTTGCCCATTGCTTTGGGGAA
Source organism: Coleophora flavipennella (assembly GCA_947284805.1). Classification (NCBI taxonomy): domain Eukaryota; kingdom Metazoa; phylum Arthropoda; class Insecta; order Lepidoptera; family Coleophoridae; genus Coleophora; species Coleophora flavipennella. The sequence goes on from OX369275.1 coordinate 1,619,355, forward strand.
AATTAGTAAGCCCGCTTCCATCTTCGGCATCATCGTCACTTACCACCAGGTGAGATGATGCAAGGGCGTACCGATTCTGGATAAAAAAATAGGTACTTTACGCGGTTTACACGTCGGAAAATACCTTCCCTCAAAATGAACCGCATAAGATTTTTGAATATCTAAATTGGTTGGCTAGAATTTTCTCATTACCAAGCTCACCTGATAGCATGGCGACACAGGCTGACAGGGTAATTTTTACATTAGATATATTATCTAATTTATCGGTGGCGCGTGACTTGGCATCACTTGTGATTTTTTCTGCTATAAACAAGTACTGGTTTCGAATATGATGTCTAGCTCAATAGATACTAAATGACACGTATTGAAATTCTTTGTGATCAATTTTAAAAGTTTATGAACTTAATGGAAACTTATAATCGTTTTAATGATGGAGCCAAATGATAGCCATGAAGTAAATCTTAAAATGGCACATAGCTTGTAGAATGGATAGCCGTTGGGGTAGTAAAGTTCTCGAAAGGCAACCGCGCACCGGAAAACGTAGCGTAGGCAGGCGGACCGATGACCTGGTGAAGGTCGCGGGAAGCCGATGGATGTGGGTAGCGCAGAACCGGATTTCGTGGAAATCCTTGGGGAGGCCTATGTCCAGCAGTGGACGTTCTTCGGCTGATATGATGATGATGATAAAATCTAAAAATCTTGTCCTGATCGGATATTTGTACAAAAGTAACTCTTTCTAAGGTTCCGTAGTCAAAATAGGAACCCTTGTAGTTTCGCCATTTCCGTCTGTCCATTAGTATATTATCACATCCGTGTTACTCATATAGCTATAAAGTTGAAATTCGGTATGTTTACATAAATCTGAATGCCGCCGCCGCTGCCTTCTGTTCGGGAGGTCGTGGTTCGAATCCCGCCACGTACCAATGTATTTCTAATTTAGATTTCATATGCACCTTCATCCGATGCTCTTGCGTTGAAGTAAAGCATCGTGAGGAAACCTGCACACGCCTGCGAAGAAATTCTAAGGTTGTGTGTGAAGTCATAAACAGTCTGAGCCCGCGTGGTCGACTAAGGCTTGATGGCTCTAATTTAGGGTAGTCCCCTCGATGGGTACGTGTACGAGCTGATATGACGCTTACAAACATATGGAAAAAAAATTATTAAAGAATTTTTTTTATTCACAATTGGTAAACCCTTGACAACATCTCCCTTGGTGGTAAGTGACGATTTTGCCGAAGATGGAAGCGGGCTTACCAAGATAAGATTCCCCAACGCAATGGGGAACTGGCTATCTTATCTTCATGCCGGAACACACCAATGATATCAAAATTGATATTTGGCGGCAAGACTTAGATAAGATGGTGGTAGCTAGCCAGGCGGGCTTAGAAAATGCCCTACCACCAACCAAACCGAGTCTTACAATTGACCCCGCCGGGAATCGAACCCGCGACCTCCTGTGTAAAGCCAGTGAACTTTACCTCTGAGCTACGGAGGCGGTAAATTTTGAGTTACATGTAAAATGTGCATGTTTTTTTATTACGTACGTCATCGTGCTGGGTACTGTTGAATGAGTCTCAAAACTAATGAGGGTTTGCTAAAAACATTTTGTAGATAAGTGATTTGTCAACTAAATATAAAGTTTTTTTGGTGATTTCTGTAAGAGTTATATGTCTCCACCCCTTACCAGCTAAACAGCTATTTCAGGAAATTTGAATGATATTGAAATTAGTAGGTAATTTAATTAATTTAAAAGTAAAAGTATCACTGTCAAGTAGGTTTCTTAGCTTTGGAGTAGACCAAAATTCATATAAAAAATGTCTATGCTCTAAAGGATCTAAAAATATAATAGATTATATTAATGGCAATTATATTATATTAATATTATTTATTGTACTCCAGCAAATACTTTAATCTGAATCATGTCATTTTTTGTAATTAACACAGGCCAGCACATCAAGCTACACACTTTGGACTTTGTACCGTTCTTATTCCGAACGCGTATGGATCAGAATCGCACTACGAGTGTCTAGCTTGATGTGCTGGCCTCTGTACATTAAGGTTTTTGATGTGTTACATCTTTCCTCTCGCTTTCCTGCAATCTGTGGGAGTAATTTTATGAAAAAGGACGGAAATGTGTAACAAGAATTGCGGTTTTTCTCAGTCACGAAGGTTAAGGAAACATGGCCATACCGCCCTATTATTTTTGTCATCAAGCCTAAGAAAACATGGCCATGCCGCCTAATACGAGGCTGGAGGTAGCTGTTACACATCATATGCGACACTGCAAGGCTCGCTCGTTTTTTAATAATTAAATGTGTATGTAAACACCTTTTTAAAATAAATATTTTTGAATTTGGTCCAATTTATGATGTATTGTTGGATTTGTAAAAAAATCAAGTATTTTTCATACATAATATTATGAAAAACAATACAATATATATTACAATTGCAACTCCACCAGCACGATGCTATCCACACCGCCACAAACAGGGAAAAAATGGAAGTACCTAACTCGGCCCCAATCTACATCTACGGACTCGACTTTATGATGGTCACGATCCCCAACCCCTCTGGGGTTACGACTTAGAAGAAGATTATGTAATACTGTTTTACGTATCAACTGTAAAAATAATTATGTTTCATGAATATACATTTATTTTTGAATAGCCTACTGAACCCTACTTTGCGCAAGGTCCGACACGCGCACGACCACTTTTTGTTCAGTAATTCATTCTTCTATATCCTTACGCTAATATTTTACATTCTGTGCTAGCGTCCCAAATAAGTGCTGTTGCTGCAGATTTCCTCGCTGCCTGTCTAATCAGTGATATTTGAAAACCTGGTGATTTTGGATGATTTAATTTTTACTTGTTTGCAATTAATCTCTTTTTTTTACTTTATGACTAGCTTTTACCCGCGGCTTCGCCCGCGTGGACATCATTTTTATGACTGTTTTTAAGGGTGATTAGTAGTACTACAATCCATTGTTCCGTTGCGATGTAAAAGTAATTAACCAAAAAAGAGTATTTTTTTAGTTCCCTCAGAAACTGCATCAGATTATGCTATTTTCCAGGTATAAAAAGTAGCCTATGTCCTTTCCCGTGATACAGGCTACCTGCATGCAAAATTTTGTCAAGATTAGTTGAGGTGTAGAAGCGTGAAAAGGTAACAAACAAACAAACACATTTTCACATATATATAATACTAGCTTTTTCCCGCGGCTCCGCTAGCGTGGACATCGTTTTTATGACTGTCTAGGAGTGATTAGTAAATTATTTCCTTTCCCACCTACTCAACCATCTCTGTGCAAAAAATCACAACAATCGAGTATTTTTTTTAATCCCTTAGGAACTTTATCAGATTATGCTATTTTCCCCGGGATAAAAAGTAGCCTATGTCCTTCCCCGTGACACAGGCTACCTGCATGCCAAGTTTCATAAAGATTAGTCAAGGCGTTGAAGCGTGAAACGGTAACAAACAAGCAAACAAACACATTTTCACATATATAATATTAGTAAGGATTACTACATGCCTACTGACTGATAATAATGACGAATATGTTATCAATAAAATGCACACGCCCGCAGCACCCGCATAGCCAGCAGCGTCAACCAAACACGCTCCATTCGCAGTTTTCATAACAAATTACGACCTGCAAAATATATTTCATAGCTTACAGTTGTTTGTGAAACGGCCAGAAAAATGGTTCCAACTTTTCACTCTAATTGTTTCGGCGGGTCCAAAATTTGGCACTAATTCAATACACGGCTGTTAGTCGCAACTAAATCCACTTACACAGTATATTACTCTGTGCAGTGTCGCGTTGCAACGGCGTTGGAGCTTGCTTGGGGATAGACACGCCATGCCTAAGTAGGTACCTAAGCCGTATTTTCGTACGGGTTTTTTCTACTTTTTTTCTTTTAGAGACGAGACCTAGCTAGATCGATTGTAAATTTCATCGAAAGGATAGACACGCCATGCTTAAGTACCTAAGCCATATTTTCGTACGGGTATTTTCTACTATTTTCTTTTAGAGACGAGACCTAGCTAGATCGATTGTAAATTTCATCGAAAGGATAGACAAGCCATGCTTAAGTACCTAAGCCATATTTTCGTACGGGTATTTTCTACTATTTTCTTTTAGAGACGAGGCCTAGCTAGATCGATTGTAAATTTCATCGAAAGGATAGACACGCCATGCTTAAGTACCTAAGCCGTATTTTCGTACGGGTATTTTGTACTATTTTCTTTTAGAGACGAGACCTAGCTAGATCGATTGTAAATTTCATCGAAAGGATAGACACGCCATGCTTAAGTAGCTAAGCCGTATTTTCGTAAGGGTATTTTCTACTATTTTCTTTTAGAGACGAGACCTAGCTAGATCGATTGTAAATTTCATCGAAAGGATAGACACGCCATGCTTAAGTACCTAAGCCGTATTTTCGTACGGGTATTTTGTACTATTTTCTTTTAGAGACGAGACCTAGCTAGATCGATTGTAAATTTCATCGAAAGGATAGACACGCCATGCTTAAGTACCTAAGCCGTATTTTCGTACGGGTATTTTCTACTATTTTCTTTTAGAGACGAGACCTAGCTAGATCGATTGTAAATTTCATCGAAAGGATAGACACGCCATGCTTAAGTACCTAAGCCGTATTTTCGTACGGGTATTTTGTACTATTTTCTTTTAGAGACGAGACCTAGCTAGATCGATTGTAAATTTCATCGAAAGGATAGACACGCCATGCTTAAGTACCTAAGCCGTATTTTCGTAAGGGTATTTTCTACTTTTTTTTTCTTTAAGAGATGAGTCCTAGATAGATCGATTGTAAATTTCATCTAAATTGTTAGAGCCTTTTAATAGTATACGATAATATGATTAGTAATGGTCTACAGCGTCGGTGACGTAATGGCAAGGGGCGCTACCTCCTGTCCGGGAGGTCGTGGATTGAATTCTGGCACGTACCAATGTGTTTTCGAATTTCGATTGCATATGTCCGCTCATATATATGTCGCCCTGATTCAGGGTAGGCTCGAGCCCCTCGGTGGGGACGTATATGAGCTGTAATGATGATGATGATGATGTCCGCTCATCCGACGCTCTTATATGGTGAAGGAAAACATCGTGAGGAAACCTGCATATGCCTGCAAATAAACTCGAAGGTTGTGTGTGAAGTCGACCAACCCGCACTGGGCCCGCGTGGTTGACTAAGGCCCGATTTCCCTAATTCAGGGTAGTCTCCAGCCCCTCGGTGGGGACGTATATGAGGTGTTGTAATGATTAGTAATGGTAATGTTAAGGACAGATGGACGCAACCTGGCGACTGATGCGCCTTTTTTGCGTAGATGGCGAGAATCACTGCCCGCCTAGCCCCTCTAACAAGTCCAGTAGCCCCTGCAAGTTGTCTACGACCTCCGTGTCTCCGAGATAGTCAGCCCTGTATGCTGCAACCTCTCTGAAGTTCCGAAATATGTGGTTAGCTGTATCTTGCGTATCGAGTGGCCCAGTAGGCTGTCTGTAATTCTTGTGGGGAAAATATGGCCAAGAATTACTTCCTGATCTTAAGAGCCTCCAGGAGGCTCGCCTTTCCATACAAACGTAGTTTCGCTTTTATACAAAGACTTCATGCCGGATTGAATCCAAACTTTACGAATATGTCAAGTAAACACATATAGATGTTTGAAATTAGTTTTTATAGTAGTAAATTGAAACATAACTTAACCAAGGCTTTAATTAGTTTTGTACTGAAAGTTTGAAACTACTCTTATTTTTTTCCGTTTTATATTAGTACATCTAAAACTAATTTCAAATATCGATATGTGTACACTCAATATATTTTCAAAGTTTGGATTTAATCCAGCATGTATTTTTTGTATTAAAGCGGAACTACGTTTGTATGGAAACTCGAGCCTCCTGGAGACCCTTAAGGAGCTCTCCATCTAAGGTGATAGGAAAAAGATTCAGAATAAAACGGTACATAATACGTCTCGTATTGTCTTTGTTTGATACAATATCATTGTAGCGGCATGCGCCAGCAAGTTCCGGCGGAATTTCAGCTAAACTCGCCGTTTCGGCGACTCAGTCGAGTCACTTGTCAGAAAAACTTAAAGCAACTTGTACGAGTCGTAACTTCAGCATTGTCGGCGGGTATTGTTACGTCAGTTGTATTAAATATATAAAAAAGAGATGAGCTGATGAAGTGAGATAAGAGACATAAGACATAAAAGACATAAAAATTTGTATTACGAAGTTAGCTTATCTGAGTTTCTTCGCAGGCGTGTGCACTGTGCAGGTTTCCTCATACATATGAAATGTAAATTCAAAATCACATTGGTACGTGGCAGGTTCGAACCACGACCTCCCGGACAGGAGGCGGCGGCCCTAGCCATTACGCCACCGACGCTCTCGAAGGTTGTGTGTGAAGTCAACCAACCCTCACTAGGCCCGCGTGGTCGACTAAGGCCCGATGGCCCTAATTCATATCGAGCCCCTCGGTGGGGACGTATATGCGCTGATATGAATGAATGAATAGTTTATCTTATACAGGTTAAGGCGAGGTATTGATAGGAACAGTTGTCTCTGTCTTTTTCTATACATGCAAAGAGTAAAGAAAGTAACCACACTTTTTAACTTTTTCGATCGTTTTTCGTTTCAATCAAAAACTACAATGAAAGTATAAAAAAATAATAACATTACACTATTGTGATCCTATGTTAAACTTTGTATTATCATAAAAAATATTGTATATTTTTTAAAATTTATACTTTATGATATTAGTCATAACTAGTGTTGAAAGTTACGGTGTAGACCTATCTTTGGGATTTTATTCTATCGAGTTAAACTACTCAATCGTCTTTCTAATAGCTTTTGACTCTAAGGATCATCATCAACAATAAAGGTTTTTTTTTCAACCCTGGGTTTTCTATCGTTTAGAAGTAGTTGTTGTCAAAAATAACGAAAATTTGTAATAATACCACCTTAACTGTATCTTATGACGGTCAGAAGAACATACACATAAAACAATATTTAACAGGTGGCGGCTAAACAAGTTATCGGAAACTAATTAATTATTACAAGAAGTGGAAGACAACAAAAGGATTAAATACAAAGAGACAAAGAACAGATAACAGAACATTGTGTGTGTGTGTGTGTGTGTGTGTGTGTGTGTGTGTGTGTGTGTGTGTATTAAAGAAATTTATTCAAAAACTAACAACCCGACAGATTAAAATGTACTCAGGATCAAAAAGAATCTTACAAAAACTCGCACTCCAAAATCCATCAAGCCGTTTAGGCTACTAGCTCTGCAAACATAGATGCATACATACAAACACCCCAAAATCATTACCTACCACCATAGACAATCGCGTAAAACAAGGGGAGAGTTATAACATTTTTAACCGACTTCCAAAAAGGAGGAGGTTCTCAATTCGACTGTATGTTTTTTTGTCTATGTTACGTGATTTCTTCGCCAATTATATACTGATTTTCTTGATTCCTATTTCATTCGATTTATGCTTTCCAGTTGGTCTCGTGTTAATTTTGTCAAAATCGGTTAAGTAAGTATTAAATGTTCAATAAGTATTCAGAAAACAACAACAACAAATATATTCTAACTAGTCAAATCAGATACTTATCGAAAATACTATAAAAGTAAGTAGAGTTTAAAAAAAAAAACAAAAAAGAAAATGCGTGTTTGCTTGGAATTTCAAATAAACATGTTTAATTTCAATTTATAATTAATATACTAGTACTACACCCAAAGAACTAAGCTTAAACCTAGCTCCTGTTTTTTAAATATATAAATATTAATTGTCCTAAAAATAATGTAAGAAAACATGCCATCCATTACTAACGCTAATAATGCTATTATTTGAATGATGGCTTGGCTCGCATTTTATGAAGACGAAACATTGCCAAGTCGCTGGTTGTACACTGCTTCCATTCAGAATATTAGCGCAGTGGATAGCTGGGAGTTGAGTTCAGATAATTGTTAAGGTTCATCTGTCCACCGAGTGGGAGGCCTCAACTTTATTGTCCCAACGGCTATCTGTTCTACGAGCTAATGCTGGATGCTGGCAGCGCAGAACCGGTCGTCGTGGAAATTCTTGGGGGAGGCCTATGTCCAGCAGTGGACATCCTTCGGCTGATATGATGATGATGAATGGACATAAAAAAGCTACACTTTGCAGCGGAATTAAAAGCAAATTATGGCCAATATCATTCACATTGAAAAGATTCAAAAGGCTGTGTTCAAGAACTATCCAAAAAACTCAAAATTTGCAGCTATTGCCGTGCAAAAAAAGCTGCATGACGAAATACTTGTGCAAGGGCTGCAGCAAAACCATTTTTGGCGAATACACTGTGCATATATGTACTAACTGTATAGTGTAGGTTAATATCAAGATAAATATAACTATTTTGAAGTCCAGAGCGATAATTAGGGTATTTAAAAAAAGTGCTTAGATAATTATTGAAGTTTTATTTAGTAGTCTTAGAGACAAAAGGTTAGTGACAACGTGTAACGTGTAAAATAAGGTTAGTGAGCTAGGGTTAACACAGTAGAGAGCTGAGTGTTGAGTTAAGGAGTTGGGACATGTAAAAGCTATCAATTGATAAGTAATGAAAAAGTTGTTAAATAATAAAGAAGTACTTCGTGATTCCATAAGTTATTGAAACATCTTTTGTCAATTGAAAATGAATTTAAATCATTTTGTACGCCCCTACCAAAATTATTTGCGGTTTGTCAACCGACTTCCAATAAGGAGGAAGTTCTCATTTTTTTTTTAATCACAATTAGTAAACCCTTGACAATATCTCACCTGGTGGTGAGTGACGATATTGCCGAAGATGGAAGCGGGCTTTGTTACGCGGTATCTTCGCAGATTGCGTGCCGATTTTCATAGTTCGTTTTAATTCGATACGGTATACTGCCAAATATGCATTTTATCAAAATAAGTGTAGCAATTTTTTTAGTAACCAAAAACCAAAATTAATAACGAAAAAATTGTACTAAGTTGTTGCGATGGAAGTAATTTTTTTAACGTGTTTAGCGTTTCCAATCATAACTGAAAGTACACGCTGCTACGCGTAAGCCAAATATCGCCTAAATTTTCTCACAGTCTTTAAATATAATAACTAGCTAACCAAAACGAATCGAACGACATATAACACACCAAAATCTAAACACTCGGCCAAAAAAACGGGTATCCTACAAAAATTACCCTCCCACTATCAAAAATTTCCATGCAATTTCTCATAAAAGTCAGTAAATATTTAAATATCTACACTTTACACACAAAGAGTCTACCAGCCAAAAGCGGCTCTACTGTAAACGCAAATAGGAAAAAATCCAATTTATAAGCAATAAAGTATGAAAATCCTTGGCACACTTTCAGAAAAAACACCGCCTCATAGAACGTGTACCCCGAGCAGATAGGTACGTAATGCGAATATACAGAGCATTTTATACGTGGGGAAGACATGATATATTCCGGAAACACAGCTTGGCAGCCTACTGGCGACTGGCTGGCAAGCCTACCGGCATCTCTGGCAATCTCGCCCAAATTGTGTCATTATACGAAAAACCTCCCCCGAATTTAAACTGAATTGAAAATTAATGGTAAGAATACTTTGAGTATACTTTGGGGATTGAAAATGTTTTTAAAACAATACCTTCCAAATTTACCATTTCATTGTTATTAATAGTGATTTTCTGCATGGCAACAAAAATATATATCAAAATTCCCAGAAACATCCGGAATTTTGAGGACATTAACACTTTTAAAACTGATCTTTCAAAGTTCCTTATCGATAAAACTTGCTATAATACAAACGATTTTTTTGAATGATAAACTTGATATATATCGATTTTACTTTGACATTTATTATTATTTTTTTATTATTTTTCTTGACATAACATACATATTATTTTCATTTCACTTTAATCCAAATTTTTGATCACTTTGAACCAAATTATGAATAGTAAACTCAATGTAAATGCAATTTGTACATAACTAAAATATTTGTATGCTATTTAGCAGAACATACAGGCACTTAATATATTCTTTGTAACACCTTTTTTACCGTATGTTTCTCAAATAAATCAATTTGTATATGTATTTGTATGGAGGGCATAAAACAGTGCCTTACGTAACGAGGGAGTCGTTCGCTAAGGAGGTTCAACTGTCAATGTAGAGAGACTCTACTTTTTGCTCCTACTTCGAGGCAATAAAAAGCCAAAGCTACCTAAGTAATAACTAGAATAGTACCAAATATCTTTTGGTTTACATTCTTTGCAATGCGAATATTTAAAGTCAACAAGGAATCCTTATTAGGGTTTCACCATGTGTGTTTGTCCGTCCGTCCATCTGTCTGTCCGCGGGCTAGCTCAGAGACTTTTAATACTAGAAAGCTGTAATTTGGCACGGTCATACATATTAATCACACTGACAAAGTTGTACAATAAAATCTTTAAAAAAAAGGTTTTTTGGTATTTCCCCTATATGAAAACAGGGGATGTTTTTTTTTTGCTAACGTACCCTTAGTGTGGGCTATGAGTAAAAAGGTCTTTTAAAACAACTGAGGGTTAGCTATATATATTACTAGCTGTTCCCGCGAATTCGTCCGCGTGGAGGTTTCGTTTTTTTCTACGGGAACTCTTCAACTTTCCGGATTAAAAGTATCCTATATGTTAACCTGGGCTGTAAGGAACCACCATACAGGTTTTAATCAAAATCGGCCTAGTAGTTTTTGCGTGATGCGCGAACATACAGAGAGAAAGACTAAAATTCCAAAAGTTGTTGTTTTGGTCTCTATATCGTCCGTCAGACACGACTCCGTTACAGTTTTAATATAATACTAGCTGTCCCGGCGAACTTCGTACCGCCTCACACTACACTACAGTGCACTTTACTATACTACCGCTACCGCTACACTACCACTACATTACCAATACACTACTACTGCGACTGCAGCACAGCAGCACTGGCCTCTACGTCTATTACAGACGATTCACTACAGTGTCCTGGACTAGAGGCAACGCTTTTGGTGGCTTAGCAACCCGATGCGCGAACGGCAGACTCGCCCACACGTTTGGCAGGGAAAGTTTGCGGCAGATGGAGTATTGCCGCTCTGGTGGCGCTTTTCCCTCTTGGCAGCGAGCGCCCCAAACCAAGCCTCGTCGCACAGTTTGCGACCCTCTGAAATACGCTTTTGCCATTCCAGCCACGCTTTTGCCATACTGCGACTACACTACCACTATCACTGCCACTATCACTACCACCACCACTACTACTATCACTACACTACCACTACACTACCACTACCACTACCACCTCTACCACAACTACCACTACCACTCCCACTACCACCACAACTACCACTACCAATACCACTACCAATACCACTACCATTACCACCACCACTACCACTACCACTATCACTACACTACCACTACCAGTACCACTACCACTACCACCACCACCACTACCACCACTACCACTACCATTACCACTACCACCACAACTACCACTACCAATACCACTACCACTACCACCACGACTAACACTACCAATACGACAAACGGCCTCCACAATAAGATGCCCATACCCAGCAATGGGCTAGCAAGTACTTATCTAGTCTCCAGCCAGTTTCTACAATCATCCTCCTGTTCACAGTCCTTCTAGGCATAGATTAGACTAGATTTATTCATTTCATGTCACCAGTTACTTCTATAATATAATATCTCTAGAGATGAATTTTCTTTCACGGCTTGACGGAAAATGGAGTCCAGTAATAAATTCAAAGACGTAGTAGCTAAGCCCCACGTTTGAGGTAATTTACGTGACATGGAATTTCTCTCTGGAGATAATATACAGAAACTCTTTGCTCCTGTCTTACAATTTTTGTCCCAAACTATTGATAACATTTAACATAATACCTCACAATCAAGCCACTTTTCACCCCACATGTGCTTTATCCTACATTCGTGAGATCCTTAATTTTTCCTCGCCTCCGCTAAGTGCTGGTTTATTATAAGCTTCTATACACAGACGGCAATGGAAAGTTCTCACGTGGCACGGTTAGGGTTGGCATCTAAATGTATTTTAAGTTTCTTCCACATTAAAAATCCTTTTAACAAAAAGGGTAACAAACCTTTCGCAATGGCTTCGCCTTGTACACAGTGCCAAGAGATTTGTCCCAGTTTAAAAATAACCGATTCAACAATAAGCTCCAAAGCCTTGAGCATCACCGCAGAATCGCCTGCCTATCGGTATTCATTTCGGAGTGAGCGCAAGAACTTCATGACTTCATTCCTTCAGCTCCATTCCACTGTCAGTCAACGAGCCGCAGAGAGCTGTGGCACCTCTTTGTTGTTTATGTTCCACCTTTCCGCACGAAGCATTACGCTTCCTCATTATTTTGACCCTTAGAGTGTTCCTGGTACGGTGTTGGTTACTTTACATTACAGTGTCGCGAGTTCAATGTTTTTTCTCATCTCAAAAATGCCCAGCGCGCCTAAAGAAGTTTTCACTTGAAAAATTGTGAAATTCTATCCAGTAGTTTATTCGTGACATGCACACAACTGCGCACCTCTATTATTTTATTTAAATAGATTACCTCGAAAAGATCAACATCACACCAGCTGAGACATCTACTGCTGAACGCAGGCCTCCTCCAATGATTTCGACAACGACCGGTCCTATGCTGCCCGCATCTAGCTGCTTCACGCGATCTTTACGAGATCAGCTTTCCAACAAGTAGGAGGCCTGCTTACGCTGTGTCTCCTGGTGCGCGATTGCCACTCGATAAAACTACCCTAAATATAATGGTAGTTGGTAAAGATAGTTATCATTTATTTACAACTCCCGCCTGATAACCCTAGCCTTGAGACTGAAAGGCCCTCCCCTCACAATGGTGCCCATAAGTCATTTAAAAAGCCTTCCACGGGAAATGGAGAGAGCCCGTTATATTTACTGGCAGGCTATGATTATGTAGGTAGAGTGGTACTTATGCGACACTACCCTAGTGACCTGCCCCGACTTTACGTGAACACAGCTGATACTAATCATGGTTTATTAAATCTAGATTCTAGGTTATTGAAAAGTAAGAATGCCAAGAAGTGGTATAATTTATACTTCTTTTTAGGGTTCCGTACCTCAAAAGGAAAAAACGGAACCCTAATATAGGATCACTTAGTTGTCCGTCCGTCTGTCTGTCAAGACCCTTTAGCTCGGGAACGCGTGAAGGGTTCGATTCGAAATTAAAACCATAGTTCCTGTATAGTTCCTTTGAAGTTGTGAAAAAATGAAACTACTAAGTTAAGTTAAGCCGTAAAAAAGTTTATTGCGACACTCTCAAGGGAATCAAAACTCATAGGGTATTTCCCGTTGACTGAGAACTATGAAATTTTTCAAGTAATACCATCATATGTTACAAGTATAGGGAAAGTATAGGGAAAAATCAGAAAACTATACAATTTTATAGTATGTAATCTATTATGCAAGAAAAAGCAGTCCAAATTTGGAATTGAGTCAACCATGTCATGTGGGGTATTGGTACAAGCTTATACAGATTTTTTTGGTATTTTTTTGATTTATAGTTATCGATTTATGACGAAAAATGAAAAAAAACCTTTTCCCTTTTTACCCGCGACGGAACGGAGACGGTATACTCGTATGCGTTTGGGGTGAGAGGGTGTTTGTGCAAACGAATGTTGCCATTTTCTCCTAAACTACGAAGCCGATTTTGATGTGGTTTTCAGTGATGGGTTTGATTTGATTGGTGCATGTTCTTATATATGAGTTACGATTAAAACTCAACAGGGAGCGCTGCAGTAAACATTTTTTATAAAAACCAATGTCATCATTTATCTCCAAAACTACTAGTCCGGTTTTGATGCGGTTTTCAGTGATGGGTTCTGGTTTGATTCGTGTATATTCTTAGATAGGTGTTACGATGACAACTCACCAGGGGGCGCTGCAGTAAACATTTGTTTGTACAAACCAATGTTGCTATTTATCTCCAAAACTACTAGTACAATTTAGATGCGGTTTTCAGTGATGAGTTTAAATTTGATTGGTGCATGTTCTTATATATGATTTACGATAAAAACTCACCAGGGGGCGCTGAAGTAAACTTTTTTTATAAAAACCAATGTCACCATTTATCTTCAAAGCTACTAGTCTGATTTTGATGCGGTTTACAGTGATGGGTTACGGATTGATTGATGCATGTTCTTAGATAGGTGTTACAGTCACAACTCACCAGGGGTCACTGCAGTAAACATTTTTTGTACAAACCAATGTTGCCATTTATCTCCTAAACAACAAGTCCGATTTTGAAGCGATTTTCATTGAATGGGTTTCGATTTGATTGGTGCATGTTCTTAGATAGGTGTTACAATGACAACTCATCAGGTAATTTTGGTTTGTGCAAAGCCTACCCTATATCTATAGTATATACCTATGCTCTTTGAAAAGTTTGAAATAAAAAGCAAAATTAAAAATTTTGAAAAAACCCACGATGTTTAAAATGAAATTGAAAAAGGATAAAATAATTAAAAACCCCGACTTAAAGAATTTATGTAACTAGTGATAATTAACGTAAAAACCTTTTATAAGAAGATTTGATCTCTCGCAGAGTCGGATATATGAACAACACTTCCTTTCGTACCTATTTGGTTCCGCAAGATGTATATATAGCAATTAAATATTCAACTCCCTATGAACTTAATAAAAAACCCAAGAAAATTCGTCGGGGGCTGCCATCACTCTTTTAAATTTTAACATAATATTAATGAGTAGAGCAATAAAATATCTCCAAATTATTTACGTTACTATAGATGAACAAAACCAGTTTATTTAATGACAGCCCCGGACGGATTTTCTTGGGTTTTTATTAAGTTCATAGGGAGTTAAATATTTAACAAGAGACTGGACAAGAAACTTTAAGTAATAGCTTGGTTGAGCTGCTACAAAAGATGCTTGGATTCAAGAAAGAATAGAAAACTATCAAACGTGGAAAGAAAATTGCAGAACCCGGGAAACAACTTGTTGTGCAACAAAAAGTCAGCAGCGATGCTCTGTAGGCTGGCTCTTCTGGAACCCAGCAACAAAAAGTCAGCAAAAATTCTCCGGTCGCTGGCTCTTCTGGAACTCAGCAACAACATTTTAAACAGAGATTCCGAAAGCATCGATGATGTTCTTTTTCTGGGTTGGTTTCAAAACCGCAAGAGCAAGAGTGCCCAAAACATGGCCCAAATTAATTAGGAAAACGAATGCGAAAAGCGTAGATCTCTGTCTGTTTTTTAAAATTACTATAACTACAAAGGTCCAGATTGGATTCGTTGCGAGTTGTGTAAAAAATGGGTTTGTGGAGTGTGCAGCGAAGAAAGCGAAGATCCAACATTTATGTTTGAATAGTGTTTAAGCCAAGACTTTGATTTGGATGATTCTGATGATGACAAAAACTTTATTCCATAAGTTGTTTTTAAAGAAATGGACTTTCTTTATGCATCTTGCTTTACGGTATGTTCTAGTGCAAATTATTTTTTATGTAGTTTATCCATTTAATAAAAAAATAAATACTGCATTTAAAATTAAAACCTTCTAGCGTTATCAACAATGACACGAAAAAATTAAGAAAAAATATCTCAAAAACATGGCGCCTTGCCTTCATAATCAAGCTTAAACTCGCTTAATTGGTGTCACATTTCACTTATTCCCGCTCATTACACTAACGAAGGCGGGATTTTTACCGGAGTATCACGAACAATATTACTTTACCTTGAAAATATTATCTTAATTTTGTTGAGACTGCTGCTGTGCTGCGAAGAAGCAGGCAGTGGCATTGTTTTCAAAGTTTGAAAGAACAATTCAAGGTGAAATAATATCGGATATCTCACTAAGAGAGTTTAAATAGAATGTAAATCAACAATAAATTTTTAAGGTTCCGTAGTCTAACTAGGACTCTCCGTTTTGCTAAAGACTTTAACTTTAACAGCTATAACTTAGACAAGGTTCTTACTAGTCTAAGAGCTATAAAGCTGAAATTTAGTACGTTCGTACAAATCTGTGACCCCTATAAATTTTGTAATACAATCTGTCAAAAAACACTTTGGGTACCTTTCCTACATATAAAGTGATTTTTTTGTTCTTCTCGTACCCTATCGTTTGGGGTATCCTTGAATTGGTCTTCCAAAATTACTGCGGGTTTAGACAGATCATTTTTCCAATAACCGATTCGTTTACTAAATATTAAGTTTTCAAATAGCGATTTTTGTTCCAGTTACATATCCCCATACACTATCAACCAGATATCAGAAAATCAAAAAAGTATGGAAAATAGTAGGACGTATTATAAATTTAGAAGAAAAAATATTACAACTAAGTACTTAGGGCTTTCTCAGTTTAGGAGTAACAGTCGACCAACTTAAGATGTACAGTTGTATTTGTAAAAATTCCACAGATTTTCCGATGTGTTCTGTACCGAGTATAAATATATACACTTATTTTTTGGAACCCTACTTTTCGCGTGGTTCAAAACGCACATGACCACTTTTTTGTGTGATTGCTGAAAATACTCTAGTAATGACCACGCACCGAAAGGCGTCCACTCGATGGTGCGACGCCTCGGCGAAGGTCATGGGAAGCCGTTGGATGCGGGCAGCGCAGGATCGGTCGTTGTGGAAACCCCGGGGGGCTCCTGTGATCAGCAGTGGACGTCTATCGGCTGATGATATGATGATAATGTAAACGTGATTGTTGCGTAACGTTGCATTTCAGTGGATTCACGAGGACCAAAGATCCAAAACCGTAAAAGTAAAATAGTTATCCAATTTATCATGTGGTCAAAATTTTCACGTATGAAGCGTTTTGAGTCTTCATCCATTGTGTTAACTACCAAGAGTTGGAATTCTTTACCAGCCGTTGTATTTCCCGAGTATCTTCAAGATGAAGATGGTGACTCTTAACATCGTTATTAGGAATTGCGTGTTGCACTTCGACATAGGTCAAACTCAAAATATATACGAGTATAAAAGAAAGTCATGTTAGGTACACCATTTACA
Organism: Coleophora flavipennella; assembly: GCA_947284805.1. Classification (NCBI taxonomy): domain Eukaryota; kingdom Metazoa; phylum Arthropoda; class Insecta; order Lepidoptera; family Coleophoridae; genus Coleophora; species Coleophora flavipennella. The sequence goes on from OX369275.1 coordinate 1,636,427, forward strand.
ACTCAAGAACGACTGGACCAATTTTTATGATTTTTGTGTTTTTGCATTTGTCTTCGTCCGGAATAGGATAATGAGTTTTAAAAATATATGTTATTCATCAATAAAAAAATATATTATCAGTCAAAAAATAATTAGTTTTAGGGTAAGGTAGGGTAGTGTAGTGTAGGTGTAGTGTAGTTAGGGTAGGGTAGTGTAAGGTGGAATGAAGTTCGCTGGGACAGCTAATCAGCAATAAAAAATATATTCAACGCAAGTTTTCAATTTATACCAGTATTGATTAATTGATTGTGACATTTAAATACGTTTCGCTCACGTGCATTGGTCCAAGATCCTCAGGTTCCCCTATATCACGGTTAGCCCGCGCCGGTAATCGCTTCAGAGTGCGCTATAAACAACGATATCCTCCGCGGCAATAGGGTTGGGCGCTGTAAACTGAGTTGCTAGTGGTGTTAACAATAGGGTTGGGCGCTGTAAACTGAGTTGCCAGTGTGAAATTGCAAAACGAGTATCCCTTTATAGTACTCTACGCAGGGTAAAACTGTGACGTGAGAGCGAGGGCATAAAGGAATTGAAAATAGTCTGAATCTCGATAAAATTCCACCAGAAAGTACCTGTGCATCTATATGCGTTTGTCACTGAACGGTCATACTCATATGGTTTTAAGTATTTTGACTGACTCGGTGGCTCAGTGGTTAGTGCCCTTGACTACTGATCCGAGGGTTGAGGGTTCGATCTTCACCCATGGCAAGCATTTGTGTGATGAGCAGATTTGTTTGTTCTGTGTCTGGGTGTTAAATATCTATATATGTATGTATTTAAACGTATATAAGTATGTATATCAGTCTCCGGTTCCCATAACACAGGGAATCCTAATTTGGGGCCAGATGACCATGTGTGATTTGTCCCAGAATAATTATTTATTTTATTTATTTATTTACTGACTCGTGGATCATATGGTTGGTAGAAAAATGTTTGTATATGCTTTTTACACTAATCACAGTCTAGATGTAAGATAGCAATTTCCATACTTCTTATACGGGTTGGATTCCTGTTGGCAAAATGCTTAGAACATATCTTCCGACTAGGCCCCCGGAGTGCTGAAAAAAATCACATGAGAAACGGTCTCGTATACACGATGTAACAGAATTGGTGTAGGAGACATTAACTAGGACATTATTCACCATACGGAACAAGTTTGCTCGAGGCATAAACAGTCATTTCTCAAAAAAAACCGGGTAAGTGCGAGTAAGAGTGGCGCACTGAGGGTCCCGTACCAAAAACTAATTTTCATCACGAGCGCCATCTGTGGATACAGGTAAAAAGGAACTTATTGCTGTTGTTGTATTACTACGTTAATAACTATGTAAAAGATACTACTAGATCCAACTAGGTGTAACTAGTTTCCAAACAATCGGACTTTGGAAGTTTTATTTTTCCTGTAAGAACGGAAGAACTTTAGATTTTCCTGTAATCTAATATGCATTTAACCGCATATATTATGTTTTTTTTTATTATTTTAGTCCCAGTGGTTTTCGAGATATAGGAGGATTGGTCAATTTTAGCCTATTTTACTTAAATAACTTCAAACTATTTATCTCGATATTATAAAAAAATATATTTGATTTTTTTTAATTTTCACACGATTTAGTTTGCAAACTTTTTTTATATTTTCTAAATTACCCCCCAAAAGTGGACCCTATATTAAAAATTTATTTATCTTTGGGTCACTTGACTTACATACGTGTACCAAATTTCAACTCAATCGGTCCAGTAGTTTCTGAGCAAAAGTTGTATTTCAGGTCCCCACACTAGCGCCACTAAATCCTCATTTGACGCCACCATTCCTGCGGCGTGGGGGAGCTGCTAGAAGCGACACCAGCGCCGCGCCAGTAATTCATAATTTCAACATTGAAGTGTAAAATATTTTAGGAATGACCCTGTTTCGCGACGTGATTTACGATACCACTTGGTGTTTGGAAGGAAGATTTTTAGGGTTCCGTACCCAAAGGGTAAAAACGGGACCCTATAACAAAGACTTCACTGTGCATCCGTCTGTTTGTCTGTCCGTCTGTCGCCAGACTGTATTTCATGAACCGACAGTTGAAATTTTCACACATGATTTATTTCTGTTGCTGCTATAACAATAAATACTAAAAATTAGAAAAAGTGAAAAAATAAGAATACAAAATACAAAAAACGTGTATATTTTTTTGAAACATGAAAAAACTAGCGCCTCCTAGTAAAATGGTACGGAAGCCTTTGTACTAGCGCCATCTGGTATGATGGTAAAGAACCCCTTGTGTGCGGTTCTGACTCGCATTTAACCCGTTTTATTTTTTAATAAAAATTGGTTGGGTTGGATGCCGTAGTTCTAGCTGCACGACAAATAGTTTCAAGATCGGTAGGCACGATAATTTTCTCTTGCCAAAAGTACCACCCTTAATAAGGGTCTATTCCCAAATCCGGGAAATTCAGGCATTAGGCCATGAGTAATTGACTCCTGAAATACAGGTTTCTACCTAGTTTAGGAGTTAAAGTTTACGTTTTCTGTAAATATATTTCTTTTGTACAAAGAAGTAAAAGTTGTAAATAGCCGTATGGCGGCTTAGAATAGGGCCAATCCATCTCTTCCCGTGGGGTCGTGAGGAATGACTGAGAGAGTCAACAAGAGGATGGGCAGAAGCGTCCCGTCTGCGTACTATGCTATCACATCGCACACTGCGATCGCCAGCCCGCGTGCCAAGCGTGCCAAGCGTGCCAAGCGTGGCGATTATGGCAAAACTCCTCAACGAGGGAGAGGCCTTTATCCAGCAGTAAACGTCTTTTGGTTGCTGTGATGTACATTGTAGATTTTATATGTTTATTTTTACTACCTCCTGTCCGGGAGGTCGTAGTTTGAATCCTGCTACGTATCAATATGTTCGATTTCATATGTACGTTAATCTGACGCTCTTACGGTGAAGGAAAACATCGTGAGAAAACCTGCACACGCCTGCGAAGAAACTCAAAGGTTGTGTATAAATTGACCAACCCGCACTGGGCCCGCGTGGTCGAATAAAGCCCGATTACCCTAATTCAGTGTAGACTCGAGCACCTCGGTGGGGACGTATAAGAGCTGATATTATGATGATTTATACTCCACACGCGGGATGCAAGTCTGGATTGGTGGAGATTGTAGGGCTAGTGGCGCACCCGACTGTCAGAATTTTTATAAGCCGCCTATAATAAGGCATCTGATACGGCATAAGGAATGCCATCTAGTAATAGCAACCGGCACCAACAGCTTAACGTAGATTGCAAAGCACTCAAACGGTCGAGCAAAATGCCACTGACAGTCAAACCCACCCAGGTAACGACCGTGCTTCGGGACAGTTCACCGGTGTATCGAGCCAACCACGTAAGCCGCACTGAGTGACGACCGCTCCCTAATTAATGGGTAAAATTAAGGAATACGGAACTGCAAAATTGCAGAGTAAAATTTTAAACATCAAACAAACACCTATATGTGTCTACTCAATATATTTGCAAAATTTTGATTCAATCCAGCTTGTATTGAATGTATGTATGGAAACTCAAGCCTCCTGGAGACCATTAAGTCACACCCTGGACACTTCATACAACGGGCCAGAAATGACATTTCAAAAAAGGAATGACGGAACAAACATAATGGCGGCGAAATCTTATACGTTCGGCAACCAATCTGTATCAATCAGGGTGACAAGGGGGTGAGGTCGCAATCTAGAGATCGGCAGGGAGTGTCCATACTGTATGTTAATATGTACTTATATCTACACTAATATTATAAAGAGGAAAGATTTGTATTTTGGTATTTTTGTGTGTGTATGTTTGTAATGAATAAACTCAAAAACTACTATGCCGATTTCAAAAATTCTTTCACCATTAGAAAGCTATACCTGAGTAACATAGGCTATATTTATTGCTAAAATAGATTAGGGTCCTTACGAAATATGTTAAGTGCCCCCAGAAAATAAAGTATAAGCAATTTATTAGTATCCGTAAATTTGAAGTGAGTCAGATGTTTATCCGTAGCAGAACGTTAGATGGACGTGGCGCGAATGCGACGGAGCGACGACAACGACGGGTGTCTCTTTGTCTCGGACCACAAAGTGTCCGGACCATGGTCTAAGCACACCCTGGACACTTCATACAACGGGCCAGAAATGACATTTCAAAAAAGGAATGACGGAACAAAAAAATGCCAGCGAAATCCTATACGTTCGACAACCAATCTGTAACCAATCTGTATCAATCTGGGTGACGAGGGGGTGGGGTCGCAATCTAGAGAGCGGCAGGGAGTGCCCATACTGTATGTAAGTACTAATATATATACATTGGTCTAAGGCCGCGCTTTACACTGTCATCTCACCACCGTTTCAGTGGAACAACTAAGAAAAGCTTGCCGCAGTGTATCTTGATATATAACGGTTTTAATTGTATCACGTATTAGAAAAAAAATCTTCTCTAGTATTTAATTCCTGAAAACGTGGCATCTGCTCCGCCTAATAACGTTTTTAAACTCGTGAGTCTGCTTCTAGATATATTTAAATGATGATCGTATGAGAATCAAGGCACGGCCCCAGTCTTAGAGACTGGCGTTCAACTAGAGGTTTTTAGGATATCCTTTTTTACTTTGAACGTGGTCCGAATCACTTGTAGTCCCAGTCTCCGAAACGCCGCAAATGGACGGACGGACGACGACTCCGTAATAAACACAATTTGCATTATTTTATTACATTCCACGTTAGCTCAGTTAAAATTCCATCTACAAGGAGAGGGGAGTGAACTGTGCAGAATTGGTCCAGAAAAGTATTTACAACTATTTTTTTTTTTTATAAAACAGTTGCTCGAAAAGTGTTCATTTATATGCCAGTCAAGTGTGCGCAAAATTGATTTTACCGCACACGTGCTTTTACTGTACCAATTTTTATTTAATTTCTGTCTCGGAGGAACAAGACATTTCTAGCAAATAAAAAATAAAATAACCAAAGATACAGAATCTTCTTTAAGACTTTTGAAAGGAGAATTTTAAAAGATATAGGTTGTTCCTCCGTGAGGTTAGTGCATAACGCCAGCGTGACGCTAGCTGTTTAGATTCTCTTTGGGTTATAAGGAGAAAAAATATGAATGAAGCGGAACCGGTTACTTTCACCAAGGAATATATCATCTTTTCCAAAGAGGTTTTAATGCTTATAATATCAATAATAGTATCCCAAGCCTTGTTGTAGTCTATTTATGATAATATGAAAAAAAACTTACGCATGCGTACGTGTGCTATCTAAAATATGGCGCAATTTTCGTAAAACTGAAGTGAGATGTTTTAGTTGTGAAAACTAATAAAATTATGAATAGTTAGTATATATGTAATAAAAAAATATACTTATGTGTATGTATAAGAAAAAACAAAGTGAGATTACTCCCCGGAGATTTAAAATAAGCCACAAGTCGCGTAAAATGAGCTTTGGTTACTGAAACCTTGATAGGTATGTACTTACTCATGTATTTTGTTTTTCGTTTTTTTTATTTTATCTGTTTTCTCACAGCAGTATTGAAAAACTTCGTATGATACATGGGTGTAAAAGGAAATAACAAACTCGTGACGATGGTAAACCCTCGCCTGCGGCTCGGGCTCACAAATGTCACTCGTTTGTTATTGATATTTTTACCACCCTTGTATCATAAAAAGTTATAATTATTTTCTAAATTTTTAGTTATAATTATGTATGAATCTTAAAACCTGACACAATCACACAATCTAAAATATGGCGCAATTTTCGTAAAACTGAAGTGAGATGTTTTAGTTGTGAAAACTAATAAAATTATGAATAGTTAGTATATATGTAATAAAAAAATATACTTATGTGTATGTATAAGAAAAAACAAAGTGAGATTACTCCCCGGAGATTTAAAATAAGCCACAAGTCGCGTAAAATGAGCTTTGGTTACTGAAACCTTGATAGGTATGTACTTACTCATGTATTTTGTTTTTCGTTTTTTTTATTTTATCTGTTTTCTCACAGCAGTATTGAAAAACTTCGTATGATACATGGGTGTAAAAGGAAATAACAAACTCGTGACGATGGTAAACCCTCGCCTGCGGCTCGGGCTCACAAATGTCACTCGTTTGTTATTGATATTTTTACCACCCTTGTATCATAAAAAGTTATAATCATTTTCTAAATTTTTAGTTATAATTATGTATGAATCTTAAAACCTGACACAATCCCCACGTCTTCTGGTTAGATCCTCTTTCGCCTCCTGTTTCGTATAAAAAACGAGTGAGGAGAACTAGAGACATGTATCAGTAATTAGGTATAGTTTTTCAAAAATCAAAAATTTACAATAAGACCACCAATTTATTTAAAAATTAAAAACTCGTTTGTTTAGAAAGACGCTTGAGGTATCGAGACATATCTACCAACATCTCCTACTTCAAAATCTAACGTCACCTCGCACTTTAACACTTAACGACCGCTTGCACTTCAAAACCTAACGACACCTCGCACTTTAAGACCTAACGACACCTCGCACTTTAAGACCTAACGACACCTCGCACTTTAAGACCTAACGACCCCTCGCACGTTAAAATCTAACGACACCTCGCCCTTCAAAACCTAACGACACCTCGCACTTTAAGACCTAACGACACCTCGCACTTTAACACTTAACGACCGCTCGCACTTCAAAACCTAACGACATCTCGCACTTTAAGACCTAACGACACCTCGCACTTTAAGACCTAACGACACCTCGCACTTTAAGACCTAACGACACCTCGCACTTTAAGACCTAACGACCCCTCGCACGTTAAAATCTAACGACACCTCGCCCTTCAAAACCTAACGACACCTCGCACTTTAAGACCTAACGACACCTCGCACTTTAAGACCTAACGACACCTCGCACTTTAAGACCTAACGACACCTCGCACTTTAAGACCTAACGACACCTCGCCCTTCAAAACCTAACGACCCCTCGCACGTTAAAATCTAACGAAACCTCGCCCTTCAAAACCTAACGACACCTCGCACTTTAAGACCTAACGACCCCTCGCACGTTAAATTCTAACGACCCCTCGCACTTTAAAACCTAACGAAAACTCGCACTTTAAGACCTAATGACACCTCGCACATTAAAATTTAACGAAACCTCGCACTTTAAGACCTTATGACACCTCGCACTTAAAAATTTAACGACACCTCGCACTTCAACACCTAACGATACCTCGCACTTTAAGACCTAACGACACCTCGCACGTTAAAATCTAACGACACCTCGCACGTTAAAATCTAACGACACCTCGCACGTTAAAATCTAACGACACCTCGCACTTTAAAACCTAACGAAACCTCGCACTTTAAGACCTTATGACACCTCGCACTTTAAAATTTAACGACACCTCGCACTTCAAAATTGAACGACATCTTGCACTTCAACATCTAACGACACCTCGCACTTTAACATATTTTGGCACATCGCACTATTAAAACAAAAGACACCTCGCACTTAAAAAACTAAAGACAACTCACACTTCAAAATCTAACGACATCTCGCACTTCAATATCTAACGACACCTCGCACTTCAAAATCTAACGACACCTTGCACTTTAAGACCTTATGACACCTCGCACTTAAAAATTTAACGACACCTCGCACTTCAACACCTAACGATACCTCGCACTTTAAGACCTAACGACACCTCGCACGTTAAAATCTAACGACACCTCGCACGTTAAAATCTAACGACACCTCGCACTTTAAAACCTAACGAAACCTCGCACTTTAAGACCTTATGACACCTCGCACTTTAAAATTTAACGACACCTCGCACTTCAAAATTGAACGACATCTTGCACTTCAACATCTAACGACACCTCGCACTTTAACATATTTTGGCACATCGCACTATTAAAACAAAAGACACCTCGCACTTAAAAAACTAAAGACAACTCACACTTCAAAATCTAACGACACCTCGCACTTCAACACCTAACGATACCTCGCACTTCAAAATCTAACAAAACCTCATACTTCAAAATCTAACGACACATCTCACTTCAAAATCTAACGACAACTCTCACTTCAAAATCTGACGACACCTCTCACTTCAAATTCTGACGACACCTTGTACTTCAACATCTAACGACACCTCGCACTTCAAAGTCTAACGATACCTCGCACTGATAAATTTATCGAGCCGTTCAGGCAACAGGCATTACAGAGTCAGCCAAAGGAAAAGACATTTGAATGTACAGATACCTCGAAGAACATTACCCTCCTTCTCTGGCAGTCGGGTAAAAACTAAAAACATAGCATATTTTCCACACCTTAGCTTCATTCTCACGCCTTCGCTTCGTTCTCACGCCTTAGCTTCGTTCTCACGCCTTAGCTTCGTTCTCACGCCTTACCTTTATTCTCATGCCTCACCTTCATTCTCACGCCTTAGCTTCATTCTCACACCTTACCTTCATTCTCATGCCTTACCTTCATTCTCACACCTTACCTTCATTCTCATGCCTTACCTTCATTTTCACACCTTACCTTCATTCTCATGCCTTACTTTCATTCTCACGCCTTAGCTTCATTCTCACACCTTACCTTCATTCTCACATCTCACCTTCATTCTCACACCTTACCTTCATTCTCATGTCTTACCTTCGTTCTCACGCCTTAGCTTCATTATCACACCTTACCTTCATTCTCATGCCTTAGCTTCACTCTCACGCCTAAGTTTCATTCTCACATCTTACCTTCATTCTCACACCTTATCTTCATTCTCACACTTTACCTTCATTCTCATGCCTTACCTTCATTCTCACGCCTTAGCTTCATTCTCACACCTTACCTTCATTCTCATGCCTTACCCTTATTCTCACGCCTTAGCTTCATTCTCACACCTTACATTCATTCTCACGCCTTAGCTTCGTTCTCACGCCTTAGCTTCATTCTCATTTTTACCTACCTGCCCAAGAAGGAAGGAAAGGTTTTTGGATGATTGTAAGTATGTATGTATGTCTCTTTTTCTGAGCCTGTAACCTAAACTTCTTAACGGAATTTGAAGTTCAATATGTTATTAGATATTATGCCTTGATCTTCCGAGTTCGTTGGGTTTCAATTTTTTTTTATTATCGCTTTTTGTTTTTTTAGTTCCATGAAAAGATATTTTCGCCCACGATTTGCTGAACACACCAAGTATATTTTAATGGAATGGAATAGAATAGAAGAGAAAATAAGTTAGAATAACAAAATTGTAAAAATAAATTTGTAGTCTGCGAGCATTAGCATACATTGTAAAGTGGTGGGAGGTTTTATTGCCATGCCTCGTAAAATAAATGTAACTCCTATCTACGTATATCTTCATGTATGCAGATACATACCCAGACTTAAATTTAAGCGGCTAAGTTTGTGATGAAATGTTAAATTTGTACATCAGAAATACATTACTTTGCCGGCGTCGGTGTTTCTCGTAGTTAGCCTTTAAGAAGAATGATTGAGTTAACATCATCACTTGAGCTAATCTGTAGTTGTAGTGGGCAGGGCGCATAGCTCGTAGAACAGATGGCCGTTGGGGCAGTAAAGTTCGCATGTGGGGACCGCGCACTGGAAAACGTAGCATAGACAGATCTCCCACGCATTGGACCGACGACCTGGTAAAAGTCGCGGACAGCTTCAAGATGCGGGCAGCGCAGGACCGGTCGTCGTGAAAATCCTTGGGGGAGGCCTTTGTCCAGTATTGAACTACTTTCGGCTAACGATCATCATCATCATCACTTTACACTTGGTAACATACAGTCAAGCAAAAACAGAGCTCAGGACAATATCAGTGGCAAACTTAACTTTACTAGGCTTATAGCATAATGCAATTCTTATTTATCATTACATTAAGATTTGTTATGAATTAAGAATGTCACTTAAACAGCACAAGTCCACACTCAACAACGGCTTCGATATATATGCAATTCATATCCGACGCAAAGCAGACACGAATCTCTTCAAAATACTAGAGGCTAAACGGTCATACCAATACGTAAACCTACCTCTACCTAACTTGGCACCTATAACAGCTAGACCTAGACCAGACCTGATTCTGCCTGAGTGGCCACTTCAAAGGCAATGGTTAAATCAAATCGGAGCTCCGTTGAGTGGCATTCAACTCCACGAGGCGGTCTGTGGTCACTAGGGAGAGCCAATAAAATTCATTTAGGCTACAATGAAAGGTTGTATACATGGTGTAATAACCTAAGCAATTTATTTAAAAATTGAGAGAAAAAGTGGCGCATCGGGAGCCGGGTCGTTCCTTTCCCTCTAATATGGTTGATGGGAGCGATGACTGACTCTCGCGTTATACTCGTGACCGGGTGCTGTCCGTGTGAACTGGCCTACTCTTGTCAATAATTTTATGTATAACTTTTCGTGTCAAATTGTTTTCATGTTCGAATGACATAATCTGGTTTATTTCTAGGATTTAATTTTGACATTATTAACTAACTAGCTGTTTCCCGCGGTTTCCCCCGCGTGGACCACGTTTCTATGACTTTTCGAGGGTGCGCAGTGCGCGAGCCGCAAGCGCAAACCCATACAAAATTTACAAAAAAGTGTCTCTATACAAAGATGTCTGATTGATTTGAATGAAAACTTCCTTTTATAGGGTTTGGAAGTCAACAAGGAACCCTTATAGCTTCGCCATGTCTGCCTGTCTGTCCGTCCGCCTGTCTGTAAGTAAGTAAGTAAATATACTTTGCTGCATGCCAAAAAACAATACATGACTTATAATTTGTCTTAATTTGACTTATACTTCTGTCCTTCTGTCTGCGGCTTAGCTCTGAGACTATTAGTACTAGATAGCTGTAATTTGGCATGGCTGTACATAAAAATCACGTCGACAAGTCGTATGCAATAAAATCTTAATTATTTTTAGGGTACCTTCCCCTACTTACAAAGAGTGGGTAATTTTTTTCGTTGACATACCGTATCGTGTGTGGTATCGTTGACATACCGTATCGTGTGTGGTATCGTTGACATACCGTATCGTGTGTGGTATCGTTGAATAGGTCTTTGAATACTACTGAGGCATTTGCAAACCTATCACTGAGTCAAAACCATTTTTTGACTCAATGATAGGTTTGTGAAATATTATGCTTCAAAGTGCAAATTTTTGTTAGAGTCAAGCATCCCCCTCCCCTACCAGCAATTTTTTTTTTAAATAGTATTACATATAATAAACAAATTAAAAGAAAAACTATCAAGGCTAAGTAGACTTTCTTAGTTTAAGATTAATAGCCATCAGTTCGATTTATAAAAAGTGGCCGCCACTCAAGAACTTTACTACACCAACGGCCATCTGTTGTACGAGCTATGTGCCCTAGCATAGGCAGGCTTCCCACGGTGAAACGATGACCTGGTCAAAGTCGCGGGAAGCCGCTGGATGCGGGCAGCTCAGGAACGGTCGTCGTGGAAATCCTCGGGATGCCTTTGTTCAACAGTGGACGCCTTTCGACTGATATGATGATGAATAGGTACTAGAGGTTCTGTGGGCTGTGGACCTCACGAGGTTTTCAAAATGGCTCTAATATGATATATTTTACATTTTCAATCCTCATGGCTCCGCCATTTTGAAAAAAATCCAAAATCTGAATCGACCAAAATTTCCATATAATTATCGAACCTGCTCGTGGTTCGAGTCCTGCCATGTACCAATGTGTTTTCCAATTTCGATCTCATTTGTACGTTTATCCGACGCTCTTACGGTGAAGGAAAATATCGCGAGGAAACCTGCACACATCTGCGAAGAAACTCGAAGGTTGTGTGTGAAGTTGACCAACCCGCACTGGGCCCGCATGGTCGGCTAAGGCCCGATCGCCCCAATTCAGGGTAGGCTCGATCCCCTCGGTGGGGACGTATATATGAGAAATGCGACCTGTAGAGGAGAACAGCCGGACACCCGCCGGACAACCATCGGACATACGAAAGCATTTTTAACCGACTTCAAAAAGGAGGAGGTTTCTCAATTCGACCGTTTATTTATATCTTATGTGTGTTCGCGGATAACTTCGTCGTTTATGAACCGATTTTGATGATTCCTTTTTTTAATGAAAAAAAAATATCCCTAAGATGGTACCATGATAAGGAAACCAGGATCTGATGATGGCATCCCAGAGAAATCGAGAGGAAGCTTCAAAAATCGTAGTGGCGTCTAGTGCGTTTGAAGTCGGTTTTTTTGTGTTTAAAATTTATGCCCAAGCTTTTTTTGCTCACGCTTCGCGGTTGCTAGGTCAATAATACAACAGTTGACATAATGGGACAACATATAAACTTATTGTCGAGAAATCTGTTTTGACATGGAAACCATTGTCATTGCAATAAAGCTTTAGTAATTTAGAATCGCCCGACCTAAATGATCAAGCATCTCCTGTTTAATTAGGTTTCGGCATTTCCTTCGAGCAATCAGCAAACACCCTGTTTCGCTCAAATATTCGACCGTCCCCACCGAGGTGCTCGAGCCTACCCGGAATCAGAGCGATCGGGTCTTAGGCGACCACGCGGGCCCAGTGCGGGTTGGTCGATTTCACATACAACCTTCGAGTTTCTTCGCAGGCGTGTGCAGGTTTCCTCACAATGTTTTCCATTACCGCAAGAGCGTCGGATTAATGTACATATGAAATCGAAATTCGGAAACGCATTGGTACGTGGCAGGATTTGAACCAAGACCTACCGGACAGGAGGTAGCGACCCTAGACGCCACCGACGCTCCTATCCTCAAGTAATAGCGTTTGTGTATAGTACAGTTGGCCGCATGTCAGTGCTAACACTGACCTTGAGCGGGTCTCTTGTTTCTGGTACTGCCGCAGTGTTACGTGTAGCTGACTGTACCTAAAACCATGCCTGCAAAAGCTTGTAAATTCTACTGTGTGTACGTAGTAACATACATGTGAACACGGGTTAGCCTATAAAATCAGTATAGTATGGCGAAAACTCCCGTCCTTTACTGGCCGTAGCGAACGTTAATAACTTTGTCAGTAAAACGGTTTTACGTCCGTCACCAGCAGTCACGGGTTCAAGGAATACTTGTGTGGGGGGGGGGGGGGGGCAGACTTTAAATTATGTCGTCTGTAAATAAACGCAGTTGGGTTTTAGACTATCGCTGCTAGGTTTGACTGCCTTATTCAAAAACATTGATTGGGGTTAGTCACCGGAAGAATAAAATAAATAGGTACTCCAAATAAAATCTTTGACGCTCTGCTAACAATAAAATAGGACCTAACATAGATAATTAGCCAACATTGTTACTAATACACTATGGCTATTATTTTTATTTTTCAGAAATAAAGCTTTACTAGCTGTCCCGGCGAACTACGTACCGCCTTACATTACATTACACTGCCCTACCCTACACTACACTACCCTAACCTACATACACTACACTACACTACCCTACCCTACACTACCCTACACTACACTACCCTACCCTACACTACCCTACCCTACCCTACATACACTACACTACACTACCCTACCCTACACTACACTACCCTACCCTACCCTATACTACACTACCCTAAAATAAAATAGATGTTGGCCGATTCTCAGACCTACTCAATATGCTCACAAAATTTCATGAGAATCGGCAAGCCGTTTCGGAGGAGTACGGGAACGAACATTGTCACACGAGAATTTTATATATAAGAATTTATTTATTATTATTTTAATAAAGTAAATTCTAATCTTAAATACGAATAAAATTTTAATTTTAAATCTATCTTAATTAATGATATTAAGTTAAATGTAAATTAGATTTAGTATCAGACCATTTCGTCTCTGTAATTGGGATGATGACTGTATCAAAAACAAAATTAATTCTCTTTTCCAATCACTAAGTTACCCTCCTACTGAAATTTCAAAAAACACGTTGCACGTTTTGTTTTCCATCAAGTCTTCATTTTTTTATTCATCAAAATCACAAACATCAATATATCACATCTACGTATTTCAAACATTTTCGGAAAGCAATGTCGTTTTTGACAGATGTAACTCAAATGACTAGCAGCCATCATCCCTGTTAATCATAAACACACTATCAAGTGAACAATTGGTATCCTTTTATATGATGATGATGCAGCTTATGAAACTGAACAACTTTTCAAAAGAAACCTGTACCAACTCGAAAAAAAATTTAACGCGCCATACAAAATTTTCATCTGGGGGCTTTGGTCCGGGATTTTTCTACGCGATTGAATTAGAATTGTGGATCCATAGGGGAACGAAGTTAACTGACATAGGTCACAGAATCGCTAAACGTGGGCACATTGCTCAACAGACTGCCCTTGGGCTATGAAATTCTCGAGTGGCGACTGTGCATCGAAAGACAGGCCTCCCACTTGCTGGACTGATGACCTGATGAATTCTGGATGCGGGCAGCGCAATACCGGTCTTTGTGAAAATTCTTGGGGAAGTTTTTGTCAAGCAGTGGACTTCTTTCGGCTTATATGTTGGATGATCCAAAACTAGCCGTGATATTCCAAGGATGTCCAGTGTTAATGCGATTAACTTTGAATCATATTGCTTCCTCCACAGTGCCCACAATAATTTTCCAACTAAAATACCCTGCCTCTTTCTTTTGATACGTAGCTACCTTTACTTTTAATTTAGTATTTAACTAACCCCAACCAAACCAAAAGCCTCAGTCCGTCCCTGTCCAAAGATACGATGCTGCGTACAAGCATGTTTTTGATGGCAGTTTTATCATTCCGGCGCAAGTGTTTCGAGTGTACTTTATACTTCGTTTTCGAGAGATTTTAGAGTTAATAAAGTTTAGGTGAACGGCTTCTGGAAGGGTAAGGGCGGTTTGCATCTGATATGGGCTTTGTGGGGTTGTGTTAGACACGTCTATTTTATGATTTAGATAAAGCTCCGCCCCGCTTTTTGTTTCAACTACAGTTGCGGTACGTACGCTGCGTAAAGGTGTCTGATTCGAGGTGCATGGTGCCCTTGCATTTCATTAGTAGTAAGTCTCGATATGGGCTTTGTGGGGTTGTGTTAGACACGTCTATTTTATGATTTAGATAAAGCTCCGCTCCGCATTGTGTTTCAACTACAGTTGCGGTACGTACGCTGCGTAAAGGTGTCTGATTCGAGGTGCATGGTGCCCTTGCATTTCATTAGTAGTAAGTCTCGATATGGGCTTTGTGGGGTTGTGTTAGACACGTCTATTTTATGATTTAGATAAAGCTCCGCTCCGCTTTGTGTTGCAACTACAGTTGCGGTACGTACGCTGCGTAAAGGTGTCTGATTCAAGGTGCATGGTGCCCTTGCATTTCATTAGTAGTAAGTCTCGATATGGGCTTTGTGGGGTTGTGTTAGACACGTCTATTTTATGATTTAGATAAAGCTCCGCTCCGCTTTGTGTTGCAACTACAGTTGCGGTACGTACGCTGCGTAAAGATGTCTGATTCGAGGTGCATGGTGCCCTTGCATTTCATTAGTAGTAAGTCTCGATATGGGCTTTGTGGGGTTGTGTTAGACACGTCTATTTTATGATTTAGATAAAGCCCCGCCCCGCTTTTTGTTTCAACTACAGTTGCGGTACGTACGCTGCGTAAAGGTGTCTGATTCGAGGTGCATGGTGCCCTTGCATTTCATTAGTAGTAAGTCTCGATATGGGCTTTGTGGGGTTGTGTTAGACACGTCTATTTTATGATTTAGATAAAGCTCCGCCCCGCTTTTTGTTTCAACTACAGTTGCGGTACGTACGCTGCGTAAAGGTGTCTGATTCGAGGTGCATGGTGCCCTTGCATTTCATTAGTAGTAAGTCTCGATATGGGCTTTGTGGGGTTGTGTTAGACACGTCTATTTTATGATTTAGATAAAGCTCCGCTCCGCTTTGTGTTGCAACTACAGTTGCGGTACGTACGCTGCGTAAAGGTGTCTGATTCAAGGTGCATGGTGCCCTTGCATTTCATTATTAGTAAGTCTCGATATGGGCTTTGTGGGGTTGTGTTAGACACGTCTATTTTATGATTTAGATAAAGCTCCGCTCCGCTTGGTGTTTCAACTACAGTTGCGGTACCTACGCTGCGTAAAGGTGTCTGATTCGAGGTGCATGGTGCCCTTGCGTTTCATTAGTAGTAAGTCTCGATATGGGCTTTGTGGGGTTGTGTTAGACACGTCTATTTAATGATTTAGATAAAGCTCCGCTCCGATTTTTGTTTCAACTACAGTTGCGGTACCTACGCTGCGTAAAGGTGTCTGATTCGAGGTGCATGGTGCCCTTGCGTTTCATTAGTAGTAAGGCTCGATATGGGCTTTGTGGGGTTGTGTTAGACACGTCTATTTTATGATTTAGATAAAGCTCCGCTCCGCTTGGTGTTTCAACTACAGTTGCGGTACCTACGCTGCGTAAAGGTGTCTGATTCGAGGTGCATGGTGCCCTTGCGTTTCATTAGTAGTAAGGCTCGATTATAAATATCAGTATGAATATTTATTGCGTCGGTGGCTCAACCGCTAACGACTTGATCCTCCTAACCAGAGGTCCCGGGTTCAAATCCGGACGTCCAATGTACCAATGAGTTTAACGAAACCTACGTACTCGTACATATACTCACCGATTGCTTTAACGGTGAAGGAAAACATCGTGAGGAAACCTGCACACACCTGCGAAGAAACTCGAAGGTTGTGTGTGAAGTCGACCAACCCGCACTAGGCCCGCGTGGTCGACTAAGGCCCGATCGCCCCAATTCAGGATAGGCTCGAGCCCCTCGGTGGGGACTTATATGAGTTTATATGATGATTTATTTGCAACATGATTATTGTTTTGCTCTAGACTTCACAGATCATTGGACTATGTAGGTAGGTATGGAGTAGGGCGGCCGTAGAGCGAAAAATTTTACAAAGTAAGTATGTATACACTTGTTATACTCGGAGGTTCCCATCATCATCATATCAGTCGAAAGACATTCACTGCTGGACAAAGGCCTCCCCCAAGGATTTCCACGATTTCTAGTCCTGCGCTGCCCGCATCCAGCGGCTTCCTACGATATTCACCAGGTCGTCGGTCCACGGCGTGGGAGGCCTGTCTACGCTACTAATTGGAGGTTCCCAACGTGATCGAAACAGGAACTGGTAGATCCGTATTAAAATTAAGGTAACACATAATATCTTGCAGCGCTATCTTAATCGTTTAACCTAAGTGGCAGTAGGCAGGGCACATGCTCGTAGGAAATCTGGTCGTTAGGGTAATAAAGTTATCAAATGGCGACCGTGCACCGGAACACATGCGTAGGCAGGTCTTCCATTTGGTAGACCAACGACCTGGTGAAGGTCGTGGGAAGCCTCTGGATGCGGGCAGCGCAGGACCGGTCCAAGTGGAAATCCTTGGGGAGAGGCCTTTGTCCAGCACTGTACTCGTTTTAACTAATACGATGAAGTAAGTACCTTCTATATTCTAATTACAATCCGGTAAAAGAACGGTCGACATAATGTGAATCTTAAAATTGAAATACAATACAATTGCTTAAAAGTGAAATACAATACAATTGCTTACGCGTGCTCCCTGAACAAAACTGTTCACTTACACGCGAACATTTTTCTTAGTTTCCTTTTCTAATATTAAACATTTTCTTCCTACGAATATACACAGTATCACAACACTTTCTTTTCCACAGAGCCTTTGAGGCATATTTTCAAAACAACAAGTACACTTGTTAATAACAGACACTCGGCACTGATAGTTATTCTTGCAATTAAAAGTGTGGAGAACGGCGGTGCATTAAAACGCCAATGAGACCTGTTAGTCTGGTTGCCAAAGATATTGTATGCCAACCCAAATAAAACTGTTCACTCACTCGCGAACATTTTTCTATTAGATTCCGTTTCTAATTTAAACATTTTCTTCCTACTACTACCTATACACAATATCACAATACTATCTTTTTTGCAGAGCCTTTTACGCATATTTTCAAGGCAACAAGTACACTTTTTAATAACAGACACTCGGCACTGATTATTATTCTTGCAATGAAAAGTGTGGAGAACGGCGATGCACTAAAACACCAATTCCGTTATATTAAGGGACAAACGCCTAAGGCATGGAACAGAAGTGTGGTCGTGCTTTTCTTCAAAAAGGGCGACAATACCCTGCTAAAAAACTACAGACCCATCTCTCTTCTACAAGCTGTTTTCGAAAGTTATTACGAATCATCTCGCACGCAGGTTTGATGACTTCCAGCCTCCCGAACAAGCCGGTTTTCGAAAAGGATTTAGTACCATAGACCACTTACATACGCTGCGGCAGATTATACAGAAGATCGAAGAGTACAATCAGCCACTATGTTTGGAGTTCGTGGACTACGAGAAAGCCTTTGATTCTGTCGAAACTTGGGCTGTGCTACAGTATCTCCAGCGGTGCCAAATTTACTATCGATATATCGAGGCACTGAAGTGTTTGTATGAAAACTCCACCATGTCGGTTCGCCTCCAGGATCAAAACTCGAAACCTATCCGGCTGCAGCGAGGGTGAGACAGGGAGACGTTGTAACTGCTCACCGCCGCCCCGGACAAGGTTTTTAGCTTTTGGACTGGGGTGGACTTGGCATCTAATCGCTGAAGATATCGTGCTCATGGCTGAGACTATGGACGACTTAGGCACAATGCTCTTTGGCCTCAGTAGAGCCTCTCAACAAATAGGTCTTAGAATAAACATGGACAAGACGAAAATTGTCAAACGTCCGTGTCATACCTATGAAACTCGGTACGTTACCATAACTTTACATGGCTTACAGCAAGCAGCAGTTTGTTATTCCGATAAAAATTAAAATAAGGTACCTCCTATACAAATTAAGATCGTTAATTACTTTTTCTCAAAAATGACCAACGATTTTAATGAAGCTTTGTGAATAACTAGGGCTTAATGAATCCTACTGCACTGGATACCTAATTATACCAGGTAAAATAGAGTTAAAGTACCTCCCATACAAAACGAAATTATTTGGAAATATTTCATTAAGTCTGATATACTTACCTTACTGTATTCTTTGTTACTAAGTAAGTGTATTGTTTATAGTTGACTTGTATATTTTTGATTACGACAGAGGGTTAACGCTAGTCGAGAAAGTACGCACAGCGTGGCTGTACATTTTTTTAAGAAATTAAATTAGGTACAGTCGTATTAGAATCTTCATCGATTCTAAAGATGTAACTTGCAATTTGTTCATCAACAGAGTCTTCGTCCCGAACTACTTCTACTTCAGCAAACCGTTAAAATTTTTCAGTTTCATGAAACATTTGATCAAGAATCCAAGTGAAGCAAGAACAAGAATTGCCTCCATGCTACTTCAGACTTCGGGGCAGTGACAACGGCATCCTGAAGATGATTGGAGACCGAATTGATTGTCCCATCCAGTAATCCTAGGTGGAACGATCCATTGGGTTATTTAAATAAATATTAACTGTGTTCTTATGTGATTTACTAACCTAGTTATAAGTATACTACTAACCTAACTATGGATTTTAATCTGATAATAAAAAGTATTTATTTTATTTTATTAGGTTACATCGATCAATAGAAGGCAAACCTAACCGGGTTTAGGTACTAGAAACCTATCTCCAGTATTTCCAAAACGAGTTGGCATATAATGCGAACGCTGTTTGTTCCTAAATGGCAACATTCAAACATATTTAACTAATGAGGATTCAGAATTTGGCAGCTGTCAAAAAAAATATTCTATTTTGAACCAAATCTTCTTTAATTTTTTTTTACAGGGTGTGTTGTGTGCGGTGTGTAGTGTGTTGTGTAGTGTAGTGTAGTGCAGTGTAGTGAAGTGTAGTTTAGTGTAGTGTAGTGCAGTGCAGTGCAGTGCAGTGCAATGCAGTGCAGGGTAGTGCAGTGCAGTGTAGTGTATTGTAGTGTAGTGTAGTGTAGTATAAGGCTTACGAAGTTCGCCGGGACAGATAGTTTACTTATAAATCACTGTTTAAAGTTGCCAGCATTACAACCAAATATGTATCATTAAGTTAAACTCAGAAAGGTAATTTATAAGGTGCACAACCGATTTCCTCTCTTAAGCTGGCTCGCCCACCCCCTCCTCCCACAAGTACATTATTACAGAAATCTGGCACGCGAGCGAATCGCTTACGATCGGGCATTCATTGAAAAACCGGGTGAAAGGAACGTTAGCGGGCCCGATCGGGCTGGGAGCCAAGCGGATCTGTGGAATCCGTAGACACCTGAAAGGCACGGTCTCTTGGCACCGCACTAAACTGTCCCCTATGGCTGGGCCTATAACGTACCTGAGGCGGTACTATTGGTACTCACTCGATTGTCGAAAGTGTGAAACTTTTAATGATGATTTATAAATAAATAAAGTAATTCCACAAAAAGTTTACAAGTTAGAAAACAAAGTCTTAATTCTAGTTGTAAATCATATATCTACTTATTTACCATGAACTTGTTTAAAATCTTTATTCAAAAATTAACAAATTAAATTACCCAACAATTTTCTGCATGATTAAAATGACAATTTATCACTATCAATCAACTCAACAATTTTTCTTGAATTTATTTGGATGAATACCAACCTACTTGTACATCGCATAGCAGTTACAGTTGGTATTCTTTGCCTAGGGCGTGGAATGTGACAGAAAATTGAAGGGTATTAATAGTATAATATATGAAAGCCGTTTCGTAGAATCCGCCGGTTTCCAAAACAGCGCGCCAAATTGTAAAATGGCGGCGTTTTTTTAATGCGGCGACATCACGTTCAGCCGGATTTCAATTCGACTGAAAGAAAGTACGCCGCATTGGATGAAGCGTCGCTTTGTGTAAAAACTACTGAGTAACATTTTAAATGAGTGAGCGAAGCGAGCGATGTTATGTTCAATCAGGTTTAATTGATTATACAGTCAAAGAGCCTTACTCAGTACCTAGTTTACACAGCGGTGCAAAATCCGCCGCTTTACAAAACGTCGCCATTTTTCAATACAGAGCCATACAAAGCGCCATTTTGAAATCCGGCAGATTCTACGTTACGGCTGCAACATATATACTCGTACATGAAGGTATGTTGTATATTTTTTTTAATACGCAAATCTTCTCAACACTGTGTGTTTATGGTTTATGTACATTGGGTACATAAATCATAAACACATAGTGTTAACACACTAAAAACACACTGTATTATGGAAAATATACCCACGGTGGACTGAAACGAAATTTTCGGAGTATTCGTATAGATAGGTGACTCTAGTATACAATAGGGATGACGAATGCCAGTCATCTGAGTTACTTTTTAACATCTGTCAAAAACTACATTTTGTTCTAAAATTGTTAGAAATACCTAGGCGTGACGTCGTAGTTTAGCAGCGTCATATATGTACTCATTTCGTGATTTTTGTGAATTAAAAATCGAGGACTTGATGGAAAACAAAACGAGTAAGGTTTTCCGAAGTTTAAGTAGGAGGGCAATTTAGTGATCAAGAGTTGATAATTTATTTCTGATGCTGTCGTCATCCCTATTATATGGGTCGCACTCACAAAAAACGGATTAAGTCGCACCTCTGTGGGAAACGAGAAACTTGCGGAAAAAATAGTAAAAGTAGAAATGTTAAAGTCGTTGTAGGGTAGCGTACTTCAAAAGATAAACACGGAACCGTTATAGGATCACTCGTATGTCTCTCTGTCCATTCGTCCGCCTGTCTTAACCAATTCGCTCCGAAACTACAGAACCGATTCAGTTAAAATTTGGTGCACATATGTAAGTCGGTTAACAAAAAACGGACGTTTAACGTAAAAAAATAAATTTTAGACATTTTCACCTAAAAAAAATTGAAAATTTAAAAAAAATGTAATAGTGTAAATTCTATAAAGCGACTCTCAAGGGACCGGGCATTTTGTGACGTTATTGAGAGTTTTCGTTATACAGAGATAAATTAGCGTCAAAGTAAACCAATTGGAGCAAGAAAATTTTTACGTTTCACAAAGTGAATTGTTATAACGAGTGACGTTACACGGAGTTTATACTGTAGTTTATGAAACTGTTGCATAATGAGGGGCACTAAAACACAAGTATGAATAGTTATGACGAGTGTTTTAACACCTAGTTATGTGCAGTTTCATACACTACTTTATCTAATCTCATACATTGGGATTGAACCTACTAAATAAAATATCAAAGTTAAAAGAGTAAGAAAAAAAATTTTCCACGAAATTCAGTACCTACAACAAAAGGTATCATAGCGCCAAAGTATAAAATAATTGATAGAATCTCCTTGGTGATATTAACTTCTTGGATTTGTACTGTATCGCAATGGTAAAAAAATATTTGATAACATTAATTTGTTAGAGGAAATGTATTAAAATTTTCCATTTCGATAGTGTTCAATAAAGTATGTCAATATAAACTGGTTTTGAAGTTTATAATTCAAATTTTACGATTTAGGTAAAGTATATTTAAGTTTCTTAAAACAAGTGTCATTTGATATGTCACACGATATAGTTTACAAAACTTTTTTACAAAAAATATGTACCGAGAGGTCTTGTTCTGTAGGTACTTGAAATTTTGGTGCCCCTATTTGTGTGACCCCGAGTAGCCAGCATAATTATAAATAAAATATAAAAATAATAATTGGCAGTCAAATACATACAGGGTGTAAAAAAAATGTAGGACCCGTTAACTGGGGGTTCTTCTCATCATACTGAACAATTTTCCCCAAGGAACCAATAGTCATTTCTCAAAAAAAAATTGGAGCCTCCGTACTAAAATGCACAAAATTGGTCGATCAATTTGTATGAAGAGTAAAAATTTTTTTTTGCGATTTCAGCAAAGTCGTAGAACAAAAGTTGTTCAGAAGCTCCAGTTAACGGGAGTTACACTAATTTCGTTACACCTCGTATAAGTATGTATGTCCTATCGCAGCAATTTTATAAATCATCATCATTTCAGCTCATATACGTCCCCACCGAGGGGCTCGAGCCTACCCTGAATTAGGGCCATCGGGCCTTAGTCGACCACGCGGGCCCAGTGCGGGTTGGTCCTCTTCACACACAACCTTCGAGTTTCTTCGCAGGTGTGTGCAGGTTTCCTCACGATGTTTTCCTTCACCGTTATATATAATTTAATTTAATATATAAGTTATATTTAATTTTATAAATAAGATTAAATATTTGCTGCCAATTCCTATGATTTGGGGATCTTCAAGGCAAGAGTGAATAGGCATTATTTGAGTTTGCGTGTACCATCCTCGACTGCATCGTCACTTACCATCAGGTGAGTTGCAGTCAAACGCACTCAAATTTTTAGCAAAAAATTTTTTTTTTTTAAATCGAAAACCACTAGTATCACTTCCGTGAAAATAATGCAATGTAGAAATTGCGGGCTTTCAAGGCCCAGTTTGTCACAGGCACAGGTAACGACAGTTGCGAACTCGTCTCGAGGTAATTAGACGGAAACCTGCCTTCCTTGCTAACGTACAGTTACCCATACAATAATACCATGACTAAAGATTATGTGGATAAGATAAATAAGGTAGACGAGGTTACATGAATTGTTCAGCCAGGCTGTGCATACTTTCACTCGTAGCCTTGGCCGTCAAAAATACACAATAAAAATATCGTTTTTGTAGCGTAGACAAGCATTAATAATAAATAAATTTATTTACACAAAAAGTTTACAAATTAGAAAAACAAGGTCTTAATTCTAGTTGAACATCTATCTTAGATTTACTAATAGTAATAATATTGCAAACAAAAATTCACATTGTATAGGGGCCAGCCTTGAACCGTTTTTGGCGCACATGTTATAGGGAACCGTAATCAAACTATCAAGTAAAAAACCGGCCAAGTGCGAGTCGGACTCGCGCACGAAGGGTTCCGCACCATTATCTATAATAAATGACGTATTAAAAAACTATTTACTAAAATCTTAATGCGGTTCACAGAATACATCTATTTACCAAGTTTCAACATTATAGTTTCGGAAAAAGTGGCTGTGACATACGGATGGACAGACAGACAGGCAGACATGACGAATCCATAAGGGTTCTTTTTTTTGCCATTTGGCTACGGAACCCTAAAAAAGACTTTAAAGTTTCGCTATAATTGTCTGTCCGTCAGTATTTCACAGCCATTTTACTCAAAGAATTTTACAGCTATAAATCTGAAGTTTGGTATTGTTACACAAATCTGGTTTTTTTGGAGTTACATATTCCCCCCCCCTCCGAAAAAAGCGTCGGTGGCTCAACCGGTAACGACTCGGTCCATCTAACCAGAGGTACCGGGTTCAAATCTGGACGGCCAATGTACCAATGAGTTTTTCAAAAACTTACGTACATACTTACCGATTGCTTTAACGGTGAAGGAAAACATCGTGAGGAAACCTGCACACGCCTGCGAAGAAACTCGAAGGTTGTGTGTGAAGTCGACCAACCCGCAATGGGCCCGCGTGGTCGACTAAGGCCTAATCACCCTGATTCAGGGTAGGCTCGAGCCCCTCGGTGGGGACGTTTATGAGCTGATATAATAATAATAAATTCCCACCCCCTACCATCTAAACTGCTCTATTTCAAAAAAATCCGAAAGTATTTGAGAAAGTAGGGCGTTTAAATTTTGCAATTTTAAATTACGAATTTGGTAATTCAATAATTCCTTAGACAGTTCTAAGTTAACCGTTGAAATTAATTGCTACGTTTTGCCACATTAACTGTGGGCTGAATAGTAAGTAAACATGGACGGTGAAATATTTTTAAATGGGCAATTAATTTTCTTTTTCAACAGCCTGCACAGCGTAAAGGTAAATTCACTCGCTTTACATTAGAAAGACGGTGGTTTGATTCCAAGTCGGGTCTAACCATGCGATTCTCGGTTTAGTAATGGTGGTAGGCTACTTTCTAAGTCCACCTGGCTATAGCTGCCACCATGGCATATTATCTAAGTCTTACATAAATTGATATGTCTGGCATGAAGATAAGATATCCGTTCCCCATTGCATTAGGGAATCTTGGCCAGCACGCTTCTATCTTCGGCATCATCGTCACGATGGTAAGGTCAAATGATGCTAAGGGCTTGAAAATTATTGATAAAAAAACAACTAGGCATCAAATGGATTCCCAGTGCAGTGCAGTGAAGTTGGCTATGGTGCTTCGCTTGATTGGGAGATAGATATTTAGATAGTTTGAGAGAGAGATAGATTAGGGAGTGTGCAGCAACATAAACTACTAATAAACATAACCTGACATTGTTCCCGAGGGCTTGCGGCTCGCACACCACGCACCCTCAAAAACAGTCATTAGAACTATGTCCGCGCGGGTAAAACGGCATGCAAAAGTTAGTATCGTAATTATACTTATGATATAATTTGAAAAGAATATATAACAATGAGCGTCAGTGGCGTAACGGCTAGGGCCGCCGCCTCCTGTCCTGGGGGTTGTGGTTCGAATCCTGCCACGTACCAATGTGATTTCTAATTTACATTTCATATGTACGTTTATCCGAAGCTCTTACGGTGAAGGAAAACATCGTGAGGAACCCTGCACGCTCCTGCGAAAAAAAAAACTCACAGATTGTGTGTGAAGTCAGCCAACCCACACTGGACCCGCGTAGTTGACTAAGGCCCACAAAGGGACGTACATGAGCTGATATGATGATATTACAATGTGTTAATTCAACACTCAGGAACAGAGCAAAGAAACGTGTTCTTCACGCAAATGTTTGCCCTGAATGGAAGAATCGAATCCACGAAGGTCTGCCTAGCAGGCCCAGGAGTACTCGCCACTGGGCCACCGGGTCATTTCAATTCATTTTAATATCAGAACCAGCACAATAGAACCAATAAAAGCTCGTGCATATACCCCTAAACAATCTTTACACTTACCGCAAGAAGAAAAGGGGTTGAAAAATATTATACATACTCTTACAAATTCATTCTCATTATCCATTAGCCCCACAGTACTGGAGCGGCAACAGTATCTCGTTGGAACTTTAATTAAATATAGTCATTAAAAATATTTATAACGGCGGAGGCGGCGTTTGCATTTTTATGGGATTTTAAAAGATAGACGCCGTACCCTGAATGCGAATAGCCAGAGTAATTACGACGACGGAGGATGTTAGGGTTCCGCAGAAAACTCAAGGTGCATGAACTAGCCAGGTTTAAAAATAAAGTAAACGGATGTCCCACGGGGAACATAGCTTCTCGCTAGAGCGTCTAACCTTTTTCAATTGGTCTAGGAGATACCTTTTAACCGTCCAATTAAGCTCGTAGTTATTTAGCGTAATCGCCATGAATCCATTCATTCGTATTCTTCATTTTTGAAAGTTGTATCCTTCTTGAAGTGCTATCGTCGAGGTTTCTCGCTCTGTATCTAGGTGATAGATGGCGTTTACCTGCTGGTGTTGCACTTAGAATCACTAGAGGTCAAGTTTAAAGCATTTAATAAGATGTACACCTACCGACCTTTTACGCGATCCATATACACATCTGGAGTCAAATGCCCAAGTTCCCTCACGATGTTTGCTTTGTCTGTTAAAGCAATCAGTAAGATAATGTAGGTAGATTAGTTTAGAAAAAAAGCGTCGGTGGCTCGACCGGTAACGACTCGGTTCTCCGAACCAATGAGTTTTTCGAAACTTACGTACATATACTTACCGGTTTCTTTAACGGTGAAGGAAAACATCGTGAGGAAACCTGTACATCTGATTCCAGATATGTATGAAGGTCACGTTGCACACATCCGTAGGTATTAATCTAAGTGACCGCGGGTGATGCTAAGTGCAACACCCGGCAACCACCGTCTATCCCTTGGATAGCACGGTTAATTGTGCCAAACGATAAGAAGAAAGAGGTTTCAAAAACCCATTGGTTATATGGCCGTTGCCGGATTCGAACCCGAGACCTCTGGCTAGGAGGATCAAGTTTACCGTTGAGGAACCGATTCTGTTGCCGAAGGTATCTCGTACTTTACTCCGTCCATTTCTGCACTCGGCTTTTCTAAGGGCGTCTAGTATGATAATCAGGCATCATTAGTCCAAATTTGTGCACTGTTGAAGACAAAATACTCTACTAGCGATATTCGTCCCTGCGCATGCTTTTTCAAGCGACTTCCAAAAAGGAGGACATTCTCAATTCGACTGTATGTTTATTTTTAAGTTCGTTACCTCAGAACTTTTGACTGGGTGAACCGATTTTGATGATTCTTTTTTTATTCGAGAGCTTGTGCTTCCCGTGTGGACCCATATAAATTTTATCAAAATTGGTGTATTACTTTATTAGAAAATTAACAAAAAGCAAAAATAATAATGCAAAATTGTTCGAAGTTGTTGCGATGGAAGTCGGTTTTTTAACGTGTTTAGCGTTTTCATTATAACGTCAAATGATCGCTACCCAACACCATAATTATTTTGGACGCGCGACAGCCACAACGGCATCCTGAGGACGATCAC
This sequence comes from Coleophora flavipennella, assembly GCA_947284805.1. Lineage (NCBI taxonomy): Eukaryota > Metazoa > Arthropoda > Insecta > Lepidoptera > Coleophoridae > Coleophora > Coleophora flavipennella. The sequence continues at coordinate 1,663,869 of OX369275.1, forward strand.
CCGCATGCGTTTGACTCTCCTCTCTTGCAATATTTTGTAGGGAGAGTCACTAACACAGTAAAACAATTATCATTTTCCCAATTAGTTTTTAAGCACCTACAGCATACCTAGTCTGAGTTTCTATTGATACTAAAAAATATCACGGATTTTTTGACCGAAGTACACTACAATTTATTAACCTATTGCATAGCTTTTATCGCGGACTTTTAGCGCGGCGACCGAATCAAGAAATTCCGTAACGAAAAAACCTAACACTAAAACGCGTTCTAAAAAAACTTACAGTGCCATTTATTAGCGATTTGCGGTACTAAAAGGACTGTCAATTTTACTGGCTCGGCCGAGCGTGACCTAAAGTTACTGCGTTCTAAAAAAAACGTAGAGTGCCATCTGTTAGCGATTTGCGGTACTAAAAAGACAGACAATTTTACTGGCGTAACTTTCTTAGTGTTAAAAATTGATTAAAAATGCTATGCAATAATATGCTTTACCGCGGCAGTCCCCGAGTGCTACACGACTTTTTTATTTATTTATTTATTATCTATCCTCCTCTTTCTACTATGTTGAGGATCATGACTCTGCTTTATTTTACCACCACTTATTTCCACGTAATATTATGGTTCTCCTCCTTGTGCAGTGTGGTTCTAATGGGGATATCGTGTACGGAACATCTCTCATGACTTTGGTCTCTAGGTGTCTTTGCTTCTAATTTTCCTGACACAATGAACCGTACCAGATTATCGTCGCCCAGCATCCACAACCTCATACCAAACAGATCCATAACCCCAATTGCAAACGATCCCGAACATGATCCCCAGGATTTCTTCCAAATTAAAATTCTAAACAAGCCTGGGCCGCTAACAAACGCTTAGAGGTCTGATTTGGACGCCTGCCACACGTCGCCACCGGCTATATGACGATTTACACTCGCCCCGTGACGTCATTGGGAGAGGGGGAAAGGAGGTATTTGGAAGAAGAGGGAAACAAATTGAGAAGAATTGCAGAGACTCAGTCACCATGGATCTCCATAATTATTTTCGGCTTACTTCTAAAGAAGGACGATTTTTTTAAATTCTCAATTGGTAAGCCCTTGGCATCATCTCACTCGATGGTAAGTGACGATGATGCCGAAGATGGAAGCGGGCTTACCAAGATTCCCCATTGCAATGGAGAACTGGCTATCTTATCTACAAGCCGGAACACATAAATGAAAATTAATGTCAACCAACAATATCTCAACATCATTTTTTATCCACAATTGGCATCATCTAACCTAAGTGACGATAATCCGAAGATGAAAGCTGATTTCCCCTAGATTAATAAGTATCTTTTTGTAAATATATTTCTGAAATAAATGCTTCATAATGTTATTAACTTATTCTATACTAGCTTTTGCAAGCGGCTTCGCTCGCGTGAACATAATTTATTATGACCGTCTTCGAGGGTGTGCATGGAAAAAGAAGCCCGTATGTTAATCTAAGTCCTAGTCTGTCTACCTACAAAATTTCATATAGATGCGTTATCTCTTGTGGCGTGAAAGAGTAACAAACATCCATACATACAAAATTTCGCATTTGTAATATTAGTAAGGACAAATATGTGTGTCTACTGGTTGATCAAGTTATGCTACACCAGAACCAAAACTTTGTTTAATTCGTGATTTTGAATAATTTTGACTTAATTATCTCTTTCAACGCGGAAGTTTTCTTGATCATCTTTATACGGGTGTGTATCAAAATTGGTGTAGGTCCCGTTAACGGAGGCTTCTACTTATCATACTGAATAATTTTTGTGGTATGACTTTGCTGAAATCGGAAAAATAATAACAGTTCATACAAATCGATGAGCTGATCGACCAATTTTGTGAATTTTTGTATGGAAGGTCCAATTTTTTTTCTTGGGAATTGAACTATGGGTTCCTTGGGAAAAGTTGTTTAGTTTCATGAGAATAACCCTTGGCCATTTTTTTACATCCTGTATGTTATAAAAATCGCTGCGTCTTTCTGTCTGTCTGAACGCGGTCATCTCAAAAACTACCGAATGGATTTTCATACCGTTTTTCGCCAATGGACGGAGTGATTCTTGAGGATGGTATAATTCCCCGCAACCCGCTTGCCGCTTGTCACTCCGCGTCTCTATTAATGCAATAAATTTCGTTATATAATCACACGAGTGTGTTAAGACCTAATTGCAACAATTGCATACATTATTTTATCTATATACATATTATAAGTACTCGAATATGGGTTCAGAAGCCTTAGGGAAATGACCAGCGATACGATAACCAATTTTATTTTGAGAACTTTCTTGTCTGTGGTAATAGGTAAAATCTGTACTTTAATGTTATAACGATTTTTGTATCGTTATGAGTTTAAATTTAGAACAACTGTCATAGTAAAATTGGCTGTCATAATGCTGGTCATTGTCTACAGATTTTAGAGGACTTATGATATGGGTGTAGATATAAAATTATAAAGATACTAACTTTTTCCCGCGGCTCCGCTCGCATTGGCATCGTTTTTATGACTGTCTTTGAGGGTGATCGTAGACAGGAGTTTACTCCAGATCCCTCGGGGACTATATCGGATTATTCTGTTTAGCAATCAGTTAATAACCTAACCTATGTCACTTCCCATCCCCTCAACTTTTCCCTTATAACTATAACTATATCCATTCATTATAACTGTGGCGGCAACTGCAGTAACCCGCCACTTAACATTAACACAAGCGACGAGAGAACAAAAGAAATACAACATCTAGAACGCGCTATTAGAATTTCTTCAGCGCTGAGTATATATACAAATACCAATCATCAACGATTGGTCCACGGTCGGACCCCAGGCATACCACCTCGCCTGGCGGAGATATCTCCCTTTGCTCTCGTCGAGTAGGAACGCACCGTTCCTAAATTGGTGACCCCGACGTGATACTCCATCATCAAGCCTCCAGCCGGTAAAGCAAGCCTCAGGCAGCACAGCAGTCGCATCGCACTGAAGTTAAATCAGGACCATCGCAACCCGAGACGTCGAGTTTCCTGGCCTGCTACTTCACCTTCGGGCACCAGCAAGTTGTCGGCAGCCACACGCTAACTCTGCGCGCATCACCTGCTTCCCTTGCCATGACGCCTTACGCCAGCCTTCATCCCGACTCACCGTGGACATCGACCTGGCACACTGCACATCGACCCTACTCAACGAGGTCGACAGCACCCGCGACCTTAGACTGCTAGCTCTCATTGGATCGACCTCCGGTCTCGGAGGGGGAGTGATGTGGCGGCAACTGCACTAACCCGCCACTGAACATTAACACAAGCGACGAGAGAACAAAAGAAATACAACATCTAGAACGCGCTATTAGAATTTCTTCAGCGCTGAGTATATATACAATACCAATCATCAACGATTGGTCCACGGCCGGACCCCAGGCATACCACCTCGCCTGGCGGAGATATCTCCCTTTGCTCTCGTCGAGTAGGAACGCACCGTTCCTATATCCGTTGTTCAGTTGCGACGACGACGTGCTCGAGCCTGAAAATGAACTTTCCCTAGATCCTTCGGGATCTATCTCGCTCGAGCTATGCTAATAAGTATTCCTTGTCATTTCCCACCCCCTCAACCATTTCTGTACAAGAAATCACAACAATCCGTTGCGATTTGAAAGAAATCAACAAAAAAAAAGAGTCATTTATTCAGTTTCCCCGGAACTGTATCGGACTTTGATATTTTCTCGGGATAAAAAGTAGCTTATATCCTGCTCCATGACACAGGCTACCTTCACACCAAATTGCGTCAAGATTGGATGAGGCGTTGAAGCGTGAAGAGGTAACAAACGAGCAAACATATTTTCACATTAATAATACTTACTGTTGACAGAAAACAATATAGAAAAACTCCAACCTAAAAATCCCACAAAACTCTTCCGAAACTTAAACTAACCCAATTTATACTGTTCGAAACCCGAGCATCAATCGTTCGGCGAACCGTTGCACGGCTGACACGCAATTAATCCGGCCTTCTGTCCGGTGGCTATGCCGTCCGGCGGTGTTGCTGTCAGGCGGCCGGTGACCGAGTGCGAAACGAATTTGGGGTTGTCACATCGAAGATGAAAGGGGTGCCAAATGGTTTGGAGTCAGCATAAGCTGAGATAGGAATAAAACATTTTCGGATGTTCGAAAAAGAGAATTGAACTACCTCACTGAAAATCTTTTTTTTTTTATTCACAATAGGTAAACCCTTGACAACATCTCACCTGGTGGTAAGTGACGATGTTGCCGAAGATGGAAGCGGGCTTACCAAGATTCTCCAACGCAATGGGGAACTGGCTATCTTATCTTATCTTAAATCCTTAAAGTTTTTTTGTTTGATCTTAAACTCAAACTCAAATAACTCTTTATTGTACATCAAAATAAATAAATACGTATACAAAATTTAATAAACAACTAAATGACATACAATTTACGCGGGCTTATCTGTATCTATTCATAACGTGTTCACTAACACAGGGTGACTTTTCAAGCGTTGATTCTACTCATAGACCTCAACAACTTACCCCGTAGAACCTATACAAACGGAGCAAAAAAAAACATGCAGTGAATAATAGAACCTCCTCCTTTTTTGATGTCCGTTAAAATTTTTGTCAACTGTCATTTTTTCGAACAGTAAACTTATTTTTTCCTTCCAATTAAAAAAAAGTGGTTTAGTTTTATGAGTAGGTAGTATCTACCAGTTGCCGCTTATAAGCGAATAATAGTTTTCAAAAAACATAAAAGGTTTTAGGTACAAGCTGTTATTTGAAAAGAGTTTTTATGCTCAAAAAGCCACATCCTGAGATAATTATAAAAAATACACGGTTCCAAATTCAAAAAAGGTGTGCACAGTAAAGTCCAGTTGTTTGGAAATGGTAAAATATGTAAACAAAGCGATTCTATTGAAAATAAAAGACGATTCTTGGAACTTGATTCCACCTGCAAACTTTATCATCACATCAACTTCAAAAAGGACCTGTTGTCATCGGCAATACGGATTCATTGCAAATTTCAGCTAAACTGGACCCTTGGAAGTCACTCTAAAATCGATCGCAAGATTTAAACTAAACAAATATACATACATACAAATATTGCAAGTTAAGTAAATAAAACCTTTTAAAACTCATCTTATACATTAAAGCGAAACTTTGTCGTTATATCGTCTCTGATATTTTTAAACGGTGTTATTTAGCTAGTCTTTTTTGTGCCTTGTGCGGGTTAAATTAAGTATATAAATTTTACCCCCTTCCTGGTTGACCGATATATCTGAAATTTAGTACACACCTTAAGCACAGTATTACGATATGGATTACAGTAGCGCAACGCCTTTATTGTTGCACGATGCCGCCACGGCGTAGGTTCTAGCAGTACTAGCCTGTAGCCAGCCTGGCAAACTCGCAAGTATAGCAGGCTGTGCCCCGCTGCCCGCTGCTCCTCTATTACCCTTCCGTTGCTCTGCGTAAGTACATTAGTTGCACTACTGTAAGTCGCTATATTGTAACACTGTGCCTTCAGTTCTGGTGACAATACAATTATGTATATTCAGTATTATTGAAAATACAAGATGGCCGCCGCAACAAAATGGCGGATTACATATTTTCTTACATATCCTTCAAATAAAAGTTCTTGACTAGAAAAATACATACACTATTAAAAAAAATCAAATCTAAGATTGCCGCCACCACAAAATGAGGGATTACATTTTTTTCTACCCCCTCAATCATCATCATCATATCAGCCGAAGGAAGTCCACTGCTGGACATAGGCCTCCCCCAAGGATCTCCACAATATGGGTATCAAATTAGAAGGCTTGACTAGTAGAATACATAACAATGGAGAGCATTATGCTAGTTACACTAATGTACGACTGACCGTACAGGTGAGAATTAAACCTTGGTTTTTTTTTGGTTGTATTCTAGTTGGTTCCCAATGGAAGACCAAAGTAACCGTAGGATTGTCAAGGACACAGTGCATTGTCACTGAAACCTAAGGTATCTACCTCTTAAATCCGAAACATGAAGCTTTTCCAGCGATCCTAGCAACACTAAACCAATATTTATAGCGCTCGGCGGGAACGAATCCGCGGGCTTACACTAGATGTAGCCGCGGCTGGTGAGCTGAGCCTAGATTTATAACTACCCGCAGGTTCGCTAGAGATTTATATACTCATCGAGGACCGACAGCAGTGGTATGTTAATGGTGTGATGGCTATTTCAAATACAGAGGCAGCAAACCCGTTGAATAAAAATTTAGATAAAATTTTGTGGTAAGCACAAATGTTATGTTAACAATTTTCCTCAACCTTAGCTGGTTTTATTATTTGTCGTTATATTTTAAAACAAGTACTATACTGCCGTCCTAATTTATTCGACCGTAAGTACAAAAACATGAAACGGAGAAAAACGCATTTAAAGTTTTTTTTCTTTATCCTGCAATTACTTGGAATCCACTAAAGATATCGCAATAAATTCTATATCACCTTGTAGCGTTTGAATCGAACTATAGTTTTGTATGCTTCAATCAATGATAACGGTAATTTAGCGCACAATAATACCAAAATACAGTTTATGTTTAGGAAAGGCAAAACTTAACGAGTAGCAACCCTAAGCATAAGCACAGTAAGTATAGGAGTTACGGTGTTTATGATTAGCACATGTTAGTTACGGCTCCAATGCTTCGTATACAAGTAATATTATCAAAAATGGATCCTAGAAATATTCGTTACTAGTGAAGTTTATACGGCTCTTTTAACTAGGTAGAAGAGCGATGAACACAACGATACGGTTTTCTTGTTATGCACATACTGTTCTTATGATTAGTATGGGTCATATCATTTAATGACGTTTCATATAAAAAATCAAAATGAATTCCCTATTTTCCTGTATTTGATGTTACCTTTCATTTAAATATTAAAAAATGGATTTTAATGATATGAAAATATGAAATTATATAAAGAAAAATCTTAACTGTAGTTAATATATCCTCAAAGATTTTTCTGTATAGGAAAAAAAGCATGTTAAAATGTTATTTACATAAACTACTTATTTAAAACAATGTTTTTTCTTTATAGAAATTACAAAAATGTAACTCTACTCATAATATTAAAACTGTTCACTTTTTTAATTATTAATAACTTGCAATAAAATATTCACTCCTTAGAAATGCCAAAAAAATATTAATTCCTTATACAGGTACAAAATTATTTGTTATCTTTAAGATATGTCGGAGCCCTAGGAGGTGGCGACACCCATGTATGCGTCGAAGCGCCATGTGTTATGTCTTCTTGAAACGTCAAGAGGTTGAGCTAGGGTAGAAATAAAACGTAATCTTTGGCTAGTGTGTGTTTGCGAGGCTGGAGACCTTTTAGTCGGTACATGTTGTGTTAGCAAATAAGATTACTTTGATTAACGAATACAGACGGAACAATCAATAAATTAGATACAATTCAGCCATCCTAACGGAGGCTACGATAGAGGCACCAATTATTTTACGAGCACTTTTGATCGAGAAGTTGAACAGTCAACCTGGGAATCCAGCCCCGTACCGAACTCACCGCATTTCTGAAGTCATCCTGAAGCCTTGTGTTGTAAACGTGTGTGAATATTAAATGTACACTCCAAAACTTCTCAGATGAGTTTATTTTTGAGATCCGGCCAAAACCCTTCTGAAGATCCGAAAGATTTAATTAATATAAATGTCTTCTCATATTATTAAAACTAACAAGGCAATTTTGAGATATATTTTTTAAGTTATTGGTAACTAATCTAACTTGCAATAAATAGTTATAAGAAAATCAGTTCTCATGGAACAAGTAAGTATCTCACTAAGATAACAAAACTTAGAGACGCGTTAATATTAATCTGCAGGTGATTGGTAATATACCTTAAAACCTTTCAACTGGTGAATCAACTCATATAAAACTGAACAAATTGTATTCAACTACATTCATAAAATGGTAAAAACAATTTTAGTCATCTCATACAAAGTTGCCTAATCAAATATTAAATTAGTATGGGAAGTCGATTTCTTTTTGCGAATTGAGTAAAGGTTCCTTGGAGAATCACCAACCAAGAGGCTTGCAGTTATGTACCAGTCACTCGATAATATTCATAATAAACACAAACTTCGCATTATAATTCTAAAACAATTTAGAGATCGAAACTTTATTGTTAGTTATTCAGTCACATACTTAAGTATTTTATGAATTAATTTTCAAATAATAATTAACTCCCCATCTTGTTTCGTCACGTCATTGGTATAATTCTCGTATTTTTCGTTAGCAAAAGTGGTAATAGGTAAATTTTGCCAATATTCTCTTTTCGTATACCTGGAACGAAACTGCCAATATACGTTTTTTTGGCATGGCTAGCTTATTAGTATTGCAGATTTGTGTTCCTGTGTGATCCTCCTCAGATGAGTCTTTAATCGCAGTGCTGGAAAAACGCCTTTGGTGCTTTTGTTTTAAACAAAGTCTAATAGTAATATGTAGGAGAATTTTTATATTTGAAAGTATACGACCCTCTTTGAAATTTAACCGCCATTATTTTAGGTAAACACTTTTAGGGAAGACATATCTGGACAATAGTTCCACTGGGTGGTGGAATGAATTAGCAGACTTAAAAGTATGCCCCGGTTCAAAGAACTTTAACGTTATGCTTTCCGCATCGATCAAGTTGCTATTCACCATGTTGGTCAAATCAGTAAGCAGCGCCTAGTTTTTATTTTGAGTTGCACAATTATCCAGCCACAATATGATATATTTAGCGTCTCGGTTATGAAGTAGAAACGCTCGAAGTGTAAATATTATATCTTTTTAGCGCCGTCCCGATATAGTTTCGTCCTAGGTGATAGCATACGAGTATGTCATGAGACTTGCATAAGTCTCATTATAGTCTTAAAAAATACAACCACTTTGAACTGCTCCATAGTGGTAATAAATGGTTCCACTGTTTGCTTCACCAGCTTTATCTACATCATTTTGATATTCCAAACGTGTTTCTGTATATCGATTTTTGTGAAGTAAATAGTTCCCACAAATGTTACAAGATTCTTCTGAATTCTGATTGTGTTCTTAGTCATGTTTATGAAATAGTACACACTGCTAATACTTTTCATGGCCTGACTGAGCGAATGAAATGTTGCAATCATGCTTTACTACTCTTCGATAATATTCCACTGAAACTTTGATTGAATAGAATAGAATAGAAAAACTTTTATTTAGAGCACATTACAACAATTTCCAGGTACAATTTACAAACGATTGAAAAAAAAATAAAAAAAAAGCTGTACTGTGAAGAATTACTCTCACAAAAAATTTTGTACATTTGGGTTATCGTAGTATCGCTTGGTAGGTATAGTTTTTTAAGAGCGTTTACATCTATACTGGTATAAGAAATACGTGGATTGTGACTCTTGATATCAGTTTTTGTAGTTTCTTTATCGATCTTATTTAATCTTGGCTAATCGCTATAATCTGTTTTTTGGCAGTCAATACCTTTGCGTAAGCTATTCTTAACATGTGTTTCATTATAAGGACCAAATCTGACAGTTGACAAAAAAAGGTTTTATACATTTCTATTCCGTCATATAAAACACTTATGTTTACTTTTCTTTTCGTTTCTGGTTTTTCCGATACCTTTTTTCTTTTTAACGGTAGTTTGTCGACACAACATTTAATAAAAAGTTCCTGTGCTTCGTAACTAAGACCTTAACAGTTAGTAAGGATCTGCTTTCTTCGATATTCTCTTATATTTAAATTACAATTTTGATAACACAAGACGCTAAATGGCCTTTCATAGCATTTTTTTTCATATCTTTGTTTTTATAATTATCTTTGTACCAAAATATATTTAGAAATTTAGATATTCCTTTGTTTTCTAGGTTCGCCGTCTTTCGTTAAACCATTATCATGTTTATCTATAGATTCCAAACAATTCGTCATGTTGATTACTCTGTTCTTCAGCTTCTTCATTTCTCTATTGAACGTCTGTTTGGCCAACGATTTTTTCTTACGGTCGTACGTAGGTTATACGTCTTGTTATTCACTATTTTTGTTTAAAGAAGCAATTAAGTGGTGTTTTTTCTTTTCTTGTTTTGAGGGTTGGATAATGTTTCCTTTAGGTACGGTAGGCTAGTCATCTATTTTTGTGTAGGTTTCTGTAATCTGAGAATGTTTTGTTTTTTCTTAATTGGAACGTTTTGTTTTGCTACTACTTTTACTGAAGATGATTTAAACTGCTTCTGGTCATCTGTCCATTTTTCTTTATATTGTGCTGGAGGTTGTATATATTGTTTTTTACAGTATGCTGGTTGTTTGATTTTTCTATAACTTCTGTATGCTCTCAGTTTCTATGTTTTTATTTATATCGTGCTGGAAGTTGGATGTCTTGTTCTTCAATATTGTTCATCGTAGTTTCTATAAACTGTTCTCCGCTTATTTTGATAGGAGTTGGGTGTCCTATTCTTTAATATTCTTCTTTATAGGTTCTTCGAGCTGATAATATCTCTGTTTTTCTTTTTGTTTAGGTTGAATATCTTATCCTTCAATATTTTTTATCGTCGTTTTGTCTTTTCTTTTACTAGGGGTTGGATTTCTTGTTCTTTAATATTTTTATTCATAGGTTCTGCCAGTTGAATTTTTTTTCGTCTTGTTTTTAGGTTTTCGGTTACGAATCATAGATTAAGTATTCATCACTTTCAACAGCGCTCCATGCGACGTTCTTTTTTTAAGTGAAACATCCATTTTTTGACATGAATTTGTTTTATATTTGTATCACTGTCAGATTAAGGGACAACGCTAGACAAACATGTCTGTAATTCTACAGATTCCTAACATATAGCGTTATTCCTGTCGACCGTACGAGTGGTGAGGCGAATCAGTGGAGATTGTGAAAATCCAGTATGATGCATTGAATCTGCATACACCACTCCGCCACCAAGTAGTCCATGTTACCTTTAGTAACTACCTACTACATTTTTAAATATGATTAAATTGGCCAATATTTACTGTTTTACTTTTTTTGCATATAATCTAACACATTTCTAATAATTCATACAGAATATGCTTCTGTTTGTCCTTATAACTAGCATATGGAAGTTTTGATTTCGTATATTGCTAAACATAAACGGGGTGGGTGGCAATTACGGTTATTATGTGTAGTATGTGCCTATTAGAAAGAAATATCACTACTAAATAATGACCACATTAAAACACTTAAGGATGTTTATTACTAGCACTATTAAATAATTCTCAAATGTTTCACTACTCATAATCACAGTACAAGCACTTACTTTTGTTTTATCTAGTACTTTGATAATTATTTTTTTAAATTCACTAATATTTACAAGGGTCATGGCTGTTACGGCTGTTATGTGTAGTTGTTCATAAATGGAACACTGTACAATTGCCACATACATCGGCAGTATGAGCTCTTAGAGTGATTATGCCTTGTACCAGTACACAGAATACGGTAAATAGATCGAAGTAAGGGCGTATACGGTTGTCTTTTTAGCATTGAATGACAAAATTTGAGAGTTACGGTTGTTATGCTTATCGAAACTTTCATTTCTATTGCAGTTAAAAAAATACGAGTTAGAGGGTCATATAGATCTCGTCGCGCTGATTCCGAATATGAAATAAACTCATTTTTACCAAATTGCGACTTACGGTCGAATAAATTAGGACGGCAGTATAGTACTTATACTTATAGTTTCACGTGTGTATGTATGTATTTGTTTGTATGTCGGTGGCGTAACGGCTAGGGACGCCGCCTCCTGTCCGGGAGGTTGTGGTTCGAATACTGCCACGTACCAATGTGATTTCGAATTTAGATTTAATATGTACGTTCATCCGATGCTCTTCGGTGAAGGAAAACATCGTGAGGAAGCCTGCACGCGCCTGCGAAGAAACTCGCAGATTGTGTGTGAAGTCGACTAACCCGCACTGGGCCCGCGTGGTTGACTAAGGCCCGATCGCCCTAATTCAGGGTAGGCTCGAGCCCCTCAGTGGGGACGTATATGAGCTGATATGATGATGTATAACAGTTTCAACAATAAAGCAAAAACAAAAAAATAAATAAAATCATGTTTCTTGTATGGGTACTCCCTTTTCTTTTTACTTTTTGTTTTCTGTTATTATTCGTTAGTTTTCCTATAATAACAATTAAACTAGTGAAAATTTCAGCCGGCTACCTATTTTGGTTCAAAAGTTACAGCCTTTTAAAAGTCGAATAGACAGACAGATAACCAGACAGTCGAACAGAGTATAGACTTAGTAAATATGGTCGTGTTACCTGGTACAGAACCCTAAAAAATTTAACGACATTATTTCAATTTATCGTTAACCCTTGATACGGACAATACTTATTCATCATTTATTTAAGATTAAGTTTTGATGTGCAGCATTAGAATTTGAAGGTATTAGGTTGAAATTAATATTTACGATGTTGTAACTAACTGAATTCTTATGCGAATTGCGAAAGAATTGCTGATATATAAATTTTATTAAAAATTGTACAGCCAAGCTGTGCATACTTTCTCGCGAAGCCTTCACCATTTAGTCTAGCCTAGCTTAGTCGGGCGTACACAAATAACAATAAACATTACATTACGCTAATTTAATAGCAAAGAATAAAGTTATATCAGGCTGATGTTCATGCTTGGTATGGGAGGTAAGGTACCTTATTACAATTTTCCGAAATAATGTTGAGTTTGTGTAATAGTTTAATAGGCCTGTTTAAGTCTTAGTAACTCACAAAGTTTCATTAAAATCATTCGAGCCATTTTTGATAACAAAAATAAAGAACCTGGATGTACTATGTTGAAAATGCCTGGAGATAATATATAATATTATAAATGTGAAAGCGTGTATGTTTGTTACTCTTTCACGCAAAAACTACTGAACGGATTTGGTTAAAATTTGGTAGGTCGACAGATTAGGACCTGGATTAAGACATAGGCTACTTTTTACCACGCTCGCGAGCCGCTTGCGGCTCGCGCACTGCGCACCCTCGAAAAGTCATAGAAACGTGGTCTACGCGGGTGAAGCCGCGAGAAACAGCTAGTAATATTATAAATGTGAAAATGTGTTTGTTTGTTACCTTTTCACGCTTCAACGCCTTAACCAATCTTAATGAAATTTGACATACAGGTAGCCTGTGTCACAAGGAAGTACATAGGCTATTTTTTATCCCATGAAAATAGCATAGCCCGATGCAGTTCCTGAGGCAACTAAAATATACCTACTGTTTTTTTTTCTTTAACATCGCAACGGAACAGTGGATTGTGTGATTTTTTGCACAGGGATGGTTAAAGGGGTGGGAAATGACATGATTTACTAATAAGCATATCCTGACATAGTTCCCGAGGGATCTGGAGAAAATTCATGTCCACGCTCGCGAGGCGCTTGCGACTCGCGCACCGCGCACCCTCTAAGACAGTCATAAAAACTATGTCCACGCGGGCGAAGCCGCGGGCAAAAGCTAATACAATTATTTTTCCCTAACCTAAATTCTTCACAAAATACGCACACATACACATTCAAATATATTTTTTTTAACTCAATAGAGTAATTAGTATTAGAAGTATATTTCTTATTAGTATAAGAAAATCGATCCCCATCAAAATCTCAACTTCGATTATATTTTCGCCATCACAATAACTTCTTCACTCTTTCGTCGCTCGCTGCCGCTCACTTTTCACCTTCAGTCACTCTAAACTAAAAATCAGTCAGAAGAATATAAATCAACAATGAACTATACGGAACCAGGTGAAGCTTAACAAAACCGTTTAAAAATATCAAGATTTTATCTTCACATTTCTCAAGAAAACTAAAACAATTCTTGTCTCAATTTCTTTTAGCTATACTTCATTTTAAAGTCGGCTTATCTGGAATAAGCTGGAAGACTTTCTGCCAACTACAGTCACCTGCCAAGCCAAGATTAGACTTACCGGTTCAGTTATAAGCGGCGGATATTGACAGTATCTTGGCAAGCCCAGATTTAATTACGGAGTTCGGTGCAGTTTTTACTGACCACCGCTCGATATGCTCGCCAAGTGACATACGGGATGTCATTACGTACTAATAAGCTGGAAGACTTTCTGCCAACTAGAGTCACCTGCGAAGCCAAGATTAGACGTACCGGTTCAGTTATAAGCGGCGGATATTGACAGTATCTTGGCAAGCCCAGATTTAATTATGGAGTTCGGTGCAGTTTTTACTGACCACCGCTCGATATGCTCGCCAAGTGACATACGGGATGTCATTACGTACTAATAAGCTGGAAGACTTTCTGCCAACTGGAGTCACCTGCCAAGCCAAGATTAAACGTACCGGTATAGTTACAAGCGGCGGATATTGACAGTATCTTGGCAAGCCCAGATTTAATAACAGAGTTAGGTGCAGTTTTTACTGACCGCCGCTCGATATGCTCGCCAAGTGACATACGGGATGTTATTACGTACTAATAAGCTGGAAGACTTCCTGCCAACTGGACTCACTTGCAAGCCATGATTACACGTACCGAATCAGTTACAAGCGGCGGATATTGACAGTATCTGGGAAAGCCCAAATTTAATAACTGAGTACGAAGCAGTTTTTGCTGACCACTGCTCGATATGCTCGCCAAGTGACATACGGGGTGTCGTTACGTACTAATAAGCTGGAAGACTTCCTGCCAACTGGAGTCACCTGCCAAGCCAAGATTACACGTACCGGTACAGTTACAAGCGGCGGATATTGAACCCCACTCGATATGCTCGCCAAGTGACATACCGGGTGTATATACGTACTCTCTCTCTTCTCTTATCGTGTGTCACAATTAACCGTGCTATCCAAGAGATAGACGACGGAAGTTGCCTTGTGTTGAACTTAGGATCACTTGCGGTCACGAGTAGGGCAATTAGATTTACGCCTAAGGACGTGTGCAACGCGACCTTCATACCTATCTGGAATCAGATGTGCAGGTTTCCTCACGATTTTTTCCTTCACCACTTAGCAATCGATCATATATGTACGTAAAGAACCTGAGCGTCGTCAACCTTTAATCGTCGTCGTTGTAAACGATTGAAAAATATGTATATTTTACTTTTTCTTCTTCTTCACACACACAGCCTTGTTCAATTTACATATTTACTTATTGCTAGACTTTTATTTTTCTTAAATAAAATATATACACAGGGTGTAACAAAATTGGTGTAGGTCCCGTTAACAAGGGCTTCTTCTCATCACGCTGAACAATTTTTGTTTTATGACTTTTCTAAAATCTTCATACAAATCGAGCAGCTGATCGACCAGTTTTGTACATTTTATTATGGAGGGTCTATTTTTATTTAAGAATTGACAATTCTTGGGGAAAGTTGTTCAGTAGGATGAGTATAACCTCCAGTTAATGGGTCCAACACCAATTTTATTACAGTCAGATGATGCCAAGGACTTACCAATTGTGAATAATAATAAAAAAAGTCTGTATAATCAGAAACAAGGAAATCCGTAGATGAACCAAGGTACCCGTTATAGCTTACAGAATCGCTAAACTTAAGTAGCAGTGGGCGGAGCACATAGCTCGTAGAACAGATTGCCGTTGGGGTAGTAAACTTCTCGAGTGGCGACCGCGCACCGGAAGACGTAGCGTAGACAAACTTCCCATTCGGTGGAATGACGACCTTTATCCAGCAGTGGACGTCTTTCGGCTGATACGATGAGACTTATATTCTTCTTGATCTGGTGTGAAAGGCTTTAACCTCTTTTTATGTTTAATTGTCAAAAGATAAATTCGAAATTTCGGCGTGTCCTTGGCTTTCTCATCGTATCTCGAACGAACGAACGAAAAGAACTATCGTATCTCAAGAGAGTGTATTCTGACGAATTAAATAAAATGAATGAAAAATAGAAACCCTCACATTTCGTATTTTTGATCTCATTCCGTACGATGGTTCTAAAGTTATAGTTATATTTGACTTTATTTAGATGAGAAAAATGCACAAGATAACTCCTTGCTTGTACTTGCTGTAGAACTGATAAAATGTGAAAGGGAGCCAAGTTCGTAATAAAAATTACAGAGATCTACATGAGTAGGTAACAAGTTTTGTAGTAGTTTCTTAAATCATAGCTACGGCACTTCAAACTCAAATATTTATTTTAAACTTCTCCAAATAATAAAGGATGTGCAACGGTTTTAGTTGTTCAAAATAAAATTTGTTGTGTTCTGTGCTACTAATGGTTTTATATTTTAATGAGTAGTGATGATAATTTTAACAGCCTCCGTGGCGTAATGTTAAAGTCCATTAGCTTTACATCAGGAGGTCGCGGGTTCTATTCCCGGCGGAATCTAACTTTGTATGACTCGGTTTGGTTGGTGGAAGAGCAATTTCTAAGCCCGCCAGGCAAGCTACCACCATCTTATCTAAATCATTCCGCTAATTATCAATGTTGACAGAATTAATGTGTTCCAGCTTGTAGATAAGATAGCCAGTTTCCCCATTGTTCCCAATTGCGTGTAATCTTGGTAAACCCGCTTCCATCTTCAGCATTATCGTTACTTACCATCAGGTGTGATGATGTCAAGGGCTTATCAATTGTCGATAAAAAAAATATGGAACCCTTGGTGCACGAGTATGACTCACACTTGGCCGTTTTTTTAATTTTTCCTTTGTATACTTCCAATAACCTACCTAGATGGCAAATTTCAAGTTTCAAAGTCACCTACCACCTAGACCACTTCTAAAATTTTGATGAGTCAACCAGTCAATCAGTCATAAAAATAGTGATTTTCGGACGTCGATAAGTCAGAAATGGTAAAAGATAAATTTATGAAAATTGGGATTCTAGCTGATGGAGGGGTCTCACTAGATACATCGCAAGTGTGTTGTTTAAACAGATTTCGAGTTATGGGTAGGTCGAAATTGCCCTAAAATGGTTCGTGTAATACAACCCACGGCTGGTGACGCCCTTTTTTTCGAACTTGGCTGACACACTGCCGTGTGTCTAGATAGAAATAAATTGAAAAAATGCTATTTTCTGCTATAATTAAGTAGCGAAGATAAATGATTCGACCAATTAGGAACCTTCCTATTGGACGTATCAGGAAGCGCTGTAATGACGAGAAGCCAACTAGCATGACTAATAGTGACAAATTTTCCTCAAATATCCATTAATGCCAAGATTAAAACGGGCGCGCCCGTAATATCCCGCCGTGTGTCCACTGTTAAATTTCCTGGCACAGTAGAATGACTGTCCGGATGTTTTTATTCCGTGTAATTTATTCCAGCACTGTGTCCCATAGCTGAGAGCCTATAGACTAGTCTAGTCTATTAGCCCGCAACAGTTGTCGTTAGTCGCAATTCCGTTGTCAGCAATTCAATCTGCACCCCATTGGATATTCTTTATGGTTGTCAAGTTACTGAGTATTTGGAATGCAGGAAGTTTTTGCGTGAAATTGTTGTAAATGACGATTGTTAAGCTGGATTTTAAAATATTATATGGCTAGGTACAGTCAAGGAGTTTAATTCCCTACCCATTTCGTTGAAATGTCGTTAGACATTCGCAATGCATTAAGGTCGAAAATTATATTTCAGTAATAGTATTGAAGTGTCAGTACGTTTTATTTGTCACTTTAAATTACAGATAACCTATTTGCGAAAAATTATCATTTGCTTTTCTATGTCTCAGTGTCAATCGAAAATAGCTCTTATGGTGACAGTTTGCTATACGATGTTGAAAATTAAAGTGGGTTGGAATTTTACTTTTTACAAGTTAATTAGTTTCGCCTGTCCCGGTGTCTGTAATGAAATCTTTCAAGTTAAATTTGACCCATTTCCCGATTGAGCTGAAATTTAAAATGCATAATTATGTACACATCAAATAACTGTCGGTGGCGCAATGGCAAGGGCCGCTACCTCTTGTCCTGAAAGCCGAGAATCATGCCATTTTTGAATTTCGATTTCATATCTACATACGTTTATCCGACGCTCTTACGGTGAAGGAAAACATCGTGAGAAAACATGCACACGCCTACGAAGGGACTCGAAGGTTGTGTGTGAAGTCGAAAATCTCACACTGGGCCCGCGTGGTCGACTAAGACATGGGCCCAGTGCCGCAGGTCGCCCTAATTCTGGGTAGGCTCGAGCCCCTCGGTAGGGACATAGATGAGCTGGTATGATGATATGTTGATGTACATACCACGTGACAATTCAATATTAAAAGCTGAAACCTAAAACGTTAAACGTTTTCAAAATTATTGTCAAATATAGTTGCTCTGGTAGAAATGAAGCATGTTGAGATCCAGTATAAACGAAAGCTAAAATTTTCATTTCCACCGATGTACTCGTATGTATAGTGTTTACTCATGAAACAATTTCATTTTGCACGGAGCGCTCCGGGCAGACATTAGATTTCCTTGAGAAGAGCGGTTTTTTGAACTCTGTGGCTCCGAGCTTCGCCCTACGCGGAGCTCGGGCTTCGGCGTGTAAGCGACATGGCCGTGTTTCCTTAGCCTTCGTGACTGATAAAACGTAATGACACCAGAAGTTAGTATCACTTTTTGTAAGGCGTTACCGATCAATACTTGATTTCACTCCTTATAATAAGATAATAGCTGTCCGCACGCGGCTACGCCCGCGTTGTTATCGATTTTCCCGTGGGAACAAGACGTTTTTCCGGGGTAAAAAGTAGCTTTTGTGCTATTCCAGGACCTAACCTATACGTGTGCCAAACTTTAGCCAGATACGTTCAGTAGTTTTTGCGTGAAACAGTAACAAACATCCATACATACAAACTATCGCGTTTGTAATATTAGTAAGGATTGTTCATGTCGAGCTCTGTAATAAATGTGAATCAATTCTAAAGGAGTAAACTCTAACACCAAAAGCGCAACGTATAATATTAAAAAAAGCGAGAGCTATCAACGTAGTTACTGTACCATACCTTATTCACTCCAACACGTAAACATGAAATAGTAAAGTAAAAAATTAAACTAGTTTAATTTTTTTTTGCCACTATTAAGATAGATCTTGGCGGTGATGGTGGCAAAATGTTTTTAAACTATTTATTTATTTATTTATTTAAGTAAATTTACAGCATAACAGTACACACCAAAGCGCTGTAAATATCATGGTTATTAAATATTTTAGATAAAAAAAAAATACATTTCACAACAAGGTATCCGTATCAGTACACGTCGTCATTACATTATATCATTTAATTGTATCACATAGAATTTACTAAAATAATTTAATTATATACATACATTTTTATAATTATATCAAGTAACAGCTACTTAATGGATGTCAAATTGTTTAACCTAAGGTCACAATAATTCATGCACATTCTCTCAATCGTCCTCCATTCGTCTGCATATACATCGTACTGAGGGAAGGAGTTGACAAGGTCATTTAGTGCTCGCAGAGCGCGGTTCGCGGGAGACTCTGCGCGCCACGGTGCGTGCGGCCGGCACCGCAAACAGACGTAGGGATGCGATTCGGAAACGCGTGCGGTTGTCTGGTACATACAGTCGGCACATCTCATTATGCAAGTAGGGACAGTCGATGCGATTGGTAAGCAAACTACAGAAAAAGGTCATTTGGAAGTACAATCTGCGCGCTTCCAATGAATTATAACCCAAACTATATAGAAACCAGAAACTCTGTCGGAATAAGCCGAGTGTTCAACCCTCATTTTTTTTAATATCTTTGGTTCAACCGCTACACCGATCTGCGGCTCTGTGAGTCTCTCTGAAATAGTTATCCTAAGGCACCCGATGACAGGCGACGTCAACAAAAGATGAAAGCTAAATAAACTTACTTCAGCCTAACTATCATTCGCCAACTATATATTACATATCATCATCATCATCATCATATCAGCCGAAAAATGTCCACTGCTGGACAAAGGCCTTCTCTAAGGATTTCCACGACAACAGGTCCTGCGCTGCCCACATCCAGCGACTTCCCGCGATCTTCACCGGGTCGTCGGTCCACCGCGTGGGATGCCTGCCCACACTACGTTTTCCGGTGCGCGGTCGCCACTCGAGAGGCCATCTATTCTACGAGCTGTGTGCCCTGCCCACTGCCACTTCAGTTTAGCGATTTTGTGAGCTATGTCGGTTACTTTGGTTCTCCTGCGAATCTCCTCACTTCTGATTCGATCGCGTAGGGAAACTCCGAGCATAAATTAAATTAACTACATATATCACATGGAAATTTAGAATCGGGGGGCACGGCAGTGCCCTTGCCAAGTCGAGCGCGAAGCAAACACTGCCGTACCATCCTTTACTGGAACCATTTCGCCGCATTTTCAGGCCCCTATTTGAGAACCTCTGGATAAGACCAGAACGCAGAAATTTTCGTCATCCAGAAAGCTATAATCACATACTTAAAATCCAAAATTTCAAACCTGTAGGTCATTTAGTGCCGAAGTTAAGCGATTATGACACTCACTCACTCACTCACTCATGATCATCAGAATAGAACTAGTACTTCTTATAAACTCAGAGAGCTGAAATTTGGTACAGAGTTAGGGTTTAATGGCCACATAAAGGGAAAACTATAAAAACTAGGATAATCGAAGGTCTGGAGTACGTGGTGACCCTGATTAGAAAACACAAGAGCCCAACCAAACTATTAGAGATCGATATACCGCCTTTACAAAAAATATTCAACTTGGTGGGCCGCTTCATTTGATATCGAAAATCGAAGGTCTGAAGTATCTGATGAAGAACCCTTAGCTGGTCTCAGCTGTATTAGAGATATGGTAATGCCCCCTTCTACTATTGGTACATAAAAAAATCGACTGTCATTGCAAAAATCCAGCGTAGTGGGACACATCTTCTAATTTAATCTAGCCTATAGCGTCCCACTGCTGGGCGAATGCTGCTTTTAATACGCATATAAATAAAATTAAAGGAAAACTTGTCGATGACTGCTGGACTGGAAGAAACTACAATAATTAAAGAGGGAGCTAAAGTAATGCTTAGGAGAAACATTGATGTTAGTTTAGGTTTAGTGAATGGTTCAATAAGCGTTGTACAAAAAGTGAGGTGGGGCCCGGAAGACCAAACAATCCTAAACAATTGGTAGTAAAATTCGCTAATAATTCGATTCACGAATTATTGCCTATTAAGTCAAAATTTGAGATCATACCCCGGGCATACGTGTACAGAGAACAATTCCCAATCTGTGTGGCGTATGCCCTCACAATTCACAAGAGCCAAGGTCTAAGTCTAAAAAATGCCCTCATGGACATTTGCACCTCCATATTCTCTTGTGGCCAAGCCTACGTGGCGCTTTCACTAGTAACCAATCTTCATGGGGTGCACCTCATAAATGTTGACTTCACCGAATACAACCGGCTTAGGCGTAAATACCGCACCGATCTTTCAGAAATTAAACCGACTAAACAGTCTAAAAGAATAAATAATGAACGCGAATGGGCAATACGAAAAACTATTGCTACTGTGCAAGAATCAGAACCGAAAAAGAGAAAAGAAAGATTTTTAATAATAAAAAACTACTCCTAAAAAGAAAAAAAATGTGTCAAATAAGAAAATCTAATAAAATAAATCAATATTCCCACGTTTCTACAAAAAGAAGTGAAATCCCACCAAAAACATTCTGTAAAAAACTAGAAGGGTACAAAACCAGGTGCTCCATGACACCATTGCACCAATCTGTCGCCAGAACCGCTACCCATTGACGATTGAAAATTGCCACTTGGAAAAACTTTATCGCCTATACATAAGTATTATTGAAATATGCAGCTTTATCAAGCCTACAATTGACTGGTTATTGAATCAACGTTATCCAAGTAGCAATTTTCCATCGTCAATGGGTAGCGGTTCTGGCAACAGATTGGTGCAATGGTGTCATGGAGCACCTGGTTTTGTACCCTTGTGTACCCTTCAACGGTCAAGTCACACACATTAACTATAATAATAAAGAAATCGCAGTAAGGAACCTTAGACTTGGCACGACTTTGTCTAGATTTCATTTTTTTTTAAAGATAAACAAACAGCTCCATCGAGACTTGGCTATTTTTTTACAGAATGTTTTTAGTGGGATCACATTTACATCATAGATTACATATAAAGACTTGTTACAGTATTTTAAATAAAGCAAAATAAATACTAACACTATGATATGGAAACTTCTTGTTTCAAAGTCAAAAAGAGTGTATGTGTTCGTGCTGGGATTCGTTCGTTCTTTCGTTTTTAAGATTCCGTACACCCAAAGGGTGATCAACGGGACCCTATTACTTACTAAGCCTCCACTGTCTGTCTGTCTGTCTGTTAGCAAGCTGTAAAAACCGTAATAGGTAGACAGTTAAAATCAGAGTGTGTTTTTCTGTTGCTGCGATAGTGAAAAATAGTAAAAGTGAAAAATAAACCACCATACAATAAACATGTTTTATTAAAGGTAATTTAGAGGTATTTTTGATTCAACTAAATCGTATGATTGTCTTAGAGGGTGCGCGGTGCGCGAGCCGCAAGCGGCTCGCGAGCGTGTGCATGAATTTTCTCCAGATCCCTCGGACTATGTCAGGATATGCGTATTAGTAAATCATGTCATTTTCCACCCCTTCAACCATCTCTGTGCAAAAATCACACAATCCGTTCCGTTGCGATGTTTAAGAAATTAACCAAAAAAGAGTATATTTTCAGTTCCCTTAGGAACTGCATCGGGCTATGCTATTTTCACGGGATTAAAAGTAGCTTATGTCCTTCCTCGTGACACAGGCTACCAGCATGCCAAATTTCATTAAGCTTGGCCAAGGCGTAGAAGCGTGAAAAGATAACAAACAAGCACATTTTCACATTCATAATATTAGTAAGAATTAGTACTAACGTAGCTGTGGGGACATTTTATGGTGCGTTAACGAATATTAAATATCCCGAAATATCTTATTTTAATCAAAGGTGTCTGTTCAACTGGTCAATTAGTATGAAAAATAAAAGCTTAAGGTCTAGCAGGCTAAGCGAATAAGAGAGGCCTCCAGTGGGATCTGGCCATCCTTTTGGGTGGAGTACTGGCAAGACCTAAGAACACAGTGTGACCAATTCAGCTCTCTATCTTCTTTCGTTTTCGAGTTATGTATGATTGTAATAAAAAATCAAGCTTTTTTATTAAGTGTATTTTTAGCTAAACTATTTAAGTTAGAGTTATGTAATGAAATCATGATCATGAAGAATTGACTAAAATATGCATATTTTTACACAACACCCTGTCCTTAAACTTCGATTCAAAAAAAAAATTGTTTACACTTCCCTCTGAGATACAACTGCAAAAAAAAACATGACGAGCCACTAATGTCCACTTCATACACACACAAAAACATTTGTTCAAAGGTGTTTATTTTCATCCATTGTGGATTATAATAAAATATATAATGACCACCCAAGTTTCAGTTTAATAACTAATAACCTTGTACGTCTCAAATATTGTTCGCCATCTAAACTAAAATGTAACATCCATATATTTTACTGCACCCTATTTCGCATGTACGTAATACAAGTTTATCGCGCGACTTTGTTCGAGTTGGTTGATACGAGTTTTATTACCGAGGTGCAGTTGGGGTTCGTGGCTTAAATTGTGTATATTTTGTGTCGTAAACTTTGAGATACACCGCCTGGTGGTTTGACACACGGGGACAAAGTTACAGACATCTACCTCTACACCTGCCCTCCCCACTTTTTTATTTATAAAACCGTCTAATACTAAACTGTAAATCTAGTGCGAGTAAGCCGTGCGTGACTTACATTATTTTATGCTCAGGTACATATATGGACTGTACTTAAATCTATACTGGTAAGTTCACTAGATTGGCAGTCGCTGCTAATTAATAGGGATGGGCTGGTACATACAGGTATGTCTCATTGGCAGTTATTCCTAACTGACAAGTATGGGCTGTACAGGTATGTCTCATTGGCAGTTATTCCTAACTGTCAGGTATGGGCTGGTACATACAGGTATGTCTCATTGGCAGTCACACCTAACTGACGCGTATGGTCTGGTACATAAAGGAATATCTCATTGGCAGTTAATGCTAACTGAAAAGTATGGGCTGGTACATACAGGTATGTCTCATTGGCAGTCACTGCTAACTGACAGGTATGGACTGGTACTTACAGCTATGTCTCATTGGCATTCACACCTAACTGACACGTATGTTTTGGTACATACATGTATATCTCATTGGCAGTTAATGCTAACTGACAGGTATGGGTTGGTACATACAGGTATGTCTCATTGGCAGTAACACCTAACTGAGAGTTATGGGCTGGTACTTACAGCTATGTCTCATTGGCAGTCACACCTTACTGACACATATGGTCTGGTACATACATGTATATCTCATTGGCAGTTAATGTTAACTGACAGGTATGGGCTGGTACATACAGGTATGTCTCATTGGTAGTCACACCTAACTGACAGGTATGGGCTGGTAATTACAGCTATGTCTTATTGGCAGTCACACCTAACTGACACGTATGGTCTGGTACATACATGTATATCTCATTGGCAGTTAATGCTAACTGACAGGTATGGGCTAGTACATACAGGTATGTCTCATTGGCAGTCACACCTAACTGACAGGTACGGGCTGGTACTTACAGCTATGTCTCATTGGCAGTCATACCTAACTGACACGTATGGTCTGGTACATACATGTATATCTCATTGGCAGTTAATGCTAACTGACAGGTATGGGCTGGTACGTACAGCTATGTCTCTTTGGCAGTCACACCTAATTGACACGTATGGTCTGGTACATACATGTATATCTTATTGGCAGTTAATGCTAACTGACACGTATGGTCTGGTACATACATGTATATCTCATTGGCAGTTAATGCTAACTGACAGGTATGGGCTGGTACATACAGGTATGTCTCATTGGCAGTCACACCTAACTGACACGTATGGTCTGGTACATACATGTATATCTCATTGGCAGTTAATGCTAACTGACAGGTATGGGCTGGTACATACAGGTATGTCTCATTGGCAGTCACACCTAACTGACAGGTATGGGGTGGTACATACAGGTATGTCTCATTGGGAGTCACTGCTTACTAACAGGTATGGGGTCGAATATAAAGGTATATCTCATTGGCAGTCACTGCTAACTGACAGGTATGGGCTGGTACATACAGGTATGTCTCATTGGGAGTCACTGCTAACTGACAGGTATGGGCTCGAATATAAAGGTATATCTCATTGGCAGTCACTGCTTACTGACTGGGATGGACTGGCACATTCAGGTATGTCTCATTGGCAGTCACTACTAACTAACAGGTATGGGCTGGTACATACAGTTATTGGGAGTCACTGCTAACTGACAGGTATGGACTCGTATATAAGGTCTAACAAAATTAGCTGAAACTATTTTAACTGGTGCTTCTACTCATCATACTGAACAATTTTCCCCAAGGAACCCATAGTCAAATCTCAAAAAAAATTTTGAACTTCCCATACATAGGTGGCTGCTCAGCTGATCGAGTTAGTATGGGGGAGCCAAATTTTTTTTTGTGATTTGTCTATGGGTTCCATGGGAAAAGTTGTTCAGTTTCATGGGTGGAAGCACCAGTTAAAATCGTTTCAGCTAATTTTGTTACACCTTTATATCTCATTGGCAGTCACTGCTAACTGACAGGTATGGGCTCGTATATACAGGTATATCTCATTGGCAGTCACTGCTAACTGACAGGTATGGGCTCGTATATACAGGTATATCTCATTGGCAGTCACTGCTAACTGACAGGGATGGACTGGCACATTCAGGTATGTCTCCTTGGCAGTCACTGCTGACTGACAGGAACAGGTTACTATCTGCTACACACGGGCTACGAAACCATCCCTCGATGTTGGGGTTGAGTAACCCACCCATATGCAAAAAAGAAAGAAAAAAATAAAAAAAAACAAGAAATCTTAAAACCTCGTTCAGGTTTGTTAACTTTTACAATATTTTATTTTTGTTTTAAATATTAGCTTATTTCAAAATGATAATAATTTTAAAATCAAGATTTTAAAATATGATAGTGATGAAACGTCAAAAAACATAATGAAATTGGATTACAAATTGACAAGCAGCTTTCGATCGGCCATTCTCTCGTAAGACGTCCAAACTGATAAGACGCGTTTGTCTTTTCTGTATAAAAATTGAAATTAAATACCGAATTTCTGCATTTAAGGGTATAATAATTATGCCACACGGTTTTAATGTATAATAGTTAATGGCAGATGGTTTTTAATGTATAATAATTATGCTAGACGGTTTTTAATGTATAATATTATGGCAGAGGGTTTGAATTGTGTCAGAGACAGAGGTGCTAAGTTACGTAAAATTAGTAACTTAATGCGCGTCGATTGTCGACCTGAGTTACATATAATAAAGCTTATATTGAACTCCGTTCCGTCCAAGCAGCGCAAAAATATACATAAAAAGCGTCACCGATTAGAAAAATTTAAAACTCAAAACACTTATTATCATCTATTAGGTACATATTTGTTGATTAAAATTAAGCCGATTCGAGCTTTAGTCTCCGAGCGATTTAGTTTTGTAAATTTGAGGGAGAATCAAGGTAACTTTGGTATTTTTTGTAGTTTACTAGGACACATTAAGACGTAACTTAACCATAACATTATCATCATCATCATATCAGCTCATATACGTCCCCACCGAGGGGCTCGAGCCTACCCTGAATTAGGGCGATCGGGCCTTAGTCGACCACGCGAGCCCAGTGCGGGTTGATCGACTTCACACACAACCTTCGAGTTTCTTCGCAGGCGTGTGCAGGTTTCTTTACGATAAAGCAATCGGTGAGTAATGTACGTAAATTTCGAAAAACTCATTGGTACATTGGCCGTCCGGATTTGAACACGGCACCTCTGGTTAGGAGGACCGAGTCGTTACCAGTTGAGCCACCGACGTTCCCATAACATCAAGAATATTTATTTATTTTTGTGAAGAAGTCTTACCTTTCGGTTAGTTTTAAATTTGTTTTCATATTATTTTCTTTTTAATTTGTTTTTGTTATATTTCCGGTTTTTTCGGCTTTATTCGATTTTTCCTTCATATTTACATAGATATTTTTTTTTACTTTTTGTCTGCTACATTTTCTAAAAACTATAGTGTTGGTAGTGAAAATAAATCTTCATTTTATTTAATTAGACCCAGACCGACTGCCCTCAATTTTTTAATTTTTAGTGTGCTGGCTTAGACGCAAGTGGACATGTACTATTTTCAAGCGACTTCCAAAAAGGAGGAGGTTCTCAATTCGTCTTTATGTTTTTTTTTATAAGTGTTACCTCATAACTTTGAACTGGGTGAACCGATTTTTATGATTCTTTTTTTATTTGAAATCTAGTGCTTCCCGTGTGGTCCCATATAAATTTTATCAAAATCGGTGTAGTACTTTATTAAATATCTCGGGCATCTGATTGCCGCTGACCTCAAGGACAATGCGGACATGGAAAGGGAGCGGAGGGCTTTGTCGGTAAGAGCCAACATGATAGCTCGCAGGATTGCACGTTGTTCCACTGGAGTGAAAATTACGCTCTTCAAAGCCTATTGTACATCCTTTTACACGTGCAGCCTGTGGGCTAATTATACTCAAAGATCGTATGAAGCCCTCCGTATCCAACACAATAACGCTTTCAGGGTGGTGGTGGGGCTGCCCCGTCGCTGTAGCGCCTCGGGTATGTTTGCGGGGGCGCAGGTCGACTGCTTCCGCGCGACCATGCGCAGGCGCGCCGCGTCTCTGGTACGCAGGGTGCGGGGCAGCGCAAACATCATCCTGAAAATGATTGCGGACAGGCCGAACTGTCCTTTCATTTCTTTCGGTAACTCTTTACATGTATTAATCCCCTAGGTTCAGCTCTACTAACTATGTATGAGTCCATGTTACTTGAAATAAAATTGAAAATAAAAAATAAATAAAAAAAAATAGAATATTAACAAAAACCTAAAATAATAATGCAAAAATGTACTGAGTTGTTGCGATGGAAGTCGGTTTTTTAACGTGTTTAGCGTTTTCAATTATATCATACCTATTCGAAAAACAATGATTGGTTCCTCAATAAGTGCCCACAAAACTCTACTTCGCTCACTGTAGGGAGTTTTCTTTCTCTTTTCTGATTGGTCCACGTTCGTGACGGTTAAATGTTGAAAAACTTTAAATATCACAAACTAACATAAAATTCTCTATGGTGATAAACTCAATTTTGTGATTGGTTAGCGAAAAGTTTGTATTATAAAATATAAGTTGAAAAAAACTAAAAACCGACCCTGGAAAAGTATAAAAACAAGATTTTCCCTCCTGAAATCATAGCCTTTATTTTTCCCTTCGTCTGGGGTAGTAGCCGCGGTCGGAAGATATAATGATAGGTACTTATGATAAAAAAAATACGATAGAGCTTGCGACTAAGACCCAGATTAAGAGAAAAATAAAGGCTATGATTCCCTCTTTTTTACACTTTTCCGTATTCGGGTTTTCGTTTTTTTAACTTTTATTTTAATTTCATATTTTTGTGCTTAGATTATATATAACGCTATCCCACCTCGCTGCCCGCGGCCGCGTGTCGTGTCGCTTGATTTTAGCGCGCGTACATTGAGCTTTCTCATATTATCGCTTGTGAGACCATTTGTTAAGAAATTAAAAATATTTGCATACATTATATTATAAATATATTCCGAATTTTCTCGTCAAGACCTTACATATGATACCAAACATGATATGAATATCTAAAACAAATTGTTTTTTATTGTTTATTTCACCTATAAAATCCGCCATTTTGTTTTTTTTTTAATGGTGCTTATCCTATGACACGCGAAGTAATGGCACAAATCCAGACACTACATTTTTCTAGATCGGTTAATTGGTGTAGGAAATACGAGCGAACAGATGAACATGCATACAAAAATGCATACATAGACTGTCAAAAACATAACCCTCCTGTTAGAGCTCTTAAGGCTAACATTTAAAAATGCTTTAAATTATGTTTTATAATGTATTTTTATGGTTAAATAGTACAATTAGTTTCTCGTCACACTCGTGTTGTATGAGTTGAGCGGATCGCAGGTAGATCGCTAATGATGTGTTGGCGGGCTCTCGGTGCGACGACGATGTCGCTCTCCCCGCACTTCCTTCTTTCCGCAGCACCTGGTGTTGTCGCAGACATACTGGGGGCCCGGGCTGGACTGATGGCTTGTAACTGATGCAGACGTTGACCTCCGCTCCGTCGGTGTATCTTCCAAGGGCAGTGGACATACCTTATTTAAGGCTCTCCTTTCAGTACCTCTGAACGTCGTGAAGTCAGCTACTCGGCAGATGCCATCCTTTCCTTGGTACATTTTTGATAGTCTAGCGAGTTTCCACTTAAGTGGTGGTAGGTTATCTTCTTTAAACACCACCATTGTCCCTTCTTTGAGATTTGGGAACGGAAATTGCCATTTTTGTCTCCTTTGGAGTTCTGTTATGTATTCGTTTTGCCATCTCTTCCAAAAGTTCTCTCTCATAGCGTTGATTAAGTGATATCTTGTTTTTAATGATTTTGCTATTGTAGTAGGTGGGGACGGCAGCGAGGTGAGTGGCCGGCCGATGAGGAAGTGCCCTGGGGTCAAGGGAGAGAGGTCATTAGGGTCTGATGACAAGGAAACCAAGGGACGAGAGTTAAGGGCCGATTCCGACTCCGAAAAAAGTGTCCCTAGTTCCTGGTAAGTTAAGCTTGCGTTTCCTATAATGCGTTTGAGGTGAAATTTGGCACTCTTTACGCCAGCTTCCCATAAACCGCCGAAAGTGGGGGAATAAGGGGGGTTGAAATGAAAATTAATGCCTTCTTCTGCTGTGAATTTGTAAATTGAATTGATGCTCAACTTCAATGCTCTACCTAATTCGTTGTTTGCCCCTACAAAATTAGTACCGTTGTCGCAATAGATGTCGCTAGGTTTACCTCTACGTGAAATGAATCTGCGTAGACAGAGAATGAAAGCGTTGGTACTTAAATCGCTAACAATCTCTAAATGAATTGCTTTTGTACAAAAACATATGAATAAACAAAGGTAACATTTTGATATACGATTGCCGCGACCTGTTTTGCTTGAAATCAGGAATGGTCCTGCAAAGTCTGTTCCACAGATTTGGAAAGGGTAATTTTTAGTTACTCTATTAGTCGGTAGATGGCCCATCAAAGGCTCTATAGTTTTGCCTCTGAAACGTGTACAAATGATACATTGACGAGTTATTTTACGTGCTAACGTTCTTCCCCCCAGAGGCCAAAACTGATCTCTAAAGCTTGCTAGGAGCAGCTGAGGGCCGGCGTGTAACAGCCTTAGGTGTTCGGCTCGCATTAAGAGCTTGGTGAAGTGATGTTTTCCGTCTAGCAATACAGGATGCTTCTTTTCGAAGTCAAAATCTGTATTGTTGAGCCGACCACCGACTCTCAGCACACAACTACTGTCGAGGTATGGGGATAACTGTAATAGACTTGGTGAGGTAATTATTTTATTCTTTTTTATTAGGTTAAGTTCCTTTTTGAACGATTCTGATTGGGCTATTATTATTAGGCAAGTTAGGGCTTTTTCAAGTTCACCTTTTTTTAAGGGACCAACATATTTACTTTCTTTTGATTTATTTTTGCAATTATTAATGAATCTACATACATAGGCAAAAACTCTTTTTAATTTTAATGAACTTGAATAGTTTTCAAATTGAATTAATCCATTAGGTACTGGTTCATGAGTTATATTTATTGTTTTCAGGACTTTTATTTCAGGTAATTTTGTCTCTATGTTGGGAGTATGGGGCCATTGAGACTCATTGTTTTTTAAGAAATGAGGGCCTTCCCACCACAAAGACGAATCGAGAAGGTGATTCGGCTCTACACCTCTCGAGGCTAAGTCAGCTGGATTTAAGTTTGTGGGAACATGTCTCCATGAATGTCTGTCTGTTAGTTCGTGAATTTCGTTAACTCGGTTGCAAACAAACGCCTTGAGTAGTTTAGGCTGTGTTTTTATCCATCCTAACGTTATGGTTGAATCTGACCAATAGAATCTACGATTTAAGGTGCAGCGGAGGGCTTCAGTCACCTTTGTAACGAGGCGTGCGCCCAATAAAGCCGCGCACAATTCAAGGCGAGGGATTGTTGTAGGCTTCAGAGGTGCAACTCGAGTTTTAGCACATAAAAGTTTTATATTCACGTGATCCAATTGATCGACAGTGCGCAGGTACACGCATGCGGCGTAGGCCTCCTGTGAAGCGTCCACGAAGCAGTGGAGCTCGCAGGCGGCAGCAGATGAATACAGTACGTGCCGAGGCACAGATACTGAAAGTAAAGCGTCAAGATTAGATACTTGTTTAAGCCAAGTTCTCTTTATGTCTTTGGGGACAGGTTCGTCCCAGTCTAAGCTTGGTTTTTCTATTTTTGACATGTGCCCTAAATTCTTATATTCATTTATGAAATCGCAATATTTACGTTTTACTTCAGGATTTTTATCAAGTTTTTTCTCTAGGTTATAGAACCTTTTGACAGCCATTCTATACGAGTCACCAAGTAATGTTTCAGGTGGATCTCTAATTGGCATCAATACTGAAAACCTACCGCTGGGCAAGCGCTTTGTGTTTTTCAGGAAATGTTCCTCACAAAATTCATCGTCAGCTGTCATTGGTATTTTTGAAGTTGGCAGTTCCTCAAGACTCCAAAATTTTGTTAAATTTTCGTTTATTTCTTTTGTAAAATTACAATGAATTTTGTTGGAAGATTTGTTAAGGTTTACGCTTAAAGGACCAGCTACAATCCAGCCTAACTGAGTGTCCTGAAGTATAGGCATCTCAGGACCCAGAGGTATTTTTTCAGGACATAGAATATCAAAGAATATTTCAGCACCCAACAGTAAGTCTATTTCTGAAGGATGATAGAAGTGAGGATCTGCAAGCTCAATGTTTTTAGGCAAATTGAGTTGCGTAACATCCACTAAGACATTAGGCAATTGACTTGTGATTTTGGGCACAATTAGACACTTAAGGTTTGTGTTAAATGAATTTTTTGTGGATTGAATATTTACGTCACATCTATCTGAAACGGGGACTTGTACGTTGTTAATGCCCGATATTATTAAAGAATCGGAATGACGATTAACAATCCCAATTTTAAGTTTCAGATCTTCAGTCATAAAGGAAGACTGGCTACCGGCATCGAGCAGCGCACGAGCTAAGTAGGTATTTTTATTTTCAGGGTTGGTTACCTTCACTAAAGCGGTACCAAGGAGTACTTGTCCTGTGGAGCGTACAGACATCGACACAGGTAATGAAGAAATTACACTAGGGGTTGTTTCATTATTCTCTTTATGCAATAATGTATTATGTTTTTTGTTACACAATCTACAGGGACCTAAGCGGCAGTTTCGCGCTTCATGTCCTTTTCTTAAGCAGTTTGAGCAAAGATTTAATTTTAAGACTTCACTCATTTTATTTTCGGTAGATAACGCTTTGAACGAATCACAATCAATAATTCTATGAGATCGACTACAGAGGGGACAAGGTATTGACCTAACTGAGCTTGGTGAGGCAGAGGTGACAAAACTTTGGGTAATTTTATTATTATTATATTTATATCCATATGAATTTTTCGGAATATTTTTGTTTTCTCTTTGAAGTGTACCTTTATGCTCCATTTTATCACTTCTGTTCACCTGTGCTTGGATGATCTCCAAAACATCGGCTCTACTACGTAGAAACTCAATGAATTCACTCAGGAGTGGCAAATCATACAAACTATTTCTATGTTCCTCCCATTTACTCCTGGTGACTGTATCTAATTTTGAGGAGACCATATAAATTATAAGAGTATCCCAACTATCTACTGGTTGACCTAATGTAGTCAGAGCTCTTAAGTTTTTTGTAACTAAGTCAATCAGATAACGGATCGACCTATGTGTTTCTTTTGTTAATGTTTCTATATTAAATAACGCCTTTAAGTGGTTATTAATCAAGATTTTTTTATTATTGTACCGCTGACATAATAAATCCCACGCTACTTTGTAGTTCTCTGAAGTGAACTCAATGGATTTTATTACTTGGGTAGCACTCCCTTCTAAAGATGATCGTAGGTAGTGAAATTTATTTATGTCAGGCACTGATTCGTTGTTATGAATGAGGGATTCGAATGTATCACGATATTCCAGCCACGCAAAATAATTCCCGTCAAAACAAGGAAGCTTGATGATAGGTAATTTTACATTAAAATTATTTGAATTACTAGTACAATGCGTGCATTCAGTACCTACGCTTTCGCGTCTTGTCGCTGCTTGATCGGAGGAATGCAATTCAATTAAAGATTTAGCTTCTGATATATTTTGATAAAACTGACCTTCCATTAATTCTCGCTCTGCGAGTTGATCGTCGAGAGCTGAGCACAATAACTCAATTTCAGTTTGATGCTTCTCATAGTCTAGGAACAGCGTTTCAAGTCTTCCGACTCGCAGACTCAATTCTTTTATTTGTGAATCTGTGATTTTCTCAGTATTTATAAGCTTCAACAACGAAAAGTAATTTTTGAAGTTCGTTAATTGACCCTTAATAGAACTGCGTTTCTTTACTAATTCCTTAAACTGTTTACTGTCCTCAGCCATTGTTAACTAACAAGGTGGTGTTTTACTTGAATAACGATGATAAGGTAAGTAGGTATGTAAAGGCAAATCAACAAATCAAGCAAAACAAAAACATGTGCATCAAACCAATTATGAAGGTAGGAAGACTGCAATATTCAACGGCTGTCGGTCGGAATCGGCGCAATGACGGAGCGCGGGCTAGCGCTCGTTGCAAACCGGTTCGACGCCGGCGACAATCGAAGCTAGTGACGACGGCTGATCGCTGCGTCTGGAATGTGTAGGGCGTGGCGTTTGAAAATATGACGAGTGTTACCGTTACGAATTGCAACGGAATTATGCGAGTTCAATTATAGAAACTCAAAAATATGTTATCTACAGGACGTTTTAATGATATGAGTTTATTTTTAGTATAAAAATTACGAGAAATGTGTTTTATTTAAGGAAAGCACAAAGAAATAACAATGCCTTAGGTTTTTACGTTTACGCTGTTAAGGCGATGATATTTATAAGGAAAACAAGATAACGAATTTAACAGGTGGTGCTCAATTTAAAGAAGCCCACTAATGTTAGATATATGTTTTATAAAACAAGGGTCGTGCTCAATTTTAGGAAGCACTTGACCTTAACGAGTAAATAATGATTAGGTGCTCAATTTTAAGAAGCACACTGGTTGTGTTTTATTTAAGGAAAACACAAAATGTTACGTATTTGTTTTATAAAACAAGGCCGTGCTCAATTTTAAGAAGCACTTGGCCTTAACGAGTAACTAATGATTAGGTGCTCAATTTTAAGAAGCACACTGGTTGTGTTTTATTTAAGGAAAACACAAAATGTTACGTATATGTTTTATAAAACAAAGCCGTGCTCAATTTTAAGAAGCACTTGGCCTTAACGAATAACTAATGATTAGGTGCTCAATTTTAAGAAGCACACTGGTTGTGTTTTATTTAAGGAAAACACAAAATGTTACGTATATGTTTTATAAAACAAGCCGTGCTCAATTTTAAGAAGCACTTGGCCTTAACGAGTGTGACGATTATGGGAAACTAATGTAAAGGATTACGCTTAAGGAATTACTTAAAAAATATAATGAATTTATGTAATTTATGTAGGTCCTTTTTTAGTAGGTACCTACTTATCAAAAAACTAACTAAATGTACCGACTGATCCCTGGATAGTGGCTACGATAATCGTGTAATGCTGTGCCCTTTGCGCAGGTCTTGAGAATATGTTTTTAGTTCACAAAACGTATGCGTAAGGGGAAACAAGTTTATACAAAATTACACTAAGTTAAGATTTAAAAGAAAAGGCAAACTCAATTATGGAATTTAAAGACACTTTTACGATAATATGGATTGGGAGATAAGGAAAATATGGAAAGGCACTCCCCTGAGTTTGTCCTTCGGCGCTGAGCAGCTGCTGGTTTGTCTCGGCACGCCTCACGATTTGAATATGTACTGGTCGCTCGCCGTTGTCCAGGGTTCAAAGTCCGCTTTGTTTGACCGTTTTTGATGTTTGTTCCAGTCCTGTCACGGTCGCCAAAATGTTAGAGCTCTTAAGGCTAACATTTAAAAATGCTTTAAATTATGTTTTATAATGTATTTTGATGGTTAAATAGTACAATTAGTTTCTCGTCACACTCGTGTTGTATGAGTTGAGCGGATCGCAGGTAGATCGCTAAAGATGTGTTGGCGGGCTCTCGGCTCGACGACGATGTCGCTCTCCCCGCACTCCTTTCTTTCCGCAGCACCTGGTGTTGTCGCAGACACTCCTATTTCGTAGTCGGGTAAAAATACTAACTCTTTGTTGCTTAGTACGTGAAGTTTACCAAAGAGGTCGAACGTATAATGCATGAAAAAGTTTGTTTTGGCGGCAATGCGCACTGAAAAAAAATAACAGTCACGTGCATTCTTCTTTCTTTTCTTTTTTTTTCCCATAGGTACAGTATGGATTCTTAGACTGTGGGTACAGGTTGTGATGAAAAATTGTGTGTGTCACTCGGAGCCAAAACATTCTATTCTCGGGCGACGTATATTGAATTCCTCGCTAAGCTCAGGAATCCTTCGCTTATCTCATAATTCAAACTAATGCCCTCGGAACAAAATGTTACTTTGTCCTCTAATAAATAAGTAATAACACAAACAACTGTTATGGCGTTAAAACTTTTTTAAGATAAATGCTTACAACTTTAAAAAAATCACAATGTTTTGGAAACTTAGCACCTTAAAAAAAGTCAAGGAAACGCAGGGCTATGCAGGACCTGTGCCACCCTCTTGGCCTCACTAACATAAATAAACCTACCTGTACGATCGACGCGTCTATACGTGAGAACTGAGGAGCCAGGTCCGCTGCAGGAGATCGCCGCGTTATCAGGCTAACCTGAGGGAAAGTATTTATATTGGTACTAGCATACAGTATGGACACTCCCTGCCGCTCTCTAGATTGCGACCCCACCCCCTCGTCACCCAGATTGATACAGATTGGTTACAGTTCGGTTGTCGAACGTATAAGATTTCGCCGCCATTTTGTTTGTTCCGTTATTTGTTTTTCAAATGTCATTTCTTGCCCATTGTATAAAGTATCCAGGGTGTGCCTGAGGTCTAAACCGTTTCGATAACTGGGTTCGATACCTGGCGGAGTCCAACTTTGTAACTTTTGGCTTGTTTAGTGGAAGGTTTTTTTCTAGGCCCGCCACGCTAGCTACCACCATCACATCTAAGTCTTGACGCCAAACATCAATTTAATTTATATGTTCCGGCTAGTAGATAGTAAGTTCCCCATTGCGTTGGGGAATCTTGGTAAACCCACGACCATCTTCAGCATCATCTTGACTTACCATCAGGTGAGATAATGCACACGCCTGCGGATAAACTCGCAGGTTGTGTGTGAAGTCGACCAACCAGCACCCGCACTGGGCCCGCATGGTCGACTAAGGCCCGATCGCACTAATTCAGGGTAGGCTCGAGCCCCTCAGTGGGGACGTATATTAGCTGAATTGATGAGGTAATTCCAAGGGCTTACCAACCGTGGATAAAAAAAATACTGTTCTTATAAAATATTCAATACTAATTAAAATTCCATTATCTGTCAAAATTCATCACAATAAAGACCGTTGCTCGACGCAAGCACACATACGCATGTGCTACTACTGTTTCTACATAAGGGCCTTATCACACTAACGAGTTGCGAGCGAGTGGAAAGCGGGTCGAGTCCGCAGCGAGCTCGCTGCAAGTTCGCAACGTGTGCGTGGCGAACACGCCGCGGGTGCGCAGCCAACAGCGCTGTTGACGCTATTTTGTACACTCTCGATCCCTTCTGGCACTGATTAAACAAAACGCGGATCGCCACGCACACGTCGTTGCGAGCTCGCTGCGCAATCGCCCCGCTTTAAAGATAAAGATAAATTTATTTGCGAAGAAAACATATTAGATTTCAGGTATTAATTATATGGGTAGTTGATGAATTCCACCTTATCCAAGGCATGCAAATGTTACCATTTTACTATTTGCATTTTACTATTTACCATCTATAAGATCTAACAATATTAACTGAAACTATTTTAACTGGTGCTTCTACCCATGAAACTAAACAACTTTTCTCATAAAACCCATAGTCAAATCTCAAAAAATAATTTTGAACTTCCCATATTAAGTTGGCTGATCAGCTGATCGAGTTAGTATGGGAGAGCCAAATTTGTTTTTGCGATTTGACTATGGGTTCCATGGGGAAAGTTGTTCAGTTTCATGGGTAGAAGCACCAGTTAAAATAGTTTCACCTAATTTTGTTACACCCTATATATATTATTTTACAGAACAGAAACAATTTTCATACAACCACTTAGTCAATGAACTTTTAAATTGTTTACCATTTAACATTTTTAAATTATTTGGCAAGGCATTATACAAAATTATACTCATGTTATACACGTTTTTTTTGTATAAATATAGGTATGACAAGGTGGTTTCCACTTGCTTGCAACTCTCTAGTGTGATAAGGCCCTAACTGTAGATCCACTACCAACCTCGACTGACTGGGACTTTGTTGCAGGTTTATCCCCCAATGTACACATTAACGTACGGTTTAATACTCCCCAAATCGTACGGCACAGCACGGAATATTGGCGGTAAAACCACAATGTAACGGAAAGCACTAACTGGTACATATATTATAGTTTGGGATAGCATAACTACTTTGTCTACTGAAGACATTATGAGTCTGCAAATGCATCTAAAGATGTTAAGGCCTGATAATATTCAATTAAAGAGTCTGCAAATATACCTTAAGATGTTACGGAGAAATTTTGCAATTAATGCCAAAAACAGGGTCTACAGTATATTTTTTACATCAATATCAATCGATTTTTTATTACTTTAAGTATATTATATATTTTTTCCATAGTGATAGCTTTACACAGTCTTTCAATAATTTGAATTGAATATTGTCATGTGGCTTAAAGCCTTAACAAGTGACGGATAATTCAAAAATGTAACAATGTACAATGTACACGCACCTGTATAGTTTGAAATTAAATTATCCTTCGTCATTCCGGAAGTGACGTAACATGTTTCGAACAGGAGCAGATGCGAACAAAGAATCTTCCACTTGAAAAGTCTACAATAGGGTTGTCGACAGCATCAGAAATAAATTATGAACTCTTGATCACTGAATTGCCCTCCTACTTAAACTTCGGAAAACCTTACTCGTTTTGTTTTCCATCAAGTCTTCCATTATAAATTCACCAAAATCGCAAAATGACGCTGCTAAACTATGACGTCACGTCTAGTATTTCAAACATTTTTAGAACAAAACTAGCTGTCCCGGCGAACTACGTACCGCCTTACATTACATTACACTGCCCTACCCTACCCTACCCTACACTACACTACACTACACTACCCTACCCTACACTACACTACCCTACCCTACACTACTCTAACCTACACTACCCTACCCTACATACACTACACTACACTACCCTACCCTACACTACCCTACACTACACTACCCTACACTACACTACCCTACCCTACCCTACACTACCCTACCCTACACTACCCTACCCTACCCTACATACACTACACTAACCTACCCTACACTACCCTACACTACACTACCCTACACTACACTACCCTACCCTACCCTACACTACACTACCCTAAAATAAAATAGATGTTGGCCGATTCTCAGACATACTCAATATGCTCACAAAATTTCATGAGAATCGGTCAAGACGTTTCGAAGGAGTACGGGAACGAACATTGTGACACGAGAATTTTATATATAAGAATGTTGTTTTTGACAGATAATAAAAAGTAAATCAGATGATTAGCATTCGTCATCCCTATTGGTGCTCTTATTTATATCGCCAATGTTTATTATCATAAACATGCAACCTCCTTGATTAAATCATGCAAAAGGGGGCGCAACACAGATAAGAAAAAAAATTTGCCGGGGCGCAATGTGATTTATACAACGAAAACTGGCCAAGTGCGACTCGGGGTTACACAAACAGGGTTCCGTACCAAAACTTATTTACCAACAGAACAATACCTCTCGGTACATACTTTGCTCTAGGTAAATAGGCGTCTACTTATTGTGGACTTTAGAAATTTCATCTTTTTCTCGGAAACGAAAAGACTACAGATTTTTTATACATATTCCTGTAATCTATGCATTCAAATTCAATCTTATATACTTACTGTGATAGTAGTTTCGAAGATAAGGTGGTGATTTTTTTTATTGATAAGCCCTTGGCATTATTCACCTGATGGTAAGTGACGATGATGCCGAATATGGAAGCGGGCTAACGAAGATTCCCCAACGCAATGGGGATCTGACCTCTGGCTATCTTAACTTCAAGCCAGAAAACATGAATGCTGTTAACAGTGATGTTAGACGGCAAGGCTTAGATGAGATGGTGGTAGCTAGCCAGGCGGGCTTATATTTAACAGGAAATTTAAATGTTACATTTTTGTTAATTTTCTAAAACAACTTCAAAACTATTTATCTTTAAATTATAAAAAAAATATATGTTTTAGGTTCTCACAACAAGACCTTTTATTTGATATGTCACCCAATACGTTTTTGAAAAACTTTTTTTAAAATTTTCTAATTAACCCCTCAAAAGTGGCCCCCATGTTTAAAATTCATTTATTTACGTGACACGTCCGTCTTTTAGGCACCGACTTACATATGTGTACCAAATTTCTACTCAATCGATTTAGTAGTTTCTGAGCAAATGGGCTGTGACAGACGGACAGACGGAGAGATACAAGAGTGACCGTTTGTTTTTTAACCGCCTCCGTAGCTCAGAGGCAAAGTTCACTGGCTTTACACAGGAGGTCGCGGGTTCGATTCCCGGCGGGGTCAATTGTAAGACTCGGTTTGGTTGGTGGTAGGGCATTTTCTAAACCCACCTGGCTAGCTACCACCATCTTATCTAAGTCTTGCCGCCAAATATCAATGTTGATATCTTTGGTGTGTTCCGGCATGAAGATAAGATAGCCAGTTCCCCATTGCGTTGGGGAATCTTGGTAAGCCCGCTTCTATCTTCGGCAACATCGTCACTCACCACCAGGTGAGATGTTGTCAAGGGTTTACCAATTGTGATACGGAATCCTAAACACAAGGAGTTTTTACTACTCGAAGTAGGTCTATCAACAACTAAGGTATGTAAAATATATAACCTCCTTTGCACTGTTTATGAGATGTACGCATGTCGTTACTTGAAATAAACACAAACTTGAAACATGGTGTTTAAGCAATAAAAATGTATTTTTAACATAAAGTGCCAACATTAAATCAATAATGGCTTGCTACGGCTGCCCTACAAGTCCTTCAAATATATTCTTCACATGAAAATCAAAATTTTAAATGCGCCGTATTATCAGGAAAAATGGTCAGTGCTTAGGTTATTTTTGTTATTACTGCAGTTTCAACTGGACGTTGCGGTCAATAATACTATAGCAAGTATTTTTTATTGTTAAGCAGCCCAATCTCTATACTAACAACTTAATATTAACAGTAGATTTTCTGTGACAGACTACAGGTGTTCAGAACACACAAGTTTTCATATATCATCACCTACAAAAGTCACAGACATTCCCTCATTTCATATTTTCTTCTATCTCCCCATGTACCCTGAATAATCCTTATCCTTACTATAATATTATAAATGTGAAAATGTGTTTGTTTGTTAGCTTTTCACGCTTCAACGCCTTGACCAATCTTTATGAAATTTGGCGTGCAGGTAGCCTGCGTCACGGGGAAGGATATAGACTACTTTTTATCTCAGGAAAATAGCATAATCTGATGCAGTTCCTGAGGGAACTAAAAAAATACTCGATTGTTGTGATTTTTTGCACAGAGATGGTTGAGGAGGTGGAAAACGACATAATTTACTAATCACCCTTAAAAACAGTCATAAAAAACGATGTCCACGCTGGCGGAGCTGCGGGAAAAAGCTAATTAATAATAAAATCGTCGCAAGGAGTTGAAAACGCGCAGTATGAGGCGGCACGGAGCTTCAGACCCCACCGCACCACCGACATCACTTAATACAACCTTTTTAGGGTTCCATACCAATACCAAGGTGACCATCGGGAACCTATTACTAAGCCTCCGCTGTCTGTCCGTCTGTCCGTCCGTCAGCAAGTTGTATATCATGAACCGTGATAGACAGTTTAAATTTTCACATTTTTTTAACAAATACTAAAAAAGTAAAAAAATAAAGCGGATTTTCATACAAAAAACGTGTTTTTTTATAAGTCTTCAGAAGTATTTTAGATTTAGGTGTATCGTAAAAACGGTAATACATAAAAGCGTGTTACTTGGTGTGATTATATTACTTCATCATATCAGCTCATATACGTCCCCACCGAGGGGCTCGAGCCTACCCTGAATTAGGGAGATCAGGCCTTAGTCGACCACGCGGGCCCAATGCGGGTTGGTCGACTTCACACACAACCTGCGAGTTTCTTCTCGTATCGTGCTGAGGAGTCCGAACTGAATGACAAAAAAGCATATGTTTGTCGCTCGTGTTGATGTTTTTTGTTTGTAATATAAATAGGTATAATTGTGATTATACTATGTCGTTGTGTGGAGATGTGTGGTGGTACGGAACCCGCGGAGTGCTAGTCCGACTCGCACTTGGTTGGACTTTTTAATAGCATGCAAGCCAAACTGAACAACTGTCCCAAGATAAATTACTGAAACGGTGAAATGACCGGTTGGGCTGGTCGATTTGTATGAAAAGTCCAAAAAAATGAGTTTAAGTTTCTCGAATAGAACTTACCTTTACTTTCACGCTATTAACAAAACCCGTATAGGCCCTCTCTCGATGGTAAAAACCTGTATAGGCCCTCTCTCGATGGTAAAAACCTGTATAGGCCCTCTCTCGATGGTAAAAACCTGTATAGGCCCTCTCTCGATGGTAAAAACCTGTATAGGCCCTCCCTAGATGATAAAAACCTGTATAGGACCTCTCCCGATGGTAAAAACCTGTATAGGCCCTCTCTCGATGGTAAAAACCTGTATAGGCCCTCTCTCGATGGTAAAAACCTGTATAGGCCCTTCCTAGATGGTAAAAACCTGTATAGGCATTCTCTCGATGGTAAAAACCTGTATAGGCCCTCTCTCGATGGTAAAAACCTGTATAGGCCCTCTCTCGATGGTAAAAACCTGTATAGGACCTCTCCCGATGGTAAAAACCTGTATAGGACCTCTCTCGATGGTAAAAACCTGTATAGGCCCTCTCTCGATGGTAAAAACCTGTATAGGCCCTCTCTCGATGGTAAAAACATTAGTTTATTATGGGATTCCGTACCTGCAAAAGGAAAATGTCTGACCACGTGCAAAGTGTATTACCATACACAGTGGTATCAGTTTTTTTATCCACAATTAATAAGCCCTTTGGCATCATCTCACCTGATGGTAAGTGACGATGATGCCGAACATGGAAGCGGGCTTACCAAGATTTCCCAACGCAATGGAGATCTGTCTATCTTATCTTCTAGCCGGAATACAACAATGCTGTTAACACTGATGTTTGGCAGCAAGACTTAGATAAGACGGTGGTAGCTAGCCAGGCGAGCAATGAAAATGCCGGAATACAACAATGCTGTTAACACTGATGTTTGGCAGCAAGACTTAGATAAGACGGTGGTAGCTAGCCAGGCGAGCAATGAAAATGCCGGAATACAACAATGCTGTTAACACTGATGTTTGGCAGCAAGACTTAGATAAGACGGTGGTAGCTAGCCAGGCGAGCAATGAAAATGCCGGAATACAACAATGCTGTTAACACTGATGTTTGGCAGCAAGACTTAGATAAGACGGTGGTAGCTAGCCAGGCGAGCAATGAAAATGCCGGAATACAACAATGCTGTTAACACTGATGTTTGGCAGCAAGACTTAGATAAGACGGTGGTAGCTAGCCAGGCGAGCAATGAAAATGCCGGAATACAACAATGCTGTTAACACTGATGTTTGGCAGCAAGACTTAGATAAGACGGTGGTAGCTAGCCAGGCGAGCAATGAAAATGCCGGAATACAACAATGCTGTTAACACTGATGTTTGGCAGCAAGACTTAGATAAGACGGTGGTAGCTAGCCAGGCGAGCAATGAAAATGCCGGAATACAACAATGCTGTTAACACTGATGTTTGGCAGCAAGACTTAGATAAGACGGTGGTAGCTAGCCAGGCGAGCAATGAAAATGCCGGAATACAACAATGCTGTTAACACTGATGTTTGGCAGCAAGACTTAGATAAGACGGTGGTAGCTAGCCAGGCGAGCAATGAAAATGCCGGAATACAACAATGCTGTTAACACTGATGTTTGGCAGCAAGACTTAGATAAGACGGTGGTAGCTAGCCAGGCGAGCAATGAAAATGCCGGAATACAACAATGCTGTTAACACTGATGTTTGGCAGCAAGACTTAGATAAGACGGTGGTAGCTAGCCAGGCGAGCAATGAAATCCAACCAAACCGAGTCTTACAAAGTTGATCCCGCCGAGAATCGAACTCACGACCTCCTGATGTAAAGCGAATGGACTAACCATAACACCACGGAAGCAGTTACCATCCTTTCCTTACTAATATTATAAATGTGAAAATGTTTGTTTGTTACCTTTTCACGTTTCAACACCTTAACCAATCTTGATGAAATTTGGCATGCTAGTAGCCTGTGTCACTAGGAAGGACATAGGCTACTTTTTATTCTGTGAAAATAGCATAGTCCTAGTTCCTGAGGGAACAGAAAATATACTCTTTTTTTGGTTAGTTTCTTTGACATTGCAACGGAACAATGGATTGCTGTGATTTTTTGCACAGAGATGGCTGCCCTCAGCCCCTGGTGGGAAATGACTTAATTTACTAATTAGCATACCCTGACATGGTATAAAATATGTATAAAATTGGTTGAGGGGGTGGGAAGTGACATATGCCTCTAATCAGAATAGCTCGACATCATTCCCGAGGGATCTGAGGAAAACTCATATCCGCGCTCGCGAGCCGCTTGACAGACAGTCATAAAAACGATGTCCACGCGGGCGAAGCCGCGGACAAAAACTAGTTTGTAGATAAAACGATAAAAACCAGCTTATTGTACTTCTTTCCAGGTCGACTGAGACCAAACGCGGCTCAGCGTGACCGGGCGCTGCTCTGGGGGCAGGTCATCCATTACGGAATGCAGATGAGCATGATTCTGATATTGTTCTTCGTTTGGAAGGTCAGCTCGAGGTATATCAACAGGCACTACCTTCATAGTCCGCAGTGCTGCTGAGTTTTAACATTGACGAGAAAATACAAGCTGAAATTATGACAAGCTGGGTAATTCGCACTCAATGTATACAAGTGGCTTATTAGTAGATGATAACCAGCATTTGGTACATGTCTATCCTATTACTCACGAAACTGAACAACTTTTTCTGAGGAAACTAAACAATCTGAGCAACAAAATATATTTTCTCTCATTAATATATTAATATAGTCAAAAGATTTTCAAGCTTGGTATAGAGTTTATTTTTTGAGTTTAGTTTATCATGTGTATAGATTAGTTGGATAAAGTTGTTCAGTTTTTTGAGTAAAATTTTTTATTTACTTCTTTCCGTCAACTAAAAAGTTACCTGTAACTCTAAGCAGGTAGTTATTTGACATATCTTTATATCATATTTAGGAGTAATAAGTATATTATATGTATTAAAATTATTGTATAACAGCCGATGTTATTTGTTCTTTACAACTAGGAAAGTAGGTAATCACCGACCATAAAGTTATGAACACGCCATAAGATTAAAATAAATTACTTTACCATGAGTTAACCTATT
Source organism: Coleophora flavipennella (assembly GCA_947284805.1). Classification (NCBI taxonomy): domain Eukaryota; kingdom Metazoa; phylum Arthropoda; class Insecta; order Lepidoptera; family Coleophoridae; genus Coleophora; species Coleophora flavipennella. Next base: position 1,708,815 of record OX369275.1, read on the forward strand.
TTTTGCTCTTTAATTTATCTAAGTAGGTAGTTGAGTCGATTTTTAATCGTAGGGTTATGCAAAGATGTACAAGATAAAACACAAGTTAAAACCACAGATGCTGGCGCTGTGCCGACGCTTTTAATGAAGTGTCCCGAACGATGACTAGGGCAATTGGGGCAAGACCTCCCCCTCTCACTCCTCGGCCCCCTATCTAGACGTCGCCGTTGGGCGATTTTAGTGGGTATGTAAGTAACAATATGCTTCAATGCACGCCAACAAGAAAACACGGGACAATCCTAAAATTACTTAAACTTAATTAAAAATGTGTAAAGGCTTGATCGCTTTTAGCGACAGACCAATTCAACGACTATTCATTTGTTAAAATCGTTTCAGTAGTTTTGTCTGTACAAGGTGGGTAACAAACCAACATACTCTTCTGGGCTGACCATCATCATCGTCAGGCCTATTTAGTCCACTCTTGGACTAACTGGAAGGCGCTCTACTAGCACCGGTCTCTTTCCAAATTCGGGAAGATTAAGCCTTACTCCATACTCAAGGGCCAAGTGCGGGTTGTAGGACTAGTTCTGTTGCGAACCCCACTGTCAAGTTTTTAAGGCGTTGGCGCCTATAAGGCACTAGACACGGCTTCACGACTACCATCTAGGCTATCCAGAGATGGACACAAACACTCTAAGCTCTTTATCGGTGAGGTCACCACAGGGGCATCCAAGCACATTTGGAATAACAGCAGGACGCGCATCGGGGCTGTAACAGGAGCGTTGGCGGGCCACTTTGCCACAAACGCTCACCTGAAAAAAATCGGCCTGACGAATGACCCGACCTGCAGGGCCTGTGGTGAAGATACAGAATCAATGGAACACTTACTGTGTCACTGCGATTTCCTGGCTAGCAAGCGTATGTACCTCCTAGGTGATGGCTACCCAAAACCGGAGGACTAAAAGCACCTTCCAATCAGCGGAATTGATGCATTGATGCAGCACATCTTCGAGTAGGTTGAGGTGCAAAGGTTACAGGAGTAGACACAAAAGATCCCATTGGGTCGAAGTGTCACTGCAACTGTAGCCCCACACATAAGAACATCTAGTGATACAACAGCTAAAGTCAACAGCTTAACGTGCCCTGCCAAGCACGGAAACCGTCGAGAAAAGTGTCACTAACAGTGAAACCCATCCACGCAATGACCGCACTCCAGGTCGGTTAGCCTGCGTGACCGACGCAACTTCGCAAGTAGCACCGAGTGACGACCACTTCACTCATAACTTTAATCGGTTCAGGGACAGATGTATTCAGGGTTTTCTTAGGGTTCCGTACACTTAACGGTTGACCAACGGGACCCTATTACTAAGCCTCCGCTGTCTGTCCGTCTGTCTGTCAATCAGCGGGCTATATTTCATGAACCGTGACAGGTAGACAGTTTAAATTTTATTTTTATTTTTTACAAATACTAAAAAATAGAAAAATAAAAAAAACATAGCGGATCTCCATACAAAAAACGTGTTTTTTATAGGTCTTCAGAAGTATTTTAGATTTAGCTGTATCGTAAAAACGGTAATACTCGTACATACAAGCGTGTTACTTGGTGTGATTATAGTACTAATACTAAAATAAAACTACAAATAATAAAAATTGGCCAAGTGTGAGTTGTACTAGCGCTAAGAAGTCCAAACTGAATGACAAAAAAAGGATACTTTTGTCGCTCGCGTTGATGTCTTTTGTTTGGAATTTGAACAGGTATCATTATAATTTTACTATTTATTTGAGTGGAGAGGTGTGGTGGTACGGAACCCTCGGAGTGCTAGTACTACTCGCACTTGGCCGGTTGTTTCTACTTCATTCAGCAAAGTTTCTGAGCTAGGTAATGTATGTTTTACTTCAGTGGGCTTTCCCGTAGTCGAGTTAAAAGCCCTCAGCACTAAAGATTCTTTCAACGAAACAGCCAGCCGCCCCAAGATGCCAAGACACTTCTGAATTGCAAATAAACTGCATAATGCACGGATTCCTTACCTGTCTCGCAACAAACAGCTTTTGTATTCCACTCCCTGCTAGGGCATCTCCACATTGTGTTCACGCTACTCTCTATTTGCGCACAAATTGTTAGGATTTTTGTAGATCTGATAGGAGGACTCAGATTGGGCAAAGAATAAAGACTTTTTACTTCGTAAAAGAAGGTGAACTCCGCAAAATCATTTTAATGAATGGCGACTCTTTCTACCACACAATAAAGTGCAAATTCAGGTCGCACAGCGCTAATTACCTACAGTTATATTCACCTACAAGTTGCCTCTCTTTCTATCGCGTAACTCTTATCTCTTCTGGCTACTGAATTTGCACCTTGCAAGGGGCCGCGCGGCTTGGCGCGGCGTAGAGCGCGGCGTAGGTACATTTTTAACATTTTCATACCTACAGCGCAGAGTGCGACAGGCCTGGATTGGGGCAGATCGTAAAACCTGACTGCTGTTACTTTTGATAGTAATATTCCTTACTCTTCGCTGTCTATTTGTTTTGTTACTAAAATAAAGGTAAATAAAGATTATATTCAAATTAAAGGCCTATAAACCTGTTATTTTAGGGAATCCGTAGGAGAACCAAAGTAACCGATGTAGCTCACAGAGTCCCTGATCTTAAGTGACAGTGGACAGGACACACAGCTTGAAGCTTGAAGATCGGATATCTATTGGGGCAGTAAAGTTCTCGAATAGCGACCGCGCACCTGAAGAGGAAGCGTAGGCAGTATTTCTACTAGGTGGACCGACGACGTGGTGAAGATCGCGGGAAGCCACTAGATGGCAGCGCAAGACCGGACGTTGCGGAAGTCCTTGGCGAATGCCGTTGTCTTGTCCAGCATCTTTCGGCTGATATGATGATAATGAGGCCTATGTTGTGGAGCCTCTCTTGTATGTACTGTAACGCTAGAACTTATGATGGTGAAAATTCATTTAAAATTCGAACATGAGAATTTGACCCGTTTAACACCAGTACGGTTTGAAGGTTTCTTGCTGAAGAGTTTTTCGGCATCGCTCCTACTCTTGCTGAAGGTATTGTGATGGCAAAACAAATCGAGGTTGAGATTTTGATGGGAATCGATTGTCTTACACTAATACAGTCTAAAAAAACACACTCAAAAACACTTCGGGAGTGCCGACAGAAGTGAAAACTTTTACTTTAAAAATAATGAAGGCTGTCTCAAAATTACCTGTACCCAGAGACGTTAACAGGTGTCGAACCATTGGCGCCTAAAGAAGTTTTCACTTCAATGAGTAATATGGTCACATGTGGCCGACCCCTTACTAGACACGGCGGGTCCAAGACAGGACGCGGGACAATGGCGGAATGAATGTAACGTCATCGGTGGACCAGCGTGAAAAATGGACGCCATTTTGCTGTCTCCCGGCCCCCGCCAGCAGACGTCGGCGGCCACTCTGGTCGCGGCGTTGAGTGATGGTCGTGTTCTGTCGTCTGGCATAGTCAAGGCGATTGAATGTGTATGGCGAGAATACCTTCGTGTTAAGCTAAATATCAATGATGACCTTGGAATCTTATAAAATATAGGTAACGTTTAAGGCAAGGCATTGGAACAGTTGTCTCTGTTTTTTATTACGTGTAAAAGGTAAAGACAATAACTACATTTTTGCCCTTTTTCAATGTTTTTCGTTTAGTTTCAATTTTCTGAATTATAGTATAAAAAATAATCATATTTCTCATTTTGAATTATCATGACAAACATTGTTGTATATTTTTTTTTATTTGTACTTCAAAATATTGGTCATAACTAGAGTTTAAAGTAACGGTGTACCTACACCGGTTTTTGGGATTTTTTTCTTTAGAGCCAAAAATGCTCAATCGTGTTTCTAATAGCTTTTGACTTTGAGGAACATCATTAACAATAAGTTTTTTTTAACCTTGGGTTTTCTATCGTTTAGCAGTAATTGACGTCAAAAATAGCCAAAATCTGTAATATTACCGCCTTAAGAATTAATAATTGACAACGCTTAACGCGTTAAGAACAACGGACTTCAATCACAAAATTGCGGCGTTAAGCCGACGACGTATTTTCCAGTAATTGGTACACACTTACCTTACAGTTCATATCTTGAAACTTACTAAACCGATTTTGATGAAACTTGCACTGTTCCCTAAGTTAAAGAATACTTAATAATCTAATAAAAAAAATATTTTTGCATTCAAATTTCTAGAGTCTGAGAAACACGTTAACAAACATACATTCATACAAACACACTTATACCTAATTATAATTATATTATATATTATTATAATATTATAATTATATTATTATTACACTTATATATAATTTATAATTATATAGTAAGGAGGAGGATCTTCAAATATACTACAGGTGGTCACAGGACATGGTTGGTTCATTTTTTTTAAAAAAACGTAGTATGGGACTATTTAGTAATCTGTGGCATGGGTACGAAGTAACTATTTAGTAATCTGTGGTATGGGCACGTTCCCTCAGATGCCCACATAAACTAATAGAATATTGTGCAATTCCAACAATATTACATACGTAATATAGTCGAAATAGTAACCTAAATGTTCTAAATAAAACCATTGGGAGCCTAGTCTTATCCTTATCACAACACGCAAAATGAACAAAATGCAGAATATGCACAAATAATAAAGGCCTTCATAGGCTTTCATCCTCATCATCATATCAACCGAAAATCGTCCACTGCTGGACAAAGGCCTCGACGAAAGGAATTTCCACGACGACCGATCCTGCGCTACCCGCATCCATCGGCCTCCCGTGATCTTCACCAGGTCATCGGTCCACCGCGTGGGAGGCCTTCCTACGCTACGTTTTCCGGTGCTTGGTCGCCACTCCAGAACTTTACTGCCCCATCGGCCATCCGTTCTACGAGCTGTGTCCTGCCCCCTGCCACTTCAGTTTAGCGATTCTGCGAGCTATGTTGGTTACTTTGGTTCTCCTGCGGATCTCCTCGTTTCTGATTCGATCACGCAGAGAAACTCCGAGCATAGCACGCTCCATTGCCCTTTGGGTGACCTTGAGCCTTCTTATGAGGCCTATAGTAAGCGACCATGTCTCAGTTCCGTAAGTCATCACTGGCAACACATCACTGGTCAAAGACCTTAGTCTTGAGGCACTGCGGTATTTGGGATGTGTAGATATTGCGAAGCTTCCCGAACGCTGCTCAGCCAAGTTGGATTCGTCGATTGATCTCTTTCTTGAAGTGGGACCTACCTAGCTGGACTGTTTGTCCCAGGTATACACATTCGTCAACAACTACCAGTGTAGAGTCTCCAACCTTTAGAGGGGTGGGTGCGAATCTTTGCACTCGAGTGCAACACGTAACTTTTCATTCCACCTCAGCGAGGAAATGACTAAATGCAAAAAAAAAATAACATTTGCGCATTACAAACAATGTTAGTCTATTCTGTTGGCGTCAAATAAACTTCCTCGTAGCTATAATCACTCATTTTAGGTTTTTCACTTGTTTTCAAGTTTCTTGTTTTTAACCTTAGGTCGTGATATATAATATGACGTGAGAAGAAAATGGCGCGAGCAAATTTAATTAAAAAAAGTACCTACACCAAGAAGGTTCCAAGTCTGAGTTTTTAACAAATTAAAAAAGGTTGTATGATAAATTCGGCATCATGGACGTAGAAGTAAATAGGTTTAATAATGTTTTGCATTCACGAACATAGTGCACACGATGTTCTAAATTCAATTTACTTTATCCTCTAGCGAATAAAAACTACTTTTACACTCAGATATCGAAGAGCAAAAATACAATTTCCGAGATGGGGGGATGAAAAACAAGTTTACTTACCTACTTTTAATTTTAAATTAGGTGATTGACAATTTTATAATGTATACATAGTGAACCCATTTAAAAGAAATAAATAAATAAAATTGAAAGAGGTAGGAAGGTAACTCTCACCCTCCCCTAAAAAATCTTATTTAACGCAACAAAGACTTTGCAAAGACCGTCTTTGCAGTGTACACCCCCTTAACACACTTAAGGTCGTTGGCAACAGATGCGAGCGAGAGCGGATATTTGAATTTTTCTCTAAAAGATCCTATTTTCTGACCTTTTGTACACACTAAATGGAAATTTACAAGTAAATCGAACCTCTCGTGGTGACTCTAAGCACTGCGAAAATATTTTTCCTCTCATGAAGATGGAAATTTTTCTGAGAAAAGCTGCTAAGGCGAGGAAAATTTTCTGTTGACGTTATTTATTACAAGTCGTTTTTGGTGTTATTTTTCGGAATACCTATTCATCATCTTATCAGCCGAAAATCGTCCAATGCTGGACAAAGGCCTCCCCCAAGGATTTCCACGACGACCGACCACATCCATCGGTTTCCCGCGATCTTCACCAGGTCGTCGGTCTACCGCGTGGGAGGCCTGCCTACGCTACGTTTATTATAAAATTAATAATGAATCGGTGGCACATAAATACATTTTTCATCACACCTATTCGAAAAATTACGATTGGGTCCTCATTCCCCAATAATATGAACAAAATTCTACTTTGCTCCCTGTACGGAGTTTTGCTTGTCTCTTCTGATTGGGCATCGGTCTTGAAGGTTGAATGTAAAAAAAAATATGAAAATATCACAAAGTAACATTAAATTTTCTTTTGTAAACTCACTTTTGTGGTTCGTTAGCAAAGACTTTGAAATAAAAAACTAACTTGGTTAGTATCGAACGCATAATTTATGAAGAAAAAACAGTGTTAATATAATAGCATTGATGTGTTCCGGCTTGAAGATAAGATCCCCATTGCGTTGGAGAATCTTGTTAAGCCCGCTTCCATCTTCGGCATCATTGTCACTTACCATCAGGTGAGATGATGCCAAGGGCTTATCATTGTGGATTTTAAAAAAAACCAATAATTATGGATGATTAAAGTTTTTTTTTTTCCTTATTCGGAAGGAGGGGGAGAGATGCATCATGCATACCAATACATTCCGGCTGTACTAGTTATGTGGGACTTACATTAGAAGGCTGAACCTACCCACTAAAACTCCCCCCATGGATTTAGGTCAATAGAGACCTGTAAAATCCTTCATCGGAGCGACCCACACCCTTAGGAAAGAAATAACACGAGTTACGTCTTTAATTGTTAGGTAAATACTTAAATGATAGGTATTTATATTAAAAACCGTTTGTTTTAAAATATTTGAATTTTTTTCAAGGCGCTCTGTTGTGATAAACCAACAACCAACAGTCAGCATTCTAAAGTACCCTATATTGCAAACAAAATAAAATTCGAAATGCAATAAGTACCTTCCCACGTACAAAATAACCCGAGATACCTACAACCTACAATTTCAATTTATTTATTGTGCAATAATTTAAATTTGCCGACTCAAGCGCCACCTAACGCCATTTTTATCCTATAGAACGTGTTGGTGAAACAATTGTTTCACGTTCACGCGTCGCCTAAAGTGCCTCTGAAACACTTGTTTCAAATTCGACCAAGCCGTGTTTTGTTTTCTTTTACCGGTTTTGGCCTACACCATAGACCAATAAAAAAAACACAATGTAAACAAACTTAGTAGGGAGTTGATAGTTTCAAATGTCAATTCCATAGTACTTTTGTTTACCTTATGCTTTTTTTGATTGGTATAAGGTGTAGCAAGGAAGACCGCAATGAAAACAGACCTAAACCACACCCTGGACACTTCATACAACGGGCCAGAAATGACATTTCAAAAAAGAATGACGGAACAAACAAAATGGCGGCGAAATTCTATACGTCCGTCAACCAAACTGTAACCTATCTGTAGCAATCTGGGTGATAATGAGGTGAGGTCACAATCTAGAGAGCGGCAGGGAGTGTCCATACTGTATGTTAGTACTAATATCACTAATATAATATATACTTTGCCTAAACTATGATAAATTACCAACAAGTTGGCAGCACTTTTTAATAACGTACAATAAGCCTACATTGCAAACCGAATAGATACACATTCCCGTGTCGGTTGAGCGGAAGTTCTCTTTAATTAAAATTAAACTTGTTTTAGGACGTATCACATGCCTTGCAGACATATTATTTCAGAGCTCCAACACGAGTGGAGCAGTATTTGAAATTAATTTCATTTGGACGAATTTGTGAGCATGAGGGCCAAGCAGCATGCGGGTTTGTGTGACTATAGCGCTTGTAGGTGGAAAACGGTTTAGGGTTTCATATCCAAAGGGTGCCAAAGGAATCTTATATCTACGCCGTTTGTTCGTCTGTTTGTGCCGTTGGCTGTATCTTTAACCGTAACAGGAAAAGGACCATTTGTCACACAGTATTTGTTACGATGGACTCCACCGTGGAAACTCATGACAAATACCTAGTAATAAGGGAGCACGGTGCGCGAACAGCTCTAAAATGTTAAAATAAAATAAAAAAATCCGGCCAAGAGCAAGTCAGGACCGCACTCATGGGGTTCCGTACCATCATACTAGATGCCGCTGGCACAGTATTACAATATAGCGGCTTACAGTAGTGCAACGAATGTACTTACGCAGAGCAATGGAAGGGTACTTGCGGGGCAGCGCGCGGCGGGGCACAGCCTGGCAAACTTCGCGAGTTTGCCAGGCTGCCTACAGGCTAGTACTGCTAGTACCTACCCGTGGCGGCATCGTGAGACGTCAAAGGCGTTGCGCTACTGTAAGTCATATCATATCGTAATACTGTGGCGCTGGTTTCATGTTTCAAAAACCATCATACTAGATGGCGCTAGTTTTTTTCATGATTAAAAATTTGTAGAGAGACCCCCTTATTTTTTTTACTTTTTGAATTTTTTAGTATTTGTTGTTATAGCGGCAACAGAAATACATTACCTGTGAAAATTTAAGCTGTCTAGCTATCACCGTTCGTGAAATATAGCCTGGTGACAGACGGACGGACGAACAGTGGATGCTTAGTAATAGGGTCCCGTTTTTACCCTTTGAGTACGGAACCCTAAAAACTAAAATGTGCTCACAAATATTTTTGTGTCATTCTCGAATCTGATTTGCAATAAACAGTTCACGTTTAAAATTTATATTGACTTCGAATGATTTTTGTTAGGTATGTACCAATCAGTGACTGCAACACAATTAAAATTGGCTAGGAACATTAAGTCTAAGTTTTTTGGATATTCATAGGTGACACGACAAAAAAGTGACTGTACAAATTCTCCTGATCGTTAATTTGAGACAGTTGAACACATTGACAAACAGCAAATTGTTGTTACCCTCGAACACGGCTGGGAGATGAAGGTAGCTTCCATCCATCATTATTTGTTTGAAGATGACGCTGTAGGGTGACCACGGGTTGTGTGCGTCATTAAAACTTGTAGTGCTTTTTGAACCGTATTTGAGTCAGTCCCGCTCCCCAATCTGGTTGAGAAGTGATCACTTGTGAAGTGAAATACATAACCAAGCCTAGCTATCACACAGTCGGTTAAAGAAAGTTCAGTTTACTATTGGTCTCAGATCTGAGTTATTTTACGACTTAGTTTCAAAATTTTGAAAATACAGTGCGTAGTCTAACTCGAAGGTTGTGTGTGAAGTCGACCAACCCGCACTGGGCCCGCGTGGTCGACTAAGGCCTAATCGCCCTGATTCAGGGTAGGCTCGAGCCCCTCGGTGGGGACGTATATGAGTTGATATAATAATTCATGAGTAAACCTCAATATGTATTGGATGCTATTATTAATAGCTAAACTGAGTAAAAAAAAAAAATAATTGAATAATGAAATAGTTATCTGGGGGCACAACAGTGCCCCAGCCAAGACAAGCCAAAGTAGGAAGGGGTACTACCTAGCTTTTCTGGAAGCGTTTCGTCGTATTTTCAAACCGTCATAGCTTCGGTCCTGATGGCGCTAGGAATATAATTTTTTTTGAATAAGGTGTCCTTGGCAGATTTATTAAACGTACCGAGTATTGATTACCTAAGTTTTATGGTTTTATATTTTTTGACATCTGGAATATCCTCTAGGGCACTTCCTTAAGTCGTAAAAGACTGAAATTTGGTATGTAGGCTAAAAATTGCATACAAACAACGGAAAAATTAAGAAAGTGGAAACTTTCCCCCTCCAACCCCTCGAATAGAGAGTGCATATCTATAAATTTTAGCAACGGCCAGGATGATGCTATAAAGCTGAAATTTTGAAGATAATGTGTCCTAAAAAGATTTATTAAACGTGCTAAGTATAAGTATCTTGCTTTTATGTTTTCATATTCAATGTCGTGACTGACTAACTGATGTTGACTGCCCTCTAGGGTACTTTCCAAAGTCCGAAAAGACTGAAATTTGGTATGTAAGTTATAAATTGTATATAAACAACGGAAAAATTAAAAATTCAAATTGTTTTCTCCTCCAACTTATCACATAGGGGGTGTATATCTGTACAGTCTGTATATTTCGAACATTTATAGCTTCGATTTGGATGGTGCTGAAAATCTGCAATTATCAGGATGAGATTTTCATAGCAGATTGATCAAACGTATCAAGTATACGTATCTAGCTTTAATGATCTTAGATTTATTTATATCTGAAATACTTCGATTAACAGAGCCCAAAAATATAAAAAAATAAAGGCCGCCTGCCACAAAGAAATTAAATCCCACCAAAAATATATCATGTAAAATTGGTTGCCAAGACTCACAAGTTCATAATGTTTTCACCGTTAAAAGTTATGAGATCTCTAGTAGCGCCAAGTTCCTAGCTAAGCTCCAATTTGTGCTGCGCATCATAACCCACAGGGCCTGTCGTCTTAAGTCCAAAGTCTATAGCTTTAAGTGCTCTTGACTCTATTACATTTATTACAATAAATAACAAAACCTCTACTTATAAGACCTGATTCTTTACACTCTACATCTTTGTAAAAAGGTACGACTTGGCTGATTGATGATCGTGGATCTATTACGTGACATAATATTTAAGTCCAGGAATAGTTTTTGCGAAAATCACGAAATGTCCAAGCTACACCTTTTTACCAACATGTAGAGTTTGAAGAGTCGGGTATTATGGATAGAGTCTTTGGTATCTATTGTAATAAATGTGGTGAAGTCAAAAGCTATATACTTTGTACTTGGGACAGGCACTGGGGGCTTTGATGCGCAGCACAAATTGGAGCTTTGCTAGGGACTTGGCCATACTGGAGAGCTCATAACTTTTTAATAGTGAAAACATGAACTTGTAAGTCTTGGCAACCAATTCTACATGAAATTTTTGGTGGGATTTGTGTAACAAGGGGACAAAGTAATATTTTGTTCCGAGGGCATCAGTTTGAATCCTGAGCTTAGCGAGAAACTCAATGTTCGTCGCCCGAGAATAAAATATTTTGGCCCTGAGTGACACACAGTTTTTCATCACAACCTATGAGAAAAAGAAATGAAAAAAAGAAGAAATTCACATTTAATTTTTCAGCGCGCGTTGCCGCAAAAACTTAACCGACTAGTAACCTTCGACATTTTTGGTTAACTTCACATACTAACCAACAAAGAGAAATTATTTTAATACAAACTTCTTGCTAACCAATCACAAAAGTGAGTATCACCATGAAGAATTTAATGTTAGTTTGTGATATTTAAATATTTTTTTACATTCAACTTTCACGAACGCGGATCAATCAGAAGAGAGGAACAAAACTCCATAAAGGGAGCAAAGTAAAATTTTGTTCGCACTTATTGAGGAACCAATCATCGTTTTTCGAATATATATTAAATAAAAAACATTTTTTTTGTACTTATTAGTTAGGCAGAAACATTAACATGAAGCCCTTATTCCAAAACTAGTCGTTAGACTGTATCTTTAAAACTAGTTCCTTCCTTCATTAAAGAATTTTATAAGGTAAGCACCATCAAAAAGTTCGTTTAGACTTATTTTACATTTCAGTACTTACAAATAATTATAATTGTTTAAAGTATAAAGAATGTGCGAGCTTGCAATAGCGCGTGTCTGTGTGTGTGTGTTTGTTTTTGCGTTTATTTGAGTGTTAGTGATGTGTGTGGGTGCTGATATATTTTGCATATTGCCCAATGTAACACATCAATGGGCTTATCAATTGTGGATATAAAAAATACCTAATCACTTATTTATATTTTTTTAATATCCTGTACACTTTACGCAAAATACAAAACCATGGTCGCCGTAATGAGATCGCGTCTGTTCAGTCGTTCCATCGATTATCTCGCGACTCTTTTGTCCGCGAACTAATGGACTTCCCGCGATGGCGCAGACGGCTGATTAATATCCAACTTTAGACAAGGAATAATTACCTAGGTCTATCTCACTGGCTGGCTGGCTGGCTCGCTGGCTGGCTGGACGAGCAATTGTTTTTGTTTGCCGAGTGAGAAAATAGCAATGAACAGTTATAGTTTTAATTCAGCTGCTGGGTATTAATGATGCAAGTTATGTCATCTGTTCTCTGAGGTCGTTGGGTATTTTAACCGCCTCCGTGGCGTAGTGGTTAGTCCATTCGCTTCACACCAGGTGGTCGCAGGTCCGATTCCCGGCGGAGTCTAACCACAGATTACTAATTAGTTACTAGTCTAACGTTAGACTCGGTTTGGTTGATGGTAGGACATTTTCTAAACCCGCCTGGACAGCTACTACTATATTAATTAAGTCATAATTGATGTGCTCTGGCGTGAAGATAAAAGTAGATAGAATCTTGGTAGGTAGGCCTCCCTTCATCCTCGGCATCATCGTCACATACTATCAGGTAAAATAATTCCATACTATGTATGTTGCTTTATTCTTAATCATTTTTTTTTATTCCAAGGGTTTATCAACTGAGAATATTTAAAAACCGGTTGAGTGTGAGTGATTGTTATACTAATTTGTAGTTATAGTATTCCGCCTCCGTGGCGTAATGGTTAGTCCATTCGCTTCACACCAGGAGATCGTGGGTTCGATTCCCGGCGGGGTCAATTTGTAAGTCTCGGTTTGGTTGGGGGTAGGGCATTTTCTAAGCCCGCCTGGCTAGCTACCATCTTATCTAAGTTCTGCCGCCAAACATCAGATTTTTTTATTCACAATTGGTAAGCCCTTGGCATCATCTCACCTGATTGTTAACAACATTAATGTGTTCCGGCTTTAAGATAAGATAGCCAGTTCTCCATTGCGTTGGGGAATCTTAGTAAGCCCGCTTCCGTCTTCGGCATTATCGTCACTTACCATCAGGTGAGATGATGCCAAGGGCTTACCAATTGTGAATATATAAAAAAAAGTTGGATACCTCCCCAAAACATATAGGGATTCGATGCATGGAAGCTCCACCCCTTTAAATAATCATGGGGATAACTCATTTCCGCGCTCGCGTACGTCAGCGAATTGGTTGGGTGGGAAGTGACATAGACTTCTAATCAGAATAGCCCGATATCGTTCCTGAAAGATCTGAGGAGAACTCATGTCCGCGCACCACTCACCCTAAAAGACAGTCATAAAAACGATGTCCACGCGGGCGAAGCCGCGGGCTAAAGCTAGTATTCAAAATAAATCGAACTCTTAGCTTATATTTTTTTAATAATCCAAGAATAAAACTAAAATTACTACATTGGTCACAAAAGAGATACTGGGTTTTTATTCTAACTTAAGCATCCATGTACAAATTGGTGCGCTCTGATAAGAACATTATTTCAATGTAATTTCGTTCGAAATTTCTACTGTGCGAATCGAGCTGCTAATTTGAGGTAGGTTAATCGACGGTCTAGCCCAGTCATTAAACAGCCAATTTAACCGTGTGGCTGCTATAGATAAAACCCTAAAAGAACGTATTTTTACACCGAATGTACACAGTACAATGTACACAGAGTAGACTGCAGGCGGCAGTCCCGCGGGTAATCACCTGAGTGTTGATAGTCTGTCTTGTTTGCGTTTCATGTTGAAGCGCGTGTGTGTGTGTGTTAGTGTGTGTTGGTCTCGGAAGGTTATTAACATTTACGTGTTAATTAGCCTTCACTTTTACGATTAGTTCACCATAAACTTAAGTAACTTTAGGGCACGGGTAAAGGTTAGTGTTCACAAGCTAATTTATAAGTTTATTTGCCGTAATACAGTATAAACTCTGTAAAACATCACTCGATAACGATTCACTCTTTGAAACGTCAAATTTTCTGGCTCCAGTTGGTTTACTTGGACGCTAATTTCTCTCTGTGTAACGAAAACTCTCAATAACGTCACAAAATGCCCGGGCCCTTGAGTGTCGCTATATAGAGTGTACACTGTACGGTTTCCGATTGAGCTGAAATTTTGCATGCATATGTATATCGCGTGACAATGCAATATTAAAAGCTTGTTACTCAAAGTTTTTAGGTTTTTCGAAAACTATTTCTTCTGTCGTGTCGACGACGACTAGTCATGCATCTCCTGCCCAGTATGTGACCACCTTAACGGCGCTAACTAGATCCTCCCGACTGCACGTGTTAGGGCACATTGGACAGATGGGCTACTGTCTGGGGGGCACCACACCTACACCGTAGGTGTGAACCGTCAGTGAACCCCCACCTGAACCGATTGTCTTTGCTCCGGCCGACTTGAGAGCGGAGTCTACCAGACCGGCCTCGCCAAATCGTGTCCTGGGGGAGGCACTCCGAAATGGGAACAAAAGCTACGATGTGGATAGTAATTAAAAAATAAAATTTGTAAGAATTTATCAAATTTATTTAAATTATTACAACCTCGTCGGAACAACGTCTTAAATAAATAGATAAATATTTATTTCTAATTGAGGAATGCTGGTATTTTTTTTTAATATACTATACAAAGTAGGCCAGTCAGCTGATAAAATTCTATAAAGGATGCATTTTTTTTTGGAAATTGGATCTTCGTTTCTTAGGGAAAGTAGCACCTTACATTTCTGTTAACTTAAAAGGTGCAGTGGTACCTAAAAATCCACTTAAATAGGTTTTTAGAATTCATTTTTGAAGTACAGGTTGGACCATAAGTTTTTTTTACTTTTCAAACTAAATTAAAATGAAAACTAATTACATCAGGTGAAAACCGTTTATTAATTATGAAAGCACATAAAAAGGGAATTTATTTTTTAAAAATTACATCATGCATATGTGTTCCTTTATTATTTTGGCATTGCTGTAACATTGTTCAGTTCAGTTCAGTTCAGTTCATTTATTGATAAAAATACATTTTATAAGTCAAAGTTTTGTAAATTTAAATAATGTCAATTTATAGGTAAATATAATAGGTACAATGCAAAATGCAAAATTATCAAAAAAATAAAATAAAAATACATTTAAAAATCAATTAAATTGTCACTTAAATAAATCACTTACTTTATACAGCGTCTGCTCGACAAGCCAGTCTTTTAATTTTGTCTTGAAAACATTCTCATTTGAGGCCGATGTTATGTTCTCGGGCAGTCCATTAAATATCTTAGGACCCATTATATGTGTCAATCTATGAGATTTAGCAAGTCTATGCGGTACGGGTATTAGCTTCCCGGCGCCCCTGGTTTTAATTTATGGAGTTGAGTGGAATGGAATTGAGTGCAGTTCGAGAAATTTTTGGCCAAAAAGTGATATCCAAAAGAGGCGACATTAACTGGCCTCCTCGCAGCCCAGACCTGTCCCCAATGGTTTTTTTATTTGGGGATACCTTAAAAGTAAAGTTTTTGAGACCAACCCCGTGTCTGTTGCGGAATTGAAGCAACTTATTCGCGAGGAAATGCAAAAAATTTCTCGGAACACTTGTCAGGCCGTCATTGAAAATTTTCGCTCCAGGTTACAGCAATGCCAAAATAATGAATGAACACATATGGATGATGTAATTTTAAAAAAATAAATTCCCTTTTTATGTGCTTTCATAATTAATAAACGGTTTTCACCTGATGTAATTAGTTTTCATTTTAATTTAGTTTGAAAAGTAAAAAAACTTATGGTCCACCCTGTAGTTAACAGTAAATTTAAAGTCAAGGAAAACATATTGGAATTATTGAGAATAGTTACGAGGGATTATATCGAATGGAAACACGATTTAATAAAGTTGGCTCGATAGAATAATTTCGCAAAAGCACCTCTTTTCGAGCCATTTTATCGTCTATTTTCGGTTTTATTCTTAAAATGAGTAATTTGATAATATGATTTATTTACTAAAATAAAGTTCAAAGGTGACTGAAGGGAAAACATCGAATGGATATTTATTTAAGATAAATATGATGAAAATAAAAACGAAAACATCGAAAAAGTGCAAAAGTGTGGTTATTTTCTTCCCTCTGTACACGTAAAGAAAAATACAAAGACAGATTTTTAAGTTCCACTGGGCCTTAAAACAGAAAGGAAAAACATAGTATAATTTATATTAGAGACGATAACCATAGATATTATTATGGTTCTCACCAAGTAGATATCGAGTCTCATACGAATTAAAGGCAGAAACTGATCGCTTTGCGTTGCAAATAATTTTAGATTTGTTTGAGAACCAGTCCATTCAAAATAGTGGGCTTTTACTTGCCTGGACACTTTTTAAAAGCTGACACCGTTTCTACTTGGTTTATATATAACGTCCTTGGCTTTATACAGGGTGTAACAAAATTGGTGTAGGTCCCGTTAACTGGGGGTTCTACTCATCACACTGAACAACTTTTGTTCTATGACTTTGCTAAAATCGCCAAAAAAATAACTTCATACAAAACGATCAGCTGAATGACTTGTTTTGTGCATTTTTGTATGGAGGGTCCGTTTTTTAGAATTGACTGTAGGTTCTCTGGGTAAAGTTGTTCAGTATGATGACTAGAACCACCAGTCATGGTGCGGCCGTCCAGATAATGCTGATTTGACACTTCAAGCCAGCGATAGAATGTAACATTCGATGAATCTTCGAAATTGTAAACAAATCAATCTTTAGTTTCTAAGCTTGAAAAACATGAAAAAAATATTTTTTTTTACTTCATAATAGTAACAGAACAAATATTTAGTTTTATGTTTACGTTAAGGACAACAGAACGTGTATTTTGTAATTATATAAAACGTTAGTGAAAAGTTTACATTCTATGGTCATTTCTTCTTAATAATAGTGATGTTACCACAATGTAACTATTGATAACGTACTTGTAACCTATACATTTGTTAAAAATATTATGAATTAATTACCACATAAACAATAAATTATTAATGCGTCCATCAACCAAGCATAAAAGTTTCAGGCATAAAAGTGATAATATGTTTATGTAATAACAATAGTATATTGCACAACATGAGCATAAAACAAGCCATTTTACCCGAGATCATTTAGCAAACCGACCCGGTACGGCGAGGGTGGATAGTCACGTCGAGGATATAATTAGTTTCATGCTCGAGTTTACACTCTGCTTTTCGCTTCGATTGCAAGGAAGTAATAAATATTCAACCGCATTACAACAAATTTGGCTAATTTTTCTTATTTTCCACCCCCTTCACCCATTACCAACCCTAAAAAATAGACGGTCCACAAATTTGGAAAGATATTATTCCACTATTTTGGAAATGGCTATTTTATTTCGTTATATGTTACATCTACATGATATGATCATCATCATCATCATCTTCATTACAGCTCATATACGTCCCCACCGAGGGGCTCGAGCCTACCCTGAATCAGGGCGATTAGGCCTTAGTCGACCACGCGGGCCCAGTGCGGGTTGGTCGACTTCACACACAACCTTCGAGTTTCTTTGCAGGCGTGTGCAGGTTTCCTCACGATGTTTTCCTTCACCGTTAAAGCAATCGGTAAGTATATGTACGTAAGTTTCGAAAAACTCATTGGCACATTGGCCGTCCGGATTTGAACCCGGCACCTCTGGTTAGGGGGACCGAGTCGTTACCGGTTGAGCCACCGACGCTTTTTGATATGATAGGTACATAGTATTTATTTACTATGCGTGTCTATGGGCACATCACTACTTACGTCAAACTAGCATATGTCAAATCAGCATTCTCTGGACGGCCACAGTATAACGGGTCCAACCTTATTTTTTTACACCCTATATAAATCTATGATCATGTCGTAATACGTTTATACGTGTTTATATTTGCTTTGTCCCTTGGCAATCTTAGTAGGTATTTCAGAATGCAATCGTATTCCATGTCCAATAATTTTCATGTATAATAATTTGAATTCAGAACTACGTACCTACTTTTGTTAACGAAGTTTGCCGAGAGACATAAAATAAAATGACGTAGCCCTAACACACTACAAGGTAACGAAAACACACACAATAATAAAAAAATTCCGCCCTTTATGAAAAGTTTAAGCCAAATTTCAACGAAATCGATACAGTAGTTTTAGCGTGAAAGATTAACAGAAGGACAGACAGACATACATAATTTTAGATTAATAAGTAAGAAAAAATAAAGAATCCTTTTTTGTTTGATCTTTTCTATTTTCACTAAAAAAATAACTACCAATTATAAAAAATACCCAACTACACAACAAGAAGGGTTTAATATGGTTTATGTTTACCAATGTTTTTCGAGTATCTATCATGTTTGTATGTTTCTTTGGCTGAGCCGATAGTCTAAATAGGGATGACGAATGCTAGTCATCTGAATTACTTTTTATCATCTGTCAAAAACGACATTTTGTTCTAAAAATGTTTGAAATACCTAGGCGGACGTCATAGTTTTGCAGCGTCATTTATGTACTCATTTTGTGATTTTGATGAATTAAAAATCGAAAACTTGATGGAAAACAAAACGAGTAAGGTTTTCCGATGTTTAAGTAGGAGGGTACTTTAGTGATCAAGAGTTCATTATTTATTTCTGATGCTGTCGTCATCCCTATTATGAGACATCTCCTCTGCGCTTAAACCGTTTCCACTGAAGCTAAGCGGAGATGTATTAATAACTAAATGCTGCGATATGTTCACAACACATCGCTGGTTGTCTGGAAGAGATCGCTTGTTAGCGATAAGACCGCCTATATGTACAACTTCCTTAATCATTGTCATCTTTTTTTGACGTCACAACGTGTAATAAATCGATGGACACCGGCTGCACGCACGAAAAAGAATGACTCCTTGTCCCGTTACGGTCATTGTCCCGTTACACTCATAGACTGTAGATAGACTGTCCGTATATATTGAAATGATGTGACCAACAGGTCACACGCAATCAGAAATAATATTATTTGTATCTCCATTTTATTTTATATTTACTAACATAGTCTATAAGTTTACTAACACACTATGAGTTTATGTTACTCGAACCAAATTTGAAAATAAATAAATTGTCCCATTACACTCATTGTCACGTTAAACTATCGTCCGTAAACCGACTTTACAGACAACCAATTTTTTTCTCTTATGTTTTGCAAAAAAGTGTTTTCAATCAATCAATCAATCAATCTCTTCTCCGCTTTAGTGGCTTACGGGCCTTACTCCTCAACTAGGTAGGTACAGAGGCCAGCACATCAAGCTAGACACTTTGGACTTTGTATCGTTCTTATGCCGTACGCGTATGGATCAGAATCGCACTAAGAGTGTGTAGCTTGATGTGCTGGCCTCTGTACGTACACTACATGAGAGTGTTCATGACCGCGCTCCTCTCGGCGCTGGTGAAGTGCAGCACGGCCGCGATGGCGTTGAGCATGTGCTTGCGCCCGGCGTCGTCCGCCGACATCAGGTACGAGATCACCACGTTCTTCAGGTACTCCAGGTTCGCCCCTTCACGCGTCTGGGTGCGCCTTAGCCTAAGTAAAAAAAACAATATGTAAGTACAATTTGAAAGACTCGGTTTGGTTGGTGGTAGGGCATTTTCTAAGCCCGCCTGGCTAGCCACCACCATCTTATCTAAGTCTTGCCGCCAAACATCAGTGTTAGTAACATTGATGTGTTCCGGCTTAAAGGTAAGATAGCCAGTTCTCCATTGCGTTGGGGAATCTTGGTAAGCCCGCTTCCATCTTCGGCATCATCGTCACTTACCATCAGGTGAGATGATGCCAAGGGCTTACCATTATGAATAAAAAAAAAGTGTAATATGTATTTAAACGAAGATTTTTATATGTGTAAGAAGTGGTTTTTTTTTAAGTTTAATCTCCAACTAAGAATCAACAGTCCCAATCAACAGCAGTCTTGTAAGAGTTAAGTGTTAAGCTGACTTTCTCTCTGACCGGGGGGGGTGGCGCACAGCACAAGCGACTGTACAAATCGTTCACTGTGATAATGCACCCGGTAAAATCTCAAAACTGGCAGCATTTATAGGTTTGCATACAGGGCCCAAATTAGTTTTCTGTTAAAAAGTGTTTTTTTTTACAGTGAACCCTTATTTGATATAATTACTTACAGAGTTTCACTAAAGGGACTTACTGGATCGCTGTAAGGACTTAGTGCGTCCCTCTAAGAACTTACAGGTTCCCACTAAGGACTTACATTATCCCACTGAGTACTTACAGGGTCTTACTAAGGACTTACACGGTCCCACTGAGTACTTATAGGGTCCCACTAAGGACTTACACGATCCCACTGAGTACTTACAGGGTCCCAATAAGGACTTACACGATCCCACTCCTTAGTGGGATCCCGTATATCCTTGTATACAGGGTCCCACTAAGGACTTACAGGGTTCTACTAAGGACTTACAATGTCCCACTAAGGACTCAAGAACCCATTAAGGACGTTTATGCTCTCACTAAGACCCAAAAGGGCCCCAATAAGGATTTACAGTGCCTAATACCTAAAGACTTACTGCGTCTCTCTAAGTCTTAGAGTCTAAGGGCTTAGGGACTAGTCATAACAGTCGCCCGGAGCGCGCGGCCAGAACGCTCTATAAAATGAATTTATGTGCAAATATGAATTTCTTTGCAACGAAACTATATCAAGCTACTGCCATCCGTAGTAATTCGTTGTATATAAATTATATTAAGCACCCAAATAGCAGCGTTCTCAGGCGGCTTTAATGATTTGTCCCATAAATGAAGAATATTAAATCTATCCAGTTTTAACCTGTCAATCTCTTCTTTCAACGTTCGTATCACTTCTTTGAAACGCTCCTTGTCTATGGTAGCCTCACGTTGACAGTCACTGTAAATAGAAGAAAAAAGACTTTGCTTAAGATGGCCTCATCGAAAAATATAAATAAATTTATTTCAAAAAATTAACGAACAAAAAAACAAAAAGTTATCCTTGTCATTCGGGCGTTGTGTTAGGCCAATTGTACTGTAAACCACATTTCTGTGCCATTTTTTTTAGTTCTTGCTCTATTACTTTTAACTTTGTTTAAGATATACTAATATTAGTAATTTAGTCAATATCTATTTAAGAGTATATACACATTATTAAGAGGGCGCCGACCGTTCACTAGTGCCGATATCACGTTTTAAATAATAATAATATTCTGGGACAAATCACACATGGTCATCTGGCCCCAAAGTAGGATTCCCTGTGTTATGGGAACCAGAGACTGATAAACATACGTATATAGATATTTAACACCCAGACGCAGAGCAAACAAATCTGTTCATCACAAATTATTTTCTTGATTTAGAAAATGCAAAAAGTACGCCGGAATAATTGTGGTCCATATACATGGATGAAGGATTCCATTCCATTACATATAAACATTGACGTGGCTTGAACACTTTACAAACTATCAAATTAACTAACAAAAGTGGCTACCAACGTCAGTTTAGTTGACAGTTACTGAAGCAAAGAATAAAATCATTTGAATGAAAGGCGACTCTGGATATTGAAACTCAAAAATAAAATGTTAAAAGGTATAAGAAACAATTAAAGAAAAAATGCGAAGGACGGACTAAAAATCAAAAATTGGAATAACATAACAAATTTAAAAAAAAGAAAAGAATACAAAACAGATCTAAAAAAAAGGATAACTTGGTCACAGTATGTTTTTGTTCCATTAAATCCTTTAGCATAATATGGATGGATTATAATTAGTTTGGCAAACTTTTTGCAATTATTGTTTCCTAATCAGTAAAATAATAATTGGTGGCGCTAGTGGACGGTCGGCGCCCTCTTCAAAATACTACGTGAAATTGAACTCATTGTTCAAGTTTTAATCGGAGCATCGCCATTTTACAAGAATTGTATTATCTTTGGTGTCACGTAGGAAGATGCGTGGCATATGTGTCATTTTTAGGTAAATGTTAGGTGTAGTACTATTATCTAATCTGTGATTAGGTAATATGCATGTTTAGTACCTATTTGTTTTCATCACCAGGTCGTCGGTCCACCGCGTGGGAGGCCTGCCTACGCTACGTTTTCCGGTGGGTGCGCGGTCGCCACTCGCGAACTCAAACTCAAACAACTCTTTATTGTACATCAAAATAAATAATACATATGCGAAATTTTAATAAAAACTAAGAGACGTACAATTAAGGCGGTCTTATCGCTGAGAGCGATTTCTACCAGACACCTTACTGACCCAACGGCCATCTGTTGGATAGATGAGGTGGATGCCCGCTGGATGCGTGCAGCGCAGGACCGGTGGTCGTAGACGTCCTTGGGGGAGGCCTTTGTCCAGCAGTGGCCGTTTTTCGGCTGATATGATGATTATGATGTTTGCATCAATTTACTATGATTTCAGCAGGAAAACAGACATAGTTCAAGCCAAAATTCGATAAAGATAAGATAAGATAAGATAATATTTATTGTCAAACTGAGTAATATAGTTGTTACAATTAATTAGTATCATCAGTTTACCCATTTCGGGCATACAATAGTCATGGTTTAACATTTAAAGTATAGTCATCATTTTCAAAAATTAAAACATAAAAAGCAAGTAGAAATTAATTCGAAAAATATTCTTCTAAAGTATAAAATACCTTGTCTGTCAACCAATCTTTTAGTGTTTTTTTAAATTTAGTACCATCTAATGACTTGATATAAATGATTAAAAATTTTAGCACCTACAACTACAGCACTTTTATTAAATACTAGTGGATTTCGCTTAGCCCGCGCTGATCCCGATTTTTGCGGTTCCCGTGGGAATTTCCCAAAATCCTTTCTTAGCGGATGCCTACGTCATAACATCTACCTGCATGCCAAATTTCAGCCCGATCCGTCCAGTGGTTTGGGCTGTGCGTTGATAGATCACTACGTCAGTCAGTCAGTCAGTCACCTTTGAGTTATATATATTTAGATGTAGCTTTTACCTAACACAAGGCACATGTCATATTTATATTGGCTACGTAGAACATTTCTATGATAGATTTCATTTTTTCTAGTAAAATGTTCTCTATTGTTTTTTACAAACACACACATTTCCAGTATACTCGTATATATACTAATTACTGTAAGATATTTTATCTGAATTGAACTTTATCTATGGAAGCGAATTTTGCTTTGAATTTTTAAAAAGTTTGTCAATCAGCTGATCTGCAAGTATAAGATGTCCAACATATTTTTTCCGGTTCTATAGGTTTCTTGGGGAAAGTTGTTCAATTTCCTAAGTTTAAAATTGGCCCACGATTTAAGACATTAGACATAAGACATTTATTGATTCCTTGTCACCAAACACACATACATAATATTGGGAATAAATTAAATAAAAAAATGAGAGAAGAAAAAAAACAAAATAACAGTACCTAATATTACAAGTAGAGAAAAAACTATCAAAGTATGATTTGTGTGTGTGTGCGCGTGTGTTGCGTGTGTGTGTGTGTGTGTGATTTAAATTTTTGGCCGCAGTTACCGGTAATGCCCCTCCAGCGCGTGCTTCTCCCGCCGCAGCGCCGTGATGGCGAGGTCGCGCCGCGCCAGCTCGTGCGCGTAGTGCAGCAAGTGGGGCGGCGCCGACGACGACGACACCTCCTGCGAAAAGATTTCACTTTCATAATCCCTACTAATATTATAAATGTGAAAGTAACTCTGTCTGTCTGTTACGCTTTCCCGCAAAAACTACTGAACGGATTTGGCTGAAATTTGGTAGGTAGACAGATTAGGACCTGGATTCAGACATAGGCTACTTTTTACCACGCTCGCGAGCCGCTTGCGGCTCGCGCACTGCGCACCCTCGAAAAGTCATAGAAACGTTGTCCACGCGGGTGAAACCGCGGGAAACAGCTAGTAACTAAAATAAATTTAAAAAATTAAACAACAGAATGACAGGCTCAGTGGTTAGTGCCCTTAACTACTGATCCGAGGGTTGTGGGTTCGATCCCCACCCAGGGTAAGCATTTGTGTGATGTACAGATTTGTTTGCTCTGTGTCTGGGAGTTAAATATCTATATACGTATGTATTTAAACTTATATAGTTCCCATAACACAGGGTATCCTACTTTGGGGCCAGGTGACCATGTGTGATTTGTCCCAGAATATTTATTTATTTATTTGTTTTTTAACAGAGTTCAAAAAAAGGAGGAGGTTTCTCAATTCAACCGTATATATATATATATATATATATATATATTTTTTACGTGTGTTCTCGAATAACTTCGTCGGTTATGAACCGATTATGATGGTTCTTTTTTGTTGGAATGGAGATATCCCTAGGGTGGTACCATGATAAGGAAACCAAGATCTGATGATGGCATCCCAGAAAAATCGTGGGGCATTTTCCTGTTTGAAGTCGTTTTTTTTGTTCAAAATTATTATTTTTTAAATTTGAGTGCGTTTGACTACATCACCTCTGATGGAAAGTGATGCAGTCAAGGACGGTACAATTCCAATTCACTCTCGCAGTTAAAATACCCAAATTGTAAAAGTCGGGAAACAGGGAGTTCCACTCCATGGCTGTCCGCATAATGAATGAGGAAGCGTAACGCTTCGTGCGAATAAGCAGAATATCAACAACAGAGGGTCCTGCGTCTCTTTGACCGAAGTTGGCATGAAGCTGGTGGAATGAGGTCGTGTAGCTCTTTCGCACACTCTCAAAAATGAATTCGATAGAATACAGAAAGACAGGCAACTCTGTGGTGATGCTTTGGAGTTTATTGTTATTGTTGATTCAATGAAAATATTTAAAAGGAAATAAAGATCTTAAGATATCATTATCATCATCATATCAGCCGAAAATCGTCCACTGCTAAACAAAGGCCTCCCCCAAGGATTTCCACGACGACCGGTCTTGCGCTGCCCGCATCCATCGGCTTCCCGCGATCTTTACCAGGTCGTCGGTCCACCGCGTGGGAGGCCTGCCTACACTACGTTTTCGGGTGCGCGGTCGCCACTTGAAAGCTTTGCTGCCCCATCAGCCATCAAGGATAAAGATATACCTAATATATATACTGTGGATATACTATCAAAGGATCTAATGTCTATCCGACATCGAAAGCGTTTTGCTAGCAAGCAGCAAACTGAGCTTTGCCCGCACTTTGTCAAGCCATCGCATATATTAGGCTATCTATACAGAATGTTGTTTTAATCGACAACGCCCTTTTCAGGAGGGCTTCTACTCATGAAACTGAACAAGTTTCCCCAAGGAACACATAGGCAATTCTAAAAAAAACGAGCTTCTAAATACAAAATTAGTCAACCAGCTGATTGTTTTGTATGAAAACTGAAAAGTCCCTTTTTTGCGACTTCAGCTAAGTTGTGGAACTAGTTGTTTAGTTTCCCGGGTGTTGTCGACCAAAACAACATCCTGTATGTAAGGTGTATAGGCATTTGTTTCGTCGATAATGTAAGCTGTATCTCCATTTGAGCGGCAGCCGCGCGAGCAATGTTCGACCGCGGCGAATCTGCATAATCGAGTTGGCTCGCGAGGCGATGTCCGATGGTTTGCCGTTGCCGCGCGAAATGGAGACACTACTTAAGAGCAGGCTCTCGAAATAAATGCTTTTTTGCTGGAATATGTTGAGTCAGCCGCAAGCTTGCTGAACAGGAAAACTACACATCCGATTCTTTGGACCTTTTTCTTTGGTATGGCTAAAACGAAAACACGATTTTTTGGTTTTTGCTCGATACTTTTTATTTTGTGAAACTATGAAGCTTTGAGAGATTATTAGATTTTTCTCCTACATTACATAAGTTAGGCGCATGAAATAAATACCGACGGTAATAGAATGAAGGTATTCATATAACGGCTAAGAAGAAATTTTCCTAGAATGTTTACTAAGCTCGCAGTAAACGAAAATATGCATTTACGCCCGAAGTAAAGAACGTAAGTCGTGTTAAGACACTCACGCGAAATTCAACTATAAAGCTGATATCATAACGTTAAATATCAGGTTGATCGCCAGTGCCGCGCTGGGAGCCTGCTCTTAACATCCCGCTAAAACCGTAAATTGAGGGTTAATACTGGTTTCCGGTGTCGCATAAAAAGTAAAAAATCAGCCAAGTGCGAGTGAATTCGCGCACTGAGGGTTCTCCACAAGTATAATAATTTCGAAACAATTTTATAATTTATAGTTCATTGCTTGTAGGTTACAGGAAAACCTATAAGAATTCTATCAATTGAAAATAAAGTGATAAACTCAATACAATACGTTCACTTACGGAAAATAGTTCACTAAACCACCACTAGATAGCGCTAGTAGTAGTTAACTCGCGTCTTACTGTAAGGATTTCGAATGTGATATTTTGTATTTCAATTTGACATTGTACGGAACCCTCTCCACGCGAATTCAACTTGCACTTGGCCGGTTTTTTTATATTTGTTATAACACATATTCTGTGAAAATTCAGCCAGCTACCCTATTACGGTTCTAAAGATTATCTCGGACAGTTTTTGTTATGTTTTTTCTAGTGTGCAATAATAGTTATTTATGATACAAGGGTAGTAAAAAGGTCAATAACAAACGAGTGACATTTGTGAGCCCGAGCCGCAGGCGAGGGTTTACCATCGTCGCGAGTTTGTTATTTCCTTTTACACCCATGTATCATACGAAGTTTTTCAATACAGTTGTGAGAAAATAGATAAAATAAAAAAAACGACCGTGACAGGAAAACAAAATACATGGGTAGGTACATACATATCAAGGCTTCAGCAACCAAAATTCATTTTACGCGACTTGTGGCTTATTTTAAATGTCCGGGGAGTAATCTCACTTTGTTTTTTCTTATACATACACATAAGT
Organism: Coleophora flavipennella; assembly: GCA_947284805.1. NCBI lineage: Eukaryota > Metazoa > Arthropoda > Insecta > Lepidoptera > Coleophoridae > Coleophora > Coleophora flavipennella. Next base: position 1,735,763 of record OX369275.1, read on the forward strand.
ATATTTTTTATTACATATACAGGGTCTTCGGCAGATGGTTGAAAATACGAAAATGGGGGATAGGTGGGGTCGCCTCCCACCTATTTTGAGAATTAAAAAAAATCTAGGACTTGTAATTTTTTTTACAGGATTTTTTTTTCCTTTTTTAGAAATTTTGCCATTTTTATACCTTTGAACACATGTAACTTTTTGTTTTTAAAAGCTAGCTCCAAAATCTTTTTTTTAATAGACTTTTACAAGATTGTCGGCTCTAAAAAAAATTATGTTTGTTTCAAGTTATTGCTAAAAACAAAAATGTGGGCCCCCGAACTTAAAAAAAAAGTTGAACAAAAATTTAAAACTCAACTTTGCGATGCATTTAAAAAAAAAATGGGGCTGGAAGGCTTCTGATTTTTTTAAAACATCTCTAAAGCTTAGGCTTTTGAATGGTATGTAATTTGTTTCGGTATCTTTTTTGTAACCGGAGTTGTTAATTTTTTTTACTCAATTGGACCATGTTGACGAAATTCCACTAGTTACATGTTTTGTGAAATGTATCAAATGCAAAGTTGAAAATAATGTAAATACTTACTGTTGGGACGGTTACAAAGAGCAGGTACGTTTTTTTACATTCTTGCACACACATAATGGCTATCTTTTGTCATTTATTGGCATATTGGAGTTAGCACTTCCATATGCCAATAAAATGTCCGCATATTCCGCATTGGTAAATTGAGCCATTTTAAACCACAAGAAAGTCTTAACAAAACGTCTGATAATAACAAAAAGTGACAAACAACAAAAAAACTTAACAAAATCACAAACGTTAATAACGTTAACGTTTTTTAGTTAAAAAACAAAAAGTTACATGTGTTCAAAGGTATAAAAATGGCAAAATTTCTAAAAAAAGGAAAAAAAATCCTGTAAAAAAAATTACAAGTCCTAGATTTTTTTTTATTCTCAAAATAGGTGGGAGGCGACCCCACCTATCCCCCATTTTCGTATTTTCAACCATCTGCCGAAGACCCTGTATATTAACTATTCATAATTTTATTAGTTTTCTCAACTAAAACATCTCAATTCAGTTTTACGGAAATTGCGCCATATTTTTGCCAGCACACGTACGCATGCGTAAGTTTTTTTTATTATTATCATAAATAGACTACAATAAGGCTTGGAATAATATTACAAGCATTAATTGGAAAAGATGAACTATTCCTTGGTGTAACCTATGCGCTTCATTCATATTTATTCTTTTTTCTTTACAAAGATATAACCCAAAAAGAATCTAAATCAGCTATCGTTATGTACTAAATTCAAGGAGGAACAACCTATCTTTTTTAAAATTTTCCTATCAAAAGTCTTAAAGGAGATTCTGTATCTTTGGTTTTTTTTTTTATTTGCTAGAAATGTCTTGTTCCTTCCAGCTAGAAATAAAAAATAAGTGGTAAAGTAAAAGCACGTGTGCGGTAAAATCCATTTTGCGCACACTTGACTGGCATATAAAGGACCACTTTTCGAGCAACTGTATTGAAAAGGATATTTTCAGTACGGTTGCTCGCAAATTGGTACTTTATTATGCTAGTTTACTGTGCGCGAAATTGATTTTACCGCAAACGTGCTTTTTACTTAGCCACTTTTTTTTATTTCTAGCTCGGAGAAACAAGACATTTCTAGCAAATAAAAAAATGTTATCACCAAAGATACAAAATCTCCTTTAAGATTTTGAAAGGAGAATTTCAAAATACATAGGTTGTTCCTCTGAAAGTTTAGTACATAACACTAGCTGATTACATTCTCTTAGGGTTATATTTTTCTGAAGAAAGGAGAATAAATATGAATGAAGGAATAGGTATTTTTTCCAAGATGATTTTGATACTATCCCAAGCCATTTTGTAACGTATTTAAAAACAGGCATATGTACGTGTTCCTAGCTAAAATATAGCGCAATATTCGTAAAACTGAAATAAGTTACTACCTACTTTTATTTAAAATAAACTTTATAATCTTGAAATTTTTATTTTATTTTTATTTAAGCACTATAAAATTGTAAAGACTGTATTATTTATTTCATAAAGCTAGTTACAATATTTTGGAAGTTATTAAGGTTTCTGCTACCGTTTTCTATGCTGTCGAGTGTATTATTGTAAATTCCTACTCACTCTACTAATTTCTACGCTCACTACTTCACTATACAAGCTATCCAGCTTTGGATTCGCTTCCCATTTCTATCCGACAAGCTCCTTCTCTTAACTCTTTTAAATATCAAGTTAAAGAATACCTCTTATGTCCTCAATCAACATGTTAGGCACTATTCCTTGTTTTACTGATCAATATTTATTAGTATATTAGTATATATTTTTATTATATGTAAGTATAGTATATATTTTTATTATATGTAAGTATAGTTTATATTATTATTATTTTTATTTTGCATAAAATTTTTATTAGGTATATGTTGTATTATAATTTTGATTATATTGTAGTTATAGTATTTTTTTCTATTCTCTATATAGTTGCATAAGTTTGCTTTGCACAGCCCTTACTTTTATTTAATTGTATCCATTCTCTGGGTTGCCTAGAAGAAATTGCTTTAAGCAATAAGGCCGCCTACATTGTACAATTTATAATTTTACTGTTTATTCTGTACTACTTATTATTTGTATATATTTTTGTAATTATACAATTAAACATATTTAATTGATTGATTGATTATTGTTGCACGCGTCCACTGCTAGATAAGGGCCTCCCCCAAGGACTTGCCACGACGACCGGCCTTACGCTACCGGCATTCAGCGGCTTCCCACGACCAGGTCATCGGTCCACCGTGTGGGAGGCCGGTAACGTCTTCCGATGCACGGTGGCCACTAGAGAACTTTACTGCCCCACAGCCCATCTGTACCACGAGCTATGTCCCCCGCCCACTGTCACTTAAGTTTAGCGATTCTGTGAGCTATGTCGGTTACCTTGGTTCTCCTACGGATTTCCTCATTTATGATTAGATCGCGAACCCCTCCGAGCATAGCTCGCTCGATCGCCCTTTGGGTGACCTTGAGCCGTCTTATGAGGCCCATAGTAAGCGACCGCATGTCTCGGTATATCATCACTGGCAACGCACACTGGTTTAAAAACCTCAGTCCTGAGACACTGCAGTATTTGGGAAGTGAAGATATTGCATATCTTCCCGAACGCTGCCTAGCCGAGTTGGATTCGTCTAATGATCTCGTTCTCGTAGTTGGACCTACCAAACTGGACCGGAATGTTATAGTTACCCATAGAGAACAATATGTAATCAGATCCCCTCCATTTTCGCCACTATTTACGACAAGTCAATTAATTAATGCCAAGGTCTTGCTAATTAAAAAAAAAACTTACATTCAATGAAACAGCGCCCTCCTCCATGCTAACTTTCCTGGCGCGTTCGTTCCTCGCCCTAATGTAGTGGTCGGTCTCGTCCAGCAGCGCCGCGTACCTGTCCCTCTGGGTGTGCACCTGCTTCTCCAGGCTCTGTATGCGTGTCTTCATGTCCGCTGTGGTCTCCTTGTGGTACTCCTGTTCGTTGTGCAGCTTCTGTAACGGTTACGAAAGGCAACGATGGATCGAATTACTAAGGTCTATGACCAGGGTGTGTTGGCAGTGATAACATATATGGAACTGACACGTGGGATCGCTGACTATGGGCCTCTTATGAAGGCTCAAGGTCACTCAAAGAGCGATGGAGAAAGCAATGCTCGGAGTTCCTCAGAGTAACTTACACAGCTCACAGAATCACTTTAAGTGCTAGTGGGTGGGGCGCGTAACTCGTAGAAAGGATGGGCGTTGGAGCAGTAAAGTTCTGGAGTGAACCGACGACCTGGTAAAGGTCGTGGGAAGCGGCTGGTTGCGGGCAGCGCAGGACCGGTCGTTACGTCAATCGTTAGGAGAGGCCTTTCTTCAGCTGAAAGGCTGATGGCATGGGAAAAGCAAAATGTGGTGAGCATTTCGAATACTTTAAAATAATCTAACAAAAGTTTAATCAACTAAACCTAAAGAATATCTTTAACTTTTTTTACAGTTGGTAAGAGCGTCGTCGGTGGCGTAACGGCTAGGGCCGCCGCCTCCTGTCCGGGAGGTCATGGTTCGAATCCTGCCACGAACCAATGTGATTTCGAATATAGATTTCATATGTACGTTTATCCGACGCTCTTACGGTGAATGAAAACATCGTAAGGAAACCTGCACACGCCTACGTAGAAACTCACAGGTTGTATGTGAATTCGACCAACCCGCACTGGGCCCGCGTAGTCGACTAAGGCACGATCGCCCTAATTCAGGATAGGCTCGAGCTCCTCGGTGGGGACGTATATGAGTAGTTATGATGATTCACAGTTGGTAAGCCCTCATCATCTTCACCTGATGTTAAGTGACTATAATGCTAAAGATGTAAGCGGGCTTACCAAGATTCTCCAAAGCAATAGGAAACTGGCTATCTTATCTTCAACGCTGTTGACATTGATGTTAGATAAGATGATGGTGGCTAGCCAGGCGGGCTTTGAAAATGCCATTTCATAAACCAAACCGAGTCTGACAGGGTACGACTCCGCCGGGAATAGAACCCGCGACCTCCTCGTGTAAATCGAATCGACTAACCCAAAAGTAATACGTGTAGTACATTCTTTCTAGAATTTCATGTATAGGCAACACAGAAAACTATTTTTTTTAAACTGATTAATAAATAAATAATCTAGTTTTACATGATACCTATGTATGAGTACATTAAAAAACTAGTCTCCTCCCTTCCGTAGGGCGCTTTACCCCTTCCTCCCCTTGAAAAGAGCGCCATTTTATAGTCTTTCTTAGTTTACACGAAATCGATACAAGCTAGGTCAGAATGCTCAAGAAGTTAATTATATTTGATTTAATTCTTTACATATATAAACAAACATTAATTTTGATAAGAGTTATAGTTTCCAAGCTACATTTTAACCAAATCTACATTTAGCATAAAATTAAAAAAACGTAATAGGTAGCCGCTTAAAATTTACACAGAATATGTGATACTATGACAAATAACAAAAATGCTTAGTGTAAAAAATAATTTCTAAAATAATAACATAATACTAGTATTTTTCGTTCATTATTGTTTTTAGCTTATATTAAGAATTATTTTTTATTTTTTAGTTTGATGTGCTTTAAAAGCGTGTTTTTTAGTTTTTTTTTTAACTATAGTTGTTTTTCAATTTTTAGTGTGATATGCAATATGCCTTTAATGCTGGCGATTCTGATCAGGATAATGAGATAAACATATGAAATTATTTTATTGTCACTGATTTTTGATAAATGTACAAAGTTTGAATCAAATCTATTATGGACAGATTAGGTCAAAATCAAAACAGATCTCAAGGCAGATTTGGTCAAAGTGGGTCAAAATCGAGTATAAAGGAGTCGGTTACAAACATACATACATACAGGTGAAGCTAATAAAAGCGCGATTAAAAAAATAACGTTTTTAGTATTTTTTTACCTGAAGTTTTTTGTTACGTGTCGGTAACACGAATTCCTGGAGAACTTCAACAGGCTTTTTTTTTATAAATTTACAATGATGAATGATGTTGCCGAAGATGGAAGCGGGCTTACCAAGATTAATGTAATGTAATGTAACAGTTTTCTGTGTATTGTTTACAGGTTTACTGTATCCATGAAACCCCTTTGCAGAACAAGTGTTACTATGACAAGTTTTTTTGACAATAACAAAAAACTTACTAACAAGAAATATTCATAATTCATAACAATTTATTTGCCTTAAACATGGTATATAAAGATCTTAAAGTATGTATAAAGAACTCATGTTTAGCTAGTATTTAAAATAGCATGCAAAATATTTTAATCTTAGTCACAAACATACAAAATAATGTCAATCTTAAACTAAAGTAATCTACAAATTTAAAAAGTCTTTAATATTATAACAGTCTGTGTCATTCAGCCACTTATGTAATTTGATATTGAATTGTTTATTGTTTAGATCCTTAATTTCATGTGGTATTTTGTTATACATGCGAATACACATCGTCAGGCAACTTTTATCATATACAAATGACCTGGGAATTTCTTGAAACACTAGCTTTTCTGGGTCCCTGCGGGATCTGATACTTCCATCACATGCTCTTTTAAATAGTCCGCTATTTGTCCGTACAAATATACAAATTTCATAAATGTAGAGCAAGGGTAGCGGCAAAACACCAAGTCTATTGAAGAGTGATCTACAAGATACGAAGGGTGGGATTCCATACATAGCGCGAGTACATTTTTTTTCAGCAATAAAGGCTCGATTCATGTCAGTACTATTTCCCCAAGCTATAAGACCATAACGTAAAGCTGACTCTACGTATGCACGGTATGTTAATAAAGCCGTTTTCATGTTAGTGCAATTTTTGACATGTTTGAGAGCATACACAAATCTATTTATTTTACAGCATACATTATCTATTTGTGGTTTCCAGTTTATATTCTGATCTATAGTTATTCCTAGAAATGTATGTTTATTAACCTCGTTGATTGTATAATTTTCATACTGAATGTCTAAATTGTAATTATATTTATTATTAAGAGACTTATTAAATTGTATATAATTAGTTTTATTCAAGTTAATTTTCAAATTATTAATGTCAAGCCAGTCTATTATTTTTTGTAATGTATTATTAATGTCGTTTTCATGTTCCTTGATTGAAGTACTCTTTTTGTCAGAAGTTACTATAATGGAAATATCATCAGCATATAAAATGCATTTATGATTAGTTATGTCAGTAATACTATTTACGTATAGTATAAATAAGATTGGTCCCAACACACTTCCCTGAGGAACGCCATATTTATTTGTCTTATATTTAGAGGAGTAGGATACTATGTTGTTTTTGCTGTCTGATTTTTTAATAACTACACATTGTTGTCTGTTAACTAGGTATGACGATATTCATTCAAGCGTAGGACCTCTAATACCAAGCGCTTCTAATTTGGAAAGTAGTATGTCATGCTGAATGCTGTCAAATGCCTTAGAAAGATCAAGGAATAGCCCTGTAGTCATAAAATTTTTGTTAACATTAGTCAGAATAATTTGAAGTAGAGAGAAAAGAGCTAGTGTAGTCGATTTTCCTTTCCGAAATCCAAATTGTTCATCATTAATAATCTTATATTTTTCACAAAATTCAAGAAGTCTCTTAAGCATGCACTTTTCATATATCTTTGAAAAAATTGGGATTAACGTAATTGGGCGATAATTTTTGACTTCTTCTTTACTGCCTTTTTTAAACAGTGTCTTCACTATTGAAATTTTCAAGAGTTCAGGAAATGTTCCAGTTGAGAACGAGGAATTGATTAAATAAGTCAAGACAGGAACAATTTCATCAATACACGTCTTCGTTACTCTAGTGTTGATCTCGTCGTAACCTACAGAGTTGGTGTTTTTTAGTGAAAGAACCTCTACTCTTATTTCATTCTCTGTCATCGGCTTGAGAAACATCGAATTGGGTAATGTTTTGTTTGTTTTTTGTAATCTTTTATTGTCACTAGTCTTATCATTTGTAGAATAAATAAAGTGGCTGTTAAAGGCCTCAGCTATGTCTAAGGGATTTGTCGAAATTTGGTTTTTGAATTTAATTCTATTAATATTGTCATTTTCTTTTGATTTAGTTATCTCATTTTTTATAACTGTCCATGCAGCTTTACATTTGTTGTTGCTGTGACTTATGTACTTAATGTTAGAAATCTTTTTTGATTTAAAGATGCATTTTCTTAATATTTTAGAGTATATTATATACTTATTTTTATTTGAAGATGTTTTATTTTTGTAGTATTTATATCTTAATATTCTTTTGATCTTACAGCTCACTTTTAATCCTTTGCTTTTCCAGTTTCCCTTCTTTTTATGCAAATTGCCTATTTTAATTCGAACTATAGGGAAACATAGTTTATAAAATAGGCAAAAGATCTCATGGAAACTCTTGAAAGCTAAATTTGAATCAGTTTCACTAAATATTTCTAGCCAGGACAAGTTTCTTAGGCAGTCTTTGAACTTCTTAATATTTTCAGAGCTGTAATCCTTTTTATATATGTATTGTAGTACATGTTGATTCGTTTTCTGCTTTATAGGAAAACTCAATAACTGTGCAGTATCATGGTCAGAGAGGTAAAGGGGCAATACATTTGCTACTGCACCTTTGATATTACTCATAATGTGGTCTATACACGATGTTTTTCTCGTAGGGACATTAATGTGAATAGTTAAATTATAGGCCTGCGCCATATCATAAAAGTGGTTTGAGATTGTACTACGTTTTAAAGTATTTATGTTGAGATCCCCAGCCAAGACAAGATTCCAGTTAGATTTGTATTTTTTATCAATTTCATATAAGACACCGTCAAGTTTACTTAGAAATACATTAGGGTCGGAATTAGGCGTTCGGTAGAGACAGATAACTAGCAGTTTTTGAGAGGGGATTTCTATGCCACAAGCTTCGAAAGTCTTCTCTTTGGAATGTTTTTTTAATAGATTTAAATCTTTACAAGGTAAACCTTTCTTTATTAATATGCATGTACCACCTCTTTGTTTTTCTCTACAAAAACTGGCTACGATTTCATAGTTATTGATTTTTAGAAAATGATCATATCCAGACTTTAGGAAAGTCTCAGATAAACATATTACATCAGGTTCATTATCACACTCTTTTAGTTCGTCGATTGTTAGTTCTAATATTTCTTGCTTTGATAAAACGCTGGCAATGTTTTGATGGAGAATTTTGAAGTTTAACGATTGTGATATTGGTTTATCACGTCGTTCCGAAAAAACTCATTTCTAACAACAGGGAAATAGTACTTAATAGTGCCTTTTTGTGGCTTACATGACTGTTCTGTAGAGCCCTGCGGATCAACTTGGTGTTTAGGGCTATTTACAACTTTTTGCATACGAGCGAAATAATATGGAATCGTTCCCTTCAGATAATTAGAGGTCCGTCCAGTCAAAGTTAGATTTTGGGGTGATGTGTTGCGCACTATAAGCTTTTTGAGCTCTTTATAATTAAGATATTTACTGTCGTAATCGAAGCAGTCTACAGCATGATTTACTGATTGACACATATCTGATAATTTATGATCGTAGTGTTTACAGTTAATGTAGCGACAATTTTTGTAATTGTAACACAAGTTTCTGATGCACTTATTTAAATTATATACATTTAAATTATAGTTCTTCACAACACCAAGTATAATTATATTATTGTCACTGAATTTATTTAGCAAAGACTGTAGCTCTTGCAGGATTATTTTTAAATACGTATCATTTTCTCCTACACATATAACAAGTTTGTCTTCGCTATTCAAATTCAGGTTTTTACAGCTTTTTAATATTTCTGCACTAGTCGCATTAGGTTTTATTTCAGCGCAAACTGTATATTTTTCGTACATGGTCAGAGCTCTTGAAAAACTTAAAGCTGATGCAAGGCCTACGCATTGTTGAGATCCATATATCAGCATCTTTCTTGTTGGTTCGCGTGGTTTTTTTTGGTGTATTGCGTTGGCTGTTTCAATTATGGGTGAATCTGGCGCACTGTTGTTTATAGTTTGTAATCTTAACATATCTATTTTTTCACCAAGTTCCTCAAGTTGTAATTTAGAAGTTCGCACATTTTTCTGCAGTTCCAAAGTGATTTTATCCAGGGTTTTTAAATTAACAGTTGTAGGCGCAGGTGAGTTTGGATTCTCACTCATTGATTGCCTTATGGGAGTTGACACAGGAGAGTTCGGAGCAGGTAGGATAGAGAGTCTCTTTTTTTTATAGTGCTTCTACTCTTTTCCTGGACTGGCGATTGACACATAATCTTCAATGTATTTATTTCTTTTGACATTTTGGTCATTTGTCGTTTGAGTTCATTATTTTCGAGTATTGTGCTTTCAAGTTCATTTTGGGTACTCTCGAGTTCAGATGTCAGTTGGTTTATTGTATCTTGCATCTCCTCAATTTTTATTTTGTCATTTATTGTGTAGTCTAAACTTCTTGAAAGTTTTTCAGGTGACGAAATGGACTCATACGTCATATTTTTTGGAGTAAGTAAAAGTGAATCGTTTAAATCAGATCGAGGTGTGTATGAAGGTGGAGAGTTTAGAAGTACGTAGTTAGTATTTTTGCTGCTTTTGTTACTTTTTTTTGCAAATGAGAGATTCGTTTTCACTTTACCTCGCTTATTTACGCGGCTCCCTCAAAGAAAAAGTGCCAAATTAGAAGTTATTTTAGGAGAACAAAACACGCACGACGACTTCCTGAGGTTATATTTTCACTAGCACTGTTTTTCACGTAAGTAAAACACGATTTTACTATTTATTTGCGTATTTTACAAGCAGCAGTTCTGTCTCAATCAGGGGTTCCCCCACCCTTTTTATATTACATGGGTATTTTTTTTTTGTAGATTTTTGGTCAACCTCACGCACTGCATAACTTGGATATTATCCTTACTAATATTATAAATGTGAAAATGTGTTTGTTTGTTACCTCTTCACACTACGATGAAAACTAATTACAAACATCGATATGTGTCTCAATATATTTGCAAAGATTAGATTTAATCCGGCATACAGTTTTTGTATTGAAGCGGAACTACGTTTGTATGGAAACTCAAGCCTCCAGGGAACTTAATTTTAAATTTTAAATCTAACTAAAAAGTGTAAAATAAAAAAGTAAATTAAAAAAATCTTAAACCCAACTGCGTAATAAGTGAACCAATTTTTTTTTAATCTACCTGCGTTAAAAAAATACTGTAAAAAAGATGAAAGCAAGATAACATCTTTGTGTCTCGAATCCGACCCCCCGTAAGTACACCCTAAGCTGAGATCCATGCCCATTGGCTAGTTGTCCCTAAACTTATTCTGCAGAGAGTACCATTCGTAGTCGCCCTCTCGCCAACAGAAACAGTAAAGACCATCTGCTGCACAATCTCACAACAATCTCATGCAGTCGGAGGCAATATGTCTTTAAGGCATCTTCTTTAATTTAACAATAAAGACATATTGCCTCCAAATGCACGAGATTGTTGTGAGATCGTGCAGCAGATGGTCTTTACTGCTTTAATCGGAGAGAGGGCGACTACGGATGGTACTCTCCGCAATGATTCTCGGCTTAGGGTGTACTTGCAAAGTGTGGGATTGGAGACAGAAATAGTTTATCTTGTTTTCCATATTTTTATTAGTTCATTGAGTGCATGCTCGCTTTAGTGTTTGTGCGGATGGTGGCGCATCGGGAGCCGGGTCGTTCCTTTCCCTCTAATATGGTTCATGGGAGCGATGGCTGACTCTCGCGTTATACTATCCGTGTGAACTGGCCTACTCTTGTCAAAGGTTTCAAGGACATTCAATAATTTTATGTATAACTTTTCGTATCATATTGTTTTCATGTTCTAATGACATAATCTGTTTTATTTCTAGGATTTAATTTTGACATTATTAACTAATGATTGTTTATTTCTTGATTTTTCACAAATGAAATTATGTTATTATTAATTTATGACTATCAAAAAGAGTGTAATTTGCCTATTTTGAATAAATACCTTGAATCTTGAATATTTTTTTACGCACGTTGATTTATTATATAAAGTTAACTTTTTACGCAGTTAGGTATTTAATTTTTTAAATTTATTTTTTATAAGATCAATGGTCTAGGGTCCAACTAACTAAATAAAATAAAAAAGAAATCAAAGTATCTTACATCTTCATAAAGCTTCACCATATCAGCTTTGTCCTGTTGTTCTTCCTCCAACATCAACTTGTACGTCTCAATTTTCTCCTTCAACACCGCCACTTCACTCTTCAAATCATCAATTTCATTCAGCAAATCAGTAGTTTTATCCTTTATAGCATTCTGTGCTTTATATTTGTCAAACTCCGCTTTCAAACTATCATATTCTTCGTGACATTTCTTATGTACGTTCTCGTATTCTTTAATTTGAAAAATAGCGGCTATATCTATAGGGTTGTCGAGTTTACCATTTTCGGCTATAAGCTCTTTCTTTAGAATGTGTATTTTGTCTATCAATGTTTGTAAGTATTCGCTGTCGGCCAGTTTCTCGTTATCCGTCTCGCTTTTTGTTTGGTTTTCATCTGTAAATAATATGTAAAATAATGTGTAAGAGAATGACATAAAGCAGATTAAGGATTATCTGAATTTGCTGAACAACTGCAATTTATTATATCATATCCAATATCTGTTAATTGGCAATGTTCATTTTTTTTTAAAAAAAAAAACAAGTTTAAAATAAAAAAGCAATCAGGAGATATAATATTTTATACTTAAAAAAAAGTTTAGCACTAAAATAATAAAAAAATACTAGTGATTAAAAAAACTATGCAAATCAGTTTCTTCAAAATAGTCTATACAGGGTTACAGGTTAAGTCGACCTAAATCCTTTAAGAGGTGGTAGTTTCCATCATTCCTGACTGATTTGATAATGGAACCCCATACCCCAAACTTAACCGTTCTCAAGTTATGGGACTTTGAAGATTTTTTATAAAAAAATCCAGATTTTTTTTTGTCTATTGTCCCCTTTTTTGTGTTTTGTACCTCTAATGTTTTTGTTTTTGTATTTTTTGGTGTAGCAGATTAGTTGCTCCATTATTTTAAACACAAAAACTGCAAGTAACTGTACCAACTGATTGCGAGTCGTATTATACGATTGATTGATAAAAAAAGAAATAAATTTGTGAAAAGTTTTTTTTTCTTTGTAAGATATTTAAAAAAAAAAGTCTATGACAGTTGTGCTGCAGATGTGCTTACAAATATCTACGGTTCTTCAGCTTTCCGATAATGTACAATACAATAGGGTATTATTGGCATTTTTTAACAAAAACATTGATGATATGCTATGGTATATGGTAGTAGTAGAAAATAACGATACTTAAACTTCAAATTTAACTTTAGTCAGAAAACAAAATAAAACAATCCAAATAGGTAACAAATGAGGTTTATTAATCCTTTTTAGAGTACATTTTCCACATATCCGCCCCTATTTCGCACACATACACGCATTCTGTGTCTTTAGCCACATTTCACTACCCCAGTTGTTAGTCCTCTTCTTATTTCGTTAGCAGCATCAATAATTTTCTGCCTCAAAACATCAACAGATGTTATTGGGTTACGTTCATTGTAAACCAAACTTTTTATGTGCCCCCACACATAAAAATCCATGGGTGTCAAGTCTGGACTTCTAGCTGGCCACGGTGTAGGCCCACCTCTCCCGATCCACTTATTTGGATAATTAGTATCTAGCCACTCTCTTACACTCCTTCTAAAGTGCGCGTGGCCTACCCAGGTCTGTTCGTCGCCTCGAAACAGAGCCAGTCGGTAAACTCAGTCGAACACACTAATATCCGGAATTCGGCGGCCAGGAAAACGTGCTATGTATTCTTGACGAGCTTGTAAGGATACACAGTTGCAGTACACATAACAAATCAAAATATCAGCATATTCTTCGTTCGTAAAGGTCGCCATCTTAAACAGTTCCAAACCAGAAGCACAAATCAAGGTCCTGTTAACACGCGCAGTCACGAATAGGAGGAAACAGTCCAGAAAAAAAAAGGTAAGTCGAGTAAAAAACGAAGAGCACCAAGTATCGCATCTACCACGGACGAATCGCGTAAGCAGACTAACCAAACACAATAATAACAAAATGGCGTTTGAAATCACTTGTCTCTCTTGCACCCGTTTACATTGATGATATCCCGCTCGCACGCGACGCGCTACCCATTGCAGGACAATAGGCGCTGCGAGCAACTTTACGAAATACCGTTATTTTTGTTATTACCTGGGAGTCTTTCATAGATGTTTTTTTCCGAGAATCCTGGTAACACCCTAGCAAATTATACCTTATCGGAAAGCTGAAGAACCATAGATATTTTGAAGCACATCTGCAGCACAACTGTCATAGACTTTTTTTTAAATATCTTACAAAGTATAAAAAACTTTTCACAAATTTATTTCTTTTTTTATCAATCATTCGTCTAATACGACTCAGTTGGTACAATTACTTGCAGTTTTTGTGTTTAAAATAATGGAGCAACTAATCTGCTATACAAAAAATACAACAACAAAAACATTAGAGGTACAAAACACAAAAAAAAAGGGGACAATAGACAAAAAAATCTGGATTTTTTATAAAAAATCTTCAAAGTCCCATAACCTGAGAACGGTTAAGTTTGGGGTACGAGGTTCCATAGTCAAATTAGTCGGGAATGATGGAAACTACCACCTCTTAAAGGATTTAGGTCAACTTAACCTGTAACCCTGTATATACATGATGTTTTTTTAACACCGAGCAAGCCGTTAAGCGTAGGCTCTACTCATTAAACTGAACGACTTTCCTCAAGAAAACCATATTGAATTCGCAAAAAGATAAGTTGACTCTACATACAAAGTTGGCTAATCGGAATGATCGATTTCTATGAAACGTCCAAAAAAATTATTTCGAATTCAGTATGCGTTTCTAGTAGAGTTGTTCAATTTCATGAGTAAAGCCGACCCTCAACGGCTTGCTCTGTGGTAAAAAAAAACACCCTATATTTTCATTATACATCTATTACATCAACCTCCTTGTCACTCAGATATATTTAAAAGAAATATTTCTAATATGAGTATCGCACTGTTTAATAAGCTTCCAGTTGAAATTAAAACGTTAGAAGGTAATCTATTTAAAAATAAGTTGGCAGAATGACTCTTAAATCACTGATTTTATAGTGTTAAAGAATTTTCAGAATTTAAAATTTAATTGTAATATCCTGTTGAAATATTGGCATGCTTTCTTGACGGCTGAATACAGTACTACCTTTTAATTATGTTAAGACCTAATTGTAAAGTATTCTTGCAAATAAACAATTATCTTATCTTATCTTATCATTAAAAAAAATGCCAATTCAGCTATTCTCTCGGGTTCTGATTCTGGTGCTGTCGCCTTCTCACGTCATTCCGTAGTGAACAAGGAACCCATACTGTTTCGCCATGTCTGTCCGTCTATCTGTCCGAGGCTTAGCTCAGAGACTTATATAGTTTTTTTTTTTTATTCACAATAGTACTCGCAAGCTGTAATTTAGCTGAGTAATAGATATAGAACATCATTACATCAGCTCACATACGTCCCCACCGAGGGGCTCGAGCCTACCCTTAATTACCCCGCTACGATCGGGCCTTAGTCGACCACGCAGGCCCAGTACGGGTTGGTCGACTTCACACACAATCTACGAGTTTCTTCGCAGGCGTGTGCAGGTTTCCTCACGATGTTTTCCTTCACCGTATAAGAGCGTCGGTGGCGTAATGGCAAGAGCCGCTACCTCCTGTCCGGGAGGTCGTGGTTCGATCCTGCCACGTACTAATGTGTTTTCGAATTTCGATGTCATATGTACGTTTATCCGACGCTCTTATAATAGATATAGATAATTATGGATAATTATCAAGCCTACAAAGGGATACATACTAAAATCTTGTAAAAAATATGATACCCTAATCTTCCCTACATGCAAAGACGGGGTAAATTTTTAGGGTTCCGTACCTCAAAAGGAGAAAATGAAACGAAACCCTTATAGGATATAGGACTCCTGTGTTTGTCTGTCCGTCCGTCTGTCAAAGTCAATTTGCTAAGAAACTACTGGACCGATTGACATGAGATTATGCGCAGACTTGTTATCCATCATTAGAAATCGGCATTAGAGCGTCGGTGGCTTAACATATGTAAATCAGTGACCTAAAGACGGACGTGTAACGTAAATAAATTAACATTAAACACTTTTGGGGGGTTATTTAGAAAATTAAAAAAAAAACCTTTTCCAAACTATATCATATGACATCAAGTGAAAAGGCTTGTTGTAAGAATATCAAATGTTATTTTTTTTATAATTTTTAGATAAATACTTTTTTTCATTTAAGAAAATTGGCGAAATTGGAACATTCCACCTTCCCACCCTTATCTCTGAAACTATTGAGGCTAAAATCTTTAAAAAAATTGTATAAATACCTTTCATTGAAAAAAAGTATTAAGCAAAACATTGGATAGAACGGCCGAACGGACTCATATTAGATTTCATAATTTTGTTTAATATTTTTTAAAGGCGGAAGTCAGGTGATTTCCAATCATCATCACATCAGCTCATATACGTCCCCACCGAGGGGCTCGAGCCTACCCTGAATTAGGGCGATCGGGCCTTAGTCGACCACGCGGGCCTAGTGCGGGTTATTCGACTTCACACACAACCTTCGAGTTACCCAGGCGTGTGCAGGTTTCCTCACGATGCTTTCTTTCACCGTCAGAGCGTCGGATAAACGTACGTATGAAATCGAAATTCGAAAACAAATTGGTACGTAGTAGGATTCGAAGCACGACCTCCCGGACAGAAGGTAGGGGCCCTAACCGTTAAGCCACCGACGCTCTAATGCCGATTTCTAATGATGGATGACAAATCTGTGCATCATTTCTTGAAAAAATTTAAAAAATTAAATTAAGCATATCGCTTGGATAGTACGGCCGGACGGACTTATATTAGATTTCATAATTTTGTTTAATATGTTAAGAAGGGCGAAAACCAGGTGATTTTCAGTGAATCTGTGCAACTTTCATTTAAAAAAAATTGAGCAAATCGATTGGATAGAATGGCCGGACGGACTTGTATTACATTGTACAGTGAGCGCGGTGCGCGAGCCGCTAGCCGCCCGCTGTGGTGATTTCCAATGCTTGATAACAAATCTGTGCATAAATACCTATCATTTAAAAAAAAATTGGAGCGAGACCTACAGTACTCGCATATGATGTGTAACATGTGACAGAATACTTTATAAAAGGACGGCAAAGATACGGCAGACTAGGCTGTATGGTCATAGATACCTTTGCCTTTTCCGCGCTTTTAAAGCCTGAAAAAACGCGATTTCCTGTTACACATGGGACACATTTCCGTCCCATTTCACGAAATCACTCCCACAAATTGCAGGAAAGCGAGAGCAAAGATGTTACACATCAAAAGTAAGCAAATCGGTTGGATAGAATGAGGGTATTCTGGCAGCATCGGATAAGTGCACAATATAACATGATAAGAAAAAGAGCACTTTAAGTTTTGAGTGATCATAGTTTAAAGGTGAAGCATAATAACAACATGATATTAGTACTTGTGGTTAGATTTGTTATTTAAGGAGTTTTTGATCACTTAATTTACATAATAATTGTCATTTAAAGAGAATAAAAAAGGAAAACTTGGCATCAAGGTAGTGCAATTATTTCGTTTTAAGTACCTGAAATTCGTAAACAAGCTGTAAATATTTATTTTGTTTTGCTTGTCTGTTTTATGAGTAAAGAGAGTTAAATGTTTTTATTTTGTTATCACTGTATTTTATTATTCATGTTGTGTCATAAGAGATTACTCACTTTATCACTTTTTGTTTTTAAGTTTTAAGGGAAAAAAATGTTAGATAACTGCTTTACATGGACAAAAAAAAGCAAAAAAAACTAAGTTATGCCTTTGTATTAACATTTTTTTTAGTTTTGCACTTACTTGGTTCTGCCAGAATACCCTCGAGATCGGCCTGACGGATTCGCATAAGATTTCATCAATTCTTTTAATGCTATGCTCGGAGTTTCTCTGCGTGATCGAATCAGAAACGAGGAGATCCGTACGAGAACCAAAGTAACCGACATAGCTCTCAGAATTGCTAAACTTAAGTGGCAGTGGGCGGGGCACATTGCTCGTAGAACAGATGGCCGTTGGGGCAGTAAAGTTCTCGAGTGGCGACCACGCACCGGAAAACGTAGTGCAGGGAGGCCTCCCACTCGGTGGACCGATGACCTGGTGAAGGTCGCGGGAAGCCGCTGGATGCGGGCAGCGCAGAACCGGTCGTCGTGGAAATCCTTGGGGGAGGCCTATGTCCAGCAGTGGACGTCCTTCGGCTGATATAATGATGATGAATTCTTTTAAAATGTGTTTTTCAACAAATCTGATATAGCTAACTTTATTCTTTGCTATTTAAGAAGTGTAATGTTTATTGTTGATTTGTGTATATCCGACTACGTCAGACGGTGAAGGCTTCGCGAGAATATTGTATTGTATTGTATTGTATGCACAGCGTAGCTCTACAATTTATTTTAAGTATTTTTGCTCAGTTGTGATTATTTTTGGTTAATTACTTCTGATTTGTACACGGCTTAGCTAGTACCATGTATGTGTCTTATCATTTTATAATAAGAGAACTAACCACCAGCTCCATTACTAGCAATTTTATCCAATATCCGTCCATTCAGCGATTCTCTCAGCTGATGTATCAGATGCTGGTCCTGTCTTCTCCTGGCGTCGTATTCTCCGATAGTGACAGACAACTCTGCTAACTTTCCTTCTAGAACAGCCACTCTCTCTTCTTGCCGAGCGCAGATTTTGCGAGCGGATTCTTCTGCGCGTTTCGCTTTGATTTGCTCCTGAAAATAAGAGAAAGTAGTTTGTGAAATGGTTGTGTAAAATAGATCAGTAGGTTGTGAAATAAGATAATAATATGGTTGTGTGAAATAGGACAGTAGGTTGTGAAATGAGATAATAATATGCTTGTGTGAAATAGGACAGTAGGTTGTGAAATAATAATATGGTTGAGGACAGTAGGTTGTGAAATGTGATAATATGAATGTGTGAAATAGGACAGTGGGTTGTGAAATGAGATAATTATATGGTTGTGTGAAATAGGACAGTAAGTTGTGAAATAAGATAAAAATATGGTTGTGTCAAATAGGACAGTAGGTTGTGAAATAATAATAATATGGTTGTGTGAAATAGGACAGTAGGTTGTGAAATAAGATAATAATATGGTTGTGTAAAATAGTACAGTAGGTTGTGAAATAAGATATTAATATGGCTGTGTGAAATTGGACAGTAGGTTGTGAAATAAGATAATAATATGATTGTGTGAAACAGGACAGAAGATTGTGAAATAAGATTATAATATGGTTGTGTAAAATAGGACAGTAGGTTGTGAAATAAGATAATAATATGGCTGTGTGAAATAGGACAGTAGGTTATGAAATTATATAATAATATGGTTGTGTGAAATCGAAGAGTAGGTTGTGAAATAAGATAAAAATATGGTTGTTTCAAATAAGAAAGTAGGTTGTGAAATAAGATAATAATGTGGCTGTGTGAAATAGGACAGTAGGTTGTGAAATGAGATAATAATATGGTTGTGTGAAATAGGACAGTAGGTTGTGAAATAAGATAAAAATTTGGTTGTGTGAAATAGGACAGTAGGTTGTGAAACAAGATTATAATATGGTTGTGTGAAATAGGACCGATAGACTGGAAAAGTGAATTAATTATTTATGGAGTGCTTTGTTGTGTATTTACAAAACATAAGTTGGACTAAAGGACGGACTTGACGTTGTAGTTGAAAAAATGTAAGTTTGTAAACGCAAAAAATATTTGGTTATCTATATAATATTTATATAAAATGGTTAACCAAATATTTCTTTATAATTCTCGAGTAACAGTGTTAGTTGCCATACTCCTCCTACACGACTGGACGGATTTCCATGAATTTTCTGTGTATATTCGGTAGGTATGAGAATAGGTATAGAAAAATTTTCACCGGGATCTGAGCGGGGGAAGCCGCGGGAAACCACCAGAAAATCTATAAATTAACGTTTTTCGAATTGTTTCCTTCAGTTGTGCTGTGGAAGCGTGCTTCTTGCCAAATTTGAAGATTCTAGGTCAACGGGAAGTACCCTAGGTTTTGATTTATTTGCGAGTGTCAAAATATGCGATATAAATGGCCGCATTGTTTGAATGCGTTGATTTAGAAGCTTGATTTTTTTACAGCTCCAAGGGAACATATACCTAAGTATTTCATATTAATTTCAACTATAAACTCTAAGTGTTCCTAAGAAAAATAGTCTTGAATACAGACAGACAGACAGACAGAGGGACAACGAACTGATCCTTTAAGGGTTCCGGTCCTGCGCTACCCGCATCCATCAGCTTTCCGCGATCTTCACCAGGTCGTCTGTTCACCGCGTGGGAGGCCTGCCTACGCTACGTTTTCCGGTGCGCGGTCGCGACTCGAAAACTTTACTACCCCAACGGCCATCTGTTCTACGAGCTATGTGCCCTGCCCACTGCAACTTCAGTTCAGCGATTCTGTGAGCTATGTCGGTTACTTTGGTTCTCCTACGGATCTCCTCGTTTCTGATTCGATCACGAAGAAAAAACTTCGAGCATAGCACGCTCTAATGCCCTTTAGATGACCTTGAGCCTTCTTATGAGGCCCATAGTAAGCGACCATGTCTTAGTTCCGTAAGTCATCACTGGCAACACACACTGGTCAAAGACCTTAGTCTTGAGACACGTGAACGTGAAGATATTGCGAAGCTTCCCGAACGCTGCCCAGCCGAGTTGGATACGTCTATTGATCTCTTTCTTGAAGTTGGACCTACCTAGCAGGACTGTTTGTCCCAGGTATACACATTCGTCAACAACTACCAGTGTAGAGTCTCCAACCTTTAGAGGGCCCACGGACACGGACATTTAACATTATTTTCGTTTTGTCTAATGTCCATGTTCATTTTAAGACTCACTTGTTTAAAGTTTTTAATGAGGACATCAAGCATCGTGCTTAGGTCTTCCATAGTCTCAGCCATGACCACGATATCGTCAGCGAATCGGAGGTGGATCATGTACTCGCCGTTGATATTGATGCCAAATCCACCCCAGTCCAGAAGCTTGAAAACATCTCCCAGGGCGGTGGTGAACAGTTTTGGAGATAGAACGTTTCCATATCTCACCCCTCGCTGCAACTGGATAGGTTTCAAGTTCTGGTCCTGGATCTTCTGTATAATCTGCCGCAGCGTATGTATGTGGTCTATGGTACTAAAGCCTTTTCGGAAACCGGCTTGTTCGGGAGGCTGGAAGTCGTCAAACCTGCGTGCGAGACGATTCGTAATGACTCTCGTAGCTAGCTCTATGTGATCGTAGTTAGCTGTATGTAATCATAGGTAGTTATCTGTAATCATCAAAAAACAGACCTCTCTAAGTGCAGCGGAATAAGACTGTTCTAATAACTTTAGCTTCTGTTGCAGCCGCACTCACAGCTAAGGAGTCTCCATAAAACGGGCTCCGGGTCTCTGTAATCGTAGCTAGTTCTATGTAATCGTACGTAGATCTCTGTAATCATCATTACAAACAGACCTCTCTGGAGTGAGACTGTTCTAATAACGCTAGCTTCTGTTGCAGCCGCACTCACAGCTAAGGAGTCTCCACAAAACGGGCTCCGGGTCTCTGTAATCGTAGCAAGTTCTATGTAATCGTAGGTAGTTCTCTGTAATCAACATTAAAAACAGACCTCTCTAAGCGCAGTGGAGTGAGACTGTTCCAATAACGCTAGCTTCTGTTGCAGCCGCACTAACAGCTGAGGAGTCTCCACAAAACGGACTCCGGGTCTCTGTAATCGTAGCAAGTTCTATGTAATCGTAGGTAGTTCTCTGTAATCAACATTAAAAACAGACCTCTCTAAGCGCAGTGGAGTGAGACTGTTCCAATAACGCTAGCTTCTGTTGCAGCCGCACTAACAGCTGAGGAGTCTCCACGGTGCGGGCTTCGGCTCTCTGTAATCGTCTCTGAGTGGCTTCGAGCGAGCTGCTAAGGTCACGCACTCGTTTCTCAAGTTCAGCTTGAGATGCTACAGACAAAAAGGTTACTGTTAATAACTGAATTCGAAAAGTTATGCTAGAGTTCCATTGTCTAGTGCTTTATCCAAATCTTGACTTAAATGTCTTAGACATGTACCTGTTCGGTCCAAAACTTTCTGGCTGGAAAAATTTGGCGGCTTAAAAAAAATAAAAAGATGTCATCGCGATTGTCATTTAGTCTGCTTTTTCGAGTCTGGTTTTGGCGTTTCTGTTGGTTGTAGTTTTGATTTTACGGCGTTTTAACGATACGAATCCGGAAAACTTTCGAAATGATCAAATTGGAATATCGTTCCGTGATCAAATTCCTGACTAAGGAAGGGGTCAGCCCGACCGATATAAAAAAAAGGTTGGATGCCGTGTACGGGGATTCTTCTCCATCATTTTCCACGGTAAAAGAATGGAGTAAACAGTTTCGATTGGGGCGGGAATCCATTGACGACGAACCTCGCTCCGGCCGGCCTATAGAAGTACTCACCGAGCAATGTATTAAATTAGTGGAAGAGGAAGTTCTGAGTGATCGAAGACTAAAGACTAAAGAAATAGCGGCAAGAACCGGACTTTCCAAAACTTCAGTACTTAGGATACTACATGATCATCTTCACATGAATAAAGTTAGTGCTAGGTGGGTACCCAAACTTCTTTCGAGCTTGCAGCGTACTGAGAGAAAAGCGTGTTTTCAAGAAGTTTTAGACGCGTATAGGCGTTACGGAAAAAGTTATTTGGAGTCGATTGTTACGGGAGACGAAACCATGGTTTTGTACTATGATCCCCTGTCTAAAAGGGAATCGATGGAGTGGCGTCGTCTTGGTGAAAAGCCACCTAGAAAGGCCAAGGTAACGCAATCCACCAAAAAGATTATGGCAACGGTATTCTGGGATTGTCACGGAATACTAATGATTGACATAAAAGAAAGGAATACCACGGTAAATGGCAGCTACTACGCCACCCTTATTGAGCAGTTGCGAGAGGCGATCAAGCAGAAACGACGTGGAAAACTTAGTAGAGGTGTTCGGCTTCTCCACGATAATGCTCCCGTTCACACTGCTGCAATTGCCAAAGCTGCTGTAGCTAAATGTGGCTTCGAGGAAATTCGCTACCCCCCTTACAGCCCAGACCTGGCCCCAAGCGACTACTACTTGTTCTCGAGACTTAAGGCAGACTTAAGGGGAAGACGATTTTCTTCGGATGATGAAGTGGCCCAAGCAGTTTTTACCCATTTCGAGGACAAAACTCCAGAATATTTTTATAAGGGGATAGAAATGCTTATCACGAGATCTGCAAAGTGCGTTGAAATAGAGGGGGACTATATCGAAAAATAAAAATAAAATTGTAAATATATCTACTTGTTTTCTTTGTTAGGTCGGACACTTTTGGACCGCACCTCGTAACACCATCTACTGGAATGCATAATCAACGTCTTGGTAAGTCAACAGGCTAGTAAGTCACTTTGTTACTAATAAACTCCAAAAACCACCAAATATCTCAAAAATAACCTGCGCCCCACCGCTATGCTTTAAGAGCCTCCAGGAGGATCGCGTTTCCAAACAAACGTAGTTCCGCTTTCATACAAAGACTTCATGTCGGATTGAATCCAAACTTTGCGAATTAGTTAAGTAGACACATAACGATGTTTGAAATTAGTTTTTATCGTAGTAAATAAAAACATAACCAAACAAAGGCTTAAATTAGTTTTGTACTGAAAGTTTGAAACTGCTTTTATTTTTTTCCGTTTTATATTAGTACATCTAAAACTAATTTCAAACATCGATATGTGTCTACCCAACATATTTGCAAAGTTTGGATTCAATCAAGTACATATGTAGTTTTTGTATTAAAGCGGAACTACGTTTGTATGGAAACTCGAGCCTCCAGGAGACTCTAAACTAGTTTAACTTTATTTCTAGTCTTGGTGTCCCCAACGCTATTAATTGGGGAAACATGAGGTACGAAACATAAACATGCTCATGGTAATACCACTTACCTTGTGCTTCCGAAGTGTGCACAACTTTGTCCTCCAATGTTTCCTTGCTTTTCCTTTCAGTGTTCAGTTTCATGTGTAGTTCTCTGAAATTATTATTCAAAAAGGAACTGGTCTCAATTTAAAAATTTCCAAATTTTTAATAAAACCACTACGAATTGGAACAACAGCCAACCAATACATGAAGAGAGAGGATGTGTGAAATCACGTAGGGAAGCTCTAAGCAAAGTATATATATACAGTGAAACCTGGCTTAGTGGAACCTGGATAAGTGGAATACCTCTTTTAGTGGAACAGAATCGCCGGTCCCGGCACCTTCGAACGTAATTACTTCTATTAGTGGAATTTATAAACCTCTGTTAGTGAAATTTAAAATCTAGAATATTCTTGACAGGAACCTCTGTAAGTGGAATAACTAGAATAGATAACCTCTATTAGTGAAACTATTGTCAATATTTAAAAAAATCGTACGTTGATTTAAATGTATTAAATAAAAACCTCTGTTAGTGGAACAACTATGAAGATTACCTCTATTAGTGAAACGATATTTTCCATTGAATATCAAACAAAATCATTTGTCATTTTAAATGTGGGTAATTGGCAATTTTTTTTTCGTTCCGTTCTAGATTTGATCACCTCAGAGTACCTCTATAACTGAGACAGCGAGTAAATTTTATATGCATAAACCTCTGTAACTGAGATAACATTGTTTGTTTACTCATTCTTATTCTACCCCAAAATTTATTAAAACTCATTTACATACATAACACGTTATTTTATTTAATGATTGCACCTGTATAACTGAAATAACCTGTATTCTCACCTCTATTAATGGAACCCTCTGTAAATGAGACAGATATTTATTTATACCTGTATATCTGAGACACTGGGTAATTGGAATACCTCTATAAGTGAAACGACATTGCAGGTCCCTTGATGTCTCACTTAACCAGGTTTCACTGTATTAGTATTAACATACAGTATGGACACTCCCTGCCGCTCTCTAGATTGCGACATCACCCCCTCGTCAAACAGATTGATACACATTGGTTACAGTTCGGTTGTCGAACGTATAAGATTTCGCCGCCATTTTGTTTGCTCCGTCATTCCTTTTTTGATATGTCATTTCTGGCCCGTTGTATCAAGTGTCCAGGGAGTGCTCAAAGCATAGCACACTCTATCGCCCTCTGGGTGACATTGAGCCTTCCTGTGAGGCCCATAGTTAGCGACCACGTCTCATCAGTTCCGTATGTCATCCGTGCAGTGATCGGAATAATTACAGTATAATACCAAAACTTCGGAGAAGGAATAACATGGAGTTGTTAATACCACCAAATCATACATATTTAATTCATTTCTTTGAATTGCGTTATCCCGGGAACTGTGGAATTACGTAATATCGTTTATTGGAGCAAGCATGGCAACTGTAGATCAATGATTTTTATGTGCACACTTGTATATATACAAGGAAGCTGTGACCGACTGACTGACTGACTTATCTATGAATGCACAGCTCAAACCACCAGACGGATCGGGTTTAATTTGGCATACAAATTGTGCTTTAGCCTTTTGCGTCGACACCATATCAATTATGACGTAGGCATCTGCCAAGAAAGGATTATGGGAAATTCCTAAGGGAACGGCTAAAAACGGGATCTGCGCGGGCGGAGCCGCGAGCAACAGCTAGTTTTAACATATGATATATGATATAAATTTTTTTCTAAAATCGCACAACTAGAAACATCTATAAATCTATGAACAACATAAGTATAATATTTGAGTAGCCTGCTTTATCGCATAGCCGGATTTAGTTAAACTAGTCAGCAAAAATAAAAAAAATAAAAAAAATACATTTGGTGGTTTTAACAAATCCATGTTATACCTTCTAGTGAACTTTAGGCATTTATACTCCATTCAGATCTCTGATGTCACTGGTCTCGGTCTCACAAGCAACACACACTGGTAAAGAACTTAGTCTTGAACACATGTAGGTTCATTTCATTTAATTATTCATAAACAATAAGATAATTGTATTTGAATGCAACAGTAGGTAGTTAAAATAAAAGAGGTAACGTAAAAGATTAATAAACGAGAAATCCAGAATATAAAACAAAGCTAACATTCCAAATCAGCTCATATATACGTCCCCACCGAGGGGCTCGAGCCTACCCTGAATTAGGGCGATCGGGCCTTAGTCGACCACGCGGGCCCAGTGCGGGTTGGTCAAATCCACACACAACCTTCGAGTTTCTTCGAAGGCGTGTGCAGGTTTCCTCACGATGTTTTCCTTCACCGTAAGAGCGTCGGATAAACGTACATATGAGATCGAAATTCGAAAACACGTACGTACGTTGGTACGTGGCAGGACTCGAACAACGACTTCCCAGATAGGAGGTAGCGGCCCTTGTCGTTGCGCCACCGACGCTCTCAACATTCCAAATTAGAACGTCATTAAAAATTAAAATGTCCAAAGGGTTTGAAAGTTATTGGCATACTGAGGATTCGCCATTTTGTTTTTTTTTTTTAATGGCGTCGCACAATCTAACCTGTTTTTAGACAGAGGACCTATAGAAGAACAAAAAATGTCATATAACATTTCGGCCTAAAGTGTCACGTTTCTGAGATAATATAGAAGTTAAAAATATTCAAAATTATTATGGAATATATATATTCAATTATCTCCGTAACGTGACGTATTAGGACACTATGTTACTTGATATTTTTTGTTTGTCTGTATGTCCCCTATCCAAATATATAGGTCTCAATGTGCGACGTCATTTTGAAGAAAAAAATAGCGGACTCCAGTATGCCAGTCTCCATACAAAAATTTTCAAACCCCATTATAATGTCTTATAAAATTAAAATGTCAACATATTATAGGTATGTATGTGTTCTTGAGACACTGCTGCCGTAATTGGGATGGATGTTTTTACTGCGAAGCTTCTCAAAGGCTGCCCTACCAAATCGGATACGTTCAACGATTGATCTTTTTCTCGAGGTTGGACCTACCTAACTGGACTTTTGTCACAGGTAAACATAATATTCATCTATAACTTCAAGTGTAGTCTCCAACCTCCATGAATATCTTACCTACCTACTCGAACATTCAAATGGAATATAAAAAAGGTTCCGAAAAACAATTTAAAAAAAGAGGTTGTTGCATACTACTGCTTTTAATAATAAGTTACTAACAACTAATTATAAATAAATGGGTATTGGGTTGTAATAAATATAAGAAAACTATCAGTGATGATTTCCTCAACAAAAACTACTGAAAAAGATACTAAACCTTCGAAAAAAATACTTGCTGGCTTACTGACAAAACATGATCTGCTTTTAAAAAAATCAGTGCACGGATCAAGCTAAGGGAGAAAGTAAAAGGTCAAGGTGGGGGTTAGGTAGCGACCAGCTTTTAGATTTGACACGACAGACAACGCGCGAGCCGAGCGAGCTATTGTATCGAATACATTTCGGAGAGTGTACGCAAGAACTTCACGACCTCATTCCCCCGGCTCCATTCCACCGTCGGTCAACGAGACGCAGGGAGGGGTTGCACCCCTTTGTTGTTGATGTTCCACCTTTTCGCACGAATCGTTACGCTTCTTCATTTATTATTCGTACAGCGCAGGAGTGGAACTCCTTTCCTGCGTCAGTGTTTCCCGATTCCTATAATTTGGGGATCTTCAAGGCAAGAGTGAATAGGCATTTTTTGAGTTTGCATGTACCATCCTCGACTACATCATCACTTACCATCTGGTGAGTTGCAGTCAAACGCAATCAAATTTTAAAAAAAAGAGAGCTAGACAACCGTACGGCGGCAGTGGCCGACAAAGCGCCAGAACGAACGTCGCTCATTGCTTTTGGGTCACACTCGGTCACAGCAAAGAGTCAGGTCTTAGACCTTGACGTTTTTTTTAAAAAAGCTTACGCAACTTTCAGTATTTTATTCAGAGTTTTAATAGTTTAGTCGGTAATTTCCGTATATTTACTAGAGCCAAAAGTTGCCGGTAACTTAGTATTTAAATTACTTATCTAGCACTTCATTTTACCTTCGAGTCAAGAATGAGTAAAATAAGGTTATGTGATTGTCCGAAAAACCAACTTCGAGATTAGGACGAAAATATCACATAAGACACCAAAAAAGTGCCCTAGAAAAAAAAGAGTGTAAGTATTGCTCAGAAGTAAAATGGATCTGAGTCTGTAGTTCTGCAGCAGGGTGCTGTCGCCCTTTTTGAAGAAGACCACCACAACACTTCTGTGTATTACAATAATTTAAATATGGTAGATAACTTTGGAAAGACAAATTAACAAGTAAGTAATTAAGAAAGTTTTAGGAAGGAGACCCACATGCCCAGCATAAGTTGTTATCTACTTAGTTGATGACAAACAAATAAAACAACTCACTTCAACATGGCTGCCTGATCTGCCCTCTCTTTCTCCCTCTCCTGGATCTCGTAAGCTATCTTCGCCCTCAGGTTGTTGACCTCCGCCAAATGTTGTTGGACCAGAGCCTTGGTTTCCTCTTTCATTGACGCTATTATGTTTTCGTACTGTAACAGCAAGGATGTTTTTATCCATACAAATGGTTCAGTATTCCCACTTATCATGTTCTTAGGAATCCGAAGTCAAAAAAGAACCCTTATAGTTTGCCATGTCTGTCCGTCCGTCTGTCCGCGGCTTAGCTCAGAGACTATTAGTACTAAAAGGCTGGAATTTGATATGGATTAACATATTAATCACGACGACAAAGTGGTACAATAAATTGTGTAAAAATATTTTTTTTACGTTCCTCCCCTACATGTTCCAGCTAAACTGCTATTTCAGGACATTTTAAAAAAAATGTAAATAGTAAGACATATCATCAATTTAAAAGGAAAACCATCACAGCTACTCGTAAGTAGGCTTTCTTAGTTTAGCAATAGTCTAAGAATCCTTAGGAGTAATAGTCGACCAACTTAAGACGTGCGTTGGTCTTGTAAAAATATCATAGGTTTTCCATACAAAATGGTCTATTACCAACTGCAAATATGATTTTGTTTTTTAAAATATACATTTATTTTTTTAAAAGACTACAGAACCCTACTTTGCGCGAGTCTGACTCGCACTTGGTCAGTTTTTTTAATTAGTTTTTTTAATTTGTTTTTCTTGCTTTGGGTCAAATTATTTCGGATATTATAATTATCTTATAGGGTGCCTCTATAAGAACCGGTCGTCGTGGAAATCCTTGGGGGGGGGCCTATATCCAGCAGTGGACGTCCTTCAGCTGATATGATGATAAGGGTGCCTCTGGTATATATTGACGGAGAATAAGCTTGAACCAGCCAGTCACAAAAACATTAATTTGGGTTAGATCTGGCCAAAACCTCCCCACATTCTCCCCCCTCAGCCTCAACTGAAGTAATCTTTGAATAGTTGGGGTTTACTTGAGACAGAAGAAATATTCAATCATTTGATTTCAGGATGCACTGGTCTGACCTAACAAAAAAAGGGCAAAAGTGGCATGGATTGGTCGCTCCTAGAGGCCTGTGAATGTCAATGAAACTTCTGTGTTGTGAGTATATCTGACTGAAATAGCCAACCACACCTGCACATATAGGAGCTGGGTTGTCTGGAATAGCCAACCACACCTGCTCATATAAAGGACTAGAAAAGTCTAAACATAGAAAGAGAAGCCCCTCCCTTCTTTTTATTTCCCCAATTCATGTAACACAGTTCAAATATCTTACAAAAACTATTTTTAGTTTTTATTACATTAGCTAAGCTTACTTTGTCCCTGGTGACTTTCTTGTCAGCTTGGAAGGCTTCTTCCATACGAGCCTTCTCTGCAGTCAAAGTGGACAGCGAAAGAGTCAGAGCAACCACCGAGTCACCTGATTCTGAAACTAATTTTATACCCAATGTATTTTGGCCTCGAAAAAGAATTATAAGGAGGTATTTCTTTTATTTAAAATTGGAGAGCTTTTGTCAACATTACTCTTATGCTAAATCACAATGAAGCCAAAGGTGGAATTAGGCATTCCAAGAGTCGCAAACCCAATGAATAATTTGCTGTTTTATTTCTAATACTGGAAAACATCAATTGTATTGTTAAAAACATTACAGCTCCAGTATTGTTGACACTTAGTTTGCCAGTAGGACTTAGGATGTAGTCAGCCAGGCAGACATAAAAATGTCCCATCATCAAACAAGGCATGTACTAAGGCCATCTGCTATGTTTAAGTGGGATCAGGCTGGTAGGTGCTGTTTTATCAAGAACTTAAGTTTCTTTTTAGTTTAAGTTTTTACTTACACATGTAAAAACTTAAACTAAAAAGAAACTTAAGCCAAACACATACATACCTACTTTCATTCATCTCTTTTCAAAACTTATGCAGATCACATTCTGAAACTTTTAGTGTAAGCTATATTTTGAAGTTGTATTGATTGAAATAAAGATAGATGAAGTTACTTAAAGTCCAATTTGCATTGTTTACATCCAGTTTCACACAAAAAAAAAATTCAAATCTCATTTTATAATTATCAAGAACTGTCAATTATCTATTACACAAAATGCTATTACAATTATTTTATTATAATTTTATTATTTGACAAACAGCTTCTGATGATTCCTTATCTCATATTTTTTCAATTTTTTAGAAGCCCATAACTTGACAACTATGACTAATAGAAAAAAAAATGGTGTTTACATTCTAATGCTTTAGAGGTAAAAATAACCTGAAAATGAACAAATTTTGGAATCTCACATTGTTTTTGCTGTCTGCTTCACGTGAAATGTGTAATAATAAGTCAGTCCCCACTAGGAATGTAATGAACAACCTCACAATGTAAGTGAAGCCAGTGACTTAGCTTCCAAGCCTCAAGAGGTCGGAGGCAGAATTATATTTGTGATTTTTAATCTTACCTCCTTCACTAGGGGCTTCAGATTTGTTCAGGGCCTTGAGACTGATCTCAAGAGCCTCCTTTTCTTTAACAAGGCCTTTGTATGCAGCAACCACATCTGCAAATAGACAGTTTGAAAACAATCAATTGGAAATAGACACATAGGTTGACCAGCTTTTGCCCATGACTTTGATCAATCTGTTATTTAGAATGTACTCCTTCATTAAAGTTCTCATATTTTCCCTACAATTAGATATAAGGCATAATACTTTGGCATGTGACGATGATGACTATCATCAAATCAGCCAAAAAACATCGACTGCTGAATATACACCTCCACGGGGTTGGGGCATTTTCTGTAATCTCCACACTTGGCAGGCAGGTTGTTGATTGCAGTGTGCAGTATTTTTGCACAGTATACAGATGGTTGTAGCTGGTTTTTTATCCCTTAGTCGCCTCTTATGACACCCTCAGAAAGAGATGGATGGTATTATTCTAGGCCGCACAACAGGCCAAAATTAAAAATTAAAGTATGACATCAATACAAAATTGTACTACAAGTTTTAACTCATAGGTACTACACCTGCAAATAAAGATTTCTA
Source organism: Coleophora flavipennella (assembly GCA_947284805.1). Taxonomy (NCBI): domain Eukaryota; kingdom Metazoa; phylum Arthropoda; class Insecta; order Lepidoptera; family Coleophoridae; genus Coleophora; species Coleophora flavipennella. The sequence goes on from OX369275.1 coordinate 1,766,905, forward strand.
GGGAATAGTTGACCAGGTAGCCAGGGTACGGAGGGAGAGGGTGGCTTATGAGGAGGCCTATAAAGTATATAAAGTTGAACCAAATGAAGTTAACATTCAAACATATGTTTGTGACTTGCGACTTGGCACCTTCGTGGCACAAAAATGGATGGATTTATTTTATACAGAAGTAGGCATTACAACAAGAATGAAATAAGATGTTCATTGAAACAGTTGCTTACCTCTAAGACGTGCTTCGTAACGCTTGATTTGATCAGCTTGCTTTGTAATTGTAGAAATAAGCTCTTGTTTTGATAAAGATTCCATGGTCAATTATACAAATTTTTAAACATAAAAATTATTTTTTTACTACTTTAGCCTTGTTAGAACATGCTCTGATAGTGGGAAATTAAATTATTTGAAGAATTTACACCACAGATCACTACTATATGTAGCAAGATTTACACTGTTTCTCACTAAACAAACATGATAGAAAATTAAAAATACACGACAGCCCGAATTTACACGATTATTTTTTTTAATGTTTTTTTTTCCGTATTTTGACGTTTAAACGTTCCATTTTCCACTACAGTCAGCAATGAGTAAGCGAGATAGCGTAATGAAAAATAGCACAGGTAAAAAAAGATATAAGATGTAAGAGTTCGTTGACCTCAATAACGCGCGACGCGCGACACTTTAGGCAAAGTAAGTAAAAGAAACGTAATTTGAAACTGGTTGCATTTGTAGTCCAGAACCAAAGATGACCTATTATTATTACTAGTAATTCTTTACCTACTGTTAACAGTAACTATCCGGAATGCGGATGTCCGGAGGATCTGGAAAAAATCATTTCCACCCTACAGAGGGGCTCACGAGCCACACACGCTAATCGCTATAGACAGTCACTTTCATAAAAAAGTGGTCATGGTCAAAAGTCTGTGTCAGACCTAGTCAGACGGACCACGCGCAAAGTAGGGTTGCGTCCGTAGTCTTTTTAATAAATACATACCTACATGAATACCTATTATAAAAATCCAAAGTTATTTTTACAGTTGTTACCTGTAGAATATTTAATAATGGAAATTCTATGAACTTTTTTACAAATACAACTGCACATCTTTAGTTGGTAAAATTAATACTCTTAAACTATAAAGCCTGCTTGACAGTAATAATTTTCCTTTTAAAATATGTAGGTATAATTATGCTCTATACCTAATATTTCCATTAAGTACTTTTCAGATTTCCTAAAACATACGTATATCTGGTAGGGGGTGGGAACATGTATACCTAACCACTTAAAATCTTAATGTTTAGTAAGTGGAAGAAAATATCGAAACGTCAGTAGTTTTGAAAGATCTATTCAACGCTCGCTAACACGATCGAGTACGGTGAAAAAAAATCAACCCACTTTATACTAAAAAGGTAAGGTACATATACAATACAGATACTAACCTAAAAAATAGATTGATATTTTCCTTAACTTCATAGAAGTCAGATTTGTATAACCATACCGAATTTCAGCTTTATAGCTGCAATAGTCTAATTTGAGCAAAATGGCTGTGACAAACCGACGCACAGACCCTGTTACATGGCAAAACTTTAAAGGTTCCTAGGATAATAGTATTCTTTGGTTCCTAGTTAGACTACGCGCACGTACGGGCGGGACCCCAAAAACTTTGTCCACACGGGCACAGTATTACGTAGTATTACGTTATGGCTTACAGTAGCGCGACGCCTTTGCATGGCCGTAGCTAGGGGGGGGGGGGGGGGCATTGTGGGGCAATGCCCTACCTTAAAAATACCAAAAACTAACATAAATTAGTGTAATTAAATTCTTTGTTCATAGTTTGAGATGAAAAATTGTAGCAATAGGTAGGTATCTAAAGTTTTCCAAACATACCACAGTTTGTGACATTCATTTCATATTAAAATAATTTTATGTTCTCTGTATAGATGGCATTTGAAGCGCCATAACATGAAGCGAGATGGATCTATTGAATTATAATATCTGTGATGCCCTACCTCAAATTCGACTCTAGCGACATCCCTGCACCTTTGATGTCGCACGATGCGCGGAGTTTGCCAGGCTGTACCCCGCCGTCCGCTGCCCCGCAGGTACCCTTCCATTGCTCTGCGTAAGGTATGTACCCTACATTCGTTGCGCTACTGTAAGCCGCTATATTGTAATACTGTGACACGGGTAAAACTGCGGGAAAAACCTATATGAAATTAATAGAACTGCGTTCACCATTCAGATTTTTAAAACATCGCTATGCCATCAGGTACCTATCTAACCTGCGAAATAACGAAAAACTGAACTTATACCTACCTAACTAGTTAATTTTACTCAAGTTACTTTTTTGAAAAATAAGTCTAAATACATACAATTGCATTAAGATTTTTTCACCTACCTATAGGTACTTATAAACTTAGATTCAATTTTATATAATAGGTACTTACCTACTTATTTCACACCTTTATCTTTCCAAAAATCTTTAGTAGTAGAGTAAGTATACTTATTAATGTAATGTTACGTTTTTTTTATAATATAGTATGCTCGAAGAAAGGAAGTGTTACGTCGATGGCCATACGAATACCTAATCAAAGTATATATATTAGTACTAAACCTAATATAAATTCGTAGCTGTATGGTCGGTTCGGTGGGTCTCATGGTGGACTTTCATAGCTTACCTCTCTGGTTCATTCACCGTACAGTTTTAACTAGCTTTTGTCCGCGGCTTCGCTCGCGTGCACATCTTTTTTATGACTGTCTTAAACGGTGGTTGGTGCGTGAGCGACAAACGGCTGGCGAGCTTAGATATAGCTTAAGTCAATCAGGAATAATGTACCTTTCTACTGGTGAAAGAATTTTCAAAATCGGTTCAGTAGTTCCAGAGATTACATCTTTTTTTTTTTTCAGGCTTCATTGACCCATAAATGTGTTAATAACAAATACAAAAACCTTAAATAACTATTGTTAGTAGGGTACAACTAAATATTCAAAGACAAATAAAAACAAACTCACAAATTTTACCTTTTTATACCTAATATTAGTGTAGATTGTTTGTGATGTAGGAATGTTGGTAAGTACATAATATTATCTTCTGATATAAAACTTGTCAAGTGCGAGTCGAACTCGCGCACTGATGCAACACATTTGGGTACGAAACCCTACAAACATCAACATGTAGGTGTACCTGTACCTCCAACAACCGCATCGAAGGACAAACTTTACTTAGTTAAAATAAACACGTTAAAAAAACGACTTCCATCGCAAAAACTTATTAAGTACAATTTTGCACTATTATTTTTAGTTTTTGTTAATTTTCTAATAAACTACTAGACCAATTTTGATAAAAAAATTATAGGACCACACGGGAAGCACTAGCTTTCAAATAAAAAAAGAATTATCAAAATCGATTCACCCAGTCAAAAGTTCCGAAATAACACACATAAAAAAAACAGTCGAATTGAGAACCTCCTATAGGAATTATGGACATCAATGAAAGACCTGAATTTATGTAAAATGAATTCAAGATTATTTATTTAATTATATTTGAAAGGTGTGTGTAGGTGCACACTGCACAGTCAAACCAGGCAGGAGCTGAGAAAGCAGTAACGTATATCGGAGCCAGAGTCACAAAACAAAGGATTATTATTAAGAAGTTAATATAAACAAATTGTGTAAAAGAGAAAGACTACCTGTAGTTAGAAACAGAGCGTATTTATTTTTGTATATTCCAACACCTCCTCCATTTTGGAAGTTGGTTGAAAAATGATCTCCATATTACGGTCAATTCTCCAACTGCAAATATTATGTTAGTAATTGCTTTTTTTTACCTACGTGATTTAACTAGGTAGGTAGTTAAGCACTTTACAATTTTAAAACTTTTACCTTTACTTGTGCTGTGAGAACTTGCTTTTTGCCAAATTTCATGATTCTATCTAGGTCAAGGGGAAGTACATATTATACCCTGTTGGGTTTGGATTTATTATTACTCACAAGCATGCTTACATGCAAGTAATGAATGAATCAAAATATGCGAAATAAATTGTTTTTTTTACAGTTTCAAGAAACCACTCATTACAGCTCATATACGTCCCCACCGAGGGGCTCGAGCCTATCCTGAATAAGGCGATTAGGCCTTAGTCGACCACGCGGGCCCAGTGCGGGTTGGTCAACTTCACACACAACCTTCGAGTTTGGCGTGTGCAGGTTTCCTCACGATGTTTTTCAAGAAACCATAAGTAGACCTAAGTATTTGATATAATTTCAACTCTCAAATCGTTTTTGAGAAAAAGGGTCTTGACCTTTGAGTCTTGACGGACAGTTCGGGGTTCTTTTTTTTTTCCTTTTGAGGAAAGTACCTACAGAACCGTAACATTTTCAAGAAACGCTTGATCCTGTCCAAAGAGTACAATTATACAATGATCCAGTCGCAGATGATTCATTAAGTAAGTACCTAGGTGCAGGCTAACTAAGTCGCAAAAATGTATACAATTCATGGGTCCCAAAATCTATAATTCAATTTCGGCTGACATTAGAGACGCACCGAGCAACTCTGTGTTCTTGGCCAAACTAAAAAGCTTTTTGATAGCACAGGCTTATTGTACTGTTGACGAATTTTTTTTGAATAAAATACTGTAATAACAGCGAAATGCTTTATAACATTTAATTAGGTTAAAATAAAATACAACTGACTTATGACTAATCTTAAGTTTAAAATGACTTGTAATTTGCTTTAAATTATCAATAAATATTGAAATTGAAAAACCTACCTATATAGGTAGGTAATCCAGCTAACATGTTAAAAACCTACCCTTGGGATACCTAGCGCGCATGTTCTAAAGTGAATAAGAACGTGCGGTAGTAGGTACATAATACTTCGATGTTAAGAACACGTAAAAAGACCGCTGGGCGCAGTGGTAGTGGAAGGTTGCCTGCTGCCATAGGCATAGATGAGATACTAGCAGTGTTGCCGTTGGGACAATCTAGTTTGTGGCTAAATAGAGTAAAAAAGTGGCCAGCTTTGTAAAAAAATCGCGTTCGTAATGTAGCTAGAAGTGGCTAAAATATAACTGCAAAGGACTGCCTACGGCCCGCACCCCGCCAGCCACGTCTCGTGCCCGGTGTTCCGAAGGGAGCTCCGGAACAAGAGGGCCGGGACAGTCGCCCGGATCACCAACACCACCTCTCGCCCTGCAGCGCCTGCCGTCACTGCTGAGCGCGCCACACCGGCAGCGCCCGCCATGCAGAGCGGCTTGGCCGCCGTGCCCGCGCCAGCCGTAAAAATCGATGAACCCGACGGAGGAAGAAGAGGCCCATAGCCCCCGCTTCCGCCGTCCCCAATGCCGCCAACACCACCGCCGTGCCCTCCCAGAGCAACCTCCTGCAAGCTCTGTGAGTGATCCAGCAGTTGCTCGCCTCAGCCGGGGCTGGAAAGGCTGCCAAGGGCCCTGTGCCCAGCCCAAGGACCCGCTCATCGTAATGGGTGGCGGAAGCAGCCACGTCAAGGAGGCTACGCCTCGGGGAAGTCTTCCAATCGCCCCCTTTGGGGGCAACGAGAAGAATACCACGGATTACCACTGACGCACACCGCTAGCAGTCCACTATGACCACTAGCACTTGAGCATCACTTGAGGGCGGAACGTCGCTTTGTTCTCACCTGTGCCTACTGTTCTCATTAAAAAAGACCCACTTAATACATCATGTGGGGAATAAAAGGTCATCTTTGACTAAGTAAAAACTTTAGTTTGTTAAACTCTTTGCTAAGTACACTAGACAGCGCCATCTATGATTTTTTTAAAGAACGGAGCCTGGAAAGTTCCTCATTGAGTAGCTGACAAAAATTATCAAATGTTGCTAGAAGTAGCTAGATTCGTTTTAGTGGCTAAAATTGATTATTTTTTGGCTAAAACCGTTGAAAATCTGCTAGATCTGGCCACAAAGTGGCTAAAACGGCAACACTGGATACTAGTTAATTCGTAACATAGGCAATAGGGTTGAAGACAGCATCGGAAATAAATTTTAATTCTTGATCACTAAATTAAAATGCCCTCCTGCTTAAATTTCGAAAAACCTTGCTCGTTTTGTCTTCCATTATTTATTCAATTTATAATTCACAAAATTAGAAAATGAGTACATAAATGACGCTGCAAAACTATGATGTCACGCCTAGGTATTTCAAACATTTTTAGAACAAAATGTCGTTTAGGTATGACAGATGATAAACAGTAACTTAGATGACTAGCATTCGTCATCCCTAATAAACTAGTGTCACAACCAAACGCGTCGTTTCTCTCATTGGCTGTTTCTCCACTAGCCGTAGCCGGCACGGCTGCCTGGGAAGCAAAAATGTATGATGCCGTGCCGTCCAGTGGAAAGACGCTCCATATCACAGAACACTATTAATCCACAAGGAATATTCCTTTATAAACATTTTTGCTTCCCTTGACGTAAGGTGCCGGTAAGTCTAAAACGCACATTCTCTCTGCGCCTCTCCCGGGTCCTATCCTTACACACACAATCAGCTGATCGATTTTTATGAGCCCAAATTTTTTCTGCAAGTTCACCATAGGTTCCATACTTATTCTATAGTAAAAGTTGTTCAGTTTCCTCTTCTCATCCCCTGAAATGGGTCCAATTCAACCATTCACCTTTAATAAATAGGTAGGTTGTTATTCTGTTTTTTACCGTTTTTTTTTTGTTTGTCATTTCATTAGGTAGGTGATGATAGTGGTATCTGTTATCAATGCAATAATGAGGTTGAAAAACTTAGGGAAATTAAATGAAACAATATTTTTTATAATTATTGCTAGTGTCAAATATTTAATGTCTATATCAATATTACTTCCTACGTCAGATTACATTCGTTGACAGTTCAAAATTAAATGTAAGTGTAAGCCAAACATTTTTCATACATTAATCGGCGATTTGTACTCTGTCTTAAAACTCTAACTACATCCTAGGCCCAACCCTTACATACCCAAACCTGCCCAAAGTAAACAAACGAGGGAAATAATTAAACAAAATTGTTAAATGTGGTTAAATAAGTAAACACTAAAACAAAAACGAAAATATTAGTTAAATTAACTGAAACTATTCTAAACACAAATAAAATACCACATCTTGGAACACAAAATACTAAAAACAAAATGTTAAACAGGACAGGTGTGTATTGGCATCGAAATATCCTTCTACCAAATCTCGGATGAAGTGACATATTTTTTTTGTAATTAATACAAAAGACGCTCCTAATATTTGTATGCAAGTGTGAAGTTGGAGAATGGATGAAACCAACAACTTCACAAGAAGACATACATCATTGTTTTAATGAGAGTTTATAGGGAACACCTATAGCGTAGGTATAGATATCAAATACAATATATTTCCGAGGTACATTTTACCTGTGACTAGTTTTCGTACACACCATTTTATTTTGTTATGTAATGTAAAGTGTGCTTCACATGGGTATATTATACTTAAGTTAACCAAACACCACACTAACATAATTTAAACTCAAACACCTACCTAGATATTTATGTTTAAATTAGAGAACACAGTTTAAACACTTAATTATACATCTACAATTTTATGTTGCGCAAAATTATAACTGACTAGTTTCGTGTATTTAAGTACTTTAAATAAATAATTATTAATATTAATGAAACATTTATCCTTACTAGTATTATAGAAACTAAATTAAATAAAATGCATTATACAAGCCCATCTGTGTTGAGAATTTCACACCTCTTGTTATTTTCCACAAATTGATATGCATTTATGTTAGCTACTTAGTAATAATTTAACTAGGTAGTACAGACGCTCGCTAATCGATACAAAGACATGGAACAATACAACTCATGAGATAGGTGTACATACAATATTATACTGAGTAAGTTTAATGAACTAATTTTGAACTTACACTAATATTTAATATATTAAGAACAACATCAAATGAAATCTATAGGTAATATAATAATATGTAGGTAGTTCTATTATGATTATAATAAATTATGTTTACGATGAATTATAAATTACTTAAATTTAGCAATAAATAGGGATGAATATACAATCAAAAAGAATTAGAGAGACAATATCATGCTTGTGAAAATCAGTTGTGCGAGTTTGAAATTGATCAAATGCTGTGGGCATTAAGTGACAAATCATGAAATCACCAACAGCCAACAGTAACATTAGATCAGTGAGATGATCTCACTTTATATCTTCAAACATGCACAAAACCCTTAGCATTAACTAAACAAACAATTATGTAAAAACATCTAATAGTAAATTACGCTTTATTTCCACTATAATATAGTTAATGTGCCTACATACTTTGTAGGACATATTATATGTAAAAAAGTTAGTCCAATAAAATGTTGATCAATATCTAATTTTACATTAATTCAATGTCATGGTCCTTCAACTTCATAATTTATAATATAATGCAAGTGTCTCTTTGTCAAGTAATCATGTACTTTCAAAAAAAGGTGTATTTGTAAACTTTTAATGAGAAATGGACACTGTTCATTTATGTAATCAATACAATATAATGGAAATTCAGCAAAAGCATCGTCAATTTGTATACTGAATTAGTACATTTATTATACTAAAATAATTGTGATAATGTGGTAAATAATTGAAGTAAAATAGATAGTAATGATTATTTATAACACCTTACATAATGAATGATTTTGTGCATATTACGTCAATCTTGATTTTTTGAGTCACATTATCAGTTTAATACCAAAGTGGTAGAGTCACCATTGCTTAAGTTTTTGATGCATTATTACAGTATTCTATCATTACGATACACACATAACAATATGGTATTGTATGGAAGAAATATTGATTTGTATAAAATTTTCACTTACATCAAAGTGTAACTATTAATCAGTCATATCATTTGACTCTTTGGTAGCTTATGGTGTGAAGGTTGTATGTAGTTCAAGTTACAAAAAATATACATTTTTTACTAGATCCAACACATTATTAAATGAAATAATTGCACTGGTATGCATTACATAGTACATATACTATATCTCTGAAATATATTTTTACTTAGAGTAAAAAGTTTTATATTGCACAATGTAAAAAATACAATATTGCTTGAAGTAAGTTTTACTTTTATTTATTAGGTATTCAAACACATTTTTTTTATTATGTCCGTATGTATTTTGATAACAATATGACCTTCATCAGAGTCAACTAACACCTAGGTATACTGTTAGTGAAAATAAAAAGTAATTCATGAACTTAAGTTCATCAATTTACATTTAGCCCCCGTTTACATGGGGGATTGTTTTCATTACGCATTCAGGAGCTGTTCATATATGTGATGCGAAAATGGGGTTACGAGTGTAGGCTTGCTTGTAACCCTGTCACAGGACATTTTTACAGAACTCTTAGTGACCCAAAGTAACACCATGACTATGAGCGCACACTGAGCCTAACCGCCTTTTCCCCATCAGATATCTTATAGACGGCCTGTCAACATGCAATAAAAAAATTTAAATACTTCAGTGGGAATAAGGACTTACTGTTGGAACAGCAGGCTCGACAATAGTAGATATGGCATCAAAATATTTTCATTAGACTTTGCACTGGCCCTACTTTTTTAACGTGTACATGAACAATAGAAGACCTGAGATAATGAAAACGTTTTTTTAAGTGTTTTTTTATCCAATCAAGGACATGAAAAATTCTAGATTCCACTTAAAACAATATTGCTGTTATCAGACAGCCAGCATCTGATATTTTAAATAGTCTGATAGACTCGGAGAGCATTTATTTCATGAGAGTTTCATACATATTAAGTGGCTGTATGTGCATGTGTGTCCTGCATATTATTAATCTGCAATTACACTCACAGATCCAAAAAAAAATCCAGTTGGAATAAAATTAGGCTACTTACCTATTCATACCAGCCTTACATTTGCTCTTTTTGAAGAGTAAATATACTTGATGGCATAAAATAAAATAATTATAATTTATCAGTTAAATTGGAGAGCTAATTGTAAGTATAATTATTACTACAGAGCTATTTTTGGATCCCCCCACAAACTTCCACGACAGCTTCTACTTGTGAAACTGAACAACTTCTGTTTTTAACTTTGCTGAAATCATAGAAAAAGTTGTGGGCCTCCCATACAAATCTAATCAGCTGATCAATTTGTATGAGTCCATTTTTTTTGGGATTTCAGAAAAGACCAAAGGTTGGTCAGTTTCAGGAGTAGTAGCCACTGTGAAGTTTTGGTTGGGTCCAAAAATAGCTTTGTTTTCACTTACTATTTTATGCATGTAGCAAATAAATATTGTGATGTTCTTTATAAAGGACTCCTAGGGTTGTACTTCTAGAAATCCATGGCATATACTATTTAGCGCAGTAAGTAAGTATTAATCTGTTTTACAAAATTAAATTCATAGATGACAAACCATGACTCAATGATCAACATTTTTGCATTAGCTAAAATTTATTGACTAGATGTTGGTGGAGCTTAAGATTTACTTTTGTTTGTTTTGAAGCTGACTTGCAGCACTTGACCGTTGAGGGAGTATCCGTTCAGAGACTGGATCGCAACAACGGCCTCATCATAGTTGGTCATGGTAACAAAGCCATACCCTTTACACTTGTTGGTTGTGGGATCTCTAATTATTTTAACACTCTGCACAGCGCCAAATGGGCCGAAGAGCTGCCAAAGGATACTCTCTTCTGTGTCAGCTCCAATGTTGTAAACAAAGATGCACCATCCTGAACCACCTAGAGCATTACCTTGAATGAGGGGGTCAGCGAGCGGAGAGAACCGTTGAAGACCTTTGTTGATTGCAAGCAAGGCTTTGCCAGCAGGCCCAACAAAGCGTCGAGTGGAAGCAGGAGCCAAGTATGCTGCCAAGGGAGCCAAAGCCTTGTTTTGGTTGCTCGGGTTGTTTGCGCACTTCACTGTGATAGGGCCCGTGCCCCCTGGAGGTACAGTTCCATTTAACTCACGTATTGCTGCCTCAGCCTCGCACCGTTGGTCGTAACGAATGAATGCAACCCCTCTTGAAGGCCCTTGGAGGGATCCCTGCTCATCCCCACCACCTTGCAGGAGGTGACCCACATTCACATTCTCATGTAGTATACGGGAGCTGATGATGCTGCCAAATGGACTGAACAGCTTCTCGAGCTCCTGCTGGGTCATATGTTTGGGTAAACCAGACACATACAAGTTAGCTCCTTTAATAGCATCAGAGCTCGGACGAGCGTAAGACACTTTAATTATCTTGTTCTGCAATCTCAGTCCATTTAAAGTGTTCACAGCTTTTTCTGCATCTTCTGCTTTGTGGTAATTGACGAATGCATACCCCAAACTCTGGCCATTTAGGATGTGGTCAGGGAACACCGTCACTTTGTCTCTGATCAGCTTGCAACTTTCTACTTCACCAACACTGGAGAACAATGATCTTATCTCCTCCTGGCTCATTGTTTGTGGCAGGTAATTCACTATGAGATTGGTCTTGGACTCGTTATTGCTAGGCTGCACCTTGCTACCATTTTGCGTGGGTTGATTCGCGTTCACCGTGTCACAATTTGCCATCATTTTTGCTGTTTCTTCTTACTCCAAATAGGGAGAAATGTCACTTGAAATGTGACTTTATTGCGTAAAAGTAATAATTATTCCAATTGGAACATCGATTGTGGGCTAGTTTTTGGAACACCACTTCGCGTTGGTTGAAAGCATATGCAAGGAAAGAAAATCAATAAGATGCTGTCCACTCTTGTACAACCTGCTGTCGGTGCTACGGCACCAAGTCCGCTGAATCAAAATCTAACTAGAAACACAAATCAACTTTAGTTTATTAGATCTTATGGAGAATACGAAAGCAAAGTGAAAAGGAAATCAACCAAAAATCTATGCGACCTATTCTCGTAAATTCATTTCTTTCACTTCACTTTCTTTTTAAAATGTTGCCATATAATTTTACCCATTTTGCTTACCCCTGAAACGCTCTGGTTAGTTTTTGTGCAACTAATAAACAACCGGCATTTTATGAACTACCTAGTTATTTGAATGACTAATCAAAGAATGTAGGTACCAAAAAAATGAAATTAGTATGTATGCAAAAAACTGTTTTTTGTGGGTGTTACAAATTTCATAAAATAAAAATGCTAGTTGTTGTCGGTGACTTTCTCCTCAACAAATGTACAGTTTTATTGACTGCCACCACTAATTTTATTTTGTATTGGTGGCGATCCTTTTGTGCTTTGACAAAATCACAAGAACCTTATAATCAAAGTAATTACTGAGTGCTTCTGTTATACGTAGTCAGTTAATCTCCTCCGTGGTGTAATGGATACCTAGCCCAATATATTCACATCAGGATTTCGCGGTTCAAATTCCCAGTGGAGTCTAACTTTGTAAGACTCATTTTTGTAGGTGGAAGGGCATTTTCTAAGCCCGCCTGGCTAGCTAAAACCATCTTATCTAAGTTTTGCTGCCAAACTTCAATGTTAACAGCATTGATGTGTTCCGGCTTGATAATAAATTAGTTAGTTCTCCATTGCGTGGAAAAATCTTGGTAAGCCGGCTTCACTTCAGCGTCATCGTCACTTACCATCAGGTGAGATGATCTTAAGGGCTTACCAATTATTGTAAATAATAATATAAAAACTAGGAACATGGTCGGGGAAAGTCATCAAAAAGAGGTCTAGTTCCTTTCTAACCCTTTGGTTATTTGTAGGTATATACACCTACTTACTTAATTTTATATTATGGTTTTCATATTATTATGTAAAGAAAAATTTAACTGTGAGGTAATTTTGTACAAGTTTATAATTATTACCAATAAAGTATCATTTTTTAAATTAATGCTACTGGTATAAGGAATTGTCTATGTAGACCTCATTTTAATTAATCCAAGAGTTTACTGTCTTTATATTATCTCAACAACCAAACGAAAAGTGAATTCAAACTTAACTAGCCCATAATATTTCCGGATAAACTTACGCCTTAGTAAGATAAACTTATTGTGACATTTACTTAATAATTATAACCTTTATTAGGGTAAATTTCCCAACGGGCAACACCTTTCCAATGCAGCCAACTGCTGCTGATCTGGTCTCAATTGCCAACATGACAATGAAAATCGTGTTTACAAAGATAGCTAGGAGTACAAAACAGAATCATTATTTTAGAGTGCGTAAAAAATAACAAAATGAAATCACTGGTGCTGGCTTTGAATATACATAAAGAACGTATAATCAAAGTACTGTAGGCACAATATATAAGTCACTGACTGTAGGCCTGTTTTTTAATTAGTTTTAAGATACAAATCAGGCAGTTCTTGAACTATTTGGGCGATCAATTGTAAGTGGGCGGTAAAATATCCTCGAATGAGCTGTAACATGAACAAATGGGCATCAACTGGGCAACGAGCAAAGATGGTTCTGGCGATGGCGTTCGCCGGCCGCTGCCGCGGCACGCTCACTTCCCTAGCTGGGCTCGCGCGTCAGCTGTTCGCTTCGCTTGTCGTTGCGTAAAATAACCAATAACCAATCTAAACAATATCCAATTGTCTAACCAATAACTGCTCAAAATAAGTAGGGAGGCATATGAGAGGTAACACTTTTATATTACTGCCTACAAGATTGTAATAATCGGCTTTTTTATACTTACAACGACGTTATATTACTTTCTAACGTGTCTTTGACTGTCGTACAGTCATCTTTGGCACAGGTAGGCGTTGAACTAATGATGTGCTGGCCAAAGAGCGTTAATTGATCACTATGTTTCGTCAAAGTATATAATATATTATATAAGTATTTATTAAAGTACAGTGCTGGCTGAATGTGTGGATTTGTGGTAAAGATTCCTAGCTGACTATTGTGTTAAGACGATGTAGTCAATTGCCTTTCTTATTCAGGTAGGCGTTTGATAATGCAGCTTTCATTGGTATATTGTCTTTAAAAAAAAAAACAATTATTCTGGTTTTAATTTTTCCAGTACCCACCAGTCAGCTACTCTCGTGCAAACAAAATTTGAATGCTACTATAGAGCTCCCTGCGAGTTGCGACTGAGGCGCCTTTTTTAAACAATGTTTTTTTTTCAGTTAGTGTTTGGTATTTGTATAGGTACATTGGAATCTATAAAATCTTTGTATTATTTACTTTAATATCTTTGTATAATATCATTTTTTTATTAGAAAGGTTTTACAAATTTGGTATAGGAATTAGAGTCAGAGTTTGGGGCTTTTACTGATCAGACTGAACAAATTTCCCCCTATGAACACAGCGCACAAAAAAATGTACAAAGCTATAAACAGGTGTAACAAAATTGCTACGGGTTTTAATCATTTCACTGAACAACTTTTTAAATACCATACTTGGTCAATTCTTAAAAAATGGAATATCCATACAAAAATACACAAAGTTGGTTGATCAGCTGATCGATTTGTAAGAAGAGTTAAGGTTTTTTTGCGACTTCAACAAAGTTGTTCGGTGTGATGAGAAGAAGCCCCAGTTAACGGGGACTTACATCAATTTTGTTGCGCCTTGTATAATCGATACCTACGTGTATGAAGAGTTTAATTACATCACTTACCACCAGGTGAGATGTTGTCAAGGGTTTACCAATTGTGAATAAAAAAAAATGTACAAGATGTAACAAAAAACCTGCTTTGGTATGTGATGACAATAATGATTCGACCATCATCACATCAGCCAAAAGACACTGCTGGACATTGACCTCCCCCGAGCTGGAATTGGTTATTGTATTGGTTACGCTTGGCAGGTGGTTGGCAATTGCAGTGTACAGTCAGTAGCGTAGTCTTTCATCATCATCATCATATCCGCCGAAGGACGTCAACTGCTGGACATAGGCCTCCCCCAAGGATTTCCACGACGACCGGTTCTGCGCTGCTCGCATCCAACGGCTTCACCAGGTCATCAGTGCCTACGCTACGTTTTCCGGTGCGCGGTGGCCACTCGAGAACTTTATGCCTCAACGGCCATCCGTTCTACCCCGCCCACTGCCACTTAAGTTTAGCAATTCTGAGAGCTATGTCGGTTACTTTGGTAACGTAGTCTTTACTTCGTGTAAATTGAGGATGATGGCGTTGCTCTGAATCTACGTGATTTGAAGGCCCCTCTTAACCGGTGGTCCGGGGCGAATGGTGAATCCCACACACCCCTATGTACCGGGTCAGTATGCCAGGCCACTCGTGACGCGTGCGGTACCCCCAAGGCTCCAGCGCAGCACCCTAATTGCGCCGCATCCCTTTCGCCTTTGGTAAAGTTAGACCTCACAGCTTACAATGTTTAATCGTAAATCCTTTAATTGTGCAAAAATTTTGTTGCCTATATTTTTACGTCCAGCCCTTAGGCTAGAGAGGGCGTTGTAGTATAGGAAATGCGTGAATAGCGAGTGTGTTTTTTTCTTACAATAAGTAGATGACCTCATTTTACAAGGCAAATTGTGTACTATGTGAGTGCGGTGGGCGTTGAAGAAGCACATCATCCAGCGCTGCTGCGAATCAACCAACAATGATCCTCCCCTGGGATCTGTTCCACCTACCCCATGATATCGTCTGTTGGATGTAAAACCAATGTCATATGCTATACTATTAAATAAACAAGGCAAATATGGCAACCGCCTCCGTAGCTCAGAGGCAAAGTTCACTGACTTTACACAGGAGGTCGCTAGTTCGATTCCCGGCGGGGTCAATTGTAAGACTCGGTTTGGTTGGTGGTAGGGCATTTTCTAAGCCCGCCTGGCTAGCTACCACCATCTTATCTAAGTCTTGCCGCCAAATATCAATGTTGATATCATTGGTGCGTGTTCCGGCATGAAAATAAGATAGCCAGTAGTTCCCCATTGCTTTGGGGAATCTTGGTAAGCCCGCTTCCATCATCGGCAACATCGTCACTTACCACCAGGTGATATGTTGAATAAAAAAAAAATATAAAAA
The DNA here is from genome assembly GCA_947284805.1 of Coleophora flavipennella. NCBI lineage: Eukaryota > Metazoa > Arthropoda > Insecta > Lepidoptera > Coleophoridae > Coleophora > Coleophora flavipennella. The sequence goes on from OX369275.1 coordinate 1,782,833, forward strand.
AAATTATCTAATATAATGCTATCTGAGGATGGTACTATACTAAGTATATATAGGGCCGCACACAGAGAAGCCAGTGAAAATTAACTACTATACTGCCACGTACTGCTATGTATACATTTAAATATCGATGGCTACGTACTACAACGAAGACTATCATCCATAAGTCATGCATTTCAGACTGATGTTCATAGTGCGTGGCCCGAAGATAGGCCACTTTCTTGGAATACAATGGACTGAGTCAGTACTAGTACCTACTTAGTAACCAACTATTAAGGTTTGTTTTATGTTATAGTTATAAGAATACTTATGACCTGATAAACATATTTAACGTAGTGAGTTTTAATAGTAGGCAAGCCTAAATAAGCATGGTGCGTCGGTGGCCGCCGCCTCCTGTCCGGGAGGTCGCGGTTCGAACCTGCCACGTACCAATGTGATTTCGAATTTAGATTTCATATATGTCCGTTTATCCAACGCTCTTACGAAGAAGGAAAACATTGTCGAAGAAACTCGCAGGTTGTGTGTAAAGTCGACCAACCCGCACTGGGCCCGCGTGGTCGACTAAGGACCGATCGCCCTAATTCAGGGTAGGCGCGAGCCCCTTGATGGGGACGTATATGAGCTGATATGAAAAGCCTGAGCAAAGTTATGAGAAGACTATCTACTCATGAAACTGAACAACTTTTCGTCGTACTAAATTCGCAAAAAAGAACTATCCATACGAAGTTTTCTGACCGTGCTGATCAATTTGTAAGTATATATATATATATATATATATATATATATATATATATATATATATATATATATATATATATATATATATATCCTTTACTCAAACATGCTTGGAAATTTGAGCATTATTTTGACAACCTTCTTCGAGATAAATCTAAATTGCTGTACTGCTTGTCTGAGCAGCGGCCGGCAAAAGTTGTATGAATGTCCATATCTGTCGTGTTAGCGGCCATCCAAATTACTATATAAACTCATATTTGTCGCGTAATTTAAAAATGGAACTATTTTTTACTCCGAAACATGGCAACCAAAGAGGTAACTTATCAAAGGTTTTATTTAAATTTCGAACTGGCTCTCAAATTAAATGCTGTTTATTGAAGAAAAAAAAACAGATGAACACTATGGCGTGTGAAAAGTTATGCCACCATATGTCGGTTCGCCTCCAGGATCAAAACTCGGAACCTATCCGGCTGCAGCGAGGGCTGAGATAGGGAGACGTTATATCTCCGAAACTGTTCACCGCCTCCCTGGAAGATGTTTTTAAGCTTTTGGACTGGGGTGAACTCGGCATTAATATCAACGGCGGATACCCACCTTCGATTCGCTGACGATATCGTGGTCATGGCTGAGACTATGGACGACTTAGGCACAATGCTCGATGGCCTCAGTAGAGCCTCTCAACAAGTAGGTCTTAGAATGAACATGGATAATGGACGAAAATTATGTCAAACGTCCGTGTCATACATACTCCTCTGAACGTTGGAGGCTCTACACTCGAAGTTGTTATCGAATATGTGTACCTGGGACACACAGTCCACTTAGGTAGGTCCAACTTCGAGAAAGATATCAATCCTCGAATCCAAATCTGCTGAGAAGCGTTCGGGAAGCTTCGCAATATCTTTACGTCCCAGATACCGCAGTGTCTTAAGATCAAGTTCTTCGACCAGTGTGTGTGTTGCCAGTGATGACATACGGAACTGAGGCGTGGTGGCCTACTATGGGCCTCATTAGAAGGCTCAAGGTCACCCAAAGTGCAATGGAGCGTGCTATTTTCGGAGTTTCTCTGCGTGATCAAATCAGAAACGAGGAGATCCGTAGGAGAACCATAGTAACCGACATAGCTCTCAGAATTGCTAAACTTAAGTGGCAGTGGGCGGGACACATAGCTCGTAGAACGGATGGCCGTTCGGGCAGTAAAATTCTCGTGTGGTGACCGTGCACTGGAAAGCGTAGCGTTGGTAGGCCTCCCACTCGGTGGACCGACGCGATGACCTGGTGAAGGTCGCGGGAAGCCGCTGGATGGGAGCAGCGCAGAACCGGTCGTCGAGGAAATCTTTTGGGGAGGCCTATGTCCAGCAGTGGACGTCCTTCGGCTGATTGATATGATGATCTACGGTAATATTTAAAAAAAACTTGCGATACGTAAGTTTGCCGCTGTCGAGCTAAATTAAGGCGAGTTTTTTGGCGGGATTTGTGGTGAACGCATTCGTAGTTTTATTTTATTGTTTTTGCATTGTTTTCTGCTAGAGTTTTGTTTCAAAAAGTGGTGCATTTTGAAGAAAATCGTCTGGTGCATGTGAGCAATGTGGTGAACACGAAAATAAAATGAAGAAGGACGTGAAGACCCGACTTGTACTGGGTGCAGTTTTATAGACGCCCTACTGTGACCGGGTGTTCCAACTCAGAATGAGGCTGCTGCAAATACTATTAAGAACACTAGCACTGGCACTAGCATTTCAAATCCGAAATAAAAGATGACGAAAAATGAAGATTGTCTCAAAAGTGTTTGTACCCAGCCGGAGACGTTAATATATTTTAACCAACCAACGCAAAAATATGGCGCAATTTTCGTAAAACTGAATTGAGTTGTTTTAGTTGGGAATTCGAATAAAATAATGAGTAGTTAATATATATGTAATAAAAAATACACTTATGTGTATGTATAGAAAAAAAGCAAGTGAGATTACTCTCCCGGACATTTAATATGAGCCACAAGTCGCGTAAAGTGAACTTGGTTGCCGATCGATTGTAATGAATGATCTATCACGCATAACTTTTTACAGAGTAGTCCGATTTTGATAATTTTATTTAGAATATTAGCTCCCATTAGTATATGAAAGCTAAAAAAAATAATTAAAAACATTTTAACAAAAAAATAAACCGAAGAAAAAAGAAAGGAACTGAAAAGCGACAAATATATAGAACCTTTATAGTCTAACTGAGTCCTGCATTTATGTAAATATATAGACAAATATATAGAACCTTTATAGTCTAACTGAGTCCTGCATTTATGTAAATATATAGACAAATATATAGAACCTTTATAGTCTAACTGAGTCCTGCATTTATGTAAATATATAGACAAATATATAGAACCTTTATAGTCTAACTGAGTCCTGCATTTATGTAAATATATAGACAAATATATAGAACCTTTATAGTCTAACTGAGTCCTGCATTTATGTAAATATATAGACAAATATATAGAACCTTTATAGTCTAACTGAGTCCTGCATTTATGTAAATATATAGACAAATATATAGAACCTTTATAGTCTAACTGAGTCCTGCATTTATGTAAATATATAGACAAATATATAGAACCTTTATAGTCTAACTGAGTCCTGCATTTATGTAAATATATAGACAAATATATAGAACCTTTATAGTCTAACTGAGTCCTGCATTTATGTAAATATATAGACAAATATATAGAACCTTTATAGTCTAACTGAGTCCTGCATTTATGTAAATATATAGACAAATATATAGAACCTTTATAGTCTAACTGAGTCCTGCATTTATGTAAATAACTCAATAATTTTAAGTCGGTGCCAAACCAACAAACGGAACGTTCGGCAATTTTTATTTTTATTTTTTATGCACAATTGGTAAACCCTTGACAACATCTCACCTGGTGGTATGTGACGATTTTGCCGAAGATGGAAGCGGGCTTACTAAGATTCCCCAACGCAATGGGGAACGGCTATCTTATCTTCATGCCGGAACACACCAATGATATCAACATTGATATTTGGCGGCAAGACTTAGATAAGATGGTGGTAGCTAGCCAGGCGGGCTTAGAAAATGCCCTACCACCAACCAAACCGAGTCTTACAATTGATCCCGCCGGGAATCGAACCCGCGACCTCCTGTGTAAAGCCAGTGAACTTTGCCTCTGAGCTACGGAGGCGTTTGTTTTACTTCAGTATTAATACTATTGATCACACCAAGTTTCACGCTTGTATGTATATAATATGGTGTAACAAAATTAGCTGAAACTATTTTAACTGGTGCTTCTACGCATGATACTGAACAACTTTCCCCATGAAACTGAACAACTTTCCCCATGAAACCCATAGCCGAATCTCAAAAAAAAATTTGAACTTCCCATACTAAGTTGGCGGATCAGCTGATCGAGTTAGTATGGGACAGCCAAATTTTTTTTTTGCGATTTGATTATGGGGAAAGTTGTTCAGTTTCATGGGTAGAAGAACCAGTTAAAATAGGTTTAGCTAATTTTGTAACACCTTATATATTACCGTTTTTACGATAGAGCTAAATCAAAAATATACGTTTTTTGTATGGAGACCCCCTTATTTTCTTACTTTTTAAATTTAAGGTAAGTATTTGTTGTTATAGCGGCAACAGAAATACATATTCTGTGAAAATTTCAACTGTCTAGCTATTACGGTTTATGAAACACAGCCCGCTGACGGACGGACAGACGGACAGACAGCGGAGGCTTAGTAATAGCACAGTATTACAATATACTCGTAAGCCATAGTAATAGGCTTAGAAAATTAGTATAGTACGGAACCATAAAAAGTAGGGCTTTCTACGTCACGTAGATACAATACAAAGTTATTCATATTATGTATGTATTTAAACGTATATAAGTATGTACCTAATCTAGTTACCATAGTAAGTACAGGCACAGTCTAAGAATCCATCTTAGACTGTGGTACTGGGAATCCTAGATTGGATTTGGGACCAGATGACCGTGTGTAATTTGGTCCCCATATCTGTAGGTATTATATCTCACGTCATGACATCACGCACGACTTGCACAGAACCGCGGCAGGCTCGCGATCGCCTCGCGCCTCGATACCCCGGTCGGTGCGTTCGGTGCTCAAGCACCCAGCAGAGCCTGTGTTGCCAATTTAGAGACTTAGTAGCTAGATCTAACGTTTTTTCGGAGCAGTCTAGCAACAAAAAAAATCGACGCTTCATACATTTTAGCGAATTTTCAAGCACAGTTACACCATGCATCTAGCGACAGAATTGCAATTTTTATATTGTTATAGTGACTTTTTAAATATTATTTAGCTGCATTTAACAAAAGTCATCTGGCAACACTGAGCAGAGCCAGCGAGCGTCCGCGAGACTCGATTCAATTACTCACTTGCAAAACATGCCACTTTCAATCACAAAGATACTTTACGTTAGGTACCTACCTACTGTATGTTTAACAGAAAAGAGAAAAGTAGGGTACAATCTACAATTCTACAGGATGTTCGGTAAAAGATAGCTTTTTTTTAACCGCCTCCGTAGCCCAGAGGCAAAGTTTACTGACTTTACACAGGAGGTTGCGGGTTCGATTATCGGCGGGGTCAATTGTAAAACTCGGTTTGGTTGGTGGTAGGGCATTTTCTAAGCCCGCCTGGCTAGCTACCACCATCTTATCTAAGTCTTGACGCCAATAAATGTTGATATTATTGCTGTGTTCCGGCATGAAGATGAGATAGCCAGTTCCCCATTGCGTTGGGGAATCTTGGTGAGCCCGCTTCCATCTTCGGCAACGTCATCATTTACCATCAGTTGAGTGAGATGTTGTCAAGGGTTTACCAATTGTAAATAAAAAAAAATATTTTTAGAGGGAAGCTAAAAATTGTGGACTTTCCAATTCAGTTGATCGATTTATATACATAAAGATTTTAAGAAAATTGCAGAACAAAAATGTTGTTAGTTTTATGAGTAGAAGCCCCCAGATATTACACACCCAGGCAGGACACAGAGCAAAAAAAACCTGTGCGTCACACGGATGTTCTATTCTTTCATTTTTAGCTTCTCTTAGAATTCTGCCAATGTCATGTCAGTCATGGGAGTGACACTTCAGCAGATGGACGGTTTCGCGGAATTTAGATGTTTTCCTGATGATGGGCTAAGACAAAGACAATACAAATACCTACCATAGGTACCCCCAAGTTTCTATCAGCATGAGGGCTACTCTAACAGTTATTTAAAAAAAACAGTTCCAAATGTTGGTAGATGGAGTTGTCTTGACATGGTTCTCGAATTTGGAAAGCAAACGAAGTAAAGCCAAAAAAAGTAATGAGTATGTCTAGCTTACATCACATTCAAGCAATCGCCTCCTAGGCGTAATGGTTAGTCCATTCGCTTTACACCAGGAGGTCGCGGGTGCGATTCCCAATGGGTTCAACTTGTAAGACTCGTTTTGGTTGGTGGTAGGGCATTTTATAATCTCGTCTGGCCAGCTACCACCATCATATCTAAGTCTTGTCGCCAAACATCAGTGTTAACAACATTGTTGTGTTTCGGCTTGAAAATAAGATAGCCATTCTCCATTGCGTTGGGGAATCTTGGTAAGCCCGCTTCCATCTTCGGCATCATCGTCACTTACCATTAGGTGAGATAATGCCAAGGGCTTACCAATTGTGAATAAAAAAAATGTTCACGAGAAACGAAACAATAGAAGTCATATTATACAGTCAAGTTAATATGGAGCACTGAGAATCAACTTTTGCCAACTCCATCTATCGACACAGGTTGGAACCACTTTTTTTTTGGAAATCTCTCAAGGAGTATTAGCGAGCAGTGGACAAGAGTAAAGGCTAGATATCTAATTTAGGTATCTACCTAAATAAAACAGAAAACAATTGGCAAAATTAATCGCAAAAAATGCGGGCAATTTTCCACCAGTCAAGACTAACAACTTCGCGTTCTGTTTCCTTGGCCGAGTCACGCAAGCACTTTACCTATGTACTTACGACGTACTTATTAGTAAGTTATTCGTTCGTAGTTGTGTAACTAGTAATTATTGGGTAGTTAGGTAACCAAGCCGCTACTGTAGCTCTGACTGAAACACAAGTGAATTTTGAACACTATTTGACTGACCCGTTGGTCCAGTGGCAGCGCTCTTGCCTGCTGGATCGAGTGTCGTGGGTTCGATCCCCACTCATGTCCAATATTCGTGTGACGAACAGGTCATTTCCCCATTGCGTTGGGGAATCTTGGTAAGCCCACTTCCATCTTGGGCATCATCATCACTTACCATCAGGTGAGATGATGCCAAGGGCTTTCCAATTGTGAATAAAAAAAAAACGGTTGGTTTGTTCCGTGTCTGGGTGTTCAATATCTATACAGGATGTAACAGAACTGGTGTAGGACCCGTTAACTGGGGCTTCTACTGATGGTACAGAACAACTTTCCCCTAAGAAACCCATAGACAATTAAAAAAAATGTAACTCTCCATACAAAAATGCACAAAATTGGTTGATGAAGAGTTAATTTTGTTTGCGTATTCAGCAAAATCACAGAACAAAAATTGTTCAGCATGATGAGTACAAAACAGCTCCAGTTAACGGGACCTACACAAACTTTGGCGAGGCATTTGTAAAACAGTTGTCTCTGTTTTTTTCTTTACGTGTAAAGAGTCAAGACAATAACCACACTTTCGCACTTTTTCAATATTTTACGTAGTTACTTCAATTTAAAAAGAAAAATTTAGCAGATTCTCTGTAGTACTTAAAAAGAAATATCTCCATATGAAAACTATGTGCAAATTTTAAAATTTTATTAATAAACAATTCGTTTTAGACTTTTTTTAGACGTTTTAGACCTGTTTTTGGGATTTTTTTATGATCGAGTAAAGTACACACTATCGTGTAACATATTAGCACATTCCTCAGACAATATCCTTAAGTACGTCCAATATTTTTTGCAAGACCGATATTTAGTAGTAATTTAATTACCCAAAAAATTTGATCTAGCAAAAGGGTTTCTCCGCTTCTCCAAGGATGGCTGACTCTCGCGTTACGCTCGTGACCGGGTGCTGCCCGTGTGAACTTACATTTAATGATTTTTATATATAACTTTTCGTGTCATATAGTTTTCATGTTCTAATGATATAATCTGGTTTATTTCAAGTAGGTATTTAATTTTGACGTTATTAACTAATGATTGTTTATTTCTTGATTTTTCACAAATGACATTGTTATTATAATTTTTTGACTATCAGAAAGAGTGGAATTTGCACCTATTTTGAATAAATACCTTAAATCTTGAATCTTGAAGTCTCCTAGTGGCTGATGAACCTTTTTACTTTGGAGCGACGAAGGAGTGAAGGTATGTAATAGGTATTGTGATGGCAAAAAAATCGAAGATGAGATTTTGATGGGGATAGATTGCCTTACTAAGAGTAAAAAATTTACGATTATGGGTGTGTGTGGGTGTCTGTGTGTCCGTCCGGTGTTCTAGTTCCTAACTTCTGGACGAATTTGGGTTAGAGCAATTTATTTTATTTAGGTACTGGTTTCCGCTAAAAAAAAACCTACAGAAAAAAAACAACTAAAAAGATACTGGGTTTTAGAGCATCAGTGGCACAATGGCAAGGGCCGCTACCACCTACCCGGGAGGTCGTGGTTCGAGTCCTGCCACGTACCAACGTGTTTTCGTATTTCGATCTCATATGTACGTTTATCCGACGCTCTGTGAAGGAAAACATCGTGAAGAAACCTGCACACATCTACGAAGAAACTCGAAGGTTGTGGGTAATGTTGACCAACCCGCACTGGGCTAATTCAGGGTAGGCTTGGGCCCCTCGGTGGGGACGTATATATGAGCTGATGTGAGGTATAGGTTTATTTCAGGCACAGGGCGAATAAAGAAGCATAATTTTAAACAACACAAAAATCTTAATAATATTATCATCATCATATCAGCCGAAAGACGTCCACTGCTGGACAAAGGCAACCCTCTACCACAGATTACTAATTAGTTACTACGTCCTCTACGATTTCCATGACGACCGGTGCTACACTGCTCTCATCCATAGCGGCTTCCCGCGACTTTCACGAGGTCATTGGTCAACCGAGTGGGAAGCCTGCCTACGCTACGTCTTCCGGCGTGCGGTCGCCACTCGAGAACTTCACAACCCCGAGTGTTGATCCTTATTACCTGCTCAATAAAATAAACAGTCTTACAGCTACTAGTGAACTCTTGGTACGATATGAACACTATGAATTAGGCCAGGAATGTGACGTAACACGCAGCTAGATCTAGATTAGGAATAATTTATAGGCTGTTCATAATTCAATGCTAGCTTACGTTGGTTTTATCGATTGCAGTTTGTCAACATTGAAATGAAACATAATGTTAAAAAGAGTTTTTCTCAAACATGCTTGGAAATTTGAGCATTATTTTGACAACCTTATTTGAGATAAGAAAAGAAAAAGCGTCGGTGGCTCAACCGGTAACGACTCGGTCCATCTAACCAGAGGTACCGGGTTCAAATCTGGACGGCCAATGTACCAATGAGTTTTTCAAAAACTTACGTACATACTTACCGATTGCTTTAACGGTGAAGGAAAACATCGTGAGGAAACCTACACACGCCTGCGAAGAAACTCGAAGGTTGTGTGTGAAGTCGACCAACCCGCACTGGGCCCGCGTGGTCGACTAAGGCCTAATCGCCCTGATTCAGGGTAGGCTCGAGCCCCTCGGTGGGGACGTATATGAGCTGTAATGATGATTTGAGATAAATCGAAATTGGTATACTGGCCAAATACATGCGAGCAGTGGCCGGCAAAAGTTGTATGAAAATCCATTTCTGTCGTATTTAGCGGTCAAGCATTTTAATATGTAAACTCATATCTGTCGTTTAATTTAAAAATGGAACTATATTTTACTCCGAAACATGGCAACCAAGGAGGTAACTTAACAAAGGTTTTATTTAAACTTCGAACTGACTTGCAAATAGAATGCTGTTTATTGAAATGAAAACGAAGGTACACTTTGGCGCGTGAAAAATTATTTTTGTTTTTTGCTCGTTGTTTGTCATTGATTTTGAAAAGTAATTATTTTATTTATTTATTGGCCACAACTAGTCATTGATGGATTTACGTACGTGTGTCTCGGCTTCGCCTCGGTCCACATTTGCACGTTCGTCCATCATTGCCTCTTTTGCTGGCCGCTGCAGTAACGTACTATATTACTAGTTGATACTTTTGATTGTACTTTTTAATTAATATTATTAATTTTAATGGAATAAATTACAACCCAGTGCAACAGGCCTTATTGATCAGCTGATCGATGTGTATGAAGAAATAATTTTTTTTTTCGCTATTTCAGCAAAGTCGTAGAACAAAAGTGGTTCAGTATAATGAGTAGAAGCCCCAGTTATCGGGACCTACACCAACTGTAGGTATTTAGTTTAATATAGTTGTAAATCATGTCTGTATGTGCTTTTAATAAAGCTTCATCTGATCCTAATAATGCATGGACCTTTAAGTGCACTCATCGTTGTAGATCCTATTGTGATCCTAAGTGTGCAATGGAGCATCAAAATACTGGTACACTAAAATAATAAGGCAACAAATAAACTATTTCAAAGACTATTTATAGTAAATTGGTATTGATGGACGAACGTGTAAATGTTGGCCGTGCGTAGCTGAGATACACATACGTAACTCCATCAACAAGGCTTGTAATAGTACTTTCCTTAAATAATGCGCGGAAATTAAAACTAAGTAGTACCAAGGCAGAACTTTTAAATTACTTTTCAAAATCAATGACGAACAACGAACAACAATAAATTTTCACGCGCCAAAAAGTTCATTTGGTTTTTTTTATAAACAGATTTATATTTGCAAGCCAGTTTGAAATTTAAATAAAACCTTTTATAAGTTACCTCCTTGGTTGCTAAGTTTCGGTGTAAAAGATCGTTCCATTTTTAAATTATACGACAGATATGAGTTTACATAGTAATTCATTTGGCCGCTAAAACACTTCAAATATGGATTTTCATACAACTTTTGCCGGCCGCTGCTGGCATGTATTTGGCCAGCACAGCAATTTCGATTTATCTCGAAGAAAGTTGTCAAAATAATGCTCAAATTTCCAAACATGTTTGAGAAAAGTATGTTATCGTGAAATACAGAATTTATTTTGACAATCTATCAGATTTTATAATGATTAAAAGAGACAAAAAATATAATTATATTTTGATTACAATGAACCTCAAACTAAAAACTATATTATTAAAAGAAGTCCCTTTAGGCAAGGTTCCGAAGATACTGGCAGCGTTTGTGACCATTTGAATAGCTAGACAAATTCTTTGTCCGAGGTAGCTGCCAGCTCTTCGGTCTCCTGTGATGTCGACTAACCTTTTTGCTATTTCCTTAAAAAGATTTATAGCGCTAGGACCCCACGGACCAAGGGTCTCTTGGTTGTTTGTTATTATTATATTATTCATGGTAAACCATCGAAATGAGTTTATTTAATTACACAATGGACATTTGTATGTTGTTGGCATCATCTTAGTTAGATGTTTTCTAAGTACTTAGGTAAATAAAGAGTAATAGAACCAATATATTATATTCAAAAATGTAGGTAAGTAAGACAATCGTGTGATGTTTATTTACAATTAATTCAAACAGCCACCGTGCTTCCAAGTCACTACAAAGATCTGCAATCATTGGCCATTGTTTGTAATTTGTAACGTATTTCATAACATCAGCTGGGAAATTATCAAACAGGCTAAGTGCACTGAGTGCACGCGTACTGGTGCTGGTTTGTTCCACTACGCTCTACCGGCCTCTGCTCAAAAGTAGATATATCACAGCCATCTGGTTAAATCCGCCATTTGATTTAAAGGCTAGCCCGTTAATTGAATGGCGACATTGAATTGAATGACTAGGCCGAACGTAGATTGAACAAGCGTCACTGAACGTTCAACTAGTTGACATTGTAAGGTTCCCACAATACAGGGAATCCTAGTTTGGGGCCAGATAACCGGGTGTAATTTTTTAAATAAAAATATGAATAAGATACTCGTGTACCTCTTTTATTCTTGTTTTTACGTTTTGTTACATATTTTGCTCTGCAATGGCGCGCGCGGCGATTCCTCTCGGCACCGGTAGAATAACAGCGCAGTACGAAGGTCTCCCTGCTTGTAGCATTATGCTGAGTCGGGACCGGTTCGGTAAAGTGCACATAGCATGTTTTCAACCGTATCGTAGTAATATTTTACTACTTTTTTTGTGTGTTATTTGTATGTACCTGTTTTGTTATTTCTACGCTGTCTGTGTGTATTTTTGTCGAATAAATGTTATCTTATCTTATCTTACCTCCGACACTAACCGAAAGTCTTTATATACCACTAGTCTTGCAAATGACGCTTCAGCATTAGATTAAACTTACTTTAGAGTCTTAAAAAAAGTAATAAGACACTGTAAATCAGCATACATGTAACTAAATAAGGTCTTAAAACTGGAGTTTGGATTCCAACTTCAACGTGACTTATTTTATTTTATTTATCCTCAATACTTCATAGAGCCAGGTGGAACAAACCAGGTGCAGAAACCTCGGCTTGCGCGCAGTTCTAAAGGGTTAGGGTCACCAGCATTTATGTAGGACCGCGGCGCACGAGCACCTTAAATCGAAACTGTCAGTGATTCATTCGGTGCAGGGTATGATAATGATAAATAATTAATGGAGAATAACTGTAGGCGTACTTTGGACCGTGATTGTATGCTTTGATTCTAGTTTCGAGGTTGGCCAGTTAAAATATCTATACACATATGTGACGAAGTTATACTTTTTGTTTTGTTACTTCTCCTTCACAACCTTTTTCATCACTGTCCTATTTTAACTATAATATAATAAAACTGTAACGGGGCCGTGTCTGTACATGAAATATTTTTGGAAAATAATAACTGTGGTGGACATTAGTAACGAGACAGAGGCCAAAACAACAACTTTTGGAATTTTTGTCTGTCTGTCTGTCTGTCTGTCTGTATGTTCGCGCATCACGCAAAAACTACCAGGCCGATTTTGATGAAATTTTGTATGGTGGTTCCTTATAGCCCGGGTTAACATATAGGATACTTTTTATCCCGGTAAATTCAAGAGTTCCCGTGGGAAATTCAAAAGTATTTATTTATAGAATGGCTTACCACGCAAATGCGGCTTGACCTATTACAATCAAATTTTATACGTTGATACCCTTATCGCGAACTAAAACTGGGACATTGTAAATCCCAAAAAAATAAGGATTCCTGCAGGAATGCAAAAAAAATTATCTTTAGAATGGCTCAACGTAACAATATGAAACCATTACATTGGGATGGGGTGTTTTGAACATCATTGTATAGTCGGGTATTCTTTATCCAGGAAAACAAAAGAGGTCCCGTGGGAAATTATCTATCGATACTTACAATAATAAATATAGAGTACTTTTTCAACATATAAGCTACACATACCACACATTATAATCATAGCAGCAAAATGTCAATAGATGGCACTGCAGGAATAATAAAACGCGCTTAAGTTTTGTTAAAACATTAAAATATTATTTCATACTTTTGAGTGGATTTCTTTTATGTATTTTTCAGCATACGCTTTTTACACAACTCTCTGGAATTACGGCACGTAGCGATGTGTTTCATACACGAACAGATAGGTATTTTTTTGTAGATTGCAATCGTGTAAAAAAATTAAAAACACATAAATCGAGTTTAGCTTCTTTTAACAGGAGGCACAGATATGGGAACTCTTCTGACGGCAACTATTTGCGTGTGGCAGTTGCTCTCCGCCTGCAATATCAATATCTGTGAACCTCATCAATGTATTTGCGGGTCCACGGTGGAGGCAATTGGCCATCACTCACTGAGTTGCGGTCGTTGTTTGTGAAGATTCCCACGTCACCAATTCCTTAATGACCTCACTCGGAGGGCACTGGTATCGGCCAGATGGAATATTCCATCTTTGATGCAGCCACTGGGCTTGAATCGATGTGATGGCAAAAGGCCGGAGGGTTTAAACAGGTGCTATGGAAGAGAAGAACGTGCCTGCTTTGGGACTCTACTTTTTCCGCCTCACTTCTCACCCGTACGGTGCTGCTGCTCAATTTGCGGCGAGAAAGAAGCATAATAAGTACTCGGTCTTGAAGGCAAATTACTGCTTTGTGCCGCTGGTCTGTGAGATAACCGGCTGCTGAACCCTCAGAGGCATTTGCTTTCATTAAGGAGATTGGCCGTCGCCTTCGAGAGAGGAGATGTGACGTGAGGTCCTACCTGCTGCTAAAGTTGTCTATTGCCATCCAGCGCGGCAACGAGAAGTGCGTCATGGGCTACTTTGGAGCTGATACGACTCGAGGATTTAACCCATATTAATATTTTTAGGAAGTTTTATTACTAGATTGATGCAATGATTTGAATTAGTTTTTCGATAATATAGGTATATGTGTTATTTCATCATATCAGTTTATATACGTCCCCACCAAGGGGCTCGACCTGCCCTGAGTTAGGGAGATCAGGCCTTAGACGATCACGCAGGCCCATTGCGGGTTGATTGACTTCAAACATAAGCTTCGAGTTTCTTCGCAGGCGTGTGCAGGTTTCCTCACGATGTTTTTGCCACCGTAAGAGCGTCGGATAAACGTACATACCAGTATGAAATCGATATTCGTATAGATTTTGTTAAGTGGCAGCATTCGAACCACGGCCTTCCGGACAGGAGATAGTGGCCCTAACCGTTCTGCCACCGACGCTCTATATGTTATTTAAGATTTAGAAATCCTTACTTATTATTATAAATGTGAAAATGTGTTTGTTTGTTTGTTACCTATTCACACTTCAACACCTCTACCAATCTTGATGAAATTTGGCATGCAAATAGCCTGTATCACTGGAAATGAAACAGTCAACTTTATATTTGTGGAAATTATCATAGTCCGATGCAGTTCCTGAGGAAACTAAAACAATACTATTTGTTCGTTAAGTTATTTAAAATCGTAACGAAAAAATGAGTTTGTGTGATTTTTAACCCCCGACGCAAAAAAGAGGGGTGTTATAAGTTTGACCGCTATGTGTGTGTGTGTGTCTGTGTGTGTGTCTGTGTGTGTGTCTGTGTGTCTGTCTGTGTGTCTGTCTGTGGCACCGTAGCTCTCAAACGGGTTAACCGATTTGGATGCGGTTTTTTTTATTTACAAGCAGGTTTTTTGGCGATGGTTCTTAGATACGTTTTATCAAAATCGGTTCAGCCGTTTCAAGGTCATCAGCTCTTTTGTTAGCTGCGGTAGGGTTCTTAGACTCTTAATGTGTATTTACTTTACTTTCAAACATACATGTGACCAAAAACTTGAAACACTCATGTATGCTTAATAACTATGCAGAATTATGGAACTCTTGGTCTGATGCTGCAGCCAGGATATCCAGAACACTAGCACACTCTTAAAAAAATAATAGCAGATATGTCGTGTTTGGACTCGTTTTGATCAGTATTTGATTCTGCATACAATGCAATGGTGGCAACACGGTGAGCTGATGCTGCGGCCAGGATATCCAGCACACTAGTACACTCTTAAAAAAATAATAGCAGATATGTCGTGTTTGGACTCGTTTTGATCAGTATTTGATTCTGCATACAATGCAATGGTGGCAACACGGTGAGCTGATGTTGTTAAAATCCGTTAAATTTTTGACATACCTACGTACCTGAAACTATGACTAACTGTGAACTAAATATTATTGAGATAAACCTTCGCTTTGATTTCTTATATAAACCCCCGACGCAAAAAGAGGGGTGTTATAAGTTTGACGCCAATTTCTGTGTCTTTGTGTCTGTTTGTCTGTGGCATCGCAACTCTCGAACGGATGGACCGATTTTGATGCGGTTTTTTTTACGTGAAACAAGTTTCCTTGCGGTGGTTCTTAGCTATAATCGATAAAGATCTGTTCAGCCGTTTGAGGGTTATCAGCTCTTATCTAGGTGACTAAGGGATCTGGGCAACTTATACAGGTCTGATCGATTCAAAATTTGGTGCCCTGTTAATGTAAAAATATTGCAAAACCATGATAACCTTGAACTGTTGATGCAGCATCTCCTAGAATCTACAGAATACCCAACTCCTCAAAAACTTTCAGTAGAAGTATCGTGTTTGGGCTCAAAAAAAATATTCAAAACAATTTATTTCAAATAGGTGTTACACACACTTTTAAATAGAATTAGAATAGAAATTATTAGAATAGTCTCAATGAATAGGTGTTAGATATAATATGGTAACCTTGACCTGATGCTGCAGCATCTCCTGGAATCTGCTGAAGCAGCGGTTAAAAAAGTAAAAAACTTCCATGGGTCCATGGATTTGAAGTTTAGAGTTATAACACATTTAATTGCAGCTTCAAACAAGGGAGGTGAGCAACTTCCACAGCCTTGATCGATTCAAAATAGGCTAGATTTTGTGTCGCAGTATCGTGTTTCGTCCCGGAAACTATTTGTATGAATGTGGGGGTAGAGTTTCGATTGTATGTAATAGTTATGTAAAGTTTAAAAAGCACGAAATAAAAATTAAATTAAAAATTTAAAAAACCCCCGACAAAAACCTCTAAAAAGTAAACAATAATATGTATTGACCCTTTGAGTTTAATTTAAGTAGTAATATTTTGATCCAAGAGTCGTCGCGTAGGGGGACCGCTAAATAAATAAAATAAAAACAGAATACAACTGATTTACTTTACTACAACTAATTAGTAATAACTTCACAACTTAGCGGTCCCCCTACGCGACGACTCTTGGATCAAAATATTACTACTTAAATTAAACTCAAAGGGTCAATACATATTATTGTTTACTTTTTAGAGGTTTTTGTCGGGGGTTTTTTAAATTTTTAATTTTTAGCACAGAGATGAGGTGGAAAATGATATAATTTACTAATAAGTATATCCTGACATAGTTGCCACGGGATCTGTGGACAACTAATTTCTACGCTCGCGCACGTCGGTGGCGTCGCAACGGATTTAACTTATTTTTTGTATAGAATTTGTTGAGGGGGTGGGAAGTGACAAAGACTGCTATTCCGAATAGCCCGATATAGTTCCTGAGGTACCTGGAGAAAACTCATGTCCACGCTTGCGAGCTGATTGCGGCTCGCGCACCACTCACCCTCAAAAACAGACATAAAAGCTATGTCCAGGCGGGCGAAGCCGCGGGCAAAAGCTAGTATTCAATATTTTCATTTATTTTTATCTTATTATATCAAAAGCACTGGGCCCGCATGGTCGACTAAGGCCCGATCGCCCTAATTCAGGGTAAGCTCGAGCCCCTCGGTGGGGACGTATATGAGCTGATATCATCATCAAATCAAAAGTGTTGGTGGCAAAACCATATTTTTTTACAAGTTTTATTTAACTTGCAATGTATGTATGTTTGTTCGGGCGGAAACTTGCAACTCTATTTTGAAGCAGATATCTTCAACCGATTGAGCTAAAATTTTGAACACACGTTCAGTTTAGATGACAATACATAGTTAACTGTGTAACGTCATTGTAAATCCAACATGGCGGCACACCCAAGATGGCGGACTAGTTAATTTTAATGCACTCCTCATCATATCAGCCAAAAATCGTCCACTGCTGGACAAAGGCCTCCCCCAACGATTTCCGCGACGACCGGTCCTGCGCTGCCCGCATCCATCGGCTTCCCGCCATCTTCACCAGTTCGTCGGTCCACCGCGTGGGAGGCCTGCCTACGCTACGTTCTCCGGTGCGCGGTCGCCACTCGAGAACTTTACTACCCCATCGGCCATCTGTTCTACGAGCTATGTGCCCTGCCCACTGCCACTTCAGTTTAGCGATTCTGTGAGTTATGTCGGTTACTTTAGTTCTCCTGCGGATCTCCTCGTTTCTGATTCGATCACGCAGAGAAACTCCGAGCATAGCACGCTCCATTGCCCTTTGGGTGACCTTGAGCCTTCTTATGAGGCTTATAATGCACTCCTACAATATGGGTATCAAATAAAAGGGTTTGCTGAGAAGAATACGAAATAATTTAAACATTTTCAAATAAAACCTTGTAACTAAAAGTTTTTAGGTCTTTTGAAATTTATTATTTAATTAGTTGAACCCTACCCCCTCCCTAGTCCTCTCCAAGTCTTCTTAATTTACTCGTGTAAACTTAGACGCGGTAATACCAGGGCGACTGAAAGTAGGTTACTGAATACGGTTTTGTCTGTATGTCTGTCTGTTTGAACGCGCATCACTTAAAAATCTCTTGACGGTTTTTGACGAAACTTTCTATATAGTGATAGCTTATATCCCGGAATAACATAGTAAAAAAATTCGAAAATTGACAGAGAAATATTAAACCAGCAACAAAAGTGATGACAGTGACCGCGGGTGATGCTAAGTGCAACACCAGGTAATCGCCGTCTATCCCTTGAAGAGCACAGTTAATTGTGCCACACGATAAGAGAGAGAGAGAGAGAGAGCAACAAAAAACTTTGGTATGTACAAAGTATATCTGAGAGGTCCATTACAACTGGATGTTACCAAGATTCCTCAACGCAATAAAACTGGATATCTTATCTTTACGCAATATTATTAAAGATCATAAAAAACAGCCAAGTACGAGTCGGAATCCCACGCACTGAAGGTTCCGTACCACATCTATGCAGGGTGACTTCGGGTAATTCTAATAATCGGGGAACTCCAATAACTACTAATTTCTACCAAACGTGGCAATATTTCTTGCTCTGGAAACACTTGCCTAGATGCCATCTTAATCCTCTATCCTGCGTCAGTTGACTCAGGTCGCTACTTGTGAGTGTGCATGTCTGGCGTCATATTTTCTTATTTTGTCATATTTGCTCTTCATTTTTGATTTGCGGATTTGACCGAACTTCCGTAACTCAGAACTTTATTAAGTTAATAAATTGGTTCCTTTTGCCTGAGATAGATTATCGATTTTAGCGCACCAATGAGTAGTTTCTGACCACTTTACATTATTATTTTTGTTTTTTCGGAGTTGACCGAGGAAGGGAATTCCGAATCAAATTTAACTCGGAATTACCCGATATTGCTTTGCATCGAGATTGTCAGTGGTTCTCAATCCAATCATATAAAAGTTTTATTTGAATACATGGATTTATTTATAAATCTAGATTTCATTTTATTTACACGATAAAGTTAAGTCAAAATAAGGATTAATATTTTTATTTCTTGAAATGTATTTCTAATAAGTAATTAGCCCATTAGAATTAGTAATTAATTTAATGATAGTTCATATCAAAATCATATACAAACCTTATTAAAACAAACTAGCTGAATGGGCCTTGTATAGTTTTTTCACTTTGGTACATACGATTATCTACACTAATTCCACATAAAATAAATAAAACTGCGTTTTTTTCACATTATTTTTTATCTGAAGTATGTCCTCTAAAAAGCTCAAAACTTTACTTAGTTAAAATTAATTTGTTTTCGGATCGGATCGGATCGGATAAAAAAAAGATAGAACGCGTAAATTTAGTTTGGTCCTGTCAAATAAGCTAAATCGTGTAACATCGAATCGAGAACAATGTTAATTGTTTTATTTCACTTTGTAAGACGACCCTCAAATCTGGAAATCCGGAGAAGTTTATCCATACTATTGACAACGTTATGACATAATTGCCGGAAAAAACTCTACCTATTCTGATCTATGTGATGATAAAAGCAAATTTAAAAGTTTGAGCACCACGTACCCTACGCGGGTAATTCCGAAATACAAGTTACAGAAAAATATTTTTAGCATATTCCATGCGAAAAATCAAGAATATTTTAAGTGGAGGTCAAATCTGAATGAAAATGTAATATGGATCTTAAGCTGAACGAAATAAAAACCCACATTTATGCATCACTCGGAATTACCCAACATATTTCGGAGTTGCACTTATATAAAGAAAAAAAAAGTTTTTTTTTCAACAGCTGTATTTGCGAATTCTGACCATTATTTTAGGATAGTTTTAAAATGAAAACTTTAGGCTATATATTGAAGAACACGAAAAAACTTAATTTGGTAGTATAGACTACACCGATTTTGAATAGTAATTCAATATATAAACATCACGTCAACTCGTCAAAAAACCTTTCGCAAATACCCGAAGTCACCCCATTTCAAACAAAAGACATCAACGCGAGCGACAGTAAAATGTTTTTTTTGTACTCTTTTTAATTTGTTATGTTTTGTTTGATATTATGTATGAGTGTAATAATATGTGTGTGATTGCAGCGACAAATAAACGTGTCATCTATCTATCTATCTATCTATCCATCCATCCATTGTTCGTGTTTTCAACAGTGGATGATAATTATAATAACATTTCTATTTTTTATCAAAACTGTAGAGGACTTATAACAAAACTACACACACTTTTTATGAACATACTTTCCCATAATTATGATTTAATTATATTAACTGAGACTTGGCTTACTCCTAGCATATTTGACAGTGAAATAATCGATTCCCGTTATCATTTATACCGTCACGATAGGAACAGAGCTGCGAGCGGGCGGCGGGACGGCGGCGGGGTGCTTGTGGCCGTGCGTCGGGAGCTGGCGGCCGTCCCGTGCTCGCTGCCGCCGGACGTTATGCCTATGCAACTGCCGTTGCCAAGTGTTGACCACGTGTTACTTCAGTTACGTGTAGGTACTAATTCCTTTATTATTGGTGGAGTTTACATTCCGCCAAAACAGAATAGTGAGGTATATTTATCGTACTTTAACTACCTACAGGACATGTTATTAAACTCGGACTGCTCGATTTACTTACTGGGTGACTATAATCTGCCGACGCTGGATTGGTGTAATAATGGCAATTACATGGAACCAATAATTTCTAGGGATACATGTAGTTCTAGTAGACATCTGATTAACTTATTATCACTCCTTAATTGTTTTCAAATTAACTGTTTTAGGAATAAAAATGGTCGAATATTAGATTTGATTTTAACAAATGTCTCAAATGGTAATGTCGTGCTTTCACCTCCCCTTGTTCCTCCTGATGAAATTTATCCAACCTTTTGTGTTACGACTCCTTATAGTAATATACAAACGACTGTAAAAGGGAAAAAATATTCTAGATATTGTTTTAAAAAAGCTGATTATTCCGTCATTAATAATGAACTGTTAAAAATCTACTGGAAAGAACTTTTTTATAATAAATCTGTTGAGGAAGCAGTTTCACTATTCTATGAAACTATCTATGGCTTTATACGTAGTTATGTCTCTCTTAAAAGTATTAATTCGGATAGTTATCCTGTATGGTTTAATTATAATTTGATTAAATTATGTAAACAGAAAGGTAGGGCTTGGATTAAGTGGAAAAAATTTAGAAATTTATCTGATTATGAAATCTTTTCTACTTTAAGGAAACGATTTAAGAAAAATGTAGATGCACGTTATAAGCAATATATGAACCAAGTAGAAGAAAGTATAAAAAACCATATTAAATACTTTTGGACATATGTAAGTAGTCGTAAGAAAGGTCCCGCCATACCTGATAGTGTTATGTATCGTGATCAAATATTCACCGATCCTGTTGATATTTGTAATCAATTTTCATTTTTCTTTAAATCTGTTTTCGAACCATCAGAGGTCAGTAAAAGTCTTGACATAAATAATATTGTAATTAATGATATAAACTACACTAATAATACACTAATCAATAATGTTACATTTTTCTTAGAAGAAATACATAAAGAGTTACTTAAGCTAGATATCTCTAAGGGTTCGGGAACGGATAACGTGCCTCCATATTTTTTAAAAGCAACTGCTGATTCAATCTGTAAACCCCTTTATTATATTTTTAATATGTGCCTTAAAGATGGTGTTTTCCCAAGTATTTGGAAATCAGCTCGTATCGTCCCAGTTCACAAAACTGGTGCAAAAGAGGACGTAGAGAATTATCGTCCAATTTCAATTTTGCCGACCCTGACGAAGGTATTTGAAAGGCTTATGCATAATAATATTTACCCTGTTCTTCATGCTGTTATTATATCACAACAACACGGCTTTGTTCAACGACGATCCACTATTAGCAATCTAGTGGTTTCTTTGAAAATCTTGTACGACACGTCTCTTTGAAAATCTTGATTCCAATAAACAAACTGATAGCGTTTATACAGACTTTCGCAAGGCCTTCGACAGAGTTGATCATAAGCTGTTATTGGAAAAAATTGCATTTAACGGTATAAGAGGTAATCTCTGGCGATGGTTCAAATCTTATGTTACTAATCGAACACAAAAAGTGGTCATTAATGGTTAAGAATCAGACTGTGTCAATATCAGCTCAGGCGTGCCTCAAGGTTCAATTTTAGGTCCGCTTCTCTTTATTTTATACATTAACGATATTAATACATGTTTTAAACATTGTGATTTCTTACTTTATGCGGATGACCTGAAGGTATATCATACTATTGTAGGCCACAATGATCAAATTAATTTTCAATCTGACCTAGATCGCCTCACTTCTTATTGTGATACTAATAAGCTATGTCTCAGTATTAATAAATGCAAATCAATTACATTTACGAAGAAGAAAAAAATTCACACTTTTAATTACTCCCTTTGTAACACTACATTGGAAAAGGTTCAATCTATTAGGGATCTTGGTGTAATACTGGATGGTAAACTTACGCTAGATTTACATGTTGAAAATATTGTCAATAAATCATATAAAATGTATGGTTTCGTGATGAGGGCCAGTGCAAACTTTAAACAAGCATCCACTTTTCTTTATCTATACAAAACAGTTGTTCGTTCTCAGCTCGAGTATGCGGTACAAGTATGGAACCCTTATTACAGTAAATATATAAATGGTATTGAAATGGTTCAGAAAAAGTATTTACGTTCAATGCATTACAAATGTTACCGTAATCGATTAACTTATCAACAGCTATTGAATAAATATAATTTATTAGATTTGCAAAGTAGGCGATTGCAGTTGGAAGCAATGTTTTTGTATGATATTTGTCATAACAGATTTGATTGTATACCATTAACCAACAGTTTACGTTACAAAACCCCAGTTAAAGTATATAATCGATCAATTCGTATACATAAATTATTCTCAACATCATTTTGTCGTACTAATTCTGGAAATAGGACTCCACTTTATCGATGTGTGCATACATATAATAATAAATTTAACAATATTGACATTTTTGCTTTACCAGTATATAAGTACAAGAATAATATCTTAGATGCTTTAAAAAGTTAAAATAAATAAAAGTAAGTTTGAGTATTATATTATGTAAGTAAACCTAAAGATAGTTGCTTTTGTTTTGTTTAAAATTTAGCAATAGTTAGCAAATAGTATTGTGTAATAACTTCCTTTTAATTTCGTTTTGTAATTTCCATTCCTTATTTTTTTTAACTGTGGTCAACGTCGTTGGTTACATAATAAGTAACACTTAAGATACGTTGGTACTTTAATATTTTATTATGTAACTGTTTGTTTAATCCTTAATTTTAAAAAAAAATCCATCCATCCATCCATCCATCCATCCATCCGTCCGTCCGTCCGTCCGTCCATCCATCCGTCCATCCGTCCATCCGTCCATCCGTCCATCCGTCCATCCGTCCATCCGTCCATCCGTCCATCCGTCCATCCGTCCGTCCGTCCGTCCGTCCGTCCGTCCGTCCGTCCGTCCGTCCGTCCGTCCGTCCGTCCATCCGTCCATCCGTCCATCCGTCCATCCGTCCATCCGTCCATCCGTCCATCCGTCCATCCGTCCATCCGTCCGTCCGTCCGTCCGTCCGTCCGTCCGTCCGTCCGTCCGTCCGTCCGTCCGTCCGTCCATCCGTCCATCCGTCCATCCGTCCATCCGTCCATCCGTCCATCCGTCCATCCGTCCATCCATCCATCCATCCATCCATCCATCCATCCATCCATCCATCCATCCATCCATCCATCCATCCATCCATCCATCCATCCATCCATCCATCCATCCATCCATCCATCCATCCATCCATCCATCTATCTATCTATCCATCTATCTATCTATCTATCTATCTATCTATCTATCTATCTATCTATCTATCTATCTATCTATCTATCTTTTTAGTTCAGTTCGGACTCCTCAGCCCGAGTACTACTCAGATTTGGCCGGTTTTTATTATTTATTGTTTAAGGTACTTTATGATTAGTACCACTTTAATCACACCAGCTTGTATGTTTAGCCATTTTGTCGGTAGAGCAATTAAAAAAGCCTTTGAAAAAATAATTTTCTTGTTCCCTTATTTTTTATTATTAGTTAGTAAATCTCCCATATTCTGTGAAAAATTTAGCATGGCTACATATTACACTTCAAAATATACATCCTCTGAAAAGTCGGATAGACGAACGGACGGACGGACAGACAGCGTAGGGTAGCGACAGGGTTCCGTTACCTGGTACAAACACTATAAAGTCGGATAGACGAACGGACGGACGGACAGACAGCGTAGGGTAGCGACAGGGTTCCGTTACCTGGTACAAACACTATAAAGTCGGATAGACGAACGGACGGACGGACAGACAGCGTAGGGTAGCGACAGGGTTCCGTTACCTGGTACAAACACTATAAAGTCGGATAGACGAACGGACGGACGGACAGACAGCGTAGGGTAGCGACAGGGTTCCGTTACCTGGTACAAACACTATAAAGTCGGATAGACGAACGGACGGACGGACAGACAGCGTAGGGTAGCGACAGGGTTCCGTTACCTGGTACAAACACTATAAAGTCGGATAGACGAACGGACGGACGGACAGACAGCGTAGGGTAGCGACAGGGTTCCGTTACCTGGTACAAACACTATAAAGTCGGATAGACGAACGGACGGACGGACAGACAGCGTAGGGTAGCGACAGGGTTCCGTTACCTGGTACAAACACTATAAAGTCGGATAGACGAACGGACGGACGGACAGACAGCGTAGGGTAGCGACAGGGTTCCGTTACCTGGTACAAACACTATAAAGTCGGATAGACGAACGGACGGACGGACAGACAGCGTAGGGTAGCGACAGGGTTCCGTTACCTGGTACAAACACTATAAAGTCGGATAGACGAACGGACGGACGGACAGACAGCGTAGGGTAGCGACAGGGTTCCGTTACCTGGTACAAACACTATAAAACCCTAAAAGTGTTTGTATATGTGTGTGTTAACGTAACCTATGTATGGCCGTATCCTCGATTTGCAAATAAACTGTTGGACGGATTTTGATGAAATTTTGTACAGAGATTTTCAACCGTTTAGATTATTTATTTTACACATAGAAGGATACCTCCATAAAAAAATATGAACACCGAAGAAACACGATGGGTTATGTCAAGACGAAATTCTATACTTCTGTCTGAAGAGTGAAAACCCAAAGACATTTATGGCTTTGGTTAAAAAAAAAACTAACTTCAACGAGCATTAAATAATGAAGGATGCAGTTTGTTTGGATTCAGAAAAAATACAGGAAATAGACAAAGACTGAAGTATTGATGACACGTTAAGTTCGAACGCATCAATTGTCAATGTCGTTCGAGAACTACTTGACAAAAGAAATCGAGTTCTTTGCGAAAAGTTTTAAAGAACTTTATAAAACTACTAGCTGTTTCCCGCGGCTTCACCCACGTGGACCACGTTTCTATGACTTTTCGAGGGTGCGCAGTGCGCGAGCCGCAAGCGGCTCGCGAGCGTGGTAAAAAGTAGCCTATGTCTTAATCCAGGTCCTAATCTGTCTACCTAGCAAATTTCAGCCAAATCCGTTCAGTAGTTTTTGCGGGAAAGCGTAACAGACAGACAGAGTTACTTTCGCATTTATAATATTAGTAGGGATTTGGAACGAACACATTCTACTTAGGGAGCAACACACATACGATCCAGATTGTCAGAGTGAGACAGAAAACAAAGCGCTTTTAGAAACTGGGCTATTAGCTTCTCTGTGAGGGGTTCTGGTGCTAGCCGAAGTAGCATACCATGGGCGTGTAAAGACGATTTACTGCCCTGATGCCTGATTATTGTGTTAAGGCACCTGCGTCACTAAAATTAGCGACTAAATTCACGATGTTTCGAACATCGAACGAAATAGCTTGGAATAAAGCTTTTATCAGCTCGTACTGCAACATGGCTGTTACTTCAATTGCTGCGGACGAATCGTGCGAAAATTGTGGTTTTTAATTCGTTATATATTTATAACGAATTAAAATGAGAATTTCCAAAAAGTAAGAAATCAAAATCATTTTTCATTGTTTCGTTAAGAAGTTTATAAATAAAATAATAATAAAATAAACATTTAGTTTATTAACAAATTATCATAATGTTTCGATTAAAATTGCAGCAGTTCTATGGTTACAACTAGAAAAAAGGATGCATTGGGATATTTTGTTCTATAATTCTGGGTATTAAATTATACCAGGAAATCAAAATCACCGCGTGTTGGTCGTGGTACACCTCGTCAGTTCACCTATGTGAACCACGAACAAAAAAATGTGTTCATATATATAAACTAATAATTCCACATATCCTGTATATTACAAAACAATAATTTCTTTCAATAATAAATCCTTAATTGAAGTAAATAATAGTTACAAAGTTGGTCGTTGGCGGCGGTATAAGCCTTAAGACGTTTAACTAGGTCGAGAACTGCTGGAATAGTTAATTTTCCTAAAAACTAAATTAGATCTTATCAAGTATGACGAGGATATCCGTTTTTATGGCAAGTTTTCATAGTGGGCTGAAAAATCTCGTCTTTTTAAAAAAAAACTTGATTAGTGACGGGCCCTTAGAGTCGTAATACGGTAACACTACCCGGACCCCTTAAGAGCGTATTGACGAAATCGTTTCCCATACAATATTTAAATTAAAAGTTCCTAAAAATGGATGGGCCAATTCTAAAAAAACTTTATACACATAAGCAAGATATTAAAGTTTAGTTAATGGATAGATACCATTTTCGAAAACTTTATTCTAAAAAAGATTAGAGAATTTTTAGATAACTATTGTCCTTAAACTACTATAATTTAGTGACAACACACTTTTAATAAAATTAAATCTATCTACAAACACAGTATATATATTAGTACTCTACAAACTAGAATTCCGTGACTTGCTTATGTGTATAAAGTTTCATTAGAATTGGCCCATCCATATTCAAGAAGTACCTAATAATTTTAAATTTGTATGAAAAACGAGAAACAGAAACGAGGAGATCCGTTGGAGAACCAAAGTAACCGAAATAGCTCTCAGAATTGCTAAACTTAAGTGGCAGTGGGCGGGGCACATTGCTCGTAGAACAGATGGCCGTTGGGGCAGTAAATTTCTCGAGTGGCTACCACGCACCGGAAAGCGTAGTATAGGCAGGCCTCCCACTCGGTGGACCGATGACCTGGTGAAGGTCGCGGGAAGCCGCTGGATGCGGGCAGCGCAGAACTGGTCGTCGTGGAGATCCTTAAGGGAGGCCTATGTCCAGCAGTGGACGTCCTTCGGCTGATATGATGATGATGATGAGAAACGATTCTGTGATACCTACTATCTTAAGCCTAGTCCGAAAATGACGCTACTCAGAAAATGTTAGACGCTCCGACACGAAGGTATTCTCCATGTGACGTGTATTTTATTTAATTGACTTGGGAAAATCTTACAAACATGTAGCGTTCTGCAAGACATAGGTATTGCAACAGACCAATGCAATGTCGGATGTATGTGGCAGGCAAATTGTATGATTAGGCGTTTTACATACGGTCAGGCAAATTGTATGATTCGTCCGTATGTAAACGGTCAGGCAAAATGTAAAATGCTGTACGCCGATTTAGGTAATTTGTAATAATTCGTCCGTATGTAAACGGTCAGGCAAAATGTAAAATTCTGTACGCAGATTGTAAAATGCCGAGCCAGGCAAATTGTAATAATTCGTCCGTATATAAACGATGAATGCCGAGCCAGGTAAATTGTCAAAATGCCGTACGGCAGATTGTAAATGCGTTTGCGAAGCGAGCGATGTTAGGTTCGGTCAGTTTTGATTGATTTAACTGTCAAAGAGCCTCGCCCTCGCCAATAATTAATTAATCCCTACTTAATATTATAAATGTGAAAGTAACTCTGTCTGTCTGTTACGCTTTCCCGCAAAAACTACTGAACGGATTTGGCTGAAATTTGGTAAGTAGACAGATTAGGACCGGGATTCAGACATAGGCTACTTTTTACCACCCTCGCGAGCCGCTTGCGGCTCGCGCACTGCGCACCCTCGAAAAGTCATAGAAACGTTGTCCACGCGGGTGAAACCGCGGGAAACAGCTAGTTATATATAATTATATAAAAAATTTGCCTTACATTTGCTTGACCGTATGTATAATGACGAATTATACAGTATGCCTGCGACATGTATATCGTGATTATAAAACACCTTATTCACGACAATTCTTTGAAATATGAATGATATAAAAACTCTGCTATAATTCTTGTAACCATTATTCCTTGCTGGCATTATTATAAATTAAAAGGAATGTTACACACAATGCTTTATTTATTTTATATCTTAAGATTCCAATGTAGTAGGAAGGTATTTACGTAATGTACTTGTAGGTACCTAGTACTTACGAAGTAACTATTTAGTAATCTGTGCTAGTACGTCATCTTAGATTGTTATTATTTTCAACCGACTTCAAAAAGGAGGAGGTTCTATGTTCTTTTGTTTAAAATTTTTTATGTATGTTCACCGACTGCTATGTCAAATTTTCAAAATTATGCACCCGAGGTGGTCCCATTGTCACAAAGTCAGGATCTGATGATGGAATCCCAGGGAAATCGAGGGCATGATTACCAGACGCAAAACTTAAATATCTTTATAAAATACATAAAACACGTAATACGTGCCTATAAAAATTGAGGGTTGATGAGCTGATTATGGAAGGTACAACTCCTTAACAGTTAAGAGTTGGAGGATAATTCTTTAAAAGTTATATGTAGATACATAGGTACGTATAGACCGATAGTTGTATTCTTTCAGGTTATTCAGCTGAGCTGATAATATAAGGTTTGTCTCCTTAACTTTCATGCTGCTGAAATGATGATGGAAGCCCCTGGACTCTGTATCGGTTAATGAAACACATGCATTATGATAATATGATGATTCCTATTGTCGAGTAGGTGATTGGGTTTATCGTTGGTAAATAGATAGCATTATCACTAAAAATTTAAATTAAATGTTTAAAAAACTAATAAGACTTCAAAAAATAGTTCACTCAAAAGTATGAAGTAATATTTTTATAAATGAATACACGCAATTAACCAGAAATTACGAAATCAAAGCTAGGTACGAATCAAATTAGGGGACTATAATTTTTTTTGAGGTCGGTGCCAGCAAATCATCGAATCTAAAATATTTGATAGGTAAGTAGCTGTGTGCTGGTACCGATTACCGATCTCAAAAAAAATTTGGCAGCCTAATTTGATTCATACCTACCTTCAGTGACTTATATATTACTGGCGTAAGGACCCGGCCAACGCGCGCGACTATTGCTCCCAGCGAATTGGTGCGAAATTCGAAAGTTTCGCACACTCACGACTCAGTCGTCTGCGGGAAATTGTACAGTGCGGTGGAAAGATACTCCATATAAAAATGCCTTATTGTGTTGTTAGAGGCTGTAAAAATCATAAAAGAAACATGGAATGTCGTATCATCGTTAAGTAACCTTACATTGTATTTTTTCTTGTAAACAAAATTAAATAAACGAATTTTTAAAGCGACAATTCTATCAAGGTTCTTTTAGCGCGGCATGTCAGTCAACTCTTGCCCACGCTAGTTCGTACGAGTAATGTCAGACGGCGCTACTTTTTGCTTGTATGAAGTAAATCTTAGTAAAATATAGAGACGGGTGGATCCTTCTGTCCAAATCTGTGCCTACCTTTGATTTCGTTATTGTTAGTTAATTTCGTGTATTCATATATAAAAGTAAAAAAGTCTAAAGTCTTTGACCAGTGTGTGTTGCCAGTGATGACTTACGGAACTGAGACATGGTCGCTTACTATGGGCCTCATAAGAAGGCTCAAGGTCACCCAAAGGGCAATGGAGCGTGCTATGCTCGGAGTTTCTCTGCGTGATCGAATCAGAAACGAGGAGATCCGCAGGAGAACTAAAGTAACCGACATAGCTCACAGAATCGCTAAACTGAAGTGGCAGTGGGCAGGGCACATAGCTCGTAGAACAGATGGCAGATGGGGCAGTAAAGTTCTCGAGTGGCGACCGCGCACCGGAAAACGTAGCGTAGGCAGGCCTCCCACGCGGTGGACCGATGACCTGGTGAAGGTCGCGGGAAGCCGATGGATGCGGGCAGCGCAGGACCGGTCGTCGTGGAAATCCTTGGGGGAGGCCTTTGTCCAGCAGTGGACGATTTGTGGCTGATATGATGATGATGATATATAAAAATATTATTTCATACTTTTGAGGTTTTTATTTCTTTTAACCTTTTATTTATATTTTCGCCGTTTGCTCGCGACTTCGCCCGCGTACATCGCGTTTGCTCGCGACTTCGCCCGCGTACATCGGCTCGCGACTTCGCCCGCGTACATCGCGTTTGCTCGCGACTTCGCCCGCGTACAGCGCGTTTTTTTGCCGTTTCCGTGGCGGGAATTTCTTAAAATACTTTCTTAGCTAATGTTCACGTCATAATTGCTATCTTTATGGATCGAGATGGCACCAAATACAAATTTAAACACCTATTAGGATAACGCGGGTCTCATACCATACCTCAAAAGGTTAAAATTGAACCCTTAAAGGATCACTTGTGTGGCTGTCTGTCCATCCGTCTGATACAGCCGATTTGCTCCGATACTACTGGTCCGATTGAATTTAAATTTGGCACACATATCGATTTCCAAGGTTTTCCATGTCCGCTATGTTAAATTTCAAAATCGATGCCATTTTCGTTATTAACGTCCGAAAAAACCATGAAAACGACACCCATCCATATAGATATTTAGAAATTTCAACCCCATCGCACCCCAACAGGTGATGATGGTATTTTACGTCCGCCACGTTGGACTTTAAAATCGTTGTTGTTTTCGTAATCAGAGACCTGATAAACCATACAAATGATACCCATGTTTATTTTCAGACTTTATCACCCTTTTCCCCCTATTAGGATCCTATTAGGGGTTGAATTCTGAAAAATCCTGAGATTCCCGCGGTCCCCTATACGACGACTCTTAGATCAAAATATAACTACTTATATTAAACTTAAAGAGCCAAGACATATTGTTTTCTACTTTTTAGCGGTTTTTTGTCGAGGGTTTTTAAAATTTTTAATTTAAGTTTTATTACTTTTTGTTTGTTTTTGAGATTGTCATAATACCTTCATTCCTTCCCATCCTGTCTGTTTTTCCACATTCCTCGTTTATTTATTTTTATAATACACATATTCAGTTGTTGGTGGCTAATCCTATTTAATTTGTTTTGTTGGGCCCTGCCCTTCCTTCCCTATTTTTCATCTCGTGCGAGCGACGACGGCACAGACTGAGGGTGCTTACCAGCCACAGCTTAATCCAGTGCTGAATCCATATACATATACCCATACCTACCTACCAAATTTACCAAAATTTTATCAGCCTCACAAACATCCATACTTTCGCGTTTATGATTTAGTGTGATTAGTAAAATGAGACATCATCATCATCATATCAGCCGAAGACGTCTACTGCTGGACAAGACCTTGGCAAAGTATATAATATTAGTACTAACATACAGTATGGACACTCCCTGCCGCTCTCTAGATTGCCACCTCATCCCCTCGTCACTCAGATTGATACAGATTGGTGACAGTGTGGTTGTCGAACTTATAGGATTTTGCCGCCATTTTGTTTGTTTCGTCATTATTTTTCGAAATGTCGTTTCTGGCCCGTTGTATGAAGTGTCCAGGGTGTGCCCATGGTCACACACAAGACCCCGAAACGCAGCTGCGTCCGCGCACTCCGTTTGCGCTCGATTGCCGTTAACTAGTGTCAAACGGGCTAACGAGACAATTGAACCGCGGCTCGAGTGACGAACAACAAGGCTGTTGTCCTAACTGTTGACAAAGCAAAAGACGTATCTACTAAATCAACAAGGGACTTTTGTCATTCATAAATTAATATAAGGTTATTCTATATAAGGTGTAACAAAATTAGCTGAAACTATTTTAACTGGTGCTTCTACCCATGAAACTGAAAAACTTTCCACATGGAACTCATAGTCAAAACGCAAAAAAATTTGGCTCTCCCAGACTAACTCGATCAGCTGATCAGCCAACTTAGTATGGGAAGTTCAAAACTTTTTTGAGATTTGACTATGGGTTTCATGGGGAAAGTTGTTCAGTTTCATGGGTAGAAGCACCAGTTAAAATAGTTCCAGCTAATTTGGTTAGACCTTATATATATAAATACCTAAAAATCCGGCCAAGTGCGAGTCGGACTCGCGCAAATTAGGGTTCCGTAATTTTTTAAAAAACCTAACTACTCCGGGAGTGCCATCAGAAGTGAAAAGATTTTGTA
Source organism: Coleophora flavipennella (assembly GCA_947284805.1). Lineage (NCBI taxonomy): Eukaryota > Metazoa > Arthropoda > Insecta > Lepidoptera > Coleophoridae > Coleophora > Coleophora flavipennella. Next base: position 1,815,125 of record OX369275.1, read on the forward strand.
AGTTTTGACCCTCCGAGTGTTCCTGGCGGTGTCGGTTACATTACAGGTTAAAATGTCGTGAGTACAATAGTTTTTTCCCATCTCAAAAAATGCTCACCGCGCCTGAAGAAGTTTTCACTTCACTCAAACAACATTGTTTTGCAGTTGGTAACAGAATATTTTGTATGGAAAATCTGTGAAACTTTTACAAATCCAAATGCACATCTATGCAATTATTAAAAAAATAAAAAGGGTAAAGTAGGTTAAGTTGGTCGACTATTACACCGGCCTCCAAAGCCATGACAGTTTTCCTTTTAAATAGATTACATTTCCTGCAATTTATATTTTTTTCAGATGTCCTGAAGTCGCTCGAAAGCAAAAATTGACTGATATGTATAAAAACTCCGAAAAATATTTTCGTGAACTGACTGTAGATTTTTTGGAACGTTATTCAGAATTATGAGAAGAAGACGTCGCCTTTACTTGTTTGTCACACCGACCTACCTATACAGTAATAAACCTTTTCCAAGCGAGACCCGTTCTGAAAACAACATAGCTATTCAGTTATTTACAATGTCAATATGGCGTGTGGGTTTCAGTAGATTTCCACTTCAATTTCTTACGTTCTAATCAGCTTAAAATCAAGAGTAGGGTCGGACGGGACGGGACGGGACGGTTCATAGTTCGTAGGGTCCTTTTCATCTGTTTCATTCAATAAAATGGTAAATTGACGGTAATAGAAACAGCGCACGGTACAGGTCGCGCCAAATTTTATTGCGGCTCTGAAGTTGATCACAAGACGCGTCGCAGTAGCAAAGTTTGGCAGTTAGTATGACTTAAAGGTATCTACTGCTCGCTTATACCGGCGCAGTAAGCACTCCCATCACACTTCAGATCAGTAATAAAGTGTACAAGTCGCGCCAAATTTTATTGCGGCTCTGAAGTTGATCACAAGACGCGTCGCAGTAGCAAAGTTTGGCAGTTAGTATGACTTAAAGGTATCTACTGCTCGCTTATACCGGCGCAGTAAGCACTCCCATCACACTTCAGATCAGTAATAAAGTGTACAAGTCGCGCCAAATTTTATTGCGGCTCTGAAGTTGATCACAAGACGCGTCGCAGTAGCAAATTTTGGCAGTTAGTATGTCTTAAAGGTACCTACTGCTCGCTTATACCGGCGCAGTAAGCACTCCCCTCACACTTCAGATCAGTAATAAGGTGTACAGGTCGCGCCAAATTTTATTGCGGCTCTGAAGTTGATCACAAGACGCGTCGCAGTAGCAAAGTTTGGCAGTTAGTATGACTTAAAGGTATCTACTGCTCGCTTATACCGGCGCAGTAAGCACTCCCATCACACTTCAGATCAGTAATAAAGTGTACAAGTCGCGCCAAATTTTATTGCGGCTCTGAAGTTGGTCGCAAGACGCGTCACAGTAGCAAATTTTGGCAGTTAGTATGACTTAATAGGTACCTACAGCTCGGTTATATCGGCGCAGTGGGCACTCGCATCACACTTCAGAGCAGCAATAAATTTGGCCGCGACCTGTATCAAAAAACATGCCAGTCTATTTTTGTTATTCTATATGTGAATACTAGCTTTTGCCCGCAGATTCTATCATCTATGATGATAAGTTGTTATCATCTATGTTAGCAATGTTAGGTCCACTTCTAAGGCCACACCTCGGACGAAACTATTGAACTAAGTAATTTAAATAAAACTGAACTATTTTCATGCATGTGTCTTGTTGACATGATGAGCGTGCTGTGCTATTAATTATGCGATCACGAATACGACCTTGCCTTGGAAGAACTCAAACAATAGCCCATGATTGGAATTCCCTGCCGGCGGGCGTGGCGTTTGTATTCACCAATTCGTATAATTAAAGAATCTTCAAGACGAGAGTGAATACTTGCAATATTTGAGCTTGCGTGTTACATCCTCGGCTGCATCAGGTGAGGTGCAACCAAACGCACACAAATAAAAAATAAATAAATAGATCCTCGAAAAGTACAATCAATTCAGTCGTGCTTGCTGCTTTGAGATAGTTGATACTTTTGACTGTATGTACGTTCTTGGTGGAACATTATATCACACATATTTGTATATACAGGGTGTAACAAAATTGGTGTAGGTCCCGTTCACTGGAGCTTCTACTCATCATACTGAACAACTTTTGTTATACAACTTTGCTGAAATCGCAAAAAAAAATTTCTTTTTTCTTAATACAAATCGATCAGCTAATCGACCAATTTTGTGCATTTTAGTATGGAGGATCCTATTTTTTTTTGAGAATTGACTATCGGTTCCTTGGGGAAAGTTGTTCAGTATGATGAGTAGAACCCCCAGTTAACGAGTCCTACACCAATTTAGTTACACCCTGTATATCTACACTAATTCCACATAAAACAAATGAATCTGCGTTTTAGATTGTCAGCGACCGGTTTCGAACACCATCTTCAGTCAGACTATTGTCACAATTGTGTAAATAAATAGTCTACCTGAAGTTGGTGTTCGAAACCGGTCGCTGACAAATTATAAACGCAGTTTTATTTGATTTATGTGGAATTAGTGTAGATAGATATATACCAAAATGTGTGATATAATTATCCTATTTACTTACTTCAGTACGTTGTATTCGTAATAACGGCGTTATTAGCGCGTTCTAAAAATCATCATCATCGGACTCGGCTTAAGATCGTAGGTATCACAGAATCGTTTCTCATCATCATAATCATATCAGCCGAAAATCGTCCACTGCTGCAGAAAGGCCTCCCCCAAGGATTGGTCCTGCGCTGCCCGCATTCAGCGACTTCCCGCGATCTTCACCAGGTCGTCGGTCCACCGCGTGGGAGGCCTGCCTACGCTACGTTTTCCGGTGCGCGGTCGCCACTCGAGAACTTTACTGCCCCATCGGCCATCTGTTCTACGAGCTATGTGTCCTGCCCACTGCCACTTTAGTTTAGCGATTCTGTGAGCTAAGTCGGTTACTTTAGTTCTCCTGCGTATCTCCTCGTTTCTGATTCGATCACGCAGAGAAACTCATCAGTGTCACCAAATACTTACTAGAATTAACCTCGAATTTTTTCTTAATTTTAGAACAAAAGTTATTTAGTTGTGTCTCAAACGGGTGCTAGAAAACGTTAGTAATAAATATATGAATAGGTGCTACACAGATTTTTGTTAACAATAGACAGCTAGCTAGGTACGTAAAAGCATAAACCGAGCGGTTAATTATAGTAGATTTACTTCTACTATGGTTTATTCACTCATTCTTGTATTTATCCAAGTACATCTGCACTGAGCTCGCGTGGTTCAAAGGTCTTTATTGTTGCTAAATACAAAAAAGTGCGTCATTCATTGTGTCGTCTGTTGTTGTACACGATGAATTTTAATTGTACATAATAATACATTTTATTATTTAACTCGTTATCATGTTTTGGTACAAACAGCGTGTGATAGAATTGAATTTATCGTGTGTGTCATTGGCACAGATTGAATGTCGGTCAGCGGAGCAAAGGAAATTGGAGGGAACAACATAAATATTATATTAAGTATAATACTTACCTATATTACTTCGTAAAGGTCACTAAAAGTGACTCTACCTAAGTGTACTATAAGTAAGTAATCACTATCTAATCCACAGGAATCCTATTCCTCTAAAACTAGGTTTGGTGTTCCGAGATTAAAACGATAGCTAACGTTTATGGTTCTAAATAAAATTTATATCTATCGATAGAGTCAAAGAGATGAAGTTATCACATATAAACTAAGAAAGAATGCGGTTAAAAATGTATGAGCATATCATAAAGTGCTCGTAAATTTAAAAGAAGATACCGTCACGTCACAGAAAGTTTGACTCATTCGCAAACCGAACACGATCACCAATATTACACCGCAATCTTTAATGTGATACTTCATCTCTTTATCTAGAAACAGGTGCCAATTTTATTAAGGACCTTAATCGTTTTCTATTGTTTTTCAAGGACGTTGAAACCAGGCTTAAGATAATAAACAGGCACTACTTTACGGAAGTGAGTGTTGGGCACTGAAAGCTGCCGATCAAAAGCGAATGCAGATAAAATGTATATGTTGAGGTGGATTTTGGGAATAACCAGAATGGACAAGATCAGGAATGAGTATATACTAGGTAGTCTTAAAGTGGCACCGATATCGGGAAGATAAAAAGCCACCGACTGACATGGTTTGGCCACGTATGCAGAAGAGAAAAGGAGAAGGTGACACGAAGAGTAATGGACATGAGGGTGGAGGGATATAAAAAGAGAGGAAGACCCAAGAAGCGATGGTTGGATGGAGTTAAAAAGACATGGTAGAATGTGAAGTGACGCAAGAACTAATTGGTATGAGATCATAATTCAGAATGGAGACAAAAAATAATAAAAGCCGACGCCAAATGATTGAAATACCGACCAAGTACGAGTGGGACTAGCGCTCCGAGAATTTCTTACCACCACGCCTATCCCCACATCTTCATAGTAGTGTACGCCGTATGATGGACAAGGGCATGGACCCTAGGCACAGTATATATATTAGTACTAACGTACCCTAGGTCAGGCTCCTATTTGGTCCAGCGCATCTCGCTGGCCATCCAGCGATCCAGCGGGGGAAAGCCTCTAGTGTCATGGGCACTTTTGGGCGGGAGGCATTGCGGGGGGGCTTTTTGACTGAATCTGAAAATTTAATTGAAAATTTATATGTTATTTTATTTTTTTATTTATAGATTATTGTTTAAAACTTATGTATGACCATTATAATAAACAATAATGTGTACCTATTCACATTACAAACAAAAGACGTCAACGCGAGCGACAAAAATATGTTTTTTTTGTCTTTCAGTTCAAATTCCTTAGCGCGAGTATGACTCACTCTTGGACGATTTTTATTAATTCTTGTGTTATTTCAGTATTAGCAATATTATCACATCAAGTGTCACGCTTGTATGTATTACCGTTTTTACGATAGAGCTGAATCAAAAATACTTCTAAAGACCTACAAAAACACGTTTTTTGTATGGAGACCCCCCTTATGTTAACACTTTTTCTATTTTTTTATTTGTTGTTATAGCGGCAACAGAAATACACATTTTGTGAAAATTTCAACTGTCTACCTATTACGGTTCATGAAATACAGCCCGATAGACAGCGGAGGCTAAGTAAAAGGGTCCCGTTGGTCACCCGTTGGCTGTACGGAACCCTAAAAACAGGTGTAGGCACTAGGGAAGAAAAAGCAAAACAGCAAACTCACAGTGCCTATTCGTATTTAAGCATCAAACAAAATAAGCCGGCCGACTAGCCGGTCGGTAACCTCAGCCCTCACCTCAGCAAGCCATTGTCATGCACGACACAACATAATCGTCCTGTCTCGTGTCTCTTTTCCTCATCATTGAAATCGTATTTACCAGAATGAGTTGGCCGATCATGGTCACTTTTTGCTAAGCATAGAAATCTTAATAATATAGGCACATTGTTTCGATTTCTACGTACCTAGCTAAGTATATCTAGGTTAGGTATCAGTCAACGACGCCGAAAAAAAAAGCTTTGATTCTGGCTTGGTTTGTTGCTCTAAGTGACAAAGAAATAGGAGATAAGACACCAGTGATGCCAGGTTGGGGGAAATCTCTGCAAATTTGGAGGTTTTAATATTAAAATTGAAGGGACAATATTTTTGGGGGGATGTTTAGAGGGAAAAAAATTGGGTTTGGAAGGAATTGGGGGAGACTTATTATCAAAAATGTAATCTAGGAAAAGCCAAGAAAGTAAAAATGTGGTGATTAAAAATATAAAACTGAACGCGATCAAACCACAAACTGTAGGTTATAAATCTGCGAAAGTGTACGATACGGACGAAAATATAATGCTGCACACGATATTATAGCCAAACTTGATCCGCACCCCCTCGCCCCGGGCATCGTTCGCGTCTAGGGTTGCCAGATGGTATTCAAAAGGAGGACATGTCTTTCTTTGAATATTTAGTCCTCCCTTACCTACTTTATGTCCTCCTTTTGTTGTAAGTTTATATTATAATGCGTGATGAAAAGTGTCGTGCGCCATGCGTGGTGTAAAGGAACATAATAAGTGTAGAGTAAGTTAAGTTAAATCTTTGATTAACACAACTTAAAAAATATTATCCTCCTTTTTGGGAAGTCCGGTAAAAAAACGACATGGAAAGATTTTTCATAATTATTTGTGGAAAAACCAAAACTACTTCTTGCGAAAATTGGCAGCTCAGCAAACAAAGTATAAACTATATAAATCATATTCGTTTAATTTGAAATCTGTAAATGTCCTCCTTTTTACAGAAAATCGACCTTTTAAGGTTCCATTCGCCTAGTCGCCCTTATTCAGGGTAGGCTCGAGCCCCTCGGTGGGGACGTATATGAGCTGATATCATCAAGGTCCCATTAGCCCTCCTTTATCGAATTATTATCTGGCAAATATTCACGTCTTGGTCGATCGGTCGCTTTGTCGGATGAACAGGTTTTACCGTCTATAACCATTATTGGTTTTGCTAAAACGTACCTAGTGATGAGATTGTAATTTGATGTATTATCCTTGGTCTTTGAGCTTTGGTGGTTGCAGATAATGGCACTGTCAAAACAAAAACATTCAAAAAGACATTGACAGGAATGGGAAAACAATCCAATATTTATAGGTTCCTAATTCAGTGTAAATTTATTGTAGTTATTATAATATAAAACTAAATGAAATCATATCTTGTATTTTTTTTTATATACGTAGCTCTGAATAAGGTACTTGGAACATTGATTTTGGAGGCTTTTTTTTCAAATCCTTAATTTTGGAGGGATTTCGGGGAGATTTCGGGAAAAGCCGAGGCGGTCATCTGGCAACACTGTTAGACACTACTAACTTTAACTAAAGAATTTAAGAACGAAGTATATTGTTTGAGTTTATACGTAACATCCTCGATCAGGTTAGTTCGCAGTTAATTTATTAAAAAATAAAATAATGTATTATAATATAAGTGAAAAATATATTTTTTGGGCTTTTTAAACAAAGTCGTCAACTATGTTTTGTATCATATTGGTGTGGGTTAGTGGACGAGTATCTTGATCTTATAGTAAAATATTGTTTAATATAATGCATGTTTGTTAATTGCATGCAAGCCGTAAAGAAACAACCTATATTACTAAAATATTATAAATTTGAAAGTGTGTTTGTTTGTTTGTCCTTTTTTTACGTCGCAACGGAGCAACGGATCGACGAAGATAGTTGCGGAGACGTGAAGTAACATCGAACCTGGGCTACTTTTCATCCCGTGAAAATGGGATAGTCCAGCGCAGTTCCTTGGCTCGCACACCACCCACCCTCAAAGACAGTCTTAAAAACGATTTCCACGCGGGTGAAGCCGCGATCTAAAGCTGGTTTAAAAGTTGTTTATTAAACTATGTTTTCAACACTTCAACTTTCGATATAAATAAAGTCCCTTTTACATCCATCCCTGATAACGAAAAGCAGTTATAACTTATAATGTAATTTGTTTGGAATACCCGTAGGTGCCGAAAGGCAAGCCAGGTCGTGACCTGGGTCAGTGTGGGCAAGCCTAGCTTCCTGTTAAGTTAGATTATCAGTACCAACAGCACAGCAGTCGTTGAAGTTGAAAACAAGTAATTGCAAAGCCTTCTTCAAGAACTCAATAACTTTACCAATTTCAGTATAAAGTTAATCGCGACCGCTTAAAATGTATTCTATATCACTTAGGGGGTCAAGACGAATTTAACGACACCTTGAAATCCAAAATCTATCAAGCCGTTAAAGCTACAGGCTCAGCCAACGAAACAGAAATACAATACATACATACATCCGAAAACGATTACTTGTGACATTTCCCTCTTTTCGTGTAAAAAAGGGCTTCCGTTACGTGTTCCTAATGAAAAATTTTCTCAAATAGACTATTGATCGAAATTGGTGCTGTGTAAGTCTAGAAGCATTTTTTGTTTAATACAAAATACCTATGGGATTAGGTGGCACGACAACGACAACCGCCGTCTATCCCTTGGATAGCACGGTTCATTGTGCCACACGATAAGAAAGAAAGAATTAGGGGCACGACAGTGTCCCCCGCCAAGTCGAGCAGACAAAAACGGCCGTACACCCTTTTCTCGAAGCAACTCAACGAATTTTAGAGCTTTTAATATCTTTGTCAGGGACTGAGGAAACTGCGAGAGTTTTATATTGCATTGATTACGTAATGTAGAAAGCATACATTCTAAACTAGCTTTTGCCCGCGGCTTCACCCGCGTGGACATCGTTTTTATGACTGTCTTAGAGGGAGCGCGGTGCGCGAGCCGCAAGTGGCTCCAATACAAAGTCGACGAAACTGGGCATGCTAACTTAATCAAATTTAAGTTTTTTCTGGAGACGGAACTAAACATGCTTACTTAATCAAATTTAAGTTTTTTCTGGAGACGGAACTAAACATGCTTACTTAATCTAGCCTAAGTTTTTTCCAGTCACGCGATGAAATGCGCGGCCCAAAATACAAAGTCGACGAAACTAGACATGCTAAGTTAATCAAATTTAAGATTTTTCCGGAGCCGCACGATTAAATGCGCGGCCCAAAATGCAAAGTCGATGAAACCGGGCATGCTGACTTAATCAAATTTAAGTTTTTTTCCGGAGCCGCGCGATGAAATGCGCGGCCCAAAAAACCAGACTCGACGGAACTAAACATACTTACTTAATCTAGCCGAAGTTTTTTCCGGAGCCGCACGATGAATTGCGCGGCCCAAAAAACAGAGTCGACGGAACTAGAAATGCTAACTTAATCAAATTTAAGTTTTTTCCGGAGCCGCACGATGAAATGCGCGGCCCAAAAAACAGAGTCGACGGAACTAGAAATGCTAACTTAATCAAATTTAAGTTTTTTCCGGAGCCGCACGATGAAATGCGCGGCCCAAAAAACAGAGTCGACGGAACTAGAAATGCTAACTTAATCAAATTTAAGTTTTTTCCGGAGCCGCACGATGAAATGCGCGGCCCAAAAAACAGAGTCGACGGAACTAGACATGCTAACTCAAATTTAAGTTTTTTCCGGAGTCGCACGATGAAATGCGCGGCCCAAAAACAGAGTCGACGAAACTAAACATGCTAACTTTAAGTTACATTTAAGTTTTCCGGAGCTGCGAGCGCGATGAAATGCTGGGGCATTTTTTGATCTGCCAAAATCTTACGATCGATCGGCCTCTGACATTGACACATTCATAAAATGAATGGAATGTAGGACTTACTCAAAACTACGATAATATTTGTCCCACTGATTATTTTTGTGCAAATAACATTTAATTGTTCCACACAATAACACACCAACCTTACTTTACTGGGTACACGAGGAAGGTTATCTAGACGTTACTAGTATTTAGAGAGAACAATGAAGCATTAAATAAATAACTATGAAGACATAATATAAACATCAAACACATTTTGATGTCAAATAAAAACATAATAAAAATGAACTTGGAAGTGACTAACGTTTGAAACCAACTTCAATAAAAAATACAAGGAATTAAAATAACCTATAACAGAGCTCTTTATTGTTAATTAAAGTAAGAAACGATTCGTAAAGTAAAACTGAACTCGCTGGTAAACCGTCTCAAAAATTAAACATTTTGATACCTGGGTGGAAAGTAGGTTATTGTAAACGAGCTGTCATTAACAAGCCCAAGCCGAACGTCTTCTTTAATAGGAACAATCGGCCTAATAGACATCAGCAATTTTCTCTACAACAAAAAACACCGCCCGTGATATTTTTTATACAAGTATGATATTTTTTAAAATTTATCATTATCACTAGCTTTTGCCCGCGGCTTCTCCCGCGTGGACATCGTTTTTATGACTGATTTTTGAGGGTGAGTAAGGCGCGAGCCACAACGGCTCGCGAGCGTGGACGTGAGTTTTCTCCAGATCCCTCAGGAACTATATCGGGCTATTTTGATTAGCTGTCTATGACACTTCCCACCCCCTCAACCAATTCTATACAAAAAAATCGCTTCAATCCGTTGCTCCGTTGCAACGCCGACGTGCGCGAACGTGGAAGTAAGTTTTCCCCGGATCCCGACATAGTCAACTAATTAGTAAACTCTGCAATTTCTCACTCCCTCAAACGTCTCTGTGCAAATAATCACAACAATCCATTGTTCCGTTGAGATGTCAATGAAATTAACCAAAAATAGTATTTTGTCAGTTCCCTCAGGAACTGCATCGGAATATCCTATTTTCACGGGACAAAAAGTAGCCTTTGTCCTTCCCCGTGGCACAGGCTACCTGATTGGACTAGGTGTTGAAGCGTGAGAAGGTAACAAACAAACAAACACATTTTCACATAAAATTTATAATATTAGTAAGGCTTAAACACGTAACGTAGCAGGTGGCATAGTTATGCGTAGGAATCCAAAATGCTATCGGGACCTAACTACGTAGTGCGTAGGGAATTTGACCTCTAATTTCAGGTCACCTGGTTTCTGTAGAAGACATATGAGACAAAAAATAATAACGAAGGTCAAATCTAGACAAACACGATATTATTGTGCACGATGAAAACAACGTTAAAGCCTCGAGTTTTCCGGAAACTGCGTCATTTTTGCGTGGCAGGTAGGTGATCTTCATATTATATTAACTCACATGTGAATAAAGTCCGCCTTTTTCCGAATATCTACTTAAGAAAGTAGCTAACTAACCCGGAATTCAGAGCAAAGTAGGTCACCCTAGTATACCTTCTTATTAGATTTAGTCATCAAGCTAGCATTCCAAAATCTTCGTTATAAACTTAATTTGTTTATAATACACAATTTATACAAAAAATCGGCCAAGTGCGAGTCGGACTAGCACTCCGAGGGTTCCGTACCACCAAACTTCACAACTACACTCAACTACATAGTATAATGTCAATAATACCTGATCATATTACAAACAAAAGACATCAACGCGAGCTACAAAAAATTGCCTTTTTCATCATCATCATCATTACAGCTCATATACGTCCCCACCGAGGGGCTCGAGCCTACCCTGAATCAGGGCGATTAGGCCTTAGTCGACCACGCGGGCCCAGTGCGGGTTGGTCGACTTCACACACAACCTTCGAGTTTCTTCGCAGGCGTGTGCAGGTTTCCTCACGATGTTTTCCTTCACCGTAAAAGCAATCGGTAAGTATGTACGTAAGTTTTTGAAAAACTCATTGGTACATTGGCCGTCCAGATTTGAACCCGGTACCTCTGGTTAGATGGACCGAGTCGTTACCGGTTGAGCCACCGACGCCTTTTTCATACAAAATTAGAAACAACAAATGCAAATATCTAGACCACCAAAATTTTTTTTATCATTCAGTTCGGGCTCCTATTCAGGACGACTTACACTTTGCCAATTTTTAATGTTTTTTGTTTTATTTCAGTATGTACTATAATCGCACCAAGTTTCACGCTTGTATGTATTACGGTTTTTACGAAAGAGCTAAATAAAAAATACTTCTAAAGACCTTTAAAAAACACGTTTATTGGTTGGAGCCCTCCTTATTTTCTTCTTTTTTCTAATTTTTAGTAATTGTTGTTATAGCGGCAACAGAAATACATATTAAACATTTCAACTGTCTACCTATTACGGTTCATGAAATACAGCCCGCTGACAGACGGACAGACGGACAGACGGACACCCGTTAGGTGTACGGAACCCTAAAAATCCTGATTCCGCTTAATTTAGTCATAAAAGACTACGATCAAACTCAAATACGGCCCATTCATTAACCAAGCCGACTAAACGGATCACCTATTTTTGTAACGTTTTCTAAACTAAACCGGCTGCACCGAATGCACCCAAGTTTATTCCAAATAGGACAGCTAACAACCAAATCCTACATCCGCAGTGCGCGAACTCAGCGGAAAAGAGCGGACATTAAACCAGAACGGGATAGAGATATTGACCGAAATCAATGTGAGAATGAAACAGTCGTCTATACCCGTCCTATTCATTGCCAGTGCGTGCGAACTGAAAATGCACTGACGCCCGCACGTTCACTTCGACATCACAGCACTTTATGCAACAAACTTAAAACAAAAGTTAACAGTGCTAAGAGTTTAAACAAGGTTTAACTGACATTTCATTGTTTTGTTCACTGTGGGCGGGCATATATAAAACAAAAGACAACAACACTAAGAGTTATTTACGATGATGAGAAAAATAAACAATATCGTAAAAATAGAGATGTTGAAACGGATAAAAATTATTTAAATAAAGATAAACCTAGTGAAATAAAATTACGTCACTAGAATTAGAATGTCATTAGAATTGACAATCGATTGGGAATGTCGGGTTCACAAACATTAAACAGCTGTAGCTTGGTGAGGCGTCTCTTTTGTTCGCACACACGCGCAGTTGAACTCTGTATGTACGGTCCGTGTTGACCAACCGTTGCCCTCAGTTCGCTGTCGTCGTTGCTCGCTCAGTGGCACATGAACCTTTGTGGTGACGGTTCGCGTTCTCCGTCCGTCTCTTACTCTAGCACAAAACTCTAATTCATTTCCACTTTTTAAAACACTGGGAGTTCATGTGAGTTAGCGGAGTGTTTGTGATTCCAACTTAAAAGGATTTCAGCTGAATTTTGACTTAGGTAAGTGAATTTATAAAGACACATCTCATACAATGACTGATGATGAAAACAAAAAGCTTATTTATTAGACTCTACATATGAGTATCATCAATCATCAACAAATGTATCAATGTTACAATTGACTTAACTACAAATAAAGGATTTTTAAGTGATTTTAGTGGTTTCAGGGACTACCCGAGCTGCACAGTTGCGCCAAATCTGAATATAAATAAACAAAACGAAACGACTACGTTGTGTACGCTCGCTCGATAGAAGTTCTCCTATTTGTTCTATTAAATGTAACACGTTCTGGACCGAACACTTTTATTTCAGTAGAACTCGATTTCCTAATAATTAATTATCACATGAATACTATCTTTACCCGTCTGCGCGACAGCAAAGACAGGGTTATGTTATTCATTCGGATTGTCTATTGAAATGAGCACCTAGCTACTTAAAAATGCAAATTGTTTAGAAAAATCACTTATTCCATTTTCTAAAAATAATCGGCAATAATTTAAGTAGTCAAGTCATAGAAAATTGCTTGAAAAAAGGGATCACAATAAAAGCAAAAACATTTATTAGAATTCTTTTATTTCTTAAAATGTTGACCGCCTCCGTGGCGTAATGGTTAAGTCCATTAGCTTCACATCAGGAGGTCACGGGTTCGATAACCGGCGGAGTCTAACTTTGTATGACTCGGTTTGTTTGGTGGAAGGGTATTTTTTAAGCCCGTCTGGCTAGCTACCACCATTTTATTTAAAGTCTTGCCGCCAAGCATCAATGTTAACACCCTTGATGTGTTTCTGCTTGAAGATAAGATAGCCAGTTCCCCATTGCGTTGGGGAATCTTGGTAAGTCCACCTCGGCATCATCGTCACTTTACCATCAGGTGACATGATGTCAAGGACTCCCTAATGGTGGATTTAAAAAATACAGAAGTGGGGTTCAAAATTACACTCTTTCTGATAGTCATAAAATAGAGATTACATTATTTCATTTGTAAAAAATCAAGAAAAAAAAATCATTACTTAATAACGTCCAAAATCCAAATCCAGTCCTTGATATACAAAAAACAAATAATGTCATTAGAACATGAAAACAATATGACACGAGAAGTTATACATTAAATCATTGAATGTCATGAATGCCGTTGACAAGTGTAGGCCACGGACACACGGACAGCACCCGGTCACGAGTATAACGCGAGAGTCAGCCATCGCTCCTCTCAACCATATTAGAGAGAAAGGAACGACCCGGCTCCCGATGCGCCACCACACGATTTACTAAAATTATAATACCTTATATTCCAAATAAAATCACGCTATTGGTTGAATATCGTTCTCGGTTATGTTACGTAATGTATGCTAACTGTGGTTAACAGTTATTTACCAAATTTAAAGTCATAATTAGAGAATCATAATCAGAAGTAAGTAAGGAATTCAACTAGATGTGCATCGTACCCTTCGTCCATATAAAACCTAGATAATTAACCTTTTGTTTAATAAAAACCGGCCAAGTGCGAGTCGGACTCGCGCAAAGTAGGGTTCCGTAAAATTAAAATTATAATGGCAGTTGGTAATAGATTATTTTGTATGGAAAATCTATGAACTTTTTACAAATCCAACTGCACACACCAAAAATTTTTTTTTCAAGATTTAATTGTACCACTTTTGTACCGGCGTGATTAATATGTATAGGTACCCATGCGAAATTACAGCTTTCTAGTACTATTATTATTTATTAGACAGATAGACAGACGAAGTGCAACCGGCTAAAAATGACGCTTTAGACTTCCTGTAAAATTTGAAGACCTTGAAGCACAAAGAAAAATCAAATGCAAATTCTAGAAACAAAAATCACATCCATTACCGAATAAAATAATAAACGCTTAACATTTGATTTTATCTACAATTGAGAGAATTATGAAGCTGCGAATTTTCATACAAACGGCGTTAACGATTTTCCCCTTTTAAATTTTAACCGATTTGGAGTAATTTTTGATAGGTTGTCAGTTAGAACAAAAGCTAGGCTTACATACTTTCGTTTTTTAAATTACTGATTATAAATAAACAATAAATAGCCGAAATTACTTTTGTATGAAAACACGTGAACGACAGTAAAATTGAACTAATTAACTTTATCGAAAAAACAAAAACGCATAAGCCTAGCTTTTGTTCTGACTGGCAACCTGTAAAAAATTGGTCCAAATCGGTTAACATTTAGGAGGTGATTGTATGAAAAGTCGCAGCTTTACAATCCTCCTAAAACATTTCTAAATTAAATTTTAATGAGTATAATCATAGTATTTCATAGTAAGTAGCAGAATTAAAATGTAGTATGAATTCTAAGTTGCAGACACAAAACGCTAAACACGTTAAAAAACCGACTTTCATCGCAACAACTTAGTATATTTTTGCATTATTATTTTTGGTTTATGTTAATTTTCTTATAAAAGCACTACACCAATTTTGATAAAATTTACATGGGACCACACAGGAAGCACTATCTTTCAAATAAAAAAGAAACCATAAAAATCGGTTCACCCAGTCAAAAGTTCTGAGGTAACACACATAAAAAAAAACATACAGACGAATTGAGAACCTCCTCCTTTTTGGAAGTCGCTTGAAAAACTAGCAATAAAAGATATGTAAATGAACTGTTTTTGTGGATGTTAGATATTTAATCACAAAAACTAGTCACAACAAAAAGCCCCTGCGAGATGAGCGAATCATACCACATCATACTATAAAGTCACTTAGAAGGTGAATTGGGGACAACGCACTTCGGTGACCTTATTTCAGCTGAACCTGTTCCACGGCTATTTACCACAAGCATTTATCAGAGATCGCAAAACGATTGGATTTGACAAACATGTGGATAACGCTGTTTCTTTTTAGATATTATAAACCTTAGAAATACTCCCCTATGGCCTAGTGGCACACATTCTTTTTGGTTTTATATTGTTCGCCAGCTGGAAAGTATTCTCGTTCGTGGTATTGAACGACTCCTTGGATAAAGGTACAAATGTAATTTAAAATAAACTACTCGTATAATGGCAGCCCGCGCTAAACTTTTTCAGAATTATTTTTTATTTTAATAAAAGTTGAATTTTTTTCGATGAATTCATGTTGTATGACCAAATATACATATTATGCTTATTATTCGTAACCAAACATATTCGTAATACATAACAATTCAAAAGTTCCAACCATTTGTGAGTAAATCGCAGGGTTCGAAATTTTCAAGATAATTATTTTCTTTCATAATTATCATGATAGTTATCCGATAATTATCAGAATAATTATGTGATAGTTATCGGCGTTGATTTTTATTTTTGGCTCTTTATTTTTTTTTTACTAAAAATGAAAACACAAAAAATAATAGAACAACTTTTATTTGTTTGAGTTTAAGTTTAATCATGGTTATTAATCAAAAATTTAGTTTTTGTGACTTTTTCTCCGAGTTTGAAGTTTGACGCGTATCAAAACGTCATGATAATTATCAACGTTATAGTTTTTTTTTTTCATTCACAATTGGTAAACCCTTGACAACATCTCACCTGGTGGGTGGTAAGTGACGATGTTGCCAAAGATTGAAGCGGGCTTACCAAGATTCCCCAAAGCAATGGGGAACTACTGGCTATCTTATCTTCATGCCGGAACACACCAATAATATCAACTTTGATATTTGGCGGCAAGACTTAGATAAGATGGTGGTAGCTAGCCAGGCGGGCTTAGAAAATGCCCTTCCACCAACCAAACCGAGTCTTCAAAACCCGGCGGGAATCGAACCCGCGACCTCCTGTGTAAAGCCAGTGAACTTTGCCTCTGAGCTACGGAAAATAATCAAAATAATTATCCATTCGAACCCTGGACTAAGTTTCAATTTTATTTATAAAAGAACCGTACAAACACGATTTTTCCCAGACCAATGGCTGGCTCCTTATGTGTCATACATAATTATATTTACTGAATAAATTATTATACAGTCAGTCATGCTGTGCTTATTTTCTTGCTTAGCTATTCATCACAGTAGTAGCAAAGATAATAGGTAAGTTTACCAGAAATGATGAAAAATGTATGAATTTATATACAAGTAAAAATTTCAACAAATGGAGGACGAAGTAATATTTGACGACTCTACTCTGTATTCCAGGTACCAAGTATAGGTAGGTAATGAATTAAAAAAAAATATCGCTACTGCAAAACTTCAAACCCAAATTATGGTTTTGAAGTTAAGTCGAGGTATTGATTGGAACAGTTGTCTCTGTCTTTTTGTTTACGTGTAAAGCGTAAAAAAATAATCACACTTTTTCAATGGTTTTTCTTTTCATTCAAAAACTACAATGAAAGTATAAAAAAATATTACATTACTCACTTTGTATTATCTTGACAAATATTGTTGTATTTAAAAAAATTATACTTCAAAATAATAGTCATAACTAGAGTTGAAAGTAACGGTGTAGACCTGTCTTTGGGATTTTTTTCTATCGAGCGAAAACTGCTCAATCATTTTTCCAATAGCTTTGAAATTTAGGGAACATCATCAACAATAAGGGTATTTTTTTTCAACCTTGGGTTTTCTATCGTTTAGGAGTAATTGACGTCAAAAATAACGAAAATCTGTAATATTACCGCCTTCAGAGTTTTAATAATTTGTCTAAAGATTCTGAGCGGCTTCTGGCTGGATTGGCATTTAATACAAAAATAAAAACCGGCTAAGTTCGAGTCGTATTCGCGCAATGAGGGTTACGTATCCAAATGCGTTTCGGCATGGAACCCTCATTCCGCGAATATAAAGTACAACAATTGAATCGAAGGACAAATTTAATTTTGTAGTTGAAAAAATGTTCTCGCATACATCGATGTACGTCCCGGCCAATCCACTAAATGCCAGTATAAGTTTGTAATCGCAATAAATATATGTGATAATTACAAATTTAGATTTTTTCCTTTACTTGTACTCTGAAACCTTGCTTCATGACAAATTTCATGTTTCTAAGTCAACCGGAAGTACTTTATAAGGTTTGATTTACTTGCAAGTATCAAAATATGTGATATATAAATGTCCGTCAAACGGCTTTATCTTTTTATTTCGTTATTATTATCTTGATTTGTTACAGCTTTAAGTGACCGCTAATTTCAACTTGATACCTCCACGCGTTTTTGAGAAAAAAAAAACTTGAAATCTGTCTATCTAGACGGACGTGAGGCTGTGTAAAGCTATCACTATGGGAAAAAAATATAATATACTTAAAGTAATAAAAAAATCAATTTAATTAAATACAAATTTAAAATTATTACCACTTTTGATGTAAAAAATATACTTTAATATAATATTTTTGGCATCAATTGCAAAATATCTGAAAACAAATAGTTAATGTTGAATGAAACAAACACAAAAAATCGGTGCCTTTAAGACCTTTAATTTTAATTGAACACATTTTTTTAAACATATTTGACAGTATAGAAAAGTAATAAAACGTGTTAAAATCGAGAATTGGGCGTTCGGTTTCAAGTTTCAACGTAACAGCCGCGTTGAAGCCCGCATTGATTTGAACTTAAAGTGATTAAACTTACGTTCGATACCCGTTATTTTAACACGTATCAACCTGCTCGGATTGAGGCATCTTAAAGCCTTAACGTCTCTGTTTTCGACGGGGATAAAAAAACCAGTGTTCCAAGAAATTAAATAAGGTATCGTTTAGTATACCAACTAATAGAGTGGGCTTGAAGCCTTAGAAGTGGTCTACGTAGTGCTTAGCTCTTAGTTTTTATGATTTTTTATACTTAAGATTATTATATAATGACTAGCTTTGTCCCACGGCTTCATCCGCGTGGACAACGTTTCTATGACGGTCTTCTAGGGTGCGCAGTCCGCCAGCCGCAAGCGGCTCGCGAGCGTGAAAAAAAGTAGCCTATACATGATAGTCCAGGTCCTAATCTGTCTACCTACCAAATTTCATCCATATCCGTCTAGCGAATCAGACGTGAAAGAGTAACATACATCCATACATACAAACTTTCACATTTATTATATTAGTAGGATGTAAAATCACATGATTTTCAACAAAAAACAAGGAAATATAAGTAAAAGAGTTTTCGGTGGAGACAGCCGGGGAGCTGGAGTGTGGAGTCACGTCGATTTGTGACGGAGATAGAGCGTCGCCTGGTTCAGAGACGTTTTGACTCCTGCTCCGGATCGTTCCTGGTGCAGAGGCTGTCCAGAGCCATTCAGCGCGGAAATGCAGCTAGTGTTATGGGCACCTTTGCACCGGGGATGACGAGAGACGGGTTATTTTAGGTGTATTAGTGTGACATTTGTTTTAATTATATTATTTCTATAAATTGTTCATTGTAAAAATAAAATTAATTTAACATTGAAAAAAAAAAGAAATTGTAGAAAGGATGATAATATGAATCAGTCAAACGATTTTATTCAAATCACCAGAAAAAAACCCTTTTATGACTTTAACAGTTTTTTGTTATGCAACCTGGGTTTTATAAAATGAAACAACATCGTCACTTACCACCAGGTGAGATGTTGTCAAGGGTTTACCAATTGTGAATTAAAAAAAAAACAAATGATGGCTCCTAAAAGACCTAAAGAGCGCTGAAAGTATTTTTTTCCTTCATAATAATACCTATTTCAAATGTGTGGTTGCCTCTTGTTTAAGTCTGCTCAAATTTAATTAAAATATGGTTTGAATGTATTGAAACATGCAATAATTTATGATCATTATTGTTCAATAAATCAATATTACATTGCGAGGGATCAAATGCCACACAAACATAATTTACTTTGAAAACAGATGTGATCCTGTTCATTGATTGGAAGTACTGAGTTATTAATTATAATTTGTTAAATTATAAATCGGTGGGTGTTTATGCAATACAATTGTGTTTGTTGTAAATTTATTAAAATTATTAGTGATTGATTCGTTCACAAAGACAATGAATCAGTGTGTTTAAAGATTTCGTGTTATTTTGTGAAATTAATGGACATTGGACGTATGTAATGTTTATTTTATTTGAAATGTCAGTTATGAAACAAGAAAAAAATAAATCAATACATTCCTAACCTTCATTTCTGTAGGTCGTGTCCATCCTAAAGCAAACTCATCAAGGTGTCCACTTTATTTCACCATATGTCCTTGCCGGCTGGTATCTGACAATACTGTGATCTGTGGCGGTTTTGGTTACACTGGCAACGTTATAAAAATCATTAGTTTAAAAACGTCCTTTTTTTGTTTTCTCATCTCATGATTGAGAAATAGTTTCTTAATTGTTATTTGAGAAGGCAATTTTATAATTATGTTCTAAAAAATGGATTGGCTAATAGGACACATTACATACAGCTTGTATAATCCTTTCTCTTTTATCATTATCTCTCTGTGTATAGTGAAAACCTTATAATCCGTTGCGTGGTTTAGAAGAAGTGAGCGAAGATACAGACATAAGCAGACAGCGGTTTTTTATAATAAGTAGAGATAGAGTGGACTGACCTGTTAATTCAGTGGCAGCGCTCCTGCCTTCTGTGTTGAGGGTCGTGAGTTCGATCCCCACCCAAAGTGTAGCACGGCGGAAGGAGTATGGTAATAGATAAGGCGTGGGTTTCGAAATAAATGCGTGCCTACGAGTAATTTGAATTTAATAATGAAGTAAAAGATGAAATATAAGACCTAAAAAAGGACATAAGAATTAGAAAAAAAAACATTTAAATTTAAAATAGAAATCACAAAAATATAAATTAATCTTACCCGAGATGGGTCTTAATAGGAAGAAACAGGTTTCAATACAAGTTATATTATTACGATAAAAGAAACGAAATGGTGAAAGATTTTAATTTTTGAATAAAAAAAAAAGGAAATAGATGGAATGAAAAAAGACCGAATGAAAAAAGACCGAATGAAAAAAGAACGCAAAACAGCGTGCCGCGTTACAAAAGCAACTTTCTTGTGACGAACAGGATTGTTTGCTCTGTGTCTGGGGTTTCTGTTCAATATCTATATGTGTATGCTTTAAACATAAATAGGTACTCGTATGTATATAAGTTCCTGGTTCAGTGCGGGAATCTCCTAATAGTGAGGCCAGAAGATGACCGTGTGTGTGATGATAAAAATGTGTGAGGAAACATGCGTCTGAGCTGTAAAACGGCATGTTATCTTTTTTTTCACAACGCGCTGTTAATTAACTTTATATAGATAGATCATCATCATATCAGCCGAAAGACGTCCACTGCTGGGCAAAGGCTACCTCGCAAGGAATTCGACAGCGACTGGTCCTGCACTGCCCGCACTCAGCGGGCTACCCGCGACTTTCACAAGGTCGTCAGTCCACCGAGTGCGAGGCCTGCTACGCTACGTCTTCCGGTGCACGGTAGCTACTCTATAACTTTACTACCCCATTTCCAATAATCCTACTGAGCCGCATCTTTGCGTATACATATTGCGACAGCTAGTGCAGATAAATATAATTAATTATTCGTTATTATTCGTATAAGCTTTATAAAGTACGTGTAATTATATTAATAAGTACGAGTATTGCTCCTGTTTTGTTTTGCGTCGGTGGCGTAACAGCTAGGGCCGGTAAATCCTGTCCAGGAGGTCGCAGTTCGAATCCTGTCTCGTACCAATGTATTTTGATTGCTCTTGTTGTTGACCCCCGACGCAAAAAGAGGGGTGTTATAAGTTTAACGTGTGTATCTGTCGATCTGATGTGTATCTGTTGATCAGTGTGTCTGTTTGCGCCATCATAGTTTCTAAACGAATAGACCGATTTTGATGCGATTTTTTTGTTTGAAAGCTGACGTAATCGAGGTGGTTCTTAGCTATAATTCCTAATGATCTTTTCAGCTGTTAAAAGATCATCAGCTCTTTTCTAGGTGATGAAGGGATGTGGGTAATTTCCACCGGTCTAATCGATTTGAAATTTGATGTATTGCAAAAAGATAGTCACCTTGACCTGATGCTGCAGCATCTACTGGATCCTGCAGGATACCCAATTCCTTACTAAATTACTCATTGGAAAAGTTTCAATATATAGATGTTAGGTAGAAAATGGCTACATTGACCTAATGCTGCAGCATCTCCTGGAATCGGCAGGATACCCAACTACTCACCAACTAACAGCAGAAGTATCGTGTTTGGGCTCATTGAAATAGTCTCAATAAATAGGTGTTAGATAGAACACGGTAACCTTGACCTATTGCTGCAGCATCTTCTGGAATTTGCAGGATAGCCAACTTCTCACCAACTAACAGCAGAGGTATAGGCAGAGGGAAAAAATAATATCGTCCGCTTCTTTTCTAGCTAATTATGGAGTCTCAGAAACTCCCACACGTCCAATTCATTTGAAGTTTACAGTTATAATAATTTTAGAAAAACCTAAAGACTATTAGGTTCAAGGTTTTATTTGAAAGTAAATTAAATTATTTTGTATTCTTCTCAGCCAACCCTATCATTTGATACCCATATCATTGGGGTGCATAAAAAAGAACAGGTCCACCATCTTTAGGAGTCTGTCATATTGGATTTAGAATGACGTCACACGGTTAACCAGTTAAGCATTGTCATCGAAACTGAACGTGTATATAAAATTCCAGCTCAATCGGTTGAAGATATCTGATTCAAAATTGAGTTGCAAGTGTCCACCCGAACAAACATACATACATTGCAAGTTAAATAAAAGCTTGTAATTGCAGCTTCAAACAAGGGAGGTGAGCAACTGCCACAGGTTTGTTCGATTCAGAACAGGCTAGATTTCGTGTCGCAATCTCATGTTTCATCCCCGAAAGTATTTGTGTGAATGTGGGGACAGTTTTTCGTTGTAGTATGTCTACAAGTACTTAATATTATGTAAAGTTTAAAAAGCATGAAATAAAACTTAAATAAAAAAAAAAAACTCAGACAAAATCCTTTCAACTAAAAAGAAAAAAAGGAAACAATATGTATTATCCCTAAGCGTCGGTGGCGTTAGGGCCGCTAACTCCTGTACGAGAGGTCGTGGTTCGAATCCTGCTACGTACCAATGTGTTTCGATTTCATATTATGTACGTTTATCCGACGTTCTTACGGTAAAGGAGAAACATAGTGCGGACACCTACACACGCCTGTAATGAAACTCGCAGGTTGTTGTAAAGTCGACCAACCCGCACTGGGCCCGCGTGGTCGACTATAGCTATTATTATTCAGGGTAGGCTCGAGCCCCTCGGGGTGGGGATATATAAGCTGATACGATGTATCAACCCTTTAAGTTTAATATAAGTAGTTATATTTTGATCTAAGAGTTGTCGCGTAGGGGAACCGCTAAGTTGATAAAATGAAAACAGAATACAAGAGATTTACTTAACTACTTCTAATTAGGTACTTTACTACAACTAATATAATAACTAATAATTTCACAAGTTAGCGGTCCACCTACGCGACGACTCTTGGATCAAAATAAAACTACTTAAACTCGTGTTCATTCATCACAATTTAAGAGCCGTATTCTTGTCGGTGTAGCTCTTTCCAGGTCTCTCTCTCCCACACTATCTCTTTCATTTCTCTATACGTTTCCACCTTAACTTTCTTCTTAACTTGGTCTATATAAGCAATTCTAGGTCTTCCTCTTCCGCGCCATTAAGGCCAATAATATACATATTATTTTGTTACTTTTTATAGGATTTTGTCGGTGTTTTTAAATTTTTTAAACTTGTTAATAACAACAGAACATAGTTAGTAAGTTAGAAAACCGGTTCTTTTCTTTGTTATGCGTGACTCACGAGTCATGACTCGCGACTCGCGAGTCGCGACACACAAGACGCAAAAGTAGCACTTGACACGGAATTGGCTTTGTTGAATTTTTAATGTCATGATAATATAAAAACCATATGGGGATATTTCTGTTTTGAACTCTAAAAGGTATAAATGAATAATAATTAAAAGACTTTCATAATCGACAATTTAAATTAATACTTTTTTTACAGTGTGACGTCATCACTTTTTAAAATCAACCAGGAATAGAAAATTTAACATTCAAATAAGTTGCCTTGTAAAATATTTTATTTTTATTTTTATTCACAATTGGTAAACCCTTGACAACATCTCACCTGGTGGTAAGTGACGATATTGCCGAAGATGGAAGCGGGCTTGCCAAGAATCCCCAACGCAATGGGGAACTGGCTATCTTATTTTCAAATACGTAATTTCTTGAACAAAGCCAACTCATGGAAAACTAGTGACTAGAACCTACATGTGTTTACCTTAATTTTTTATATACTTACATATAAAACTGCAAAAATAAGTAGTTTTTTAAATTATATCATGTTACAATGCTCTAAAATCCTTAAGGAAATATTTAAATCTTTGAAAATATTTGAGAACAATACCAAAAAAGGTTCAGGCGATTACAATGTTTAATTTATGTGCTGCATATACATGTAGTACATAATATGTATGTACACCATATACATGCAGTACAAATACTTTATGTACACCATAAACATGTAGTACATATAGTTTATGTACAACATATCATGTAGTACATATACTTTATGTAACATGTAGTACAAATACTTTATATACACCATATTCATGTGTTACAAATACTTTATGTAAAACATATACAATACAATACATATACTTTATGTACACCGTATACATGTTGTACATATTTAAACACCCCTTTGTTGTTGATGTTCAAATTATCCACACGAAGCGTTACGCTTCCTCATTTATTATGCGGACAGTGAAGGAGTGGAACTCCATGCCTGCGTCAGTGTTTCCGGGTTTCTAGAATTTGGGGACGTTCAAGGTGTGAGTTAATTTTATAGGCATTATTTAAGTTTGTGTGTCTATCTTCAAATGCATCGTTACTTCACGTCAGGTGAGTTACAGGTGAACGCACAATTTTTTTTTTATTATAAAAAGCTTATTTTTCTAGTGTGGTATGGTAGAGGTGATGAAAATTCTGTGTATGCCTGACGTTGAAGGCTACGCGAGAAATACAGTATGACTTTTAAACTTATTTTGAAACTTATACTTTTTTTAACAATAAAAAAACAACAGACTTCATTTTTTTACCTAAATTGACTGTTGTTTAGTATGATGAATGCAAATTCCAGTTAAATTTAGCCACCCTTAGGTAACCAAACATCATAAGTGTATATATACTTGTGCGATAAGCACAGGATTTTCTTTGAGAGATTACCAGTCCTGTCCAGTTAATGTGTTTCCTGTAAATCCGTTTCTAAGCAATAAGGAAATACATTAACGTTCGGGTTTTATGAGATTAAGAATTACTTAAGTGAATGCCTCAGTTGTGGTTTCTAACGACTTCTTATATCCGTTTTAAGTGTTGATTAGCTTCTAGTGTAAATTGAGTTTTGTAAGTACCTAATCGTAAAGACATTTGATTGGTAGAATTCTCTCTCTCTTATCGTGATGCTATCCAAATCCAAGAGATAGACGGCGGTTGCCTGGTGTGGTGTGTCACTTAGTGAAGCGGATCAACACCTACGGACGTGTGCAACGCGACCTTCATTCACATTTGGAATTAGATGTGCAGCAGGTTTCCATACGATGTTTTCTTTCATCGTTCTAGCATTCGGTAAGTATATTACGTAAGTTTCGATAACTTATTAGTACATTGGCCGTCCGGATTTGAACCCAGGACCTCTGGTTAGGAGGACTGAGTCGTTACCGGTTGAGCCACCGACGCTTCATCATTCAGAATTGAAATAGCGGTTGTGGTTTCGATTCCTAAACTCTCATTTCATAAGATTCAATAAAAGAACAAGATGACTTTAACACAGTTAATCATTCGACATTTGAGCAACATATTAGTAAAATAACCCAACCAATGTAATTAAAAAAAAGGGATTAATCAAAAATTAAAAACCCGACTGCAAAAAAACTGAACCCCTATTTTTGTACTTACAGTCGGGTAAAAATCTATCACATCACTCACGGGATGAAAATAATCTAACGACCCTCGCACGTGCGCACTTCAAAATCCATCAAACCGTTCAGGCTACAAAGCGTACCAAAGCATTTTTTTTTTATTTTATGTTCAAAATTGGTAAACCCTTGACAACATCTCACCTGGTGGTAAGTGACGATGTTGCCGAAGATGGAAGCGGGCTTACCTAGATTCCCCGACGCAATGGGGAACTGGCTCTCTTATCTTCATGCCGGAACACACCAATGATATCAACATTGATATTTGGCGGCAAGACTTAGATAAGATGGTGGTAGCTAGCCAGGCGGGTTTAGAGAATGCCCTACCACCAACCAAACCAAGTCTTACAATTGACCCCGCCGGGAATCGAAAACGCGACCTCCTGTGTAAAGCCAGTGAACTTGGCTTCTGAGCTTCGGAGGCGGTAATAAATAAATATACATACATATTACATACATACACTCGAAAAACATAACCCTTTTTTTGGCGCAGTCGGGTAAAAAACAATTGCTTGAAATTAAGTCACTCAAGGCATTTTCCTAGTTTGAGTAAAACACCTATAAAGTATTATTATGAAAGAAATGCCAAAAGAATTTGACGACACCTCGAACTCAAAAATAAATCAAGCCGTTTATGGTACAAGCTCAGCCAAAGAAACATACATATATACACACTCGAAAAATTACACTTTTTTTGGACAGTCGCGTAAAAAAATACCCATTACTGCATAAGGAACTTAAAACAGGCAAACATTAAAATTTGAGTGCGTTTGACTTCATTTCACCTGATTGAAAGTGACGATTTAGTAGAGGATGGTACGAGCAAACTCAAATAATGCCTATTCACTCTTGTCTTGAAGATCCCCAAATTGTAAGAGTCAGGAAACACAGACGCAGGCAAAGTATGTACAGGGTGTAACAAAATTGATGTAGGACCCGTTAACAAGGGGTTCTTCTTATCATACTGAACAACTTTCCCCAAGGAACCCATAGTCAATGCTCAAAAAATAAATTGGACCCTCCATACTAAAATGCACAAAATTGGTCGATCGGCTGATCGATTTGTATGAAAATATTTTTTTTTGCGATTTTAGCAAAGTCGTAGAATAAAAGTTGTTCAGTATGCTAAGTAGAAGGCCCAGTTAACGAGACCTACACCAATTTTGTTCCACCTGTATATTAGTTGACGCAACGTTCTTGGAACAGGAATCAGGATGTTATGTTTTTCTTTCTAATATGTTTCTTAGGTAATTTAATTAAGGTCCAACTTAATTATTAATTTCTTGATTGAAATAAGCTAAAACAATGGGGATTACGACAGCATCAGAAATAAATTATGAACTCTTGATCACTAAATTGCCCTCCTACTTAAACTTCGGAAAACCTTACTCGTTTTGTTTTCCATCAAGTCTTCGATTTTTAATTCATTAAATTTACAAAATAAGTACATAAATGACGCTGATAAGCTATGACGTCACGCTTAGGTATTTCAAACATTTTTGAACAAAATGTCGTTTTTGACAGATGATAAAAAAAAGTTACTTAGATGACTAGCGTTCGTCATCTCTATTAAGTGAGTTCCACTGAAAATTCAATACAAACTGATAATTTAGCTAACAGTTATAACTTATAACGGTATTATGTTTAGAATCATTTTATAGTAGGTACTTATGTTTATTTCTATTCCTAAGTGTATAGCGAAGGCTGTAGAAATGCTTTATAAATATTGGAAAAATATATTGAAATACTTCATTTCAATGAGACCAATATTTTTAGAATTTTCTTTTAGAATTCCTATTGTAGACAATATTGATCAATTCCATTTGAGTGATATTTTACTAGAATTTTTTTTTCTCTGAAAATAAGTACTTACCTATTGAAGATTAAACTATCTACGTACATATAAGCACAGGTTTCTAGGCATTTTAAAAACGTTGGTATGCATGTAGCAGGCATATTGTATGATTAGTCATTTTACAAATGGTCAGGCAAATTGTAAAATGCCGTACGCAGATTGTACAATGAGCAAGCGAAACTAAAATGAGCGAGCGAAGCAAGCGATTTTAGGTTCGGTCAGGTTAGATTGATTATACAGTCAAAGGCTCCCCCACTGGATAGCAGAAATCTGCGTACGGCATTTTACAATTTGCTGACCATTTGTAAAGTGACGAATTACACTATATGACTGCGACATGCATGTTTTCATTGTTAGTAGATAAATCAGATAGATAAATAGATCATATCTTATTTCAAAAAACACAATACCTTCGTAAAAATCGGCTAAGTGCAAGTCAGACTCACACTCAAAGGGTTCCGTACAATCGTAAAAAAATGTCGTATCTTGTATTGTATTTAATGTATTTTATTATTTGTTGTTATAGCGGCAATAGAAATACACACTTTGTGGAAATTTCAACTGCCTACCTAATAACTACGATTCATGAAATATCAGCCGACTGATAGACAGACGGGACGGACGGATGAAAAGCGGAGGCTTAGTAAAAGGGTTCCGTTGGCACCCTTTGGATACGGAACCCTAAAAACTAACCATAATAATAATGAACACATACGAGTACTATAGAAAAACTCTGTCTTCTTACACCTCCCTACTAAATGCAAGGAGGTGGCAAGAAGTATCTGTGGGATTGTGGTGCCAATGTTTCTTCTCTTCGTGTCGTATCTATCCTCATCGGGTGTCAGCGACTATCTTCTGGAACTTGTCCCTGTCATGTCAAGTCCACGATGGTAATCTCAGGGCATTTGGGAATGTGCAGTAGGGCCCCATTTTCTCTGCATTGCTCCTTTTTGAGGGTGTATAGTCCTCAGGGCTAGCTAGGCCTCTTCTGGCCGGTTGCCCGTCGAGAGGTGTGGTTATACCGCTCGATTGGTGCTCTATCGCTAGAGCTTCGTCTGCTGTCTAGCAGGGAGCACCACAGAAATCGAAGAAGCCGCCGCCTTCCAGCGCGTACCGCAACCTTCACCAGGTCATCGGTCCAAGAAGTGGAAGGCCTGCCTACGCTACGTCTTCCGTTGCGCGGTCACCACTGGAGAACTTTAGTTTAGTGCTCCACCCACTCCTACTCCCACTTAAGTTTAGCGGTTCTGAGGTGCCTGTCTCTTATTCATCTTGGATATTCTCGTCTTTGATTGGAAGACGCCCTTTGGCTTTGGGTGACCTAGAGCCTTCTTATAAATCCCAGCAGGCGACTATCTTCCAGTTCCATATATTGTCATCACTGGCAACACACCACACACTGGTAATATCGTAATGACCAGACAATTTCCTTTTAAGGACGCCTAGTTCTACTGACATCCATCCGAATGACTTCATCAACTTTAAGTAAATCATTCATTAATAGAAAAGTGTAATTATATAGGTAAGTATTATAAAGATGATGCATTCGTTTTCCTTTTAACAGCGCAAGTGGTTGCGACAGCAACGAAGAGGCATGCCGTATATTGCAAACATCACTCTCAGTTACGCCTGTTGTCTCTCCTATAAACCATAAACCATCTTCGAGGGCACGTGCGGTAAAGCGACTAGGAGTCGAAGTGTTCGCCATGACCAAAATCGGTCGAATAGATCAGCATAATCATGAGAAAGAAAGAAAAAGAGTGATGCATGCGATGCGGCATGCATACCTCTTCGCCAAAAGGCATACGCTATTGAAATGGAAAACAAATGCGAAAAGGATCATGTGTTTACATCTGAAAGGATGGAAGGACATGATGGAGGTGGGCTTTGTTTGCCTGAACGCGGTCTCGACTACAGCATAGCGAATGGCGACACATCTCGCGCACGCAGAATTGTGTAGGAGTGATCCTAGAGATAAAGCATTCGTTCCGTTCTAACAACGACTTGATGAAAGAGACAAGAAGTCTTTTAGCGTCTTTGTGTCTGCGCGTCATGCTCCTCGTGCAGAATTTGGTTTATTTAGGGGTTATCGGGACCACAACAGGAATCATCTTTACAAAAAGCCCATTGCCACTTGAGCCTATTATTATGCTACATTTCTGCGATTAATCCTACAATTCTACTTTAATTTTAAGCTTTAACCTCCTCCGTGACGTAATCGTAACGACCATTAGCTTCACATCAGGAGGGCGCGGGTTCGATTCCTCTTTTTTGATTAGATTACTCGGTTTGGTTCGTGGAAGGGAATTTTCTAAGCCAGCCTGGCTAGCTACCACTATTTTATCTAAGTCTTGCCGCCCAGCTTCAATGGTAACAGCATTGATGTGTTCCAGTTTGTATAAGATAGCCTGTTCCCCATTGCGTTGGGGAATCTTGGTAAGCCCGCTTCCATATTCAGTATCATCGTCACTTACCATCAGGTGGGATGATGTCAAGGGCTTACCAATTGTGGATTAAAAAAAACTGACGTCAAAGAAATCGCAAATAAAAATTGTTCTTCATATTATTCGCATATTCATTTATTTATTCCCATTATGTTTATCTATCTGTAATATTACCTACATAACTAAATGTCTGTTTTTTGTGTTAATTAATCTAATTCTAAATATTTAATTTGTTTCGCAATATCTTTAAGTCCCAAATACCGCAGTGTCTCAAGACTAAGGTCTTTGACCAGTGTGTGTTGCCAGTGATGGATGACATACCCAACTGAGACATGGTCGCTTACTATTGGCCTCATAAGAAGGCTCAAGGTTACCCAAAGGGCAATGGAGCGAGCTATGCTCGGAATTTCCCTAAGCGATCGAATCAGAAATGAGGAGATCCGTAGGAGAACCAAAGCAAAGTATATACCTATATTAGTACACAAAAATATCCGACATAGTTAACAGAATCGCCAATCTGAAGTGGCAGTTACCAGGCAGGGCACAATAGTTCGTAGAATAGATGGCCGTTGGGATACTAAAGTTCTTGAGTGGCGACCGCGCACCAGAAGACGTAACGTAGGCGCTCCCTCACGGTGGACTGACGAACTGGTGAAGGTCGCGGGAAGCCGCTGGATGCGGGCAGCGCAGGACCGGTCGTCGTGGAAATCCTTGAAAGAGGCCTTTGTCCAGTGGACGTCTTTCAGCTGATATATGATTATGATAATTTAGTTTATATAGAGTACCTCATTCATTATTTGTCTTTCATTTTGTATTTATAGATTGAAGTCAGCCCTGAACCTAAAAAAACCTTCGCCTTTACCGCGTGCCAGTGTGCGAACAAAATATTGATTGAGCTAAAGTATGCTTTGTTGACTTAGAATACAAGAGCCCAGTCTTAACTGGTTTAAATTTTTCATCTAATTCTCTCATTCCGTAGCGAGATATTCAGTAAATATAAACGTTCTACACGCAACCACGGGCACCCTTCACTCTTCTGTGCCATGGTCTTCTGAGCCGTGATGTCAATGCAACACCAGGAAACAGTCCCGTCTATCCCTAGTTCTGGGACATCACGTGTACTCGTAATTGTGACACGCGAAAATAACAGTATTTTATCTAATACTCTCATTATTAATAGGCGAAATACAGTATACGGAATTTATGAATAAAGTTAGTCTTGTTCAAGTCCCGAGTCATCAATATATAGAAGGATTTTGTCACACAGTGTCATTCCAGTTATCTTCAGTTTCTATATATATATATTAGTACTAACATACATGGACACACATTCCGACCTCACCCCCTCGTCACCCAGATTGATACAGATTGGTTAAAGTTTGGTTGTCAAATGTATAGGATTTCGCCGCCATTTTGTGTATTCCTTTTTTGAAATGTCATCTCTGGCCCGTTGTATGAAGTGTCCAGGGTGTGCCAGTACCGAATTTGTTTCTCGAAGGCTGTATTTATGTCGAAGGCTATTTATTTATTACCGAGCGCGGGCCAGATCGAATCATGTCGCGGGCCGAATTTGCCCCGCGGGTCGCAACTTCCCCATCCCTGGGCTATTCGCTTCCATAAATCCACTGAACAATTCGAGGATCAAATGAATGGTTTTGTCAGATGTGCTTCACTGCTCACCGAAACAAATTGGTTTTGTCTGGCTCTAAGTGGCGTAGTACGCTTCGTCCTTTGTTTGACCTGTCGAATAATTCTAACTTTGTCGCATAATTGAGAAGTTTGAGGATTTCTTGTGAACTTTGGTTTCTCGAGAGGTTGTAGGCTAGACGGTCATGACTGTTTCCAACATTTGTTTAAGACTAGCTTTTGCCAGCGGCTTCGCTCGCGCAAACATAGTTTCTAACACTGTCTCTTAGGGTTTACAGTGCAAGCGGCTCGCGAGCGTGGAAAAAAGTAGCCTATATATTAATCCAGGTCGTAATCTGTCTACCTACCTAATTTAATCCAGATACGTTCAGTAGTTTTTGCGTGAAAGAGTAAAAAATATCCATACATACAAACTTTCGCGTTTATAAAAAATATTAGTAATGTAATGTTAATATATAAACTTTTTAAGCTACTAAGGTGATCGAATTCGAAACGGAGAGCTCTGAAGAAGAAATGAAGTCATTGTCATTTTGCATAGAATAAGCATCATCATCATCACATCAGCCGAAAATCGTCCACTGCTGGACAAAGGTCAAAGGTCGTAGGTCAACCGCATGGGAGGCCTGCCTACGCTACGTTTTCCGGTGCGCGGTCGCCACTCGAGAACTTTACCACCCCATCGGCGATCTGTTCCACAAGCTATGTGCCCTGCCCAATGCCACTTCAGTTTAGCGATTCTGTGAACTATGTCGGGTACTTTGGTTCTCCTGCGGATCTCCTCGTTTCTCCTCTTACTCTACACTGGAAGTTGTTGACGAATATGTAGGTAGGTAGGTATAACTTTAAAAAAGATATTAATCGACTCGGCTGGGTACCGTTCGGGATGCTTCGCAATATCTTCACGTCCCAAATACCGCAGTGTCTCAAGACGAAAACTAAGGTCTTTGACCAGTGTGTGTTACCAGTGACAAAGTATATACACCAGTGATGACTAACGGAACTGAGACATGGTCGCTTACTATGGGCTTCATAAGAAGACTCAAGGTCACCCAAAGGGCAATGGAGCGTGCTATGCTCGGAGTGTCTCTGCGTGATCGAATCCGAAATAGAATAAGCAAGTTGAAGCAAAAGGTCATATAGCCAAACGGATCCGGTAGGGAAGGAATGTGCTCGAGTAGTAACCGCCGTGGGCTGGAAGCCATAGTGTTTTACGGTCCGTCGCTTGGAGCGCTAAAGTTACGAGTAGCATTCGAACTCAGGAGGCTCGAGTTTTCATACAAACACTCCAACAATTCAAACTGCAATTAAATAGAGAAATAACATGTCTGTAATTCGGTACTTGCCTATTAGTCATATGACCTACTTTTAATGAACTGTCAAAAATGAGGTTTTGTTCTAAAAATGTATGAAATATTAAAATATTTAAACCGCCTCCGTAGCTCAGAGGCAAAGTTCACTGGCTTAACACAGGAGGTCGCGGGTTCGATTCCCGGCGGGGTCAATTGTAAGACTCGGTTTGGTTGGTGGTAGGGCATTTTCTAAGCCCGCCTGCCTAGCTACCACCATCTTATCTAAGTCTTGCCGCCAAATATCAATGTTAATATCATTGGTGTGTTCCGGCATGAAGATAAGTTAGCCAGTTCCCCATTGCGTTGGGGAATCTTGTTAAGCCCGCTTCCATCTTCGGCAACATCATCACTTACCACCAGGTGAGATGTTGTCAAAGGTTTACCAATTGAGAAAAAAAAATATGACGTCACATTTCTTTATGGCCGTTGACGTACTAATTATGTGTTTTTTGATAAATTAAAAATAGAAAATGTTTATGGAAAACCAAATGAGTAAGTTTTTTGGAAACTGGTAGATGGAGGGCTACTTCGTGAACTTCATTTCAGAATTTATTTTTGATGCTGTCAAGTACCCAAATAGAGATACTAAAATAGAACGCCATAAAATAAGAGCGAGTTTAAACTTTTATAGTATACCTACGCACGAAACCGGATGAGGCCTTTATTTCGTTCTGTTTCTATTTAATACGAAGAAAATTAGTTGTGTGTTTTCTCAATATATTTGATGAGTTCGGCTTAGATCCAGAAAGACGAAACTACGTTTGAATGGAACTATAATCTCCTAGCGACCCTTAACTTATCTCCTTCTTCTTATACAGTGTGAGCCAAAAAGTGACGTCAATAAATTAATTGCTGATCGTTTGTCTCGTTAAAACTCGAAAAAGGCTTGACCAATTACTATGAAATTTTGGTGTAATCTTTGTGCCCATGCCAGGAAAGGTTTTTAATAAAAAAAACTCCGCGAGCCGGTTGCAGCTTGCGCACCGCGCAACATCGATGTCCACGCGGGTGGAGCGGCGAGCATCAACTAGTTCATAATACCTAATATTTTTAACATGACAAAGGGAAGCCTTTGTGATAAATTCAATCTGACATTTTAACATTATTTACGCTTAATTTAAGAGTCAGTACTGACTCACTGACTGACTCTGTAACGCTCTCAATGGGAGGCTGTCATTTGTTTTTACAAGCTTTATTTAGTTTCACCTGTCCCGGTGTCTGTAATGCAACCTTGCAAGATAAATTTGACCCACTTCCCAGTTTCCGATTGAGCTGAAATTTTGCATGCGTATGTATATCGCATGACAATGCAATATTATAAGCTTGTACTTAGATTTTCGATTTTTTTTAAATTTTCGCTTTACATTACGAGCTACCCCAGGCATTGCGCAAATTTTTAAATCATTTTCTTGACTGGAGTAAGTACTAAGCAGGAACGAACTGCATTGCTAACTATTTAGTATAAAGTTTTAAGTTCTTTCCTGCTTGGTACTTACTCTACATAGTCAAGAAACTGATTTAGAAATTTGCGCAATGCCTGGGGTAGCTCGTAATGTACACTTGTAGAGTGAGTCCAGTGCTCTGTGCTGTGACCAAGTTGAATAACCTTTTGCTTTTCCGCAACAGAGCAGTGCATTTATTTGTTACGTGCTTCCAACACCAGTGCGGCTCGCAGAGATACTTGTAAACTGTTCTGTTTGATGGGTTACATGTGATATTAGTCTAGAATTGAGACAATGATCTGGACCCTTTAAAGGATAACATGTGATATTAGTCTAGAATTGAAACAATGATCTGGAACCTTTAAAGGATTACATGTGATATTATTAGTCTAGAATCGAGGCAATGATCTGGAACCTTTAAAGGATGACATGTGATATTAATATTGAATCGAGACAATGATCTGGACCCTTTAAAGGATTACATGTGATATTAGTCTAGAATCGAGACAATGATCTGGACACTTTAAAGGATACATGTGATATTAGTCTAGAATCGAGACAATGATCTGGACCCTTTAAAGGATTACATGTGATATTAGTCTAGAATCGAGACAATGATCTGGACCCTTTAAAGGATTACATGTGATATTAGTCTAGAATCGAGACAATGATCTGGACCCTTTAAAGGATTACATGTGATATTACTAGTCTAGAATCGAGACAATGATCTGGACCCTTTAAAGGATTACATGTGATATTAGTCTAGAATCGAGACAATGATCTGGACCCTTTAAAGGATTACATGTGATATTACTAGTCCAGAATCGAGACAATGATCTGGAACCTTTAAAGGATTACATGTGATATTAGTCTAGAATCGAGACAATGATCTCTAGATCCATCTAAACGTCCCCACTGCTCCACTACTAAGGCATGAGGATTCTTACCAAACTCGAAAAGGTTAGGCCACACACGGGGGCAAATCCAAGTTGGTTGAGGTTGCTCGATGGCCTCAGTAAAGTATCTCAACAGGTGGGTCTTAAAATAAACATGGACAAGACGAAAATAATGTTAAATGTCCGTGTCGAACCAACCCCTCTAAAGGTTGGAGACTCTACACTGGAAGTTGTTGACGAATGTGTATAACTGGGACAAACAGTCCAGCTAGGCAGGTCCAACTTCAAGAAAGAGATCAATCGACGAATCCAACTCGGCTGGGCAGCGTTCGGGAAGCTTCGCAATATCTTCACGTCCCAAATACCGCAGTGTCTCAAGACTAAGGTCTTTGACCAGTGTGTGTTGCCAGTGATGACTTACGGAACTGAGACATGGTCGCTTACTATGGGCACCCAAAGGGCAATGGAGCGTGCTATGCTCGGAGTTTCTCTGCGTGATCAAATCAAAAACGAGGAGATCCGCAGGAGAACTAAAGTAACCGACATAGCTCACAGAATCGCTAATCTGAAGTGGCAGTGGGCAGGGCACATAGCTCGTAGAACAGATGGCCGATGGGGTAGTAAAGTTCTCGAGTGGCGACCGCGCACCGGAAAACGTAGCGTAGGCAGGCTTCCAACGCGGTGGACCGATGACCTGGTGAAGATCGCGGGAAGCCGATGGATGCGGGCAGCGCAGGACCGGTCGTCGTGGAAATCCTTGAGGAAGGCCTTTGTCCAGAAGTGGACGATTTTTGGCTGATATGATGATGATGAGGTTGTAGAGTTAGTGGTGAACCCCACTGTAAGAAGTTTTTCAAGCCGCCTATATAAGGCATATGGCACGGTTTTAAGACTGTCATCTAGTGATTGCAGCAACCGGCACCAGAGCTAAATATCGTTTGCAAAACACGGAAACGTTCGAAAAATTAATTTAGAAATTAATAAAAAAAAATTAATATTATTAATAATAATTTATTAATTTATTTTTGGCCTGTTTGTTATCTTATTTGTACACAATAAACTGTTAAGTAATTAAATAAAAACCCGACTGCATAAAACCTTAACCTATTTTTTTTCAGACAGGTAAAAATATATCCTATGTCACTTACAGGCTCAAGACAAATCTAACGACACCTCGCACTACAATGCAATACGATTAATGCATCACAGCATAAAAAAAGGAAATAAAAAACATAGAAAGAAAGCCTATACATTATGCAGCCTTATTGCTAGGTAGCAATAAAAAACATACATACATACACTCGAAAAACATGACCCTCCTTCTTGCGCAGTCGGGTAAAAAAACACTAACAGTCAAACCCATCCAAGTAATGACAGTGCTTAACGTCAGTTAACCTGCTTGATCGATGCCACCACGCAAGTCGCACCGAGTCACAGATTACTAAATAGTGACCGAGTCGGGACCGCTTCTATTTAAATATATTTAACTTAAGAGCCCGCTGGAGTTCATAAATCCCATACAAACGTAGTATTTGATTAATTTGTTAACCAAAGAACGGATGTTAAAATAATTTTATATCTATAATCGGATGACGTATGTCTGTGTCGGTACCGCATTACTTTTTTGAAAAACGAAACATGACTCCATTTAATTAAAAAAAACTTGTTTTCCGTCTTTTACCTTAAAAACAAGTTTATTAATTAAAAATGGATTGCTGTTTCGTTTTTAAAAAAAATAATGCGGTACCGACACAAATATACGTCATCCGATTATCGATATAAAATTATTTCAACATCCGTTCTTTGGTTAACAAATTAATCAAATACTACGTTTGTATGGGATTTATGAACTCCAGCAGGCTCTTAACTCAATATAGCTTTAACAATAATACTTCTCGTAGATCAGTCGTCTAATTCTAATGAAGTTCGATAATACGGTATTTTAGTACTAGGTAGTAATTTGAGTAACTTTTTATCAACTGTCAAAAACTATTGTTCTGCAATAGGGATGGCGAATGCAAGTCATCTGATTTACTTTTTATCATCTGTCAAAATCGACTTTTTGTTCTAAAAATGTTTGAAATACCTAGGCGTGACGTCATAGTTTTGCAGCGTCATTTATGTACTCATTTTGTGATGTTGGTGAATAAAAAATCGAAGACTTGATGGAAAACAAAACGAGTAAGGTTTTCCGAAGTTTAAGTAGGAGGGCAATTTAGTGATCAATAGTTCATAATTTATTTCTGATGCTGTCGTCATCCCTATTGTTAGCATTACTGACATAGTGACATCATAAGTGTCTCTAACCACGAATTTACTGTTTTTATTGAATATAAAATTAAAAATTGTATGATATTTCAAATGATCAAATGTTTTTTTTCTATTCTAGAAGAAATGATATTTATTGAATAGTATTTTTTTAAATAAATTTATAAAGAATTATTGATTTGTAATAAAATAATCAGTCCTAAAAATAATATTATCTCACTAATTACAAGTATATTATATTGTTTATTGCACACAAATATTACATGAAAAACCCTTATAAAGGTTTTTTTAAGAATAAAAATAATTTAAAACAATAAAAATATACAATGTCAAAAAGTTCAAGTCGTTATTTAATATCCACCCGAAAGCTTCGTTAGTCTAAAAGGTCTTCCCAGGGCGTTCCCGACGGGAAGGTGCCCACCACGCTTGCAGCGTTGCCGCGCTGAATTGCAATAGCCAACCTCTGCGTCAGGAAGGCCCCGGAGCGAGGGTCACCCCCTGTTTGCCTGATACGACATCAAATTTCCCGAATGAAATTACAAATTACACCTAAAATAAAATGCCTAAAATAAAACACCTAAAATACCAAAAATGGAACACCTAAAATACCTTACATAAAACAATTAAATTTAAAATAACCCGTCCCTCGTCATTATTTATTTTTAAAGGTCGGTTATAAAACTTGACCATTTAATGATAAATAATACAGATAAAGATAACTGTTATCGGTCTGTGACACAAATGATTGTGATGCAACGTTGTTATCACTGCACATATTGTAGTATTGGCAATCATTAATTAAACTATGTGTAAGTGTGTATAACTGTGTTAGTGGTTAATTTTTGTAATCACTGCATATCAGCAATCTGTATTGAAATCAAACTTTACACTTTTTTAATCGCGCATCGTGTGTTCCGTACTTACTACTTACACCTCTTCACCTCGTACAAAAAATTATACATTAAATTCATACAAACGACTTAATACAAGAGCGACAGTTTTTTTTATTTATTAATTTAGGTTCCTTAAAGCTGCCAATAATGCGCGACCCTGTACGGCCTGTGAATGTACAGCGTGGTAACTTGTATCGTGGAATTGAACTGACATACAGGCTTGTAACTCTTGGTCTCCCAACTTTAGCAGTTTTTTTTGTTACAATTGCCCCATAACATGATCAAGTATAATAAGAGTATAATCAATGTATATTTTATTAGGACTGACATACAGTATGGACACTCCCTGCCTCTCTCTAGATTCCGACCTCACCCTCTCGTCACCCAGATTGATACAGATTGGTTACAGTTTGGTTGTCGAACGTATAGGATTTCGCCGCCATTTTGTTTGTTCCGTCATTCGTTTTTTTGAAATGTTATTTCTGGCCCGTTGTATGAAGTGTCCAGGGTGTGGTATAATGTTATTTTTTTCCAAAGTGCCGATAGTTTTCAATTCATTATTATTTCAATACCGATAGAGTGCACTTACCCTAGGACTTATTTAAAGGGTACTTTTATGGCAGCTAGTTGACTGATAGCTGTAGCAGGGTGGCTCCGTAGTTAAGTAAATCCCTTGACCTTTTGCCCTATGCGAAGCGTAAATAGATACTATGTGGACTTATTTTAGCGGACAAGTTGTAATTAGGTCAAAATATTACGTCACAGATAAGAGAAACGTGAAAGTAGATATATAGGGTGACTTTTAATTAGTTCTTGATAACAAAGGATATGAATGTACTCGTGATAACAATCAACTTTCCCAAAAAAAATTTAATGTCAAATATGAAAAAAAAAATTTGGTCCTTCATACATTTTTGCCGATTTAATAACTTATTATGTACTGAAGACCAAAAATTTGTTTTCTGATTTACACGTATAGTTTCTTTGGGAAAGTTGTTTGTAATCACGAGTACATTCATACCCTTTGCTATCAAGAACTAATTAAAAGTCACTCTATATAAGGTGTAACAAAATTAGCTGAAACTATTTTAACTGGTGCTTCTACCCATGAAACTGAACAACTTTCCCCATGAAACCCATAGTCAAATCTCAA
Organism: Coleophora flavipennella; assembly: GCA_947284805.1. Lineage (NCBI taxonomy): Eukaryota > Metazoa > Arthropoda > Insecta > Lepidoptera > Coleophoridae > Coleophora > Coleophora flavipennella. The sequence goes on from OX369275.1 coordinate 1,854,607, forward strand.
AAAAAATTTTGAACTTCCCATACTAAGTTGGCTGATCAGCTGATCGAGTAAGTGTCTTTTTTTTTGCGATTTGACTATGGGTTCCATGGAGAAAGTTGTTCAGTGTCATGGGTAGAAGCACCAGATAAAATAGTTTCAGCTAATTTTGTTACACCTTATATATGGACCTACGAGTATATAAGAAATGATTACAAATAATTTGGCATTTCGATAGGTAACTATAAAACTTTCACTGATAAATATATTATAACTAGCTTTTGCCCGCGGCTTCGCCCACCTGGGCATCGTTTTTATGACCGTCCTTGAGAGTGAGTGGTGCGCAAGCCGCAAGCGGCTCGCAAGCGTGGACGTGAGTTATCTCCAGATTCCTATCCCAAATCGGGCTATTCTGATTAAGAGTCTATGTCACTTCCCACTCCCTCAATTCTATATAAAAAATCACTTTAATCCGTTGCTCCGTTGCGATGCCGACGAGGACGCGCGCGAGCGTGGAAGCGTGGGAACTATGTCAGGATATGCTCATTAGTAAATAATGTCATCTTCCACCCCTTAAACCATCTCTTGTGCAAAAAATCACAACATTCCAATGTTCCGTTGCGATTTTAAAGAAATTAACCAGAAAAGGAGTACTTTTTCAGTTCCCTCAAGAACTGCATCGGACTATGCTATTTTCACAGGATAAAAAGTAGCCTATGTTCTTCCCCGTGACACAGGCTACCTGAATGCCAAATTTCATCAAGGTTGGTTAAGGTCTTGAAGCGTGAAAACGTAACAAACAAACACATTTTCACATTTATTAATAATATATTATATATTATTATAAGTAAGGATTTCATTATCCCACAAAAACTGAAAAAAAATCAATTTTTTTCTTATAATTTGCATTTTGAAGATTATATACAGGGTGGGAAGGAGTATACCGACAGATTTTAACCATGGATTGCTGGTGGTATTATGAGTAAATAATGTTATATCAACATGGGTCTAAAACTGCCTTATTAACTTACTTAATTTCTGAAACAAAAAAATCAATTAACGATAGTAATCCCTTCTGAACGAAACCTTAGTCTAAAGAGTGAAAAAGAAAACTTCACACTTCACGAACGACTCCGACAACATACGATAAACGACGAGTGAAGTCAACGTCAATATGATACTTTGAGGCAACAAACGTCAGATAAGATTAAGAAGTACTTGTATGAAGGTGTGTGTGATTACGTCATATTATTAGGGCGTGTTACCCTTGACATTTTTTGAACTTGTAAATTATTTAAAAAAATAATATCTCGAAAATTAGGCTTTACTGGCCCATGTTTATATTACTTTTTTTGTCTAAATAGGCATTAGAATCTTTGGTTAAAATCTGTCGGTATACTCCTTCCCACCCTGTATATTTTTTTGTTTGGATTACAATAACAAGCAGAAACTAATAAATTAACGGTGAAGTTACTTAGGTACGTATAGGTACGAGTTTGTTAAGTGGGGTTGTTGTTGTTGTTTGTTGTTGTTTTTGTACGGTATTGATCTGATCTGATATTAGGAAAAACCGGCCAAGTACGAGTCATTTAGCACTCAGAGGGTTCCGTACTTGCACACCTCTCCCTAAAACTACATAGTAAAAGCGACAATGATACCTATTCACATTAGAATAAAAGACATCAACGTGAGCGACAAAAATATGTTTTTTATTTTTTTGTCATTCAGTTCGGACTACTTAGCGCAAATACGACTCACACTTGGCCATTTTTTTAATTTTTTTGTTTACTAAAGTATTAGTACCATAATCTCACCAAATTTCAAACTTGTATGTATTACCGTTTTTACGATTGAGCTAAATCAAAAATACTTCTAGAGACTTATAAAAACAGGTTTTTTTGTATGGAGGGAGACCCCTCTTATTTTTTCACTTTTTCTATTTTTGTTTTTGCTGTTATAGCGGAAATAAAAATACACATTTTGATTTTATATGTATTAATTTTCGGAGCGTTGGTGGCGTAATGTAAGGCAAGGGCCGTTACCTTCTGTCCGGGAGGTCGTGGTCCGAATCCTGCCACGTACCAATGTGTTTTCGAATTTCGGTTTCACATGTACGTTTATCCAACGCTCTTACGGTGAAGGAAACATCGTGAGGAAACCTATACTGTACTCGCCTGCGAAGAAACTCGATGGTTGTGTGTGAAGTCGACCAACCCGCACTGGGCCCGCGTGGTCGACTAAGGCCCTATCGCCCTAATTCAGGGTAGGCTCGAGCCCCTCGGTGGGGACGTATATTAGCTGATATGATGACATTTCATGAAATACAGCCCGCTAACAGACGGACAGACGGAGGAGCGGTCCCGTTGGTCACCCGTTGGGTGGACGGAACCCTAAAAAGGAGGAGTTCTACCCTTATTCTGAAATGTCCATCGCAATCGTAAAACGTATACCCTGGCATCAGGTCAAGTACAGGTCAGCTACCACGTATTTTCATCGCTCTTCAATACGTGTGCAAAGGGGAGTTTTCAAAAAAAGGGTTACTGGACACTTTTGACCGCGTGACCGTCAATCTCGTTCTTTTAAATCTTATATTTTATGGTCTAAAGTAGAGGCACATGTTTGCCAAAAAAAAAATTACGAGGAAACGCGGGCGCCATTTCTTCCATACAAACGTAGTCCTCTGATTCCTCTCTGGGTAATGAACTAATGACAAAAGAGTTAAAATGTTTTTTCCATTTAACCTATATCTATCATGTCCATGCCCCTATGTTTTGTTTTTTCCCCATATTCTAATTATAATAATAAGATAATAAGAATAATAAGAATAATCTTTATTGACAAACCACTAAATGGTACACTGCTATTACTTATAGTGATAAAATGAGGAACAAAAACATCTTAAGTGGTAGTTGGAGTTGGTAATAGTAAATAATTTGGTGTACTGATCTCCAAACTAGGGGGACCCTGTATCTTGGAGATCAGATTCTTTCTTTAATACGTCTGTTTGTGACTATGGGTAAGTGGGTGTTAGCGACTGATGTACGTACGTGCGTGTGTGTATGGGTGAGTGGGTGTATGTATGTGTGTGTGTTTATGTGTGTGTGTGTGTGTGTATGTGTGTGTGGTGTGCTGCATTAGTCTAGCGAATGTTACATATCAAACTACTGCACAACTATAAGTAAATCCTCGGAATAGTCGTATGATACACCTGTCAACCAGGTAGCAATAACTTTTATCATCTGATTAGCCGAAAGTAGAAGATAGGAAGTAGGAGCCTAGAAAACTGAGTAAATTGCCTAATTGAAACGTCATTTTCAGACACCAACCAAAAAAATAATACGCGTATTAAAAATAAAATGAAAACATAGAGGCATTGGTACAGCGTTTTTTAAATTATTTTTGAATAAATATTATTATTGCTCAAGTTTTGGAGGAGGAAATAGATGACACAAAATGCTGTTTTGGTCAATTTTAGTGCATATTATCGGTCTGCGCTACAGTTCTCCCTTTCTTACTGTTTACGAAGAGGTTTGGGGGAACGAGATAATAAAATTTTATTTAAATATCTATTCTTTAGACTGTGCTTTCTCTTAAAAAGGACCATTAAGGCCTTAAGATAGGTCAAATGACAATATTCAATTCAAATAATTGCAAGACTGTGTAAAGCTATCACTATGGAAAAAAATATTTAATATACCTAAAGTAGTAAAAAATCGATTAAATTGAATACAATTTTAAAAATATTACCACTTTTGATGTAGAAAAATATACTGTAGACCCAGTTTTGTTATAATTGCAAAATTTCTCTATAACAAATAGTTACTGTTGAATGAAACCAACCCACAAAAATCGGTGACTTTAAGACGTTTCATTTTAATTGAACACATTTTTTTAAACTTATTTGAAAGTATCGAGAATTGGGCGTCGCGTCGGTTTAAACGTAGCAGCCGCGCTGAAGCCCGCATTGATTTGAACTTAAAATGAATAAAATAAAATAAATTTAATACGTATCAACCTGCTCGGATTGAGGCATCTTAAAGCCTTAGGTTCAAATCCCTTATGATCCGCAACTATTACGGCCCTCGATGTGCTTTCTGCGTAATACTAACCAACACAAACACAATTAAGTAATTGGACTAACAATATTACGTACGTAGGTGTGACTTATAATATTAAATCTGTCCTGTTTGTTTTCGAGAGATATACGAGAAAAGCGTCGGTGGCTCAACCGGTAACGACTCGGTCCATCTAACCAGAGGTACCGGGTTCAAATCTGGACGGCCAATGTACCAATGAGTTTTTCAAAAAAAAAATTACGTACATTACTTACCGATTGCTTTAACGGTGAAGGAAAACATCGCGAGGAAACCTGCACACGCCTGCGAAGAAATTCGCAGGTTGTGTGTGAAGTCGACCAACCCGCACTGGGCCCGCGTGGTCGACTAAGGCCTAATCGCCCTGATTCAGGGTAGGCTCGAGCCCCTCGGTGGGGACGTATATGAGCTGATATAATAAATACGAGAATATCGAAACTGTAACTACCTGCAGATTGTTCAACTCTCGGATTGAACACAGAGAGAACAACGACCTAATAAGTGCATTTTTAAGAACAACAACATCGTAAATGTATCTGTCATCCATCGCCATCTCTGCTGGGATGATTAGTGCCTGACTAATCTTTTCCCACAGAATAAAGAAGATGAAGTCATACTCCACACACGAGAGCCGTCTTGAGATCGTTTTTAACCGACTTCAAAAAAAACTTGCGAGCGTGGATATGTATTTTCTCCAGATCTATATTCTGATTAGCAGTCTAGATACGTCACTTACCACCTCCTTTATCAATTCTGTGCAAAAAAGTAAAAAAGCCGACGTGCGCGAGCGTGTAAAATCGTTAAGAGCGTCATCCTCAGATCCCTCGGGAACTATGTCAGCATATCATGTCATTTACCACCTCCTCAAACATATCTGTGCAAAAAATCACAATAATCCATTGTTCCGTTACGATGTTAAATAAATTAACCAAAAAAAGAGTTACCATAGGAACTGCATCGGACTATTCTATTTTCACGACATGAATCCTTCCCAGTGATACAGGCTACTTGCATGCCAAATTTCATCAAGATTGGTTTAGGTGTTGAAGCGTGAAAAGGTAACAAACACATTTTTACAATTATAATATTTGTAAGGATGGCTGGTGCTAACGACTTCTAGTGGAGGTTTGATGGTTTCCGAGGGTAACACTTTATCTCTGTACTTCATTTTATTAATACCTTGTGGTAACTTATCTCGGGAAGTAGGTTTGTAGTGGACATGCTAAAAAATACCATTCACAAACGTTCGTACGTTCGCTTCGCTTCTTCCATTTAATGTACTCGTACAGTCACGGCTTCGTTACAATTTTATTATAAGTTAAGTATAGATGATACAGATAGGCTAAATGTAGTACTTAAGTTTGTAATCAAAGAATTTAGTAAGAACTCGTTTTCCAGATTTTTCGATATAAAAGTGTTTCGCAATCTAACTTTTTTTGTAACAGTCATGTATCTTTATTGCACGTCTAGTTCCACTGTATCCCTAACCTTACCCAAACCCAAAAGCTACGTATGTTGTGCCATCTCAGTTCTTGTATCTATTAAACCTATTAACAAAGTATCATGGGAGCCCAAGAATAGTTTAAAGCAGCTAGATTTTACTCCCCGCTGGAGCTTGGAACTTGTCTTGACTCAATTAGATTAGAATCTTGAATCTTGATCAGCTTAATACAATTAATCTAAGTCAGTCTGGTGTCTTATTCTTTGAATAAGTTTGTTATCTATTTAAGGGTCTGTGCGTGCCTACATTATTTAGATTTCTGTAATCTGTACCATATTTATTAAGGCGCGTGCTAGCGAGCTACAAGATGAACAATCAAGCTACTCATAATCAACATTATAATCCCACTCATTATTCACCTAGACATTATAATTATTCAAACTACACATGTTCAGTTCTGTGTTGTTGTCTTATAGTTTAACTGAAACTTTTATAGTTTTATAATATGAAAGAACAATGCATTACAAATACCTTTTTTATCTATAATTATGTTAAATCGTCGTATTATAATGCCTATATAGTCTTAGGTACATAATTTGTATTTACGCTGTTTATTTCAAGTAGATTTTACGTCATTAGAATACCAATACATAGGCGTCCGGTCACTGTATACATTAAAGTGCAAATACTGGGTACGTCGTCGTCGTCAAGCTGTCTTGTACGACTATGATTTACCTACCTATTTCTACTTTTCTTGGACTCTCTTGGAATAGTAAAGTCCTCGAGTGGCGACGGCGTACCGGAAGACGAAGTGTAGTCAGGCCTATCACACGGTAGACCGAAGGCCTGGTAATGTTGCGGGAAGCCGATGGATGCGGGCAGCGCAGGACCGGTTTATGTGGAAATCCTTGGGGGAGGCCTTTGTCCATCAGTGGACTTCTTTCGGCTGATATGATGATGATGTACACAGACTTGCAATACCAAATTATTAAAATTATTGACGTTCCCTATCTACCTTACTCTCTGATTTCAGATACTTTATAAATAAATACATTTTGCGTCACTCTTCTGCTGAATCATAATGTAATGTTCTATTTTGTATCTCTAAATGCCTATCAATTCAATTTAGTCTACACCGTCAAGCACAAGTATATTTTTTCTGCTAAGTAAAGATATTGCTACTTTGTATTCTGGAAAGTTATTTATCCATTTCGCTAAGATCTGTCAATATAATCGAGTCTTTTTATGGAATGTTACTCAGAGGTTTATGTAATGGTTCTTTTCATATGTATCTATTTTATGTTTTATGCTACTAGGTGTAAGTATTTGATATCTTTTTAGTCACTGGTCTCCCATAGTACAGTGGACCTTAGTTTAGGGCCAGGTAACTGTGAGTTACTTGTCTCTTGATTATTATTTTAAGGTCGCATATCCTAAGATTTTATGTCACCCTCTCTCTCTCTCTTAAGTTGTCCATTCGTGCAACTTGGTGGCTAATATTTCCCTGAGCTTACTTATAAGCCCAAAACGTATTTTATGTTGTATTTTCTGCGATAAGTAGGTAGAGACTGAACCGGTCAAGCTCAGTGTGGTAATAGTTAACTCAACACTTCCGTTACTTTTTTAATTTTTCGGACATTTATTTATGTACTACTTCTTTGCCCGCAGGTCACCAAACCCCACGATGGTGCGATGACAGACCTCAAGATGGAGTCAAAAGGCACACAGATTCATCTCCCGCTGATAGGAGGATGTCAGTATTCATTGTTATTTCTCTTGTGTATTTATTTTCATTAAGCACTAAAATGTATTACGTTTTTTATCTACAATAGGGGATCGGACTGCATCAAAAATAAATTCTGAACTAAGATTTCCTAAATTGCTCTCCTCTTAAAGTTTCAAAAAACTTTACTTGTTTTGTTGTTTCATCACGTCTTCATTTTTTAATTGATCAAATTCACAAAACAAGTTTGTCAATGACGCTTGAAATCTGTGACGTCACTTGTGGGTATTTCAAACATTTTTAGAACAAAACCTCTTTTGTGACAGATCATAAAAAGTAACTCAAATGACTAGCAGTCCGGTCCCCTATTGAAAAACCCTTAGCATCATCTCACCTGATGGTAAGTGATGCGGGCTTACCAAGATTCCCCAACGGAATGCATACTTAGGTACAGTGAACTCGGTTACGTCTTAAGATTATATGTTAATTTATCTTGTCTATAGGGCGTGACAGCCGCAATGTCGGGGAGCTTACCGACAAGGTGCTATTCTGCAGCAAGTCCCCGGAGCAGCTCAACAATGGACAGTTTTTAGGGTAAGATTCTCTATTTAGTCCATGCCCTCTTCTATCGTGATCATCATGATTCATCTTCAGGGATCTAAGTTTAGATTCGAGTCAAGTGACTGTTCTGGTTTAAGTCGTTGGAAAAGCTCAACAATGGATAACCATTAGAGTAAACTTAGCTGTAAGTTTGTTCATTTTATCTTCTGCGAGCGACAAAAACATTCTTCTTGTTTTATGTAGACACAATGATACAGTGTCATCAGAATAACTTAACAATAGAAGATGCTTCCTTCAAAAATCACTCACATTTCTCCATCTTATTCATCACCTCTCTTGTCGCATGTGGCTTTGATATCAGACCAATAACCTTAACAGTCAAGGATTACTGACATGAGGCTTTTTAAGGGGTTCCAAAGTCAACAAGGAACCCTTTTATAGTTTTGCCATGTCTGTCTGTTTGTCTGTTCGTCTGTCGGCGGATTAGCTCAGAGACTATTAGTAAGTACTAGAAAGCTGTAATTTGACATAGGTGTACATATTAATCACACCGACAAAGTACAAGAAAATCTTGTAAAACATTTTTTTAGGTTACCTCGTGTACATGTAGAGAGGGGGTGAATTTTTCTTCATTGACGTACCCTCGTATGTAGTATCGTTGAATAGGTCTTTTAAAACAAATTTTTAATTTATGGATAGGTTTGGGAAATATTAAGCTTTAAAGTGCAATTTTTTGTTAGAGTCAAGTGTCTCCCCCCCCCCTCCCCTACCAGCTAAACCGCTATTTCAGGACTTCTTAAAAAATAGCAGGATATAATTATAATCAATTTAAAAGGGAAGTTCTCATATCACGTCTAAGAAGGACTTATTAGTTTAGGTGTAACTGTCGACTAACTTAAGGTGTGCAGTTGGATTTGTAAAAAGTTCAAGATTTTCCATACAAAATGTTCTATTAACAACTGAAAATATTATTTTGTTTTTTAAAGTATACATTTATTTTTTGAAAAGACTACGAAAGCCTACTTTGCGTGATTCCGACTCGCACTTAGCCGGTTTTTTATTTAAAATTGGTAATCCCTTGGCATCATCTGATGGTAAGTGACGATATAAGCGGGCTTACCAAGATTCCCCAACGCATAAGGGAACTGGCTATCTTGTCTTCAAGCCGGAACACATGACCATTGTTAAAATTGATGTTTGACTGCAAGACTTAAATAAGATGGTGGTAGCTAGCCAGGCTGGATTAGGAAATGCCCTTCCACTAACCAAACCAAGTCTTACAAAGTCTGACTCCGTCGGGAATCGAGCCCGCGACCTCCTGATGTGAAGCTAATGGACTTAACCATCTAAGAAACCTCTTTCAAAACGAAAAATTGCATTCTACAAGCAAACCAGACCAATTTAGTAACCTCCAAATGGTCGATTAGTCTAAACACACACTTCAATACGCCAGTTCGATTTTTAAAAATTAATTGTTTTTTTTTACACAATTGCTAAGCCCTTGGCGTTCATCTCACCTGATGGTAAGTGATGATGATGCCGAAGATGGAAGCGGGCTTACCAAGATTCCCCAACGCAATGGAGAACTGGCTATCTTATCTTCAAGCCGGAACACATCAATGTTGTTAACACTGATGTTTGGCGGCAAGACTTAGATAAGATGGTGATAGCTAGCCAGGCGGGCTTAGAAATTGCCCTACCACCAACCAAACCGATTGTACTTTATAGTTGAAACGAAAAAGCATTAAATAAGTGCAAAAGTGTGGTTATGTTCTTTACTTATTTTCTTTAGAAAAAGACAGAGAACTATTCCTATTAATGCATCGCCTTAAGAAATTACTCTCGACAAATGGGATTTTGAGTTAATATTGCAAAAAAGGCAAAAATAAAATGATCTTTATATTTTTTTCTATACAAATTGTGACGACACATAAAGTTCAGACAATTTTAAAAGTATATTTTATTAAGACCTACTTTCAACGTTTTTACAAATGTTATCGAAGATTATATAGAATGAGTGTGCGCTGTAAGGGTTTCAATTTTCACGACCTTTTTGAGGGTACGCGTAAATTTGTAAAAGCAAGGCTCTCTCCTTTGAAGTAAAGAGTACTTGTATCGTCGAGCTTGGTTTCATATGAAGAAAATTGATTTTTAATAGCTTTTTTCGTACAATAGGGTAATATATTTATATAAGCCATTTCCTTAAACTGAAGTGGCAGTGGGCAGGGCACATAGCTTGTAGTACAGATGGCCGATGGGGCAGTAAAGTTCTAGAGTGGCGACCGCTCACCGGAAAACGTAGTACAGGCAGGCCTCCCACGCGGTGGACCGACGACCTTGTGAAGATCGCGGGAAGCCGATGGATGCGGGCAACCCAGGACCGATCGTCGTGGAAATCCTTGGGGGAGGCCTTTGTCCAGCAGTGGACGATTTTCGGCTGATATGAAAATTCAAAATTCAAAACAATTTATTTCAAATAGGTGTTTACACACACTTTTAAATAGTCAAAACAAAAAGAAAATACTGTATATTACAAATAATGTCATGATTCAGAATACAGTCTCAGGTAATGGTATTTGTTATAGAATCAACATATATATCTTTGTCATTTACATAATCTATTATTTTATAATATCCTCTAGAGCACAAAACTTTTTTGACATGAGTCTTGAATTTATTCTCTGACAAACTAGTTACATTTTCTGGAATTTTATTGTAGAATCTTATACACTGCCCCACAAATGACTTTTTAACCTTACTCAGTCTCGAAAAGGCTATATCTATTTTATTTACATTTCTTAATGATGATGATGAAGCCGTTTCCTGCAAAAGCAGGCTTAAAATAAATTAATTCAAGAAAGGTAGACAGTAGTCTTTGACATTTAAAACTTGAAAGTGAAATCACAGTTTGAGGCAAAGTCGATAAGTGTTGGAACGTGGCAGTAATGTGCGCAGAAATTTGGCACGATGAGGCTAGCACCCTCAGTAATTTGGCCCCAATCTCTAGTGTAGTTAGGACCAGATGAGCCAAATGATTGCCCAATCGTCTCATTCAGTGAAATTTAAACCATTGGTATCTTTCTGAATAACCTTAAAATAAACCTAAGGGTCTAAACACTAAAGAAGAATGCAATAAATTATCTAGTATTTAATAAATATTCAGTATTGTCAGTGGTACGATGGATGCGGGCAACCCAGGACCGATCGTCGTGGAAATCCTTGGGGGAGGCCTTTGTCCAGCAGTGGACGATTTTCGGCTGATATGAAAATTCAAAATTCAAAACAATTTATTTCAAATAGGTGTTTACACACACTTTTAAATAGTCAAAACAAAAAGAAAATACTGTATATTTCTGAAAATATTTCTAATGAACCATAAAATAATATTTAGGGACTAAATACATAAACAGAATGCATTCAATTGATTAACTGTTATAGAATATACTTATTATAATATGTAGATTCAATATTGTAGGTCAGTGATTAAAAGTTGGGTAACTAAGAACTCTTGAGCGACCTTTTGGCGAGGACGTGTCACCCTTACACAGGCTAACCCTTTGAGTTAAGGAATCATGGTTTTCTGCCTAACACCAACTTTACCGCCGCAAGAGGAAAGAAATATATCCGATGGAAATGCGAATAAATATTATTAATAAAACTCTAAACTATCGTGATTAATAGTTATAAACTGATGAAATTTCAGACTTTTACTGAAGTTCAGAAAGATGCTGTAACTATAACTCCTTTCAAAAGTTTTCAAAAGGCTACAGTTTCAAAATAAATTGATAATGATGTTGACGATGACATTGTATATAGTCATATTATACTAATATACATTCTATAGTAATATTACCATTTTGTCACATTTTAGGTTTTAATTATTGTCTACTTAAATTGATTTACCCCTCCCCTTCAACTGAGATGAACTTCTAGGACGTAAGGTTAGCTTAATGATCTCTGTCAAAATCTACAGATCAAAGATTCCTGTCATTTCTGTCGCTAACAAAACCCTAAACGATTGTAAGTATTTCGACAACAAATTCCTAGGCGCACGAGAGCAAACACAGACATAACTCAGAGCTATGTCATTCAGTGGCCGGGCACTATGTTGGAATGTTGCCAAGTTTGCCGCTCAATAGTTACGAAACTGGAGGGAAGGGGTGGGGGGAGTTGCCTATAGAAAGATCAATGACATGCCTACTTTTATGGAAGATGTATATTGTAGATAGAACATTTTTTTAACGACTAATAGTAAGTACTGCTATGTAGAAATCCTCTGGTTCTTGCCGACCTTTGGTAACTATGGGTAAAACAGAGAAAGATGATGTAAGAAAGTTGATGTAAGGTTGTCGGTATAAGGAAGTCAAGGAAGGTCCTAAAGAGAAATTAATTTATTACCAATAGTGAATAAAAAAAATAAAAATTGACTGGGTCAACTACATTTACGAGAGCGCAGGTCTTAAATTATAATCATGTTTAGTCTTTTTTCACTTTATACGCCCCTAATAAAATAAACAAAATAAATAGATAATAAATTAATGATAAATTGGCTCACCTGATGGTAAGTAATGATGATACCGAAGATGGATGCGGGCTAGCCAAGATTTCCCAATGTGCTATCTTATATTTATGCCGGTACACGTCAACGGTAACAGCATTGGCGACACGACTTACATAAGATTGTGGTAGCTAACCAGGCAGGCTTAAAAATGCCCACCCATCAACCTAACCAAGAATCATAAAGTTATAGCCTGTCAGGAATCGAACCTGCGACCTCTAACGACCTGCGAACCTGAATCTTGAATCTCCTGGTATGAAGTGAATTGACTGACCTTGTGCGACGGATTCCGTCTAGATGCTCTAAGGTTTTATCCAAATTGTTAATAATCAATGTGAGTGGCCACCATTTAACAGTTAAAATTTATACCCATTTCCTATTCCAATTATGTACCAATTGATAATGATTTTACGTATTACAATACAAATTCACAAGCCCATGCTCGGCCTGACTGAATAAATCAATATTGCTGTGATGAATTTATCATTCATCAAATTCATAATAAATTATGCCTGCCACATTTTATGATAATTATTTGATAAATGAACAAAAAATCATTTGCAATTTAGTTTTTGGTGTTTGTTTTTGCAAAACTTAAGAAATTAATTATAATGATTTATTATTGTTTATGAAGAATTTTTTCTACACTAAAGGTACGCGATTCGCGAGCCGCAAGTGGCCTGTGTGAAATTATACACCTAAATCTTCCCCATGAATCACTCGGCACTCCATGCATTGGTGAAAACCTGAAGAAAATTCGTTAGGTAGTAAAAACGGGACCCTATTATCAAGACTTCGCTGTCAGTCCGTCTGTCCGTCTGTCACCAGGCTGTATTTCATGAACTGTGATAGCTAGACAGTTGAAATTTTCACAGACGATGTATTTCTGTTGCCGCTATAACAACAAATATACCAAAAGTTAGAAAAATTAAAAATTTTGAGGGTCTCCATGCAAAAAACGTGTTTTTTTTAAACATGAGGAAACTAGCGCCATCTACTTTGATAGTACGGAACCCTTTTTGAGTTTATCGCGTTCAGGCAGACAGAGTAGACGCGACGGGGGAACTTTATTTTATAACATAAGATGATTACGCATTCGTGCGTCGGTATTTAAAAAAAACTAGTGTTTATTATTCTAGGCGTGTTTTGTAATAAAGTGAAGTTACCGGTTTCATAAAAAAATTAAATCGTTGCTTAAAGCCTTCAGTCAATATGGAAGAACAAAATATCGATGCCTAAAAGATCATTTCTAGAGCAGCATTTGGTCGATAGGTACAAAACACAATAATAACGAGAATTTTATTTGTTACAGTGGCTCACAGATGAACCTATGCAACGGGGGCGCTGGAACCGCCACTATTACAGGCCTAGTACCAAAGGTACCCAACGGTCTAGGAGACCAGAAGAAACCCATGGCCTCGCTCACACACCTGCCTAAAAGACCACCGGTCGACATCGAATTCTCCGACTTATCCTACTCCGTCAGTGAAGGCAGAAAGAGGGGATACAAAGCTTTGCTCAAATGTATAAATGGAACCTTCAGATCTGGGGAGCTAACGGGTATTATGGGCCCATCTGGTGCTGGGAAAAGCACCCTTATGAATATTTTAGCGGGATACAAGTAAGTTTGCTGTTTGCTTGTCCTTCATTTATAATTTGGATTTAATCTGTGAATGTTCGCCAAACATAGATTTGAATTTGAATGAGCTCTTCCAAGTTATTTACGAGTAAGAAATCTTCGTACCTATTCTGAAGTCTATATTTATTTACTAGCTGTTTCCCGCGGCTTCACACGCGTGGACAACGTTTCTATGGCTTTTAGAGGGTGCGCAGTGCGCGAGCCGTAAGCGGCTCAGGAGCGTACAAAAAAAGTAGCCTAGTGTTATTCCAGGTCCTAATCTGTCTACCTACAAAATTTCAGCCAGATCCGTTCAGTTTTGCGTGAAGAAGTAACAAACTTTCGCCTTTATAATATTAGTGTGATTTACTTTCATAAGGACATTTTTTTGGAAATTGTTAAGCAAAGAAACTATTATATCCGTGACTTGCCCTCATGCCAAAAACAAAAACTTATTTGAGATATTCCGTATCAATTTACAAGAACACAATCTTGTTCACAGAACGTCCAATGTCAGTGGATCAATACTGATTAACGGGAAGGAAAGAAATCTTCGGAGGTTTAGGAAACTATCATGCTACATAATGCAGGATGACTGCCTTCTACCGCACTTGACTGTCAGAGAAGCCATGTTCGTCTCAGCAAACCTCAAACTAGGAAAAGATATGACAGCAGCAGCGAAGAAGATTGTTATAGAAGAAATATTAGAAATGTTAGGACTGTCTGACGCGAGTGACACAAGGACTATTAATCTATCTGGCGGCCAGAAAAAAAGACTATCGATAGCGTTAGAGTTAGTGAACAATCCCCCTGTGATGTTCTTCGACGAGCCGACATCGGGATTGGACAGCTCGTCCTGTTTCCAGTGTATATCGCTGCTTAAATTTCTGGCGAGAGGAGGGAGGACGGTCATTTGCACCATCCATCAGCCGTCCGCGAGGCTTTTTGAGATGTTTGACTTTTTGTATACGCTAACAGAGGGACAGTGTATATACCAGGGGAGAGTCACGGGACTGGTGCCGTTTTTATCGTCCATGGGACTTCACTGTCCCAGCTACCACAATCCTGCTGATTATGGTGAGTTTCTTTGCGTATCCTTAAGTTGTAAGACATTGTGTTGTTATTTGGTATACTTACAATGTTGTACATACTATTATGTTGATGAAAAACGCTAGCATGAACGTATCATGAACACCATATTTGTTTTATGTCCTTAGTATATTGCAGAATCTGTTAGGTAGTGGCAAGTTATGTCTTTTACTTTATTTTCCACTGACGCTTGTTTCAAGTCTACAGTGCATTCGTTTTAATCACGTGCCCTTGAATACTATCTTTTAACCATCTCATCTGAGATAATTACTAAAATTACGGAGAGATACATTTGGTTTGATACACAACTATTTTAATAAAAAAAATTTTAAATCACCATTTTAAATTTGTAATTTAAGTACATCTATTTTTGAACCATCTCATCGGAGATAATTAACTACTAAAATTACAGAGAGAAACATTTGGTTTGATAAAAAACTATTTTAATAAAAAAAAGAAGATCAATCACCATTGTAAATTTGTAATTTAAGTACATTACCTGGGGGTAATGTTTATCATTACACTATCGGTTTCACAAACCATCACCGTGGCGTAATGGTTAAGGCGATTAGCTTTACATCAGGAGGTCGCGGGTTCGATTCCCGGCGAAGTCTAACTTTGTGAGACTCGGTTTAGTTGGTGGAAGGGCATTTTCTAAGCCAGCCATTTCTAGCTACCAAGTCTAAGTATCTAGGTCTTGTCGCCAAACATCAATGCTAACAACATTGATGTGTTCCGGCTTGAAGGTAAGATAGTCAGTTTCCCACAGCGTTGGAAAATTGTCTATATATAATTGTACATTGTCTAACTTCTAGTTAAAGTACCTATATTTGACTGACTCGGTGGCTCAGTGGTTAGTGCTCTTGACTACTGATCCGAGAGTTGTGGGTTCGATCCCCACCCAGGGCAAACGTTTGTGTGATGAGCAGATTTGTTTGCTCTGTGTCTGGGTGTTAAATATCTATATATGTATGTATTTAAACGTATATAAGTATGTATATCAGTCTCTGGTTCCCATAACACAGGGAATCCTACTTTGGGGCCAGATGACCATGTGTGATTTGTCCCAGAATATTTATTTATTATTATTTTATATCTAACACAATCAGTTAACAATAATATTGCATCGCAACATTACTGTGTCTGAGATTTCCTTCTGTGCGACCTCGATCTATGCCCTCGTGGGTCTTCATGTATTCACCTTGAGGGTACAATACTTATTTTTGTTTTCCTCCCGCTAAAGAATAGTGATTAAAATAACTTAATGGGACTATAAAATTTTCTTCTACTTTGTATGTTATTTAGAAAGTTTTTAGACGTACAATGAAGACAGTAAAGGCCCGCAACTTCGCCCTTCTCCAAATCCCTCGAAACTATATCAGGCTATTCTGATTAGCAGTCTATGTCACTTCCCACCCCCTTAACCAATTCTATACAAAAACATTACTTCGATCCGTTGTTCCGTTGCGACGCCGACGTGCGCGAGCGTGGAAATAAGATTTCCTCAGATCCCTCGGGAACTAAGTCATGATATGCCAATTATGCATTTATGTAATTTCCCACCCCCTCAACCATCTCTGTGCAAAAAATACAACAATCCAATGTTCCATTGCGATGTTAAAGAAATTAACCAAAAAAAGTATTTTTTCAGTTTCCTCAGAAACTGCATAAGACTATGCTATTTTCACGGTATAAAAAGTAGCCTATGTCGTTCCCAGTGACACAGGATACCTGCATGAAAAATTTAATAAAGATTGATCGAGGTGTTGAAGCGTGAAAAGGTAACAAACAAACAATCACATTTTCACATTTACAATATTAGTAAGGATTTTATTTTCCCTATTACTCGTATGTGTCCAAAATAATTTTTTGAAATAAATCTGAAAAATGGTGTAAAAATGTCTTTATCTACATATTTTCCAATTGGTTTAATCACCCGTCTATACCTTTTCAGTGATGGAAGTAGCGACAGGTGAGCACGGAGACTACGTCCACAAGCTGGTGATGGCGGTGAACAAAGGGTACTGTGGTCGGGGGCAGTCCTCTACGTCCTCGTCATCATCATCCGTGCCCCAGAACTATATCTTCAACAATCTGGCCGGCAAGAACAACGACAAGAATGAAGCTTGCGAAATTGTGATAGGTGAGCACTGAAATCATTAGATGGTAGTCGTTGAACGTGTCAGAAGCCTTATTTATTTATTTACACTTATAGTACACCAAAACAATTTCGTAATGTTAATACGTAGATATACTATAATATAGTGTACAGTAGGCGGTCTTATTGCTAAAAGCAATTTCTTAGTACTGGAATCACTAGATATTAGTCGTTGAACGCGTCAGAAGCCATAAATACTGGAATCACTAGATGGTAGTCGTTGAATGCGTCAGAAGCCTCATGTACTGGAATCACTAGATGGTAGTCGTTGAACGCGTCAGAAGTCTTATGTAATGGAATCACTAGATGGTAGTCGTTGAATGCGTCAGAAGCATTATGTACTGGAATCACTAGATGGTTCGTTGAACGCGTCAGAAGCCTTATGTACTGGAATCACTAGATAGTAGTCGTTGAACGCGTCAGAAGCCTTATGTACTGGAATCACTAGATGGTAGTCGTTGAACGCGTCAGAAGCCTTATGTACTGGAATTTGCCACAAACGTATGACTAATCCTAATTGCAAATCGTAACTTAGCCCCTATGTGTGGAGTTTGGCCAGATTTTCCTGAGTTTGTGTAAAGGTCGCCGCGTTGTTTTGTCACTACTGCTGAGGACCTCGTATAATCTTTTACTGTTTGCGGTATTGGAATAAGTGGACTGATCTGTCCAAATTTCCCGTCACATTTATCGTCATTGATCGGACCATCTTGCTAGTATCTATCATTTTGCGCTATTTTCTTCCACCTGTTCCAAATAAGCTGTACTAAACAATCTCGATAATTTATTGAAGTGAAAACTTCTTTAGGCGCGTTGGGCACCAGGAACACTAGGAGGGTCAAAACTTATAAAACTGTATTTGAGATGGGAAAAAACTATTGAACTCGCGACCTGTTACCTTTACCGTAACCGGGCCAGGAACACTCGGAGGTTCAAAACTTATAAAACTATAAAATCCAAATCCTTCCGTTCTTATAGGAAAAATGACATTTCCAAAGTCCGATTGTTTGAAAACTACCGACACCTAGTGGGATTTAGTATTATGTCGTACATAGTTATTTTACGTAGTAATACTACAAAAGCAATTAGTTCCCTTTTATAGATAGATGGCGCTGTATATGAAAATTAGGTTCTGGTACGGAAGCCGCAGTGAGTGAGTTCGACTCGCAATTGGCCGGTTTTTTGTGAGGGTCCCGTACACCCACAGGGTAACCCTGACTGTCTGTCCGTCTGTCTGGCTGCGGGCTGTATTCCATGAACCGGCCGTAATTGGTAGACTGTTGAAATTTTCAGAGAATTTGCATTTCTATTGCTGCTATAACAACAAATAATAAAAACCGGTAAAGTGCGAGTCAGAACCGCGCACAAAGGGTTCCGTACCATCATACTAGATTGCGCTAGTTTCTTCACGTTTAAAAAAAAACACGTTTTTGTATGGAGACTTTCATTTTTTCAAATATTTTTGTATTTTTTGTTATAGCAGCAACAGAAATACATCATCTGTGAAAATTTCAACTGTCTACCGATCACGGTTCATGAAATACAGCCTATTGACAGACGGACAGACAGACAGACAGACAGACGGACGGACAGCGGAGTCTTAGTAATAGAGTTCCTATTATTTACTCTTTGGTTACGGAACCCTAAAAATCTGAAAAAGTGAAAAATCAAGGGGGAGTCCCCATACAAAAAACGTATTTTTATAGGTATTTTAGCGTACGTAATATATAAGCGGAATACACAAAAACGGTAAGTAATGCATACAAGCGTTTAACTTGCTGTGATTATAGTCCTAATCCTGAAGTATAACAAACAAAAAACCGGCCAAGTGTGAGTCGTACTTCCTTTAAGGAGTCCGGACTGAATGAAAAAGAAAAATCTTATTTTTGTTGCTCGCGTTGGTGTCTTTTGTTTGTAATGTGAATAAGTAAGGTTATAAAAGTTGTGTGGAGAGGTGTGATGGTACGGAACCCTGGGAGTGCTAGCTCGACTCTTACTTGGACGGTTTTCTGTATCACTGGCGTCGTGTAATTTGAATAATGATAAATGTAATGAGAATAGATTACTCTTACTGGTTATGGAATAACTTTGCTGAAGACAATTAATGTTAAAATCATGCCTACTTTTCATCAGTTTCTTACCAACAATTCGTCTTTCCTTTTTTAGGGTTCCGTACCCAAAGGGTAAAAACGGGACCCTATTACTAAGACTTCACTGTCCGTCCGTCCGTCCGTCTGTCTGTCTGTCTGTTACCATGCTGTATTTCATGAACTGTAATAGGAAGGCGTCGGTGGCGTAAAATGGCAAGGGCCGCTACCTCCGGGAGGTCGTGATTCTAATCCCGCCACGTACCAATATGTTTACGAATTTCGATTTCATATGTACGTTTATCCGACGCTCTTACAGTGGAGGAAAACATAGTGAGGAAACCTGCACACGCCTGCGAAGAAACTCAAAGGTTGTGTGTGAAGTCGACCATCCTGCACTGGGCCCGCGTGGTCGACTACGGCCCGATCGCCCTAATTAAGGGTAGACTCGAGCCCCTCGGTGGGGACTTATATGAGCTGGTATGATGATGATGAATAGGTAGACAGTTGAAATTTTCACAGATGATGTATTTTTGTTGCCGCTATAACAAGTTAATAATAAAAATTTTAAAAAGAGAAAAATTAGGGGGTCTCCATTCAAAAAACCTGTTTTTTTAAACGCGAAGAAACTAGCGCCTTCTAGTAAAAAAGTACGGAACCCTTTGGTTGCGATTCTGACTCGCACTTGCCCGTTTTTTTCTTACTCTGCTAACATTTCCAAAAAAGGTAGGCGTACCCCAAGCAGCAAAATAGTCGAATAAGAATTTGTTTACTCAGCCTTTAATCGTATAAGAGCCGAGTAACTGTTCTTAAAACACCCATTTATCGTATAATAGCGGTTATCTCGACTATTTGGCAATATTGCTAATGTGTGCTTTAAGGACGTCGAATAAACGTTTACAGCACTATGTTTTAGCACTTTTACTCCACCTTTTAGCAGATGCTGAATTAAAGTGGCTAAAATACTCGTTATTCGATCTTTTGATCTATAACAGTCGTATAATAGCTGTAGAATAGCTGATTCGCTGAATTGGGTGCTTTTATACAGCCGTTACTCAGCTCTCTTTTATGTTTCTATAAAAGCTCTATAAACGCAATCGAATTGCTTATGGCAACATTGCTGCTGTTACTGCACGCTTATAGACTAACTCGTATAATAGAATTAAAAACGTTTGTATAGGAGCTGTAGTGTAATTAAGAGCTTTTATACGATATTTACTCAGTTTAAAGTAGTATTGTAGAGTTCTGGGAAACAGTAACAGCACAAGTCCGTCCATTTTGTTGATCGATACCTTGAAGACGTTTTCGCGAGTATTTTTCTATCAAAATGGATAAAAACAAATGGAAGAAATTGAAAAACGCGGCCATTTTCGTAAAAAAGTTAAAAAAACGTTGGAGCAGATGAAATGCTCTGCAAAACTGATTCAGCAAAACTTAATTTCTGCAAGTAACTCTAGTGAATTTCCAAGCGCGAGTCCGAGTATTTTAAGTGGTTCCGTAGACTCAAGTAACACAATAATTAACTCTGTTAGCTATAAAAATTACACGCACATCACAATATTCAAAATAAACAAAACGAATTTCGCAACCCACGTCATGATGGCTCACTTCACAACTGAAATGAATAAAACTGGCTTGTAGATAACTACTTGTGAAGACATAGTATTAACAAAATGTCATTACTAAAAGAGCTGTATTTTTTCAATTCCAGCCTTACTGTAAACTATTACGGTTTACTATTCTCTGCATTACTAAGCAAAATTAACCGACCACTTATTTTTTACGATTCCTCAAAGAAACAACTTTATAGTCATACAATTTAAGTTCAAAATTGTTTTTCTTATTTCGAGGTTTGGGACTTCCCCGTCGACAATTTGAGCATGCGAGCGAGAAGGGCAACTGCAGATAAGTTTAGGGACTTTCCCGAGTGTAAAAGTGCTCCCAGACGAGGTATAATCTATTAACACATCTCGTAGTGTTGTAGTTGTGTCTATCTATCTAAATAAAATAGAACCCCTATAAAAAGAACCCGACTGCTATAGCCAAAAAGAAAGTCCAGTTTCCAGCGTAACTTGACCTCTACTCAAAGCCCGAATTCCTCTTCGAAAACAGCATGACATGAGCCGAGCTGGCCACCATGATCACGCGTGACATTGCGAACGCCCTGAGTAAAGTTCGTACTACACTCACCTTAGGGTTGTAAAAATATTTAGTTACAATAATAACACTCATTATTCGTAAAATGATCATAAACAGCAAAGTAAGCACAACCTCGACACCAAAAGAAACCGGTATTTAGTAAATGTTTTATTTTAATGTCAGGTAAAACAAAGTGAAACCTTCTTCGGTTTGAGTTATCGTTTGTCCTAAGGCCACATCCGTTACATTTATCTGATAATATAAAATGCGTTTCCTTCCAAGGCCATCTGAATTGGTCAAGTTGTTTTAAATCATCTTTGTTAAGAAAGGTATCAACATCCAAGAAGTCTGGCATTGTTTTATGAAATAAGATGTTCCTTTAAAGAAAAATAATCATAATTAATTAAATTGGTTTTTTGGTCTCGTACCAAGCGAACCCTTAAATCCTATTATCATGGCTACACCTTGTGCTATAAATGTGGTGACCAGCACTTTTAATCGACTTTTAATGGAATAAGTTAGCTGTAACTGCAACTAAATTATCAATATGGACATAGCATTAAAGATAATTATTTAAAATATATTTAATTTTATAACTTAGTCGTCAAATTTAAGAAAATAGGCAGCGCATGAATGTTTATGTAAAAATGCCTTTGGGTTTATCAATAAAGCTTGTTGCGCATGATGTTTTGGAGTAGCTACACGAACAGTAAAAATAAACACATTGATTGCTCAAAAACTTGATAATTACTTAATATTATTAATAATATGGTAATATTGCCTTTGAAATATAGTTTACTTGTTTTACAAATAATTAGCACACGAGCACTTCGCACTCGTTGAGTTGAATATTTTCATTAACTTAGTGGTATAAAAGCCTCCCTAAGATAGTTTACAGCACTTATTAGTCGAGTAAAAGCATTCTATTCGCTGTTATAGAACTAAAAAGGCGAATAAAAGCAATTCGGCTGCTATTATAGCACACTTTATCTGTATAATAGCAAATCAATTGCGTTTATTGAACTAAATATCCTATATACGCATTTTGGTTGCTCTTAAAACACTCTTAGTGTTTTCTACCACTTTTACTCAAATCTTACAGCATCTTTTTGCTGCTTACTCAGCGCTTATTTCACTTTAATAGGACTTTAGTCTGAATAATTTGCGCCTTTTTCGCGTCGAGTAAACGTTTACAGCACTTTTACTCGACTGTTTTAAGAACTTTTATAGAACTTAAAGCGAAAACAAGAACGTGCTCTCGACCATTATAGCACGTCCATTTGCTGCTTGGGACAGGTTCTGAGAGAAAATAATCTTGGATAAAGTTGTAAAGAAATCAAACAAGAGTGTTAATCTCTTACTTTAATTGAATAAGTTTTGTTTTTCTTTTGATAATAATCATACTCAACTAGTTTTATGTTGAATTTTCAGATAAGCCAACCTGTACTGTGATAGACATGTCCGAACCGACACTGAACCCCGAAAAACAGAACCCACTACCGAACGCAAGCAATCTCGCTCCGGTCACATGCACGACTTCGCTGCTCGACTCCAGCGAGAGCTTCAACAAGGAGCCAGCCAAAGCCGGCTTCCCTACCTCTGGATGGAAGCAGTTCTGGATCTTGCTACTGAGAACCTTCCGAAGTATACTCAGAGACCAAACGCTAACGCATCTCAGACTCTGCTCGCACACAATTGTGGGACTTCTAATCGGATTCCTGTACTACGATATTGGATCTGACGCGGCCAAAGTGATGAGTAACGCCGGGTGTATATTTTTTACTGTGATGTTCACAATGTTTACTGCTATGATGCCTACTATACTTACATGTGAGTACTTCTCTCTTTTAAATATTATAGCACTAGCTTTTTGGATTGCACTAGCGTGGACATCGTTTTTATGACTGTCTTTAAAGGTGATTAGTAAATTATGTCGTTTCCCACCTACTCAACCATCTCTGTGCAAAAAATCACAACAATCGAGTATTTTTTTAGTTCCCTCAGGAACTGCATCAGATAATGCTATTTTCCCGGGATAAAAAGTAGCCTATGTCCTTCCCCGTGACACAGGCTACCTGCATGCCAAATTTCATAAAGATTGGTCAAGGCGTTGAAGTGTGAAAAGGTAACAAACAAACAAATACATTTTCACATTTATAATATTATATACTAGCTTTTGCCCGCGGCTTCGCCCACGTGGACATAGCTTTTTTGACTCTTTTTGAGGGTGAGTGGTGCCCGAGCCGCAATCTGCTCGCAAGCGTGGACATGAGTTTTCACCAGGTACCTCAGGAACTTTATCGGGCTATTCGGATTAGCAGTCTTTGTCACTTCCCACCCCCTCAACAATTTCTATACAAAAAATCACTTTAATACGTTGCTCCGTTGCGACGCCATCGACGTGCGCGAGCGTAGAAAACTGTTGTCCCCAGATCCCTCGGGAACTATGTCAAGATATACTTATTAGTAAATTATATCATTTTCCACCTCATCTCTGTGCTAAAAATCACACCAATCCATTTTTTCGTTACGATTTTAAATAAAACGAACAAAGAGTATTGTTTTTACACACTGTAATTTCCACAGATAAAAGGTTGACTATTTCATTCCCAGTGATACAGGGTACCTGCATGCCAAATTTCATCAAGATTGGTAGAGGTGTTGAAGTGTGAATAGGTAACAAACAAACAAACACATTTTCACATTTATAATATAAAGTAAGGATTTCTAAATCTTAAATAAAATATAGAGCGTCGGTGGCAAAACGTTTAGGGCCAATACGTCCTGTCCGGAAGGCCGTGGTTCGAATCCTGCCACTTACCAATATCTATACGAATATCGATTTCATACTGGTATGTACGTTTATCCGACGCTCTTACGGTGAGAAAAACATCGTGAGGAAACCTGCACACGCCTGCGAAGAAATTCGAAGCTTATGTGTGAAGTCAATCAACCCGCAATGGGCCCGCGTGATCGTCTAAGGCCAGATCGCCCTAACTCAGGGCAGGTCGAGCCCCTTGGTGGGGACGTATATAAACTGATATGATGAAATAACATATATAGGTACCTATATTATCAAAAAACTAATTCAAATCATTATAGGTATCAATCTAGTAATAAAATTTCCTAACAATATTAATATGGGTCAAATCCTCGAGTCGTATCAGCTCCAAAGGAGCCCAAGACGCACTTCCCGTTGCCGCGCTGGATGGCAATAGACGACCTTAGCAGCAGGTAGGACCTCACGTCACATCTCCTCTCTCGAAGGCGAAGGCCAATCTTCTCTGTGAAGGCAAAGGCCTCTGAGGGTTCAGCAGCCGGTTGTCTCACAGACCAGCGGCACAATGCAGTAATTTGCCTCCAAAACCGAGAACCTACTTATTATGCTTCTTTCTCACCGCAAATTGAGCAGCAGTACCGTACGGGTGAGGAGTGAGGCAGAAAAAGTGGCTTCCCAAAGAAGACACGTTCCTCTCTGCCATAGCACCTGTTTAAACCCTCTGGCCTTTTGCCATCAGATCGACTAAAGCCCGGCCGGCGGCTGCATCAAAGACGGAATATTCCATCTGGTCGAGACCAGTGCCCTCCGAGTGAGGTCATTAAGGAATTGGTGACGTAGTAATCTTCACAAACACGACTGCAACTCAGTGAGTGATGGCCAATTGCCTCCAACGAAGACCCGCAAATACATTGATAAGGTTCACAGATATTGATATTGCAGGCGGAGAGCAACTGTCACACGCAAATAGTCGCCGTCAGAAGAGTTCCCATATCTGTGCCTCCTGTTAAAAGATTTTTAACTCGATTTATGTGTTTTTATTTTTTTACACGATTGGAATCTGTAAAAAAATACCTCTCTGTTCGTCTATGAAACACATCGCTACGTACCATAGTTTTGAAGTAGCGTATGCTGAAAAATACATAAAAGAAATCCACTTAAAAGTATGAAATAATATTTTAATGTTTTATTACAACTTAAGCGCGTTTTATTATCCCTGCAGTGCCATCTATTGACATTCTGCTACTATGATTATAATGTTTGGTATGTGTAGCTAATATATAGAAAAAAGTACTATTTTGTTATCATTGTATGTATCGATAGATAATTTCCCACGGGACCTCTTTAGAATACCCGACTATACAATGACGGTCAAAACACCCCATCCCAATGTAAAGGTTTCATATTGTTACGTTGAGTCATTCTAAAGATACATTTTTTTGCATTCCTGTAGGAACCCTAATTTTTTAGGATTCACAATGTCCCAGTTTTAGTTCGCGATAAGGGTATCAACGTGTAAAATTTGATTGTAATAGGTCAAGCCACATTTGCGTGGTGAGCGACTCTATAAATGAATACTTTTGATTTTCCCACGGGAACTCTTGAATTTTCTGAGATAAAAAGTATCCTATATGTTAACCCGGGCTATAAGGAACCACCATACAAAATTTCATCAAAATCGGCCTGGTAGTTTTTGCGTGATGCGCGAACATACAGACAGACAGACAGACAGACAGACAGACAGACAGACAAAAATTCCAAAAGTTGTTGTTTTGGCCTCTGTATCGTTAGTAATGTCCACCACAGTTATTATTTTCCAAAAATATTTCATGTACAGACACGGCCCCGTTACAGTTTTATTATATTATAGAAGTAAGGATGAAAGGAGCCATTAAAAGTTTAAAATACTTAAGCCCATGTGTTAGCTGAAATTTTTTTCACAATAATATTCAATGTGACAGAATGATTTGTTTAAAATCACAAAACTGAACATTAGATAAGAAAAAAATCCAATTTGAGAAAAAAGTGCGCCCTTATCGCGAGTCGATTCGCCAGACGAACGCGGGATGACAAATGAGGGGAGGGGCAAAACAGTGGTTACAGTGCGGCCGTCGAGAAAATGCTGATTTGACATAATGTGCTAGTTTGACGTAACTAGTAATGTGCCCATAGACATCGATAGTAAATACTATGCACCTATCATGTAGATGTAACATAATAACTAAATAAAATAGCCATTGCCAAAATAGTGTTGTCAAACCCGAGGCTAAAGTGTACTAAGTGGACCGTCGATTTTAGGTGTGGTAATGTGTGAAGGGGATGGAAAATAAGAAAAAATGTGTGGCGGTAAACTAATTATTCGTCAAAATTAGCCTAATTTGTTGTATTGCGGTTGAATATTCATTATTTCATTGTATTCGAAGTGAAAAGCAGAGTGTAAAACTCGAGCATGAAACCCATTTTACCTCGCCGTACCGGCTCGGGTACCTAAATGAACGTTTTGGGTAAAATGGCTTGTTTTATGCTCTTGTTGTACAATCAACTAATGTTATTACTTGCATATACATATCACTTTTATGTCTGAATTGTTTATGGATGGTTGATTTGACCACAAGAGATATATGCTTGTGTGGTAAATAAATTCATAATATTTTTAACAAATCTGTACGTTACAAATACGTTATCTATCAGTGGTTACATGAGGTAGCATCAATAATATTAAGAAGAAATGACCATAGAACATAACCGTAGAAAATATAAAAAAGTAACGTAATCGCAGACAGGCAGACGTGTGGATGCTCGCGTTGATGTCTTGTTTTTAATGAAAAAGTAATATTGTTATCCTTGTGAGGAGAGACGTGGTACTGAACTGACGGTGCGTAAATCCGAGTCGAATTATTTTTAAGCATAATTAAACTTAGCTGGTAATGTTGCGACTTGGTGCGCTTATAGCCTTCAATAAACAATACTGACTTTGATTAATAGTTTATGACACACTTTGTTTCTATTATCTTCATTACATTCCTTTCTAAAGACTCATCAGATCATTGCAATATTGACAGTATCTTGAAAATGAAGTCAATTAACGATTCTCCATACTTACCTATGCTTTTTCTTGTTTCAGTCCCAACAGAAATGAGTGTGTTTGTGCGCGAGCACTTGAACTATTGGTATTCGTTGAAGGCTTTCTACTTCGCCAAGACGATAGCAGACTTGCCCTTTCAGGTAAATACATACTTTGTGTTTCATCAACATTTTCATGGTACTTGTATAATCTTCAAGGAATTACTCCAATAAAAGTAGTGGAACTCAATTCACATCATTTTATGACATCGATCTAAAATAACAAAATAACCACAGCGAAAGGCATGCAGTACAATATCAAACTGAACTAAGACGAAGACTAAAGCCTTGTTCTTGCTAGGCTGTAATTTAGTCGAATATCGAGTAATTTAGTAGCTAAAATACTCGCTACTGTCCAAAAATCGTTCGCACTATCGATCTAGTACAGTACACAAGTGAGTGGTGTTTTGCAAGATGAACATGCTCTGCAACGCAATAAAGTAAATAAGCTGATAAAGCTACTGACAATCGCTGTTTTAGAAGAGGTGGATGAAGAAATTTGTGTACTAAGGAAAAAAAAGCAATGTGTACGAAAATGGATCAATAAAAGAGATGAAATATTAGGAGCTACGAATTGTTTTCTGAACGAATAAGCATTAGAAGATCCCAAAGAATACTTTGATATTTTGAGAATGTCTGAAAGTTATGTAAATTATCTGTTAGTAAAAATCCATTCGAAAATTTAGCGTTTTTCATTCAATGCAGCTGATGAACTCGAATAAAATGACAGGTTCGGACTTGTTTAGCAGATGAACGAGTGAGCAGTGGCTGCTCGCCTCACAAAATATAACAAAATGGATCTACTCCACTAAATATTTGTTTTTCAGACACATTTAGTTAGTAAATTACTCGATACTTGACTAAATTACTAGCCTATTGCGAACTAGGCTTCAGCGCTCCGGACTGGTTGGACAACGTAGTAGCTTATATCCTCTTTGCAACTCCCAGCACTGGTGGCTAATATTTATAACTGTTATGTGAAGTACACTAACTAATATATTTGTAGCTCTTACACTTGTTTACGTTTTTCACTGTAAACATAACCTTACTTTATTAATTTACTTTTTATGTAATGTTTACAAAGGAACACCTTTTTGTTTAAGTTTTTCAAACTTCAGCGCAGTTGTTAATGTAAATATTTTGACAGAACATTTACAATAACGTTACTAAGTACCTCTACTGTGATCTAAAACAATCCTTCGTAAAGGAAAAAAATATTTGTTTACCGTTTAAAATATGTGTTTTTTTAAAAAGATACTTTTTGTTAAACTTATTTAAGAAAAACTATCAATTTTGAATGGCATATTATGGCATACTATGTCACTACTCGTACCTCTATATTTTCGTAACCTTGAACAACTTCTGTAAAATCTCTTTTTCTTTGCAGATCGTCTTTAGTGGCGTCTACGTTATCATCGTCTATGTCATGACGGGGCAGCCGTTGCAGGCCGATCGCATGTTCATGTTTACCACCATCAACATCTTAACAGCCTTGGTCTCCCAGTCGCTCGGTTTGCTTATCGGAGCCGGCATGAAGATCGAAACGGGCGTCTACCTGGGCCCTGTGACAACCATACCTGTTGTTCTATTCTCTGGATTTTTCGTCAACTTCAACGCTATACCGGGCTACCTACAGTGGGTTTCGTACTTGAGCTACGTCCGCTATGGTTTCGAAGGCGCTATGCTGTCTGTGTATGGTTTTGGGAGAGAGAAGTTGCACTGTTCAGAAGCGTACTGTCATTTTCGCGTACCATCGAAGTTTTTGTCTGAAATGTCAATGGAGAAAGCTAATTTTTGGGTCGATGCTGGGGCTTTAAGCGTGTTTTTTATTTCTATAAGAATAATTTCTTATTTCGTGTTAAGGTTCAAGTTGAAAATGATGCAGTAGATTCAGCACAAATGCTGCTTTCCGATTGGTATTTTTGTCAAGTGTTACGGCATTGTTAGCGAGTGTTTCAATAATAAAATTACCTTAATTGTTGTAAATGAAAATGCCTTATATGTAATCTAAAACATGTTTCATATGGCACTAATCATATGAATTTATCTCATAAGAAATAGCATGAACACAAATGACGATAATATTACGTAAGTCAGTAGGTATGTAGCGCTTCGCAATTTGTAACAATAATATTTCCACCAATTTTATGAACACAATCGTTGATAACATATATTTCAGTATTAACATATTCCTATTTGTTTGTTATTGTGTATATGGACCAGTGAAAGCAACGCCACAGAAGAGTAAAGAATACTGTGGCAGTGCTAAAGATTAGACGACCGACGACGTACTTGTATCTTTACTCTTCAAACCTATAGTTTTATACCTTTCACTGGCTCATGATGGTCCATCGTGTAGTGCAGCCTTACATCAGGTATACCGTGCGTCACGTAAAAATGCAGCAAGTTTAAGCTGCAGGACCTTCCCAGGCTCCTTTTTACGTAATGTGCAACTTAGCGTAAATAAATTCCCAGCGCAATGATTCGAGTTTATAGTCTGATAAAAAGACATCACAATTTAGCGTCACTGTTATTGCTAAGTCGAGTGAATTAAGAATGCTCACATACATCACAACCGCCTTATTTTCATCAAATTTGTCTCCTCAAACATTTTCCAGTTTGAAATAAAATGTTATGATAAATATGGTACGACAAGGTTCTGTATAAAAGTGATTTGATTGATACATT
Source organism: Coleophora flavipennella (assembly GCA_947284805.1). Lineage (NCBI taxonomy): Eukaryota > Metazoa > Arthropoda > Insecta > Lepidoptera > Coleophoridae > Coleophora > Coleophora flavipennella. Next base: position 1,884,638 of record OX369275.1, read on the forward strand.
GCTACAAAGCAGCTCCTGAACAAAAATCCATTGAAGAGTTTATAAAGTTCAAAATCGACGATGGTTCAATGGTTCTGTTCTCTTATCGTATGGCACACTTAACCGTGCTATTCAAGGGATATACGGCGGTTGCTTCTTATTGCACTTAGCATCACTCGCGGTCACGTGTAAGGCATTTAGATTTATACCTACGGACGTGTGCAACGCGACCTTCATACACATCAGGAATCATATGTGTAGGATTCCCCACGATGTTTACCTTTACCGTCAAAGCAATCGGTTAGTATATGTACGATCAATGGTACGGCTCAATGGTAAAAACTATGAATTCCTAAACGGAGGTCTCAGGTTCGAAATCGGGAAAGGCCAATATACCAATGAGTTTTTCAAATCTTCGTAAATTTAAAATTACAGATTGCTATAACGGTAAAGGGAAACCCTGTGAGGAAACCTGCACATCTTATTTCAGATGTGTATGAATGAAGATCACGTTGCACACGTCAGTAGGTATAAATCTAAAGCGGGTATTGCTAAGTGTAACACCAGGCATCCGACGTCTAACATCCATCATCATCATTCTTATTTCAAAAACAGTCAATGGTATCCCTTGGCATACGGCTAATTGTGTCACAAAATAAGAGTATACTGATTTCGCCAAATTCAGAACCAACCATGTTTAACTGTATATAACAAACCTATAAGTAATGTAAGGTAGGATGGTGCTCGAATTGAAATGGGCCCGATACTCTAATGTGAACTTGCGATACTCTTTCGGTTCTAATTCTATGGAAAAATGAATGTTCATGTCGATGGTAGGTTATTAGATAAAATATTAAATTAAAGCATTTGTAAGTACTTATTTTATAGGAATAAATTCTTTATAATTTAAAGATATTATATTATATTTTATTATATTTATAGCGTCGGTGGCTCAACCGGTAACGACTCGGTCCATCTAACCAGAGGTACCGGGTTCAAATCTGGACGGCCAATGTACCAATGAGTTTTTCAAAAACTTACGTACATACTTACCGATTGCTTTAACGGTGAAGGAAAACATCGTGAGGAAACCTGCACACGCCTGCGAAGAAACTCGAAGGTTGTGTGTGAAGTCGACCAACCCGCACTGGGCCCGCGTGGTCGACTAAGGCCTAATCGCCCTGATTCAGGGTAGGCTCGAGCCCCTCGGTGGGGACGTATATGAGCTGTAATGATGATGATGATGAATTTAAAGATCAGTAAATACTTTTCTGTAACGCATACCGATAATACATAATTTAAATATGAGTAAATACTTTACGTGTCCAGTAGTGGACGACTTTTGGCTGATATGATGAAATACTTTACGTAACGCGTACCGATACTACATAATTTAAATATCAGTAAATACTTTTATGTAACGCATACCGATTCTACGTAATTTAAATATCGGTAAATACTTTATGCATAACGATTCTGTATAAATCAAATATCAGTAAATACTTTTATGTAACGCATACCGATACTACATAATTTAAGTATCAGTAAATAATTTTATGTAACGCATACTGATACTACATACTTTAAATATCAGTTAATACTTTTTAAATAATGCGTAACGATTCTGTATAATTTAACTGTCAGTAAATACTTTTTAAATAATGCATAACGATTCCGTATAATTTAAATATCAGTAAATAAAATAAAATTGGTAAAAGGAATTAACATAGTACGCCATTTTTACGTAATCGATACAAAGAACAATTCCACTTGGAACCTTTATTTCCAGGGCACCACCTTAACGGAGTGTTAGGAAAAGTGCCATGAGGGCCCTTTAGAAACACACTTCTACACATTTTCTCAAAGGATAACAGGGGAGTTTCAATGATGTAAACATATTATCAAAAAGTAATAAATAGAAAGAATAAGATGCTTACTTTCCCGATGATGCAAAATTTCGTGGTGTAGAATTAGTGTACAGATTTTCAATGCAAATGACTCTTGTCATTTATTATCGTGTCGTGTCATCTACATAAAGGGATCATGAACAAAACCCACAACATATTAATCTGTCCTTTTTAGCAGAAAGTACAGACAAGTCTACAATTGTGCGATCCCAGCTGTTTAATTAATTCCAATAACAGGTCACATTCCTAAACTCCCCCCTATTAAATTTAAAATTGATGTACATTGCTGGCTTAACTTCAATTTGGCTGCTATTCTACGTAGATATGCAGCATTGAACACCACCAGTTAAGGATCCCCACGAGGCTCGAGTTTCCATACAAACGTAGTTCCGCTTTAATATAAAAACTGCATGCCGCGTTGAATCCAAACATTGTAAATATATCGAGTAGATACATATCGATGTTTGTAATTAGTTTTAATCGTAGTAAATTGAAACATTGAAACAGTGAATTGAAAATAAGCGAAGGCTTAAATTAGTTTTGTACTGAAAGTTTTAAAACATCTCTTATTTTTTCTGTTTTATATTAGTACATCGAAAACTAATTACAAACATCGATATGTATCTATTGAATATATTCGCAAAGTTTTGTTTCAATCCGGCATGTAGTGTCTGTATTAAAACGGAACTACGTTTGTAGGGAAACTCGAGCCTCCTGGGGACCCTTAAGGGATGGATAATAATAATAATATACCTGTAGTGGTGTTTAAGGGCTTTAGTACTTATAAGATTTAATTAATAGGTAGTTAAAAACAAATAAACGTTATTAATAAATGTTTTTGAAAAAAATAAATAGCTATAGAGAATGCAGGATTTAGTCTAGATTGTTTAAACGTACTTATAGGGGTTAGTGTAAGGTTTTATAGAAAATTGGGCCCATGACTTAATTTAAGTTCCTAATTTAGTAACAATTATGATATTATTATAACTACGTACTTAGGTTTATCTTTTTTTTACGTACATACACAGTGTAAAAAGACCACTATTTACAGTATTGAATAAAAAAATAATTCAATCATTTTCAGTTCATTCAATATACGTTTCCCATTCTCAGATTTTACTAAAAAACGATGGCGTTTAAATGTCTACGGGATACGGTACTATTTGTAAGCCCGAGCCGTTACAGAGGGTTTACCATCGTCACGAGTTTGCCAATTACCTCTTACGCCCATGTATACAAAGTTTTTCAATAAAATTGTAAATAACTCCGTACTTACTGATCTCTTTAAAAATTCTCTTTTAAAAGTTTGAAAGAAGAATCTATATTTATGGTTATTGTATTTTTTTATTTGCTAGTGTAGAATATAAAAACGCAAAGTAAAGCGCACGCGTGTTGTAAAATAAATTTTGCGCACAGATAATTGGCATTTTAATTACCGCTTTTCGAGCAACTTAACTGTATTGAAAAATATATAATTTATAGTAACTACTTTGAAGTGGATGATGTAATAATGAGATCAGGCTTATATGAAATTAAATAAGTTTGAGCTTCTGAGAGTGATCTTTTTACACTCTGTATAAGTTTCGAAATAGGCGTTTCCACTAATGTAGGTAAGTACTACTCAACTCTATAATAAAGACATCTAGTGTTTAGTTCAGCTATAGTAACTTTACTAGATTTTTAAAGTACCTACCTTTCGATAAAGATTTTGTGGTAAATCTCTATTGTATGTCATACTTAACAGTATTTATTTTAAATAATAAACGACTGTGATTTTCATGATTTAAATGTTTTATTTAACCTACTATCTGCACACTCAAAAACAGATGTAGTACCTTTTTTAGTAGCAATGGGATGAAAAGCGATTTTAGGCACCAGTGAAAGAAGTAACTAGTATCTCTACTGTGCCAGTGATATGCAATAGCAAGCGCTTAATTGTATCACGGAAAATAAATAGTTTCCGAAAAACCTTTAAACTTTTAGATACAAGCTTTAGTTTAAAAATAATTTTAGTTATTTCGTATTTTTCTCAGCATACCCTTTGATTCGATACACACGTCTTGGGGGTACATTAACCCTAAAGTAGTCACGCCTTTCTGTGAATCGTGACTGGTCGAGTGGGGAGCATTTAGCCGCCTATGTTAAAATGCTGCACCGTGGCTAATTAATGACATCAAATTGATAATTGATAAAAAAAATCGTGCCAAGACTAAGTACAAAATGAAGCCTTCAGTAACAAATAAAATTCGTTATCATGAGATAAGGAATCGATGCAATCTGATGTATAGAGATGCACAAAGGCGGTATATTCACAGGTCAGTCGAGCATGGCGATCCAGCAAAAGTGTGGAAATTTCTCCGTACCCTGGGTGTTGGTAAATCCCGTAGTGAATCAGTACCTAGAGACTGCAATTTGGATGCATTGAATCACCATTTCTCCTCGTCATCTTCTATTGACTCATGTTATAAAGCAAACACACTCCGTATGCTCTCGGAATTACCAACCCCAAATTTTTCGTCTTTCTCCTTCAGTCAGTTACAGGTAGATGAAGTCGAGAAGAATATTCTTGCTAATGGGTCTAACTCTGCTGGTGGTGATGCTATAAGTCGCAATATGATAATTCCTATCCTTGATGTCCTTTCTCCTATTATAACACAAATCCTTAATTTCTCTATTACCAGTACCACTTTCCCTCATATATGGAAAGAGGCCGACATAATTCCTTTACCTAAAAAACCTAATCCTTCATCTTCCGCTGATTATCGTCCTATATCTATTTTTCCTTTCCTATCAAAGGTTTTACAACGCCTTGTGCATTCGCAACTTAGCGGTTTCACAATAATCTTATCAACCCGTTCCAATCCGGCTTTCGTCCTGGTCATAGCACGACAACAGCGCTGACGAAAATCACAGATGACGTAAGGCTTGGCATGGAGAAGCAGCAGCTGACAGTTCTAACGTTACTGGACTTCAGTAACGCGTTCAATACAGTCGATTTTGACATTCTGCTTGGCTTGTTGCGTTCTCTGAACATATCATCGGCTGCAGTTGACTGGTTTCACAGCTACCTGTATGGTCGTCGGCAGCGCATACGAACTGAGAGTTCTTATTCTTCGTGGTGTTCAACATCGGCTGGCGTACCTCAGGGGGGTGTACTGTCACCACTTCTTTTTGCTATTTTCATAAATTCAATATCAGTAAACCTTTCTTCTTCTTATCACCTATATGCTGATGATCTACAAATTTATTCTCAGGCAGAACTCTCTAACATCGCGGATGCCGTCAAAACAACTAACAAAGACCTGAATATAATCTTAGACTGGAGCAAGAACTACGGCTTAAAAGTTAATCCCACTAAGACTCAGGCCATTATAATAGGTAGCCCTTATTTTATATCCAGGCTCGATTTCAACTGTCTTCCTTCTGTGGTATTTGACGGTATTTGCATACCATACAGCAAAAAGGTCAAAAATCTTGGTATTTATCTTGATCAAACTCTATCTTGGGAGGTTCACGTTGGTGAGGTCAGCAAAAAACATTTGCCTCCTTCAAATCTCTTAATCGCTTGCGCAACTTTCTGCCCACGGCCACTAAAGTCTTGCTAGCACAATCGCTCATGTTACCTATCTTAGACTACGCTGACGTGTGCCACCCAGATTTGAATGTGGTGTATCTGGACAAACCGGAGCGCCTACAAAACCTTGGAATACGTTTCATTTATGGCTTACGCAAGTACGATCATGTATCCGACCACCGAGAAGATCTAAAGTGGCTCCCAATTCGTCTTCGTCGAAATTTTCATATTCTTGCCCTTCTTTATTCTATTCTTTTCTTTCCAAAATCACCATCGTATCTCAAGGAACGCTTTAACTTTCTTTCCTCAACTCACAGTCGCTCCCTTCGTTCTTTTGACAACCTCCTCCTTTATGTGCCCCCTCACTCCTCGAAATTTTATGTTCATTCATTTACCCTTTAAGCTATTAGTCTATGGAACTCCCTTCCCGTGTCCATTAGACAAGGACCAGCGTAAAGGACCAACGTAAAGATAGGCGCGGCAACGAGGGCTTTACATATGATTCTCGCATTGTGTGTGGTCAGGAGGCTGCAGAAGCATTTCTAAATTTTTTTGGCTTTGTTTTTCACAAGAATAATTAGCATTTATTTAAATTATTTATGTAAATTTATTTAAAGCGTCGGTGGCTCAACCGGTAACGACTCGGTCCATCTAACCAGAGGTACCGGGTTCAAATCTGGACGGCCAATGTACCAATGAGTTTTTCAAAAACTTACGTACATACTTACCGATTGCTTTAACGGTGAAGGAAAACATCGTGAGGAAACCTGCACACGCCTGCGAAGAAACTCGAAGGTTGTGTGTGAAGTCGACCAACCCGCACTGGGCCCGCGTGGTCGACTAAGGCCTAATCGCCCTGATTCAGGGTAGGCTCGAGCCCCTCGGTGGGGACGTATATGAGCTGTAATGATGATTTAAATTTCAGTCGTAATCTTTGTCATCAAGGAAGTTTTAATAGTTGTGTTAAGGTTTTTCGAAAATTATTATTTACTAGCTTTTGATAGCGGCTTCGCTCGCGTGAACATAGTTTTTATGACTGTCTTCGAGGGTATTCAATCCCATGGTGTAGTTTTTGCGTAATGCGTGTACAAACATACAGAAAAACAGACAAAAATTCTAGAAATTTTTGTTTTGGCTTGTGTTGCTCTAATATGGACTCCCCATAGTCCCCATTTTAGTTTTTTTCTTCAATATTTGTAATTTACAGACATCGGCCTGTTACAATTTTATTACTAGTAGAGATAATGTAAAAAAAAACAATGAAAACAATATGACATGAGAAGTTATAAGTTCATTAAAATTATTGAATATGTCATTTGCTTTTGACAAGAGTACTTAGGTCAGTCTGAACCTTAGGGTTCAGACACACGGACTGCATTTCGACTGCAAGCCAGATGCAAATCCGCAGTTTGATTGCAGTGCAGTTTTCCTAGTTAGTTGCGCTTTATTTGCAGCTGGAATGCAGTCCGTGTGTCTGTATCCTTAGAGAAGTCACACAGACACAGACAGCACCCCGTCAGCCATCGCTCCCCTGGAACATTTAGAGGGGAAGGAACGACCCGGCTCCCGATGTGTCGCCATCTGTACGAATTAAAAATTGTTTTTATACGACTAGGTATCCTTCAAAAGTTTTTCGAGAAACAAAATAAAAATGCTTATCACTAAGTAACCTTTAATTTTAACTAAACTAGCTTTTGCCCGCGTGGAAATCGTTTTTATGACTGTCTATAGAGGCCTGCGCAGACGAGGTACTTTTTGTAGATCTCTTATAAGTGCGGGGTACTTTTAATCTTTTCTGTGTTTTAATTTATACGAGATCTATTATCGATGGACAAAAAGTACCTACCCGAGGGACTGTAACTCGTCTGCGCAGGCCTTAAGGGTGGGTGGTGCGCGAGCCGTAAGCGGCTCGCGAGCGTGGACATGAGTTTTCTACAGATTCCTATCCTAGATCAGGCCTATGTCACTTTCCACCTCCTCAACCAATTCTATACAAAAATCACTTTAATCCGTTGCTCCGTTGCGACGCCGACATGTGCGCGCGTGGAAATTAGTTTTCCCCAGATCCCTAGGGAACTATGTCAGGATACGTTAATATAAAATTATGTCATATTCCATGCCTTCAAACATCTCAAGGCAAAAAATAACAGCAATCCATTGTTCCGTTGCGATATTAAAGAAACTACCCAAAAATAAAAATATATTTTTTTAGTTCCCTCATGAACTGCACCGGTCTATGCTATTTTTACGCGATAAAAACCTATATGCCAAATTTCATTAAGATTGATCAAGGTAAATGAAGCGTGAAAAATTAACAAACAAACAAACACACTTTGACATTTATAATATTAGTTAGGATAGTAAGAATAAACGACTACCTATCCCTACTATAATATTATAAATGCGAAAGTAACTCTGTCTGTCTGTTACGCTTTCCCGCAAAAACTACTGAACGGATTTGGCTGAAATTTGGTAGGTAGACAGATTAGGACCTGGCTTAAGACATAGGCTACTTTTTACCACGCTCGCGAGCCGCTTGCGGCTCGCGCACTGCGCACCCTCGAAAAGTCATAGAAACGTGGTCCACGCGGGTGAAGCCGCGGGAAACAGCTATAGAATATAAAAATAGAAATCTGTATGTTAGTTATATAATTTTTACAGGGTCATTATTTTTGAAATGAAATGAAATGTTTATTTCGTTTATTTTTGTAACAATTTGCATGGCATAAAAGGAAACACCTTTGAGTTTCAAAATTATCCCCAAGCTGACAGAACGGTGTCGCCATCTATTGACTAGAAAGAAAACTAGGACGGCTTGCCGTGTTTCAGCAGGCTGATTCGTTTCTATACTGGTGCATCATTTCATATGCAGATGGCGTTTGGAGTAACTAAAAAAAGTAGGTATTTCATACATTTAGTCAAATTAATATTTTACCAACTGCTGTGTGTATAAAATTAAAAAAAAAATCGAGTCTGACGGTCAGATGAACTTCTTATATGTTAGCTTAGTTCAACATGTTACCTGACTGCCAAAAAAGGATAGCAATGTTTTTCTGGTGTATGTGTCGCAGCCATTTAGCCTTTCAACTAAATGTTGCCGTTCAACTTACTGCCTGAATGATTATTCAAACATTTAATTAAACGCCAAGACAAACGGCTTGGATTGATAACGTTCAACTTCTGATAGTCAAGTAGTTTAAATTCTCACCTCAGGGAAGCAGCACAGATGAGATACTAGTGAAGCAGTGCTTATCGGGGGAGGTGGGAGGAAAAAGGGGACATTTCTCAGTCGACGCAGCCCCTTCGGAGCTCCTAGTTCTATATTTTCATGTTGAAACTAACACTACGACTGTGATGAGAAGGCGAGCAAGCTCTAAAGCTTTAACCAGTTGGCTGCGACATACTCGTATTATGTATGTATAGTTAATATGTAAAGATGAAGGTATATAATATCTACCTATATTATGTCTGTTTTTAGGGTTCCGTACCCAAAGGGTAAAAACGGGACCCTATTTTAATCATCATTATGATGGATTTATTGTTTGACATCTTGTTTTACTTTATTTTTGACTTATTATTTAACTATGTTTTGACATCTTATTTTTATTGTGACATTGATACACTTTTATATTTTTAATTTTTAATAAATATTTAATTGGTGACATAAAATAAATAATCTAATCTATTACTAAGACTTTGCTGTCCGTCAGTCTGTCTGTCTGTCTGTCCGTCTGTCACCAGGCTGTATTTCATGAACTGTGATAGCTAGACAGTGGTAATTTTTACAGATGATGTATTTCTGTTGCCGCTATAACAGCAAATACTTAAAATTATAAAAAGTGTAAAAATAAGGGGGGTCTCGTCTCCACACCAAAAACGTGTTTTTTTAAACATGAAGAAACTAGCGCCGTCTAGTATGATAGTACGGAACCCTTTTTACTAGCGCCGTCTAGTATGATAGTACGGAACCCTTTGTACTAGCGCCATCTAGTATGATGGTACGGAACCCTTTGTACTAGCGCCGTCTAGTATGATAGTACGGAACCCTTTGTAATAGCGCCGTCTAGTATGATAGTACGGAATCTTTTGTACTAGCGCCATCTAGTATGATGGTACGGAACCCTTTGTACTAGCGCCGTCTAGTATGATAGTACGGAACCCTTTGTAATAGCGCCGTCTAGTATGATAGTACGGAATCTTTTGTACTAGCGCCATCTAGTATGATGGTACGGAACCCTTTGTACTAGCGCCGTCTAGTATGATAGTACGGAACCCTTTGTACTAGCGCCATCTAGTATGATGGTACGGAACCCTTTGTACTAGCGCCGTCTAGTATGATAGTACGGAACCCTTTGTACTAGCGCCGTCTAGTATGATAATACGGAACCCTTTGTAATAGCGCCGTCTAGTATGATAGTACGGAACCCTTTGTACTAGCGCCATCTAGTATGATGGTACGGAACCCTTTGTACTAGCGCCGTCTAGTATGATAGTACGGAACCCTTTGTACTAGCGCCATCTAGTATGATGGTACGGAACCCTTTGTACTAGCGCCGTCTAGTATGATAGTACGGAACCCTTTGTACTAGCGCCATCTAGTATGATGGTACGAAACCCTTTGTACTAGCGCCGTCTAGTATGATAGTACGGAACCCTTTGTACTAGCGCCATCTAGTATGATGGTACGGAACCCTTTGTACTAGCGCCGTCTAGTATGATAGTACGGAACCCTTTGTAATAGCGCCGTCTAGTATGATAGTACGGAACCCTTTGTACTAGCGCCATCTAGTATGATGGTACGGAACCCTTTGTACTAGCGCCGTCTAGTATGATAGTACGGAACCCTTTGTACTAGCGCCATCTAGTATGATGGTACGGAACCCTTTGTACTAGCGCCGTCTAGTATGATAGTACGGAACCCTTTGTACTAGCGCCATCTAGTATGATGGTACGGAACCCTTTGTACTAGCGCCGTCTAGTATGATAGTACGGAACCCTTTGTACTAGCGCCATCTAGTACGATGGTACGGAACCCTTTGTACTAGCGCCGTCTAGTATGATAGTACGGAACCCTTTGTACTAGCGCCATTTAGTATGATGGTACGGAACCCTTTGTACTAGCGCCGTCTAGTATGATAGTACGGAACCCTTTGTACTAGCGCCATCTAGTATGATGGTACGGAACCCTTTGTACTAGCGCCGTCTAGTATGATAGTACGGAACCCTTTGTACTAGCGCCATCTAGTATGATGGTACGGAACCCTTTGTACTAGCGCCGTCTAGTATGATAGTACGGAACCCTTTGTACTAGCGCCATCTAGTATGATGGTACGGAACCCTTTGTACTAGCGCCGTCTAGTATGATAGTACGGAACCCTTTGTACTAGCGCCATCTAGTATGATGGTACGGAACCTTTGAGTGCGGTTCTCACTCGCACTTGGCCGGTTTTTGTATCGGCTTGATGGCTTTTGGGATGCAAGATGTCATTTGGTCACATAAGAGACACAAGATACCTACATTTGCGCAGTCAGATTTTTAATTTCCAATTTAATGGGATAGGTTACATATTTATTACATACTAGCTGTTTCCCGCGGCTTCACCCGCGTGGACCACGTTTCTATGACATTTCGAGGGTGCGCAGTGCGAGCGTGGTAAAAAGTAGCCTATGTCTTAATCCAGGTCCTAATCTGTCTACCTACCAAATTTTAGCCAAATCCGTTCAGTAGTTTTTGCGGGAAAGCGTAACAGACAGACAGAGTTACTTTCGCATTTATAATATTAGTAGGGAAGTAGGGATTACGAGTATATCGAAGTGCATCATCTAGCGGGCTAGCCTGTTTATTAAATGGTTAGTTTGACTATTTAACTGCGGCATAAATGCTTTAAGTGGCGGTAGTCGTTAAGTAAAAACCCTAACAACTCATTCGGGAAAGACCCGGTTTTAACTCAAAAATCAGGTGTTTATCCAGGTTAAAACCCATGTTTTGACTCATTAGGTGGACATTTTGGAATGATTCTGGTTATAAACCCAGGTTTTAGCACATTTTTTTCGGAAAATCGCGAGTGCTGGCATCCATATCTAAAACTAAATGTACCTAATATGCAGGTGTAACAAAACTGGTGTAGGTCCCGTTAACTGGGGCTTCTACTGAACAACTTACTTTCGTCCTACGACTTTGTTAAAAATCGAAAAAAAAATTTAAGCTCTTCATACAAATCGATCAGCTGATCAACCAATTTTGTAAATTTTTATATGAAGGTTCCAATTTTTTTTTGAGAAATCACTGTGAGTTTCTCATGGGGAAGTCGTTCAGTGTGATGAGGAGTACCCCCAGTTAACGGGTCCTACACCAATTCACCAATGTGGACTTATCTCTATAAGAGATCTCTTCCAGCCAACCTTACCGGGTGTTATGAGAATGGGTCTATCTGTCTGAACACGATAAACTCAAAAACTACCGAACGGATTTTCATACGGTTTCCACCAATGGACGGAGTGATTCATAAGGAAAATGTAGGTGTGTATAATTTCCCGGGCAGCGGACACTCTCATCATCATCATCATATTACAAGGCGAAAGACGTCGTCTGCTGGACAAAGGCCTCTCCCAAGTGTTACCACGACGACCGATCCTGCGCTGCCCGCATCCAGCGGCTTCCCTCGATCTTCACCAGATCGTAGGTCTACCGCGTGGGCGACCTGCCTACGCTACGTTTTCCGGTGCGCGGTCGCTACTCGAGGACTTTACTGTCCCAACAGCAGGGCTATGTGCCCTGCACACTGCCACTTCAATTTAGCGACTCTGCGTGCTACGTCGGTTACTTTAGTTCTCCAAAGTAACAGACAACATAGGTACCTACATACAAAGTACCTAGGTACCTACTTACATAAATATACAGGTGTAAAAAAAGTACCTACCTACTTACATAAATATACAGGTGTAAAAAAGTACCTACCTACTTACATAAATATACAGGTGTAAAAAAGTACCTTCCTACTTACATAAATATACAGGTGTAAAAAAGTACCTTCCTACTTACATAAATATACAGGTGTAAAAAAGTACCTACCTACTTACATAAATATACAGGTGTAAAAAAGTACCTACCTACTTACATAAATATACAGGTGTAAAAAAGTACCTACCTACTTACATAAATATACAGGTGTAAAAAAAGGGTGTAGGACCCGTTAACTGGGCTTCTACTCATCAAACTGAACAACTTTTGTTCTATAACTTTGGTGAAATCGCATAAAAGAAATTTGAACCCTCCATACTAAAATGCACGAAATTGGTCGACCAGGTGATCGATTTGTATGAAGAGCAAATTTTTTTGTTCGCGATTTTAGCAAAGTCGTAGAACAAAAGTTGTTCAGTATGCTGAGTAGAAGCCCCAGTTAACGAGACCTACACCAATTTTGTTACACCCTGTATACATCCCAAAAACATTATCCTCCTTCTTGGCCAGTTGAGTAACTCTAAGACACACTAGTCTCTAGACAAGATAACGTCATCATATCGTCATATCAGCTCATATGAGTCCCCACCGAGGGGCTCGAGCCTACCCTGAATTAGGGCGATCGGGCCTTAGTCGACCACGTGGGCCTAGTGCGGGTTGGTCGACTTCACACACAACCTGCGAGTTTCTTCGCAGGCGTGTGCAGATGTTTCCTCGCGATGTTTTCCTTCACCGCAAGGGCGTCGGATAAACTTAAATATGAAATCGGAATTCGAAAACACATTGGTACCTACGTGGCAGGATTTGAACCACGAACTTCCGAACTGAAGGTAGTGGCCCTGGCCATTACGCCACCGACGCTGTTAAAGATAACGTAGATCAAAGAAATTTCGGTTTAGTCAGCATAGCATCGTTGTGATATTCTCTTCCAGATATCTACGTAAGGGTTGCTGTCCACTTCAAGCCTAAATAACTAAGCTAAGAGCTGTGCATAAAACTTATAAACTATCTGACCTGCTTTAACTTTTTACTCAATTTAAAAAAAAAAATCACAATTGGTAAGCCCTTGGCATCATCTCACCTGATGGTAAGTGACGATGATGCCGAAGATGGGAGCAGGCTTACCAAGATTCCCCAACGCAATGGAGAACTGGCTATCTTTTATCTTCAAGCCAGAACACATCAATGTTGTTAACACTGATGTTTGGCGGCAAGACTTAGATAAGATAATGGTAGCTAGCTAGTCGGGCTTAGAAAATGCCCTACCACCAACCAAACCGAGTCTTACAAGTTGACCCCGCCGGAATCCAATCCGCGACCTTCTAGTGTGAAGTGAATGGACTAACCATTACGCCACTGAGGCAGTTAGAACTGCCCAAATAGGAGGCTAATGTTTTTGGGATGTACATACTCGTATTTATGTACGTTTGTATGTAGGTATGTTGTCTGTTTCTTTGGCTGAGCCTAAAGCGTAAACGGCTTGATGGATTTTGGAGCGCGAGATGTCGTTAGATTCGTCGTGATCCCTAGAGTGACTTAGTATACCTACATTTTATGCAGTTGGGTTATTTTAACATTTTACCTTTACATTAGTGACTCTTTAAAAACCGGTCAAGTGCGAGACGAACTCACACACGAAGGGTTCCGTTCAAAAACTAATTTGCATTTACAGCTTCATCTATATAAGGTCTAACAAAATTAGCTGAAACTATTTTTACTGTTGCTTCTACCCATGAAACTGAACAACGTTCCCCATGGAACCCATAGTCAAATCGCAAAAAAAAAATTGGCTCTCACATATTAACTCGATCAGCTGTTCAGCCAACTTAGTATCCAATCGTCGTTCCCCCAATGCTGGGGATCGTGACCGTCATGTCATCGAGGGGGCGCAGATTGCTCTCCATCGGGCTCTGCCACTCGCTGCGTGCACTGCTTTGTGTAGCTGCAGAGCAGTGGTGCTGGTGACTTAGTATAGGAAGTCTAATTTTTTTTTTGAGATTTGACTATGGGTTCCATGGGGAAAGTGGTTCAGTTTCATGGGTAGAAGCACCAGTAAAAATAGTTTCAGCTAATTTTGTTACACCTTATATAGATACAAAAGGGAACTTATTGCTGTTGTCGTATTACAACGTAAATCAACTATGTAGAAGACACTACTAGATGTCGCTAGTTTGTAAACAAACTGCAAAAAGTCGCGATTCTTGTATTAGGCCCCCTACATTTTTTTTGTTTTGTTTTTATTTTTTGTTCTTATAGTAGAAATAGAAATACACACTGTGAAAATGTCAACTTTCTACCTATTACGGTTCATGATTTACAATTACAGCCAGCTGACAGACAGACGGACTAACGGAATAGGGGTCCCGTCGGTCACCCTCTGGGTGTACGAAACCCTAAAAACCACTTGCACAATTTGCACACAAATCTTTCCCCCAGCTTCCTGAATCCGTTGTCTCCCATTCCAGCGTCCATTATTTGGGGGAAAGAAATAGCAAAAAAAAAGGAGGAGAAATAGGTCACTAATGCACCTATTGTCCAAGGCTTGGCGTCCGCGTTCGCGGGGCGTTTGTTTCGCTACATAAAGCACAGATCCAAATGGAGGGGGGGGGGGATCTATGGACCGGTTCGGTTTCGTGATGGTGGATTTCGCAGCGAACACCGGCATTATTTAGATTAGACTAGCTGTTTTTCGCGGCTTCACCCGCGTGGACATCGTTTCTTTGAAGTTTCGAAGGTGCGGGTGCTTGCAGCTCGCGAGGGTGAAAAAAAGTAGTCTACGTGTTAATCCAGGTCCTACTCTGTCTACCTACCAAATTTCAGCCAGATCCGTTTAGTAGTTTTTGCGTGGAGAAGTAACAAACATAGACACTCACAAACTTTCCCCTTTATAATATTAGTGTGATTAACTGATTAGTCAAAGTCAAGTTTACAATAATTCCTACTATTGTTTGTGTATATGGATGTATGGATGTCAGTATGGATGTTTGTTACTCTTTCACTCTTCAACCACTGGACGGATCGGGATGAAACTTGCCACACATATAGGATAGGTCCTAGCTGGAATAGGACATTGGCTACTTTTTACTCCGGGAATACTTCTTATTCCCACGGGAAAATCGAAACTAACGCGGCTAGTAATTACCATAAAAATTACAGAGGATACAATGATCGCCGAAGAAAACAAATAAAATAAATTAAAAATATTGGAAAGTTGGCTAATTGCGATAGTTAGTTCGAGCTACCAAATCTTCTTAACGGAGAGGATTATTAATTTAAATTTTATAAATATTAGTGTCTAAATATTACAATGGTAAGAATGTACAATAGATAATACTAACATAATACATAAACTAAAAAATACATGAATATAATCATCCTTATCCTTACTATAATATTATGTGTAGGGTAGGGTAGGGTAGGGTAGGGCAGTGTAATGTAATGTAAGGCGGTACGTAGTTCGCCGGGACAGCTAGTAATATTATAAATGTGAAAATCTGTTTGTTTGTTACCTTTTCACGCTTCAACGCCTTGACTAATCTTCATGAAATTTGGCATGCAGGTAGCCTGTGTCACGAGGAAAGACATAGGCTACTTTGTATCCCGTGAAAATAGCATAACCCGATTCAGTTCCTGAGGGACCTAAAAAATACTCTTTTTTTGGTTAATTTCCTTAATATCGCAACGAAACAATGAATTATTGTGATTTTTTGCACATAGATAATTAAGTAGGTGGGAAATGACATGATTTACTAATAAGCATATCCTGATATATTTCCCGAGGGATCTGGAAAAACTGCGCACCCTCTAAGTCAGTCATTACAACGATGTCCGAGCCAACGAAGCCGCGGGCAAAAGCTAGTTATAAATAATTTTCGAAGACCTTAAAACATTTAAGTACAATCTTTTATTTGAAAATTTTTCAATTATTTCGTAATCTTGTCAGCAAACACTTTTATTTGATACCTATAATGTAGAATTGCATTAAAAAAAACTAGTCCGCCATATTGGGTGTGCCGCCATGTTCGATTTAGAATGACGTTACACAGTTAACTATGCATTGTCATCCAAACTGAACGTGTGTACAAAATTTCAGCTAATTCAGTTGAAGATATCTGCTTCAAAATTGAGTTTGCAATATTCCACCCGAACAAACATACATACTTACTTACTTTCACTGGCTCAGAGACCCAAAGAGGATCTTGGCCTCCGACACCAAAAGTCGCCACTCGTCCCTATTCTGCGCCTCCTCACGTCAATCGGTCGTGCGGCGGGTTAAGTACTGCGACGACGTGACGCCGTGGGGGTCTGTAGCTTGGCAGATTAATATTATGAAGGAAACAGCAAGTACGTATTAAATATCGTGGAAGATAAATTTATTTAAAAATCGATGATAGCTCTGTCAGCTGACTGATTATTAATTCCTTTTAGCGAAACTATTGATAACACTTTCTTGCCATGAAATGAAATATTAGGGATCTCTGCCCTGACGCGCGGTCTACAAATATAATACACTTGAAAACTTACCTCTGTCCTGGCTCACGGCCCACCATAGAAAGAATCTCAACTGTTCTGGAAAGTTTTCGAACGACTTACTAATTTGAATTTGAATCTATATTTTTAATTCGATTCGCGCTGGCAAGAAAGTAGCGAAGGAGTCGCGAGTGCGGAAATGTAGAGATATACGATCTCTACAGTACCTACCTAGTATTAACCTACTAGTTTCAGAATTTAGAACAGATGTATGGCATGTTGAGTCGTACGTACCTACATGGACGGCGGCGGACGGATATTGGTTTATCTGGCACCCTTTGATACCAAAGAAGCAAAAGCGTTGAAAGCACTTTAGTGTGCGCAGAGCTACCATGCATGACTCACAGTATTCTACCGCAACACACCTATCCAGTATCTAGTCGGGTTCCACGCATAATGACACGTTTTGAATACGCAAAACGTCAGACTCGCAAACCACACACACACACTTGCACATAACAGCACACATGCACGCACATACACACACACGCACATACACGCACACCCGCACGCACGCACGCACATACGCGGAATGACGACAATAAACAAAAAATAATAATTTTGAGTCAAATGATGACCTAACATCCTCCATTTGCTTTACTGTAGTCAGGCAGTAATTAGGCAAGTGTCATTTCGAGTATGTGTCATTTCGCGTAAACGTCAATTATGCTTAGATATGTCATTATGCGCGTTATCCGTCTAGTCCAGTTGTACGAAAAAAGATGAAAACTTGGCATATTTACACGTATTAAGTTCATTTATGGTGTAACAAAATGTCTTTCCTAAAATATAAAATCCTTACCTTATATTATTTTAAATATGAAAATGAGTTTTTTCGTTTATTTGATTGTCTGTTTGTTAACTTTTCACGCTTCAACACCTTGAACAATCTTGATGAAATTTAGCATGCAGCTAGCCGCTTGCGGCTCGCGCACCACTCACTCTCAAAGACAGTCATCAAAACGATGTCCAAAATATATGTATAGAAACGATGTCCTGCGAAGCCGCGGGCAAAAGCTGGTATGTAAAATACCCAAAATTGATTAATATGATCTTTTCGAAAATGTTAGAAAGAAAAATAATTCTACCAAATTTTAGTGGTTTTTTATGAGTAGAGTTTATGTAACACGAATAGATTCACCGAACATCCACATGTCCGACGCGGACTTCCGACGGACTTCCGAGGTGAACTTCCTGATGATGATGGACTCGGGCGCCGTCCATTCATTTCTCTCAATATCTAATGAAAGCTTTTTGTAACACTTATAGATTCACCGAACATCCACAAGTCCGACGCGGAGGTGAACTTCCTGAAGTTGATGGACTCGGGCGCTATCCATTAATTTATCTCAATACCTAATAAACACTTTTTGTAACACGTATAGATTCACCGAACATCCACACGTCCGACGCGGAGATGAACTTCCTGAAGCTGATGGACTCGGGCGCCATCCATTCATTTCTCTCAATACCTATTGATAACTTTTTGTAACACGTATAGATTCACCGAACATCCACACGTCCGACGCGGAGATGAACTTCCTGAAGCTGATGGACTCGGGCGCCATCCATTCATTTCTCTCAATACCTATTGATAACTTTTTGTAACACGTATAGATTCACCGAACATCCACACGTCCGACGCGGAGATGAACTTCCTGAAGCTGATGGACTCGGGCGCCATCCATTCATTTCTCTCAATACCTATTGATAACTTTTTGTAACACGTATAGATTCACCGAACATCCACACGTCCGACGCGGAGATGAACTTCCTGAAGCTGATGGACTCGGGCGCCATCCATTCATTTCTCTCAATACCTATTGATAACTTTTTGTAACACGTATAGATTCACCGAACATCCACACGTCCGACGCGGAGATGAACTTCCTGAAGCTGATGGACTCGGGCGCCATCCATTCATTTCTCTCAATACCTATTGTAACACGTATAGATTCACCGAACATCCACACGTCCGACGCGGAGATGAACTTCCTGAAGCTGATGGACTCGGGCGCCATCCATTCATTTCTCTCAATACCTATTGATAACTTTTTGTAACACGTATAGATTCACCGAACATCCACACGTCCGACGCGGAGATGAACTTCCTGAAGCTGATGGACTCGGGCGCCATCCATTCATTTCTCTCAATACCTATTGATAACTTTTTGTAACACGTATAGATTCACCGAACGTCCACACGTCCGATGCGGAGGTGAACTTCCTGAAGTTTATAGACTCGGACTCCATCCATTTATTTCTTTCATTACCTAATGAAATTTTTTGCTGTTTAAACTCAACTTTTAATAGAAACATATTCGTAGTCAAAATTATGGTAGATGGCAGATAAGTGTGTGTGCTTGTGTGTGCGTGTGTGTGGTTACGTGGCATTAATAAGACGTGTTACTCTTGAGATTTTTGAAATTTTTCAACTTGTAAATTACTGAATACCTCGAAAATTTGTCCAAATAGGCACTAGAATCGTGGGTCTGTCTGTATACTGTAAACTCCTTCCCATTCTGTATTTTTTTTTATTCACCTAAAAATTGTAGCTAGCCAGGCGGGCTATGAAAATCTAATGAAAATATACATACAGAATCGATTTGTACAAAGTAAATGGACAAAGAAACAGCTGTTCTTGCTCTCTCTATTTCTTTTTTTATATCTGTCTCTTCTAAGGGACAATATCGTGCATTGATATTGCGACTCGCAGGGATCGTAAGAACGAAACCACTAAGTTTTAACAAAATTTAATGTCTAGACAGAAGCAAGTAACTGCACGTATTTTTACACTCACACAACCATAGAAATATAACACTTGCTTTTAGTCTTACGTATTTGCTGTCTGTCAGTTCGACATTTTGGCGAAATCCACCTATCACGAAGATCTACCATCGAGATTTTTTAGAATAGATTCGGGTCCGTTCGGGAGTAGGCCTTAGGAATTGTTATGGCTGCCCTTTTGTTCTAGCTTTTCCAATCAGGACTTAACGTGACACGAATAGAGTTCAAACTACAGTCCAGTTTCTGGATTACGTAAACACTGAGTGGGACGAAGTAATCTGATGTACCAATAATGCTTTGTTGGATATTACAAAGAGAATACAAATCTAAATTGCTCGGTACTCGTAATACATCGTCGTCAATGGTGGGTTGTATGTATGTTATGTCGTAGAGTAACATACAAAAGCCAATATAGTTATTTGCCGGTAGATAGTTGTAAGAAAGAGGTTCTTATCTATATTTTACTAGGGATATAACTATAAATCTAGTTATATACGATCTAACTTCACAAATATCTTTTCATTTCTCATACTCTGAGAGTATACACCATAAAGAAGCGGGTCGAAAGAGATATTTTTCGGCTCTAGTGCCGAAAATCTTAATCAATAATCGTTATGTGATGTGGAACATCTTTTATTTGGCTTTTCGAATACGGGGTAAATCGATGAAATCGATTTCAATGACGATTATAGTTGTTATTTGAACTTGCTATTGTTCGCAAACTCAAGTGATTTAAAAAATATTTTAATTATTATTTCTTTTTACTCCCATTTGGTTATTTGCTTAATACATAACCTCAAATCATATCACAAAAGTATTCATTCCTACAAGTCGTTTTACAATGATCATTTCAAAACGAAACAACAAGCATAATTAATAATGAACATGAATGAAATCTGTCGGTTATTTTGTGAAATATTACATTGACATCTCAAGTGTAAAATGTGAAATTTTGCTTGCTTTTTCAATATACAAAAGAATCAAAATAGGCGCAAATTATTCTCTTTCTGATAGTCATAAAATAGTAATTTCTTCGCTACCGTTAGGCATCGGAGACCTATCATTAATCTAAGAGTAAAATAAACATAATATCATTAATTGAGAAAAATAAACAATCAAGTAATACCGTCAAATTACAATCATTGATATAAAACAAATTATGTCATTAGGACATCAAAATAATATGAGAGATCAATATCAACGAGAAGTTATACATAATAATCATTGAATAAATGCCCTTGACAAGAGTACAGGCCAGTTCACACGGACGGCACCCGATCAAGCGAGTATAACGACAGAGTCAGCCATCGATCCCCTTAACTATATTAGAGGGAAAAGTACGACCCAGTTCTCTATGCGCCACCATCCGCACGAAAATTTAAGCGAGCATGCACCACTCATTTCAATGCTAAATTTAATTATGTATATAAGTATATTATATATGTCTGGGTGTGAAATATCTATATCAGTATGTATATTATCAGTCTCTGGTTCCCATAACACAGGGAATCCTACTTTGGGGCCAGATGACCATGTGTGATTTGTCCCAGAATTTTTATTTATTTATTTATAAAAAAGTACTAGACTTGTCATGCGGGCAGCGCAGGACCGGTCGTCGTGGAAATCCTTGGTGGAGGCCTTTGTCCAGCAGTGGACGATTTGTGGCTGATATGATGATAATGATGACTAGACTTGTCATGTCTTGTAACTTCCACGTCAATTCTTAGATTGTATTACAATGTCATAATTATATGATTATTAAAAATGATTTACATTGATAGAAGAAACAATCTCTACCCAAACATTTTTGTCATTTAAATAACCTTTTTTACCAAGAGTTTTTTTGACACAATTTTTAGCCTGTTTTTCTGACAAATTTAGTACATTATCGGGTAATTAGTTATACATACACGTAAGTATGCACCGCCTCACCACACAATAATAAAGAGTACTGGTCTCACGGAGGACGTTGTTGAGATAGTTGAAGTTAAATGTGTTTCGAAGATTAGGACTGTGCCTGCCACTGTTCAGTGAGAAGAGATGTAGATTTTTACAAGTAGACATTATGTTTTTACCTACGACGGGACGGAGAAGGGGTATGCGTTTAGGGTGACAGGTTGCTTGTTTGTTTGTCTGTGTGTGCAAAAGAATGTTGCTATTTATCTCGAAAACTACTAGTTTGATTTCCATGCGGTTTTTTGCATTTAAATGGTATCATTTCAGGACATGTATTAGATTTTTTTTTAATGGTGGAAGAGCACCAGAGAGCGCTGCAGCAGCTGGAATGGTTGGCGCTTGATGCGATTTTCAATACGTTTTTTTGACATGTTTTACAGCTGTTGACAACCAGGGGGTGCTGCAGCAAACAGGATAGTTGGCGTTTGAGGGCTTCCCAGGAACTATTCAACCGATTCCGCTGCGGGTTTTTTGCTTTGTCTACCCATAAAAGAAAGGAAAAAAAATCAGGTGTATGTATGTATGCCTGTCCGTTTCTTTGGCTAATAAACAGTTTGATGGATTTTGGAGTGCGAGGTGTCATTAGATTTTTTCTTGATCCTGAAAGTGACATAAGATTAATTTTAACCCGACTTCTCAAAAGAGGGGTAGTGTTTTTTGCAGTCGGATTTTTAATATTTATAAATTGGTTAGGTTATTCAAAGCAACTAGACTCGTTTTACAGCCATAGACTATCAGGGGGCGCTGCATCTTAATAAAAACTATTAAAAACTAATAAAGCATGCATAATATGTAATAAAAGTTCGTGAAGAATTTAAAGAATCTACGAAATACGGAGAACAAAACCTTTGAGAGTAAGTAGGTTTTAAATAAAACAAAAATTTGTTTATACTGCAACCGGCTTCGTGATCATCTTCAGGCAGTAGACTACTTTATTTCATAAGTGAGGGTAGTGTGATACTTTGGTACTAAAAATAGGGATAACAGTTTCTAAAAAATCTACCAAAATGGTAGATTTTGTGACTACTAAGGTACTAGCCTAAATAAATAAATAAGGTTTTAAACGGTAAGGAGAACTTACTGAACGTAGGTACTTCTAAAGCAATTTTTTTTTGAAAAAGCCCACGAAGAGCCCAGTGCCAGTCAATCACGTGCTCTAAGGGTTCCGTACCAAAAACTAATTTTCATCTACAGTGCCATTATTAAGCCATTATTCATGTACAGTGTAAAAGGGAACTAATAGGGGTGACGACAGAAAGTAACTCAGATGACTAGCATTCGTTATCCCTATTTGCTGTTGTCGTATTACTACGTAAATTAACTATGTAGAGGATACTACTAGATCCCACTAGGTGTCGCTAGTTTCTAAACAATCGGACTTTGGAAATTTTAGTTTTCCTGTAAGAACAGACTGATTTTAGATTTTGTCATAGATTTTCCTGTAATCTATGCATTTAAATTCATATACCGTGATTTTTTCCAAATTTTAGACTCTATAGTTTTGGAGATTAGGGGAATGGTAAATTTTCGTTTATTTTCTTTCATTAACTTTAGAAATATTAATCTTAAAATAGTAAAGAAAATATCTGAGATTCTTCTAGCAAAGACTCTTCATTTAATATGTTACACAATATAGTTTGCAAAACTTTTTAAAAAAAATTATTTTTTAATATAAGTACCCTCCAAAGTGGCCCCTGTGTTTAAAATGAATTAATTTACGTTATATGTCCGTCTTTGGGTGATCGTTTCAAATTTCAACTCAAGCGGTCCAGTAGTTTCTGAGCAAACCACCTGTGACAGACGGACGGACAGACAGACGAGTGATCCTATAAGGCTTATTTTTTTTCTTGGGTGCACGGACGTCCCCTCTCGTACATCTACCAGATACGCAAAATTACCAGGTTTATGATATAGCGTCCCCACTCACCGACAACATGGTCATATAGTGAGGGCCGCTGTTCCTGTCAACACCATAAGGCGAAGGCAAGGACCAACTGCGATAGGTCTTGCTGCCAAGACGCTTGTCCTGGTACTCTGCAAGGCGAGTTATTCATAGAACCTACTATCCAGTGTGGTACCGGAGCTGTAGGCATGCTCACTTCCAGGGGCTTGTCGCACTTGTCCAGTCTCACACCTACGAGGCTGGATCCGCAGGGGCAGTACTAGCGTAGCTCTAATTGCTATCCAGGCAAGTGCCGGAGATGCTTATCCTCCAGTAAACAAAACAGCAGTGCCGCTTAATAGACAACTCACAACTCACGCCGGATACAACACTTGTTGCGCGCGGGGAGGACACCCGGATGCCACGTGCTTGCCAGGCAACAGACATTGCCCAACTCCTGCTACTAACCACATACCACTACGAATCCATGACCCAGTCGGGGGACCGACAAGCTTGCCAAAGGCGATAGATCCGACAGCAAGCAAGCGGTGTGCTACCCCGACCCCGTAGTACCCTGATCCAAACAATGATCCGTAGTTCCGGCTGCGAACTCCACCTAGCCGGGTAGCTCTAGGCAGAGTAATGAATAGGCGGACGGATGGACGGACGGAACTATATAGGCTTAGTAATACTTTCAGTATTACTTAGTGACTAGCTGTTTTCCGAGGCTTCACCCGCGTGGACGTTTCTATGACTTTTCGAGGGTGCGCAGTGCGCAAGCCGCAAGCGGCTCGCGAGCGTGGAAAAAAGTAGCCTTTGTGTTAGTCCAGGTACAAATCTATCTACCTACCAAATTTCAGCCAGATCCGTTTAGTAATTTTTGCGTAAAAGAGTAACAAACATACAATCTTACAAACTTTCGCGTTTATAACATTAGTAGGATAGAATTGGGTCCCCGTTCAAGGGGTCGTAGCTCAGCGTGATTCGCGTCGTAGGGTTGGTCTGTTAGTACATTTTTTACGACCGTTCCCGTGATGTTCAAGCCACGTTAAGCCGTTGGTGCCGGTTTGCTTTAGATGGAAGTTGTTAAGTCATGCCATGTGTTTAATAGGCGGCTTGGTAAACTTCTAACTGGAGGGTTCGACAATAGCCCTACCACATATACCAACGCTGAGAGTTAGCCACCATGTGTGGAGTATGGTTGTAACGCGGTAACGCAGTTATTTAACATTCTTCCTTTCGATCTATTTCATCTATTTCGCATGCGCTGGTTCATACATTTTGGAAAACAAAGTGTGACATATCATTCAAAAATCTAATTTCCTATCCGTCAATAGTTTCATCTCTATCAAAATAAATAAATACTTTATATTTCAATTACTATTTAAACCTGATTCTTTCTTCTTAAGACCCATCTTGGGTAAGTTAAAATAATGTTTTTATGCTGTGATATTTATTTTATGTGTAAAATACTTTTTATTTCCTGTGTACTTTTTTTAGGTCTTTTACTTTAAAAACAAATTTTGATTGTGTACACGAACTGTTTTTACCCACGTCCTATCGTACCCTACACCTACCCATCGTGCTACATGATCTGAGACCCGTGCCCCGCAATGGGGACGTGTATCGGTCATTAAAGAGGGTCTCGTTAGCACCCTTCGGATGAGGAACCCTAAGAACATACCTGCTCATAGTTATAAAATGTGACTACCGTTTATGGCTCACTATAACACTAGAGATAAAACTTTCAATGGCTGCCTCGACCCGCCTTCGAGTTCATATTCTTCTACACTTGTTCCGGAACCCGGCACAAAACGACTTTATCGTCCCGTTTGCTGGAAACTTACAATCTACCGAATAACCGTAAAATTAAACTAGTTCGAGCGTCAGAACTTGGATCATACCCGCAAGTTATAATAAAGGAGTTCCGCCATACCCGGACCTGAGCCGGACCTCGGACCAATGAGAGTTTAGACACTTTGGTCGAGGATGTACAATTAGTTGATGTGATTTGAGGTTAGGTGACTGCCGACTGCCGACTGCCGACTGCCGACTGCTGGGCTGCGACTGAGTTTACAACTGTTGCGAGTTATGACTGAGTGTGGCTCTGAAGTTTAACACGTTGTAAATTATGCACCTACTCAGTTTAGAATTTAGTTCTGGGTTTGTCTTGTTTGTTCCGTACTAGTAGGTTGTTAAACAAGGGATGTGAAAGCTATTACAGAACAAGATCTGATTTTTTTTTCTGGGACAAATCACACATGGTCATCTGGCCCCAAAGTAGGATTCCCTGTGTTATGGGAACCAGAGACTGATATACATACTTATATACGTTTAAATACATACATATATAGATATTTAACACCCAGACACAGAGCGAACAAATCTGCTCATCACACAAATGTTTGCCCTGGGTGGGGATCGAACTCACAACTCTCGGATCAGCAGTCAAGGGCACTAACCACTGAGCCACTGATTTGGCGCAAGTCGCAGAGGGCGCTAATGGATCGAGTGCACCCGAGATATTTAGAGGACCGAGCGAGCGAAGCGAGGGAAGGAGAACATAGGTAGTTCGAGGGTGTAATAGCTACTTACAACCGAGTTAAGCATTCTACTTAACATCATTCATGCGAGGTAAGTTAGAGTAGAAACTCCACAATGATGATGGTTTGTAAGTTTTAGAGAGCTGAATGAAACACACAATCAATACACATTCTGACAAAGGTTTTATTTCTTTTTCTGCACGCCATTTATTGAAATATTCATAGATTTTAGGAATATCGGTCTCTGGATTTGTTCGGTAAAAGATTTTGTACGACATCTTCTGCTTCGAGATGATAGAAATCCGGCGTGCAGGCCAGTTCTTCATCGGATGAAGTACTTGACATGCTGAACTAACACTTTTAACTAGTTAAAAACTTATAATAACTTATTTTATTACAGTCGCAAGTGAACAAGCATCAAATGAAATGAAATGCTTGCATTTCCATTTTATTTCAGTAAAAAGTATTCATATAAGAAAAATAAAATAAAAAGCCAACATTTCCATGGTTTTTTTTCAGTAATTTTTTTTTCATCATTTTATAAGAAAAGAAAAATTCAAGCATAGTGTGACGTAAAGTGATTTGAAAAAGAAACGTCTAAAGAAACAATGCATTGTGTTGCAAATGCCAACTTACACAGCCTCTTTGTACAGTAGTAAATCCTACTTACTGATCATATATAGGAACTTATAATTATTAGTCCTGCACTCAATCGGGTCGATTTTACATAGAAGAAAATAGCTTCTTTACAACAAGTGCACTTAAAAAAATAACGATCGCTAACAGACGTTTGTATTGATCAGAAATGTAATAAAGTTATGTACTGGTATGGATTGTGGCACCTCTCACACGTTAAAAACTAAGATGATTTTGAACGCCAGCATTGAAGAATATTAAACTGCACAGTTTGCACTTGAAAATGATCAATCAATAAATTATTAAAGTAACAGCTACAAAATAAAGTAATGTATGGAGATTCAGCAAAGTTGAGAAAGTTGAGATGCATTAAAATATTTAAATTTCGACAAAGGTATACATACGAAACCTCAAAAGCAATAACTTTATCCTTAATGCATACGCCGTGGCAGAATTGTGGCGTGGTAGAATTGTGGCGTGGTAGAATTGTGGCGTGGCAGAATTGTGGCGTGGTAGAATTGTGGCGTGGTAGAATTGTGGCGTGGTAGAATTGTGGCGTGGCAGAATTGTGGCGTGGTAGAATTGTGGCGTGGTAGAATTGTGGCGTGGCAGAATTGTGGCGTGGTAGAATTGTGGCGTGGTAGAATTGTGGCGTGGTAGAATTGTGGCGTGGCAGAATTGTGGCGTGGTAGAATTGTGGCGTGGTAGAATTGATCAGTTCATAACTGAATAGATTATAAAATGGCCTGGCATATCATATCATCAACAATATCATAATCAAATCTAACGAACGAACTATCGATAGCTTCGCTAGCTCAAATCAAATTCGCCCGCGTATTTCATGATCTGGCCAATACCCGCCCAGACATTTCATGATATCGCCTCGACTTATCACGGGATCCGAAGGCAACATTTTGTTAATCCAGATTATTTACTGTAAATATTACTCTACAACCTATCTCTATCATCCGGAATCGACTCTCATGTGTGAAGTATGGCCTAACATTCCAGATATATGAAAACAGATCCGTTCGTACCCCAGCAATCAGGGCGTTATGGGTAAGTGTCCTTAACAACCTGTTCATCATATCAGCTGAAAGATGTCCACAGCTGGACAAAGGTATACTCTAAGGTTTTCACAGCGGCCGGTCTTGCTCCGCCCGCAATCAGTGCCTTCCCGCTAACTTCACCATGTCGACGGTCCACCCAGTGGGAGGCCTACGCTATATTCCAGTGCACGGTCGCCACTCGAGAACTTTACTACCCCAACGGCCACTGCCACTTAAGTTTAGCGATTCGGAGGGCTTTGTCGTTTACTTTATCATTCAATACCACATTGAAAATTTCCACTAAATAAATAATAAATATTCTGGGACAAATCACACATGGGCATCTGGCCCCAAAGTAGGATTCCCTATGTTATGGGTTAGCAGAGACTGATATACATACTTATATACGTTTAAATACATACATATATATAGATATATTTAACACCCAGACACAGAGCAAACAAATCTGCTCATCACACAAATGCTTGCCCTGGGTGGGAATCGAACCCACAACCCTCGGATCAGTAGTCAAAGGCACTAACCACTCAGCCACCGAACTAAAACTCACATACATGGTACCTAATCATTACCTTATTCAAGTCTACAGGAAAGTTACGTCTATTATTTTAATTATTCTCTGGCCTCGATCAGAGTATGAAAGGTGAATAAATTTTTCAAAAATCCGACATCGCAACTAAGTGGCACGCGACTTGATGAGGGTAAAAAGTTAGAAATTTTCTAGAACTTTTACCAACTTCATCAATCGACTAATTTATGAGGCTTTTATCATTACTGTCGAATTTTATTCAGATTCAAATTCAATTTATCAAAAAAGGAGTTTTAAGTTTCCATCTTCAGACTTTTGACGTAGATTAATGAAAAATTGATTGACAGTTGAATATGAATTATTAAAGTTATTTTACTGGAATCAGTTTGTAATTGGGTAAGTTCTCTTATCTAGCTGGTTGGGTGATGGCTCCTCCAGATGAGCTATTCCACAGTCGAGAATAACAGCGCGACGACGTGGCCTTACAGTAAAGTTACATACAAGTAACGACTGAGTAGGACTGAAGTTTAACATATCATAAATTGCGTACATTATACATAGTACCCGCTCGTGTACATGACAAAAAACCAATTTTCGGCGTTTGATGATTAGGAGGCTTCTTTTTGAAAAGGTGACTACTTTGAACCCTAAGACCATTTTGAGAGGGGAAGCCATCTTTTTTTGGTGTGGGTTGTGGGCTTAGTAGTGTCAAAAAATAGAATATGAATAGGTGGTGGGATGGTTTGGTTTTATCTTGTATAAGATTGTCGGTGGCGTGACGGCTAGCGTAAGGGCCGCCACCTCCTGTCCTGGAGGTCGTGGTTCGAATCCTGCCACGTTCCAATTTCGGTTTCATATGTACGTTTATCCGACTCTTACGGTGAAGTAAAAACTCGCAGGTTGTGTGTGAAGTCGATCAACCCGCACTGGGCCCGCGTGGTCGACTAAGGCCTGATCACCCTAATTCAATGTAGGCTCGAGCACCTTGGTGGGAACGTATATGAGCTAATATGATGAAGATTGTCGTTAAGTGTTGATAACACTGCATATAATTTATAAGGAATAAAAGGTGACCAGAGAAATGCTCAGAGGCAAATCATTGAATTATTGGTTCAAGAACCGTAGCGGTGAATTATGAAATTTAAATGAAAACAAGTCAATTACTAGATACCTTTTATTCTAGCTTCTTAAGCTTAAATTCTAACACACCAGCATCTCAGGTTTCACTGAACAAAAGGAGTTTTATTCACAGGAGCACTCACTTCCTACCTATCATAACTGGCCAGTTAGTTACATACCGAGATAGACGAAGCGTTGGGGTCCATCCATTGGAGATGTCCTGGGAGCCGTGGGCTCACCAGGTACGGTAGATCGCCGAGAGGTCGATGGACCTCATCGGTCTGGAAATCAGCGACGTCGCGTGGGGCGGGAGATTTGAAAACACAGGTTTGTACAGAAGGATCCGCTCTTCTCCATGTTTTGCTTAGATTTTCTTCATACAAGCAAAAAGTAGCGCCATCTGACATAACTCGTACGAACTAGCGTGGGCGAGAGTTGACGTCAGTGCCACGCACGCTAAAAGAACCTTGGTAGAATTGTCGCTTTAAAAATGCGTTTATTTAATTTGTTTACAAGAAACAATAAAATAAAAGGTTACATAACGATGATACGATACCCCATGTTTCTTTATAGCCTTTCTTTCATGATTTTTACAGCCTCTAACAACACCTATTATTATTTGAATATATTATATAATAATATATTTTCACCGCACTCTGCAATTTCCCGCAGACAACTGAGCCGCGAGTGTGCGGAACTTTAGATTTTCGCACCAATTCGCTAGGAGCATTAGTCGCGCGCGTTGGCCGGGTCCCTATGCCAGTAATATAGAAGTCATTGGTTAAAAAGGTGAAGTGCCACGACCGCCATGGGTTCGTGACGCTATTCCGATGGGCAGGGGCTCGTTTTCACACTCTTCACATAGTGGTTTTACAGAAGCGACCACAAAATTAAGTAAAAGAATTTTAAAGGTACGCCATGTCGTCATAGGTTATGCGACATGGTTTTTACAAAAATTAAATAAAAGGGCCCATGGTAAAAATTACATTTTCTGTTTACTTCCTGTGTGTCGCAGTGCGTGGGCCTGTCATCAAAAAACAAAATAAACCCCAGATGGGGAATTTAATAGAAGATTTACATTATTCTTTTGCTTTGGCTGCTAACTCAACGCGAGCTGAACCGAAAGAGAGCTTGTCAAACTTTTGACGTCTAACCATAGGCTAGTCAGTGTTACCATTCTGTGAAAGCAACAAAATAATATCGTCATCATATCAGCCCAAAATCGTCCACTGCTGGACAAAGGCCTCCTCCAAGGATTTCCACGACGACCGGTGGGCAGTGGGCAGGGCACATAGCTCGTAGAACAGATGGCCGATGGGGCAGTAAAGTTCTCGAGTGGCGACCGCGCACAGGAAAACGTAGCGTAGGTAGGCCTCCCACGCGGTGGACCGACGACCTGGTGAAGATCGAAAATATTATGGGGATTTTTCTAAGTAAATAAACTTGGTAGAAAAGATCCTATTTTCAGTTAAATATCTAAGAGTGGGTAGGTATCCACAATACTACAGCTTGTGATATTATCAGTTTTGTTCTTTAACTGACACTCCAGGACCTGCCCGGGAGGTCGTAGGTCGAATCCTGCCACGTGTACCAATGTGTTTTCGAATTTATATTTTATATGTACTTGTACGTTTATCCGACGCTCTTACGGTGAAGTAAAAACATCGTGAGGTAACTGCACACGCCTGCGAAGAAACTCGAAGGTTGTGTGTGAAGTCGCCCAACCCACACTGGGCCCACGTGGTCGACTGAGGCCCGATCGTAATTCAGGCATGATCATATTTATATTTGTTTTAGGTGGTTCATAAAGATGGTAATTTTTTTTTATATGCTTCAGTTTAGCCGAACGGAGCCCCAAAGGTACAGGTTACCGTTTCCGTTACTATATTTTTCTGGAATGCCCGCGGAGATGTTGGGGAAGACGTCCATCGAATTCACGTCAAAAGAAAACGAGTGGCTTGACCATCAAGGCCCTAAGATGGGTCAAATATCAATATTTAATTCAAATTATTGAAAGACTGTGTAAAGCTATTAAGAAAAAAAAAATACTTTATATATTATAAAATCGATTAAATTGAATATAGTTTTTAAAAATATTACCACTTTTAATGTAAAAAAATATACTGTAGACCCAGTTTTGGCATTAATTGCAAAATTTCTCGAAAACAAATAGTTAATGTTGAATAAAACCAACACACAAAAATCGGTGACTTTAACACCTTTCATTTTAATTGAAAACATTTTTAAAAACTTTTTTGAAAATTAGAAAAGTAATAAAAACATGTAAAAATTGAGAATTGGGCGTTCGGTTTCAACGTAACAGCCACTTACGTCCGATATTATTTTAACACGTATCACCTGCTCGGACTGAGTCATCTTAAAGCCTTAAACATTTTATGAGAGTAGTTAATCCAGGTTAGATATGTTAGAAAAAGTGAATGTATAAATTGTTTCAATGATCAGCATAAGAAAATAAAAGCATCTGCATATCTAGCTTGACTTACTACTCATATGAAATGTTTGACAGTCAACACACTCGTTTTCTTTTATTCACTTTGACTTGGCCACAGAAATAATGTTCCAACTCTGTGGACTTTGCTCTTCTTCTCCGTCTTAGCGAGTCGATCCTCTGGCTTAAGGCGAGACATCGGAGGAGGAGCGGAAAACAACTGTTTCGCTAGATCTATGGTTTAGGTCTTGGCTACGTATTAAACAACGGTCTTATAAAATTGTCTAAAGAATGTGCTAATGTGTTACATGATAGGATTTAACCGCCTCCGTGGCGTAATGGTAACGGCCATTAGCTTCACATCAGGAGGTCGCGGGTTTGATTCCCGGCGGAGTCTAACTTTGTATGACTCGGTTTGGTTGGTGGAAGGGCATTTTCTAAGCCCGCCTGGCTGGCTACCACCAATCTTCTTCGGCTGATGAAATAATTTTGATGAATTCATATCGCATGACAAAATATTATATACTTATTCGGAATACATTACAATGCAATTGCTCCAACCATTTGTGAGTAAACCGCAAGTTTCAATTTCATTTGTAGGAGAACCATAAAAATACGATATTTCCCAGACCAATAGGTCATCATCATATCAGCCGAAGGACGTCCGCTGCTGGACATAGGCCTCCCCCAGGATTTCCACGACGACCGGTTCTGCGCTGGCCGCATCCAGCGGCTTCCCGCGACCTTCACCAGGTCATCGGTCCACCCAGTGGGAGGCTTTACTGCCCCAACGGCCATCTGTTCTACGAGCAATGTGCCCCGCCCACTGCCACTAAAGTTTAGCAATTCTGAGAGCTATGTCGTATGTTACTTTGGTTCTCCTACGGATCTCCTCGTTTCTGATTCGATCACGCAGATAAACTCCGAGCATAGCTCGCTCCATTGCCCTTCGGGTGGCCTTGAGCCTTCTTATGAGGCCCATAGAAAGCGACCATGTCTCAGTTCCGTATGTCATCACTGGCGACACACACTGGTCGAAGACCTTTGTCTTAAGATACCAATATATAATACATAAATATCTGTGACTAGGCGGTTTCTGTATTGTTTTTTATCTAAGAAAAAAATATCGAAATTGTAAAATTTTGTAGATTGAAAAGACTCCTGTCATAACTTTTTACCCGACTGCCTCGAAGAAGGGTTATGTTTTTCGAGTGTGTGTATGTATGTAGTTTTGAAGGATTTTTTGTATCGTTTGATTCGTCTTGGTCCCGTGAGTGACAGTTTTTACCCGACTAGCTAAAAAGAGGAGTTAAGTATTACGCAGTCAGGTTTTTAATGAATTTCTAAAGTTATTATAGATTTGAAGCGTCAATTTTCAAAAGATTTAACTTTGTATAGTTAAACGTAAAAAGAGTAATTCAGTCATATACCTGAAAAATATATGTGTTAACCTTGTAGTAGGCACCAAAAGACTAATAGATTTAATTTCCGCTTTGCACACAGTTGCGAGACTTACGGCGACTGTGTTATCGTCCCAAGACACAACCTTTGATCACCTCACACGCTAATAAGAGGAATTTCCGGATACACCGATGTAAAACAAACAGATTTGATATGAAATTTCTTTCCCTCCAGTTGCTACGTCTCTGAGATAGGGTTTAAATTAAGGCACTGATGAAAAGTAAAGGAGTTTTAAAACCATTTATACATAGTTTTATGTCTTCTTATACTGTGTTTACTGGTTAAGGCCGAAAACAATGTAAAAGCGTGGGACGAAGGATGTGAATGTTTTTTTTTTAAATTATAACATTATCTAGACAGCTCATCAAGGTTTTGAAAGCATAGTTTGTTTCTGTGATCTGAGGTTCAGATAGTCTAGTCCGGCGAAAACAGCTTGACACAATAATGATAATTTTAAAGATCAATTTGTAAACGAAAACGGTGACATTAACCGCCTTCGTGACGTAATGGTTAGACCATTCGGTTCGATTCCCGGTGGGATCAACTTTTAAGACTTGTTTTGGTTGATGGTAGGGCGTTTGCTTAGCCCGCCTGGGCAGCTACCACCATCTTATCTAAGTCTTGCCGCCAAAAATCAAAATTAACAACATTGATGTGTTCCGGCTTGAAGATAAGATAGCCAGTTCTCCATTGCGATGGGGAACCTTGGTAAGCCCGCTTCCAGCTTCGGCATCATCGTCACTTACTATCAGGTGAGATAATTTCAAGGGCTTACCAATTGTGAATAAATAAATACAAATAAAAAACATATCCAGTGCATAACACAGTCTTAGTTCACGATTTCAAAGGCTAAGGCACGCACAGTGCACAGTATACATAGTCCAGCTGCAAACACCTTAACAAACGAGTCTGAATCTACGGGCCAGGTCAATTATGAACAACATCTTTGACATAGATATATCCAGTGTATAACGTAGTTAACTAACCGTTTTAAACGTAGTTAACTAACTACGTTATACAATTAAGCGTCGGTGATTCAACCGGTAACGAATCGGTCCTCCTAACCAGAGGTCCCAGGTTCAAATCCGGACGATCAATGTACCAATGAGTGTTTCGAAACTTACGTACTTACCGAATGCTTTGACGGTAAAGGTAAATATTGTGAGGAAACCTGCACAGATGATTCCAGATATAGATGCACACGTCCGTATATAGGTGTAGATCTAAATGCTCTTCACGTGACCGCGGGTGATGCTAAGTGCAACACCAGGCAAGCGCCGTCTATCTGTCGCCGTCTATCTGGTTGAATCTGCTATTTGATTGAATGACTAGCGCGTTCATTGAATGACGACATTTAATTGAATGACGAAAGGACAACTCGTGAAGTTGTTCAATGTAACGTTCAACTTCTTAACTGTACGTTCATTTAGCCAAGTTGTTAAATGGGATATTCCGAATAAAAACCGACGATTTCTTCTTCTGCGAAGTATTCTGCTATCTATACAGAGGCACAGTATATATATTAGTACTAAACAGAGGTCTGTAACTGTATAAACAATCAAACCTGACCGAAACTAATATCGCTCGCTTCGGTCGCCCATTTAAATCTAATTTTTGCCAACTCCCTTTTCGTTGTATATAATTTTACGTTGACAATGTGAACAAGAACACCAAGATACAAAGCCCTAATTCTCACAAATAAACTAAACAATAACTATAAACTAAATTACAATCACCTGACTGATTTTACGTCCGCTCTGTTCAAAGGGCTATGTTACAATCCGCTAACTAGTTGGACGTTGAGCGACGCTTCTTCAATCAACGTTCGGCCTAGTAATTCAATTGAATGTCGTCATTCAATGAACGCGCTAGTCATTCAATAAAATAGCAAATTCAATCAGATGACTGCGACATATCCCTTGGATAGCACGGTTAATGTGCCGGACGATAAGAGAGAGTTAACTCATCGGTCATTACCAGGATGGTTTCACTGTTAGTGGCGTTTACCAATACATCTCGACCGTTTCCGAACTTCGCAAGTTACGTTAAGCCACTGGTGTCAGTTATTATCACTAGACGACAGTCGTTTAGCCGTGTCAGAGGTCATGTAGGCGCGGCTTGAAAACTTCTGATAGTGGGATCTGCCACTAGCCTTACAACCTCCACCAATTCGGACTTGACCTCAGTATGTGGAGTATGGCCTAACTTGACCTCAGTATGTGGAGTATGGCCTAACTTGACCTCAGTATGTAGAGTATGGCCTTACTTTACCTCAGTATGTGGAGTATGGCCTAACTTGACCTCAGTATGTGGAGTATGACCTAACTTGACCTCAGTATGTGGAGTATGGCCTAACTTGACCTCAGTATGTGGAGTATGACCTAACCCTACCGAATTTATTTATATCTGAAGTTTGAGGTACATTGTTTTTTTATTTTTTTTTAAATTTGCATATGGTTAGCCCTTGGGCCCCTTGGTATCATCTCACCTGCTGGTAAGTGACGATGATGCCGAAGATGGCAGCGGGCTTACCAAGATTCCTCAACGCAATGGGGATCTGGCTATCTTATCTTCAAGCCGGAACACATCAATGTTGTTAACACTGATGTTTGGCGGCAAGACTTAGATAAGATGGTGGTAGCTGCCCAGGCGGGCTAAGCAAATGCCCTACCATCAACCAAACCAAGTCTTAAAAGTTGATCCCACCGGGAATCAAACCGAATGATCTAACCATTACGTCACGAAGGCGGTTAATGTCACCGTTTTTGTTTACAAATTGATCTTTAAAATTATCATTATTGGCCTAACTTGACCTCAGTATGTGGAGTATGGCCTAACTTGACCTCAGTATGTGGAGTAAGGCCTAACTTGACATCAGTATGTGGAGTATGGCCTAACTTGACTTCAGTATGTGGAGTATGACCTAACTTGACCTCAGTAGGTGGAGTATGGCCTAACTTGACCTCAGTAGTTGGAGTATGGCCTAACCCTACCGAATTTATTTATATCTGAAGTTTAAAGTATTTTGTTTTTTTATTTTTTTTAAATTCACATATGGTTAGCCCTTGGTATCATCTCACGTGCAGGTAAGTGACGATGATGCCGAAGATGAAAGCGGGCCTTAACGCAATGGGGATCTGGCTATCTTATCTTCAAGCCGGAACACATCAATGCTGTTAACACCTGCAAGACTTAGATAAGATGGTGGTAGCTAGCCAATCGGGCTATGAAAATTCCCTACCACCAACCAAACCGTGGCGTAACGAATATGGCCGCTACCTCCTGTCCGGGAGGCCGTGGTTCGAATCCTGCCACGCACCAATGTGATTTCGAATTTAGATTTCATATGTACGTATATCCGACGCTCTTACGGTGAAGGAGAACATCGTGAGGAAACCTGCACAGGCCTGAGGAGAAACTCGCAGGTTGTGTGTGAAGTCGACCAACCCCCACTGGGCCCGCGTGGTCGATTAAGGCCCGATCGCCCTAATTCAGGTTAGGCTCGAGCCCCTCGGTGGGGACGTGTATGAGTTGATATGATGAACCAAACCGAGTCTTACAAAGTTGACCCCGCTGGGAATCGAATTCACGACCTCCTGGTGTGAAGCGAATGGACTAACCAATACGTCACAGAGGCGGTTAAAAGCCAGTGAGTGGCGCCCAGGGCACGTTTACCTGTCGCACCCTAGCTACGCCACTGCCTCTGTTACGAGATAAGGCACGCACAGAGTAAAGTTCACCTAGGCCGGCGTGGGCGCTAACGGCTTGACAAATGAGGATGGATCTACGGACCGGCTCCTAATTCGATAATGATTCCGACCACAAAGAGGTAGGCACTGATGGATACGGCTTCTAAGAACTGAGGTAGTACCACATAATAAATAATATGTTGTATTAACTTGTTTATGACTTGGAATGTTTGTTTACTTGACACAGTTTTAGTGAAACTACAAGTTGTTCGTTTTAATACGTATAGGTGTAGATTTTTGTGTATGGGAGGACGTGATCTGTTTATTGAAAGAACTGACTAATAATATGACGGGCGATAAAATTAGGCAAAGAAATTGAGTTTGTTTATTATTGTACTTTTCAACCGTGGGTGGATTCATCATCATCATCATATCACCCAAAAACGTCCACTGCAGGACAAAGGCATCCCTCAAGGATTTCCACGACGACCGGTCCTGCGTTGCCCGAGTCCAGTGGCTTCCCGCGATCTTCACCAGGTATAACTTGTAGAGCAGATGGCCGTTGGGGCTAAAAAGTTCTTGAGTGGCGACCGCGCACCGGAAAACGTAGCCTAGGCGGGTGTATTGATATAACATAATAATGTGCTGAGCCAGTACCTTTTCACCTTTTTTATATTTAGGACGCTCCGTGCAAAAACGCACAATATTGGTCAATCAGCTCACAGATCTGAAGGAAGAGGTAATTTTTTTTGAGAATTAACTAATGGGTCTCTTGGAAAAAAAATACGAGTGTGCTTTAGACCACACGACTGAAGTAAAACTTCTTTAGCCCCATCTATATGTATGAAAGTAAATACTAGTCTTTAGAAAATAATCAAATCTTTTTTGTCATGCGGAGGTATAGACAGTTTATATAAAGAGTATTATTATCCTCTGAAAATGATTAAATCTTTTTTATCTAGCTTGTTTTGACAACCGATATTTTTGCCTTGGCAACCGATTTTGTTGCAAAACAAAAATAAAAAGTACTTATCTTTCTTTCTATCTACACTAATTTATATATCCCTCTCAACTTCCGTTCGCCTCGCCCGAACACACTTCCGTAACGCTCTTGTCACGCATTCACATTCTCCCCAAGTCAAGCGTGCGTAAAGAAGTTTTACTTCAACAAAGTAAATTGGTTCAGTATGATGAGTAGAAGCCCCAGTTAACGAACGGTTCCTACACTCTGTTACACTCTATGTAGTGAAAAGATTTTCGAAGGGTGAGAGGTTATGAGAAGAACATTTATGTCAGTTCTAGAGAAAAAAATTCACTTATCTGTGGTTCTACAATTTCAACCCGGAACCTAAGTTACATCGAACTTTTCTACACTCTCGAAATACGTATCATCAGTTCGAAAATTTGTCTCCATTTCATTCATTATGTCTGTCAGGCTTTACATCATCCATCAAATCGTTAGCAGCTGTGCATAATTTATAACAAAGAATCAGAGGGAATATTCCTTTGTACTTTCCGGCGGTGGCATCAGCGCCATTACATCTACGAAGCCCGCAACCGCACTCACCGTCAACTTTTTACTTCCTCGCGATTCATCCATTCATTATTTTTAATTAGTCCTCCTTCCCTGAGTCTCTGAGGACTCGTTTGCCTCTGTCCCGGGCCTCAGACATTAATCATTTCAATTAGTATCCACTCTCTAACCACGACGAAACAAAAATACATTCTGTAAGGGAATGTTTAATGGAAATGATAGAACAACTGACGACAAGGTTTTTTTCTCATGTTGATTTGAGTAAAGTTTATTTTTGCTTATTTTTTAAGTTTATTTTTTCAAATCTTGTCAAAAAAGCACCCATTTAGTAAAATGTAAATGTGCTATTAAAGCACACATTTAGTAAAATGTAAAGTCGATTTGCTCAGATAGTGTCATTCGTTTAAACAAAATGCAAGAATTAAATCTACTTTAATAGAAAATTCACAGATGACAGATACAAATCAAGTAATACACATTTTTTGACGTCGGCGTTCCCTTAACACGAGGCGGCACGCGCTGTGTCGGTGTTTACAAAGGGCGAGCGACACTATTTAAGCAAACGGGCTGTAAATGTGCTATTAAAGCTCATATTTAGTAAAATGTAAATGTACTATTAATGCTCACTTTTAGTAAAATGTAAATGGGCTATTAAAGCTCACACTTAGTAAAATGTAAATTTGCTATTAAAGGTCACATTTAGTAAAATATAAATGTGCTATTAAAGGTCTCATTTAGTAAAATGTAAATGTACTATTAATGCTCACATTTAGTAAAATGTAAATGGGCTATTAAAGCTCACACTTAGTAAAATGTAAATTTGCTATTAAAGGTCACATTTAGTAAAATATAAATGTGCTATTAAAGGTCACATTTAGTAAAATATAAATGTGCTATTAAAGGTCACATTTAGTAAAATGTAAATGTACTATTGAAGCTCACTTTTAGTAAAATGTAAATGTGCTTTTAAAGCTCACATTTAGTCAAACGTAAATGTGAAATTAATGTAAACCAGGCCTAAGGTTGAAGGATACATTGTGTGAACAATCTGTATTTACTTTCCTTGAGCTTGTAGCGTTAGTTTCTTTGGTTTAAGCAACGTTTCCCTTTTACTACGCCAGTATATAATATAATTATTAAATATGTTATTTAAGCATTAATTTAAATGAATTACCCACATTTTTGCTTTGAGCGATCAACTTTAGTATAACTTTACTTTAGCTTCGCCCGCGTGGACATCGATTTTATGACTGTCTTTTAGGGTGAGTGGTGCGCTCTCAGGAACGATATCGGGCAATTCTGATTAGAAGTCTATGTCACCTACCCCCTCAACCAATTCTATACAAAAAACCACTTCAGTCCGTAGCTCCGTTACGACGCTGACGTGCGCGACCGCGAAAAAGAGTTTTCCCCGGATCCCTCGGGAACCATGTCAGGATATGCAAGTTAGTAAATTATGTCATTTCCCAGCCCCTCAGCCATTTCTGTGTAAAAAACACAGCAATCCATTGTTCCGTTGCAATGTTCAAAAAATAGTACCTATATTTTCAGTTCCCTCAGGAACTGCATCGGACTATGCTATTTTCATGTGATAAAAAGTAGCCTATGTCCTTCCCAGTTACAAATAGGCTACCCGCATGCCAAATTTCATCAAGATTGGTTAAGCGTGAAAAGGTAACAAACAAACAAACACATTTTCACATTTATAATATTAGTAAGGATTTCATCTATTCACCAAGAAAAAATTACGTGTTGTTCTAACCTAGTTAATTAACAACGCTATGTGATAATAAAAGTGAACGATTTTAATACGAAGCGGTCACCCACTCAATTTGTGGGCGCTGAATCGTTACTGGACACAATTACATTGATCCGCTTATCACTCAGTACCTATGTACCGACAAACAGGTAGAGAAGGACAACTCCATGCAAAGAACGCATATGGTCGCACTGTTCACAGGCATGCACGTGATCTTAAAATAAACCTGTACATTTTTCAGATGCTAGTACCCGTTATCTAACCCGTGCTAGTCATCATCATCATATCAGCCGAAAATTGTCCACTGCTGGACAAAGGCCTCCCCCAAGGATTTCCACGACGACCGGTCCTGCGCTGCCCGCATCCGTCGGCTTCCCGCGATCTTCACCAGGTCGTTGGTCCACCGCGTGGGAGGCCTTCCTACGCTACGTTTTCCGGTGTGCGGTCGCCACCCGAGAACTTTACTGCCCCATCGGCCATCTGTTCTACGAGATATGTGCCCTGCCCACTGCCACTTCAGTTTAGCGATTCTGTGAGCTAAGTAGGTTACTTTAGTTCTCCTGCTGATCTTCTCGTTTCTGATTCGATCACGCAGAGAAACTCCTAGCATAGCACGCTCCATTGTCCTTTGTGTGACCTTGAGCCTTCTTATGAGGCCCGTAGTAAGCGACCATGTCTCAGTTCCGTGCTAGTACCGCACTGGAAGTCGTAGCATAGGCAGGCCTTGCTCTCGGTGGACCGATGCCCTGGTGAAGGTTGCAGGAAGTCGCTAGATGTGAGCAGCTCAGAACCAGTCGTTGTGGAACTTCTGTGAATGTGCGAGATGCGGACTTAGTTTGGACTACTGTATGGATAAAGAAGGCATGGAAGAGTTGGGTAATCTTTTCCATCCCTCTCTTCTACATACAATTCAACCTGGCTAGGTTTTTGCACGATCAGCACTCTATTGATGAAGGCTCTGCTTAGTGTAGATATCTGTGGCGGTGCTAGTCACTTTCAACCAAATGGGCATTCCCACTTAAACAAAACGAGGAGGTTCTACGTTCTACGTATGTATCTTTTTCATGTATGTTCACCCATTTCTATGTCAATTAAGCGTCGGTGGCTCAACCGGTAACGACTCGGTCCTCCTAACCAGAGGTCCCGGGTTCAAATCCGGACGGCCAATGTACCAATGAGTTTTTCTAAACTTACGTACATATACTTACCGATTGCTTTAAGGGTGAAGGAAAACATCGTGAGGAAACCTACACATCTGATCCCAGATGTGTACGGAGGTCGCGTTGCACACGTCCGTAGGTGTTAATCTAAATACCCTACACGTGACCACGGGTGATGCTAAGTGCAACACCAGGCAACCACCGTCTATCCCTTGGATAGCACGGTTAATTATTGTGCCACACGATAAGAAGAAGAAGAATGTCAATTGTGGACTGATTTTCGAAATTCTTTTTTTATTCACAGAGTATGTTCTCAAGGTAGTTTCATTGTCACCAAGTCAGGATCTGATGATGGCATACCAGGTCAACCATCAAATTTTACTGGTACGTATTAAGTAAAGTAAGTATTTTCTAAAGTTATTCAAGTATTTTCCTCTGGTAGTCATCTTCTTATGTTAATAAGCTAATGATGGAAGGTATCTCATGTCGATGAGCTGATAATTGAAGGTACAACTTCTTAACGGTTAGGAGTTGAAGGATAATACTTTTAATATTTTACGTAGATACGAAGGTACATAAAGACCGATAGTTGTATTCTATCAGGTTATTCAGGTGAGCTGATGATAGAAGGTTTGACTCCTTAACTTTCATGCTGCTGAGATAAATAAATAAATATTCTGGGACAAATCACACATAGTCATCTGGCCCCAAAGTAGGATTCCCTGTGTTATGGGAACCAGAGACTGATATACATACTTATATACGTTTAAATATATAGATATTTAACACTCAGATACAGAGCAAACAAATCTGCTCATCACACAAATGTTTGCCCTAGGTGGGGATCGAACCCACGACTCTCGGATCAGCAGTTAAGAGCAGTAACTACTGAGTCAACGAGTCAGTCAAAAGATGACGATTGAAAAAATAAAAACCGACTTTAAATAGAAATTCACTCAAAAGTATGTATTAATAATAGAATTTTTATACATAAATACACGAAATCAACCAACAATAACGAAATTAAAAGTAGGTACGAACTAAATTAGGGGCCTACAATTTTTTTTGAGGTCGGTTTGTATACAGGGTGTAAAAAAGTTATTGTAGGTCCCGTTAACTGGGGCTTCTACTCATCATACTGAACAATTTTCCTCAAGGAACCCATAGTCAATTTGCAAAAAAAAAAAACGACGCTCCATACAAAAATGTACAAAATCGGTCGATTTGTATTTGTCAAATCGTTTTTTGTATGAAGAGTTTAAATTTTTTCTTGCGTTTTCAACAAACTTGTTCAGTATGATGAGTAGAAGCCCCAGTTAACGGGACCTGCACCAATTTTGTTACATCCTGTATATGTATAAAGTATTATTTCATACTTTTGAGTGTATTTATTTTTGAAGTCGGTTTTTAGTTTTTTTAAACTTTTATTGATAAATAGATAAATCGTTTTATTCAGTATACAACATGATGATATCAGCTCACATACGTCCCTACCTAGGGGCTCGAGCCTACCCTGAATTAGGGTGATTGGGCCTTAGTCGACCACGCGGGCCCAGTGCGGGTTGGTCGACTTCACACACAACCTGCGAGTTTCTCCGCAGGCGTGTACAGGTTTCCTCACGATGTTTTCCTCGGAGCGTTGGATAAACGTACATATGAAATCTAAATTCGAAATCACATTGGTACGTGGCAGGATTCGAACCACGACCTCCCGGACAGTAGGCGGCGGCCCTAGCCGTTACGCCACCGACATAATATACAACATAATATTAAGAAAATAAAAAAATAAATTGAAGCTGAATTGAATTCAAGCTTATCGGTGCATCGGTGACGTAACGGTTAGGGTCGCTACCTCCTGTCCGGGAGATCGTTATTCGAATCCTGCCACGCCCAATGTGTTTCCGAATTTCGATTTTATATGAACGTTTATCCGACGCTTTACGCTAAAGGAAAACATCATCGTGAGGAAACCTGCATACGCTTGCGAAGAAACTCGAAGGTTGTGTGTGAAGTCAACCAACCTGCACCACAGATTACTAATTAGTTACTACGTTCTACACTGGGCCCGCGTGGTTGACTAAGACCCGATCGCCCTGATTCAGGGTAGGCTCAGGCCCCTCGGTGGGGCGTATATAAGTTGATATAATAAGGCTATAAAGTAAACAGACTAAGGCAAAGGCTTCCCGTGTGTTCCTATATAAATTTTATTAAAATCGGTGTAGTACTTTATTAGAAAATTAACAAAAACCATAAATAATAATGCAAAAATGTACTAAGTTGTTGCGATGGAAGTCAGTTTTTCAACGTGCTTAGTGTATTACGTTTCCGTACCTCAAAAGGAAAAAACGGAACCCTTATAGGATGACTTTATTGTCCGTTCGTCTGTCTGTCAAGACCCTTTAACTCGGGAACG
This sequence comes from Coleophora flavipennella, assembly GCA_947284805.1. Classification (NCBI taxonomy): domain Eukaryota; kingdom Metazoa; phylum Arthropoda; class Insecta; order Lepidoptera; family Coleophoridae; genus Coleophora; species Coleophora flavipennella. Next base: position 1,928,573 of record OX369275.1, read on the forward strand.
TGTGGAGGTATCGAGTTGAAGTTAGAACCATATACTCCAGTCTACAGTCCCTTGCAGCTGTAAAAAAATAAACTTGCAATTTAACGTTAAAATAAACGATACGGCAGTTTATGCTGTTTTTCCCCATCTCAAAAATGTCCAACGCGCCTAAAAAAGTTTTCAATCCACAAAACAATTAGTTTATAGTCATTATTTTTATAAAATTATTATTTAACAAAACCTTAATTTTATTAAAAATTGCCAATTATCTAAAAATCGGTCAGTCAGTTGAACAATTTCGGTGAAGAGTCCAAAAATTGTTGCGAGTTTCTTGAAAAAATTGTTCAGTTTGGTATGTAGAACCCTTAGTTAACAGTTAAGGCGGCAATATTACAGGTTTTCGTGATTTTTGACGTCAATTACTCCTAAACTATAGAAAACCCAAGGTTTAAAAAAATACCCTTAATGTAGATGATGTTTCTTAAAGTCAAAAGCTATTAGAAACACGATTGAGCAGTTTAGGCTCGATAGAAAAAAATCCCAAAAATAGGTCTACACCATTACTTTCAACTCTAGTAATTTTTATGGCTAATATTATGAAGTATAAATTAAAAAAAATATACAAAAATATTTGTTATGCTAATACAAAGTGAGTAATCTTATTATTTTTAATACTTTCATTGTAGTTTTTGATTAAAACGAAAAAACCATTGAAAAAGTGAAAAAATATGGTTATTTTCTTTACTCTTTACACGTAAAGAAAAAGACAGAGACAACTGTTCCAATCAATACCTCGCCTTAACACCAATTTCGTGACACCCGTACTCTGTAGAGAGAGGTGCGTCATCATCATCATCATCATATCAGCTCGTATACGTCCCCACCGAGGGGCTCGGGCCTACCCTGAATTAGGGCGTTCGGGCCTTAGTACGTGCGACTAATTCCGTTGAGTATACGCAGTGGTCCTTCTGAACCTATTTTATGCTATCAAATTCGCACTCAAGCCGGAATAGCGAAAGAATTCTTATATGTGAGGAAATAAACAAGGAAAATGGCTATTGGTAGGCATTATTATTTGGAATTACATTATATACCCAGTACTGGTATTTCTATTGCCACAATCATCATTATAGGTTCCATTTGTTTCTTTTACACTTATTTTTGTTAGATTATCTATGGGTGGCTGATTTATAATCTTCTATCGTGTCGATGGTAATCATGTCAAATTATTTTGAAAATTTGTCAGACCAGTACCAAAGTATATTAAATATTAGTACTAACATACAAAAAGCGTCGGTGGCTCAACCGGTAACGACTCGGTCCATCTAACCAGAGGTACCGGGTTCAAATCTGGACGGCCAATGTACCAATGAGTTTTTCAAAAACTTACGTACATATAATTACCGATTGCTTTAACGGTGAAGGAAAACATCGTGAGGAAAACTGCAACACGCCTGCGAAGAAACTCGAAGGTTGTGTGTGAAGTCGACCAACCCGCACTGGGCCCGCGTGGTCGACTAAGGCCTAATCACCCTGATTCAGGGTAGTCTCGAGCCCCTCGGTAGGGACGTATTTGAGCTGATATAATAATAAAACTAACATACAGTATGGACACACCCTGCCGCTCTCTTCACCCCCCCGCCGCCCAGATTGATACAGATTGGTTACAGTTTTGTTGTCGAACGTATATGGTTTTGCCGCCATTTTGTTTGTTCTTTCATTCGTTTTTTGAAATGTTATTTTTGGCCCGTTGTATGAAGTGTCCAGGGTGTGCCAGGTGTAGAAACACTCTGGGCGCGATAGTGAGTGCGTCATAATTTTTATCATTCGTGCAGCCCCATCATCATCATGTCAGCTGAAAATTGTCCACTGCTGGGCGCGTACCATCCTAAATCTATGGCTGGGCCTACCCCAAGTATTTTCAGGATGACCGGTCCTGCGCTGTCCGCATCCATCGGCCTCCCGCGATCTTCACCAGGTCGTCGGTCCACCACGTGGGAGGCCTGCCTATGCTACCTACAGCCCCACCTGCACAGATTATCCTTACATCGGCCGACTTGGGTCCGAAGTCTATTTAGCGACTTCCATATATTTTTAATTAATTTGTTTATTGCCCATAACACAGTAATGATTTTTCATGTTTCCTCTACCTAAAAGTTGTCTGGAAGAGATCACTTGTTAGCGATTAGAACGCCTATATATACAACTTCCTCAATCATTGTATCTTTTTTTCCCTCTTATGTTGTGCAATGTGTGTTGTGTTTTCTTCAATCAATCAATCAATCAACGCGAAGCGCAGTCCCATATCTGTCCATCCAGACATTCAATCTGACTTCGGAAGCAGCTTAATCTCTGGAGGATACCTCTTCAATGATAAAGCTGTGACGGCACTTTAGTCACAGAAATATAATGTATTTATGGTCTGCTATTTACGATTTCACGTTTTTTAACCGACTTACAATAAGGAGGAGGTTCTCAATTCGACTGTATGTTTTTTTTGTATGTTTGTTACGCGATATTTTCGTAAATTATGAACCGATTTTCATGGTTCTTATTTTATTCGATAGGGTATGCTGCCAGGTTGGTCCAATATAAATTTTATCAAAATCAGTGTACGAGTAGAACTTGTATAAAAAATTAACAAAAACCTAAAAAAGTAATTCAAAATTAGTTGACAACTTTTGATTGTAGGTTCTTGGTGGAACATTATATCACTCATTTTGGTAAATGTAAACTCTATATAGCGACACTCAAGAGACCGGACATATTGTGACGTTATTGAGAGTTTTAGTTATACAGAGAGAAATTAGCGCCAAAGTAAACCAACTGGGGCCAGAAAATTTTGACGTTTTAAAGAGTGAATCGTTATATCGAGTGACATTTTACAGAGTTTACACTAATTCCATAGAAATTTATTCAATTCAATTTCTGTGGAATTAGTGTAAATATATACCAAAATGAGTAATTCAAAATTTTTGTACCAAGTGGTTGCGATAGATGTTTTTTAACGAGTTTAGCGTTTTCAATTAATATGTCACATACACGCTAGCCACCGTAGTACTAAACATACACTGTACGTTCGTTCGTCCGTGTATTTTTTTTATCTTTCTGTCTTCTCTTGACTTTTTTCACATGAAACTGCATCTTTGATGACAAATAACAAGGGCGTGCGGTACCTACACAAACTGCTCCGCTAGTGTTCAAAATCCTAAAACGCGCTATCAAAGTTTTCTAGCAGAGCAAATTGTAAGTACACGGTTTCGTAAATGTTTCGTAGTAGTACGCGACTTAAAATCGTATTTGCCAGTTTATCATTCTGTGTGGAGTAGTTCCGCGCATTAAAAGCCGAAGACTCAAACCAAAAAACCTTATCCAACATTTAAACGAACTAAAGCTCGCATAAATCGGCGGCAAAACTACGGAAACTGAAAATTCCTCATTGCGTTCCAGCGAAGTTTCGGGAAATTCCGGTACCTATGTTCGGGAGAATTTCAGCGCAAGGCTTTGCGAGCACTAAATGCGCCTGCCGTGTAATACTGAATAGCATTTTTCAAAGCTGTTGAACTCCGTGACTTTGTCGCAGAGATTCATACAATCATCAGCTGAGCGAACTTTGTTTGGGAAAGCAAACGCTGAAGCGGGCGCTGTCACAGACAGGGAAAAATTGCAATAAAAACTTTTTTGCAATGCTATAAAAATGGCGCGCCCCACATATGCGTTCCATTAGAAGAAAACAATAGATGGAATCTCCTTGATGATATTAACTTCTTGGATTTGTCCTGTAACGTAGGTAATGGAAAAAAATCATTATTTTGTTAAAGAAAAAGTGATTTAACATAACCTTTTTTAAATTTCGGTATGGTGTTCAATAAAGTATGTCAATATAAACTCGTTATGAAGTTTATAATACGAATATTAAGATGGCTGCTCGTCTGACTTGTTGGTTATTGACGCCGGGCTAGCTCAGGGCTCAGTTCTTTCCGCAACTTTGTTTTTACTGAATATTAACGATCTGCTGAAACCCGGTACATTTGGGTATACAGACGACAGCTCGGTTGCGGAGAGATACTTGTCTAGTGCTCGAGCTAGGGTCCGGATATACTATCCGTGTAGGCCGTGATTGAGCGAGTGAACCTAACACTTAAGGTAGTCTCTGGCTGGGGCGATGCCAATCTTGTAAGTTTTAATGCCTCTTAAATGCAGGGGCGTGTCTATTCACTGCGAAAAGGAGTACTTTTACCCTAACTCCGAGATGTATATACAGGGTGACTTTGAATTAGTTCTTGATAGCAAAGGATATGAATGTACTCGTGATTACAAACAACTTTCCTAGAGAAACTGTATGTCAAATATGAAAAAAAAATTAGTCCTTTATACATTTTTGCCATATTGTTAACGTGTCATGCATTGAGGAATTAAAATTATTTTTCTAATTTGACATAAACATAGTTTATTTGGGCAAGTTGTTTGTAACCACGAGTACATTCATATCTTTTGCTATCAAGAACTAATTAAATGTCACCTGTACGTAAACAGATCTCCGACCACCTTGAGTTCCTTGGCGTATTCTGAATTTCGGGAGATACCTACATTGAATCCAAGGCAAAAACAGCTGCCATAATGCTTGGTATCCTCTCGAAGGTGAGACTTTGTTTCACACCAGAGCAGCTTCTAATATTATACCAGGCTCAAGTTTAATAAAGCTGCCAAGTCCAACAAAAAGTTCGGTCATGTATGGAGTACTGCTCTCACTTATGGGACGGATCGGCTTGTTACTAGCTAGATGCCTTGGATTCTATCGACCGGCGCGCTAAGAGACTCATTGGCGACAAGGAACTTGTATCAAACAGGCCCCAAAGCCTCGAGCATCGCCGTAAAGTCACCTGTCTATTGGTGTTCTACAGGATTCATTTCGGAGAGTGTGCACTGGAGCTTCACGACCTCATTCCCCCCTTTCCATTTCATCATCGGACCACCAGGTGCGATTCCACCCCTTTTTCGTTAATATTCCACCTTTGCGCACAAAGCGTTTTTATTCTTCGTTCATTATGGGAACGGCGAAGGAGTGGAATTCCCTGTCGGCGTCTGTATTCCTCGATACATGTACTTTAGGAATCTTCAAGACGAGAGTGAATAGGCACTATTTGAGCACTCTACATGGGCACTTACCATTAGGTGAAGTGGAGCCAAACGTACTGAAATTTTTGATAAAAAAATGAGAGTTGATAAAACAAATTATTGAGTTGCACTCGTGCAAGCTCGCATTATAAAACTCAGAACTCAGAAGTATTTTATTAAACACACTAGCTTTTGCCCGCGGCTTCGCCCGCGTAGATATCGCTTTTATAACTGTTGTTGAGGGTGAGTGGTGCGCGAAATGCAAGCGGCTCGCAAGCGTGGACATGATTTTTCTCCAGATCTCTCTGGTACTGTATCGGGATATTCTAGTTAACAGTCTATGTCACTTCCCATCCCCTCAACCAATTCTATACAAAAACACAACAAACAAATCTTTCCTCTTTCATTATTATTTATTCAAATACATATAAATTTAAACTGCGCTGCTCACTTGGCACGAGACAAAGTGGCAGGAGCACCTACAGCGGAAGCACAGTCGGCTGGAGTTCAGTGCGACGGGAGAGAGAAAGTGTCGGACTATCTGGGCATTGGCGAGAAGGACTGCTTTCTGCTTGCTGCAATTATTAGTCTGCCCCGGAGATTCAGCTGCCTTAGGTGACGTTCAAGGTCGGCTGAAATTAGCCCGTTCACAGATAGGACTACGGGTATGATTTCGGTGGATTCCACTCCCCACATATCAGTAACCTCGTGCGCCAGATTCAGGTACTTGGTCCTTTTTTCGGCATCAGCCTGCACGAGGTTTTAATCGTATGGGGTAGTTATATCAACCAAAAAATCCCTTGACTACGCCCGATCCATCAACACGATATCAGGATTATTCGAAGGAATAGTCCGTGATGATGGGTCGGTCCCAGTAGAGCTTGGCGCGGAAGTTTTCGAGAACCGGCTCTAGCGTGTACTTGTCATACGGCAACCGCCGAGACATGAGGCCATACTTTAGAGCGATCTATTGATGTAGGATCCTGGCTGCTTGGTTGTGCCTATGCAAATACTCAGTGTTGGCAAGCATGCAACAACCGAAGGTTATATGACGCAGGATCTGGTTGACGGCATAACCGACAAACGTTCACAGTGCCGTCTTTTATTATGAAGCTCCTATATAGTTGTTCATCTTGACCACATGGTTTTGTATCGAAAAACCCTCGGTCTCCGCAAAAAGGTCTCCGAAGCGCAGTCAGTACAAAGAGGCCTTCTGATCTATACGAAGGATCCACAAAGGGCCTTGAAGAACCTACCAGGCAGCTCTTTGTATTTCCGTATGGCCCGTTGCTCAGTAGTGCTAAGGACAGCCGGCGCCTGCCAGTTTTCTTGGGTCAAGGATAGGGGGGTTTATCACACGCTATGACAACTCTATGCAAGACACTATCGACTTTGGTCAGGAAGCAACTTCGTAGGCTGCATATCTTACGGTTGTGCCTTTGTTTGGCACTTAAAAGGCCAGGACTGCCACTCTTGCGTGGGATATACAGCCTCATCACTGACGACCTCGGGTGATGTATCCTATGGAGTATCATAGTAGTGCGGACTTTTCGATCCAGGGCATCCAGTTCGGTCTGTGACCATCTGAGTATGCTGAAGGCGTACAAAAGAACAGGAACGACCCAGGCGTTGAATGCTCGTATCTTATTAACGCCTGATAAATAGCTCTCAATAACTTATTATTATTATTTAAATATTTTATTATTAGTATTGGACATATGCTTTCGCGACACTTTTTGTAGATAATGCAGGAATTTTTTAGGTAATTTTTTCACACCTTGGGTTACATTTTTGGAGTTTTAGTAAGGATCACATTTTGTTTTGAAAATATAATATAACCTATGTCACCCGGGGATAGTGTAGCTTCCCAAAGGTGAAAAAATTTTTCAAATCTGTCCAGTAGATTCGGAGCCTATTTAATGCAAACAAAAAAAACAATCAAATCATTCCTATTTATAATATTATATTATTAGTATAGATCAGCTTAGCTCACAGAATTATAAAGGAACGAAATTCACAGTCATGCAATCAAGTGTCTGAGTTCTTGTTCAAGGAGTTATATACTTTCGCGATTCTCTCTCTCTTTGTCTTACGTAGCTAATTAAAAATGTATATCCTTTTATCCTGTCAAACAACTACCCGGACGATTATTGAAGTTTGTTTTGGCTTTTTATCTACTCTTATAACGTGTGCTGCTTATCTCCTGAGGTTCGCATGATTACTGTAGGGAAGTAGTGCCAAGTTTCGAGGTTTCGCTGGATCGAATCAGAAACGAGGAGATCCGTAAGAGAAACAAAGTATCCGACATAGTTCTCAAAACTGCTTAAGTTAAGTGACAGTGGGTAGGAAACATATCTCGGAGAACAGAATATGGTCTTTTGGGCAGTAAAGTTCTTGAGTGGTGACCGCGCACCGGAAAACCTCCCACTCGGTGGACCGACGACTTGGTGAAGGTTGCGGGAAGCCGCTGGATGCGGGCAGCGCAGAACCGGTCGACGTGGAAATTCTTGGGGGAGGCCTATGTCCAGCAGTGGACGTCCTTCGGCTGATATGATGATGATAATCTCATTTTGAAATGCATAACACGGTAACCACGAATCTCGAACGAAGACCCACTCAGTTTAGGACAGAAGACCAATTCAGGAGAGTTTACCTATCCAACAAAAAATTGACCAACCATAATTCGTCTAGTCAACCCTTGTCCTTTCGCATCCGCTATAATAACACAGAATATGTAAGAATTTTTAAGCGGGCTACCTATTACGGTTTAAATGATACAGCCTTTTAAATGTCCGACAGACAGACAGCATAAGTTTAGTTATTAGGTACCGGAAGGGAACCCTAAAATAATTCAAACGGCTCCCTATTACAGTTTGATAGATACATACCTATAAAGGTAGGACGGCTAAACGAACAGCGCAGATTATCTCAGTTGTTACATCAGGTTTCTTAGTTCATTTCATAACCTAAATCTCTTTCCTCCACAGGGCACGCTAATCAACAACTGGGACGGCGTGCGCGTGAACGCTTTAGCGTGCCGCAGCGACGGGCGCACGGTGCTGGCCGCCGCATACGACTTCGCCGAGCTCAGCGACCGCAACCTGTGAGTCTTGCTTCACATCAAGATGGTCTTTACGACCTCATTCCCCCGGCTCCATTCCACCGTCGGTCAACGAGACGCAGGGCGGGATTGCACCCCTTTGTTGTTGATGCTCCACCTTTTCGCACGAATTGTTACGTTTCTTCATTTATTATGCGTACAGCGCAGGAGTGGAACCCCTTGCCTGCTTCAGTGTTTCCCGATTCCTATAATTTAGGGATCTTCAAGGCAAGAGTGAATAGGCATTATTTGAGTTTGTTTGTACCATCCTCGACTGCACCATCACTTACCATCAGGTGATTTGCAGTCAAACGCACTCAAATTTTTAATAAAAAAAAAGTACCAACTGTCACCAACAGACGGCGCCACTGGTAAAAAGAACGCGCCGGCGTGTCGCACCGCGCTAGCCATTGATGCGCACCCGCAGATACGTATAAAGTATCCGACATAGCTCTCAAAACTGCTTAAGTTAAGTGACAGTGGGCAGGACACATATCTCGGAGAACAGATGGTCTTTTGGGCAGTAAATTGAGTGTGACCGCGCACCGGAAAATCTCCCACTCGGTGGACAGATGACTTGGTGAAGGTTGCGGGAAGCCGCTGGATGCGGGCAGCGCAGAACTGGTCGTCGTGGAAATTCTTGGGAGAGGCCTATTTCCAGCAGTGGACGTCCTTCGGCTGATATGATGATGATGATAATGACATCAATACTATTAACTTTGATGTTTAGTGGCAAGACTTAGATAACATGTTGGTAGCTAGCCAGGCGGCGTGCTTAGGAAATGACCTTAAATTACCTACTAGCACCCAAACGAGTCTTACGAAGTTATATCAAAGAACACTAAAATATATTATATCCTAGGTATTGCCCGCGGCTTCGCCCGCGTAGACATCGTTTTTATGACTGTCTTTTAGGGTGAGTTGTTGTTAGTAACCCTATGTATGTTTAAATATGTACATATACAGTGTGTATCGAATAGGGTTACCGAAGTTCTAAAAGCTATGTGCCCCGCCCACTACCACATAAAATTAGCAATTTTGAGAGCTATGTCTCATATTTTGGATCTCCTACGGATCTCTTCGTTCTTTCGTCGATCACACAGAAAAACTCCGAGGATAGCACGCTCCATTGCCCTTTGGGTGACCTTGAACCTTCTTATGTGGCCCACAGTAAGCGACCATGTCTCAGTTTCATATGTCATCACTGGCAATACACACTGGTCGAAGACCTTGGTCTTAAGACACTGCGGTATCTGGGACGTAAAGATGTTGCGAAGCTTCCCGAACGCTGCCCAGCCGAGTTGGAGTCGACGATTGATCTCTTTCTCGAAGGTGGACCTACCTAACTGGACTATTTGTCCCAGGTATACATATTCGGTATCAACTTCGATTGTAGAGCCACCAACCTTCAGAGGAGTAGGTATGACACGGACGTTTGACATAATTTTCGTCTTGTCCATGTTCATTCTAAGACTCACTTGTTGAGAGGCTCTACTGAGGCCATCGAGCATTGTCCCTAAGTCATCCATAGTCTCAGCCATGACCACGAATCGAAGGTGGTTGATGTACTCGCCATTGATATTGATGCCGAGTCCACCCCAGTCCAAAAGCTTAAAAACATCTTCCAGGGCGGCGGTGAACAGTTTCGGAGATATCACATCTCCCTGTCTCACCCCTCGCTACAGCCGGATAGGTTCCGAGTTTTGATCCTGGAGGTGAACCGACATGGTGGCGTTTTCATTCAAACACTTCAGTATCTCGATATATCGATAGTCAATTTGTTATTCATGTGTTCTAGTATTAATAAAGATAAATTGTTCCCCATCACGTCAGTCTTACTATTTGTGGAAAAATAATCTACTATGAATTATTCTACTTCATCATATCATATACGTCCCCAAGGAGGGGCTCGAGCCTACCCTGATTTAGGGCGATCGAACCTTAGTCGACCACGCAGGCCCAGTGCGGATTGGTCGACTTCACACACAACCTGCGAGTTTCTTCGCAGGTTTGTGCACGTTTCCTCACGATGTTTTCCTTCACCGTAAGAGCGTCGGATTTTACTTAAAACGACCAAAATACACAACTTAATTTCCCCACCTCCACCCCACCTTCGGTCAACGAGACGCAGGGAGGAGTTCTACCTCTTTGTTGTTAATATTCTGCCGTTACGCTTCCTCATTTATTATGCGGACAGCGAAGTCAAGCTTCTTACCGGCGTCTGTGTTTCCCAAATCATAACTTGGGGATTTTTAAGGCGAGAGTGAATAGGCATTATTTGAGTTTGCGTGTACCAAACTTGAATGTATCGCCTTTTTTATAAGGTAAAATGGAAATTATCCGTTTCTATTCAGTTACGATAAATGCTTAATATTCTGTTATGACATACGCGAAATAACTCAATTGGTAGCCAAGCCTGTGAAAGCTATTAATTAAATTTTCACCGGCCCGTCGCCGCCCGTCGGGCGGGACACGAATAATCCTTGGTATTACAACACCGTTTCAGTTCCATTCAACTACTATGAAATATGAAGTTTGGTTGTTAATGTTGGAAGTAGTGAAAATATTTAGTTCAATAATAGAGATTTTTAAGGGCAGTAATCCGCAAAAGATGATTGTTGGTAAATACTTGAGACGCTTGGAGAAGGTAATATCTTCTTCGACGGTAGGTTTGTCCTTTATAAGGACTAGTTTCCCGATTCGTATACTTTAGAAATCTTTAAGGCGAGGGTGAATGAGTGAATTTTAGCTTGTAAGTTGCAAGTCAGATCCTCGGCTGTATCGGCACTTACCATCAGAAGAGGTGCAGCCAAACGCACTCGAGTTTTCATCTTTTTATTAAAAAATAATTATTATCAACACATATCTGCAGTAGTCAGGCATAGACAATAAAAAAGAACCGTACGCTTACTTAGTAATAGGTAAAAGGAATACCAACGTAATGAAAAATCTACAAAAGATATGGATTTGTATTGGATGTAACTTATTCAGATTTTCACTCATTTCACTCTAAGTATAATTAAGTAAATAATTAATTAGCTCATTAGTTAAATAATTAACTACTTAGTGTATTAAACCTTTTTAAGTTCTAGTTATTTACATTATCATCATATCAGCCAAAAGACGTCCACTGTTGGACAAAGGCCAAGGACCTCCACAACGACCGGTCCAGCGTAGTTATAGTAGTACGTCAAATGATACTGCATAGTAATAGCGGTACGTCAAATGGTACTGCATAGTAATAGCGGTACGTCAAATGAAACTGCATTTTATGTTAAAAGCAAGCCGTTTGGCACAGCAGCGGTACAAGTAGTTAAAACGCTTTGGAATAATTTTGCCCGTAATGATTTTTAATCCGCCCCTTAGGGGGTGATTTTTGGGGGATGGGGGATAAACACTCCTTCTATTGCAAGCTTAATTGATACTGACATTCAAAAAGTAATTTTCGTATAATTTGAGGTCACCAAATTCGAATTTGGAGTACTTTGATCATCCCATGTTAAATTTAGAACATTTAAGAGCGTTAGTTTTTGCTCTGAAATTAAAAAAATAATTCCCACAGTTGCCAAATTAGAGGCAACTTCTAGAAACTCGATGGCGCTGAATAGAAAAAGTCATCAGAAATAAATTTTGTAATAAATGGGGGAAGGGAGGGAATCGCCCTCTAATTTTTAAAATTGAGTTTGGTGTCGGTTTTGACTAATTCGGTACCGCTTAGCACAAGAACAAGGTACAAGTATTTTTCATATCAGCATAAACGGACCCTAGATATTTAATATTACTATTAAAAATGTAAGGGAAAATAAACGTTTTAATTTTAAAATGATTGTGGCTAAGGATCCACAAACGCACTCAAATAAAAAAACAAAAAAAAAAACGTGTGGCACCCGGGGACTGCCGCGGTAAAGCTATTGCATAGCATTTTTTATCAACTTATGCAATTATAATTATTTATTTATATTTTATTTATGCAGTATTTACCAGTACCATTAGTCCTTGGGGCGCGGGATGTTTATGTTATAAATTAACACTAAGAAAGTTACTGTCATTTTATTTTTATTTTAGTTACACCAGTAAAATTGACTAAGTCCTTTTAGTACCGCAAATCGCTAATAGATGGCTTTGTAAGTTTTTAGAACTCGGCCGAGCGTGGGGTGTAAGGTTTTATTTTCGTTACGGAATTTCTTGATTCGGTCGCCGTGCTCAAAGCCCGCGATAAAAGCTATAAAAAAATTCTTTCGTCCTTCATGAATAGATTTACTGCAAAAGAAAAAATAGGCTAAAATAGATCTGAACATTTTTTCAACAGAAGAAGAGAATTTTAGTAACTTAAGTCTGGTTTGTCTAAGAGCCTTTACACATTCTGCAAGCGGGGGTGCCCAGGAGGCGAAGACAGCGGTACTTGCACTGAGACCCGCATTTGGTGCTGCAGCCGCACTTGTCCAGGGTCCTGCAATCTGTCCGGATAGTCGGCTAGTCGATCCAGGCAGGCTGCCACTTGCAGTCCTGTAGTGCTCAGCCCTAGGACTCCAGCAGCACGGGTGGTTTGCTGGCGTTGGCCGCCCTTCCCCAGATCTGTCTTGCCTGCTAAGTGGCTGGATGCATCTGCATTTATGTTTATTAAAATAATTAAATAAGTTTTTCAAAGACAATGACGTAAAATGACAGTAACAAGAACAATTCAGAACAAAATGTAGTTTGTTATTTTTAAATGTCGTTTATAATAACTCAATGACTACCTATACAGGGTGTAACAAAATTAGTATAAGTCCCGTTAACTGGGGCAACTCACCACACTGAACAAGATTTATTCTACGAATTTGCTGAAAACGTAAAAATTTTTTTTTACTCTTCATACAAATCGATCAGCTGATCGACCGATTTTGTGCATTTTAGTATGGAGGATCCAATTTTTTTTTTGAGAATTGACTATGGATTCGTTGGAGAAAGTTGTTCAGTATGACGAGTAGAACCCCCAGTTCACGGGACTTCCACCAATTTTGTTACACCCTGTATACTGGTAGTGTGGCCGTTCTACTCGTATGATGACTGCTACGGCTTCACACTATCATGCAAACAAAAAGCAGCACATGACCAAAGTATATATGGGTTGACTTTTAATTAGTTCTTGATAGCAAAGCATATGAATGTACTCGTGATTACAAACAACTTTCCCAAAGAAAATAAAAAAAAATATGAAAAAATATTTTGGTCCTTTATAAATTTTTACCGATTTGTTAACTTAGTAAGTATCGAGGACCAAAATTGTTTTTGTGATTTGATATATAGTTTCTTTGGGACAATTGTGTGTAATCACAAGTACATGCATACCTTTTGTTATCAAGAATTACTTAAAAGTCACCCTATAATGTTAATAGTTAATACTCATGGGAACCTATGCACCAGGAATGATTATGGGTGGATTATTTTAATTATTTATTATTAGTTCTGTATATTTAGTTATTCTAAGTTTTTTAACATTATTGTACATAGTTTCCAAACCTTATTGTAATCTATTTCTGTTGCCGCTATAACAATATATACAATAAAAATTATATTGGTACGTCCATATATATTAGTAGTAACATGACCTACACACCGTTAGCCGTTTTTATCTGCGACTCACACTTCAGCCAACAAAAAATAAACTGTTCTGCAACCCGCACTTAACTTTCTCCACATTTTTTCATTATTTTTTTATACAAAAATTGTTTTTTTAATAGTATTGATGAATTCATATTGCATGACCAAATATATACTTCTTTTTTTAATTAAAATTTTAAGTGAGTTTGACTGCTACTACAGGTGAGTGGTAGGTGGTAAGTGATGATGCATTCGAGGATGGTACACGTAAACTCAAATAATGCCTATTCACTCTTGATTTGAAGATCTCCAAATTATAGGAATTGGGAAACACTGACGCAGGCAAGGAGTTCCACTTCTTCGCAGTACGTATAATAAATGTGGAAGCGTAACGCTTCGTGCGAAAAGGTGGAATATTAACAACAAAGGGGTTCAACCCCTCTTCAATATTTATTTTATTCTGTTTTTTTTAGTATTTTTTGTTATAGCTGCAACAAAAATACATCATCTGTGAAAATTTCAACTCTCTACCTATCACGGTTCATGAAATACAGCCTGGTGACAGACGGACGCACAGACAGACAGACGGACAGCGAAGTCTCAGTAATAGGGTCCCGTTTATACCCTTTGGTTACGGAACACTAAAAATGAACTGAGCGTACTAACATAGTGAAATACGGGTAGTTCATGTCGTAGCGGTCATCATACAACGACCCTGATATGGGCGTCAGCAAAATTTCGGGAATCAAGGAAGTGTTAAAACATTATTAGTGGAAAAGATATTTATTGTTTTTTGAAGTATTCTTCTTGAAACTTCCACGTTGAAATTTCGCAAACCAGCCATAAATTGTGGTCTACATCACCAAATACAGAAATCATCCGATCAATACACTGTTTTTGTGTTAAACCACTTCGAAAGTCATATAATAAATCATTCCTCTTGAATTTTCTCGAGTCAATTCCATTTTCAAACCGACTTTACAATTTCGTCAAGACCTGTGACAAGAGCGCGTTCTTTTTTTTAAAATAAATAAATTGTATTCGTTTAATAAAACCAAGGAGTTTTCGAACATAAAGACTTTATTATGCCAGGGACAATGGACATATTCCATTCCCGATACTTTTAGTGCAGCCTATGTATATTAGTCAAATACATACTGTCCAATTACTGTGCTTCAAGCGGTCTTGCCCCATGGTATAGCCAAAGAATACGATGTTAATTCTTTAACTAGTAAAAATCATTGCTTAACGGTAACGACTTGGTCCTCCTAACCGCAGGTCCCAGTTTCGAATCCGGGGGCGGGGATAGACGGCCAATGTACCATTTTTTTTAAACTTACGTACTACCTACTTACCGATTGGAATAGCAGTCAAGGAAAATATCGTAAGTAAACCTACGCATCTGGTTTTTTTTATTGACAATTGGTAAGCCCTTGGTATCATCTCACCTGATGGTAAGTGACCAAGATTTCCTCACGCAATGGGGAACTGGCTATCTTATCTTCAAGCCGGAACACATTAATGAGACACATTTATGAGACAATTGAGGGTAGGAGTGAGTGAGTAGACACTTAAAATATTCTCTCCATATATTTAATGTTTTAAAAATAGTTAAACTAATATTTATCTATCTGTTTATTATATTATGAAACAGTGAGTGAAAATCCACCTACCAGCAGTTATTTTCCTCTCAAAAGCTGATAGCAACATAGTTTACTGCATCACACCAACATAACCTCTCGACTAATCACATCAGAGATGGAATCCTTTCGCCAGTCATTGGATGAGATGGCTGCAATGTTCAAGAATAGAATGGCTCATTTTCAAGATGAGTTACAGAAAGCCGATACCTCAGCACCTGTAGCTTCCACAACCTCACTTGCTGCTGATTTCAACGCCTTCAAGTCCTTCGTAATGGAGGCTCTGAATGCACTTCAAAAACAGGGGGAGCTGCTTATTTCTGAGAATGACCGACGAGAAATGAGGAGCCGGCGTAAGTTTTTACTTGTTCATGGTATTACGGAAGCATCTAACGAAGACTCCACAGAGTCATTTTTGAAGAGTGTAGTTAGCCATATCAAATCCCCTGTGCTTTCCTGTGACCGAATAAGTCGCTGTCATCGCCTGGGGAAACCATCCATCAAGAAACCCAGACCTATTCTGGTAAAGTTTAAGGAGTTGGCTGTGCGCGATCAGCTGTGGATGGCCAAGGCTGGCCTTAAGGGCACTGGTGTTACCTTGTCCGAGTTTCTAACTAAATCTCGGCACAGTGCATTTTTAGCAGCCAGGGAACGCTTCGGTGTCAAAAGGTGTTGGACGCGGGATGGATACGTATTCGTGCTAGGTGACGACGAAACGCGACATCGCATAATTTCACTTGCTGAGCTGCAGCGAATCCCTACCTCGGAGAAGGCTACTGTTCCTTCGAAAGCACCTGCTTCTACAAAGCCCTTGGCACCAGCCACGGGTTCTAAGCCTGTCGCCCCATCCGCCAAATCTCATGACAAGCCGCGTCGTGCAAGAAATGTGTGATTGGATTAGTGTAATGACTATACGCAGGTACATCGCTGGTACTTTTCTACGAATCGTGTTAACATTTTCACTTTGTACCCTCCACATTTTCACTTGTAATTTTTGACTTGTAAGAGTTTGTTTACTATTTTTGATTGACAGTCTTGCTTGCCTGTCATCTGTCTGTCAGTCTTGCATGCAGCGTCAGTTCAGTGATGTGTCGTTGATGCGTTTTATTTGTATTATTTTTTATAAAGTCAAAGATGACCTACTATAAAAAATTGTTCGTTGCTTATAATATTAGATACCTAGGCTTTGTTTTATCTACATGCGATGCGCGTTATTGGTTGTCTCCCTTTTTACCCGACTGCGCGACGCAAAGGAGGGTCGATTTGTCTTAATCTTGTGAGTGTCACTAAAGACATGACATTAATCAAAATTCAATATGGCGGCAACCAGACGCCATATTGTGAAAACAAAAAAAGTTAAAGTTGACGAACTATGTTAAGTGGGGTATCATTGAATAGGTATTTGAAAATCAACTTTAGGTTTCCCATATCATTTTTCATTTCGAATAACCATTTTGGATCTATAAAGGTTTAAAGATAGTTAGCAACCATTCTCACTTAAATTGTCAACAATACTTATATTAACAAAGCTGTAATAAAGTTCTTAGGTATACAATCGGTTGGCCCCTGTCTTCTTTATTTATCCATAATTATAAATGTGAAAGTGTGTTTGTTGGTGTGTCCTTCTTTCACGCTGCAACGATTGCAACGAAGCAACAAATCAACGTGATTTTGCACAGAGATAGTTAGAGGGCCTAGTAGTGACATACATAGGCAACTTTTTACTTGGCATGTATTTGATTTCTGTGAATTACCACAAAATATGAGACAAGGACATGACACTACATTTGTGGATATATTAAACAGTCTTAGAGTCGGACAGCTGACAATGCAACAATTGGAGATATTAGCCGACGAGTACACGTAAGCGAGCTCAATGAAGACATACGAGTATTTCCAACTACTAAACAGGTTGATGAACACAATCAAAAAATGACATTCATACTGGAAAAGACAACAAAACTATATAAATTACATGCAGTTGATATATCAGTCGAAACAAAGACATATGGTCAAAAACCGAAAGATGTATATGTTTCTGATGACCCTAATAAACTGGAGGAATCGTTAAAAATTTGACAATCGGGTTAGGATCTCGAGTAATGTTGCGAAGAAATTTGAATGTTAACCACGGTCTTGTCAACGGAGCAATGGGAGTTATTAGGACAATTGAGTGGCCAGATCTTCGAAGAGACCAGATGGAACCCGGAGAATTGCCACAGGCTGTCTATGTGGAATTTGACGACAAAGCCATTAAAAAACAATGTCCCTGGAGTGGGAGTCAGAATCGAACCATCGACGACAGAATTCGATGCACTTCGTGGAAAGGGCAAAATAGAGCGAAAAATGTTGCCATTGATATTGTGCTGGGGTGTAACTGTACATAAGTTACAAGGAACTACTTTGGACCGAGCTGTGGTCGATTTAAGTTTACGCATTTTTGCGAAAGGTCAAGCCTATGTAGCTTTGAGCTGGGTTAGGTCCCTAGATGGATTAATAATCAGTTCTTTAGACCACCGCAAGCTACTTAATAATCCCCACGATATTAACTCCCTCAATGAAATGACAAGATTGCGAAATTTACCATCTTGTACTCCTCACTAAAAAGTTTAAAATAAAAAAGTTAATTAATAAAAAACAAAAAACCCGACTGCATAAAAAGTAAACTTTGAAAAGTTAATTTAAAATAAAAAAGAAATAAATAAAAACCAAAAAGAGAAAAACAAGTCCTGGAGTCTATTTGATAAAGCTACAAGTTACAATTTTTACAGGTGTAAACTGGCAACACTGGGCACATGTATGGGATCTGACAGTAGTGTGGCCAGTTCACACCTGTAAAATTGTAACGTGTAGCTCTATAAAACCGGCCTCCGTAGTCTATAATTCTATTAAATAATATTGAATAAGTACACAATGAAATAGTTTTGTGATCGATAGACACATAAAACAAATAATTAATTATAATGCGGTACATAGCAACTTTTACAGTCGGGACCCATTTAAAATTCTAGACCGGATCATACTTTCCCAATAATGGGTCCCGACTGTAAAAGTTGCTATGTACCGCATTATAATTAATTATTTGTTTTATGTGTCTATCGATCACAAAACTATTTCATTGTGTACTTATTCAATATTATTTAATAGAATTATAGACTACGGAGGCCGGTTTTATAGAGCTACACGTTACAATTTTACAGGTGTGAACTGGCCACACTACTGTCAGATCCCATACATGTGCCCAGTGTTGCCAGTTTACACCTGTAAAAATTGTAACTTGTAGCTTTATCAAATAGACTCCAGGACTTGTTTTTCTCTTTTTGGTTTTTATTTATTTCTTTTTTATTTTAAATTAACTTTTCAAAGTTTACTTTTTATGCAGTCGGGTTTTTTGTTTTTTATTAATTAACTTTTTTATTTATTATGTTTTTTGTAAAAAAAAAATGTATAGGTATTGATTCCTAGACATACGTTCCGTTCTACGCATTGTTTCGTAAGACAATTTAATTTCCATTGTTATGTGTTTGATTGTATTTTTCTGATTTTATGGACAACTCTGACCAAAGTGTCAATTTTTTCTCATGTTCATCTGAATCTGATTCAACTGACAGCAGTGATAGTTATCAAAGCCTTCCTTCCCTACATGGTTTGCTTGAAGCTGAGTTTTCCAATCTTCCTAAAAATTTCAACGTCGTGCACATAAACGCTCAAAGCATTCCCGCTCACTATCCCGATTTCTTATCCACTTTTGAAAATAACAACAACATCCATGCCATTTTAATTTCTGAATCTTTCCTTCACCCGAACTTGCCGTCTACGTCATATTGTCTTCCGGGATTCATAGTCATTCGCAATGATCGTACTAATACCTCCCATGGTGGTGTGGCCATTTATCTTCGGAGCTACATTCCTTATAAAATTCTTAGTCGCTCTCCACAGCCACCTCCGCCTGGTACTGCTGAACATCTTTTTATTGAAGTCACTCTGTCACACAACAAATTACTTCTTGGAGTCTACTACAGCCCTTCTCTAAGGGTTAATTATTTTTCTTGTTTTGAAAAACTCCTTGAAGATTTCACTCCTTCCTATAATCACTCGATTATAATGGGTGATTTCAATACTTGCCTTCTAAAAGACGATGCTCGCTCTCGTCGTCTAGTCGACATCACTAAATCTTGTAACTTAAGTATTCTACCATCTGATGCCACACACCTTTTCCCTGGCTGTGTCCCTTCTCTTCTCGATCTTTCCATTGTGTCTTCTATCAGTCATGTTGATAAACACGGGCAGCTGTCGGCTGACTCGTTTTCGTATCATGACTTGATATACGTATCCTATAGAATTCGTCCTCCTAAACCTAAACCCCGCATCGTTCTCCTACGCAATTTTAGTGGAATGGATTTGGATAGTCTACGCACGGATGCCAAAGAGATCGATTGGTCCGTTATTGAGCAGGCACCCTCAGTAAATGATAAGGTAGTTCTATTTAATACATTGCTTACCCAGCTTTATGACGTACATGCGCCAATTCATCCCGTTAAAGTTAAACATGTTCCTGCCCCTTGGCTTACTGACGATATCAAAACCTTGATGGTTAAGAAAAATTATGCTAAATCTAAATATAAGGCGGACCCGTCAAACAAAAACGAATCCAAATACCATCGTCTAAGGAATCGCTGCAATATGGTTTGTAGAGATGCACAAAGACGCTATATCCACCAGTCTGTTGAGAAAGGCAACCCCGCTAAAGTCTAGAAATTTCTCCGGACGGTGGGTATTGGAAAATCTTCTGTTAACCAGGGTTCCAGTAACATAGACCCCGATTCATTAAATGCTCATTTCTCCTCTTCCCCCAATATCGATAGTTACGCTAAAGTTTGTACCCTTAACCATCTTTCCTCCTTGCCTACCCTGAGTATCCCTTCCTTTAGTTTTAGTCAGGTGTCGGTTGACGAAGTTAAGAAGAACATTCTTGCCATCGGTTCTAAAGCTGTCGGAGTTGATTGTATTAGTCGTACTATGATCATTCCCATAATCGATATCCTATCTCCCGTTATCACCTACATTCTGAATCAGTCCATAGTTGCTGGAGTCTTTCCTGTTTCCTGGAAAGATGCAAATATAATCCCCCTACCCAAGAAAGCCAATCCTTCTACCCTATCTGACTACCGTCCTATCTCCATTCTTCCATTTCTTTCTAAAGTGCTTGAACGTTTAATCCATAGCCAACTAAGTAACTTCCTAGTACGTAACGACCTGTTAAATCCCTACCAGTCTGGCTTCCGCCCTGGTCATAGTACGACCACTGCCTTAATCAAAATTACAGATGATGTTCGATCAGGTATGGATAACCAGCAGTTAACAGTGTTGACCCTGCTTGACTTCAGTAATGCATTCAATACGGTAGATCACGATATACTGCTTGGGATTTTGCGTTCTCTTAACTTATCACCTTCGGCATCTGACTGGTTTCGTAGTTACTTGTGCGGGCGTCGTCAGCGTGTTCGCCTTGAGGATTCATACTCATCGTGGTGTAATACGTGTGCTGGTGTCCCGCAAGGTGGCGTGCTCTCTCCTCTTCTCTTTTCCATATTTATAAATTCTATTTCTCATAACTTGTCTTCATCCTACCACCTGTATGCCGACGATCTGCAAATCTATTCGCAGGCTCCAATACACAAATTGCATGATGCTATTAACAACACGAATAAGGACCTCTTTTTCATATCACAATGGAGTAAATCGTACGGTCTGCAGGTGAACCCTGCAAAGACTCAGTGCATTATTTTGGGTAGTCCTCATTTTATTTCGAGGGTGAATTTGGACCGATTGCCGCATATAATGTTTGATGGAGTTCGCATTAACTTTAGCCATACGGTCAAAAATCTTGGCGTTACGTTCGACACCACCCTTTCCTGGTCACCTCATGTCTCCGAAGTCAGCAGAAAAGTATTTGCTTCTGTACGATCCTTAAACCGTCTCCGCAATTTCCTTCCAAATGCTACTAAAATTGCACTCGCCCAGTCCCTTCTTCTTCCTATCCTTGACTATGCTGACTCCTGCTTTCCTGACCTCAATGTCGATCTTCTGAATAAATTAGAGCGTTTGCAGAACCTTGCGATTCGATTTATATATGGCCTACGAAAATATGATCACATCTCTCAGTATCGGAAAGAACTAAAGTGGCTATCTGTGCGCCGTCGTAGAGACGCACACGTTCTATCTCTTCTATATTCTTTATTATTTGGCCATAAATCTCCTACTTATCTTCAAAGCCCTTTTCACTACTTGTTCTCTACACACAACCGACCGCTCCGTTCAGCGACTTCGCTCCGTTTGCATGTACCTCCACACACTACTAGTTTTTTCTCCAACTCATTCACTCTGCGTGCCATCCACTTGTGGAATTCCCTTCCAGAGACTATTCAACGCTCTCCTTCACTTCCTGTCTTTAAAGCTCAAGTAAAACTTTATTTTCTATCTCTGTAATTTCTGTTCCATCCTTTCGTGCTCTTTTTATCACTTCGCCATCTTGTAATTGTACGAATTTGGTAAAGGTATTATTTTTTTTTTCGTGATTTGTCTATGAAATTTAAATATGTATTAGTATATATTTATTTGTATGTATATTTTTAATATATAATTCATGCACATATATATTTATATAATAGTTATTATATTTATAAGTATAGAATAATAATATTAGCATGTATTAATATAATTAAGTTGCTTATTTCTCTGCCCTTATTATAAAATTAAGTATTTCGTGCTTTCCTATAATGAAAGGTTGTCTGGAAGAGATTGCTTTTAGCAATAAGGCCGCCTACTGTACACTTTATTATAGTATCTCTACGTATTAACATTACAAAATTGTTTTGGTGTACTATAAGTGTAAATAAATAAATAAAATAAATAAATTAATGTTGTAAGCATTGATCTCTGGCGGCATAACTTAGAAAAGATGGTGGTAGGATTAGAAAATGCCCTTTGACCAACCAAACCGAGTCTTTCCCCTGGGAATCGAACCCGCGATCGCTGGATGTGAAGCTAATGGCCGTAACCATTACGCCACGGAGGTGGTTAAGAGTTAAGAAGTTTGGAAAGGGTGATGCTAAGTTGGACCCATGTTACCGCCATCTATACCTTGGATGACATGGTTATTGTGTCAACGTTAAGAGAAACGAAGGATATTTTACCAATAGGTCGTTAGCGACCTACCTTCACACTGAGCCTTACACCAGTTAAGTTAGGGAAATTTCTTTCCCAGTCTTTACACTCTCATATTTTAAAATTTTTGTGTGATGGCGGGTTATTTACAGAAGACGAAACGATCATGGCTGCTCTCGCTACGGTACAGAGGACGAAACGATCATACCGTCAGACGAAAGCGACCGTCACGTGACATGCGACACACAGACGAAAAAAATATTTATATATATATATTAAAAAAGAAATCGTAACATAATTCAAATGAGCGAGCGAAGCAAGCGATGTTAGGTTCGGTCAGATTTGATTGATTGTACAGTCAAAGAACCTCGGAATAGGTTGGTAGTCTCGAGAGTAGGGTACGCTCCAGTTCAAGTCCCTCGGTGAGGATGTATATGAGCTGATAGCTATGATGGTTGGTAGTCTTTTTACCCGACTGCCAAGGAAGATTTTTTTTGTCTTTTCCTTGAATTTGTTTTGACGGTAAAAAAACCCACGAAAGTAAGCAAAAAGCGTATCCGAAGCGAATACAGCTATGGCTGAATTTTACCTATAAAAACGTAGAAGGAAATTACTTGCGTAATTTCTTTCCCAAGATATTCCGTAATTTTTCCCCGGCGTATTCGGTAATTTTCCCCGGGCTCTCACGCGACGCAAGTAGGCCTTGATTGATGAAGGGCTCGAAGTGTACCTGTGGCAAGTATATATAGGGTGTAACTTTCAACGTGCGCAATATTTACGAAGGTGATTGGCCCCTTAAACTGATTACAAATCAATCAGTACCTTACCAATTTAATTAAAAATTAAAACTAACTGCATAAAAAATTACATCTCATTTTAGGGAAATCAGGTTGAAACGTGTCCTACGTTACATTCGGGGTCGTCATATCAGCCGACGGACGTCCAATGCTGGACATAGGCCTCCTCCAAGGATTTCCATGACGACCGGTTCTGCGCTGTCCGCATCCAGTGACTTCATGCGACCTTCACCAGGTCATCGGTCCACCGAGTGGGAGGCCTACCTACGCTACGTTTTCCGGTGCGCAGTTGCCACTCGAGAACTTTACTACCCCAAAGGCCATCTGTTCACTAAAACACCACTAGATTTCGCCTCTAGATTCGGGGTATTGGATAACAAATCGAATATAACGACACCTCACCCTGCAAAATCCATTAAGCCGTTTAGACAACAGCCTCATCCAAAGAAACAGACAAACATACATACACCCGAAAAGCATTAACCCTCCTTTTTGGGCAGTTGAGTGAAAATAGAAACAAAATAAAAATTAATAAAATTAAAACTTTTGAATGAGTTTTATAACATGCCACAGGAAGTGGAGCGGTACATGCGCGCATCACAGAGCAGACACGTCAGCTTTCAGCCGAAAGACGTCCACTGCTGGACAAAAGCCTCCTAAAAGGATTTCCACGGCGAACGGTTCTGCGCTGCCCGAATCTAACAGCTTCCCGCGATCGAATCAGAAATGAGGAGACCCGTAGGAGAACCGAAGTAATCGATATAGCTCACGAATCGCTAAACTTAAGTAACAGTGGGCAGGGCACATACCTCATAAAACGGATGGCCGTTAGGGAGTAAAGTACTCGAGTGGAGACCGCACACCGGAAGGCGTAGCGTAGGTAGGCCTCCCACACGGTGGACCGATGACGTCAGCTTTAGTCAAAGTATAGTTAATAATAATGTTACAGAATCAGAAAAAAGTAAGTGTGTGGATTTATGAAACCACGGTAAAAGTGAAACTTTACAGAGGACGAAACGATCATGGCTGCTCTCGCTACGGTACAAAGGATGAAACGATCATACCGTCAGACGAAAGCGACCGTCACGCGACATGTAATACACAGACGAAAAAAATTTAGACGATGTAACAAAAGTTTCACTTTAAAAAAATATTAATTACCTACTTCAATTTAATTTAATCGTGATTTCGTACTAACTAAATGATTATCTGTAATCTCAACAAATATAGCACACCTCGAAAGCTACACCTGTAGTGTGTACTATGGTGTTAGTATGTTGATGAATTAGTATACCATGACATTTCATGGATATTAATAACAACGTTCCCTATAAAGGTAATGAAATACAGATAGGTTGACTTGTTGGTCATGTCCAGTGGTCAGCGCTCCTACCTGCCAAGCCGAGGGTTTTGGGTTTAATTCCCACTCAGAGAAAATTTCGTGAGATGAACAGATTAGTTTTCTCTTTGTATATGTATACATTTATGTTTGATGCATTGACTATACCTTCGCTCCTCATTTCTGCCATATTCGTAGAGGGACACGCTCGTCTGTCATTACTGAAACATCATTCTTATCTTTGTTTTTTGTATCTGTTGGCTTACTTATACCACGCCCTGGACACTTCATACAACGGGCCAGAAATGACATTTCAAAAATGGAATGACGGAACAAACAAAATGGCAGCGAAATCCTATACGTTCGACAACCAGACTGTTACCAATCTGTATCAATCTGGGTGACGAGGGGGCGATCTAGAGAGCGACAGGGAGTGTCCATACTGTATGTTAGTACTAATATATGTATATACTCTGCTTATAAAGTGGTAAACGTTCCGATGACGTACGTAAGCCTGAATGCCTTGAAATCCAGTCATCCCAATACGGGCTGAGCAGAAATTCATTTATCGATCGGCGTGTCTGCAAAATGAAATGAACGTGGCTACGTCCGCTCAAGTTATGTGTTAAAATTATACGGTACATGCTATAAACTTGTTGAGGATGTGTGTACGTATAATAGAACACGTTTATGAAGGCGACATCAACTCGTGAAACTAAACAATTTTTGTTCTATGTGCTGTTTTGCTGAAATCACAAAAAAAATGTTGACTTCCCATGCAAAATGGACGACGAAGGCACACCCGGTCACTGCATACAAACGATCGTGAAATGACATTTCTAAAAACAAATGACGGAGTAAACAAAATCACGGCGAAATCACATACGTTCGAAAACCAAACTGTAACCAATCTGAATCAACCTGGATGACGAGGGGGTGAGGTCGCAACCTAGAGAGCGGCAGGGAGTATCCATACTTTATGTTAGTACTAATATACTTTACTTATTGTAGCGAAAATTAAATAAACTGGGCTAAAATACCCTTAGGAAATTTGCCACATGATACGTGGAATTTGAATCAAGGCCTAAAAGTGGAAATTAGGAATGAAAAATATTTTGGGGTAATATAGAATAGTTTCATTTAATATTTAAAATAGGTAAATGTGCTAACAATGGATTACCGTGAAAAATAGGGATTCGGAATAACCTTAATATAGAATTGACTTAAGTTGACAAATTTCACTTGATAAAAAAATAATTCATTTTACAAATTTTAAAATAAAAAAACTGGTTTGGCAACGATCGATCGTTTTCCCTGGTATAAAAATGACCGAATAAATACCTAAATCGTAAAAGGAGTAAATTAATTTGGAGTCGGAATTACACCAAAGTTGTAGAAATCACTTTGGGTATACAACAATCTTAATAATTTAAAATTAAATACTAAACTGTTAAGGTAGACGGAGATAGGAAGTATTGCAGGCCAGCAGCAGCGCTTGGTGGCAGGTAATAGTATTTTGCAGGGCAGTAGTAGTGCTTGGTCACAATTGATAAGAAATATCGATGGGCTTTAAAATTAGATAGTAGTAAGAATTCTACTTCCCTTCGGGTAAGCGACAGGTCGCGCAGAGCGGCGTAGTATATGCTGGTGGAAGACTCAGCAGTGACTCAGGGTTGTTATGATGCGGAGTACGGGCTGGGTGGAAAAACCTTACGAACATAAATAAAAATCTAGTTCGCAACAGCAACAAATAAAAACGGATAGCGGTTGCCAAACATAAATTACTTACCCCTGTTAAATACAGAAGGTCTTGTTGAAAAAAGGAAATCACAACATTTTATAATTTAAAATAAAATTTTGCACAACAACTCGTTTCAACGGTAATCAATTGTTTTCATTTCCCTGTCAAAAAGTCTCTGTTATTTCAAAATCAAATTTTATCGAAGAGTAGAACCAAAAAGAATTTAATCATAAAACGCAAAGCAAGAAGAATGACTTTGAAACGAACATTTGCGTTTCATTATACAGTGGTAAACGTTCCGATGACGTACGTAAGCCTGAATGCCTTGAAATCCAGTCATCCCAATATGGGCTGAGCAGAAATTCATTTATCGATCGGCGTGTCTGCAAATTGAAATGAACGTGGCTACGTCCGCTCAAGTTATGTGATAAAATTATATGGTACATGCTATGAACTTGCTGAGGATGTGTGTACCTAAAATAGAACGCGTTTATGAGGGCGACTTGAACTCGTGAAACTAAACGACTTTTGTAAAATTTTGCTGAAATCACAAAAAAAGGTTGAATAAATGCACGAAGGGCTGATCAATTTGTATTAGTCGATTTTTTTGCGGTTTGAACAAAAGTCGTTCAAAAGGGGATTGGGCTGCTAGTCATTTAAGTTCCTTTTTATGATCTGTCAAAAACGAAATTTTGTTCTAAAAATTATTGAACTACCCAAAAGTGACGTCACAGATTTTTAGCGTCATTGACGAACTTATTTTGTGAATTTGATTAATTAAAAATTTAAGACGTGATGGAAAAACAAAACAAGTAAGGTTTTTTGAAACTTCAAGAGGAGAGCAATTTAGGAAATCATATTTCAGAATTTATTTTTGATGCAGTTCGATCCCCTATTAAATGGGTAAAATGTGTAAAATGGGCCTTTTACCCATTTAATAGGGGATCGGAGTGCATCAAAAATAAATTCCTCCCAAAATATGTGTGCTATTTTAGCTAACACCCGTATAGAGCTCGTGGCTCAGTGAAACTTACGTGATCGTGTTATTAAAGCATGTTAACGACCGTTCTCATATCAAATAAAAGTTGAGATAGAATACTGGCGAGCTGTCAAGCTCCGGCCAAACCTGCGCGACAACAGCGCGGGACGCGTCTGCGACACAACAGTCGCGCGGCGGTAGAGGCCCGGACAATCTCGCGACGTCTGCGATGCGGGTCGATAGTGTCACTTCTTGAATAACACAACCCCTCTCACTAGCACACCTAATGTGAATCACCAAGCGGCCGCTCCCATCAGGAGCTCTCCGCGCTGTCCCCTTAGCGTGTATTTTTCGCACCCCAATTGGCTACGCTTAGCTGCCTAGGCTACAGGGGGTCGTTAGTGGGTAGTGTGGTATTGGGCCTCTACATATTTATATACCTTATGTATATAATGGGTATGTTTGCATATAGGCACAGGGCTGTGAGTCCCACATAACCAATACAGCCGGCTGTATTGGCACAGATTATAATAATAATACAAGTACAGATGAATTACTCGCAATGACGCTTTAAATAAATAGCAACTCTCGCTACGCGGTAATAAAGAGCAGTCTAGTTCGCAACCGCGCTTAGTGCCTCCAGTTTTACATCAACATACTTATACATACACCGATAACAATCGCGCTTTTACGCAAGAATGAACCGAATCAATGCGCGTGAGAGATTCTATTGCGCTGGCCGGTCTAGTGTTGTCGCAACTGATCAACCGGCAGGGTGGTGAGACCGCGCGACGAACATGTTTCAACTTGCGCACTCGCTCGCTCGATAATCGCTCCGCTTTCTGCACGAGTTGACAACCGACTGACGAGCGCAGTCCGAGGAAAAAAAACGCTGGATGCGAGCGATACAAGAGCGGGACCTACGCGACTCGTAGTTAGACGTGTAGTACGTGTATAATTTGTCATTTTACGATGACTACAGCAGAAAATAGTACAGAGATGGGTTGAGGTGCACTTATAGGGTTGCTATACAAAAAAATCTTTGCGTAAAAATTAAAAATAAAATAAATAAGCTCATTCAAGTTCACTTCAACCCAGAGATGTTCCTTTATTGAGAGTTTCGCGCCGTAGTCACGCCGTGGTCGCGCAGGTGTGCACGAAAAGTATCGCGAGAGTTTCGCGTCGCTGTCGCTCCCGCGTCGCAGACGCGCAGGTTTGGCCGTAGCTTCAAGTTGAAACCACTTATTGAAGTATATGTGCAGTATCGGTGTGTTATGTGTATGTGCGTGTCCTCGACGACTTCTCAGCACTTAGCAAATAATATCGAGTATTTTGGAGTGGTTTTGATGTCTGTGTACGTGTACCATGTACGGACAGGTTTGTAGTGGTTTTAATAGGCTTCACATTAAATTTACGTGAGGGTCTATCTGAGATTTTATTTGATCCTATCGACCATCATGGGGTGTATGCATAAAGAAGTAGGTTTCTGGTACCGAAAAGTTGGTGCGGTTCGCCGGTACTGGTAAAATAAATTTTGCTAAATGTTATCTTGTGGGATCGCACGTAAAGAAACAGGTAATCTGTACAGATAAATCGGGTACCGGGTTACCTGGTTCTTTACGTGCGATCCCATAAGATAACATGGATTATTTTACCTATACCGTCGATCCCGACCGCGTACTTACAAAGTTGGATGCAACACAGACACACATAGTCTGTGCTACATTATCTAGCGGATGTCATAAAGCAGGTATTATGTCCAAACCCAGCTGCAACTCAGCGATCTGTAGTGCAGCAGTATTTGCTTCTATAACTCTATAAAAAGGTGCATTCAACACAGACATCTGCATTATCTTGCGAATGGCTGCAACACTGGCTTGTAGTGCAGCCGCACTTATTTCCATATGTTTAGCGAGCGAATCTTCCCTGAGCTGAAAAGAGAGGAGAGGGGGCGAGGCGGGAGAGAGAATAATCAATGAAACCTAACGAACCTATCATCGCTCGCTTCGCTCGCTTAGCTTCGCTCCTCAGCTTTTGAAGATATGAACAGCTAAACTGTCCTGTATTAATACAATGTCTTTTAAAACCGATCACAGTGCAGACAGTTTTTAATGTTTGTGGCGTAGCCGTGGTCTTAATTATTTATACAGGGTGTAACAAAATTGGTGTGAGTCCCGTTAACTGGGGGTTCTACTCGTCATACTAAACAACTTTCTCCAAGAACCCGTAGTCAATTCTCAAAAAAAAATTGGACCCTTCATACTAAAATGCACAAAATCGGTCGATCACCTGATCGATTTGTATGAAAAGTAAAGAAAATTTTGTACGTTTTCAGCAACATCGTAAAAAAAAATTTTTCAGTATGATGAGTAGAAGTCCCAGTTAACGGGACGTACACCAATTTTGTTACATCCTGTATATACAGACCCGGCTGCGTTACAGAACAGCTATTGTGTGTGTTGCATCCGCCTTTGTATTTACGCATCTTGACACGTGCAGACTTGACTGTAAATACCAGGAACCTGCTTCAAGCACAATCAATACCCTGGGTGTGTTGGCTATTGGTCCCATTTGTTACGACTGTTTCTGTGCTTAGCCTTGTGGCTTTTAGGGAGAGTGGTGCGACTTTACACAGGACCAGACAAAATCAGCCGCGTTGCAGACATCTATACAAGGAAAGGAGTTATTCAGAATCCCTGGGTACAACAACATCTGCCCTCTTTCTGTATCCTGTTGAACACCTGCAGTCTTCAACCTCCAGGAGCATGTTGCGACTAGCACCGTTGCTCCTACAGCACCAAACTATTTATTTATTTTATGCAAAAAGAATTGTATTTACATTTCAAAATTATTCAAAATTCTTTGATTGTATACTCATTGCACCCAAGAGCTATCGGAGTTAACACACGTTAAGCCGTTACTGTTGGTTGCTATTACAAGAAGTCTAAGAAGTCTTCAAGTCGTGTCGGGGGCGAAATAGTAAAGACGGCTTGAAAACTTTTGTCAAGCCACCAGTAGCCCTAAAACCTCCACCTATCGGACTTGGGCACCGTAAAATGAGTATGGATTATCCTTAACGATTTGGAATAAGACTTTTGTAAGTTTTTTAGAACTCGTGGAGTGTTAGGTTATTTTCGTTACGGAATTTCATGATTCGGTCGCCGCGCTCAAAGCCCGCGATAAAAGCTATGCAATAGTTTAAAAACCCCGCTTTCTCTTGTATTTTAACACTGTTTTCTCGGGACGTTCGGCGTTACACAGTAAAGGCGAGATCGATGGCACCACCGTTCCTTTGACACGGCTGATAGCCGACTGAATCCCGCTCTAGGCTCCAGTGTTAAACTGCTTAGTGCGGACAAATTGAGTCCCTTTTGTGTGTGTGAGCTTTATATTTGTTTTCGAAGGGTTACGGTAAAATTACGGGAACATAGTTTTTATTAGCATGGATACAACGACGATACAAGATTTACTTGTCTTAAGATTTTCGTATAGTCCATTTTAAATAACAAGGCCAAAATCCACTTGAGATGATCATTGGTTTTTTTAAAAATAAATAATTGAGTTCGTTTGACTACATCTCACCTGATGGTAAGTAACGATGTAGTCGAAGATGGTTTACGCAAACTCAAATAATACCTATTCACTCTCGCCTTGAAGATTCCCAAATTGTAGGACTCGTGAAACTGAGTGAGTATCGCTGTCCGCATAATAAATGAGGAAGTGTAACCCTTCGTGCGTATAGGCTGAATATCAATAACAAAGGGGTGGAACCTCTTCCTGCGCCTCGTTGACCGAAGGTAGAATCGAAATGGGGGAATGAGGTCCTGCAGTTCTTGTGCAAACTCAGATAAAGGTAAAAGACATAGAGACAATAACAAATGCCTATAATTATTAGGAAGCCTTTCATGATACGGTCACAGATTACTAATTAGTTACTACGTAATACGGTGTTTTAACCAACTTTAAAAAAGGAGGAGACTTTTAATCGACTGTATGTTTTTAGTAAGTAGTATACAATAATGATTGTGATTTCTCTGCCGAATGTTACTAGATTTTTATGATTCTTTTTTATTGGAGTTTACCTCGGTGGGGACGTATATGAGCTGTAATGATGACTGCTTAAGCAACCGTGTATAGATGGGGAGTGAAACTAAGTGTTAACTTTTTTTACTCACGTTTTTTAATTCACGTTGTTTTTTTTTTTTGGTTTCTTCTCTCCGGCTTTCGAAAGCACGGAGAAGGCAAAGGTGACTAAGACCATACAGCCAGGTCTGACGTAAGCTTCCTTTAGTTTTTTGATTTGTAATGCTAGTGCCGGTGCATTACAAATCTTCTCTGAAGTTCTTGACAGCATTTGCAGCAGCTACATTCTGAGGTGGAACACCCAGTTGCTGTAGGGCGTCTATAAAACTGCACCCAGAGCAAGTTGGGTTCTCACGTCCTCTTTCGTTTTATTTTCTTGTTCTCCACATTGTTCACGTGCACTAGACGATTTTCTCCAAAATGCACCACTTCTTGAACAAAATCCTAGCAGAAAACAATGAAAAAACAACAAAATAAAACTACGAATGCGTCTGCCACAAATCCCGCCAAAAAACTCCTTAATTCACGTTGTTTATTCACGTTTTATGTCACTCACCTTTTATATCAGGCAGGCTCAGACTACATGGCCATACAGCCTAAACCGCGAGCGAGATAAGTTACTGAGAGACAAAGTCTTCACAAAAATAATTTATTAAGACAACTGAACAGAGTGACATTTCTGAGAGAATATTTGGTTAATTACAATTAAAGCTAGCTTATGTATGTACGAGTATATACTAAATAAATGATTAGACAGAAGGTTTACGAGTGGCTGTCTTGGAAGTTTATTTTCCCTTATTCGGAAGGAGGGGGAGAGATGCATCATGCATAACAATACAGCCCGGCTGTACTGGTTATGTGATACTCACAGCTAAAAGCTGAACCTACCCACTAAAACTCCCCCTATGGATTTAGGTCAAATTAAGACTTGTAAATTCCTTCATCGGAGCGATTCACACCCTTAGGGAAAGTTGGGGTGCGTAAGAAAGGAAGGGGTTGCACCAAACGCGCCGTGGAGCAAGCCAGCGCGCCCGTTGCAGGGGCCCCTCCCAGGGATTGTGCCATACGGGGATGGCACAAGATCTGAGTGGTGTGTGGTGACGGAAGTGACCGTAAAAGACTGCCTTGAAAAGGTAGTCCCGAAACTAGTAAGTGCCGCAGACTGACGGTGGCTCCCAAATGATGGATGTGTGCTTCGAGGTCGAGTTACGTCCGCTTCCTCAAGGTGGTCACGGGGGCGGCACGATTCCACGGCCGGCGAACTTCCTGCTGATCCATTGCCGGGGGAAACGACCGAAGCACACGACACGATGGAGTCGATCGTCCGAAATAGGCCAACCGCGACGTGTATGGCCACATTGGCTCCCCGACGATGAAGACATGCACGTTGACCGAATCACGCCCGCTTCGCAGGCTCCACGGGGACGATCCTGCGTGCTCCTCTATCGCCGCGTTACACCTTCGAAGCACACGACGACCCAAAAGGCACGTTTACCACGGACGGCGGACAGCGGCAACTCCATCTCTTTTATTTTGTGTTGGAAGTGCATACAAAGCTAATATTTGGGGGTTTGTGGCACTTAACTAGCGCGCCTTGCGACGCCAGAGGTAGAATAAAAAAAACCGGACAAGTGGTAGTCGGACTCGCCAACCGAGGGTTCCATACAAATTTGTAGGTACATATTATAAATCGTGAAAGTGCCAACTGTTAGGTACTACATACACCAAAATTATTAGGTACCTACCTATACATATAAAAAATGGGTGAATTTTTTTTTTCATTCCTCGTCATAAATCGAAAACCTTACATCATAAAAATAATTGAAAATATGTCTAAGTTTGTGCCAATGAAGCCCTTTCATACGATACGCCACACGACACGGTTAAAATTTAAATAATGACTTTATTTTTTACTAGCTGTCCCGGCGAACTTCGTACCGCCTTATACTACACTACAATGCAATACACTACACTGCACTGCACTACACTGCACTAAACTACACTATTCTACACTACATTACACTTCACTTCAATACACTACACACTATACACTACACCCTTCACCCTTCTCCCTACACCCTACCCCCTTCACACTACACACTTCACACTACACTACACTACTTTTTGTTGATAACGCAGGAACTTTTAGGTATTTTTTTCACACCTTGGGTTACAGTTTTAGAAACGATCCCTATTTAAAAATATAATATAGCCTATAGCAACCGCACGCCACACACACACACTGCCACACTGTGCACTATCATCAATAGTTTCCGTAGCGTATGCGATGAAAGAAATTTTTAAACAATTTTTTTACACCTTGGTTCACTTTACTGAAGTTTTATAAAGGATCCCTTATTTTTCTAGTAATAAATATAGTCTATGTTACTCAGCGATAATGTAGCATTCTAATGGTGAAAGAATTTTTAAAATCGGTTTAGTAGTTTTCGAGTTTATTCATTATAAACATACACACAAAAATACAAATCTTTCCTTTTTATAATATTATTAGTGTAGATTATTTAACTACAAATGTATAGTTTTTAGATTTTTCCCTATACTTGTATTATAAGGTGGTATTACTTGCCCTATTTCATAGTTCCAGGTCAAAGAAAAATACCTTACAAGTTTTGATACCCTTGAGATTGTCGAAATGTACTTTTTTCGCGGCATAAACTGCGGTATCTTTTTTTACGTTAACTTAGGAGTTTGAATTTTTCACAGCTTCAAAGGACTGTAGTGCGGAGTATATGGTTTTAATTTCAACTCGATACCTCCACGCGTTCCTGCGATAAAGAATCTTGACAGACAGACGGACAGACAGAATTAAAGTGATCCTATAATGGTATACGGAATCCAAAAAAAGAGATTCAGAATGAGTGAACTCCTGCCGTGCGTCGGATCTGACACGCACACTTTTTTATAGGGTGGTCCTATATGAATTTTATCAAAATCGGTTTAGTATTACTTTACTTTTCGTCTAGACTGGCGACGGACCGTGCACAAGAACAAGCGTACTCCCAAATAGAAGCCTGATGTAGGCTGATTAATAGATGTCCATGGCATGACAATGAAGGTAGTACAACTCAAGTAAAATAACCATAATAGTAGGCAAAAACTAAATACTTAATATACCTTCTTACTTGTTTTCTTATCAGCTCTTATAAGTACGTCCCCACCGAGGGGCTCGAGCCTACCCTAAATAAGGGCGATCGGGCCTTAGTCGACCACGCGGGCCCAGTGCGGGTTGCTCGACTTCACACACAACCTTCGAGTTTTTCGCAGGCATGTGCAGGTTTCCTCACGCTGTTTTCCTTCACCGTAAGAGCGTCGGATAAACGTACATGAAATCGAAATTCGAAAACACATTGGTACGTTGCAGGATTCGAACCACGACCTCCCGGATAGGAGGTAGCGGCCGTAACCGT
This sequence comes from Coleophora flavipennella, assembly GCA_947284805.1. Classification (NCBI taxonomy): domain Eukaryota; kingdom Metazoa; phylum Arthropoda; class Insecta; order Lepidoptera; family Coleophoridae; genus Coleophora; species Coleophora flavipennella. The sequence continues at coordinate 1,963,527 of OX369275.1, forward strand.
TACACCACCGACTTCTTAGAACGTACTTCTTACTTGTCCATCCAGGTTGTAATAAAATTGATGCAGGAGCCGTTAACTGGGGCTTCCGACCAGCAAACAAAACAACTCCCCAAGGAACCAATAGTCAATACACAAAAAAATTGGGTTCTTCGTACAAAATTGTTAAATCAACTAATCGAGTTCAATTTTTTTGTGCGAATTTATTGTAGGTCTCTTGGGGAACTCATTTACAATGATTAGTAGAAGCTTCCGTTAACCAGGTCCTAAACCACTTTCTTTCCTATACTAACTGATAATTTTAGAGAGTTATATTATTACAGATAATTTCGTTTAAACTAATAATTTTGAAATGTTGTTTCACATATCTCGGAGGTGGGCGTTAATAACAGCGATACAATCTTATTTGAGTAGTGCAGTTATAATCGCACAAGCTTATGTTGTTAAAACCGTTGTAACGTTTCAAATAAATTTTTATTATTATTATTTAAAAACATTACAATATATCTTTACATCGGTTCCAAACTAGGCACAGCCTGTATCTTGGGCACCATCAATATACTCGTAAGATTAGACATTAGGTACGGAAAAAAAAATGCAAATAATATCATAGATGTTGGGTTATTTATTTTTGTTTCTCACACTCATACACATATACACGCAGGCACACGAATTCACACACACAAACCTTATTAAATCTCTGTATTTTTTATATTTTTATTCTTAATTTCTTGTTTACTTTTTATTCTTACTTCGTTAAGCTTGTTTTGTTTCTTGTATACAAGCCTAGTGACCTATACTACAAGATTTACATCTTACTTTAGGCACCAGTCTCCCACCAACATATCTTTGTACATTATATATATTTTTCTTACTGTACCTGATGAATATTTTTGTGGGAAGAAATAAATTGTGATTTATTATTATTTCAAGATACAAACTTAAGCTACTCTGCTCACTTGGCACGAGGCGAAGCACAGTCGGCTGGAGTTCAGTGCGACGGGGAGAGAAAGCGTCGAACTATCCGGGCATTGTCGAGGAGGACTGCTTTCTTATTATTATTATTATTATGTTTTTGAACTAACAATTGTTTTAATGACCCACAAAATAACAATAAAACCTCGAACATTTTTCAAAGTTCGCAGGAGTCACCTTAGTTTGAATAAGTTCAACTGACGTTAGCGAAATTTTGTTACTCCCAGGTCTCAGACGGCTCGTTAAAAGTACACAAAGTGGAATTATTTATTACAAAACTCTCTTTCTAATCAGACTGATAAAGTTGGTCTCTGTCTAGTAATTATTTGTTATTCTAACTCCCCTTAACAGTATAATAGACTTAAAATTAGCGAAATAAACTACAAACAAAATAATTTAGTCATATTAAATTGTCTGTCGTGTTCACAGAAGTTTTCGAAGAAGATAACTTAGTTAGATTAAATTTAGTGATAGGAGTAGAAATTCTTGGTATATGACTTTACTTAGATTTAGATTTATACAGGGTGTCCCCGGGATTAGCGATAACACGCTGCTGGTTCATAAAGCAGGTCAAAGGTTATGGTTCACATGATTTAGTTAAAATATTGTTGGATGCGGGCAGCGCAGAACCGGTCGTTGTGGAAATCCTTAGGGTAGGCCTTTGTTCAGCAGTGGACGTCTTATGGCTGATATGATGACGAATATAGATATGCGAAAAATGAGTTTCAGATGGATGACGGAAGATTTTAAACAGCAGATGATGAAAAACCTCCAAAAGATTGTAAGTGCCGCCAAAGCTGTTTTGATTCCCGATTACCATAGCTAATAGAGTAAATGATTCAATTACCTACTCTCTCTCTCTCTCTATCTTATCGTGTGGCACAATTAACCGTGATATCCAAGGGATAGACGACGGTGGTTGCCTAGTGTTGCACTTAACATCACCCGCGGTCACGTGTAGGGCATTTAGATTTACACCTGCGGACGTGTGCATCAAGACCTTCATACACATCTGGAATCAGATGTGCAGGTAAAACATGTACTAATACACGTTAAGAGTTAACACAATGTAACGTTTAGTTAAACTTAACGAAAAGATGTTGCACGGAAATATGGCAGAAGCTCACCGCTACCACTCTTCAATATTTACTTCTAAATAAGGTGAATAAAACCTATGATCGTGAACTTTGATTGATTAGAGATTGAAATTACTTTAAGTAAACAATTCTCGTATACAGGCTGTTACGAAGTTGGTGTAGGTCCCGTTAACTGGGACTTTTACTCATCATCTTAATGAACAACTTTTGTTGTATGACTTTGCTGAAATCGCAAAAAAATAAATTTTATACAAATCGATCAGGATCGACCAATTTTGTGCATTTAAGTATGAAGGGTACACAATTTTTATTGGGAATTGACTGTGGGTCCATTGGAGAAAGTAGTACAGTATGATGAGTAGAATCCCTACACCAATTTTGTTACACCCTGTGTATATGTATATCTGATTTCTCAGAAACGGTTCTAACGATCGTATTTAGGTATTATTTTACTTTCTTAGTCCATCTAGATAGGTTTCATTCCTGAGAAATACTATTTTCACAAAAAAAAGTCACGTAAGAGCTACTCAACAGTAACTTCGCCTCAAGAACCAAAAGTCGGAACCCATCCGACTGCACCGAGGAGTAAGACAGGGAGACGTCATATCTCCAAAACTGTTCACCGCTGCCCTGGAAGATGTTTTTAAGCTTTTGGACTGGGGTGGACTCGGCATTAATATAAGCGGCGAGTACATCATTCACCTTCGATTCGCTGACAATACCGTGGTCATGGCTGAGACTATGGACGACTTAAGCACAATGCTTGAAGGTCTCAGTAGAGCCTCTCAACAAGTAGCTCTTAGAATGAACATGGAGAAGACAAAAATTATGTCACATGACCGTGTCGCACCTACTTCTGTGAAGGTTGGAGGCTCTACACTCGAAGTTGTAGCGGAATTTGTGTATCTGGGACTAACAGTCCAGTTAGGTAAGTCCAACTTCGAGAAAGAGATAAGTCTTCGAATCCAACTCGGCTGGGCAGCGTTCGGGAAGCTTCGCAATATCTTCACGTCCCAAATACCGCAGTGTCTAAAGACCAAGGTCTTCGATCAGTGTGTGTTGCCAGTGATGACATACGGAACTGAGACATGGTCGCTTACCATGGGCCTCATAAGAAGGCTTAAGGTCACCTAAAGGGCAATGGAGCGACCTAAGCTCGGCGTTTCTCTTCGTGATCGAATCAGAAACGAGGAGATCCGTAAGAGAACCAAATTAACCGACACAGCTTTCAGAATTGCTGAATTTAAGTGGCAGTAGGCGGGACACATAGCTCGTAGAACATATGGCTGTTGGGGTAGTAAAATTCTAGAGTGAAGACCGCGCACCGGAAAACGTAGCATAGGCAGGCTTCCCACTTGGTGGACCAATGACCTGGTGAAGGTCGCTGGAAGTCGCTGGATGCGGGCAGCAGAACTGGACGTAGTGGAAATCCTTGGAGAGGCTTACGTCCAGCAGTGGACGTCCATCGGTTTAAATGACGATTATGATGATGAATCAACAGTAGATGGCGCCCGCTCTCCCAGGTTCTATGACTTTTTCTTGACTTTTACTAGTTGAGAGATGAGTCTTGTAATCATTATGAAACAGGTGCTACTTTATTAGTATCATGCCCGTTTCGTAAAAATCGATCATTATATCAGTTGGTTGTGCACCGTGGAACCCGTGCAGAAGAAGGAAATCTTTTGAACCAAAATTTTGGGATCTCAGTTAGACGCAAGTTACCAACCTGATAATGCGGCGGTCTGCTGCAGCCGACCTAGCTACTTGCGTATTGACCTCGCTCCTGCCGCCGCGCTGGCACAGTTAGCGTGATCGAGAGGGTGACATAGGTCCTGGACAGCCCCTATGCGTTACTTGTATCCCGGGCTACACAATCATTGGCACTGTTTAAACCGTCTTGCAGAGGCGAATCAGGCTAACCTTGCCCTGTGTGTAATTCAAACCGACAATACTTAGCCTGATAGGTAAGCAGAAACAGAGGCGTATTTACCCTACTTCCAGGGGGTACTTGGCCTGGGGCGGCAATTGGTGAGGGACGGCTCGAGGGCGCCCCTTTTTCGGTTGTTCTTTCGCCAGTCGTAGTAGAACAAAATAGAGCAAAATTGGAATTAGGTAGTCGATAATTTCTTATAGATTTTCTTTGATAAAAAATTCAATAGACAAGGAGTTACCAATATATCAAGTAGAAGAAATATATTTTATGCGAGTTTGGTTCACCGAAAAATAATAAAGCTAGCCAAGTGTGAGTCGAACTACTTGTTTTTACACTCTCGACAGAGAGGTCGAGGTCTCCAGAAGTCTGTCAAGCTGTACCTATAGATTTTATGAGTAAATAGGAAACTCCTTAAATACATCTCATAAAAATACCATTGAAACAATCGAATGCACCATCGAGCGAGTAAACCAATAAAACGGGGTCGCGCGGATCTGAACATGCGAATCCAATAATAAATTCTTATTTCGCACGTATAGGGTCGTATTGAAGCATAAGCTTATAGCGATAGATAGCATTTTGAAACCTACGAACAGAGATGTGATAAGTACGAATATACAGGGTGCATGTGAATTGTTGGCCAAAGGAGATTGGACAGAAATGTATGGGCCTTGGTCCAAGAAAAAAAGGAAAAGTAGTCTTCATTTAATAATAGTAATTTAAACTATAATATCCCATAAATTAAAATTTATACTTCAAAATATTAGTCATAACTAGAGTTGAAAGTAACGGTGTGGACCTATCTTTGGGATTTTTTTCTATCGAGTCAAAACTGCTCAATCATGTTTCTAATAGCTTTTGACTGTAAGACACATCATCATAAGCTTGGTTTTTCTATCGTTCAGGGGTAATTGACGTCAAAAATAACGAAAATCTGTAATGCCGCCGAATGTGAAGATGTTCCGATAGGGTAATATTGTTTTTTCCATTGTGAAAATATGAACTTGCATGTATATGTATACATTTTTTATAGAAATTTTTCATACAAAAACCGAAAATATATGAGGAACTTGACCTAAAGCGCCACGTTGCTGAGATATTGTGATAAATAGAAGGGAAATCAGTGTTTTGACAACCTTTCACCAAAGAATACGTATTAGTTCTAACATTCAGTATGGACACTCCCTGCCGCTCTCTAGATTCCGACCTCACCCCCTCGCCGCCCAGATTGATACAGATTGGTTATAGTTTGCTTCTCGAGCGTATCAAACTACGCCATGATTACATTTGTTTTTGGAAATGTCATTTCTCGCCCGTTGTATGAAGTGTCCGGGGTGTTTTCACTCCATATATCTCAGCAACGTGACGCTTCAGGCCAAAATGTCCTAGTATATAATTTTCGGTTTGTATTTACTTTCAATTAAGGTGCTGCAAGATTTTGAAAAAAAAACTGTACATTATATTGTCACTATGCCACGCTCCCCTAAAAAAAATGTTCCAACCTCTTTGGTTGGGGCTTTTTAATTTAACCTCAGAGTAACAAGTATACTAATTTAACTAAGATGTGCATACAAATTATCTGAATATGTACGATTATATTAATGTGGCCTAAATCTACAAGGATTCTCTGGTTACGAAGTACCTACATAGTCTTCGTGGCTGTCACTCGTGTAGTGGACTCAGGTAGAATATTGATTGAGGGCTTAGCATGTATAGTACTAGTACTAGCTGTTTCCCGCAGCTTACCCGCGTGGACAACGTTTCTATAAGTTTTCGAGGGTGCGCAGTGCGCGAGCGTGGAAAAATGTAGCCTATGTGTTAATCCAGGTCCTAATCTGTCTACTTACCAAATTTGAGCTAGATCCGTTTAGTAGTTTTTGCGTGAAAAGGTAACAAACATACATTCTTACAAACTTTATAATATAAGTAGGATTCTATCTTGAAGGTCGTGGGAAGCCGCTGGATGTGGGCAGACAAAGGTAATAGAAGCCTGATGTAGGCTGATTAATAGATGTCCATGGCATGACAATGAAGGTAGTACAACTCAAGTAAAATAACCATAATAGTAGGCAAAAACTAAATACTTAATATACCTTCTTACTTGTTTTCTTATCAGCTCTTATAAGTACGTCCCCACCGAGGGGCTCGAGCCTACCCTAAATAAGGGCGATCGGGCCTTAGTCGACCACGCGGGCCCAGTGCGGGTTGCTCGACTTCACACACAACCTTCGAGTTTTTCGCAGGCATGTGCAGGTTTCCTCACGCTGTTTTCCTTCACCGTAAGAGCGTCGGATAAACGTACATGAAATCGAAATTCGAAAACACATTGGTACGTTGCAGGATTCGAACCACGACCTCCCGGATAGGAGGTAGCGGCCGTAACCGTTACACCACCGACTTCTTAGAACGTACTTCTTACTTGTCCATCCAGGTTGTAATAAAATTGATGCAGGAGCCGTTAACTGGGGCTTCCGACCAGCAAACAAAACAACTCCCCAAGGAACCAATAGTCAATACACAAAAAAATTGGGTTCTTCGTACAAAATTGTTAAATCAACTAATCGAGTTCAATTTTTTTGTGCGAATTTATTGTAGGTCTCTTGGGGAACTCATTTACAATGATTAGTAGAAGCTTCCGTTAACCAGGTCCTAAACCACTTTCTTTCCTATACTAACTGATAATTTTAGAGAGTTATATTATTACAGATAATTTCGTTTAAACTAATAATTTTGAAATGTTGTTTCACATATCTCGGAGGTGGGCGTTAATAACAGCGATACAATCTTATTTGAGTAGTGCAGTTATAATCGCACAAGCTTATGTTGTTAAAACCGTTGTAACGTTTCAAATAAATTTTTATTATTATTATTTAAAAACATTACAATATATCTTTACATCGGTTCCAAACTAGGCACAGCCTGTATCTTGGGCACCATCAATATACTCGTAAGATTAGACATTAGGTACGGAAAAAAAAATGCAAATAATATCATAGATGTTGGGTTATTTATTTTTGTTTCTCACACTCATACACATATACACGCAGGCACACGAATTCACACACACAAACCTTATTAAATCTCTGTATTTTTTATATTTTTATTCTTAATTTCTTGTTTACTTTTTATTCTTACTTCGTTAAGCTTGTTTTGTTTCTTGTATACAAGCCTAGTGACCTATACTACAAGATTTACATCTTACTTTAGGCACCAGTCTCCCACCAACATATCTTTGTACATTATATATATTTTTCTTACTGTACCTGATGAATATTTTTGTGGGAAGAAATAAATTGTGATTTATTATTATTTCAAGATACAAACTTAAGCTACTCTGCTCACTTGGCACGAGGCGAAGCACAGTCGGCTGGAGTTCAGTGCGACGGGGAGAGAAAGCGTCGAACTATCCGGGCATTGTCGAGGAGGACTGCTTTCTTATTATTATTATTATTATGTTTTTGAACTAACAATTGTTTTAATGACCCACAAAATAACAATAAAACCTCGAACATTTTTCAAAGTTCGCAGGAGTCACCTTAGTTTGAATAAGTTCAACTGACGTTAGCGAAATTTTGTTACTCCCAGGTCTCAGACGGCTCGTTAAAAGTACACAAAGTGGAATTATTTATTACAAAACTCTCTTTCTAATCAGACTGATAAAGTTGGTCTCTGTCTAGTAATTATTTGTTATTCTAACTCCCCTTAACAGTATAATAGACTTAAAATTAGCGAAATAAACTACAAACAAAATAATTTAGTCATATTAAATTGTCTGTCGTGTTCACAGAAGTTTTCGAAGAAGATAACTTAGTTAGATTAAATTTAGTGATAGGAGTAGAAATTCTTGGTATATGACTTTACTTAGATTTAGATTTATACAGGGTGTCCCCGGGATTAGCGATAACACGCTGCTGGTTCATAAAGCAGGTCAAAGGTTATGGTTCACATGATTTAGTTAAAATATTGTTGGATGCGGGCAGCGCAGAACCGGTCGTTGTGGAAATCCTTAGGGTAGGCCTTTGTTCAGCAGTGGACGTCTTATGGCTGATATGATGACGAATATAGATATGCGAAAAATGAGTTTCAGATGGATGACGGAAGATTTTAAACAGCAGATGATGAAAAACCTCCAAAAGATTGTAAGTGCCGCCAAAGCTGTTTTGATTCCCGATTACCATAGCTAATAGAGTAAATGATTCAATTACCTACTCTCTCTCTCTCTCTATCTTATCGTGTGGCACAATTAACCGTGATATCCAAGGGATAGACGACGGTGGTTGCCTAGTGTTGCACTTAACATCACCCGCGGTCACGTGTAGGGCATTTAGATTTACACCTGCGGACGTGTGCATCAAGACCTTCATACACATCTGGAATCAGATGTGCAGGTAAAACATGTACTAATACACGTTAAGAGTTAACACAATGTAACGTTTAGTTAAACTTAACGAAAAGATGTTGCACGGAAATATGGCAGAAGCTCACCGCTACCACTCTTCAATATTTACTTCTAAATAAGGTGAATAAAACCTATGATCGTGAACTTTGATTGATTAGAGATTGAAATTACTTTAAGTAAACAATTCTCGTATACAGGCTGTTACGAAGTTGGTGTAGGTCCCGTTAACTGGGACTTTTACTCATCATCTTAATGAACAACTTTTGTTGTATGACTTTGCTGAAATCGCAAAAAAATAAATTTTATACAAATCGATCAGGATCGACCAATTTTGTGCATTTAAGTATGAAGGGTACACAATTTTTATTGGGAATTGACTGTGGGTCCATTGGAGAAAGTAGTACAGTATGATGAGTAGAATCCCTACACCAATTTTGTTACACCCTGTGTATATGTATATCTGATTTCTCAGAAACGGTTCTAACGATCGTATTTAGGTATTATTTTACTTTCTTAGTCCATCTAGATAGGTTTCATTCCTGAGAAATACTATTTTCACAAAAAAAAGTCACGTAAGAGCTACTCAACAGTAACTTCGCCTCAAGAACCAAAAGTCGGAACCCATCCGACTGCACCGAGGAGTAAGACAGGGAGACGTCATATCTCCAAAACTGTTCACCGCTGCCCTGGAAGATGTTTTTAAGCTTTTGGACTGGGGTGGACTCGGCATTAATATAAGCGGCGAGTACATCATTCACCTTCGATTCGCTGACAATACCGTGGTCATGGCTGAGACTATGGACGACTTAAGCACAATGCTTGAAGGTCTCAGTAGAGCCTCTCAACAAGTAGCTCTTAGAATGAACATGGAGAAGACAAAAATTATGTCACATGACCGTGTCGCACCTACTTCTGTGAAGGTTGGAGGCTCTACACTCGAAGTTGTAGCGGAATTTGTGTATCTGGGACTAACAGTCCAGTTAGGTAAGTCCAACTTCGAGAAAGAGATAAGTCTTCGAATCCAACTCGGCTGGGCAGCGTTCGGGAAGCTTCGCAATATCTTCACGTCCCAAATACCGCAGTGTCTAAAGACCAAGGTCTTCGATCAGTGTGTGTTGCCAGTGATGACATACGGAACTGAGACATGGTCGCTTACCATGGGCCTCATAAGAAGGCTTAAGGTCACCTAAAGGGCAATGGAGCGACCTAAGCTCGGCGTTTCTCTTCGTGATCGAATCAGAAACGAGGAGATCCGTAAGAGAACCAAATTAACCGACACAGCTTTCAGAATTGCTGAATTTAAGTGGCAGTAGGCGGGACACATAGCTCGTAGAACATATGGCTGTTGGGGTAGTAAAATTCTAGAGTGAAGACCGCGCACCGGAAAACGTAGCATAGGCAGGCTTCCCACTTGGTGGACCAATGACCTGGTGAAGGTCGCTGGAAGTCGCTGGATGCGGGCAGCAGAACTGGACGTAGTGGAAATCCTTGGAGAGGCTTACGTCCAGCAGTGGACGTCCATCGGTTTAAATGACGATTATGATGATGAATCAACAGTAGATGGCGCCCGCTCTCCCAGGTTCTATGACTTTTTCTTGACTTTTACTAGTTGAGAGATGAGTCTTGTAATCATTATGAAACAGGTGCTACTTTATTAGTATCATGCCCGTTTCGTAAAAATCGATCATTATATCAGTTGGTTGTGCACCGTGGAACCCGTGCAGAAGAAGGAAATCTTTTGAACCAAAATTTTGGGATCTCAGTTAGACGCAAGTTACCAACCTGATAATGCGGCGGTCTGCTGCAGCCGACCTAGCTACTTGCGTATTGACCTCGCTCCTGCCGCCGCGCTGGCACAGTTAGCGTGATCGAGAGGGTGACATAGGTCCTGGACAGCCCCTATGCGTTACTTGTATCCCGGGCTACACAATCATTGGCACTGTTTAAACCGTCTTGCAGAGGCGAATCAGGCTAACCTTGCCCTGTGTGTAATTCAAACCGACAATACTTAGCCTGATAGGTAAGCAGAAACAGAGGCGTATTTACCCTACTTCCAGGGGGTACTTGGCCTGGGGCGGCAATTGGTGAGGGACGGCTCGAGGGCGCCCCTTTTTCGGTTGTTCTTTCGCCAGTCGTAGTAGAACAAAATAGAGCAAAATTGGAATTAGGTAGTCGATAATTTCTTATAGATTTTCTTTGATAAAAAATTCAATAGACAAGGAGTTACCAATATATCAAGTAGAAGAAATATATTTTATGCGAGTTTGGTTCACCGAAAAATAATAAAGCTAGCCAAGTGTGAGTCGAACTACTTGTTTTTACACTCTCGACAGAGAGGTCGAGGTCTCCAGAAGTCTGTCAAGCTGTACCTATAGATTTTATGAGTAAATAGGAAACTCCTTAAATACATCTCATAAAAATACCATTGAAACAATCGAATGCACCATCGAGCGAGTAAACCAATAAAACGGGGTCGCGCGGATCTGAACATGCGAATCCAATAATAAATTCTTATTTCGCACGTATAGGGTCGTATTGAAGCATAAGCTTATAGCGATAGATAGCATTTTGAAACCTACGAACAGAGATGTGATAAGTACGAATATACAGGGTGCATGTGAATTGTTGGCCAAAGGAGATTGGACAGAAATGTATGGGCCTTGGTCCAAGAAAAAAAGGAAAAGTAGTCTTCATTTAATAATAGTAATTTAAACTATAATATCCCATAAATTAAAATTTATACTTCAAAATATTAGTCATAACTAGAGTTGAAAGTAACGGTGTGGACCTATCTTTGGGATTTTTTTCTATCGAGTCAAAACTGCTCAATCATGTTTCTAATAGCTTTTGACTGTAAGACACATCATCATAAGCTTGGTTTTTCTATCGTTCAGGGGTAATTGACGTCAAAAATAACGAAAATCTGTAATGCCGCCGAATGTGAAGATGTTCCGATAGGGTAATATTGTTTTTTCCATTGTGAAAATATGAACTTGCATGTATATGTATACATTTTTTATAGAAATTTTTCATACAAAAACCGAAAATATATGAGGAACTTGACCTAAAGCGCCACGTTGCTGAGATATTGTGATAAATAGAAGGGAAATCAGTGTTTTGACAACCTTTCACCAAAGAATACGTATTAGTTCTAACATTCAGTATGGACACTCCCTGCCGCTCTCTAGATTCCGACCTCACCCCCTCGCCGCCCAGATTGATACAGATTGGTTATAGTTTGCTTCTCGAGCGTATCAAACTACGCCATGATTACATTTGTTTTTGGAAATGTCATTTCTCGCCCGTTGTATGAAGTGTCCGGGGTGTTTTCACTCCATATATCTCAGCAACGTGACGCTTCAGGCCAAAATGTCCTAGTATATAATTTTCGGTTTGTATTTACTTTCAATTAAGGTGCTGCAAGATTTTGAAAAAAAAACTGTACATTATATTGTCACTATGCCACGCTCCCCTAAAAAAAATGTTCCAACCTCTTTGGTTGGGGCTTTTTAATTTAACCTCAGAGTAACAAGTATACTAATTTAACTAAGATGTGCATACAAATTATCTGAATATGTACGATTATATTAATGTGGCCTAAATCTACAAGGATTCTCTGGTTACGAAGTACCTACATAGTCTTCGTGGCTGTCACTCGTGTAGTGGACTCAGGTAGAATATTGATTGAGGGCTTAGCATGTATAGTACTAGTACTAGCTGTTTCCCGCAGCTTACCCGCGTGGACAACGTTTCTATAAGTTTTCGAGGGTGCGCAGTGCGCGAGCGTGGAAAAATGTAGCCTATGTGTTAATCCAGGTCCTAATCTGTCTACTTACCAAATTTGAGCTAGATCCGTTTAGTAGTTTTTGCGTGAAAAGGTAACAAACATACATTCTTACAAACTTTATAATATAAGTAGGATTCTATCTTGAAGGTCGTGGGAAGCCGCTGGATGTGGGCAGACAAAGGACCAATCATTGTGGAAACTTTTGGAGAGGCTTTTGTCCAGCAGTGGACGTCTTTCGGCTGATATGATGATGATGATTATACTAAAGGGTGCTGATAACTATTGAGCAAATGTTGAATTACTTTAACGCAAGAAACTAAACAACATTTCTTAAAATCAATTGACAACGCTAAAATGGTTAACAAGAACCGACCTCAATCACTAACTTGTGTCGTTGAACCGAGGACGTTTGTTCTAGTGATTGGCACATAGACACACATAACTGTGCATATTTTGAAAACTACTAAACCGACTTTAATGAAACCTCAACTGATCCCTAAGCTCAAATATACTTAATCCAATGAAAAAAGAATTATCGCAATTCGATTTGTAATTTATAAGAAATACGTTGACAAACAGCCATCTTTTTATGTCGGTTCAAATAAGGTGTAAGGATTTTATTATCTACTAGTCGATACCCGTGGCTTCGCCCGTGCAGATTCCGTTTTTTGCACTTCCCTTGGGAATTTACCAAAATCCTTTCTTAGCCGATACCTGTGTCATAATTGATATCTGTATGCCAAATTTCAGCACGATCCGTCAAGTGGTTTCGGCTGTGCGTTGATATACCAATCAGTCACCTTTTCCTTTTAAATATTTGGAGTCTTCCATACAATTTTGGCTAATCAGCTGATTGATATGAGAAGTCAGTTTTTAACCGACTTCAAAAAAGGAGTTCTTTGTTCGACTGTATATATTTTCCATGAATATCCAAGGGTTTCTCTGTCAATTGTAAACCTATTTTAAAAAGAATTTTGCATTTCAAAGAATACACTCCTGAATTGGTCCCATATTTTTTTTTATATCTAAATCGGTGTACTACTTTTTTAGAAAATTAACAGAAACCAAAAAAATTGTACTGAGATAAATAAATAAATAAATATTCTGGGACAAATCACACATGGTCATCTGGCCCCAAAGTAGGATTCTCTGTGTTATGGGTTACCAGAGACTGATATACATACTTATATACGTTTAAATACATACGTATATAGATATATTTAACACCCAGACACAGAGCAAACAAATCTGCTCATCACACAAATGCTTGCCCTGGGTGGGGATCGAACCCACAACCCTCGGATCAGTAGTCAAGGGCACTAACCACTGAGCCACTGAGTCAGCCAAGAGACAGATGAGCCAAGAGTGAGATGTTGCGATGGAAGTCGGTTTTTTAACGTGTTTAGCGTTTCCAATTATTTGCTAATTGGTTATGTACAACACGGCTGAACGCACCGTGGCACCGCACAGGCAATCTCAGCAGCCCTGAGCCACTTGAAAACCAGCGCTGTGTCGCAATATACGCCGAGTTAATACATTAATTACATGACATTACACAATATTTATTTTTTACTAGAATTCGCCAGTGGTTTCGCTCGCCTGAACATTCATTCATATCAGCTCATATACGTCCCCACCGAGGGGCTCGAGCCTACCCTGAATTAGGGCGATTAGGCCTTAGTCGACCACGCGGGCCCAGTGCGGGTTGGTCGACTTCACACACAACCTTCGAGTTTCTTCGCAGGCGTGTGCAGGTTTCCTCACGATGTTTTTCCTTCACCGTTAAAGCAATCGGTAAGTATATATATATTATGTATGTAAAAACTCATTGGTACATTGGCCGTCCAGATTTGAACCCGATACCTCTGGTTAGATGGACCGAGTCGTTACCGGTTGAACCACCGACGCTTTTTTCAAAATGAAATATTAATCTTCATATAATAGAGGACGCACAACAGTTTTCAGTTGTAAGATTTTATTTATGTTTTGTGCTACTAATGGTATATTTGCTAGTTTTTGCAGATTTGAATTTACGGGTAGGTCGAAAGTGGCCTGAAACGGTTCGTGTAATATAACCCACGGCCGGTGTCGCCTGAACATTCTATGACTTGACTTATTTTATGATTATTAAAGTGAAACTTCTATATAGACGGGGGGTATTAGGATTTTTTGTGAGTGGGGGGGGGGTAGACAGAGAAAGGCTGGCGGCGGAGAGAGGGCAACGGCTGTATTCGTAGATAGAGAAAAGTTGAGATGGAGATCCACTTGTCCGTTGAAGTTTCACTTCTACTATGTGTCCCAGCACACATTTAGATATTTTTTTTTAAATATTTTTACCTGCGACATTAAGGAGACGGTTTATGCGTTTAGGGTGAGAGGTTGTTTGTTCATTTATTTGTGCGTGCAAACGAATGTTGCAGTTTAACTCAAAAACTACTATTTCGATTTTGATGCGGTTTTCAGTGATGGGTTTGGATTTTATGTATGTGTGTTTGATGACAAGGTGTCAAATAATGTTAAAAAATTAGCAAAGAAAAATTCGCAAAAACCGGTTTATTGGAAGCCGTGGCTACGCGAAGCACCTCAAAGGTTATAATTATTATTCTTTGGAGAAAGTTGTTCAGTTTCATGAGCAGAAAATCCAGTTAATAATGCCTCAGAGTTTTGTTAAGTAGGCCGTCTACTATTTTAATTATTTTATTAAAAGATTTTATTTAACTTGCAATGTTTTTATGTATGTATGTTTTAATTCGTTCAAATCTTGCAATCGATTTAAGAACGATTTCCAGGGGTCCGATTGAGCTGAAATTTTGAATGAATCCGTATTATTTTAAAATTCTTCTTCCAGTCCGAAAGAAGATTCTGTATCTTTGGTTGTTATATTTTTTTATTTCCTAGAACTGTCTTGTTTTTCATATAAAATAAAAAAATACACACAAAAAAAACAAATCAATTTTGCACTCAGTAAACTGGCATAATATAAAGTACCACTTTTCAAGAAACTGTATTGAAATAGTTATTTATGATACAAGGGTAGTAAAAAGGTCATTAACAAACGAGTAACATATGTTAGCCCGAGCCGCAGGCGAGGTTTTAGCATCGTCACGAGTTTGTTGTTTCCTTTTACACCCATGTATCATACGAAGTTTTTCAGTACATTTGTGAGAAAATAGATAAAATAAAATAAAAAAAACGAACGTGACAGAAAATCGAAATACATGGGTAGGTACATACCTATCAAGCATTCAACAACCAAAGTTCATGTTCCTCAGTAGCGTAAGTATGTCACAGTAGCCACAAGTATGTGGCTTATTTTAAATGTCCGGGGAGTAATCTCACTTTGTTTTTTCTTATACTTACACACGTATATTTTTTATTACATATATATTTACTATTCATAATTTCATTAGTTTTCATAACTAAAACATCTCACTTCAGTTTTACGAAATGGTGCCATATTTTAGCTAGCACACGTACGCATGCGTAAGTTTTTTTTATTATTATCTTAAATAGACTACAATAAGGCTTGGGATACTAAACCTCTGTGGAAAAGATGACCAATTCCTTGGTGTAACGGGTTCCACTTCATTCATATTTTTTCTTTTTTCTCCACAAAGATATAACCCAGAGAGAATCTAAACAGCTAGCGTTATGTACTAACCTCACGGAAAAACTACCTATCTCTTTTAAAATTCTCCTTTTAAAAGTCTTAAAGAAGGTTCTGTGTCTTTGGTTATTGCATTTTTTATTTGCTGGAAATTTCTTGTTCCTCCGAGCTAGAAATTAAAAAAAAAGTGGTAAAGTAAAAGCACGTGTGCGGTAAAATCAATTTTGCGCACACTTGACTGGCATTTAAAGGACCATTTTTCAAGAAACTGTATTGAAAATAAATAAAATGCTTCTAAGAACATGCTCGATGACCCAAATGAAGTTTGATAAAGATAAAATTTTATTAATGATAAAATGTTTTGTTTACATGTTTGACCATTTCCCAAACCACCATACTTTGCTGTGCTCACATTTTTAAATTGGACTCCGTGTATTTATATTAATTTGAGTATTTGTTTTTTTTTGACATAAAAACTCTTTTCAACCGACTTCCAAAAAGGAGGAGGTACTCAATTCGTCTGTATGTATTTTTCATGTGTGTTACCTCAGAACTTTTTACTGGGTCAATCAATTTTTATGATTCCTTTTTTATTTGAAAACTAGTGCTTCCCGTGTGGTCCCATACAAATTTTATTAAAATCGGTGCAGTGCCTTATTAGAAAATTAACATAAACCAAAAATAGTAAAGCAAAAGAAGTACTAAGTTTTAAGTAGGTTTTTAAACGTGTTGAGCGTTTTCAATTATATAAAAAAAGCTAATGCCTAAAAGCTTTAAGGTTTATCGAAAATTATTTCTTCTCTGAATGGGAAACAAAGTCACACCCTGGACCTGATAACGACCTGACCGAGTAGAACTCCCCACTGTACCACGGAGACAGTACGTGACTTGTACCAGCGCACGACCATTACGAAAGGGTTTTGCTGAAGGGAAATAAAGTACAGCACCTTTGGACCCAGCGCTATTGGATCAGCAGATATTGAAATAACGCACTCCGGCCCTCGGAGCCGTTGGCCTAGCGACTTTCTATTATTCACCCGCACAGTCAGCAGTCAGCACCACGCCCGCCAGTAAACCATTTTCGGGGTTATTTGCGTTGTTACCCGACTTCCTGAGAAAGAGGGTTATGTTTTTCGAGTGTATTTATGTACGTATGTATGTGTGTATGTATGTATGTTTGTATGTATGTATGTGTGTATGTATGTATGTTTGTATGTATGTATGTATATATGTGTGTATGTATGTATTAATGTGTGTATGTGTGTGTTTATGTATGTATGCATTCAGTAAAATCCTTCAAACTATTCAGGCTGTAGCAGAGAACACAGAAATCTACATACACTCATTACATACATACATGTTAACCATTTTCGGGGTTATTTGCGTTGTTACCCGACTTCCTGAGAAAGAGGGTTATGTTTTTCGAGTGTATTTATGTACGTATGTATGTGTGTATGTATGTATGTTTGTATGTATGTATGTGTGTATGTATGTATGTTTGTATGTATGTATGTATATATGTGTGTATGTATGTATTTATGTGTGTATGTGTGTGTTTATGTATGCATGCATTCAGTTAAAATCCTTCAAAATATTCAGGCTGTAGCAGAGAACACAGAAATCTACATACACACATTACATACATACATGTTATGTGTGTATGTAGATTTTTGTGTTCTATGCTACAGCCTGAATAGCTTGAAGAATTTTAACATATGAGGCATCGTTAGATTCGAATTTATCCCGTAAGTCATATAGGATACTTTTTACCCGAATGTCCAAAAAGAAGGGTTAAGTTTTTACGCTGTTGGGTTTTTAATCCTTACTTATATATTATAAATGTGAAAATGTGTTTGTTTGTTACCTTTTCACACTTCAAGACCTTGACCAATCTTCATGAAATTTGGCATGCAGGTAGCTTGTGTCACAGTAAAGGACATAGACAAATTTTTGTCCCGTTAAAATAGCATAGTCCGGTGCAGTTCCTGAGGGAATTGAAAAAATAGTCTTTTTTTGGTTAACTTCTTTAACATCGCAACGGAACAATGGGTTGTTGTGATTTTTTGCACAGAGATGGTTGAAGAAGTGGGAAAAAACATAGACTGCTTATCAGAATAGCCCGATCTGGGATAGGGATCTGGAGAAAACTAATGTCCACGCTCGCGAGTGGCTTGCGGGTCGCTCACCACTCACCCTCAAAGACATTCATAAAAACGATGTCCACACGGGCAAAGCCGCGGGCAAAAACCAATTTTTAATAAACTCCTAAAGTTACTTATCGAAGTGGTAAAAAGTCACAATTACTGATGAAACTGCGTTTATGTCACAATTACTGATTAAACTCCGTATTAGTCACGATTACTGATTAAACTCCGTATTAGTCACGATTACTGATTAAACTCCGTATTAGTCACAATTACTGATTAAACTCCGTAGTCCGTATTAGTCACAATTACTGATTAAACTCCGTATTAGTCACAGTTACTGATTAAACTCCGTATTAGTCACAATTACTGATTAAACTCCGTATTAGTCACGATTACTGATTAAACTCCGTATTAGTCACGATTACTGATTAAACTCCGTATTAGTCACAATTACTGATTAAACTCCGTAGTCCGTATTAGTCACAATTACTGATTAAACTCCGTATTAGTCACAATTACTGATTAAACTCCGTATTAGTCACAATTACTGATTAAACTCCGTATTAGTCACGATTACTGATTAAACTCCGTATTAGTCACAATTACTGATTAAACTCCGTATAAGGTGTTGTTCAGTTGTCAAATACGAGTATACTGATGGATTTGAATATGGCAGAACTTGCCTCTCTTTCACATTAATGTTTTGTTGAATGAGATATTCACTGCTAAACATATTCAAATCCATCAGTACATTTGGCAACTGAACAACAACTTGTACGGAGTTTAATCAGTAATAAGTTCGATAAAAAATGTGCAGAGATCTTTATCGCACCTAGTTCTGCAATGGTTTCTTAAACCGTAGCTACGGGACTTCAAAATGAAATATTTATCTTCAAATAATAGAGGACGCACAACGGTTTTCAGTTGTTTATAAGATTTTTTAAAATGTTTTGTACTACTAATGGTATATTTGCTAGTTTTTGCAGATTTAAATTTACGGGTAGGTCTAAAGTGGCCTGAAATGGTTCGTGTAATATAACCCTCGGCCGGTGTCGCCCTTTTGTTTACCGAACTTGGCTGACACACTACTGTTGGATTTTATAAATTAAAAAGTATCTATCATTACTTCGTCGTATTCCACACACAGCTCGTATTGTTAAAGTATAGCATATTAATTCATTTAAACGTTTTAAAATTAAGCAGTTAATTAATAATACACGCCACTATATTCATCGTGATTTAATGCGTAATATTTGCGTTTAGTAGTAACTAGCTGTACCCGCCACTTGGTCCGCGTGGAGGTTTTGAGTTTTACGATAGGAAATCTTGAATTTTCTGGGATAAAAAGTATCCTGTATGTTAACCCTGGTTAAATGGAACCATTATACAAAATTTCATCAAAATCGGCCTGGTAGTTGAAGGGTGCTGGTCTAATAATAAAATACCCTTCAGTAAATTTATGAAATGGACTGTATTTTTATATTTTTAAGTTAGGATACATTGGTACCATGCTTGTGGCAATAGCGCACACGCAGCTATAATGCTAATGAAATAGGATGTGACGTCAGACTACGTCCTTACAATAATATTGCCATTGCAAATATTTATGTTCTAATCTAGAGGATTCTAACATAGTTGGGGCCTAAGCCAAAAAATAAGCAAATTAGTTTGCTTAGAAAAGGAAAGGGTTAAGATATTTAAACAATATTTCAAGAGTATCCCTTAGATACACAATATAAAAGGTAAATGTTTACGTAAGTTAAGTAACAATCTAGTAATCTTATTACATAAAGAAATTAAAAAACTTATTTTTCTATTTTATTTCTAAGATACCTCCTTAATTATCTATAGGAAGCATACAAACTTTAGCAATGCTAGTTTTCATAACTAAACCATTTTTTGTTTTAATATCAATGGCTCGCACCTTTCCATCACTCCCTGGGTGAACAGCTATAACTCTGGCTATAGGCCAGTTTAGGGGGCTTACATTATGATTTTTTACAATAACCATTGTACCAACCTGTAGATTAGGACGGGAGGCTTGCCACTTCGGGCGACTTTGAAGATTTACAAGGTATTGCTTGTGCCATTGCTTCCAAAATGCCTGCTGTATTTGAGTACACTGATCCCAAAATCTCAATTTATTGGTAGGTACATTAGTGATATCTGGTTCTGGGAACGAAGAGAGGGAGGCACCCGTGAGGAAATGTCCAGGTGTGAGATAAGACATGTCATCAATATCTGACATAATCTTAGGTACCAATGGTCTTGAATTTAAGATTCCTTCCGTCTGTACCATGGCTGTATAAAGAAGTTCATATGTCAAACATTTCTCCCCTACTGCTCTTTTTAAATGATATTTAACACTTTTAATGCCTGCTTCCCATATTCCTGCCCAATGGGGAGAGTAGCTAGGTATAAACTGAAAATTAATTCCTAGAGGGGCAGCAAAATCTTGCACCCTACTTTGATGCTCATTATTTTTATTATTTAAATCATACAACTCTCTTAATTGGTTGTTTGCTCCACGGAAAGTCGCAGCATTATCGCAATGTATGGTCGATGGTATATTACGCCTAGCAATAAATCGTTTTAGGCATGCCAAAAATGTTTCGGTGGTCATATCAGAGGCCAATTCGACATGTATAGCCTTGGTCGCGAAACATACAAATAGGAGGACGTACCCCTTTGAAATTAATACCTTTCTAGCACGAGACTGTTTTATTTGGAAGGGACCCCCATAGTCGATTCCTACTACTTCAAAAGGACGCGCCGCTGTGACTCTCTTATGGGGCAAAGAACCCATTAATTGTGAACTTTGAATGGCCTTTAACCTGAAACATATGATGCATTTATGTGTTACTTGTTTTATTTGATTTATTCCATTAATAAGCCAATATTTTTGATTAAGGTAACTTAGAATTAGCTTTGGCCCAGCGTGCAATAATTTTATGTGGGCATCGCGGATTATTAGCTGTGTAAAATGTGAACGTTTCGCCAAAATAATAGGGTGCCTTTGTGCGTAAGGAATGTTTGCATTCTGCAGCCTTCCGCCGACGCGAAGAATAGCTTCACTATCCAAGTATGGATTAAGCGATAATAAACAACCCTTTATTGGCTTATTATTGGAAATACATTGGATTTCCTCAGCATAATGTTGTCTTTGTTCACATTTTACAATGACTTTCACCGCATTTTCCAATTCTGATACACTAAGGCTAGGAACAAATTTTTCATGATTTCTTATGTTTTTAGGTGATTTACAATTGTTGTAAAATCTTAAAATGTAGGCAATGACTCTTTGTGTTTTTGATAGAGAAGAGTACTTTGTTAACAAATTTTGTTCAGAGTCAGGTATCAGGTTACCATCAGTACAATTTAGTGAACACCTTTTGATTTCAGGTATGTTAACATTCTCATACATTTTTACAACATTGAATTTCTCATGTCTATATTCAGGGCTTAACATAAAGTTAGGACCTTTCCACCATAATGAATTTTCTTTTAGACAACGGGGTTCGACTCCTCTGGAAAGGCAGTCAGCAGGGTTACAATTTGTGTTTACATAATGCCATTGAAATGACTCTGTATTTTTATTAATATGCTTTATTCGGTTAGCTACATATGCATTCAAGCGGATTGGTTCAATTTTTAACCATGACAATACAATTTGTGAGTCAAGATATAGATGGACATCTATTTTGCCTTTGTCAATTTTTAATAACAGTGTGTTATAGACCTTATTTGCCAGTTGAGAGAGTAAGAGTGCACTATTAAGCTCTAGCCGTGGTGTTGTCAAATTTTTACTAAGCGGATTTACCCTGGATTTAGAGCAAAGCAAGTCCAGAAGCACCGCTCCATCTGACCCGATAACACGGAGATACAAGCAGCAACCATAAGCTCTGCCAGATGCATCTGCAAAGCCTAGCAATTCGACCCTATCATATTCCGACATATCAATGTTTCTAGGTATGGAAATAGTAGGCATGCTTATCAGATCTGATGCAAAGTTTTTCCACCTTTCATTTAAATCGTTCGGTAACTGACTATCCCAGTCGATATTTTCTTTCCAGAGATCTTGAAGAAATAATTTGGCAGTGACCAAAATGGGACCCACTAGCCCTAAGGGATCGAAAAATTTACAGACAAAGCTAAGTACCTCTCTTTTTGTGTATTTACTATTCAAGGATTTCTCTGGGCAGCTAACTTCAATGCTGTCTGACTGAACATTATAGTGCAAGCCTAATGTCTTGACAAATAGGTTGTTATCATGACTGAGGTCAATTTTTTCCAACTGCTGGATGTTCTCAGGAATGCCCTTCAAAACTTCAGGTGAGTTCGAACACCATTTATGTAACTGGAATCCACCCAGACTTAGAAGCTCAATAAGCTCATTTTTTAGCTGTACCAACTCACTTTCCGTATTACAACTGGAATTCACATCATCTACATATGTATTGTATCTTATTGCGGATGCAGCCCTGGGATACCTATCCTCAAATCGATTAGCCAGCTCAATGAGACAGCGTGTCGCTAAATATGACGAACTTTTTAGCCCATATGTGACTGTCTGAAGCTGCAAGCACTCAATAGGATTCATAGGTGATTCTCTCCACAAGATATTTTGAAGTGGACAGTGGGTTGGGTCGAGATTAATATTTCTGAACATTTGTTTGATATCACATATTAAAATAAATTTTCCCAACCGGAACAACACTAATATATTAAACAATTCATTTTGAACTGGTGGTCCGTTTAAGAGTAGGTCATTTAATGAAATTTTATTTTGTGTTAACATGCCACCATCAAAGACAACTCTTAGTTTCGTAGTTTTAGAATGTTCATTGAACACTGGGTGATGAGGCAAGAAATAGACTGATTGATTATCCAAGTCATATTGTGAAATATCAACAAGCCTGGCATGGCCACGCTCAATGTAGTCTTCTATGAAGGCCTTATATTTTAGAAACAAGTCTACGTTTTTCGAAAATCTTTTTTCTAAATTTTTAATCCGCTGCAAGGCAGCAGAAAGCGAGTCGCCTAAGTCAACCTCTTTTAATGGCACCTTCAATGGCAAAGGTACTTGAAATTTATTGTTACTTAATTTTACATTTTGAACAAAGCAGTCCTCTGCTAAATCTGTTTCAGATTTTGATTCTACAAATGTCTCATTAACCTTTTCACAATCCCAGAATTTTTGTAATTGTTGATTAATAGAATCATTATTACAACCACATGTGATTAATGAGACATCAGTATTATCGCAACGTGCAAAATTGCAAAAATATTTGTTAGATTTTGTACTTCCCTGCGGTCGCTCCTCGGTGACGGCTCCCCCCACTACGTAGCCAAACTTAGTGTTAATAAGGTAGGGACCGTTGAGGGCGAGCGGGATACGCTCACGGAGTAGCACCTGGAAAAATATGTCAGCAGCTAAGAGCATGTGTATAGGAGCTGGTGCATGAAAGCTGGCATCGGCAAGGTTAATATGCGAGGGAATGTGCAGGTGAGCCACATCAACAAGTTGATGAGGTAATGTGCAGGTGATTTTTTTTACAACAGAGCAAGACACAGGCATACTAAATGAATTTTTGGATGCATGGACTTCAAATTCAGCCACTGTATTTAAATTATTTGAACCCTCACAAACACCAACAACCATGTGCGACTTATCAAGCTTTGTGCAGTCAATTTTATCAGCTATCTCCTTGGTGATCATAGAAACTTCGCTGCCAGAATCAAGGACGGCTCGGACATACAGCTCGCTACCATCTTTGGTGAATAACTTCACTGAAACTGTAGGTAATAAGACCTGTTTGCTGTCATTACTATTGCTATTGAGCAATGAGACCTGTGGCGAAGAAGCTGGACCCTCTGATAGCATCACATCATCAGCGTCATCATGAAGTAAGCTATTATGCTTGCCCTTGCATTTAGCGCATTTGAACCTGAAGAAGCACTTATTAGTGTGTTGATTTAAGCAAAGCTTACATCTTTTGGTCTCCTCGATGAACTTTAATCTTTGATTTATTGTTGCCGTTTTAAATTTAGGGCATTTAAAAATTTTATGGTCAGAGGAGTGGCAAAACTCACATGTTTCCTTCCTTGTTAGGAGGCTGGTCCGCTGAGAAGTTCTAGCAGGACTACCAGTGATGCTGCCTGTACCCCCGTACTTCCTGTTTGATGAATCGGTAGCTTCCAAGGCTAAAGCCTTTTTTTCTAAAAAGGTTAAAAGGTGGTTTATGTCATGGGGAAAGTCCTTGGCATTACCTTGCTCTAAATAATAAGACCTAACTGTATAGTGGTCGATTTTTCTGGTTAACATAGGAACCAACAAGGCATCCCAGTGATGGACTGGCTGTTTGAGACTTTCAAGTGCACTCAAACTCTGCTTGACTTGAGCAATAAAGGACCTCAACGAATCAGCGGTACACTTTGTGACAGGATTTATATCTAAAATATAATTTACATGCTGTGTGACAGTTTTGTTTACATTATCATATCTGTCTGACAGTAACTTTAGTGCTTGTTCGTAATTATCATTCTCTAAGGTTAAGTTTTTAATTAAGTCTAGGGGTTCTCCACTTAAATACATTCTTAAATAGTACAATTTTTGTAGGTTTGACAAGGTTTTATCACAGTGAATTAAACTGTTGTACAGATTTATGAAGGGATAGTACTCACCATCTTTTCCTTCGAATTTTTTAATTTCTATTTTAGGTAATTTTGTACAAATAGAGGTGGGGCGGTCAGGCGGCAACGGCGAGGACACTGGAACACATCTTTCCTTGATAGCCTTCTGTAACAAGGATAGGGCTACCAGGTACTTTTCCTCATAATCTTGGTAGACGGATATTGACTCTCGCCTACTGGCTTTTTGTTCGTCTCCAAGTGATGTAATTTTAATATTTAATTCTTTGAATTCACTAAAATTGTCTTTCAGATGTTGTAATTTTACCTGTAGGAGCTCCAACGAAGCGCCTTCCAGTTCGGTTTTATTGTTGCACAAATTAAAGATTTTGGTAATTGTGCCCTTTGTTGCGCCCCTGGCCACTATCCACTTTTCCTTGTCTTCCATTGTTGCACAATAGTTTTTAAGTACAGAGCCTTTACAATACTTAAGGACTTAGATAATTATAATATTAAACTATGAATGAAACGCAATTATCACGAAACCAAAGTAAAGTAACGCAAGCAAGATGGCGACAAATGACAAACGAAATTGAAACAATTTTCTGGTCCACCAATCACAACAAAAGTTCACACTCACTATATGCGTCATCAAGCACCAATCAGCGTCGTTCCGGCGAGCAGGAACCAATCAGCGCGAGAATATCGTGGCGCGGAAGGAAGTGTTATACTCTTTGGCAAGACAAGAACCAACTTGTTACTTGGTGTTGTAGCGCAACGTGGAAAATGGACGGAATGTAACCTTTTTACGTAATTTACGCACAACGTTTTCACACACAATTTTGTTTCCCACAATTCATAATTATTATCTTGAAAATTTTTATTGTTTTGCACGCAGATCAAAAACTTGTATAGGTACAAGATATGTATGACGTGACGATTAAGTCGTAGTAGGTAGGTACTTTGTAGGTCACCACGACTTCCTCCGGGCACAACGACGTAAATTGAGGATAAATACCTTGGTTAGGTTATAGACCAAACCTAGGGGCGTCGGTGAACGTAGTCCAATAGCAGACGACGGCACGATGCACTTCCCAGCTCAATTGCAAGCTGGGTTTCCCTCGGATTCACTCAGCACGTGGATCACTTTTACGGTCGATGCACTAATTAACTTCAACCATAAGGTTGAACTGTCAACTTGAAGGTTCGAAGGGCCAACTTGAAGGGTGCTGGTCTAATAATAAAATACCCTTCAGTAAATTTATGAAATGGACTGTATTTTTATATTTTTAAGTTAGGATACATTGGTACCATGCTTGTGGCAATAGCGCACACGCAGCTATAATGCTAATGAAATAGGATGTGACGTCAGACTACGTCCTTACAATAATATTGCCATTGCAAATATTTATGTTCTAATCTAGAGGATTCTAACAGTAGTTTTTGCGTGATGCGTGAACATAAACACAGACAGACAGACAGACAGAAAAAAAATCCAAAAGTTGTTGTTTTGGCCTCTATATCGTTAGTAATGTCCGCCACAGTTATTATTTTCCAAAAATATTTCATGTGCAGACACGGACCCGTTACAGTTTTATTATATGTATGTATAGAATAGAATATAGATAAAATGTGCAATTATTGTTGTTCCAAGATTATCAAAAAGAGGGCGCTTGAGTGACAGGAGTAGCGAACAAAAGATAGAAGTCAGGGCTTGGTGATCTGGATGGTGCGATTGAAGTTCTGATTACAGAAAGTACTTGTTTTATTGTAATCTTCCACAATACCACAGTATCACGATATGGCTTACAGTAGCGCAAGGCCTTTGGTGCCGCACGATGCCGCCACGGCGTAAGTACTTATATCAACAGTACTAGCTTGTGCCCCGCCGCCCGCCGCCCCGCAAGTACCCTTCCGTTGCTCTGCGTAAGCACATTCGGTGCACTACTGTAAGCCGCTATATTGTAATACTATGACACTACCGTCTGTCTAAGCATTGAAAAACTCATGTTAAGTGAAGTGAGTAGATTTTAATTTTCATCATATCAGCTCATCTACGTCCCCAATGAGGGGCTCGAGCGTACAGGGCGGGTTGGTCGACTTCACACACAACCTTCGAGTTTCTTCGCAGTCGCTCATTTAACCGCATCTTTAACGGCTCCCGTCAAAAACTTTATCAAAGGTGCCGCCCTAATTTCAATCATGCTGCCTACCGCGCCGGCGGCGGCACGGCGCGGCACCTTTGACAGTGTTTGTCGGGAGCCGTCAAAGATGCGGTTAAATAAGTGAACTTGCTTTATGCGTAGCTTTTTGTTTTTAGTAGTCCGCCGGCGTCGGCACGCGCTCGGAACTGTCGCTTGCGCAGTCAGTGCTTGAACTTGTCTGGGGTCCCGTCTCTCGGTCGAGCAGGCGAGATCAGTACCTACACATTGGCGCGGCCTACAAGCCGCGCTCCGCTCGACAGCGCTAGAAGGCCATACATGCTCATACAGTCGCCGCGCCGCTACAACTCACGCGCAGTTCGTGTACGCAGTTATAACCGTTAAGGGCAATATCTGTTACGAAGTATCTGTATCTGTAAGAGTAATAAGTATACTACTAGTACCTCATCTGTGGTAGGTAGTAGTAGTTTGGGTTCGTAGAGCCTGTTCACTGTGTTCTGAATGGATTTACAGTGATCATCAGATGTTGTTATGTCCATACTGTCACCCAAGTGAATAAAACTATCCTAATTAATGTTTTGTAAAAAGCAGGGCTAATTAAAATCCAAGCAATGAATTAAACCGGCCAAGTGCGAGTCGGACTCGCGCAAAGTAGGGTTCCGTAGACTTTTATACAAATTAAATGTAATATTATAAAAATAAAATTATATTTGCAGTTGATAATAGAACTTTTTATAGAGAATATCAATAAACTTTTTACATATCCAACTTCACTTCTTAAGTTGGTCGACTGCAACTTTAAAATCTATCTATATATATAAAAATGAATTGCTGTTCGTTAGTCTCGCTAAAACTCGAGAACGGCTGGGCCGATTTGGCTAATTTTGGTATTGACTAATTTGTGAAGGTCCAGAGAAGGTTTAAAAGGTGAATAAATATAAAAATGTTGGGAATTAAATACAAAAAAATTAAATATCAGTCAAAAAATATTGGTTTTAGGATAGGGTAGTGTAGTGTAGGTGTAGTGTAGTTAGGGTAGGGTAGGGTAGGGTAGTGTAGTATAGGGAAGGGTAGTGTAGGGTAGTGTAGGGCAGGGTAGGGTACTGTAGGGTAGGGTAGGGTAGTGTAGTGTAGTGTATGTAGGGTAGGGTAGTGTAGGGTAGGGTAGGGTAGTGTAGGGTAGGGTAGGGTAGTGTAGGGTAGGCTAGGGTAATGTAGTGTAGGTAAGGGTAGTGTAGTGTAGTGTAAGGTGGAACGAAGTTCGCCGGGACAGCTAGTGACTCATATATTTGTTGATTTTATTCATTTTTCTGTTTAATTAGTACAAAACAATTCGTGTTCAATTTAACATACTAAAATGCGATTTTATGTAAAGTTCCTTTTACAGTTACATAAAGTTTTTATTAATATGATATCATAAGGCTGGGCAAACTGATGTTGAGGATGGGGGAGGGGGTCACATGCCCCCCACGCGTGCTCTCACGTAACTAATAGGGGCGCGTCCGCTCCAGTGATCTCTGTACCAGGGAAGATCCGGTGAACGTAACTTCTGCCAAGGCATTTATCTATAACTAGCTTTTTTCCGCGGATTCACCCATTTGGACATCTTTTTTAAGATTGGCTGAGAAGGTGAGTAGTGCGGCAGCTGCGTCTCACGAGCGTAGAAATGAGTTTGACCCAGATCCCTCGGGAACCATGTCGGGATATGCTAATTAGTAGTCTATGTCACTTCCCAAGCCATTGCGATGTTAAAGGAATCAAGCAAAAATAACCTTTTTTTAGTTCTCTTAGGAACTGTAACGGACTGTGCTATTTCCACGGGATAAAGTGTAGGCAGTGCCCTTTTTCATTATACAGGCTATGTGCATGCAAAATTTCGCAAAGATTGGTTGAGGTGTTGAAGCATGAAGAGGTAATAATTGAAAACGCTAAACACGTTAAAAAACCGACTTCCATCGCAACAAATTAGTACATTTTTGCATTATTATTTTTGGTTTTTGTTAATTTTCTACTAAAGTACTGCACCGATTTTGATAAAATTTATATGGGACCACACGGTAAGCACTAGCTTTCAAATAAAAAAAAATCATAAAAATCGGTTCACCCAGTCAAAAGTTCTGAGGTAACAAACATAAAAAAAACATACAGACGAATTGAGAACCTCCTCTTTTTTTGAAGTCGCTTGAAAAACAAACACAATTTCACATTTATAATATTAGTAAGGATATTACAATGACATTAAATTTTGTACCACACTATAAGAGTGTGAGACAGAGTAAGTATTACATTGACACGGGATCACATTAAAGAATATAAGCTTCAGTTTGAGCTTTGATTTAGATTAGATTTATTTATTTCACTAGCTGTTTCCCGCGGCTTCACCCGCGTGGACGTTTCTAGGACTTTTCGAGGGTGCGCAGTGCGCGAGCGTGGGATAAAGTTGTATTTGTGTTAATCCAGGTTCTAACCTGTCTACCCACCAAATTTTAGCCAGATCCGTTTAGTAGTTTTTGCGTGAAAGAGTAACAAACAGACATCCATACATTCTTACAAACTTTCGCGTTGATAATATTAGTAGGAAGTAGGATTCCTATTCATTACTATCCTTAGTAGGATATTATCAATGTCAAATTACAATAGTATTAGATAGATAAAACATCTAATTTATTTATGTTTTTGTTTGTTTATGTACATATTTATTATTTTATATATTATTGTTATATAATTTAGGTATTTTATTGATATTTATAATAATTATTAAGTATTTTATAATAACTGTTTATTTGCATTTTTTTTTTGTTTTTAAATATTGCACCGCCCCTAACTTATTCTATCGTTGTTTTCCTACCCAAAGGTTGCTTGGAAGAATTTGCTACCTAGCAATAAGGCCGCCTATTGTATAGGCTTTCTTCTATATTGTCAATTTCTTTTTTTATGTTGTAATTCAATTCAATTTTTATTTTCAGACAACAGTGATCCATAGCTTGTTAGTAAGACTTAGCCTATGTTAGTAATTATTTTATTAATAATATAATTTTAAGTATAATGCTATGGTATTTCATATTACTGTATCAATTTAAAAAAAAAAAAAGTAATGCAATAAAGAATATTGTATTGTATTGTATATAAAATTTTTAGATAACCTATAACAAACAATGATTTAATATAAAACAAATAACACAGTAATTAAGCCTCAGTCAAATAGTCCGCCCCGAAACGCCCCTGACGCAAAGGTACCCAAAACGTCGGCGCTGCATCAGGTATGAACCGGAGCGGAATCTCCACCGTTGCTGGTCAGACCCAGCTCACGTGCAAATTTCTTGACCTCTGCGCACCAAGCGCCGCTCACCTCCACTACAAATGAGATGAAAATATATGCCCCCTCAAGGAGAGAGTATTTTATATGGTTTTGGGCGGCAGCCCACTCAGCAGCCGAGCCAGCTGCGCGGGTTGAACGGGACAAATGAGACGTACCCCACGCCAAACAACGCCCTCGCTTCTAAGGGTTCAGCGTCAGCCCGTCAGAGCGGCTGAGACCGGGGCGGGTCTAGAGTACTGGGAACGCTGGCTGATACAAGAGCACGACCCTTAATGTGATCTGAGAGCACGACGGATGAGTTCATTAATCGTAAAAATAATAATAAATATAAAAGTACATAAACGATTAAAGAAAAGCAAAACACAATTTAAAATAATACACATTGATAACAATGTCAAAAATAATGTTAAAAAAATATATCAAAATGAAATAAACTACGTCAATATGAAATACAAAAGAAAAATTTGTTTTCCCACAAAAGGTTTACCTACTCATTTAGATGTCAGATCAAAGCCAGTATACTTATTGTTTCAAACCTACCCTGAACACTTCATATTAAAACAGGCCAGAAATGACAATTTAAAAAAGGAATGACGGAAATAACAAAATGGAGGCGAAATCCCATACGTTCGACAACCAAACTGTAACCAATCTGTCTCAATCTGGGTGACGAGGGGGTTAGGTCGCAATCTAGAGAGCGGCAGGGGGTGTCCATACTGTATGTTAGGACTAATATAATTATATACTTTAACGTAAGCTTACTTCTTTATACTTAAATTTTAGTCCCAGTTTTCAACAAAAGCTGTTTAGAAGGAACTCCATTCGATACCTTGCCAAACTGTCAGGCGGGCGTCTCGAACGGAACTTGATTGGGTACAACCAGAGCTGATACAATTTGGGTCAAACGCCTCATGTACTCATATGTGGGGCACTCGGGAATTTTAGAGAGGTTTGGGACTGCTCCTATTGACAGGGTGTGACTGTTTGATGGACGGGTAAAAAAATGCCATTGACCAAATTTTGCTCTTAAAATTTATTGAAATTCCAAAATGTCGTCAGCGATGGAGTGGAACTTCTTGCCTGCGTTTGCGTTTCCTGACTCCTATAATTTGGGGATCTACAAGGCGAGAGTGAATAGCCATTATTTGAGTTTGCGTGTACCATCCTCGACTACATCGTCACTTACAATCAGGTGAGATATAGTCAAACGCACTCAAATATTTAATAAAAAAAAGTTTTGACTGACCCGTTGGTCCAGTGGCGTCGTTACTGTCTGCTGGACCGGAAGTCGTGGGTTCGATTCCCACTCAGGGCAAATGACGTGTGACGAGCAGGTTTGTTTGCTCTGTGTCTGGGTGTTTAGTTTAACCGTATATACGTACAGACAGCGACACATCAAGCTATACAAAACCAGTATAAGCAGGTCGCGCGCGACGCCTTTGCGTTTCAACATACGCGAGGCCCGCGTATAAAAGTTTTGTATAACTTGATGTGGCGCCGTGTGTACGTACATATCAGTCTCTGGTTCCCCATAGCACAGGGAATCCTATTGGGGTCAGATGACCGTGTGTGATTTGTCCCTAAATATACAGGTGACTGCTTACAAAGGTCTCTAATGAACCAGTCGATTTGGATAAAAAGTGTTTTTTTTTAATTCGATGGGTGAACAAGAACACTGCACTCTTGTTCAGTAACTTAAAAACTTCCTTCAAGCCACCCTGAAAAGATAGTCGATCGAAGATGTCTCTGCCGAAGAGAGACAGACACTTTCGGATACATAGATTCTTGTAATAAGTAGGGTTAGTGATGTGAACACAATATTATGATAGATAACTTATATTGAGATAAAATTTGTGTCAACTATAAAAATACCTTTGTAATAAATAAGTACTTACTTACCTATAATATTTTATTGTAGGTAAGACAATTTTTGCAATTGTCCAGCAGTGGACTTCCTTCGGCTGATATGATGATGATGAAGACAATTTTCAATACAGTAGCTCGAAAAGTGGTACTTTATAATAAGCTAGTTTACTGTGCGCAAAATTGATTTTACCGCCAACATGCTTTTTATTTTGCCACTTTTTTAAAATTTCTAGCTCGCAGGAACAAGAAATTTCTAGCAAATAAGAAATATAATAACCAAAGATACATAATCTTCATTACGACTTAAAAAAAAGAGTTTTAAAAGAGATATATTTTTCCTTAGAGAGAGTACATAACGCTAGCAGATTAGATTCTCTTTGGGCTATATCTTTATAAAGAAAGGAGAATAAATATGAATGAAGTGCCCTATGCACTTAAGAAAAGGTCATCTTTTCCAAGGAGGTTTTAATGCTTATAATGATATTATCCCAAGTCTTTGAGTAAACATTCTGTACAGAATGTTTACTCAAAGTCCCAGCCTTATTGATTACAATTAAATCGATTACTATTTATGGTAATATTAAAAAAAAACCTTACGCATGCGTACGTTTGCGTAGCTAAAATATGTTGCATTTTTCGTAAGAAAGAATTGAGTTGTTTTAGTTGTGAATACGAATGAAATCATGAATACTTATTACATGTAAAATATTTATAAACAATGCATGTGTATGTATAGAAAAAACCAAAGTGAGATTACTCCCCGGCCATTTAAAATGAGCCACAAGTCGCGTAATATGATTAAAATAGTTTTTTTTTATGATACATGGGTGTCAAAGGAAATGAAAAACTCGTGACGATGGTAAACCCTCGCCTGCAGCTCGGGCTTACAAATGAAGCTCGTTTGTTATTTGCCTTTTTACTACCCTTGTTTCATAAATAACTATTGTAATCAATTTTTACACATCATATCAGCTCATATACGTCCCTATCGAAGGGCTCGAGTATACTCTGAATTAGGGTGATCGGGCCCTAGTCGACCACGTGGGCCCAGTGCGGGTTGGTCGACTTCACACTCACGTTGAGTTTCTACGCAGGCGTGTGCAGGTTTCCTCACGATGTTTTCCTTCACCGTAAGAGCGTCGAATAAACGTATACATATGAAATCAAAATTTGAAATCACATTGGTAAGTGCAGGGTTCGGACCTCGACCTCCCGAACAGGAGGGGGCGGCTCTAGTCACAGTATTTTAATACAGGTATTTTAACCTAAGAAGTACCTAACGACTTAAATTTATCATTACTACAAGCATTATATAAAAATGACTAAAATCAAGAAGTTTTTGAACGTCCTGAAAGTTACGGTATGAGACAAAGTTGCCAAGACGCCAAAGTTTGCAGAAGAACGCAGGCGACATACTAAGGAAGTGTAGAATGTTCGAGAAACAATGTTGGCTGTGATCAGATCTGGAGTTTTATTGATGCTCTAGCTTATTTCAAAAGCGGCCAAGTGCGAGTCAAACTAGCACTCCGAGGGTTCCGTACCTCTAAACCTGTAATGATAGTTGTATTCATGTTCTTTTACTGGTTTATACGTAATTAAGTGTTTCTTTGTCCTAGTTAAGTCCTCTATTTATTATTTCAAAGGTTGACTGGAAGAGGTCCCTCTAAGGGATAAGTCCGCCTGTTCGATACAAGTATCCGAACGTAACATTTTTGTGTTTCTGTCAGAGTTGATTTGACATTAGCCAACTTCCGTTTCCGTTCCCTTTTTTCCAATTAGCAGCTTACAAGTAGTGCATTGCTCTATTACATTTAAAAATATTAAAAAGGTTGAAAATTATCCAATTAATATAAAATAAAATACTACTCTTTAAAATAAATAGTGTGAAAAGTGCAAATTAATTAAATAGTAAAATTTCATTAAATCAAGTTTTTTCTGTTCCAAAAATAATTACCAGCAACCTAAGTATTAATTCAAAATTACAGTCCTATTTTAAAATTGTGTGGAACAGAAAAATGGTCCTTCATCGCCTTTAGAAAAATGGTCCTTCATCGCCTTTGAAACAATCTTCCAAACTTGGACTTTTTGGTAAGACCATTCCAAATTATTTTTATTGTGTGCCGGCCTGTCGCCGTCGTCGCCATATTTGATACCACGACACAACGCAATCGCAGCACGCGGTCCGTGCGCGAGCCGGCTCCCGCGCGCTCATAGGAACAACGTGTGCTCTTTCTACACCGCCTTTGTACTTAACCTTTTTTTAAATATTATTTTAAGTGTATATTTTGTACAATAAAGAGTTTACAAACAAACAAACAAACCTCTCCCCACATTTACATAGAGGTAATGATAATGATACCTATTCACATTACAAACAAAAGACATCAAGGCGAGCTACAAAAATAATATGCGTTTTTGTCATTCAGTCCGGATTTTTTTAGCGTGAGAGCGACTCACACTTGGCCAATGTTTAAGTATTTCTTGTTTTACCTCAGTGTTAGTACTGTAATCACATCATGCTTATATGTATTACTGTTTTTACGGTAGAGCTAAATCAGAAATACTTCTAAAGACCTATAAAAAAATATGTTTCTTGTGTGGATAACCCCTTATTTTTTAACTTTTTATAATTTTCAGTATTTTTTGTTATAGCGGCAACAGAAATACATATACTGTGAAAATTTCAACTTTATATTTATTACAGTTCTAGAAATACAGCCCGCTGATAGACGTACAGACGGACAGACAGCGGAGGCTTAGTAATAGGTCCCGCTGGTCACCCGTTGCGCGTACGAAACCCTAAAAAGCATTTTACGACTTGCTCCAACTGATATGAGTTATGAAGGTTGGTAGAATAATTGAGAAGACTAACAATCACTTTCTAGCGCTATAAATTTCATAAATCTGTTTAATCTCCTACATATTATCTCTAGTTGTTCTCATCATCATCATTAATGTGGTTATGTATGTACTTACTATACTATATGTGTTATGTATGTATGTTTTATGTATATGTATTTTACTTTATATCATTTATATCTACTTATATATTTACGTGTATTACGTAGTTTAAGATTGGATATTTATTTTTTTAGTTTATTTTTTTTCTCTATGAATTTGTTTATTGCCCACTACTACCCCACAATAATGATTTCTCATATTTCCTTCACCTAAAGGTTGTCTGGAAGAGATCGCTTGTTAGCGATAAGACCGCCTATATGTACAACTTCCTTAATCATTGTATCTTTTTTTTTCTCTTATGTTGTGCAATAAAGTGTTTTCAATCAATCAATCAATCAAATATTTTTATGATTTTATGTAAGTATTTTATGTAACTGTTTCTTTTCAAGTAATTTTATTTTGCATAACTGCACCGCCCCTTAATTTATTCTATCGCCGTTTTCCTATTCAAAGGTTGTGTGGAAGAAATTACTACCAAGCAATAAGATCGCCTATTGTATAGGCTTTCTTCTATGTTGTTTAATTCTTTTTTTTTATATTGTGATACAATAAAGAATATTGTATATGACAGTAATAAATTATTGAGTATTGAGTATTGTATTGTAAGATATTACATGTCAAATACCAGTAAAAACGGATGCTGCAGTAATGAAGCGGTCGTGACGTCACAGGAAAGACGTCGAATGTCAACGAAATTATAGAGTTCTATGCTCAGTAACAGGAAATTATTACAAAACCTACGCTGTTAGTTCATTTGTCTGTCTATCTGTCCGACTTAAAATGCTATATATTTTGAACCGTGATTGTTAAGCGGCCGGAATTTTCACAGAATACCTAAGTGTATCATAGGGGATTGACTAACAAATTATAAGAATACTAGCTTTTGCCCGCGGCTTTGCTGGCGTGGACATCGTTTTTGTGAATGACTTAGAGGGTGCGCGGTGCGCGAGCCGCAAGCGGCTCGCGAGCGTGGACATGGATTTTCTCCAGATCCCTCGGGAACTATGTCAGGATATGCTTATTAGTAAGCGTCGGTGGCTCAACCGGTAACGACTCGGTCCATCTAACCAGAGGTACCGGGTTCAAGTCTGGACGGCCAATGTACCAATGAGTTTTTCAAAAACTTACGTACATACATACTTACCGATTGCTTTAACGGTGAAGGAAAACATCGTGAGGAAACCAGCACAACGCCTGCGAAGAAACTCGAAGGTTGTGTGTGAAGTCGACCAACCCGCACTGGGCCCGCGTGGTCGACTAAGGCCTAATCGCCCTGATTCAGGGTAGGCTCGAGCCCCTCGGTGTGGACGTGTATGAGCTGTAATGATGATGCTTATTAGTAAATCGTGTCATTTCCCACCCCCTCAACCATCTCGGTGCAAAAAATCACAAAATCCGTTGTTCCGTTGCGATGTTAATTAATCAAAAAAGAGTATATTTTCAGTTCCCTCGGGAATTGCATCGGGCTATGCTATTTTCACGGGATAAAAAGTAGCCTATGTCCTTCCTTGTGACACAGGCTATCTGCATGCCAAATTTAATTAAGATTGGTCAAGGCGTTGAAGCGTGAAAAGGTAACAAACTAACAAACAAACACATTTTCACATTTTTATATATGTAAGGATTAAAAAGAGAAAAATTAAGAAACATATTTCATAAACGTTTTTATTTTTGTTCTTTGGTAAAAACGGTAATACAGACAAATTTTGGTGCGATTATATTATTCTTACATCTGTTGTGTATAATGCATGTACCTATTAGGGTATCCGAAAATAAATCAGTCTTTGTCTAGCTATTATCGAGTTTACTTCATGGTGACAGCGGTCTCTAAATTTATATCAATTTACGGTTGTTTTCGGGAAATAGACTTAATACAAAGTGATTATTTGTTATTATAAACAAAGTTGGAGTATCAAAAACAATGGAACACGCCCGTCCACCTGCTGAATTGTGCTTGGAAGGTGGCCCGGCCGCACGAGCAGAGGCGTGGCGAAAGTGGTATCGCCAATTTGAAGTGTTTTTGAAGGCTTCAGGGGTCTCCAAGGAATCTGCAGATGTGCAAGCTAGTTTATTAGTGAATCTAATAGGCTCAAATGGATATGATATTTATTCCACATTCCAATACGATAAGGGTGAAAGTAAGGATGACTTGGAGGTATTAGTAAAAAAATTCAATATTCATTTTGGCACGAAACAAAATACAACGATTGCACGGTTTAAATTCTTTACAAGACAACAGGAGACGAGTGAGTCCATAGATGAATATGTAACCGCCTTAAAATTGCTAAGCCAGTCGTGTCAGTTTGAGCATCTGGAAGAAGGTCTCATACGTGATCGTATCGTGTGCGGCGTCAGTGACGGTAAACTACGCGATAGAATGCTTCGAGCTGATGAGCTGACCCTTGCGCAAGCTGTCAAAATATGTCAAGCTGGTGAAATGTGTAGTGAGGAGCAGCGTCAGATTGAGGGGACAAAGATGGAGGCGGCAGGGGCAAGTGCCGTGGATGTTTTGTATGGAGTGCGCGGCAGGCGGTACGCTGGGGCCTCAGATGCCGTCCGGCGGGCGTCACGCGGCGGCAGTGCCGGCACATGGACTGGCGGCGCAGGCGGCGGAGGCGCCGGGCGCTCGCGCCCGTTCGCTGGCAGCCGCAGCGAAAGCACAGGCGGCGCGCAGCCCGGGCCGATAAGAGTATGTGGTGCGTGTGCCGGGGTTCAGTGTGATGGTGTAAAATGCCCAGCTAAAAATGTGAAGTGTTTCTGGTGCGCTCAAGTCGGTCACTATAAAAAAATGTGTCCGCGCAGGTCAGAAAAAAGAGTGTTTTATATTGAAAAAAGCTGTGACAGTGATAACGGTGAGGATCTGTACTACGTGTCGACGATTGATGATTGTGCTGGCTCTGAGGACTCTAGAAAATGGTATGAAATTTTAATATTAAAT
This sequence comes from Coleophora flavipennella, assembly GCA_947284805.1. Classification (NCBI taxonomy): domain Eukaryota; kingdom Metazoa; phylum Arthropoda; class Insecta; order Lepidoptera; family Coleophoridae; genus Coleophora; species Coleophora flavipennella. The sequence continues at coordinate 2,001,345 of OX369275.1, forward strand.
ATGAATAACCGGAAACTTAATTTTAAATTGGATACTGGGTCAGATTTAAATGTAATTTCATTAAATAACTTCAAAAAATTAGAAATTGATCAAAATATTTTAAAACCGGATAAAACGAGGGCTATCTCATTTTGTGGTAACTATATACCTATTGTTGGATCATGTTCGATAGAATGGTTATATAAGAATAAAATATTTAACTTGCATTTTGTAATCTCTGAGCACGATTGTCAAAGTGTACTTGGAAAATATGCTTGTGAGGAGTTAGGTTTAATTAGCCGTATATACTCTGTAAATGTTGAAGAGTACAATGATTTATTTCAAGGACTGGGCAAACTCCCAGGTGAATATAAAATAATCGTCGAACAGGATGCTCAGCCGTTAGTCTGTCCAGTAAGAAAAATTCCAATAGGGGTTCGTGACAAGCTGATGATTGAATTAGAACGTATGGAAAATATGGGAGTAATTCGTAAGGTCTCGCATCCGACCCCATCGGTAAACGCGATTGTTGTGGCGGCGAAGAAGGACGGCAGCATACGTGTGTGCCTCGACCCGCGACCCTTGAACCGTGCGGTGCGGCGCGCGCATTACCCGCTACCGACGCTCACCGAGATTGCGAGTAAGTTGCAGGGCGCCAAGTACTTCAGCAAACTGGATGCCAGGTCAGGTTTTTGGATGATCCAGCTGGATGACAGCAGTGCGGACCTATGTACCTTCGGAACACCTTTTGGAAGGTATCAGTTCCTAAGGTTACCTTATGGTATTAACTGCGCATCGGAGGTATTTCATGCTAGGATTCGCCAAGTTCTGGAAGACCTGGAAGGCACAGACTCATTTATTGACGATATTATTGTCTGGGGATCCACGCTAGAGGAACACGATGCCAGATTAAAACTACTTCTCGACAGAGCCAGGGAAGTAGGTATTAAATTTAATAAAGAGAAATGCGAATTCCGGGTTCGTGAGGTGACGTATTTAGGACATACCTTTAGTGTTGAAGGCATGCGTATTGATGAAAGTAAACTAAAGGCAGTCACGGCGATGCCCAGCCTGACCGACAGGCCATCCCTGGAGCGCTTTTTAGGGATAATTAACTATTTATCAAAATTTATTCCGAATTATTCGGAGGTCGCGTCTCCATTGCGTTTATTATTAAAAAAGGAAGTAGAATGGTGCTGGGGTGACGCGCAGGAACAAGCGGTGCAGCAACTGAAGCGGTTGGTGTGCAGCGCACCCGTACTGGCGCTGTACGCGGTGGACGCCAGCGCGCACGCCCTGGGCGCCGTGCTGTTGCAGGGCGGGCGGCCGGTCGAGTTTGCATCTTCGACGCTCACAGAAGCCCAAACTAGGTATGCGCAAATAGAAAAAGAGCTACTTGCCATCGTTTTTGCGCTAGAGAGGTTCCATCAATATGTTTTTGGCCGGTGTGACGTCACTGTGGAAACGGATCATAAGCCACTGGTTCCACTCTTTGAAAAACCATTGAATTCAGTGCCTGCTCGTTTACAACGAATGATGTTACGTATTCAGGGATATGATTTTAGAGTAACGTATACACCCGGAAAATATATGTATGTGGCGGATGCGCTTTCGCGCGCGGCTTTGCCTGAGTTGATGAGCCAAAAAGTGTCAGAGGAAATTGCGGATCAGTCGTGTTTCCTAATAAATAATGTGCGATTTAGTGACAGCAAACAGTTGTTAATTAGGGACTGGACTAATAAGGATGTAGAATGTCAACTGATTGTTAATTACATCCAAAGAGGGTGGCCAAACAATAAGTTTCAAATGGATGCACGCGTTAGAAGTTTATGGTCATACAGGGATAGCTTTGAATTTATAAATGGAATAATATTTAAGGACAACTTAGTTTTCATTCCATCTGAGTTGCGTTCTGAAATGATCAAGCGAGTGCATGAGGATGGACACATGGGCATAGACAGGTGCAAGAGGTTGGCGCGCGAGGTGATGTTTTGGCCAGGGATGACCAGCGACATAGAGCGCGCCGTGCGCCGCTGCGGCGCGTGCCAGATGCGTGCCGCGCGCCCTTCCCGCGAACCCATGATGCCTCACGACATTCCAGACATACCCTGGGCTAAAGTAGGCTCTGATATTTTTCAGTGTGGCAAGAAAAATTTCCTCATTCTAGTGGATTACTTTTCAAATTTTATTAAGGTGTGTCCGTTGTCGAGTATAAATAGTAGAGCAGTGATAGCAGCTATGAAGGATCAATTTGCTAGATACGGTATTCCGCGGGAACTGGTAAGTGACAATGGACCGGCATTTTCTTCAAAGGAATTTCACCAATTCAAGAATGAATGGGGCTTTAACCACGTTACAAGCTCGCCCAACTATGCTCAGTCAAATGGTCGAAGTGTAAGGAGCGTTCGAACTTAAAAAAATATGATAATTAAATGCATTAGTTCCAGATCAGATTTTTATTTGGGACTGTTAAACTTTAGAACAGCTCCTCGTGATGGTATGCCATCGCCTTCCGAAATGTTCATGGGCCGAAAATTAAACACAAGACTTCCGGTTCATGATGAGAAGTTACGGCCTAAATATGACAGTAGTAAAGAATATAATCAAATACTTAACAAACAGCTGCGTTCAAAATTAAACTACGACAAATATTCGAAAAAATTACCAGATTTAGAGTCAGGTGATAAAGCTATTATGATTGATAACAACAGGCGTAAGTGTGTGAGTGTGGAGAAACACACAAAGTAGTCAAGGTCATACTTTGTAAAGGACTCGTACGGTGTGCGTTACAGGCGCAACAGACGTCACTTAGTTAAGGTGGACACCGTGAACTCAGTTTCATTACAAGTTGCCAGTACTACGGAAAGTGAAAACTTACAGCTAGCAAAGAAAAATTTAGGACGTGAGGGAACTTCGCTTGAAGACAGTTGGTCACCACGATCGAGTGCTATGAGCATCAATAGTACTGACAGTGAGATCGACGTGGCCGATACAGGGCTGCGTGGGAGCGGATACGAGACCCTTACATCCACTCTTGATCCCATCTTCTCATTGCCTGAACCTAGACATGGCAGACTTGCGGCTGAAAAAGCTAAGGAAAAAATTAAGCAAACAGCAAACACTTTCTTGTAGTTGAGTAAATCATCAATTAAGTAATCATATAAATTACATTAATTTTAACAATTAAATTAAGTTTAGTAATTAATTATGATTGTTAAAATGATAGATATAATGATGTTTTCCTGATTTGTTAAAATTTTGCATGTAAAAAAAAATAAAATAATAATAATAATAAATATATAAATATTTCAAACAATAACTTAATTATGTTATGCTTCTCCGAAAAATAATTATAAATGTATTGCAACCTTACCAGATAAATTATATTTTGTTCAAATAGCATATATAGCTATAAATAATATTATCTAATAGCAATGTGGTAATTGTAAGTTACAAAATCAATTTTATAGGGATGATGTTGTGTATAATGCATGTACCTATTGGAGGGTATCCGAAAATAAATCAGTCTTTGTCTAGCTATTATCGAGCTTACTTCAACATCTATGTGCTAAGGGGTTTAAACTAAATTAAAGTAAAAACTGTTTTTCTGTCGCTTGCGTTGATTTCTTCTGTATGAAATAGTTTTATTATATTTTTTAATTTCTTCTTATTATTATATTACAATAATATTGTTCAGGGACAAAATCACATGGTCATCTAGCCCCATTCTTCGGATACCCTGTACTATGGGATACAGAGACTGATATACATAGTTACATACGTTTAAATATATAAGGTCTAACAAAATTAGCTGAAAATATTTTAACTGGTGCTTCTACCCATGAAACTGAACAACTTTCCCCATGAAACCCATAGACAAATCCCAAAAAAAAATTTGAACTTCCCATACTAAGTTGGCTGATCAGCTGATCGAGTTAGTATGGGATAGGCAATTTTTTTTAGATTTTATTATGGGTTCTATGGGGAAAGTTGTTCAGTTTCATGGGTAGAAGCACCCGTTAAAATAGTTTCAGCTAATTTTGTTACACCTTATATACATAATTATATATGTATTAGCTTTTGCCCGCGGCTACACCACCGGCTTAGATATTATTTTCATGACTACTTTCGAGGGTGCATAGTGCGTTTGTTTTTCCCTTATCCCTGGGGAACTTCTTATAATTTTGTGATAAAAGTATCTTTTGTTAATCTCCGACCTCTTTTAGTTCTGTGCCAAATCGGTTTAGCAGTTTTATCATGAAAGGGTAACCTAACGGACATACACACATTTCAAAGTTCAGTAAGGAATATATGGAACTATAATAGGATCACTCGTGTGTCTGTCTGTCCGTCCGTCTATTTGCCAACACAGCCAATTTGCTCGGAAACTACTAGACCGATTTAGTTGAAATATTGTATACACAATATGTAAGTCGGTGACCCAAAAACGAAATAAATGTATTTTAAGTATGGAGGCCACTTTTAGGGGTTATTTTAGTTAGAACATTAAAAAAATATTTAAAAATAAATGTTGTAAAAACCTCAATATTTTGTTGTACAACTTTAATAACTTTGAAGTTATTTAAGAAATCAGGTGAAAATTGACCATTTTCCGCCTTTATTTTTTAAACTACAATACCTAAAATCTTAAAAAAAACACACAAAACATCAGGTTGAATGCATAGATTACAGGAAAATCTATAAGAAAATCCGTAGCGTAAAGATAGTCAATTCGCTTGACACCAGGAGGTCGCGGGTTCGATTCCCGGTGGGGTCAACTTGTAAGACTCGGTTTGGTTGGTGGTAGGACATTTTTGTAAGCCCGCCTGGCTAGCTACCACCATCTTATCCAAGTCTTGCCGCCAAACATCAGTGCTAACATCATTGATGTGTTCTGGCTTGAAGATAAGATAGTCAATTCTCGATTGCTTTGGGAAATGTTGGTAAGCCGAAGATGGTTTCGGCATCATCGTCACTTACCATCAAGTGAGATGATGCCAAGGGCTTACCAATTACGAATAAAAAATAATTAAGTTCTTCCGTTCAGTTTTCTAAAGTCCAGAATAAGTAAACCCCTATTTACCTAGAGCAAAGTATGTACTGATAGGTCTTGTTCTGTTGGTAGTTAAAGTTTTGGTGCGGAACCCTGTTTGTGTGACCCTGAGTCGCACTTGGTTGGTTTTTAATTTTAGTAAGGGTTCCCATATCTTGCAATATTTTGTTCGTAACAGGTAGATGAAAGGATATTTATCTTCATTTCCATCAGGTAAATACTGCCCATAATACAATATTATTGTTTCTGGCTTTCCCTCAACTTTTTACATTTTTATAAGTTTTGACCCTGTCAATGTTCCTGGTAAGGTGTCGGTGTTGTTCACGATGTCGCGAGTTCAATTTTTTTTCCAATCTCAAAAAATGCCCATCGCGCCTAAAGAAGTTTTCACTTCAAAAACAAACTGTTTATTATCGAAACTATGTTTTAATCATAAGAAACTGTTATAAAATACAATAATGATGTTATTATATTGTTTATACTTTTTTGAAGAATTCTCATATGTATAGTACATTGACGGCTTTAGTATTCAGCGACGCTGAAACGCTTTATGACTCGCGGAGCGCTCAAGTACGATACGTGTAGCGTCTGAAACTAAAAATAGCATAAGAGCGTGGCATAGCGAGATACTGAGAAATAGCAGATGCGCGGGGGCAGGAAGTCTTTCGGATCATAGAGGTGTTCGGATAAGCCTGGGTTCCGATTGTCGAGGCCTTACTGAATTTCCGTCCGGTGCTCTAGTGCCTAAACTGCTTGACGGATTTTATTACAATTTGGGTAAGGGAAATATTATTTTAATATCGCGAGCTATATCAGGCAGGATCATATCGTCAAAGACAGAGTTTCTGGAAGATCTACGGACAATTGTACCAGACCACACGTCTGCCTGTCAGCGATCTGGCTAAAGACCCAATAGAGCTAGACTAACCCGTCACTTTACCAAAGATATCCGGACGTCAGCCCATACGAGATTAAAATGGCTCTCAAACAGCTCAAGAACAACAAAGTATCGGGTGATGATGGAATTGCGACTGAACTTCTAAAAGCAGGTGGATCACCGGTACTAAAAGCTCTTTAGAAGTTATTTAATTCCGTTATACTCGAGGGACAAACGCCTAAGGCATGGCACAGAAGTTTGGTCGTGCTTTTTTTTAAAAAGCGTGACAGCACCCTGCTGAAAAACTACAGACCCATCTCACTTCTGAGCCATGTCTAAGCTGTTTTCGAGAGCCATTGCGAATCATCTTGCGTCCACTCCAAAGGTTGGAGACTCTACAATTGAAGTTGTTGACAAATATGTATACTTGGACCAACAGTCCAGTTAGGTAGGTCCAACTTCAAGAAAGAGATCAATCGACGAATCCATCTCGGCTGGGTAGCGTTTGGGAAGCTGCGCAATATCTTCACGTTCCAAATACCGCAGTGTCTTTGACAAGTGTGTGTTGCCAGTAATGACTTACGGAACTGAGACATTGTCGCTTACTATGGACCTTATACAAAGGTTCAAGGTCACCCAAAGGGCAATAAAGCGAGCTAAGCTCGGAATTTCCCTACGCGGTCAAATCAGAAATGAGTAGGTAGATCCGCAGGAGAACCAAAGTAACCGACATAGCTCACAGAATCGCTAAACTAAAGTGGCAGTGGGCAGGGCACATAGCTCGTAGAACAGATGGCCATTGGGTTAGTAAAGTTCTCGAGTGGTAAACGCGCACCGGAAACCGTAGCGTAGGCAGGCCTCCCACGCGGTCGACTGACGACCTGGTGATAATCGCAGGAAGCCGCTGGATCGGGCAGCGCAGGACCGGTCGTGGTGAAAATCCTTGGGGGGAGGCCTTTGTCTAGCAGTGTACGTTTTTCAGCTGATATGATGATGATGATCGCGAGCTGTTTCTTTTATTTATCCTTAATTTTCCTAACTAAACTTGTTTGTTTGTATAATTTTTATTGTATAAAATAAACACTTAAAATATATATAAAAAAACTAGATTAGATACCTCCCATGCAAACCCAGGAGTTTCTTACTTTTCTCAAAAATGGATTTAATTAAAATTTGTTTTAACAATTTTAATGAAACTTTAGGAGTAACTGGTACTTTATTAAGCTTACTATAATGGGTAGTTCAATATTCTAAGAAAAATCAAAATAAGGAACTTTCCGTAAAAACCCAATTGATTCTTTAATTTTTCCTTTGATACATCATTTCTATGTTATTAATTAATTGTAACTTTTGTAACAGGGGATCGGACTGCATCAAAAATAAAATCTTAAATATAATTTTCTTAATTGCTTTCCTCTTGAAGTTTCAAAACCTTACTTGTTTTGTTTTTCCATCACGTCTTCAATTTTAAGTGTTCAAATTCACAAAATTTTGTTTTTGACAGATCATTAAAAGTAACTCAAATGACTAGCAGTCCGATCCCCTATTGTAAGCCTATTGTTGATTTGTGTATGCCCAACCACAGCAGATATTTGATGTTGCCCAACAAAGTATTATTCTGTACAATGTAATTTTTATTTGTTGTGGAGAACGTCCTCAGTTAAAATTTTTAAAATTTGTTTAACGAACGGGTTGACAGATGGACAGACAGATAGATGGCGTAGAATAATTCTAGTGAGCGCATTAAGTTTTTCTCGCTTTTGTTTTGTTTTTAGTCAAAGACTTTGATATACCTGTCCTGAGAGATATAATTAAGATACAAATATAATAATCCCGCTCCCCCCCCCCCCTTTGAGTGAGGAAACTTGATAAAAAAATTATACATTCGCTGGTTTGCTTAATTGTTCACCTACATGGAAAATACTTTCAAGAAATCTGACATCCAGATCTGCAGTACTACAAACACAATAAGATTATTTTTACTAATAAATATAATAAAGTCCTGCCAATATATAACCTCGGTCCATGTTAGTCATTCTCCTTCAGTCCTGAAAATACACAGACCGTGCCCATCAAGTCTAGCATAATAAAGCTATAACACCGCCATTTTCAAAAGCACCTGTGGCTACAGTTAATACACACGTCCCACCGCACTATGACGGGGCAGGATTACTTCCTTTGTTTGGCTTGAAAGAAGCCTACGTCTGAAGCTCACAAAAAGCCCTCCTAGGCTATTCCGCGCAGAACATTCAGGAACATTCAGGAACATTCTCTGAATGGAAGGAGAGACGACCCAAGCTAGCTCCTAGCTCGGTACGTGAAGTGAAGTGAAGTTTTGCGTAAGGTGCACTGTAAATTTATCAAAGGCCTTTACTTTTGCGATATAACTTTTCTCATTTGAAGTTGAATTTGAATTTTTGTATGTTAAAAAGGTATCTTCTGTAATTTATGCATCAAGTTTACCCTTCTTTTTTTAATTATATTTTTTAGGGTTCCGTACAATAACAAAAAACGGAACCCTTATAGGATCACTCGTACGTCTGTCTGTCTGTCCGTCCGTCTGTCACAGCTAATTTGCTCCGAATCTACTGGACCAAATCAGGTGAAATTTAGTAGGGTGGTGTAATACTATGACCCAAACACAGATGTGCAAACTAAATAAATATTTTTTTTTAATATTAAGAAAAATTAGGAAAAATAAAGTTTTAAAAACCTTATAACTGTTTTATATATCAAATGAAACGGCTCGTTAAAAGGATCTCAAATATATTTTTGTTATTATTTTAAAATAAAAAGTTTTGATTTTATTCATGAAATAAGACGAAAATAGAACATTCCACCGCCTGATCTCCGAAACTACTGAGCCTCAAATTTTGATTAATATAGTTAATTGCTTGTAGATTACAGGAAAACCTATAAGAATTCCATCAATTGAAAACTAGATAGCGCAAGTAGTATTTTTCTGTTGCTCGCGTTTTTTTTTGTCATGTAAATAGGTATCATTGTCATAGTTGTGTGGAGGCTGTGGTGGTACGGAGCCCTCATACCGCGAGTCCAACTCGCACTTGGCCGTTTTTTATGAAAACACGACTTAACAAAGCATTCAGCCGCACCGCCATGACTATTTTACCTGCTTAAGAGTCTGCTGGAGTTCATAAATCCCATACAAACGTAGTATTTGATTCATTTGTTAACCAAACAACCGATTTTGAAATAATTTTGTATCGATAATCGGATGACGTATATCTGTGTCTGTACTGCATTACTTTTTTTTAAAAACGAAGCAGGAATCCATTTAATACCAATAAACTTGTTTTCCCTCTTTTACCTTTAAAACAAGTTAATTGATTAATAATGGATTCCTGTTTCGTTATTCAAAAAATTAATGCATTACAGACACAGATATACGTCATCCGATTATCAATACAAAATTATTTCAAAATTGGTTGTTTGGTTAACAAATGAATCAAATACTACGTTTGTATGGGATTTATGAACTCCAGCGGGCTCTTAATATATTGAAAATCAGGCACAGTCATCAGTTTGCCGATCGGCTTATCTCACCGAATTATTTTCAGAAACGAAATTGTAATTTAGGTAATTAGTATATGAAGCCGCAGACAATAAAGGATTATAATATTATGCATGAAAAATATTTATAGAATATAGAAGTATACATTTTAACAAAGTTGTATCCAGTCATGGGAACTTTAAGAATATTTTGTACTGTTTGAAAGCTTGATTTAAACCAATACCAAAGTATATATATATATTAGTATACTAACATACAGTATGGACACTTCCTGCCGCTCTCTAGATTGCGACCTCACCCCCTCGTCACCTAGATCGAACGTATAGGATTTCGCCGCCATTTTGTTTGTTCCGTCATTCGTCTTTTTAAATTTCATTTCTGGCCCATTGTATGAAGTGTCCAGGGTGTGCCATTGGGCTGCGATATAAATCCGAATCAATATCCATAAATTAAATCCTAAATCCTTTTTAAATAATACCAGTGAAAATAAATGAAATAAAATATGTTAGTGTTGTCTCCCGATTTTATGACATAAGGACCTTCAAGGCGAGAGTGAAAAGTGCATCATCGGTTTCAATCACATAAATATCATCATCATTGGCGCCCCCGTCACTCGGTCGAGCATGCGTGATAAGTACCTACACATTGGTGCGGCCTACAGCCCGCGCTCCTCTCGTCAGCGCTAGAATGCCGTACAGTCGCCGCCGCAATTCGCGCGCCGCCCGTGTACGCAGTTATAACCGCTAAATCGAGCGACTTAATACCCATGTTTCCTTGTATTGTCTGACAGTGGGAAGGAGTAGGTGAATAAATATGCGTAGGTATTTTCGGCAATATCTGTTACGAAGTAACTAGTATCTCATCTGTGCCTGTACGTCTGTTACAGACGAATCCCTACCGTGTTCTGGTCTAGAGGCATCGCTTTTGGTGGCTTAGTAACCCGATGAGTGAACGGAAGGCTCACCCGCAAGCCTGGCAGGGAAAGTTTGCATAAATATACTGACAATAAAATGGCACTCAAATTTTAAACAGTACTAAAGTGTTCAAAATTCAGTTCGTTCATCTATTCAGTGAACATTTAGTTAACAATTCGACGCTTTCCGTTTGGTTTCTAGAATTTTTAGGCCGGCTACCCTGACTTAAAAACCGTGTTAAGGGTCCCCAGGAGGCTTGAGTTTTCATTTAAACGTAGTTCCGCTTTAATACAATTAAGACCGGCCAAGTGCGAGTCTGAACTGCACATAGAGTTCCGTACCATCATACTAGCTGACGCTAAAATCTTCATGTATAAAAAAAGTTTTTTTTGTATGGAGACCACCTAAATTATTCACGTTTTCTAATTTTCAGTATTTGCTTTTATAGCGGCAACAAAAATACATCATCTGTAAAAATTTCAACTGTCTAGCTATGGCGGTTCATGAAATACCGCCTGGTGACAGACAGACGGACAACGAAGTCTTAGTAGTAGGGTCCTGTCTGTACCCTTTGGGTACGGAACCCTAAAAACTACATGCTGGATTGAATCCAAACTTTGCGAATATATTGAGTAGACACATATCGATGTTTGTAATTAGTTTTCATCGTAGTAAATTTAGACATAACTAAACGTAGGCTTAAATTAATTTGTACTGTTAACTGCTTTTTTTTCGTTTTGTATTAGTACATCAAAAACTAATTACAAACATTCAAATGTGTCTACTCAATGTATTTGCAAAGTTTGGATTCAATCCGGCGTGTAGTTTTTGTATTAAAGCGGAACTACGTTTGTATGGAAACTCGAGCCTCCCGGGGAAAAAAGCAAAAAAAATATATATTTGTACGTAAAAGAACTGTCAGGTGTGCAAAATAACGTTAAATTATGGGCATAAAACATCGGTAAAAACACCCGAAAGGGCTCGTTAATGAGGGGCAACGATATTGCTGCAGACATTAATTACCTTTGCGAAGGGTAAGGGATAAAACAACGAGCTTTTATGTTACGCTGGCGACGTTGCCTCTACGTACCTACCTAATAAAATTCAACAAAAAACACACAAACATGATCGAGGCGTAATGGCGTAACAGCCTATGTGGGGTAATGGTTAGTCCATTCTCTCAACACCAGGAGGTTGCGGGTTCGATTCCCTGCGGGGTCAAATTAATTCCGAATCGTTCCTGGTGCAGAGGCTGCCCATAAGACATTCAGCGCGGAAATGCAGCTAGTGTTATGCACCTTTGCACCGGGGATGACGAGGGACGGGTTATTTTAGGTACTTGAGGTTTTTTATATAATGTATTTTAGGTGTTTTATTTTAGATATTTTAAGTGTTTTACTTTAGATATTTTAGGTGTTTTACTTTAGGTATTTTAGTAATTTTATTTTAGGTGTTTGTATGGCTTATCATAACATTGTGAATAAATTCATTCAATTTCTCAGATAATCACTTTTGAATTTATACTTCACAAGTAATTACATACATTTCGGCCATCCCTCTAAAGAACTTAAACATTTAACTCCGAACTGAGAAACGTTGCAGTTAATACAGACTGGCTTAGCTTTAACGAGGGCCCGTAAGATGCATTTAGAACTGGTTCTATACAGTCCTCCCGTTCCCATTACCGAGGAGCAAGATGAATGTCTAGTCGGACAAAGGGACGGAGAGGGATGCTAGGGTTGTCAACAACACTGCAAAATAGGGATGAAGACAGTATCAGAAATAAATTATGAACTCTTGATCACTAAATTGCCGTACCTACTTAAACTTCGGAAAACCTTACTCGTTTTGTTTTCCATCAAGTCTTCAATTCTTAATTCACCAAAATCACAAAATGAGTACTTAAATGACGCTGCTAAACTATGACGTCACGCCTAGGTATTTCAAACATTTTTAAAACAAAATGTCGTTTTTGACAGATGATAAAAAGTAACTCAGATGACTAGCATTCCTCATCCTTATTATAAGCCTTTGATGTCATCATGATTTTGTTATTTAATGTTTAGTCTGTTAGTACACGGATTTTTTTAGGTTTAAATTAGGAAAACAAAAATACTTCATTTAAAACATCATTACAGAGAAAACTTTAAAGGCTCGATAAACGCTCAAACAATTTGTCAAATGTGACAAACACGTTTTGCCAAACTCGTGTTTGATAAACATTTGACAAATTGTTTGAGCGCTAACCGCGCCTGTAGTTTGACGAGTGTTATCTGAATTAACGGTTTGTATAAAATTAAAGTTAATGGGGATAATGACAGTATCAAAAATAAATTATAAACTCTTGATTACTAAATTACCCCCCTACTAAAACTGTAAAACCTTACTCGTTTTATTTTCCATCAAGTCTTTAATTTTTGATTAACAAAATGAGTACATAAATAACGCTGCAAAACTATGACGTCACGCCTAGCTAATTCAAATATTTTTAAGAGCAAAATGTCATTCGTTCACAGACGAGAAAAAGTAACTCAGATGACTATTTTATTTTAAAAGCTTTTATTTAACTTGCAATATTTATATGTGTGTTTGTTTGTTTAGTATATATCTTGCGGTTGATTTTAGAGCAACTTCCAGGGGTCCCATTGAGCTGAAACTTGGAATGAAGTCGTATTCCCGGTGACAACAGATCCTTTTTGTATTTTGAAGTTGATCTCTGAATCTGAATCCAAACAACTAGACTTTTCTGTGCTCACCTTTTTTGGAGCATTCCACCAGCAATGCAACCGAGGCCTACAAAACTAAAAGTTAAATTATGGCTAAAATTTCATTACGACATAATACTATATATACTTAAGCACTAGTAACTAAAATTTTAATGTGCAAAATGTATTTTTCTGGTCATTATTTTAAATTTATTTAAAAAACCAAACATTTCTGTTTTACCTTACTCAATTTTCCTCGTTTTTATCGCCTGTTGTACAAAGAAACACAATTTTAACTAAAACTTTTTGGTGTATAATCAAAGAAGGAGACCATATGTTAGAATAAAAAATAAATTTGATTACGATTGACAGTTAATTTGTAATCTATGACTTTAGTAATAATACTCTACTAACGCTGTCCTGCACAACAGGATTTTTAAACAATTTTAATTTTGTGAGTAACGAGAAATATATTTATAATTAGTGTTCACATAGTAAACACAGTTTGATAGTAGCTATCGACCGCGATACCCGGTAGTGCATTTGCTTTGATCGTTTATTTTTAACTATATAAGATTATAAGAAGATTTTACTCTTTCATAATTAGATCGAACAATGTGATACTTCATTAGGATTAGTTTATGTAGGTACTTTAGTTTCGTTTAGTTTTTGAATTGTTTGTATGCTATGTTTATTTATATTTTTATGTAATTCGTACACAATTTAAATTGTTTTTCGAATAAACTTGAACTTGAACTTGAACTATAAATATATATATTTGTCCCGCACAACAGTTTTAGTCATACTCTTTTTTTGCAATGTCCGATCAATGTAATTCTAAGTATGTGAAGAAATACCGCGAGAAAAGAAAAGCAGAAGATCCAAACTATCAAAAAAATGAAAATATTCGAATTTCTAATTTAAAAAAGAAGCAAAAGGAAGCTATGACGAAAAAAGAATTGGAACGGTTAAAATTGTACGAAAGAGAGAAGAAACGTAAACAGAGGGCAAAGAAACGCCTATCCAGTGAACCGCCAACTAATTCTACAGTCGTGAATACATCAGGCGAAACACCAAGCACTTCCGTGCCCGCGCACCCATATAAGTGTCCACAAACAGCTTCTAAGGCGATCCGAAAAGCTGTTCAGGCCCTTCCATCTTCTCCTACTAAACGTGACTAAGTCATAAAAGGTCTCTGTAGCCGTTATGGAATCCGGTTAGCCAAAGAGATGGAAAGAGAACTGGAGCAAAATGATGAAGAAAACTGGGACTATGACGAAAATTCGGTAAAAAAAAATTATTTTCGTCCAGATATTGTCTACATATGTCCAGGAATGAAAGATTGCATGACTTCCTGGAAAAGTGGAGAGTAAAAAAGCTGCAAAAATATTATCTGACTATGTTTCTTCATGAAGCTTTTCAAATATACAAAGAAGAAAATGTCTTTACCAAAATCGGATTCTCTAAGTTTTGTGAGTTGCGTCCTGAAAATGTCCTTCTCTTAAAAGATACTCCAAGTGAACAATGCAAATGTAGAATACACGAAAATTTTATTTTGAAATTAAAGGCGCTGAAAATTAACTACAATCAAGGGTTTTGGGAGACAGTTCTATGCGACTGTTCAATTAATTCTGCTTGTTGGCAACAGAACTGTGGACTGTGTGGTGATATGCAAAAGTTAAATCCACCTGAACATATGCTACAGCCGATTAGCTGGAGAGAATGGGAAAAAGATTCTACAGGAAGGCTAAAACTAGCATTAAAAGAAAGTGTATCTGCGGAACTGTATGACAAGATTAAAGAAGACTATCCAAAATTTCTGAGTCATGTTAATTTAAAAAGAGTGCAGAGTGCTGAGTTCGAAAAAGATAAAAAATGTGCCAATACAAGGATCTTACAGATAGATTTTGCTATGTCGTTCTCATGCGAATACCAAAATGAGATTCAGAGCGCACTTTGGGCGCGTTCAAGTGTACTTATGCTCACTGCTGCGGTATTTTTTCAAAACCAATGCGAAACTTATGTCGTCTGCTCAGACAGTCGCAACAAAGACAAAGATACGATATTCGTTTTTGTTAACCAACTTTTTGAAATAATATTTAAAAAGAATAATGATGCAACCATTCAAAACATCATATGGAGCGATGGCCCGTCATCCGAATTTAAGAATAAATACATGGTGAAGCTGCTTAATCACCTGAGCCTTAAATATAACCGACAATTTATCTGGAAGTATTCAGCGACGTCCCATGGAAAAGGAGTTGTGGATGGCGTAGGAGGGAACGTGAAAAGATTGGTAAAACAAAAGATGTTAAGTCAGGCTGGAATAGTAGTCTACATCTACTTAATTTATAAATTTATAAAACATACATAAGTGCAGACTTATACTGCCCTCAATTAATTACTTACAAGAATTTCGTTATAAAAAAAGGGTTTTTTTTAAATTTTTTTATTAAGAATTTGAGTACGTTTGGCTGCACCTCACCTGATGGTAAGTGCCGATGCAGCCGAGGATGTGACACGCAAACTCAAATAGTGCCTATTCACTCTCGTCTTGAAGATTCCTAAATTTTACGAATAATTAATTTATAATTGGTCGGGATGATCAAATATAATCTCAATTAAGCTCAAATATAATCGTTCTTTTTCATTACGGTCTAATTCATGAAGAATTCATTGATAACGAATACTGTGATTACCAAATTAGTACTGGAATTCGAACTCGTCCCGCACAACAGGCGACGCGTCCCGTACAACAGATGTGAATATTTTTTTTTCCAAAAAAAAGTTTCCAACAGATGTGCGTTTTATTTATTTCAAATAACTCCTTCGGCTTTAGTTTATCAGTGTTAAAAATAATGTTTCGTTAGATGTTACAAATTCGCTTAGTAATCGAATTAATTAAAAGGAATCGCAGACTTGGTAGTTTCGCTGTCCCGCACAACAGGCGACGTAAAACGTCTATAAATACTTTATAATTGAGTATATCTAGATAGACTATACATTTTATGATTGATCGAAGTTATGTTGTTACGAAATGCTAAGTTAGAACCAGAGGCGTTCCCTAATAAATGTTTTATTGTACATCAAACACTGAAACTATCGTACGAATGTCCCATACAACAACGTGGAATGCTCCTTTCGAATGTGGAACCGTGTATTTTTCTGTATTCATTTTTGGGCATAAAAAATCTTTTCAAATAAAAGCTTTTACCTAAAAGCTTGAAGGTTTTTCGAAAATTATTTTATTTTATTTTACTAGACTAACAGTCGTCATTTCTATTTGTTTTGCTCAGTTTTATGAATAGACACGCACCTTTGACGCTCTTAAAGATTGGTGTAACAACTTTTACCCAAGTGCGAAAAAGGAGTAAAAGTTGTAGACTCCCCGATTTGCGGAGAAACTTCTGTAAAGATTTTAATGAAATTTTGATCATAGATTTTAAAAATTATTTACCACTAGCTGTTTCCCGCGGCTTCACCCACGTGGACAACGTTTCTATTACTTTTCGAGGGTGCGCAGTGCGGGAGCCGCTAGCGACTTGCGAGCGTAGAAAAAAGTAGCCTATGTGTTAATACGGGTCCTAATCTGTCTACCTACTAAATTTCAGCTAGATCCGTTTAGTAGTTTTTGCGTGAAAGAGTTAAAAACATACATCTTTACTTTCTTACAAACTTTCGCGTTTATAATATTAGTAGGATGTATAGTATTTTTTAAATTTTTCATTTTTAAAATTTTATGAGTACCTCCCATACAAAAAAGTTAATATGTTATTTTCTCAAAATTGGCTACAAAGATGCTTCTTAAATTTCTGTCATAAGTAAAACTTATAAACATCTATACTAAGGTGTAATATTATATCCGGGACAAATAAAATTGTTTAAAAAATGTATTTCTCCAAAATGGCGCTAAGGGTATCGATCAAATTTTCACGATAAAGAACGCATATCAAATTGTATAATATGATTCAAGTGAAATACTTGGGAAAACTCTTAAATAGGCACCCGCCATACAATTATTTATCTGAAGCTCCCACGAGTGAAGTTCTCCATTTGCGGGCTCAATTTATTTCTTACAGCCTCGATTGGCCATTTTTTAGGCAACCCTGGCAGCCAGACAAGGGAATGAAAAGGTACTTCTAATCACTTCCGAAAGTCACTCGTATTACACTTTTCACCAGAGAACCAGTGTGCCCAGTAAGCTACCCCCAAGGGTTTAGGTTGTATTGTACGTAATGAGAATCTCTTTTGTGTGAGAAGAAAAACTTTTGGAAAGATATGAATTTTTAAGAATCATCTGGAATGTGAAACCTCTGAATGGAAGTGAAACCAAAGACCTAATACAATATTGTATGGATAGGTCAATACCTGCAGAAAATGGAACTACTTTTGTAGAGCCAATGTTTTCTTTGTAAATCTGTAGTGTGAGAACTTACGGATATTTGGAAGGCCAAGTCTATGGTAAAACAAAAATCGGACAAGTGCGAGCTAAATTCCCATGGGAAAGGTTCCGTACGTTGATTGATAAACCTATGTTACTTTAAATAGGTTCCTTTGAATAGGTTTTCATGTAATTGATAGGTAAATAACTATTTCCTGTATTTTTTTCATTACTTTAGGCACAGTACTTTCGGAGGTAGGGGAATGGTAAATTTTCGCATATTTTTTTGTTAGATAACTTCAAAACTGTTTATTTTAAAATTATAAAAAAAGTATACTTAAGAGTCTCACAATAAGTTCTTTAATTTGATTTGTATGAAAACTTTTAAAAAAATATATTTAATTTACCTCCAGAAAATGACCGCCATGTTTAAAATTCATTTATTTACGTCACACATTAGTCTTTGGATCACCGAGTTATATATACAGGGTGTTGTTTTGGTCGACAACGCCATTTTCAGGAGGGCTTCTACTCACGAAACCGAACAACTTTCCCCAAGGAACACATAGTCAATTCTCATAAAAAAAATTGACCTTTCCATACAAAATTGGTCAACCAGCTGATCGGTTTGTATGAAAAGTCCAATTTCTTTCTTGCGATTTCAGCAAATTTGTAGAACTAAAGTTGTTCAGTTTCATGAGTAGAAGCCCTACTAGAAAGGGCGTTGTCGACCAAAACAACACCCTGTATGTACCAAATTTAAACTCAATCGGTCCAGTAGTTTCGGAGCAAATTGGCTGTGACAGATGGACGAACAGCAGACACGCGAGTGATTCTGATATGGTTCTGCTTTTTCATTTTGAGGTACAGAACCCTAAACAATATACATTTTAACGACTATAGCGAATTTTTGAAGTAAAAAAAAAACACCAAAGTGCGTATCGGACCACGCATAGTGTAGGGTTCTGCACACCAAATTTAGGGTCATTCGAATTAGTTTTCGTTGAGACTTCCTATTAAGAAAATATTCTTAGACTGTGGTGTAGATAAGCCAGATAACGATAAGACTGTGGTATGTTGCTTTGTTTTGGTGGCCTTTATCTTGAACCCTGTATACAACCTGATAGTACGAAAATTTCAAGTTTTTTTATTATTCACAATTGGTAAACCCTTGACAACATCTGACCTGGTGGTAGTACATATAAAAAAAGACGTGTGGCACTCGGGGACTGCCGCGGTAAAGCTATTGCATAGCAATTTTTATCAACTTATCATTTATAATTATTTATTTATATTTAATTTATGCAGTATTTACCAGTACCATATATATAGTTCTTGGGGCGCGGGATGTTTATGTAATAAATTAACACTAAGAAAGTTCATCATCATCATCATCATCATCATCCGCCATCATCAATCGCCATCATCAATGGCCATCATCAATCGCCATCATCAATCGCCGTCATCAATCGCCGTCATCAATCGCCATCGCCATCGCCATCATCATCATCATCATCATCATGGATAGATAGATGGCATTGTAAGTTTTTTAGAACTCAATTTACATTTTTTTTGGGGTGTCAGGTTTTATTTTTGTTACAAAATTTCTTGATTCGGTCCCCTCAAAGCCCGCGATAAAACCTATACAAAAGCTTAAAAATTGGCCAAGTGTAAGTCGTACTCGCGCTAACGAGTATGAACTGAATGACAAAAAAGCATATTTTCGTAGCTCGCGTTGATGTCTTGTTTATAATGTAAATAGGTACTATTGTCAAAGGTTGTCTGAAAGAAATTGCTACCTAGTAATAAGGCCGCCTAAGGTATAGGCTTTCTTCTTTATTGTTCAATTCTTTTTTTATGTTGTGATGCAAGAAAGAATATTGTATTGTATTTCCCTCTCGTATATCTACCAGATACGCTCAACTACCAGGTTTATGATATAGCGTCCCCACTCACCGACAGCTAGGTCATATAGTGAGGGCCGCTATTCCTGCCAACACCATAAGGTGAAGACAAGGACCAGTTACGGTAGGTCTTGCCGCTAAGACGCTTGTCCCGGTACTCTGCAAGGCGAGTGCCTCGTGGAAGAGAGCCACTACCTACTGTCCAGGTAGGTCCTGGAGTATATTGTATTGTATTGTCATTATACTATGTAGTTGTGGAGAGATATGGTGATACGGAACCTTCGGAGTGCCAGTTCAACTCGTACTCGGTCGGTTTTTTATTTATTTACAAAGATATAAATCAGTCCATTCTTGTTTGAAATTTATAATTTTGAGAGCCCCGATCTGGTGAGCCAAACAAAATAACTGGGCGATTTATAATAAATCAGAAGCAAATAATCCTACACCCACCCATGTACTTAAACACTGGGTAAATTTCCACTTGGACGAGCTACACATTGTTATAAATTAAAATAAATTTACAAATATTTTTCTGAATCGTGCTTCATAAAATCTTTAATAACATTAACTTAAGAGTCCCCAGGAGGCTCGAGTTTCCATACAAACGTAGTTCCGCTTTAATACTAAAACTACATGCTGGATTGAATCCAAACTTTGTTAATATATTGAGTAGACACATATAGATGTTTATAATTAGCTTTAATCGTAGTAAATTGAAACATAACTAAACGAAGTCTTAAATTAGTTTTGTACTGAATTTTTGAAACTTCTCTTAGTTTTTTTCTTTTTATATTAGTACATCGAAAACTAATTACAAACATTGATATGTGTCTACTCAATATATTCTCAAAGTTTGTATTTAATCCTTCATTTAGCTTTTGTATTAAAGCAGAACTACGTTTGTATGGAAACTCGAATAATTAAGCACGGTTTATTGTGCCACACTATAAGAGAACTAAAAATAATTTAGCACGGTCAATTGTGCCACACTATAAGACAACTAAAAATAATTTAGCACGGTTAATTGTGCCACACTATAAAACAACTAAAAATAATTAAGCACGGTTAATTGTGCCACACTATAAGAGAACTAAAAATAATTTACACGGTTAATTGTGCCACACTATAAAACAACTAAACATAATTAAGCACGGATAATTGTGCCACACTATAAGACAACTAAAAAAAATTAAGCACGGTTAATTGTGCCACACTATAAGACAACTAAAAATAATTAAGCACGATTAATTGTGCCACACTATAAGACAACTAAAAATAATTTAGCACGGTAAATTGTGCCACACTATAAGACAACTAAAAATAATTAAGCACGGTTAATTGTGCCACACTATAAGACAACTAAAAATAATTTAGCACGGTAAATTGTGCCACACTATAAGACAACTAAAAATAATTAAGCACGGTTAATTGTGCCACACTATAAGACAACTAAAAATAGTTTAGCACGGTTAATTGTGCCACACTACAAGACAACTAAAAATAATTTACACGGTTAATTGTGCCACACTACAAGACAACTAAAAATAATTTAGCACGGTTAATTGTGCCACACTATAAGAGAACTAAAAATAATTTACACGGTTAATTGTGCCACACTACAAGACATCTAAAAATAATTTACACGGTTAATTGTGCCACACTATAAGACAACTAAAAATAATTTAGCACGGTTAATTGTGCCACACTACAAGACAACTAAAAATAATTTACACGGTTAATTGTGCCACACTACAAAACAACTAAAAATAATTTACACGGTTAATTGTGCCACACTACAAGACAACTAAATATAATTTAGCACGGTTAATTGTGCCACACTACAAGACAACTAAAAATAATTTAGCAAGGTTAATTGTGCCACACTGTAAGAGAGAGAAGAGTAACAATAAAATTTTATTATTATTTTTTTTTTACTTTATGCGTGACCACTTTATTATTTAATACACATAAAATAATTTCAACAACAATAAAATAATTTCATAAGTCTATCTCATTATCCTGATCAGGATAGTTAGGATTAAATGCACATTAACAACATTGATGTGCTCCGGCTTGAAGATAAGATGGTCAGTTCTCCATCGCGTTGGGAAATCTTGGTAAGCCCGCTTACAACTTCAGCATCATCGTCACTTACCATTAGGTGAGATGATGCCAAGGGCTTACTAATACTTTCGCCATATTATTCACTACTGGAATGTGTCCTTCGTTCAAAAAGTCACCCCATCTGTATAAGTAATGTAGCGGCTCTAACTATAAGTAGGTTATATAGTAAGCTCGTCAAAAATAATGTTTCGAAAATAGGAAATTCTAGCAGGGATTTAAAAGGTGCCACATTAATTACATCGTGACAATGCGTGCCATGTCAAGCATTTTAATACTTATAATTAGACGGAGCCCTGCACAGTCCAGAAATTGTTGCTTCGACCTTTAGCCATAAGGCCGAATCTACACTGTGGATCTTACTCAAACTTATGGCCTTCCTTATATATAGTTTCTCTTTGTTCTGATTAAACAACTTTTTTTAAATAGTACTATTAGAGAGCTACGGGAACTTACCAATGTTTGGGCTATTTTGACCCCTTTTTTATTGTAAATTTAAGTGCGTTTGACTGCAACTCACCTGATGGTAAGTGACAATGCAGTCGAGGATGGTACACGCAAACTCGAAAGAGTTTGAGTTTGCGTGTACCATCCTCGACTGCTTGAAGATCCCCAAAATATAGGAATCGGGAAACACTGACGCAGGCAAGGGGTTCCACTCCTGCGCTGTACGCATAATGAATGAAGAAGCGTAACGATTCGTGCGAAAAGATAAGATAACCTATATGTTAACCACCACCTATGTTAAGAATCCCTCCTGCCCTATGAGTTTCACGCAGTTTAATACAAGTACTTACAAAAGTACTTTCTCTAGATAGTAAAAAAGGTAAAAAATAATTACGCACAAGTATAATGTAGTTTTAAAATTGACTACAGTCAATTATTCGAGTGACGCGCTGTTTTTTTTTAAATAAAATATACAGCTCCTGCGAAAACTATGTAACAAAACTAAACCTCCCCCTCCCCCGTGTGACCATGTGTAATAACTGGAAACCCGTTCCCCCCTACTAAACCAGTCACGTAGTATGGGTACGTTCAAATTTTCAACTGCAGATTAAGGCACACATAGTTAGAACAGATAACTACACATTTGGTGCACAAAAAAATCTTCCAGAAAACCAAGCAATGAACAGATACTTTCCAAAAAGTGTGCCAATGGCATTTGATTATAAGTGTAACAAAATTAGCAGAAACTATTTTAACTGGTGCTTCTACCCATGAAAGTGAACAAAGTTTCTCCATGGAACCCATAGTCAAATCGCAATAAAAAAATTGTCTCTCCCTTAATACGTTAGTACTAATATATATACTTTGCCTATACTAACTCGATCAGCTGATCAGCCAACTTAGTATGGGAAGTTCAATTTTTTTTTTGAGATTTGACTACGGGTTTCATGGGGAAAGTTGTTCAGTTTTATGGGTTGAAGCACCAGTTAAAATAGTTTCAGCTAATTTTGTTAGACCTTATGTTTAATATTTTCTGGGATTTTCGTATGTTTGCTCCAACAAAACCATTTCATAAACTTTTCTCCCTTATAACATCAGCTTAAATTATGGATATGATAAAACTTTGTTATAAAAATGGCATTTTGGAAATTAAGTAGATTAACGCGATTTAAAAAGGGTCCTAATTCCCCCGAGTCGCAGGCTGACACGTGAAAAATGAATAGAGGTCGCGTCGAAATAAAATCCAGAAATATGAGAGGCCTTTGTTGAATGAATTTGTGAAATAATGAGTCTTGTATTTTGTTTTATTAATGAGAGATGGGGCTTGCAATATAACAATCCACGTTTTGATTTTAATTAATAAAAATATCTGAATGAGAAATAAATATTTGTGTGACCAATTTTTTGTCATATGTAATCTCACTTTGGTGGCCATTTTATTTTTGCTATTGAGATTCTTTAACTTTTTTTTTAACAATTGTTAAGCCCTTGGCATCATCTCACCTGATGGTAAGTAACGATGCCAAAGATGGAAGCGGGCTTACCAAGATTCCCCAACGCAACAATAATATGTGTGTGATTGCAGTGACAAATAAACGTGTTATCTATCTATCTATCAACAGGGTAGCTAGCCAGGCGGGCTTAGAAAATGCCCTTCCACCAACCAAACCAAGTCAAACTTAAGACTCAGCCAGCAATCGAACCCGCGACCTCCTGAAGTAAAGCTAATGGCCTTTTTTTTGTCGTCAGTTACTCCTAAACGATAGAAAACCCAAGGTTGAAAAAAAATATCCTTATTGTTGATGATGTTCCTCAAAGTCAAAAGCTATTAGAAACACGATTGAGCAGTTTTGGCTCGATAGAAAATAATCCCAAAGATAGGTTACACCGTTAATTTTAACTCTCGTATGGCATAGTGACATCCACCAAAACACCTTTGACTGCGCCCGATCCATCAACACGACATCAGGCTTATTCGAAGGAATCGTCCTGTCCGTGATGATGGGTCGGTCCCAGTAGAGCTTGATGTTTAATATTATTACTGGATTTTTCCCGCGGCTGCCCCCGCGTGGAGATCGTTTTTAGGACTGTCTTTTAGGGTGAGTGGTGCGCAAGCGTGGATATGAGTTTGCTCCAGATCTCTCAGGAACTCTATCGGGTTATTTTAATAGCACAGTCTATGTGAATTCTCACCCCCTCAACCAATTATAAACAAAAAATCACTTCAATCTGAAGGGGATAGCTGACAGGTATGATTCCCAACTCTTTTCGCACTTCATGCGTGTACTAGTCAGACAGGGGCCCTATGCTTCCTGTAACTGGTAAGCGCATGGGGTGTGGAATGGTTTTTTAACTTTTTGTTACTGTATTATTTTATTCTGTGTTCTACTAACATTAGTGTAATAAGACGTTTGTGTTACTAACAAAAATGGACCATGTTGTCTGCCAAATAAAGATAATAATAAATTATAATCCGATGCTCCGTTGCGACGCCGATATGCTCGAGCGTGGAAATGAGTTTTTCATAGAGTCTCGGGAACCATGTCAGGATATGTTTATTAGTAAATAATGTCAATTCCCACCTCCTCAACCATCTCGTTTAAACTGTCAATGAATAAATGATTTATCTATCTATCTATCTCAGTGCAAAAAATCTCTACAATCCATTGTTCCGGTGCGACATTAAATATTATTTACCAAAGAAATTGTACTTTTTCAGTTCTCTCAGGAACTGCATGGGACTACCCAAGGTTAAAAGTAACCTATAACCTTCCTAGTGACACACACTACCTGCATGCCAAGTTTTAATCAAGATTGGTCGAGTTGTTGAAGCGTGAAAAGGCAACACACAAACACATTTTCATATCTGTAATATTAGATAGGATATAAATGGATATTTTTTATTTTTTTAAATATTTATCAAAAAAATACAAAAAATAGTAAAAATATTAATCTGACTATTAAAATTTACACTTTTGTTGGAAAATAGATCTTACATATTTATTTTGTTAGTTCAAACATATATTTATTTATTTACAAAGAATCACTTTATAGACATTGGTTTAAGCGTTCTTTCTTCTGATTGGTTATCGTTGGTATCAGAGCACAAATGCGGATCAATCAGAAAAAACAAACAAAACTCCCTACAGGGAGCAAAGTAGAATTTTTTCGTACTTATCGAAGAACCAATCGTCGTTTTTCGAATAGGAGTGATAATGTTTTTTGTGCACGTATTAAATCACCTTAAGAGGGGGATAGGTCTAAAAGTAAATATATTGTGTGTAAAATCACCCTAACGCCTATGTTTTCTCGCAAGTAATAGCGTAATAGCTCCCTCCATCTTTAAGTAAGTAAATATACGACCAACCTACTGTCGACTGTATGATACATTCGCCTCGCCGACCTAAATACATAATAAGACATGTTATGTGTTGTATTAAAATAAACAGTGGGGGGAGGGGAAAGAAAATTAAATGTAGAGGCGTGCTCGTAAATTAGAGTAGAGTTTTTTTTTAAGTGAAAACTTCTTTTGGCGCGTTGGGAATTTTTCGAGATGGGAAAAACCATTGAATTCGCGATACTCTTACCGTTACCTGTTACCTGTTAACAAAGGGTCAAAACATATGAAACTGTATTTGAGATGGGAAAAACCATTTAACTCTCGACGCTGTTACGGTTACATGGTTACCGAAACCAGGGATACTCGGAGGGTCAAAACTTATAAAACTGTAAAAAAACTCAATTCTGTCGGCGCTCCCGGAGTGGTTAGGTTATTTTCATAATAAAGCGGTTTGAATACGAAGGATTTATCATTATTTTTAAACACTTTTTATTGTTCTTACCATGTAACGCGACCAAGTTACCCTATTACGCCTACGCTGTATGTTCATCTGTCCAACTTGGCTGTATGATTTGAACCGTATTGGAAAGTCAGCAGTCATTTTCACGGAATATGTCTTTTTATAGGGGACTAGATTTTGCCAGCGGCTTCGCTCGCTTGAACATAGTTTCTATGACTGTCGTCAAGGGTGCGCAGCGTGGAAAATAGTAGCCTATAATATGTTAATCCAGGTCCTAAGCTGTCTACCTACCAAATTTCAGATAGTTATGTTCAGTAGTTAGTTAGTTTTCGCGTGAACATAGTTTTTATGTCTGTCGTGGTGTCGAGCGTGGGAACTGAGTCAACTCTAGAACCCTTGGGAACTATGTCGGGCTATGCTAATTAGTAGTCAATTAGATAATCAGTATTAATTACCACGTCAATCCTTCGCTTCATTGCGACGTGATATAAATTAACAAAGAAGAGAGAGTTAACAGCTATCCCACGGGAACTACTGAAGAAATCGGGATAAAAAGTAGCTTATATGTTAATCCAGGACCTAACCTATACGTGTGCCAAGTTTCATTCTGATCTGTCTAGTGGTTGAAGCGTGAAAGAGTTAACAAACATCCATCCATACATACAAACTTTCACATCTATAATTCTATAATAATATAATAAAACTGTAACGGGGCCGTGTCTGTACATGAAATATTTTTGGAAAATAATAACTGTGGTGGACATTACTAACGATATAGAGGTCAAAACAACAACTTTTGGAATTTCTGTCTGTCTGTCTGTATGTTTGCGCATCACGCAAAAACTACCGGGTCGATTTTGATAAAGTTTTGTATGGTGGTTTTTTATAGCCCGGGTTAACATATAGGATAATTTTTATCCAAGAAAATTCAAGAGTTTCCGTGGGAAAATCAAAAGTATGCATTTCTAGAATGGCTCACCACGCAAATGTGGCTTGACCTATTGCAATTAAGTTTAACACGTTGATACCTTATATCGCGAACTAAAACTGGGACATTGTAAATTCAAAAAAAATAAGGGTTCCTGCAGGAATGGAAAAAAAATGCATCTTTAGAATGGCTCAACGTAACAATATGAAACCTTTACATTGAGATGTGGTGTTTTGACCATTATTACGTAGTTGGGTATTCTTTATCCCGGAAAACTAGAGAGGTCCCGTGGGAAAATAGATCTAACACATATAATAGTATCGATTTAAAATTTAATACTTTTGAGTGAATTTCTTTTAGGTATTTTTTTCAGCATACGCTACTATACACAACTATAACTCTGAGAGAGAGGGCATGTGGCGCCCGCTCCGAGTCCTACCTGCTGCTAAGGTTGTCTATTGCCATCCAGCGCGGCAACGAGAAGTGCGTCATAGGCTCCTTTGGAGCTGATACGACTCGAGGATTTGACCCATATAAATATATTTAGGAAATTTTATTACTAAACTAGCTTTTGCCCGCAGCATCGCCCGCATCATGCCGCCAGGACATAGCTTTTAAGACTCTTTTTGAGGGTGAGTGGTGCGCGAGCCGCAATCGGGTCGCAAGCGTGGACATGAGTTTTCTCCAGGTTCCTCAGGAACTATATCGGGCTATTCTGATTAGCAGTCTTTGTCACTTCACAAATTTTATCACTTCCCATCCGCTCAACAAATTGTATACAAAAAATCACTTTAATCCGTTGCTCCGTTGCGACGCCGCCGACGTGCACGAGCGTAGAAAACAGTTTTCCCCAGATCCCTCAGGAACTATATTAGAATATACTTATTAGTAAATATATCATTTTCCACCTCATCTACCATCTCTGTGCTAAAAATCACACCAATCCATTTTTCTGTTGCGATTTTAAAGAAATTTACGAAAAAAGAGTATTGTTTTAGTTCCCTCAGGAACTGCATCGGGCCATGCTAATTTCAAGAGATAAAAAGTAAACTATTTCCATCCCAGTGACACAGGCTACTTGCATGCTAAATTTCATCAAGATTGGTAGAGGTGTTAAAGTGTGAATAGGTATTAAATAAACAAATACATTTTCACATTTATAATATAGTAAGGATTTCAGCCGATTGCGGCTCGCGCACCACTTACCCTCAAAAAGAGTCATAAAAGCTATCCATGCGGGCGAAGCCGCGGGCAAAAGCTAGTTTATAATATTAGTAGGATTTACTAACAAATAATAATAAAAAAAAACAGTCTACAATCAACAAGTCCCCATTTAAGTTTTTTTAATTTTTGCTCTGAAAATGGTGACAGTCGTACATACAAGCGTGAAAATTGGTTGAATAAAGTACTAATCTAAATGTTGAATAGCAAATAATAAAAAAGAGGCAAGTGTGAGTCGTAAATTGCACTAAGGGGTGCGAACTGATTGAGAAAAAAAACCATATTTCTGTCGCTCGCGTCGATTGATGTCTTTTGTTTGCAACGAATACGTATCATTATAGTACTTATGTGAACAGGTTTAGTGGTAAGGAACCCTTGGTGCGCGAGTCCCACTCGCACTTAGCCAGTTAAGCTATTGCATAGCTTTTATCGCGGACTTTGAGCGCGGCGACCGAATCAAGAAATTCCGTAACGAAAATAAAACCTAACACCCCACACTCCGACTACCATGTAGCTCGGCCGAGCGTGACGTAATGTTACCGCGTTCTAAAAAACTTACAGTGCCATCTATTAGCGATTTGCGACACTAAAATGACTTGGTCAATTTTACTGGTGTAACTTTCTTAGTGTTATTTTATTACATAAACATCCCGCACCCCAAGGACTATATGGTACTGGTAAATACTGCATAAATAAAAAATAAATAAATAATTATAATTGCATAAGTTGATAAAAAATGCTATGCAATAGCTTTACCGCGGCAGTCCCCGAGTGCCACACGTTTTTTTATTTAGTTTTTTTTTTTGCAACATTCATGTAAATACCACTACTATAAAGTAAATGGGTTGGGTACACTAATATATGGGGGAACCACTGCCTGTAGAACTGAAACCTCCGTAGCTCAGAGGCAAAGTTCACTGGCTTTACACAGGAGGTCGTGGGTTCGATTCCCGGCGGGGTCAATTGTAAGACTCGGTTTGGTGGTGATTGGGCATTTTCTAAGCCCGCCTGGCTAGCTACCACTATCTTATCTAAGTCTTGCCGCCAAATATCAATGTTGATATCATTGGTGTGTTCCGGCATGAAGATAAGATAGCCAGTTCCCCATTGCGTTGGGGAATCTTGGTAAGCCCGCTTCCATCTTCGGCAACATCGTCACTTACCACCAGGTGAGATGTTGTCAAGGTTTTACCAATTGTGAATAAAAAAAAAACTACCCAATGAATGACTTACTTCCCTGCTACAATTTTTTTTTTGTTTTTTTCTGTTCCTCAATTGATAAGCCCATTGTAGCATCTCACTTGATGGTAAGTGACGATGATGCCGAAGATGGAAGCAGGCTTACCAAGATTCCCCAAAGCAATGGGGATCTGACTATCTTATCTTCAAGCCGGAACACATCAATGATATTAACACTGATATTTGGCGGCAATACTTAGATAAGACAGTGGTAGCTAGCCAGGCGGGCTATGAAAATGCCCTACCACCAACCAAACCGAGTCTTAAAAAGTTGACCCCGCCGGGAATCTAACCCGCGACCTTCTGGTGTGAAGCGAATGGACTAAACATTACGCCACGGAGACGGTAAACTTTCATTCATTGAACTACACTGTGAATAGGGATTAAGGAGTGAATAAGGACTTCATTTATAAAACTGAACAACTTCCCTTAAGAGCCCGCTGGAGTTCATAAATCCCATACAAACGTAATTTTTGATTCATTTATTAACCAAAGAACCGATTTTGAAATAATTTTATATCAATAATCGGATGACGTACATATGTGTCGGTATCGCATTACTTTTTTGAAAAATGAAACAGAATGTGATTAATAAACTGGTTTTTAAGGTAAAAGACGGAAAACAAGTTTATTGGAATTAAATGGATTCCTGTTTACTGGAATTAAATGGATTACAGTTTCGTTTTTCAAAAAAGAAAAACGACACAGAAATCTATTTAATTCCAATAAACTTTTTATTCCGTCTTTTACCTTAAAACCAGTTTATTGATTAATTATTAATAATTATTTTCAAAAAGTAATGCGGTACCGACATAGATATACGTCATCCGATTATCGATACAAAATTATTTCAAAATCGGTTGTTTGATTAACAAATGAATCAAATACTACGTTTGTATGGGATTTATGAACTCCAGCGGGCTCTTATGGAACTCATACAAATCGATCAGCTAATGCCAAGATGAATAAAAAAAGCTGACTTAATATAAAAATCATTTGTTTTAAGTTTCTGGGAGCTGTCTTTTTAAACAAGAGCAGGCCATCTGCTATTTGAACTTCTAATTTCGAATTATTTGGTAAAATTACAGCACAAGCAAAGCTAATCTTTAAGTTCATTAAATCTCCCAGACAGGATTTTATGTTTATTTCAACCACAGATGTGCGAATTATTGCCGCTCTTTTTAACCCATCCCATTCGTACTCATAGAACCGGAACGCTTGGAGGTACTCTCTAAATAGGTTTCACTAGTCTCGGCTACCCAGCTCCATCTGCGTTTGATACTACCTCCCCCCCTTCCCCCCTTCCATCTCTGCAGTCTGGGTCGTTGACCTGCCGACTCAACACATCACTATACCTGAAAATTTGATTCCTAGGCCGGACGTCTGGCTTTTAGAATAGTGATGATATTTATCGAAAAAAAAATCGATAAAAATCTATTGTTTGTATTGTAATGATCGTATTACAATCGTCCATCGTAGTATGACCGCGCGTAATTAAAAAGCCAAATTTTAAAATTATAACAACTTTCGTTTTTAGACTGAAGGTTCAGACAGATCCTCGCTAATAGATCTGGGACGCTTGCATACTAGATTTTATCATCATCATATCAGCCGAAATACGTCCATTGCTGGACAAAGGCCTAGATTTAATCGCATCAAATCCAAAATGTAAGTATGTTAGTTAATATCCTTTTCAATACAGTTGTTTGAAAAGTTGTACTTTATATACCAGTTTACTGTGCTCAAAATTGATTTTACCGCACACGTGCTTTTTTGCTTTGCTACTTTTAGGGTTCGGTACACCCAACGTGTTACCAAGGGACTCAGTTACTAAGACTCCGCTGTCTGTCCGTCTGTTCGTCCGTCTGTATTTCATGAACCGTAATAGGTAGACAGTTGACATTTTCACATTACGTGTATTTCTATTTCCTATATAACAACAAACAAAAACTAAAAATTAAAAAATGAGAAAAAATAAGGGGGTTACAAGTAACAAATACAAGTCTTTACAAAAAACGTGTTTTTATAAGTCTTTAGAAGTATTTTTGATTTAGCTCTATCGTCAAGACGGTAATACATACAAGCGTGAAACTTGGTGTGATTATATAACTAATACTCAAGTGAAACAACAAATAATAAAAATCGACCAAAGTGTGAGTCGTATTTACGCTAAGGAGTCCGAACTGAATGACAAAAAAGCATTTTTTTTTGTCGCTCGCGTTGATGTCTTTTGCTTGTAATGTGAATACGTATAATTTGCGTTACACTAAGTGTGGAGAGGTATGGTGGTATGGAACCCTCGGAGTGCTAGTCCGACGTTTCAAATTTATTGCTTGGAGGAGCAATACATTTCTAGAAAATAAAAACATATATCCAACAAAGATACATAATCTTCTTTAAGATTTTTGAAAGGAGAATTTTTAAAGAGATAGGTTGTTACTCTGAGAGGTTCCATAACGCTAGTGGATTAGATTCTCTTTAGGTTAAATCTTTGTGAAGAAAGGATAATAAATACCACGGGGGCCTGTGTCAGAAAGAGATAAATTGATAACGCATGAAGCGCATAATTTACACCAAGGAATAGGTTATCTTTTCCAAGGAGTTTTTATGCTTAAAATATATCATTATCTACTAATAAGTTTACATGTAATAAGTAGGTGAAGAATTATTTTTTTTCTATGAATTTGTTTATTGCCCACTACAACCCCAGAATAATGATTTTTCATGTTTCCGCCACCTAAAGGTTGTCTGGAGGAGATCGCTTGTTAGCGATAAGACCGCCTACATGTACACTTCCTCAATCCTGGTTACTTTTTTTCCTTCTTATGTTGTGCAATAAAGTGTAAATATAGCGTATTTTTTTTCTTCTCTTTAGGGATGTAAAGCTAATATTTCATAGCCTGTTTGAGTAAATATATTTGCTGACAGAGTAGTAATTTTGGCTGCATCGTCATCTTCACTAAGAGGCGAAAATCTTAGTGAAGATGACGATGCAGCCAAAATTATTATTAAAGACATTAATCATCTTATTTGTACCTAAGCTACCTCAAATACTTTTTTAACATTAATATAGACTATTAATCATCGATATCGACAGAAAACTTCTTATGAGCATTCTCCTCACTATTGAGAATTAGTGTAGCCACGTATTTATAAAACACAGAGAGGGTAATAATAATAGAACTTTAAATGGCGTGCCCATTCCTACACTTAGTTAAACTATACCCTGTGTACCAATTTTTTTGTCATCATTGCAATTCTACGGATAAAATTAAGTTCTTTGGTTGCAAAATTTCGTATAATTTTCCGTAATGGCAGTATATAAGTTGTTAAAAGAAAATTTATTTCGAGTTCACACACTTGCCAGCATAAAGTGTTTGACTTGATTTATATATCATTTTCTAAAATGCCTGACTTTATGAACGAAAGCAAAAGTTTTCTGACTAATCTCGCACTGGGCCCGCGAGGTTGACTA
This sequence comes from Coleophora flavipennella, assembly GCA_947284805.1. Taxonomy (NCBI): domain Eukaryota; kingdom Metazoa; phylum Arthropoda; class Insecta; order Lepidoptera; family Coleophoridae; genus Coleophora; species Coleophora flavipennella. The sequence continues at coordinate 2,033,921 of OX369275.1, forward strand.
AGGCCCAATCGCCCTTATTCAGGGTAGGCTCGAGCCTTTCGGCTGGGACGTATTTCACACTAATATTATAAAGGCGAAAGTTTGTGAGTGTGTATGTTTGTTACTTCTTCACGCAAAAACTACTTAACGGATCTGGCTGAAATTTAATAGGTAGACAGATTAGGACCTGGATTAACACATAAACTAATTTTTTCAACGTACGGCTCGCGCACTGCGCACCCTCGAAAAGTCATAGAAATGTTGTCCACGCGGGTGAAGCTCCTGGAAACCGCTAGTGAGCTGATAATCGCATTTGTACATAATGTTATTTACTTAGTGCAAAAATAACAATGACATCAAAAAAGTAGATATATGCATAGGTAAGTATTGAATTCCTCGCTAATGAAATTGTGAACTTTCTTAGGTAAGACTTAAAATTATTAAATGAAATGTATTTATCACAGATCCAGTATTACGATCATCATATCAGCTCATATACGTTCCCACCCAGGGGCTCGAGCCTACCCTGAATCAAAGCGATCAGGTCATAGTCGACCACGCGGGCCCAGTGCGGGTTGGTCGAATTCACATACAACCTTCGATTTTCATCGCAGGTTTCCTCACGAATGTTACTCCTTCACCGTTAAAGCATCCGGTGAGTATATGTACGTAAGTTTTGAAAAACTCATTGGTACATTGCCCGTCCAGATTTGAACCCGATACCTCTAGTTAGAATGACCGAGTCGTTACCGGTTGAGCCACCGATGCTTACGATATGATTACGATACGTATTTATTGTTGATCTCCTAGTACATAGCAAAATTAAATCTGCTTTGACAGTAACGTTTAATTTAGATTTCTAAACGGAGTTTAATTAAAAGTTTAGAATTACTGCTCTAATGAGCCAAGTTGAGGTGTTTGACATTTTCCATTTTCTTATTTGGGCCAAGTTAGATTTGGGAGGTCGATGGAAACTTTGTGGAAGTGGGGGAAAAATATCGTAAAACCCTAAATAATTCCAAGGTCCAATTTACTTTTACTTGGAGCAGCGGTGGCGTAACGACTAGGGCCGCCTCCTGTCCGGGAGGTCGTGGTTCGAATCCTGCCACGTACCAATGTGATTACGAATTTAGATATCATATCTACGTTTATCCGACGCTCTTACGGTGAAGGAAAAACATTGTGAGGAAACCTGCACACGCCTGCGGAGAAACTCGCAGGTATAGTGTGTGAAGTCGAGCAACCCGCACTGGGCCCGCGTGGTTGACTAAGGCCCGATCGCTCTAATTCAGGGTAAGCTCGAGCCCCTCGGTGGGGACGTATATGAGCTGATATGATGAAGTTTTACTTGTTACTTTGCTACTTCCTTTTGCCTGCAGCTTCGCCCGTTGTTTTTATGACTATCTTTGGTGGTGGGCGAGCCGCAAGTGGCTCTCGAGCAAGGAAATTGGTGTTCTCTAGAGCCTGAGGAATCTGTGTCGAGCTATGCTTATTTATAGTTTTGTTACTTTCCACCTCTCAACTCATCATCATCATATCAGCCGAAGGACGTCCACTACTGGACATAGGCCTCCCCCAAGGATCTCCACGACGACCGGTTATGCGCTGCCCGCATCCAGCGGCTTCCCTCGACCTTCACCAGGTCATCGGCCCACCGAGTGGGAGGCCTACGTACACTACGCTTTTCGGTGCGTGGTCGCCACTCGAGAACTTTATTGTCCCAACGGCCATCTGTTCTACGAGCAATATTCCTCTTAACTAACTGTGTCTAATAATCAAGTCAATTCGTGGTGACGTGCGCGAGCGTGGAAATGAGTTTTCTAGAGATCCATCGGAAAATATTATGTCGAGCTGTGGCAATCAGTAGACTCTATGTCACTTCTTACCCCCTGAACTATCTCTGTGCAAAAAAACGTCAATCCATTGCACTGCTGCGACTTGTAAGAAATCAACCAACAAAATATTTTTAAGTTCCCCAAGAACTATGCCAAAAGTCATCATCATCGTTATTATGAGGGCCCAGCCCTCTGTCGTTGCAGCATTCTCCACTTCAGCCTGTCACGAGCTGTCGTCTTTGTCTCCTGGTACGTATGATTACGGCACCATTCATTTACTCATATATTGTTTCCTGGGGCGCCCTCTTCCTCTTGTTCCTTCGATCTTGCCCTCCAGTATGGCTATGTTCAACTCTCCGTGTCTGAGGATGTGGCCCAAGTATCTAGCCCTTCTGTTCTCAATGGCGGACAATATCTGTCTTTTCTCCTTCGCTCTTTCCAGCACTTCAACGTGCCAAAAGTAGCCAATAAAATGGATTTTATCACTTTACACCTCTTAAACTATTTCTGTGCCAAAAATCAGTTCGATCTGTTGCTCCGTTGCGATGTGAAGGAAGGACATAAAATCAAACAAATATCCACATTAAAAAAATATGTTAAGATTTTAAAGTATTATTAAGAACCACGCAAGTATAACAATGATCTAAAATAATTTTCGAAGAGCCTTAAAACTTTTAGGTACAAGCCTTAAATATTACATTGTCACGCGATATACATACATATGCATGCAAAATTGCAGCTCAATCGGAAACCGGGAAGTGGGTCAAAATTAACTTGCAAGATTTCACGCGAACAAACATACATACATTGCAAGTTTAATAAAAGACATCAAAGCCAGTAACAGAAAAATGGTACCTATCACGATACCAAAGATATAGCCTTTTAAAAGACGCCCAGCGCAGCGTAGGCTTAGTAATAAAGTCCCGCAATCTGGCCTTAAACTAGGATTCCCTTTACTATGAGAACCAGATTCTGATACAGTACCTACGAATATAATATTATAGATATTAAATACCCGGACACAGTGCAAGAAAACCTGTTAATCGCACGAATTTTTGCCCTAGGTAGGGAACGAACCACTGACCCTCGACCCAGCAGGAAGGTGCGCTGACAACTAGACCACCTAGTCAGGCAGTAGGCGTAGTGATCACCTGTTTATAAAAAATATCCTGTTGCCAGCTTAATGTTTCCCGGACATCCCCGAAAAAAATATATTGTGACTAAAATTATATTAAAAAACTAACTTAGCTTTAGTAAATGGTGCGCGAGCCGCAAGCGTAGCCACGAGATTTTCCCAGAACCCTCAAGAACTATGTCGAGCTATAGTTATTCATCATCATCATCATATCAGCTCATATACGTCCCCACCGAGGGGCTCGAGCCTACACCGAATTAGGGCGATCATGCCTTAGTCGACCACGTGGGCCCAGTGCGGGTTGGTCAACTTTACACACAACTTCGAGTTTCATCGCATTATTAGTAGTTATATAGTTATTAGTAGTGTATATATTTCCCACCCTTTCAAACATCTCTGTGTAAAGAATCACAACAATACGTTGCACCGTTGCGCTTTAAGGAAATTAACCAAAAAAAAATATTTATATCAATTCCCTCGGGAATTGTATCGGAAACTATGCTATTTTTACAGGACAAAAAGTAGCCTATGTCCTTTTCCATGACACAGGACACGTGCATACCGAATTTGCCCAAGATTGATTGAGGTGTTGAAGCATGAAGAGGCTACAAACAAGCACATTTTTACATTTATAACATTAATAAGGAATCAGTCCACGCAAAACTGTTTTAGTGATTAAAATAATATTATATTATTTCATTTGTATCAAATGACATAAATCACAGATTTTTTTGTATTCAGAAGCAGGAAGTTTGTTGATAAATTTTGGTTATAAGTCTGGAGTCTATTTTTCCGAAGAACAGCATAACATTTAAAAACACATAATTTGGGATAGACCGTATCGTCTAATCGTGATATTATATCACGTAGGTAACCATAGATTATCTGCCCACACTAGTAGTCCTTCAGCTCTGGGGCCTTCTTTGACCGTAACGAGTGGTATGTGGAACCCTTTAAGTACATTCGATAAAATCATGACAGCTTGGGAGATAGACTTGAAAAGATTTACCAAAAATAACACACACCTGGCTTACTTTACTCCTCCGGGAATCGTACCTGCGACCTGTTTTTGTAAAGCCATAGAGCTGGGTCACAACGCCACAGAAGCATTAGATGTATATAACGGAATAAGCCACACCGAGCTTGAGATTTCTCATGTGATTTATAATGAGCCCGTCGTGTAGTCTGACCCATATAAACTGTATGTAATTGGTAGAGGTCACATGTAGCTTTGCTAGAAGGAACGGATCACCATTTCATGGATTTAATCTGTATCACTAACAGTAATTGGGTTATAAATTAGCAAATCAAACAATATAAAATACAAAAAATACACCTTTTCGTAAAATAAAAGCATAAAATAAAGGTAAGAGCTTCGGGGATTAGAGCTACCACTAATCTATTTTGTAATTTCTGTTGTTTTATAATATGTAGCAATTTCGCTGCGCACAAAATACGGCGTAAAAAGGCAAAATGTACAAAAATATTTAACGAAAACATATTTCGGCGTAATATGGGACGACACAGTAATAAAATATTTGACATTAAAATATTAAAGCGACTATCTGATGACGCATTTCAAACGTTAATTAACATACTTCGGTAAACTTTATTCCCTTTGATAAACGATAGGGTACTTGTTGTAAAACGTTTAGTCGTCTCCGTGGCGTAATGGTTAGTCTATTGGCTTCACACCAAGAGGTCGCGGGTTCCCGGTGGGGTCAACTTATAAGACTTTGTTTGGTTGGTGGTAGGTCATTTTCTAAGCCCGCCTGGCTAGCTACCACCATCTTATCTAAGTCTTGCCGCCAAACATCAGTGTTAACAACATGGATGTGTTGCGGCTTAAAGATAAGATAGCCAGTTCTCCATTGCGTTGGGGAATCTTGATAATCCCGCTTCCTTTTTTGGCATTATCCTCACTTACAATCAGGTGAGATGATGCCAAGGGCTTACCAATTGTGAATTAAAAAAAAACTAAGTACCCACCACTAACTCGAGAGGGTCCTAAGATCGATATCCACTTGAGATGATGGGGCCAGAACTGGTTGTTGACAACTAACTGAGTTTGACAGCTCATCAGCGCAGTTTGCTCTCAATTATCGAGTCTCAAAGGATTTCCGTGGAATTTCGTCTCAACAGAATAAAGTGATAAAAGTGAAAAAAATATTAAACCTGACTATGGAGTCTTTTTTAAGAGAACCAAATTAACCATTATAGCCCCCAGAATCGCTTAACTGAAATGGCAGTGTGTGGGGCACATAACTCGTAGAACAGATGGCCGTGTGGCAGTATAGTTTTCGAGTGGCGACCGCCCATTGAAAACGTAGCGTAGGTAGGCCTTGCGAAAGCCAAGGTAATCCATTGGATGCGCGCAGCGCATGATCGGTTGTTATAGAAATCCTTGGGGACGGCGTTTGTCCAGCAGTGGACGTCTTTCGGCCGCTATGATGATGATGATGGAGTTACTTTTTTAGTGTAATCGTGTAAAATATCTAGATAAGGTCACACCCTGGAAACTTCATACAACGGGCCAGAAATAACATTCCGAAAAACGAATGACGAAACAAACAAAATGGTGGCGAAATCCTATACGTTCGACTACCAAACTGTAACCAATCTGTATCAATCTGGTGACGAGGGGGTGAGGTCGCAATATAGATAGCGGCATGGAGTGTCCATACTGTATGTTAGTACTAATTTAATATATATACTTTGCTATGGTACTTTTGCGATGAAGATAAATCTAATGATATCTTGTTTGTGAAATTCGGCCTAACACATAAGATGACGCTATAGAGAACACTTATTAATACATATTACATACATTTATAATAATCTACTTGTATACATAATATAAAATCATCGCTGTTAATTTCATAACCTTTCGTTTTGTTTGTTGCAGTCGGTCAACGTAAAACACACGAGTGCCTTACAAAAAAGACACTTATATTAATAAGGACAAGGACTCTTAATAAGTCTCAAGGTCACCCAAAGGGCGATGGGGAGAGCTATGCTCGAAGTTGTCCTACGCGATCGAATCAAAAATGAGGAGAACCGTAGGAGAATCAAGGTAGCCACCATCGCTCACAGAAGCACTAGTGGCAGTGGGCAGTGCACGTAGCTCGTAGAACAGATGGCCGTTGGGGTAGTAAAGTTCTCCAGTAGTGTAGCAAGGGCTCTCACTCAGCGGACCGACGACCTGGTAAAGATTACGGGAAGCCGCTGGATGCGGGCAGCGCAGAACCAGTCATGGAAGTCCTTGAGGGTTTTGTTAAGCAGTGGAATTCTTTTGGCTGATTTCATGAGGATAATGATGATGATAGTTACAGTATGTATCACAAAGCTTTAATAAATCATCATCATCACAATTTAAGAGCCGTACTCTTGTCGATGTAGCTCTTTCCAGGTCTCTCTCTCCCACACTATCTCCTTCATTTTTCTATACGTTTCCACCTTAACTTTTTTTTTTACTTGGTCTATATAAGCAATTCTAGCGCTTCCTCTTCCGCGCTTTCCTTCGATCTTTCCTTCTTTTATGTTCTTAGTAAAATTATTGTATCTAATTAAGTGTCCTCTCATCTTCCCTCTTCTGTTCTCAATTGTCTCAATAATGTTCCTTTCTCGTTTACTCGTTTCAATACTTCTTCGTTCTTTACTCTTTCAGTCCAGCTTATTTTCTCCGTCTTTCGCCAGCACCACATTTCAAAAGCTTCCAGCATTTCTCTTTCTTTTAATAAATACACTAAAAATTTCATGACATGAATATTAATAATAATACGTCATAACAACCCCAAGTCTCTTAACTTCGCGCCCTTCGCCCTATCCAAACCCTATCTAATATTTTGTCAGTCTGTCAGTTCCATCTGAGCGGGGTCAGGGACCCAACCGCCACCTCAGGGTACCCTCAAGTTTTCTGTGCGTGTTACTTTGCAAATTGTTTCAATCTCCCCTGTCACTGTAAGGGTTTTTTTACACTTCAGGAGTTATATATTTATTACGATTTTACGACAGCGAAAAATTTCAGCTACGTTTTTAAACCAGTGGCACAGGGGCTCACCCCTGCGGGTAGAACAGTTTCAAAACTTTGTATACGAATATTCCTTTTTTTTCAATTTATTATGCTAATAACAAAATACATTCAGAAACAGCATCGCGTTCTAGGTGTTAGTAATATAATTAGTATAAGTATTAAAATCGTTAACTACCTCACTTAAATAAAGATAAGAATTATACGATTGTAATTCTTATTTTTTAAATCCTATGATTTCACACGATAAATTAATATTAACAATCAAGAACATTATTTTGTTTTACCCGAGATGGGTCTTTTAAAAAGAGTGTCAGGTTCTCATATGTAAAGTATTAATTGGTGAAAAATTAAGTATTTAATGGTGAAAAATGTTAAATGACATCAAATAATGCATTTTGAATCACACGTGTCACACTTTCTTTTCAAAATGTGACACATCGAGTGTTATGTGCCAGCGCATGAGAAATAGATGAAACAGATCGAGCAACAAGAACGACCGCGTTACAACTTACCTCTAAAAACGTCATACAATGACCTATTTGAATTTATTCTTTCTTGCCCTATAGTTAGGAAAAAGCATAGGCATCAACGGCCATATAATCTAGACTGGCGGTGAACTTTACCCACTCTTTAATTATTTGTTTTATCCAATAATTAGAATACTCCGGAATTATCCAGAATGAATTATTATGATGTTTTCATTTGTTTATCTGTGTGACCAGGCCATTAGATCAAATGACATAGGAAGCGTCGTTTGACGTTGCTGGACGAAACTGGAAGGGCACAGTAGGTAACAAATGGCATGTTCAAAGAGAACCAAACTTAGGCTAATGTGGCTGCCATAGTGATTATTACTAGAACGCATGAAGCGTGGCCAGTCTGTCATTGTTTATATATGAATGAGACTCGGTAGAGTTTAAAGAGACTCGGTGTGAGTGTGTGTGGTTGAGGTAGTTGTATTTTTGTATTTCTAGGGCCGGTCCATTATATTTGGTCGAAGTATTATGCCTCGCTCAAAGCGAAATCTGAGGTCAAGCTAACTTTTGTTAATGTCGTGTCGGACGATGTAAATAAGCATCAGTGTTGCGCTGCGAATCATAAATGGTATACAATACAACTTTTATATTCGCGGGATGAATTCAGATATTTCTTTTTGTTGGATTTCGGAAAGCATTAAGAGATTGAAATTCTCGTGAGTGTAATGTAATGATCTCTGCAAGGAAAAAGAAAAAATCAGTCAAGTGAGCGTCGAAGTATGAATAGAAGGGTTCCGTAGGTATAAATCCTCTGGATAACCTTTTTTTTTAAATGAGAGTAAACAACTCACTTAGATAACTACATAGGTATTTTAAAATTTCTAGTTCAGTTTGGAAACGTCAGGTATATCAATGGTAGGGAATGACACAATGTCTACTTATTGGTGGCATATACCTCCCTTCCCCACTTCCTATTTTATTGTATTTATAAATTCATCATATCAGCTCATATACGTCCCCACCGAGGGGCTCGAGCCTACCCTTAATTAGGGCGATCGGGCCTTAGTCGACCACGCGGGCCCAGGGCGGGTTGGTTAGGGGTTGGTAGACTTCACACACACCCTTCGAGTTTCTTCGCAGGTGTGTGCAGTTATACATTATTTATAAATTATTGGAAAGAAAATAAAAAGCAAAATCTCAAAAGATAAATTCCAGCTTAAGGCTGGACATAATAGGTGGAGCACGTATCAGTTGTAGTACGAGGACTTACAATTCCTCATGCTCCACCAAGGTGGAAAACGCGGGTGGAGTACGAGGACTTACAATTTCTCATGCTCCACCCAGGTGGAGAACGCAGGTGGAGCACGAGGAACGACCCAATATTAAATAGTATAAAAGCCAGACTCGCACAAATAGAGGTCCGAAGTCTTTAACATTAAATATACATTTAAAAACAATTTTTTCAGTTTTTATTTGAATTTTGTATTTGGAAAATCTATGAACTTTTTTACAAATCCAACTGCACATCTTTAGTTGGTCGACTATTACTCCTAAACTAAGAAAGTCTACTTAGCAGTGATAGCTTTTCTTTTAGATTGATTGTAATTTATGTTCTACTATATATTTTTTTTCTGATGTCCTGAAAAAGTGGTTTAGCTGGTAGAGGGGAGGAGAAAGGGGACACTTGTCTGTAAAGTGAATGGACGGATCTCTAAATCGAAAAATGGTTTTAGCACACTTTGAGTAATTTTAGAAGAGCTATTCGACGTTATACAACACGATAACCCTATTGTCAACAAAAAAACCTCCCACTCTTTCCATTTAGAAGAGTTACCCTGAAAAAACTTTTAAAACTTTTTTTACCCTTATATAATCAAAGCCATTTGTGGGGCAGTGAATCAGATTCTACAATAAAATTTCAGAAATTGTAACTAGTTTGTCAGAGAATAAATTCAAGACTCATGTCAAAAAAGTTTTGTGCTCTAGAGGATATTATAAAATAATAGATTATGTAAATGACAAAGATATGCGAGTATATATTGATTCTATAACAAATACTATTACCAGAGACTGTAATCTAAATCATGACATTATTTGTAATATACATCAAGTTTTTAAAGTGAAACTTTTAATACATCGTCTCAATTTTTTTCGTCTGTGTGTTGCATATCGCGTAACAGTCGCTTTCGTCTGACTGTTTTCGTCCTCTGTACCGTAGCGAGAGCAGCCATGATCGTTTCGTCCTCTGTTAAGTTTCAATTTTACCGTGGTTTCATAAAACCACACACTTACTTTTTAAAATATATTATTTTGATTTGATTCGATTTGATTTGATTATCATTATTTTATTTTAGCACTTTGGCGGCGTAATTAACTTGTATATCCATGCCAAATCAACGGTATCTAGTAAGTACTAAGAGCCTCTGAGCTAAGCCGCGGACAGTCAGACGGACGGAGGCAAAACGAATAAAGGGGGTTCCTTGTGTATACCAACGTGTTTTTAAATTCCAATGTCATATGTACCTTTATCCGACGCTCTTACGTTCAAGGAAAACATCACGAGGAAACCTGCACACGCCTGCAAAGAAACTCGATGGTCGTGTGTGAAGGCCCACATGGTCGAATCAGGCCCGATCGCCCTAATTCAGGGTAAGCTCGAGCCCTTCGGTGGGGACGTATATGAGCTGATATAATATTATCTAAATTGCCCCACTTTCAGCGTTTCTCACTCTTCGTTGGACCATTTTTTTAAACTCCCCCATAATAACGGTGTAATGGATCCGAGGGCAATGCATAGCTCTAAAGATATCAATCAATCATTTATTCACAAACAATGTACATTGTATTTCAAATGTCAATAATTTAAATAAAAGTAATTAAGTACATACACAAACAATACAAATATGATAAGTAACATTGAGATAACGCAAATTTGCCAGTTCAATTCATGTCCTAATTCAAATTGAAAATATTATGAAATGCAAAATAAAGTAAGTACAAGTAAAAATAAAAATAAAATCAATGTATAAATGTCAAAAAAAAATGCATGTCAAGAAAAATAATATTAAGATAAAGTGAGCGATTACAGAAAACCACAAGAAATCACATCACATGTCCTTAAAAATAAAACAAAAAAAAAAAATGAAAATCAAGTAAATCATGCAATAAATTCATTCAAGAGTCATAATTTGTATTTCTTATTTTATCATTTAAATAATCATTTATACTATAGTAACATCGCTTAATCAAAAAATTCTTTAGCTTATTCTTGAAAGAGTTTAAGCTCATTTCATTTTTCAGTGATAGCGGTAAAGCATTAAAAAGCCTTACAGCCTGAAATTTGGGACAATGCGTAACAACATTTAGTTTGGGACAAATTATTTGCTGAAAGTCTTTCCGCCGTGTCATCATTCTATTCTTATTTTCATCGTCTGTTTCAAACTCATGAAGCCGCTTCTTCATGTCTGTTAGGACAACCAAGATATATAGACTGGGAACAGTAAGAATGCCTAATTTTGCAAAACTATCCCTACATGACGTAGTTTGGGATATTTTTTCTATTGTTCTCACGGCTCTCTTTTGTAACCGGAAAGCTTTTATAATATTATAGTCATAGCTACATCCCCAAAATTTAATGCTGTAGCGCAAACGGGATTCTACCAATGCATAATAGACCATAATCAACTGTCTAGTAGTGAGTTCATCTCTGAGGCTTCTGAGTGCATAACAAGCTGAACCAATACTTCCCTCAATGGCATTCAGTTCACATTTCCAATTTAAAAACTCATCCAAGTGCACACCTAGATCCTCATACAGGATGTCTACTTCGTCAACGGGGTGTTCCGTGGTCGGTGCACACATATAGCGTTTGGATCTAGTGCAACCATTGGGCCCCAACTAAAGCGGAACAGTGGTACCCTTTTGGAAATCCTTGTATTACAAAAGTATGAGGTTCTAGTGTAACCACAGGGCCCCAACTTAGCATATTGTAGGCTCAGAAGCGAAGCGATGGTATTCTGTTTGAGCACCTTGTAGTCCAAAAGTATGAGGTTCTAACGCAACAACAGGGCCCCAACTCAGCATATTGTAGGCTCAGAAGCGAAGCGCTGGTATTCTGTCGGAGCCCCTTGTAGTACAAAAGTATGAGGTGCTACTGCAACCACAGAGCCCCAAAATTGTTCAGTTTCATGAATGGAACCATCAGTAGTTATGTACCAGTCACCAAGTACATATGTGTTCCTTATGGAAAATTTGTCATATTCGTTTGTAGCATTTTGGCACGTCGTAGGAGCAGATAAGGTAGGGCGTCGGTAAATACGTACGTGCACACAATTGAATAAATTTATTGTTCAAATATAAGATAATACGTATAATCTATACAGGGGTCAGTAGGTTTAAATATCTCGGGTCTACGATTACTCACACTAATCAAATGGAGGACGAAATCAATATCCGCATCGTCAACGCGCTGAGATGTGCCGGAGCCCTCCATAAAGTGTTATTTTCCAAGTTAATCAGCAGAACGACAAAGATCCGAGTCTATACACCTGTAATCAGGTCGATTCTAATGTACGGATGCTAAACTTGGACACTAACACTGAAAGAGGAGAACAAACTCCTAGTCACGGAACGAAAGATCCTGCGACAGATTCTGGGGCCAACAAGAGGAGAGGACGGGGAGTGGAGGCAAAGATTTAACCAGGAGCTGGAAGACCTAGTGACCGAGCCGAACATCATCGGGGAAATAAAAGCAGCCCGACTTCGCTGGCTAGGACACGTAGAAATAATGGGAGAGGATCGATCATCCAAAAGAGCATATCTTGGAAAACCCTCCGAGCGTCGCCCGGTGGGTCGACCAAGGTATCGCTGGAAAGATGAAGTCGCCAAAGACCTCAAAGAGTTGGGAGTGCCCGAATGGTCAAACTTGGCACAAAATATGATAGAGTGGCGCACTTTAATGTCGGAGGCCGAGATCCACTTCGGGTCGCTGAGCCAGCGAAGTAAGTAAGTATAAGATGATACGTATAAATATAAGACCTTAAAAAATACACAAGAATAAGAAAAGTATTTAACACGTTAAATTATTATCACAATTATCACAAATCACAAAAACCTAATTATACCCGAGATAGGTCCTAAGGAGAGAAGCAGTTTCTATATGCAAAGTAACTTATTTTATTGAAATGAAGAGATCGCTTGTTAGCGATAAGACCGCCTATATGTACAACTTCCATTCATTGTATCTTTTTTTTTCTCTTATGTTGTGCAATAAAGTGTTTTCAATCAATCAATCAATCAATGAAATGAAAATGAAATGAAAATGTTCATTTTGGCACTTACAAGTTATAAACACATTTAATTAAGCCCTAACTTCCAAACTAGTCGTTAGACTGTGTCTTGGAAACTAGTTCCTTCCCTTTTTATTGGACTACAATAAGGTAAGTACCTATACTTATTTACATATTTTAAATCTAAGTATCCTTATTTATTATAATTTAAACAAGCGTGACGATTGTGTGTGTGTGTGTGTTTCTGTGTGTGGTGGTTTGTGTGCGTGTCTGCGCGCAAGTTGTGTGTACATTATACTGCCAAAGTTTCGTGGTGAAAAATATTCATGGATTGAAAAGAATTCGGATTTTGAAGTACATTTGTGTCACATTTTATGTGCCAGCGCATAAGAAATAGATCAAAAGGAACAAGGATAAATAACACGTCACCTGTAGAAGCGTACACGCTGCTTGTCAAACGATGTACCAAACCGTTCGTTTATATTATTTACGCAGTTATTTACACTGTTACTGTTGGCCTGGGCAGAATAACAGAGCGTAGCAAGGAATTATTTTCTTGCTGCAAATATGCTGAGTCTGGGCCATTTTCACTAGCCCCGCGTGCTTAAATATGTAAAATATGTATGCATTTGTATATTTTGTTTATTTAAGTATGTAGAAAGCAGGCAGCGTAGAACCGGTCGTCGTGGGAATACTTGGGGGAGGCCTATGTCCAGCAGTGGACGTCCTTCGGCTGATATGATGAAGTATGTATCTATTGTGTTATTTTTTAAATTTGTTTATGTACGTTTTTTTCACCCTCTGCTTGGCTTAATGAAATAAACACTTATCTATCTAATCCAAACTAATCTGTGCCTGTGGATTCCGAGGCCTCAATTTAGTTAGTAGCAACCAAAGTGTTAACTTCGAGAGGTTGTTCAGTTAGTGGGCAACCAAAGTGTTAACTTCGAGAGGTTGTTCAGTTAGTAGTCAATCAAAGTGTTAACTTCGAGAGGTTGTTCAGTTAGTAGGCAACCAAAGTGTTAACTTCGAGAGGTTGTTCAGTTAGTAGTAAAGCAAAGTGTTACTTTGAGAATGTGTTCAGTTAGTAGTGACCCAAAGTGTTAACTTCGAGACGTTGTTCAGTTAGTACTGAACCAGTGTTAAATTCAAGAGGTTGTTCAGTTAGTAGTCAACCAAAGTGTTAACTTCGAGAGGTTGTTCAGTTATTAGTCAACCAAAGTGTCAACTTTGAGAGGTTGTTCAGTTATTAGTGAAACAAAGTGTTAACTTTGAGAGGTTGTTCAGTTAGTAATGAACTAAAGGTTAATTTCGAGAGGTTGTTCAGTTAGTAGTCAACCAAAGTGTTAACTTAGAGAGGTTGTTCAGTTAGTAGTCAACCAAAGTGTTAACTTCGAGAGGTTGTTCAGCTAGTAGTCAACCAAAGTGTTAACTTCGAGAGGTTGTTCAGTTAGTAGTCAACTAAAGTGTTAACTCTGAGAGGTTGTTCAGTTAGTAGTTAACCAAATTGTTAACTTCGAGAGGTTGGTCAGTTATTAGTCAACCAAAGTGTTAAGTTCGAGAGGTTGTTCAGTTAATAGGCAACCAAAGTGTTAACTTTGAGAGCTTATTCAATTAGTAGGCAAACAAAGTGTTAACATCGCACTAAGACCCGATTATAAACTTTTTTACATAACCATGAATTTTTTACGCCGTTTTTACGCCATTTTAAGGAGTCCTTAAAAGTAAAATAAAATAAAAACCTACCAAGTGCGAGTTGGGCTTCCGCACCGAGGGTTCCGTACCACCACGCCTTTTGGTAGGAAACCCTAAAACATTAAAGAGTACAACAATAATCATTTTATCATGATATGAAAGACATCAATGTGATCTACAGCAAAAAAATAGTCTTTTCTTTTTTTGTTAACAATTGGTAAGCACCAGTACTTTTTTTCGACTTTTATGTATTGTAATTGTTTGTTTTTTTTTTTTACTAGGTATTTGTAACGAAATATTTTACCAAAATTTAAAGGAGCTTCCTACGTATTTTGGTGTAAAAGATTACTTAAACCCATTAACTGTAGACAGGTGGTATGATGGACAGCTTATGTTTAGTTCTCAGGCTTAGTAATAGTAATAGGGTTCCGTTGGTACCCTTTAAGTACGGTACCTTAACGTAACCGTACTTATTACCAAAGCTGATTAAAGACAGTCGGAGCTGTGATGAATTAATGCAGGTAACTGGTAACTAAAGGGGCCTCAACTTTCAATTCAATTCAATATATTTATTCAAGATAGGTACAAATTACACTCTTTCTGATAGTCATAAAATAATAATAATAATGTCATTTGTGAAGAATCAAGAAATAAACAATAATTAGTTAATAACGTCAAAAATAAATCCTTCAGATAAACCAGATTATGTAATTAGAACATGAAAACAATATGACACGAATAGTTATACATAAAAATCATTGAATGCATTTAACAAGAGTCGGCCAGTTCACACGTACAGCACCCGGTCACGAGTATAACGCGAGAGTCAGCCATCGCTCCCATCAACCATATTAGAGGGAAAGGAACGACCCGGCCCCCGATGCGCTACCAACTTTAACGCCCAACTCATCATCAAAAACCACCTTTAGAAAAACAGAGCCGCACTAAGGCTTAAGGGCCTCTGTTTTAAGATCACAGGGACGACCAACCCGAAAACGCCCTGTTGGCCGCGCCATGTATGACAAAGTTCAAATGGGCCTGAACTCCCTCCAAAGAGCCGCTGATGCAGGACAGAAGATTGTGGCGTGATTTGGTGTCAGAGGCCAAGACCTTCTTTGGATTGCTGAGCTAGTGTAGTAAGAAGGTAGGCTAATAAGTAAGGGACTTCTTTGAGATTAAAATAACAACATTATAATGAAAAAATAACTTATTCTAAGAAACTTATTTAAATAATTTTATTTTTTTAAATAATTGTTTTTTTTTCAAATGTTAAAAAGTGATGGCCTCGTAGGCTCAACTAAATACTTACATACATACATATATGTAAAACACTAAATAACTAAATTCAATAACCATCAATTGAAATTTATACTGGGTTCGTTTTTTTTTATATATACAATAATATTTAAATCTCCAAATGTTTTTTTTTATTTTCACGCAATATTTACCAGTAATTCACCCTAAACTGTGAACTCGTGATGTACTCGTTTTAGAAAAAAACCGCATTAAAATCGGTCCATTCCTTTAAGAACTACGATAGACTGACACACAGATACACACATTAAACTTATAACACCCCTCTTAATGCGTCAGGGGTTAAAAAATAGGTACGCGCTCTGACGCTTGAACGGTGTTGGATCCTTCCAGCGCCGTATAATAGTGTTTTAACATTCACAATCCTCTATGTTTTGGCAATCGCTTGACCGATAGGGCTCAAGTTCGAAGTTTTGAACTAAAAAATTAAGTATACCTATACGATTATACATATATACGAGTAAGCGTCGGTGGCTCAACCGGTAACGACTCGGTCCTCCTAACCAGAGGTAACGGGTTCAAATCCGGACGGCCAATGTACCAATGAGTTTTTCGAAACCTACGTACATATACTTACCGATTGCTTTAACGGTGAAAAATAACAACGTGAGGAAACCTGAGGTTGTGTGTGAAGTCGACCAACCCGCACCGGGCCCGCGTGTTCGAGTAAGGCCCTCTCGCCCTAATTCAGGGCAGGCTCGAGCCCCTCAGTGGGGAAGTATATGAGCTGATATGATGATACCCATGTAAAAGCAGAGGCAGGGAGGTTTAAGTTCACCCTTTCTCTTCAGCGTGTACATAAACGACCTCATCCTTGGTCTCAGCAGAAGGCATGTCGGATGCTACATTGATGACGTTTGTACAACTTCTTCAAACTTATGAGATCAAAAGCCTCTGAACACGGCCTTATCTACAATGTAAAAAAATCTGAATACATGGTCTTTAAGGCCAGCGTCAAGTGTTGGACTGTGCATCCTATTTGCTTAAATGGGGTGCCTTTAAATAGGGTAACACAATTTAAACATCTAGGACACCACGCGACGGACGACCTTAAGGACAATGTAGACATAGAGAGGGAACGTAGGGCATTGGCGATTAGATGCAATAGCCAATCGGCTAATCAAAAAAAGAAAAAGGTTCCCCTTTTTTTTTCAAGAAATGATCATAGTTGGTTTCTTCAGAAAAAAAATATCAGGTTATTTTGAAAAAAGTCAAAACGAAGTTTTAACTAACGCCCCAAAAATAGCTCTGTATTTATTTCATTTATGTAAAGTCTATTCGTCACTGAACTAAAATTCTGCGAACTGTTAATTTCTTTTTCGCTAGATTCACATACATGCTGTTGATATTTTCAACTGGGCCTAAAATAGTGGAAAAAACAAAGTATATAAGTTTGAATTATATACTTTGTTTTTTCCACTATTTTAGGCCCAGTTGTTTAGGAGATAAGGCTGGGGGGGGGGATGGTCAAATTCCTTTTGAGGTATAAAGATATGTACAAAAAATTCACCGAAAATGCTATGTTAAAGTAAAGTATATAAGTTTGAATGCCTAGATTACAGGAAAATCTATAAAAAAAACTTTAAGACCTTCCGCTCTCACAGGAAATATGAAATTTCTAGTATCCAGAGTAAGTAGACCCCTATTTACCTAGAGCAAAGTATGTGCTAATAGATCTAATTCTGTTGGAAAGTTTTGATGCGGGACCCTGTTTGTGTAACTCCGAGAGGCTCTTGGCCGGTTTTTGTTATAGTAAAAAGCAGCAAAAAGGCTAATTATCCACTTAATGGGAAGTGGCTACCGTAGGCAACTGTAACAAAGGGTAACAAAATCAGTGCTTTACCTATCCTTGAGGTCTAAAATGGAAGTCCTAGCGCTGGCTATCTCACCCTCCCCCACGACGCAGCATGCTACTTGGCGGTAGGTTTCGAGTAACAATGGTTACCGACCCAATCAGTCAGACCATGGGAATAGTTTCAACCGCCTCCGTGGCGTACAGGTTAGTCCATCAGCTTCACACCAGGAGGTGGCAGGTTCTATTACCAGCGGGGTCAACTTTGTAAGACTCGGTTTGGTTGGCTAGCGTAGCTTAAAGATAAGATAGCCAGATCTCCATTGCGTTGGCGAATCTTGGTAAGCCTCGCTTCCATCTTCGGCATCATCATCACTTACCATCAGGTGAGATGATGTCAGGGGCTTATCAATTGTGAATTAAATAAAATGTATTTGAAATCAAATCTTTAGTTTGCAAAAATAGTTTTTTCGCTTTTCATGCATATCAAACTAAAAAATGAAAAATAATTCTTAATATAAGCTGAAAAATAGTATTATTGTGAAAAAAGCGATATACGAAAAATATGGCACAAAGCGCCCGGCCACGCTTTTTCACAATAATACTAGTATTTTTCGTTTATAATTGTTTCCAGCTTATATTAATACCTATTTTTAACTTTTTAGTTTTTTAAAACTATATTTATTTTTCAATTTTTAGAGTGATGTGTATTTAATCCTGGCGATCCTGATCAGCATACTGAGATAACCTGATGAAATTATTATATTGTCACTGATTCTTGATAAATGTACAAAGATTGAATTAAATCTGTCCGTTTAAAGTGGGTCAAAATCGAGTGCAAAGGAGTCGGTTACAAACATACATACAGATGAAGCTAATAAAAACGTGAAAATGAGCAACCTGTAGATAAAACCCTTTCGCCAACCCAAGACCTAACTTGCTCATAAATTTACACACCTTATACGTACTTATTCAGAGAAAAAGGGTTCAAACGTAAATGTGTTTATTCCCCGAAATCAATTTGAAGCAGATTCAGGTTGACTTGCCGTTATTTTAGGTTTAATATAAAGCCTAAATTATTTAATACGAAATGTATTTGAATTATCAAAACAAAATTTAAATGAAAGGGACCTAAAAGCCATATTGCTTGTGTATTTAAGACAACTTTTAAAAGCTCTAGCTTTGTCGATGCAGCTTCAATTAAATGTTAAAAATATAGCAATTAAAATGAGAGAAACTAGCGAACTCAACTCCGAGAAAGTCAACTTACTATTAAGGCGAGGCATTTGTAAAACAGTTGTCTCTGTTTTTTCCTTTAACGTGTAAAGAGTCAAGAAAATAACCACACTTTTGCACTATTTCAATGATTTACGTTGTTATTTCTCTTAAGACTTCAATTTAAAAATTAAAATTTAGCAGATTCTCTGTAGTGCTTAAAAAGAAATATCTCCATATAAAAACTATGTGCAAATTTAGAAATTTTATTAGTAAACAATTCGTTTTAGACTTTTTTTTTAGACGTTTTAGATCTGTTTTTGGGATTTTTTATAATCGAGTAAAGTACACACTATCGTGTAACATATTAGCACATTCCTCAGACAATATCCTTAAGTATGTCCAAAATATTTTGCAAGACCGATATTTAGTAGTAATTACCAAAAAAAAATTGATCTAGCAAAAGGGTTTCTCCGCTTCTCCATCGGTGCCTCGCCTTAACGCTGTCTCGGACCGAGGCAATTAATCGTGACCGAGTAATCTAGACTTGCCGTCCCCCTCTAACGAGTGCAATAAGAGAGAGAGGTTTAAAATATGACCCCGGCGAGAGACTAATAAGTCACAGTCGCACAAAGAAGCGAGATTTTCCTATTCTCAAACGGCACGTTTAAAAAAGTGGATGTAGTTACTTTTTAAACAGCCGCTCGGACAGATTTGCAAATACAAAGTAGGTAAGTATACAGGCTGTATAAAAATGGTGTATGATCCGTGAATGAGGTCTCCTGCTTAACATAGTTAAACTGCTTCCCCTAAGGACCCAAGTCACAATCATAAAAAAATGTTTCCATAAAAATGCACAAAACTGGTATACACCAGTTCAAGTGATACCACCCTTTTTAAACCCTTAATTGGTAAGCCCATAGCATCATATCACCTGATGTTAAGTGATGATGATGTTGAAAAGGGAAGCAGGCTTATCAAGATTTTCCAATGCAATGAGGAACTGGCTATCTTATCTTCAAGACGGAAAACATTAATATAACACTTTAAACTTTCACGAGTATTCATACTGACATGACAAATTGAAAACGGGACTTGACGTGATTTTGTATAATTGATGTTTTTTTTTTAAAAAAATAAATAAATAATCCATTACACAAAATCACGTAATTCCCGTTTTCAATTTGTCGGAAAACTTTAATGTTTTAAAATATTGATGTTTGGCGGCAAAACTTAGATAAGATGGTGTTAGCTAGCCAGGCGGGCTTAGTAAATGCTTTTATACCTACCAAGCCGAGTCTTACACAGATATAATCCGCCGGGAATCGAACCTGGGACCTTTTCATTTTTATTTTATTTTGGATAACTTACAGCTAAATAGTAACAGACAACAAACAAAAAAAATATGACCCTCCATACAAAAATGCACAAAACTGATCGTTCAGCTGATCGATTTGTATGAAGGGTTAAACTTATTCTTTGCAATTTTAACAAAGTATTAAAACAAAAGTTGTTCAGTATGATGAAAAGAAGCCCCAGTTAACGTGGCTTACACCAATTTTGTTACATCCTGTATACTGTATACATTCATACAAATCGATCGGAAGATTTGAAAACTTTGTATTTTGTAATTTTAGCAATGTCGATGTCGCAGAACAAAAATTGTTTAGTATCTATGTTAACAGGTCCAACACCAATTTATTTTGTTACACCCTATAACATAATATGTAAGGAGGGAAACAGATTACTGCTTTTAGCTAAAATACTCTTGGGGACAAAACTTCTATTTTCCGGGAAAAGGATTAAATGTCGATATCCGATGGGGAATTAAGGGTCTCGACTCGAGTTTGTCCCTCCACTAAATTTAAAGATATATTTTTAAATCACAATTGGTAAGCCCTTATGACCTGGTGCAGCTCGAAAAAAGCCGCTGGATGCATGTGGGCCAGGGTCGCAAAAGTGTGGATGATGTAAATCAGGAAACTAAGGTTCCCCTCGATTTCTCTGGGATGTCATTATCAGATCCTGGTTTTCTTATCATGGTACCACCTTTGGGATATCTCCTTTCCAGCAAAAAAAGAATCATCAAAATCGGTTATTAACGACGAAGTTATCAGAGAACACACATAAATCATATTAATAACCGTCTAATTGAGAAACCTCCTCCTTTTTTGAAGTCGGTTAAAAAACGACATGAATTTTCCCCGAGGAAAAAGAGTAAAACCCTGGTGATGGGGCTCATAACACGTCCAGGCGAGCATGGCTTTCGTCATAAAGAGAAAATTAATTTTAGACAGAATTCCTTAGTCCAGTAATTTAATGTTATAATATCTCGCCTTAATGTTATATTCAATACAATTTGCAACTTAAGTGGCACCGTCAACTTTGCGTGGGTGAATATTAAAATCTCGGGCGGACCCTTCGCTACGCTATGTCAAAATCTACATAATTATTCTAAATAACCAATGTTAATATTTTCCCTCCTTTGGTTCAAAGTAAATAAAAGTAATAATAGTATGTCAGTAGTAAAAGGAAGTAAACAGTCGAGTTGAGAACCTCATCCTTTTTGAAAGTCGGTTAAAAATAACGATATATTTTGTTTCATTATCTTATAAATAGATTTGAATACTATTTTCTCATTTTTACAATGTTTCGTGTTTTCGATTTTCCTTTTGGTATCTTAATTATGTATATACATCTAATCTATATAATAATTAATAATAATATATTAGTAATATATATGTTTCTAATAACCAATTATGGGTGTTAAACATCTATATACATATGTATTTAAACGTATATAAGTATGTATATCAGTCTCTGGTTCCCATAACACAGGGAATCCTACTTTGGGGCCAGATGACCATGTGTGATTTGTCCCAGAATATATATTTTTTATATATTTATGTATTAGATATTCCAATACCTTTAAACGAGCAATTCTTATATGTATAATCTTAATCTCGGAAACGGCTCCAACTATTTACTTGAAAATTAGTAATTAGTAATTAGGGATTTTTGGGGGCGAAAAATCGATAGGTCTTATCTCTGGGAAAACGCTATTTTCCGAGATTTTCGCACAGGAAATGTGCCAAGCAAAGTATATCATAGGTAGCTTATTTTTAAATGTTTTTAACGACTCTGGGTACTATGCCCCAAGTTTACCTCGGTCGCCCAGGTACTTAATATTTAGGAACAAAAAAAACCAGCTGGGTGCGAGTTGAACTCGCGCACTGATGGTTCCGTACTAAAGTATCTTCTTGTATCAACTATTTAGTAGAAGATACTATCCTACTAGGTCGCTAGTTACTTCACATTTCAATTTTTTTTTAAATTATTATTTGTTGTTATAGCGGCAATACACTGTGAAAGTTTCAACTATCTTCATAAAACGGTTCATAAAATACAGCCCAGTGACAGATAGACGGGCAGCGAAGGCTTAATAATAAGGTTCCGTTTGTCACCCGTTGAACTGGTTAGAACACTATTGTCACTTTGTTTTTAGGGTTTCGTGCATCCAAAGGGTGACAAACGGAACCTTATTATTAAGCCTTCGCTGCCCGTCTGTCTGTCACTGGGCTATATTTTATGAACCATTTTATGAAGATAATTGAAACTTTCACACTATAACAACAAATAAAAATTAAAAAAAACAAATAAATGTGAAGTAACTAGCGACCTATTAGGATAGTATCTTCTACTAAATAAGGCTTAATAATAAGGTTCCGTTTGTCACCCTTTGGATGCACGAAACCCTAAAAACAAAGTGACAATGCTGTCGATTCGATGTAATTTATTTGACAGGACTGAACTAAATTTGTGCATTCTGTATTTTTTTGTATCGAAAAGACAAAGACAAAAGTTTTAGCTCTGTCATATAAGTTAAATCGTCTTTCACCGAATCGACGTAGTAGAAAATATTGTCATTTTAACATCCTCTTAAAGTAAGTACATATCTGCGTATGAAACTGAACAACTTTTCCTAAGGAACCAATAGGATTAGATAATTAAAAAAAAATTAAATACTGCAAATCTGTTGATCAGCTATTGACATATGAAACGGGAAGTTTTTTAAATTTTACAATCTTCAGAGAAAATTATTTAATATTAGGGATGACGACAGCATCAGAAATAAATTATGAACTCTTGATCGCTAAATTGCCCTCCTACTTAAACCTCGGAAAACCTTACTAGTTTCGTTTTCCCTTAAGTCTTCGATTTTTAATTCACCAAAATCACAAAATTAGTACTGACGCTGCAAAACTATGACGTCACGCCTAGGTATTTCAAACATTTTTAGAATTTTTAATTCACCAAAATAACAAAATGAGTACATAAATGACGCTACAAAACTATGACGTCACGCCTAGGTATTTCTAACATTTTTAGAATAAAATGTCGTTTTTAACAGATAATAAAAAGTAAATCAGATGACTGGCATTCGTCATCCCTATTGATTTCATCCTGTTTAAAAAACCGGTCAAGTGCGAGTTGGACTTGCGCACCAAGGTTTCCGTACCATTACACCTCTACACACGTATGTAACAATTAAGTCTATTTATTTCATCAAAAGACATTAACGCGAGCAAAATGTTATTTTTTATATAATTAAAACTCGTTAGCTCGAGTACGACTCACACATGTCTGATTTACAATCACGCTTGTATTTGCATGTATTGGTTTTTTTGCGATATTACAAAAACACCCCTTAATTTTTCACTATTTAATATTTTTATTATTTGTCAGTAAATCTCGTAAAATTAAATAACGAAGTGAAAATTTCAGAAGGTTACCTGTTACGGTTCATAAGATGCAGCCTTATAAATGTCGGACAGATGGACAGACATACAACGTAGGCTTAGTAATAAGGTCCCGTTGCCTGATACGGAACCCTTATTAACTGGCACGGAACCCATAAAGTATTCGGAGCTTTTAACAAACATAGCTCTAACATAATACATCTTCCTTTTTGATGTCAGTAAGAATTTAATTTTCCTCAACTTCCGCGACACGGTGTGACTTGGGATAAATTTAGAGATGTCCACAAATCGAACCTACGTCAAGTCCTCGCTTAGAGCCCGTGATAGCTCTATTTATATTCGTCGCAGGTCTCCAACTGTCTCCGTCAAACCTACACAAAGAGGGCGACAAATAACGGTTAGTTCTATAATGGTGAAGATGAAATATGACCTGCGATTCTGGAACGTGACTTCGTCCGTATATTAAGGACTTAGGTGCTGCCCGAGGATTCCTTCGCGTTACATTGGGATTAAAAGAATACTATCTTCATCTTTATAGAAGAGGTAGTTGCCAAACATGGTAGGTACCTTCGTCTTCTTCATGAGCTTGTCCAAACAATGTCACAGAACCTGTCTCACCTATTGGAGCCTCCGTGGCGTAATGGTTAGTCCATTCGCTTCACATCAGGAGGTCGAAGGTTCGATTCCCGGCGGGGTCAACTTGTAAAACTCGGTTTGGTTGGTGTTGGGGCATTTTCTTAGCCCGCCTGGCTAGCTACCACAATATTATCTGAGTCTTGCCGCCTAACATCAGTGTTAACAACATTGATGTGTTCCGGCTTGAAGATAAGATATCCAGTTCTCCATTGCGTTGGGGAATCTTGGTGAGCTCGATTTGATCTTCGGTATCATCGTCACTTACCATCAGGTAAGGTGATGCCAAGGGTTTACAAATTGTGAGTAAAAAAAAAGTCTTGGGACAAGTTGAAAAAAGTAGAGCCTGGCAGGATCTGCTTTACCCTATGTAGCTATTCCCGTAGAAACGACGATGAGTCGATAGAGCAGCAAGATACCATCGAATTTTCAGGATTGTGCCTAGCGGAGCCCCCATGCTGTGTTTAATTTCGGAGTTTTCCTTTTTCTAGACGGGCCTTGGACCGATAACAACGCAACCCCATTCCTTGAAACCCTACTTATATTATTAACTAGTCATCCGCCCCCATCGTTTTCGATTTTCCCGTGGGAATAAGACGAATCCCGGGGTAAAAAGTAGCCTACGTCCTATTCCAGGACCTAACCTATATGTGCACCAAGTTTCATCCCGATCCGTTCAGTGGTTGAAGCGTGAAAGAGTGTTTGTTACTCCATACATACATATTTTCACATTTATAATATTAAGTAGAATCGTATGTAAAAATGTGTTTGTTTGTTTGTTTCTTACCTTTTCACGCTTCAAAACCTCAACCAATCTTGATGAAATTTGGTATGTAGGTAGCGTGTGCCATTAGGAAGGACATAGGTTACTTTTTATCTCGTAAAAATGTCATAATCCGATGCAGTACCTGAGGAAACAGAAAAAATACACTTTTTCAGGTAATGGTATTTGTTATAGAATCAACATATACATCTTTGTCATTTACCTAATCTATTATTTCATAATATCCTCTAGAGCACAAGCATTTTTTGACATGAGTCTTGAATTTGTTCTCTGACAAACTAGTTACATTTTCTGGGATTTTATTGTAGAATCTTATATATTGCCCCTGACTGACAAATGACTTTTTAACCCAACTCAGTCTCGAAAAGGCTATATCAATTTTATAATCAAAATATTTTTTTACTACTAATTTCGCACAAAATTCTGTGTTGCTACGATGCATGAGAGAATAATGGTGAAGGAAATCATCGTGAGGAAACCTGCACACGCCTGCGAAGAAACTCGCTATGTTGTGTGTGAAGTCGACCAACCCGCACTAGGCCCGCGTGGTCGACTAAGGCCTAATCGCCCTGATTCAGGGTAGGTTCGAGCCCCTCGGTGGGGACGTATATGAGCTGACATGATGATGAGAGAATATAGGTAACACCCACTTCGCCGACACGGACATATCTGAGGATAAGGCGAGTACTAAGACACTCGAGTGGCTAATGGTTTGAACCTACAGTTAATCAGCTTACGTGCAGATACACACACACTACACATACACACACATGCATATAACTTAGTTAATTTTGGGCCTATCGCAATTCAGTTTTTAATACATAATACTAACTAGCCGTCCGCCTGCAGCTACGCCCGCGTTGTTTTCGATTTTCCCGTGGGAGTAAGACGTTTTCCCGGGGTAACAAGCCTATTTTCTATGCCAGGACCTAACCTATGTGTGTGCCAAGTTTAATCCAGATCCGTCTAGTGGTTTAAGTGTGAAAGAGTAACAAACATCCATAATTACATACAAACATTCACATTTATAATACTAGAAAGATTTAATAAATTAGTAGGAATATAAATGTGAAAATGTGTTTGTTTTTTTGTTACCTTTTTACGCCCTCAACATCTCAACCAATGTTGATGAAATTTAGCGTGAAGCAAGCCTGTGTCGCGGGGAAGGACATTGGCTTCTTTTTATCCTGTGAAAATAGTATAGTCGGATGCAGTTCCTGGAGAAACTAAAAAAATACTTTCGCAATGGAGCAACGGTTTATTGTTTTTTTTTTGCATAGAAATAATTAAGGGGTCGGGAAGTGACATAGACTGGTGATCAGAAGAGTCAGATATAGTTCTTGAGGAATCTGGAGTAAACTCCTGCCTACGCTCGCGAGCCGCAAGCAACCACTTACCCTCAAAGACATTAATAAAAACGACGTCCACGCGAGCGAAGCCGTGTAAAAAGCTAGTAAAAAATATCAATGTTTATATTACGTTTTCACATTACTAGGGGCTCTGTGAGCTGAATACCTCGTGAGTTTTTCGAAATGGCTGAAATATGCTTTTTTTTTTCGTTTTCAACTCCCATGGCTCCGCTGTTTTAAAAACTGTCTAAAAACTGAATCTACAAAAAAAATCTTTATAATTATCGAACCTGCTCACAATTTTTCATGAAAATCGGTTGAGAAATGCGACCTATAAAGATAATCTACCGAACAGACATACGAAATAATTTTTGCCCAAGCTGAAACGGAGCCGCTTCGCGCTAGCTGGTTAATAACCAAACATTTTTGTCATAGCCCGACCCTCGTGAAAATAAAGCTCAGATAGGTATATTTTCTGCATAAGAAATCAATGGACCAGCAATAGGTACTTATGCGATAAGAGATTAATGGGGCGTGGCCGATGCCCGTCTAGTCCATTGGAGTTAAACCAGGCTCGCGGCAAGATTAATTGCTCCGGGAATGTTTGATTCAATGTGTTTTAGGATTCTACATTTGAATTATGCTAAGACCTGTAAAGCCATAACGTAAACAACCCATAATATTCCCACTTCTGATGTACGGGTCTTTCCTTAATTTAGGAAAGGCTAGACCATGATCCACACACAGGACTAAGTCCAGATTGGTGGTGGTCGTATCGTACTAGTGTCAGAAGTATAATTCATTCACATCATCTCATATATACGTCCCCACCTAGGGGCTCGAGGCTACCATGAATTAGAATGAACACGCGGGCCCAGTGCGGGTTGGTCAACTTCACAAACAACCTTCGAGTTTCTTTGCAGAGTGTGCAGATTTCCTCAGTATGTTTTCCTTCACCGTAAGAGCGTCGGATAAACGTACATATGAGATCGAAATTCGAAAACACATTGGTACGTGGCGGGACTCGAACCACGATCTCCCGGATAAGAGGCAGCGGCCCTTGCCGTTGCGCCACCGACGTAATAGCAACCGTCATTAAAAAACCTTATGCACCTTTGAAAGCGCAGAAATAGTCGAGACAAATGTGTATATCTCATCCTAGCATTGAAAGTATCTATCTAGAGTAATTAATCTACGTGATCGACGCGCTTTGAGCTTAAAAAAAAGATTTAATTGTAATAATTTAACATGTCTTTCTGATACATCTCAGCAGTAGGTAGTCAAGAGCAGTATAATTACATTTAGGGACATCAAAACTTATTGCCATCCTGCAAAGTTTCTGTATCAAGTTTTCCGACTGTCCATCCAAGTTTGTTGGCCATTTCTCGTATTTGCAGTATCAAATGCATCTCTCTCAGAACTTGGGCCAGAGCAAGAATTAGTAGATATTAAAACTTTAGCTGAGATTAATTTTCTTAGTAGGTACAGTGTTTAGTGAATCACTAGCTTTTGCCCGCGGTTTCACCCGCGTGGACATCGATTTTGTGACTGACTTTGAGGGTGCGCGGTGCGCGAGCCGCAAGCGGCTCGCAAGCGTGGACATGGATTTTCTCCAGATCCCTGAAGAATTACGTCAGGATATGCTTATTAGTAAATCGTGTCATTTCCCACCCCCTCAACCATCTCGGTGCACACATCACACAATCCATTGTTCCGTTGCGATGTTAATTAACCAAAAAAGAGTATATTTTTAGTTCCCTCGGGAATTGCATCGGGCTATTCTTTTTTCACGAGATACAAAATAGCTTATGTCCTTCCTTGTGACACAGGCTACCTGCATGTCAAATTTCATTAAGATTGGTTAAGGCGTTGAAGCGTGAAAAGTTAACAAACAAACAAACAAACTAACAAACAAACACATTTTCACATTTATAATATTAAGTAAGGATTAAACGAACTTAAAATAAAAAAAGTCTCAAAATACCGCTTTAGTCCTCCACACGAGTACAACATGATTCCTGGTAATTTTAATCGAAACACGTCAAACGAGAGCGTCAGAAAAATATTTTTTTTATCCAGTTCAGGATTCTTGTTTGTTTGTGAACTCTTAATTGTACAAAAACATATTACAGATACAGATATTGTAGATACAGAATAGAAGTATGCACAAAGGCGGACTTATCCCAAACATGGATCCCTTCCAGCCAACTCTTAATCGCTGATCCTTATTGCGATTATGACTAATTCAATTCAATTTTTTATTTTCAGACAACAGTGATCCATAGCTTGTTAGTAAGACTTAGCCTATGTTAGTAATTATTTTATTAATAATATAATTATAAGTATAATGCTATGGTATTTCATATTACTGTATCAATTTAAAAAATCAATTAGCTAATTAATAAATAGTCAAATTAATAAATAGTCAACACAATTAATTAATTTATCAATAGTCAATGAACATAAAAATAAACAGTAAACAAAAATTTCATATCTAAAAATTAAACAATGTCAACAATAATAATAGAATAAAATTATATCAAATTATACCGATTTCAATGTTAATTGAAAATGACAATCAACTAATACTTGGCAGTTTTGAATTAGGTATTTGTTGTTTTATTTTAGGATTTATTCTAAAATCGCACTAAATCCTTTAAAAAACTCGTATCTTGCAAGGGCACTCATCACACAGCTACTTCATCATCATCATATCAGCCGGAAATCGTCCACTACTGGACAGCTACTTACGTATTGTTTAATATTCGATGGCTTTGCTGACACCGACCTCAAAAAAAATTTAGGGCCCTAATTTAATTCGTACACACCTTTGATTTCGTTATTGTTGGTTAATGTAATGTAATTTAGTATTACAATATTATTATTTCATACTTTTGAGTGAATTTAATTTTGGCATCGGTTTTTTTTTTTTTTTTTTTGTTTTAAGTTATAATGCTATATATCAAACAAAACATAAACCCAATCACCTGATCGCCAGTAGGAATCATCAAATCATAATGCACGTGTTTCATTATCAGTTACAGAGTCCTGTGGCTTCCATCATCATGTCAGCAGCATGAAAGTTAAGAAGTTAAATCTTCCATCATCAATCAGTTCATCTGAATAACCTGAAAGAATACAATTATCAGTCTACACGTACCTATACGTATCTACTTAAGGAGTTGTACCTTCCTTTATCAGCTCATTAACATGAGATGTTGACTACCAGACGTAAATATTAAAATAATTTTAGAAAATACATCTAACACGTAATACGTGACTATTGTTGTTGTGAATTTTTCTTGGCCATGAAAACTAGTCCTTCAGCCGGATTCGTAAATAATTTTCACTTTCTTCATTTGTTTTTGGATTTGTAATGCTAGTGCCGGTGCATTACAAATCTTCTCTGAAGTTCTTGACATCATTTGCAGCAGCTGCATTCTGAGGTGGAGCACCCAGTTGCTGTTGGGCGTCTATAAAACTGCACCCAGAGCAAGTAGGGTTCTCACGTCCTCCTTCGTTTTATTTTCTTGTTTTCCACATTGCTCACGTGCACTAGACGATTTTCTCCAAAATGCACCACTTCTTGAACAAAATCCCAGCAGAAAACAATGAAAAAACAACAAAATAAAACTACGAATGCGTCGACCACAAATCCCGCCAAAAAACTCCAATACGTGACTATAAAGTTTGAGTGTTGCCCTCGATTTCTCTGGGAACTATTTATCAGATCCTGACTCGGTAACAATGGGACCCTTTCAGGAGTATACTCTATCGAATAAAAAAATAATTTTGAAAATCGGTTCACAATCTACGGAGATATCACGTAACAAACATACAAAAAAAACATACAGTCGAATTGAGAACCTCCTCCTTTTTAGAAGTCGATTAAAAATAAGTTTTAGGGGAATCTCCCATACTTACATGTAAAAAAAACATAAAAATAGTGGGCACTCCTGGTGTTTAACCTTTCCAGAGGGGATTTTTAACGCGCCGCCGTGGCTCACGCCACGAGAGTAATTTGGCAGCACTCGTGTATGTTTTGCGGTTTATAAACCCAATAATTTTGAACAAAAAAAACCGGTTTCAAACAGGAAACTGAGGTTCCCCTCGACTTCTCTAGGTTGCCATCATCAGATCATGGTTTCCTTTTTATGGTACCACCCTTGGGATATCTCATTTACAACAAAAAAAATCATCAAAATCGGTTCATAGTGTACACTAATGAACACTAAGACTGAAATAGAGTAAAATAGATAGACTAACACAATTGTATCGGCTCGTAGCAAGCGTACCCATCTTCACTCCGCGGCGGTCGGTCCACCCAATGGCTTCCCCGCCCCGCGACCCGCGCGTGCGCTGCTCGCGACGACAGATATATAAACATACAAACACTACAATATATATACAATCGAATTGAGAAACCTCCTTCTTTATTGAAGTCGGTTCATAATTACTGTTCTAGTCAGCTAATGAAATCTTCTTTCTATCTATATAAATTCACCCGGATTCCATTTATTTATTTTTTGCACTTTTAAGTGAACAACTTATTTTTATTGACGTTGTATGAAATATGAAACTTAAAAGTTTAGAAAAAAATATTTTTGATAAAAATCTATGTAGTTACTCAAATATATGATAAATATGATTGATGAACACCCGGTCACAGTAAGGCGTCTATAAAACTGCACCCAGTACAAGTCAGTCATGTCTTCACGTCCTTCTTTATTTTATTTTCTTCTCCCCCCTTTTATTTGACAACCCAGCCAAAGTATATACAGGATGTAACATAAAGGTGTGGTGATACTTTAAGGTGGGCTTGTACCCATCAAACTGAACAACTTTCTCCATGGAACCCATAGTCAAATCGCAAAAAAAAAATTGGCTCGCCCATACTAACTCGATCAGCTGATCAGCCAACTTAGTATGGGAAGTTCAAATTTTTTTTTGCGATTTGACTATGGGTTCCATGGAGAAAGTTGTTCAGTTTGATGGGTACAAGCCCACTTTAAAGTATCACCACACCTTTATGTTACACCCTGTATATTAGTACTAACATACAGTATGGACACTCCCTGCCGCTCTCTAGATTGCGACCTCACCCCCTCATCACCCAGATTGATACAGATGTGGTTACAGTTTGGTTGTCGGACGTATAGGATTTCACCGCCATTTTGTTAGTTCCATCGTTCGTTTTTTGAATTGTCATTGCTGGCCTTTTTTATGAAGTGTTCAGGGTGTGACCCAGCCTAAAAAAAAAGAAAATTATCCATCTTAAAGCAAACTCAACTAAACTTTCTCGGTCTGGATAGTGGACGTGCTTAGAATCGGACCGGCATCTAATTGCTCCTCCCCTAGCTACAGAGCGTTCCGCTCGGATCAGCAAAGATAAGTGGGTGATCCGAAAACAGAAAAATAAAGTCCCGATAGTGCTGGGGGATCGCCACTGCCGACTGCGCGACGCCGAGGCCGGTGTTGTCAGCGGCTAGAATTTGAAATAACGCGAATGTTGGGGGTTTTTTTTTGCGGTTATTGTATTTTTTTGATACAAAAAGCGGAAATCAATGACGCAGCTATGTAGTGGTTAGTGTTATTTTGATAATAATCTTGTGACTTTTCATGACTGGCTCAGTAAGGATTTGGAACGTGTGTCTATTACGGTAACGTGACATTTTCGGGAATAAGATAAGAAAGTACCTATTGTATTTATTCAGGCCATTATGCCTATATAGTTGATCTTTTTGATTGTAGGTTCTTGGTGGAACATTTTCACCGCCTCATGGCGTAATGGTAAGTCCATTCGCTTCACACCAGGAGGTCGCGGGTTCGATTCTCGGCGGCGTCAACTTTGTAAGACTCGGTTTGGTTGGTGGTAGAGCATTTTCATAGCCCACCTGGCTAGCTTCCAACATCCTATCTAAGTTTTGCCGCCAAACATCAGTGTTAAAATCATTGATGTGTTCCGGCTTGGAGATAAGATAGCCAGATCTCCATTACGTTGGGGAGGCCTTTGTTCAGCAGTGTACGTCTTTCGTCTGATATGATGAGAGAAGTATGTATAGTAATACATACAGACGTTTCATCCGACGACATACAGACATACGATATTCACACACACAACTCTTCAAACACGAAATCTCGACTAGGTACTAGGTTCTTGATCTATGACACATAAGGTCGCTGTATATAGTGTATATTTGGCAAGTAGTTTGTAGTGTATATTTGGCAATTAGTTTATAGTGTATATTTGGCAAGTAGTTTATAGTGTATATTTGGCAATTAGTTTATAATGTATATTTGGCAAGTAGTTTATAGTGTATATTTGGCAATTAGTTTATAGTGTATATTTGGCAAGTAGTTTATAGTGTATATTTGGCAATTAGTTTATAGTGTTTATTTGGCAAGTAGTTTATAGTGTATATTTGGCAAGTAGTTTATAGTGTATATTTGGCAATTAGTTTATAATGTATATTTGGCAAGTAGTTTATAGTGTATATTTGGCAATTAGTTTATAGTGTATATTTGGCAAGTAGTTTATAGTGTATATTTGGCAAGTAGTTTATAGTGTATATTTGGCAAGTAGTTTATAGTGTATATTTGGCAAGTAGTTTATAATGTATATTTGGCAAGTAGTTTATAGTGTATATTTGGCAAGTAGTTTATAGTGTATATTTGGCAAGTAGTTTATAATGTATATTTGGCAAGTAGTTTATAGTGTATATTTGGCAAGTAGTTTATAGTGTATATTTGGCAAGTAGTTTATAGTGTATATTTGGCAAGTAGTTTATAGGTAGGAGACGTTAGGATAAGAACGGATTGCGACAAGGCCGAATTGATACCTTAACATAAGATATCCTGGTTTTAAATGTTAAATATAAAATGGAATACTTAATAAGGTTTCAACACAGAGACGGATAAAGATAGTCAAAATAGTGAGGTGAAAAAAATGTGTACCCAGGATTTCAAAATTTACACGGTATAGGGCTGGAAGAATGAATAGGAACAGAAGTTTAAAAAAAATGCGGATTCATGTGGTCAAAATAAGTAAGGAAGGTAAAAAATATGAACCCAATTTCCCTATAATTTCCACGGGATAAAACTTATTAACCATTTTAAATCATAATAAAACCGGAACAAAATCGTGGGAAAAACAATGATTTAACACAGGGTCTTTACACATTTTTGCAAAGGTGGCCGAAATAAGTAAGTTAGGTAAAAAATATGTTCCCAATTTTCCTTGAGCTCCCACGGGTTAAAGCAAGGACGAAGTTGCGGGCAAAAACTACACCCACGACGGCGAAGCCACCGGCAAAAGCTACTTTTCTATAAGTGTTACCACAACAGTGATTTCCTTTTGTACTCCACAAACTCTTGTTGTATTTTAAAACAATGAAAATTTAACACTAACTTAAAACATCCAATCAAACGTCAGTTTAAAGAGAAAAAACAAAAAACCAGACCACAATAACAGTACGCAAATCAAGCAAATACAGTCATATTCTTTCTATATATCCATCAAAACTTTCAAATACAAATGTTTGATCAATAACTTTCCCAAAACTCTGCGTTTTCCCCCGGCCACTGAGCGTTCCGACCGCTGCGTTCAACAAACGCAGGGTAGCAACCCTCCTCGCCCCTCGCCCCGCCTCACCGCCTTCCTCAGTCAGTTCCAACCCCCGGACCGGCCCGACGTTTCCCGCCGCTACTCCACGACCACAATATAAATCAAATCGTACATGCTAACATACAACAATAAAAGTGATACACAGTGATGATGACACAGTGCAAAGTGAATCAAAATTGTGTTGTGAAGTGAGAGTTTTTACTTCTATGCGTTCCGAGATATAAGAATTTGCATTCAATTCGCAACGATGTTTTGCACGTAAGTATTTTAGTCTGTCATAACACGTTACGAGTAAATTACGCAATAACTTTTAATAAAAAGTGGATGGGGTGTCGAAAAAAGCGAGGTATGCGAGCACTCGTCGCCTTTTATGGACGAAATAAAATTGGTTTTTATGACATTGGTTGTAATACGTCCTGTAGTTTTTGGAGATATTGTGGCTGATAAAATCTTATAGGTACCTGCACTGACATTCTGCTCTCGCCGGCGAGGGCGGCTCTAACTGCTTCTGGCGCTACCGGCACGTACCAGGCTGCTTCTCTCCGGTCCTCACCCGTTCAAGCAACGACCTAAGCCGAGGTCCGTGCCCACCTGGGCGCACTTAGGCAGTTGCATCTTTTTGCTTTGCATAAGGGTGTGTGCCCTCCGCACTCGCCTCCCCTCTCCGGTGAAGTTGTAAAGGCTCCCATGGCCAACAACCAGCTTCTCTTTTAAAAAAAAATATCTTATAGGTACTGAAAGAGAAACTGTTCGGTATAGACCCGGGCTTGGGGGCTCTTACCAAAAACTCGTATTTAATACAAATTAAAGATTTTAAAGAAAATGTATGACCCAATTTTAAAGAAACTTTATACACTTAGCAAGCGTTGGTAGCGTAATGGTTAGGGCCACTACCTTCTGTCCGGGAGGTCACGATTCAAATCCTGCCAAGTGCTAATGTGTTTTCGAATTTCGATTTCATATGTGTGTTTATCCGACGCTCTTACGGTGAAGGAAAACATCGTGAGGAAACCTGCGAAGAAACTCGAAGGTTGTGTGTGAAGTAGACCAACCACTAGGCCCGTGTGGTCGACTAAGGCCCGATCACCTTAAATCAGGGTAGGCTTGTGCCCCTCGGTGGGGACGTATATGAGCTGATATGATGATGGCACTAAGCAAGACAGGAAATTGGTAAAAATAATTTTATGCTGTTTCAAACTATGTCATATCAACAAATAAGTTATTTTAAAGTTTCATAGTAATCTAATAAGATTAAATAAGCAAATATGCTTAACTTTGTAGAGTTCCTTACCTCAAAAGGTAAAAACGGAACCATTATAGGATAACTCGTGTGTATGTCTGTTTATCCGTCCGTTCTTCTGTCCGTCCGTCTGTCTCGGCCCACTTGCTCGGATATTACTTGACCGATTAAATTGAAATTTGGTACACATATAAAACATTCGTATTCTGTTTTTATTTTATTTATTCACCTGCAAACGTCCCCAATACGGGGGAATAGGTCTCTTCCCAATCTCGGGACGTATAGTCTGGATTGGTGGAGGTTGTATAGAGCTACTGGCGAGTCCCACTGTCAGAAGTTTGAAAAGCCGTCTTTAAGGCATCTGACATAGCTTAACGACTGCCATCTAGTGATAGCAACCGCCATCAACGGCTTAACGTACATTGTGAAGTACGAGAACGGTCAAGAAAATTACCACTAATGATCAAACCCATCCAGGTAATGACCGTGCTTGAGATCAATTAACCTGTATGTTGCACTGAACCAAAGTATATATATTAGTACTTACATACAGTATGGACACTCCCTGCCGCTCTCTACATTGCGACTTACAGTCTCCCAGATTGATACAGATTGGTTACAGTTTGGTTTTCGAACGTATAGGCTTTCGCCGCCATTTTGTTTGTTCCGTCATTACTTTTTTGAAATGTCATTTCTGGCCCGTTGTATAAAGTGTCCAGGTGTGACTGAACTCTAACCACTTCTGTAAGGTCACATGAAGAGCGTTTAGATTTATAACTACCGAAGACGTGTGCAACGCGACCTCCAAACACATCTGTTTATCAGATGTGCAGGCTTCCTCAGATCATTTTCTTCAGTTTTCAAGTAAATGTACGTATTTTTTTAATTCCGGACCTCTGGTGAGAAGGATCATGTTACCATGAAGCCACTGACGTTTAGCTACTGACGTTTTGCGACAACTGTACAGAAACTTTGTATTGTTACGTTATACTCGTGACCGGATGCTGTCCGTGTGAACTGGCCTACTCTTGTCAGAGGTATCAATGACATTCAATGATTTTTATGTATAACTTCTCGTGTCACATTGTTTTCATGTTCTAATGACATAATTTGTTTTATATCAATGATTGTGTCTTGACGTTATTAACTAATGATAGTTTTTATTCACAAACGACATGTATAATTATGTAATTACTATTTTGTGACTATCAAAAAGAGTCTAATTTGCACTTATTTTGAATAAACGTCTTGAAATCTTGAAAACTGAACACACATATCGTTTGGTTGCCACTTGCAACACGTACACAGCCACGTAATAATCGTAATCACTATGAAAGTTTTTTATGACAACTTTTCTTCTCTACTCACAACACTTATCGAAAGGCGTAGGCGCGCACCGGAAAACGAAGCGTAGGCAGGTTGTAGTTAAAATCCTCCCACGTACCAATGTGTTTTCAAATTTTGATTTTATATGTACTTTTATCCGACGTTCGTATGGTGAAGGAAAATATCATGAGGAAACCTGCACACGTCTGCGAAGAAACTCAAAGGTTGTGTGTGAATCCAGTCGGAGCCAGCTATTTTTTTGAGCTTATCTTCCCATCTAGCTCAGGGCCTGCCTCTCTTTCTTTTGCCATGAGGGCCTGACCATGTGGTCACCCTTTGTGTCACCAAGACACGCTCAATAACTGAAATGGAAGTGTGCCGGACATGTAGCGCGCCTACAAGACCAGAGATGATGGCTTGTCGAGCGGTCCTTTTACACATATAATGAATTTTTGACATACAAGTGCGAAATCTAAATATAAAATGTTATTTCAGAATTGTTTCTTAATGTTAAATGTTTCAAAATATTTCAACTTTGATAATAATTTTACTTAAATTTTATAAATGTGTTATAATATTAATGTGACTTGTAATATTAATTACCAATAAATATTGATTGATTGATTGATTGATTGAAAACACTTTATTGCACAACATAAGAGAAAGAAAAAAAAAGATACAATGAATGGAAGTTGTACATATAGGCGGTCTTATCGCTAACAAGCGATCTCTTCCAGACAACCTTTAGGTGAAGGAAATATGAGAAATCATTATTGTGGGGTAGTAGTGGGCAATAAACAAATTCATAGAGAAAAAATAAAATAAAATAAAAAAATAAATATCCAATCTTAAACTACGTAATACACGTAAATATATAAGTAGATATAAATGATATAAACTAAAATACATATACATAAAAAATACATATACATAAAACATACATGCATAACATATATAGTATAGTAAGTACATACATAACCACATTAATGATGATGATGAGAACAACTAGAGATAATATGTAGGAGATTAAACAGATTTATGAAATTTATAGCGCTAGAAAGTGATCTTTAACTTTAGATTTAAATATATTAAGGGAAGGCGAATTACGAATGGACTCAGGGAGAGAGTTCCACAGGCTTATGGAACGTATAGTGAAGGAATCAGAGTAGAAATTGGTAGAATGAGTAGGTACAACAAGGCGAAGTGAATTTTCAGATCGTAGAGGTCGACTATGAGAGGAGGAGAGGTATTGGAAACGGTTTTTAAGATAAAAGGGAGTACGAGGGTCAAAAAGCACTGAATAGAGAAGAGCAAGAGAATGGGCGTCCCTTCGACAACGTACTGAAAGCCACTGTAGCTCCCTTCGGTACTCGGATACATGGTCATATTTGCGCAGTCCATAAATAAACCGAATGGCTAGATTTTGTAATCGTTCTAGCTTATTTAGGAGATCAACATTGAGATCAAGATAACACGTGTCAGCGTAATCTAGAATGGGAAGAAGAATGGATTGGGCTATAGCAATTTTGGTGGCTGTCGGAAGAAAATTGCGCAGTCGATTGAGAGAACGGGTTGAAGCAAACATCTTCCTACTAACCTCAGCAATCTGGGGGACCCAAGACAGGGTTTGGTCAATGAAAACTCCTAGATTTTTTACTTTTGTACTGAAGGGAACAGTTACACCGTCGAAAGTAATAGTAGGCAAATTAAAATAATCTATCCTAGAGACAAAATACGGACTGCCAATCAGGATACATTGTGTCTTCATTGGATTGACTTTTAAGCCGTAAGATTTGCTCCACTCTGATATGACGTTAAGATTAGCATTGGTAGTCTTAATGGCAGATGAAAGGTCATCTAAAGGTGCCTGTGTGTAAATTTGTAGATCGTCTGCATATAGATGATAGGAAGAGGAGATCTGAAGGGAAACAGAGTTAATAAAAATAGCGAATAGAAGAGGGGAGAGAACGCCACCCTGCGGCACGCCAGCACTAGTGGATAACCAAGATGAAAAGGAATCTTCAATGCGTATGCGTTGTCGACGTCCTTGCAGGTAACTGCGGAACCAATCAATTACCGGTGGCGACATGTTGAGTGAACTCAACAACCCAAGCAGTATGTCATGATCAATAGTATTAAATGCGTTGCTGAAGTCCAGCAAAGTTAGTACTGTGAGTTGTTGATTCTCCATACCAAATCTAATGTCGTCAGTGATTTTGATAAGTGCAGTATTCGTACTATGGCCAGGACGGAAACCAGATTGGAACGGGTTCAGAAGACTATTTTTGACCAGGAAATGACTAAGTTGGCAGTGGATAAGGCGTTCAAGGACTTTGGAAAGGAAAGGGAGAATAGAAATAGGACGGTAATCGGACAGACTTGATGGATTGGACTTCTTAGGGAGAGGGATGATTTGGGCCTCTTTCCAGATATTTGGAAAGGAGCCAGATGAGATACATGTGTTTAGGATTTTGGTTATGATGGGAGACAGGATATCAATTAAAGGAAAGACCATATTACGACTAATGTTATCACCACCGACGGCACCAGAAGTGATAGCGAGAATGTTCTTCTCAACTTCGTCTACCGAGAAAGGATCGAAAGAAAAAGGAGGGTAGTTTGGGGTAGGACGAGTTGAAAGATAATCAAGTGTGCGTGTTTTGATACTACTATTAATGTCAGAAGATGAAGAAAAATGATTATTCAGCAAATCGAGATTAACGTTAGGAGGTGTAGTGTCGTTACGAGATTTGCCAACACCCAAGGAACGTAGGAATTTCCAAACTTTAGCAGGGTCACCTTGTTCGACAGACTGATGGATATGACGTCTTTGAGCATCCCTACACATCATGTTACAGCGGTTTCTAAGGCGGTGGTATTTGCTTTTGTTTTTTTCTGATGGTTCCATTTTAAACTTACACTTGGCGTAGTTCTTTTTGACCATAAGTGATTTAATTTCCTCAGTAAGCCAGGGGGCAGGCAGATGCTTAACTTTGACAGCGCGAATGGGGGCGTGAACGTCATAGAGTTGAATGAGTAAGGAGTTAAATATATTTATTTGATCATTTACTGTATCAGCCCTGTTAAAAACTGTCCAATCAATTTTTCTGGCATCATCACGGAGACGTTCAATATCCATACCATCAAAATTGCGCAGCATGAGAACACGGGGTCGGGGTTTAGGGGGGCGAATTTTATACGAAATGTAAATTAAATCATGATATGAGAACGCATCAGCAGTCAACTGACCGTGTTTAAAAACATTGCTAGGAGAAGACACAATTGATAAATCTAAGAGAGAGGGAACACAGCCCGGAAAAAAGTGAGTGGCTTTAGAAGGAAGGATATGTAAGTTAGAAGCGTTGACAATATTATTGAGAGAGCGGGAACGGGCATCATTTTTATGCAGACACGTGTTAAAATCACCCATAATAATAGTATGCGAGTAGGATGTAGCTATATCTTCTAGTAGCTTTTCAAAAGCTGGAAAATAGTTTATTCTAAGAGACGGGCTATAGTAAACGCCTAAAAGAATTTTATTATGAGAAAGAGTAAGCTCAAGAAATAAATGTTCTGCTGTATTTGGGGGAGGGGGTTGAGGTGACCGACTTAACACAGTGTATGGTATGTGACTACGGAGATAGATGGCTACACCGCCATGGGATGTGTTGGTCCGGTCATTACGTACGAGAATGAAGCCAGGAAGGGAATAGGAGGTAGTTGGAAGACATGGGTGAAAGAAAGTTTCAGACACTAGAATAGCGTGAATGTTTTTGTTGTCGAAGGTAGCCAGAAAATCAGCATAGTGTGCAGGTATACTCTGTGCATTTATATGCACCACGTTGAAATTTTTGGGACAG
Organism: Coleophora flavipennella; assembly: GCA_947284805.1. Classification (NCBI taxonomy): domain Eukaryota; kingdom Metazoa; phylum Arthropoda; class Insecta; order Lepidoptera; family Coleophoridae; genus Coleophora; species Coleophora flavipennella. Next base: position 2,074,259 of record OX369275.1, read on the forward strand.
TCGGAAAAAGTCGACACTAAATTATCAGTAAGAGAAACGGGGATGCTATGGAAACTGTCATCATCTTCATCGGCGGATGAAAGGGAAAAGTATGAGTTACTTTGGTTATGGTTATCTATACTATTATTTAACATAAATAAATAGATATTAATCAAATAAATACTAATATTATAATGGCTAGTACCCAAAGAGTTTAAATGTAATAATTTCTCCACCTTCCAGCAGTCAATATAAACAAATGAAATCATTAAAAATAAGCGAAATGTAAAAAGAAGAAGCAGGCACTCAACGATCAAGAAATGAAATTATAACTTATTTAGCATCCAAACTAAAAAACAGAGCATAAGCTACTTAAATAAAAAGATAAACAATATTTATAATAAAATATAAATCCCAAACAAAGATGACATTTAAGGTAAAAGAAACAGATAAGAATAGAATGTTTGTATGTGTATGCAATGTATGCACGCATATAGATAAGCCGTTACACATAGATTTACGGACACGCAAAAAGAAACATTATTTTTTACGTACTGGGCAGGCCCTTAAGTTTGCGAAATCTAAATCCTTACAAGGGGCCGTTCTACCAAAGATAGCCTAATTTTAATTTACATTGAATTATACAAATAAAACGCACCAAGAATACATCTGCTGTCACTGTCACAATCACAAATGTCTAAATCGGTCAAAAAAATATATAAAAATAAACAGTGAGTAAAGTTATTAAAGTGTCTGAAAAGTGAAAATAAAACCTAAGAGGGTAATTTGTGAAAATGTGAACGTAAACGATTTGGAATGAAGAAATCAAACGCGAGTACCTGCATAAAGTCATTAAACTAACCATCACACATTTCTAGCGCGACGCGGCTTATCATGAGGTTTGGCGGGTGGGGCAACGGCCTTAGATCCTGTGGCTGATGCGATGGGCTTTGCAGAAGCAGTAGCTTTCGCAGAAACAGGAACCTTCTCCGAAGTAGGGATTAGCTCCAGCTCAGCGACTGAAGTTATCCGATGCCGCGTTTCGTCGTCACCTAACACGAGCACGTACCCATCCCGTGTCCAACACCTTTTGATACCGAAGCGTTCCCTGGCTGCTAAAAACACACTGTGTCGTGATTTTGTTAAAAATTCAGACAGAGTAACACCTGAGCCCTTCAGACCAGTCTTCACCATCCACAGTTGGTCGCGCACAGCTAACTCCTTAAACTTAACCAGAATAGGTCTGGGTTTCTTGCTGGATGGCTTTCCCAAACGATGACAGCGACTTATCTGGTCACTCGAAAGCACACAGGAGTTGATACTGCTCACTGCACTTTTTAAAAATGACTCCATGGTATCTTCATTTGACGCCTCCGGAATGCCATGTACAAGTAGAAACTTACGTCGGCTCCTCATTTCTCGTTTCTCATTCTCAGAGGTAAGCAGTTCCACCTGTTTTTGCAATGCATTCAGAGCCTCCATTACAAAGGACTTGAAAGCGGTGAAATCAGCAGCAAGTGAGGTTGTGGAAACTGCCGGTGCTGAATTTTCAGCTTTTTGTAACTCATCTTGGAAATGAGCCATTCTGGTCTTAAACATTGTAGCCATGTCATCCAATGACTGTCGAAAGGACTCCATGTTTGTTGTGATTAGTTGAGGTTATGTTGGTTGGAGTTATGAACTATGCTGATATCAGCTTTAGAAAGGAAAGTAACTGCTGGTAGGTAGATTTACACTCACTGTTTCATAATATAATAAATATGTAGTCAGATATTCAGTTTTACTATTTTTAAAACTAAAAAAATATGGAGTAAAAATACTTTAAGTGTTCACTCACGCCTACCCTCCAAAGAAATATATTATTAAAATATTTGTCTATGTCTATGTCGATATCATGATAGGATATCTAAAAATTTTTGCGATTTCACCTGGGGTTCATAACAAAATGTTGCTCGAAATTACGGGTAGAACCTCTAAATCAAAGGATGACAGCTATTATTAGATTGGATCATCATGTTCAAATTTGTAGTCAAGGTAGAAGGATCCCTGTTACCAAGCTTACGCTGTTTGTCCGTCTGACCTTTAAATGGCTGATTATTTTGAACCGTAATAGGTAGCCGATTAAAAAGTTCACAGAATGTATGTTCTGTTCATTATAAACTAGCTTTTACCCGCGGCTTCGCCCGCGTGGATATCGTTTTTATGACTGTCTTAGAGGGTGAGTGGTATGCGGATAAAAAATGGTTATTGTGGGTTATCCCTAAGAGATAGATATACACTATTAGGGACTTTTTTGTAGACCTTTTTAAGTTGCATAATACTGTAGTACATTATTTTGATCTATCTGTTAGGGTTCAGCCAGCGTTTGCAATGTAAGCGCAAAAAAATGTATTAATTTACGACATCACATTAGATACCTCTAAAATTATCAGTGTTTCTCTATTAAAATATTAGCATGTATTATACATATAAACCTTCCTCTTGAATCATTCTAATTATTAAAAAAACCGAATCAAAATCGGTTGCGTAGTTTAAAAGATCTAAGCTTATATAGGGACAGACAGACAGCGGGAAGCGACTTTGTTTTATACTATGTAGTGATGATGATGAGATAAATGTTTACAAAGTGTGAGTAAGAGGTGATCGGCATCATTGACACTTACCATCAGATTAGAACATGCCAAGCGCTTACCAATTGTAAATAAAAAAATTAAAAAAAAACTTCGCGGCATTTCCTTATCGGGATATGTTATTCTAAACGTGTTTCGGGCTTGACAAGACCACCATGAGTACGATCAACATTTTTGAAATTTGTCAGCTTTGCAGGAATAACCAATGTCATGAAAAATGTCTACCATTATGTCTTATTTAGGTCACTTCAGCTCCTTGATAAAAAGATAACAGTTATTAGAATCTTTTTTGGCTTCCCAATTAAAAGTTCTCTGTAAAAAATTTAACTGGCTACCTATCACGGTTCATCAAATACAGTCTGGTGACAGACGGACATACAGACAGACGGATGGACAGCGAAGTCTTAGTAATAGGGTCCCGTTTTTAATCTTTGGGTACAGAGCCCTAAAAAGTAACGTCGTGGGTATCAATATAGAAAGCGAGCTTTTGCAAGCGGCTTCACTGGCGTGAACATAGTTTCTGTGACTGTCTCTGAGGGTGCGCAGTGCGCGAGCCGTAAGCGGCTCGTGAGCGTGGAAAAAAAAAGCCTATACGTTAATCCAGGTCTTAATCTGTCTACCTACCAAACTTCATCCAGATACTTCAGAAGTTTTTGCCTGACAGAGTAACAAGCATCCATACATCCATACATACGCGTTTATAAGTACGATAATAGAAAATAATCATGTTATAAATTATAATAATTAATTATAATAATTAAAAAAGCGTCGGTGGCTCAACCGGTAACGACTCGGTCCTTCTAACCAGAAGTACCGGGTTCAAATTTGGACGGCCAATGTACCAATGAGTTTTTCAAAACTTACGTACATATACTTACCGATTGCTTTAACGGTGAAGGAAAACATCGTGAGGAAACCTGCACACGCCTGCGAAGAAACTCGAAGGTTGTGTGTGAAGTCGACCAACCCGCACTGGGCCCGCGTGGTCGACTATGGCCTAATCGCCCTAATTCAGGGTAGGCTCGAGCCCCTCGGGGACGTGTATGAGCTAATGTGATGATGATGATGAAATTGTAATATACCGTACCAAGTTCAGATACAGAATAAGTATGCTGTTTGGGTTGTTCCGCTTTTGGCACAGTTTCGTTTTGCCTTTAAATAGTCACTTTATCTATGATACGAATTAGTAACAGATCCCAATACACTAAGGAGATCTCACTCACTTATCGCACCTCCTTTGTAGTTATTCTAACCGCATATCATTTAAAACGTAAATTTTAAATGTTTTGTTTTTTTTTGAGAAAAATGTTGTCATGATTCGCAAACCTCCTGGAAAATTCCCCGTTCGTTTTTTGCTTGGAACAGAAGTCCATATATTTCGATTGAAAACATAACGAATTTATCAGAACCACTAAAATACATAGGTTTATTAAAATAAAATCGCTGTAAACATCAGTCAGCCGGCAGACCAAATATAAAGTGAAGTGAAAAGATACTGAAAAAGTAAATAAAATAAGTATACAATTTATACCAAGTTTTCCATTCATCATTACAGCTCATATACGTCCCCACCGAGGGGCTCGAGCCTACCCTGAATCAGGGAGATTAGGCCTTAGTCGACCACGCGGGCCCAGTGCGGGTTGGTCGACTTCACACACAACCTTCGAGTTTCTTCGCAGGCGTGTGCAGGTTTCCTCACGATGTTTTCCTTCACCGTTAAAGCAATCGGTAAGTATGTACGTAAGTTTTTGAAAAACTCATTGGTACATTGGCCGTCCAGATTTGAACCCGGTACCTCTGGTTAGATGGACCGAGTCGTTACCGGTTGAGCCACCGATGCTTTTTTAAGTTTTCCATTATTGATTAACAATTTTCAGATAAAATCCTACTGAGGAACAACGCACCCCTAAAGGTTCTCACAAAAGACCTTACCGTAAAATTCTCCACCAAATTTGTCGTGACGAAAAACTAGCGGTAGCCCGACTTCTACCCAACTTGTTTTTTTGAAGTTGTTATTTTTTTTTCAATTTCTTTTATGCATTATTGGTAAACCCTTGACAACATCTCACCTGGTGGTAAGTGACGATGTTGCCGAAGATGGAAGCGGGCTTACCAAGATTCCCCAACGCAATGGGGAACTGGCTATCTTATCTTCATGCCGGAACACACGGCAAGACTTAGATAAGATGGTAGTAGCTAGCCAGGCGGGCTTAGAAAATGCCCTACCACCAACCAAACCGAGTCTTACAATTGACCCCGCCGGGAATCGAACCCGCGACCTCTTGTGTAAAGCCAGTGAACTTTGCCTCTGAGCTACGGAGGCGGTAAATTGTTTCCTAACTGTACTTTTCAATCTGAAAAGGATTAGCTGTAGCAAAAAGTGACCCAATGAAGTAAATTCTGTTCATCACTGTTCCTTTTCACAAGCCCAAAATTACTAGTACATAAAAATAAGAAACACAAAAAAAAACAATATAATAACGCGAAAGTTTGTAAGAATGTATGGATGTATGTTCGTTAGTCTTTCACGCAAAAACTACTCAACGAATCTGGCTGAAATTTAGTAGGTTGACAGATAAGGACCTGGATTAACACATAGGCTACTTTTTAACACGCTCGCGAGCCACTTGCGGCTCGCGCACTGCGCACCCTCGAAAAGTCATAGAAACGTTGTTCACAGCCTGTAAGACCTATACATAATATAAAAGAAAGAATTATATATAATCCTTGTGTATGTATTGATCCTTCCCGTCACTAAGCAATGCCTGTCCTGTGGGTATTTCATTTTAGGAAAAGATTGCCAAATTCATCGTGAAAGTAAACTACGATAGAATTGGTAGGTCCTAAACTATTCTACGACTTCTACGTGTATGCGTGAGTATATTAAAATTTGTGGGATGGGGTACATGACAAAGCAACGCAAAAGCGCGAACCGTTAAAGTATAATTGAAAACGCTAAACACGTTAAAAAACCGACTTCCATCGCAACAAATTAGTACATTTTTGCATTATTATTTTTGGTTTTTGTGAATTTTCTAATAAAGTACTGAACCGATTTTGATAAAATTTATATGGGACCACACGGAAAGCACTAGCTTTTAAATAAAAAAATAATCATAAAAATCGGTTCACCCAGTCCAAAGTTATGAGGAAACAAACATTAAAAAAAAACATACAGACGAATTGAGAACCTCCTCCTTTTTGGAAGACGCTTGAAAAGTGTACATACTATAGTCTACAGTGTACATTTTAGCTCGCTAGCAGGAATCTATTAAGAGTGCAGCGTCTACACCTGCCTTTAAATATAAATTAGGAAAGTGGCTCCAGGAGCAATTATTTTATAGTGAGGAAGATTTCTTTAATAATTCTATCGAGAAAGTATATGGAAAAGAAGTACCCCTTTAATATACCATTGTAATTTTTATTATTATTACTCTTGATTTTTAACGTATAACTAGTGTTATAAATAAATATTTCATTTTATTTCGCGCGTGTGCTTTAGTGATAAGCCAACATAAATATACCAAACTGTGTTTTAATGTTCAAGTAAGAGACATATGTTAACACTTTCGTGACCGACGCGCTGCGTCGCTTAACTTTGTAGAATTTTCCGCTATGCAGTAGTCAGGACTCAGGACACGAATGCGTTAATTCAAACAAATAAATTGGACATTTTACGATCCCATTTTACACTCTCTCATCTGTTACGACCCTGGAATAAATTGAACCTTGAATATTGTTCGTTCGGACCTGTCGTTTGCTATTTATTAGGATATGTCCCCGGGAAAGTTACGCCCAGTTTATTAAAACTAGGCACACGGTTCAAATTGGGGATGAACTTTTTGCAGCTTTTAATTGATTGGATCGATAAATTTTATCTCGTTTATCTGTATTATTTGTAAAAAACATTCGATTAAATATTCTGGGACAAATCACACATGGTCATCTGGCCCCAAAGTAGGATTCCCTGTGTTATGGGAACCAAAGATTGTTATAAATACTTATATACGTATAAATATATACATATGTAGATATTTAACACTCACACACAGGGCAAACAAATCTATTCATCACACAAATGTTTGCCCTGGATGGGGATCAAACCCACAACTCTCGGATCAGAAGTCAAGAGCACTAACCACTGAGCAACCGAGTCAGTCAGATTGAATTGATTTAAAGGATTCAAGCTTGAATTTTTTAAATATTTTTTCATTCGCAATTGGTAAGCCCTTGGCATCATCTCATCTGATGGTAAGTGATGATGATGCCGAAGATAAAAGCGGGCTTACCAAGATTCCCCAACGCAATGGGGATTTTGCTATCTTATCTTCAAGCCGGAACTCGTCAATGTTGTTAACATTGATGTTTGGCGGCAAGACTTAGATAAGATGGTGGTAGCTAGCCAGGCGGGCTATGAAAACGCCCTATCACCAACCAAACCGAGTCTTACAAAGTTGACCCCACCGGGAATCGAACCCGCGACCTCCTGGTGTGAAGCGAATGGACTAACCATTACGCCACGGAGGCGGTTAAGTTTTTACCTAATAGAAGAAAAAGTAGGCGTGATTTTATGACTGGCGACTGTCAAGTAGGCATTATTCCTATTTTCAACCGACTTCCAAAAAGGAGGAGGTTCTCAATTCGACTGTATGTTGTTTTTATGTATTTTGCCTCAGAACTTTTGACTGGGTGAACCGATTTTGAAGTTTCTTTTTTTATTTGAAAGCTAATTGAACCGCTAGTGCTTTTTATGTAGTCGCAAATAAATTTTATCAAAATTGGTGTAGTATTTTATTAGAAAATTAACAAAAACCAAAAATTGTAATGCAAAAATGTACTAATTTGTTGCGATGGAAGTCGGTTTTTTAATCGGTTCATCCAGTTAAAAGGTCTGGGGTAACACACATAAAAAAAGGTTATATATTTATAACCTCAAAGAAGTGTGTTAAGTTTATTTAAATAATAGAATATTATTTTCACCTCACATGCTCGGAATGGGTTTTTGTTTGTCATTCCATTTCAGCGCGCAAAAGTGCTCTTTATCCGCTAGTGTGGAAAGAGTTTTAAAATTAGAACCTTTCTATTCAAAGAAAATTACACACTGTCGCACGTTCAGATACTCGGTCCGTCATTACAGTTTTTTTATGTAACATTTTATTTTTGTCTACACTAATGCTATAAAGAGGTAAATTCGTGAGTATGTAGAAAGTATAGTATATACGAGTATTGGGCCTTAACAAAGATATGCACTTATTTTTAACTGGAGCTTGTACTCATGAAATTGAACAACTTTCCCTGAGAAACCTATAGTCAATTCGCAAAATAATTTTTTGGACTTCCCGTGTAAATCGATCAGCTGATGGGCAAACTTTGCATGAAAGTCCAAAATTTTTTTTGCAAATTGTACATGTGTTTCTTAGAGAAAATGGTTCTGTTTTATGAGTAGAAGCTCCAGTTAAAAATAAGTGCATACCTTTGTTAAGACCCTATATATTAGTACTAACATACAGTATGGACACTCCCTGCCACTCTCTTGATTGCGAACTCACCCCCTCGTCACCCAGATTGATACAGATTGATTACAGTTTGGTTGTCGAACGTATAGGATTTCGCCGTGATTTTGTTTGTTCCGTCCAGAGATTTGTTTATATATAGCATATCTCTGGTTCCGTCATTCCTTTTTTGAAATGTCATTTCTGGCCCGTTGTATAAAGTGTCCAGGGTGTGTAGAAAGTTAGAATTACTGTAACCCGGTCAAATTAGACATTTGAAATAACGAAAAACGCCGGAGAGCCAAATTTTGGTGGAGACGTTTGGTTCATCATTAGAAATAAAGTGTCAAAAGTCCCAATCAATACCATGTGCGTTACAAAAGTTATTTGGGGTCAAAGGTCAAAATTTAAGGTTATTTTAGATTTTTCTTTGAAATGGTAAGTTTTATCAAAAAGTACTTCAAATTAAAGTTGTAGATCTTAAAATTATCTACAAAAATGGTTTTTTGATTTTTTTTCTAAGAACCACCATTCCTGAGATATCGCGATTTTAATAGTCACGTTCTATATGATATGCACACATTTCCACGCTACCTGTGAGGTAGTGTACACGGTGCGTTTTTTTTAACGTGGTTACCCCGGTGGGCCTACTGCACGAACTATTATGTCATGTTTAATTTTTTCACCAGTAGATTGCTACATTATTCCTGAGTGACATCAGCTATATGTACGATCGCAAGCCACTTGCAGCTCACGCAGCACTCATCCTCAAAGACAGTCATTAAAACGACGTCCACGCGAGCGAAGCCGCGGGAAAAAGCTAGTTTTAAATGACTTTGAAATAACTACAGTGCTCCGTTTTGGTTTTATTAAATTACTTTCTAATTTTAAATATTACTAAACAATTATTTAATATAATTATATAAGCTGTTAAAAATTCAAAAGTGATGTAAAAAAATATGTGTTTTGCTGCAGCAAAGTTATTTTGCGTTTCGTACCTTTGAAACTCTTTTAGGCTACTTTGCGCACTACGCACCCTCAGAGACACTCATAGAAACTATGTTCACGCAAGCAAAGACGCTGGCCAAAGCTAGTCAAAACAATGCAATTTGTGAGATTTACAAGGAAGGTACGATTTCACTGCCGGATCAGTATACTCGCCATTCCCCTAAATTGCACCGCGAAATCAATTCAAGAGTTTGACAGGTGTCATTCTAATCCAGTATGGATTAACGCAATCTGTCTGTGCTGTCTTGGTGTCACCAGCAGTCCAGCAGTGCCGTCATGTGCTGCAGTGGCGCTACGATCATTTAGTTCTGTAAATTTAAACAAAGAGTAACAAAATTGGTGTTGGATCTGTTGACTAGTGCTTCCACTCCTCATACTGAAGAACTTTCTCCAAGATCCAAAAAAATACTTCATAATATAAAAAGAAAAAGTAAAGAAAAAAGAAGAAAGAAAGAAAAAAAGCCGTTGGATGCAGGCAGCGCATAACTGGTCACTGGTCATTGTGGAAATCCTTCGGGGAGGCCTTTGTCCAGCTGTGGACTTCTCTCGGCTGATATGATGATGATGACATTACGTAATATTAGAGGGATGTGACCTAATACCCTACCAAATTTTCTCAAGCATAATAATATAGAAATGCAAGACAATATTCACAACGCAATAAAATGACTTGCTACGCTGCGCCGCGTAGCCCGTAGTCGCGCGTAGTTACTCTTTGCTACGCCGCGTAGCCCGTAGTCGCGCGTAGTTACTCTTTGCTACGCCGCGTAGCCCGTAGTCACGCGTAGTTACTCTTTGCTACGCCGCGTAGCCCGTAGTCGCGCGTAGTTACTCTTTGCTACGCCGCGTAGCCCGTAGTCACGCGTAGTTACTCTTTGCTACGCCGCGTAGCCCGTAGTCATGCGTAGTTACTCTTTGCTACGCCGCGTAGCCCGTAGTCGTGCGTAGTTACTCTTTGCTACGCCGCGTAGCCCGTAGTCACGCGTAGTTACTCTTTGCTACGCTGCGTAGCCCGTAGTCGCGCGTAGTTACTCTTTGCTACGCCGCGTAGCCCGTAGATGCGCGTAGTTACTCTTTGCTACGCCGCCTAGCCCGTAGTCGAGCGTAGTTACTCTTTGCTACGCCGCGTAGCCCGTAGTCGCGCGTAGTTACTCTTTGCTACGCCGCGTAGCCCGTAGTCGCGCTTAGTTACTCTTTGCTACGCCGCGTAGCCCGTAGTCGCGCTTAGTTACTCTTTGCTACGCCGCGTAGCCAGTAGTCGCGCGTAGTTACTCTTTGCTACGCCGCGTAGCCCGTAGATGCGCGTAGTTACTCTTTGCTACGCCGCGTAGCCCGTAGTCGCGCTTAGTTACTCTTTGCTACGCCGCGTAGCCCGTAGTCGCGCGTAGTTACTCTTTGCTACGCCGCGTAGCCCGTAGTCGCGCGTAGTTACTCTTTGCTACGCCGCGTAGCCCGTAGTCGCGCTTAGTTACTCTTTGCTACGCTGTGAATACCGTAGTATAGAGTCAGATTTGTGATTCTCGTAAATGTTTTTTAAATATATAAAACTAAAAAGATTGTGTTAAAAGAATAGTCCTAGAAACTTAGACAGGTAGTTGTTCTTATGAGACTTAAAAAAATATCTATTTCAGAGATACTGCATTCGATTCTTTTTGCACTTTTCATATAAATCAGTCAGACGATCAGCTGACTTTGTTTGGAAGAGAGAGAGAGAGAGTATTTTTATTAGTCATTATTACTTACCCTTTTACTTATTAGTAGATAAGTGTCATCATCATGATCATCATATCAGCCGAAAGACGTCCACTGCTGGACAAAAGTCCAAGGATTTCCACGACGACCGGTCCTGCGCTGCCCGCATCCAGCGGCTTCCCGCGGTCATCACCAGGTCGTCGGTCCACCGCGTGGGAGGCCTGCCTACGCTACGTTTTTAAGCGCGATTCTGATAGTACTTCTAAATTTGATTCTACAAACTAAATTTATTTTCAATAACAGATTTCCATTATAAATATAATTATAGAAATCTCGTTTAACTAGAATAAAGCTTACATTATTATGAGAACTAGGAATCGACAAGTTGTGAAATTAGTAATTCTATAAAATAAATCAGTTGTATTCTGTTTTCATTTTGTGTACTTAGCGATCCCCCTACAAGAAGACTCTTGGATTAAAATATGACTACTTATATTAAAATCAAAGGGCCAATACATATTATTTTTTACTTTTTAAGTGAGGTATATGAAATCGAAATTAGAAAACACATTGGTACGTGGCAGGACTCGAACCACGACCTCACGGATAGGAAGTAGCGGCTCTTGCTGTTGCGCCACCGACGCTCCAATTTCGAATTTCGATTTAAATGTACGTTTATCCGACGCTCTTACGGTGAAGGAAAACATCGTGAGAAAACCTGCACACGCCTGCGAAGAAACTCAAAGGTTGTGTGTAAAGTTGACCAACCCACACTGGGCCCGCGTGGTCGACTAAGGACCGATCGCTTTAATTAAAGGTAGGCTCAAGCCCCTTGGTGGGGACGTATACATGAGCTGATATGACTAAGTGATGTATGTATTTCGGAGTTGGGACTGACGGTTGGAAGTAAAATTTTCTATGCAAACTTTAACATCCTTTAGCATCCCTTTGGGGTTGATTTACGAAAAAATCTATATCAGTGCTCCTTCACGGCCCCAAGGATCGTTCGAGGTATTTATTCAAAAAATTACACTCCTTTTGATAGTCACAAAATAAAAGTAATATTATATCATTTGTGAAAAATCAAGAAACAAACAATCATTAGTTAATCGTAATAATATTAATTATGTTATGTTAGGGAATCTGTAGTTAAAATTATCGCCTACAACTTTAGCTACACCTGTATACAGGATGTAAGAAAATTGGTGTTGAATTCGTTAACAGGAGCTTCTTCTCATTACGCTAAACAACTTTTGTTCTATGACATTGCTGAAATCGCAAAAATATATTTAATTCTTCATAAAAATCGATCAGCTGAACGACCAGTTATGTGAATTTTTGTATGGTGGGACCAATTTTTTTGAAAATTGGTGTCGAGTCCGTTATTGGCTTCATTCATCAAACTGTGTAACTTTACCCAAGGTACTACTAGTCGTTTCGCAAGTTTGATGGGTGGAAGCCCCCATTTAACCGATCCTTCGCTAATTTTGCTACACCTGTAAATTACAATAAAACTTGTAATCATGATCTGCGTGATCGAATCAGCAACGAGGAAATCCGCAGGATAACCAAGGTAGCCAACATAGCTCTCAGAATTGCTCGACTTAAGTGGCTGTGGGCGGGGCACGTAGCTCGTAGAACAGATGGCTATTGAGGAAAACGTAGCGTAGGCAGGCCCACTCGGTGGACCGATGAGCTGGTGAAGGTCGCGGGAAGCCACTGGATGTGGGTAGCGCAGGATCGGTCGTCGTGGAAATCCTTGTAGGAGGCCTATGTCCAGCAGTGCACGTCCTTCGGCTGATATAATGATGATGACGATGATCTTGATCTGACCTGCCTGTCAAGTTTTTATTTTTATTTTTTACTAGTTGTCCCGGCGAACTTCGTTACACCTCACAATACACTACACTACTCTGCCCTACTCTACCCTACCATACCCTTCACTACCGTAGACTACTCTACACTACACTACACTACCCTACCCTACCCTATCTCACTTAAGAACCTTCTCCTGACAATAACGAACTCGACAAAGTTCACGCGTGATTCCGTGACTAAGGGAAATAGGAATTCATTTTTATATACATATATAGATGAGGCACAGGTAACCGTTCACGTTTATGAAAAAATCCCCTAAAACAGTTATACGATTGTACACATTATATTATTTTGTTCCAAATCGTTTGTTTGCTCGTGTCAGCCTTAGCGACCTACTTTTATTTTCATAACCTAACCTCGATTCAATATGCTCGTAATATTGACATTAATCGTACAAAAAAATGTTACAAAAATATGAGCCATATTTTGTTTCCTTTTGACTTATTCGATATTTGGATAGGTATGTATATTTTTACTATTTCATTAACGAGAGTTCTTTTTTTTGTATTTTAAGTTTTCGCCTTAAGGCTTCTGAACCTAGGACGGTCGGCCCCACGTCAGTGGTAACACGAATAATGTTTCTAAACTTAAACTACACTTTTGAGTACATAAAAGCGAAACCAACTCAACGCATAAGATTGTTTATTCTTAGTCTAACGTCAAAATGTTACCCTGACGTGTTGCTGATAGCATTTCTATGAAAGTACCTACTTTGTATTTTATTTTCTAAGGCAAACTTGGTTACGTAATATAGTATAGTTCGTCCGCGCATTTAACTGCATCTGTGATGAATGCTGCGAGCCGGCAGCGGCGACAGTCAGACACTCCAACAAAGGGGCCGCGCTGAGTTCAATCGTGACGCCGACAACGTCAGCGGCGGCGCGGCGGGCGGCGCGATTGAACTCAAGGCGGCCCCTTTGACAGAGTGTTTGTCGCGAGCCGTCAAAGCTTCAGTTAATTCAGCAAACGAACTTTGAATAACATGTAATTAATAAATAATAGTTATTTATTATTTATTTCACAATTTATCGTACACAGAAATAGGGACAAACAAACATTAAACTAAATACGAACGTGAAAAAGGTACAGCTTATGTTGAAACGAAGTTTTGTGTTTTCACTCCACAAAGAAAAAGGGATTTGTAAAATCCACTGAACAAAACGGTTTAAAAAACCCGGATAAATAGTTTACATTGAAGACTACATTACACACAACCACCAAAGAGGGAGTTTCATATAACTAGGCAGGCATGTTCATATTATCGCAAAGTTTAGCCGCTGCATCCCGTGTGCTTTCGTAACCACCATTCCCACGTACGTATGCATTATGCCATTTGCATTTTACATATTTCTGCCCACTTGACCGCTTCGCCAAATAATACGTTTGGGAAATGACTACGACGGAGTATGACTACAGTTCCCGGCATTGTACAACAAGAGATGGTATTCTATTTCAAAAGATCCTAATCGAGACGGCGAGAGTAGACGGCGGTTGCTTGGTGCTGCACTTAGCGTCACTTGCGGTCGCGTGTAGGGCAGACTCACATCTATGGAAATGCAACACGACCTGCATATAAATCTGTCAGATTCTGCAGGTTTCTCTCAAAGTTATTATCCGCTTTTAAAGCTATCAGTAAGTAAAATGAACATACTTACTAGGTTTAAAAAATAACTTAATGGTGTATTGAATCGGCCGAGTGTGACTTGATCTCGGAAACTCTAGTTAGGAAGACTCACTGCCGCTGAGCCAATGATTCTTTTTGGTTGTTTTTTTTTCATAGTTAAGTGATTTTTTTTTCAACCATGCTAAAATTTAGAGGATGGCAAATCATTTCCGTTTTTGTGCCGTTTTTTATCATTACCACAATCTTATCTAAGTCTTGCCACCAAACATCAGTGTTAACAACATTGATTTGTTCCGGCTTGAAGATAAGATAGCCAATTCTACATTGCATTGGGGAATCTTGGTAAGTCAATTTCCATCTTCGGCATTATCGTCACTTACCATCAGATGAGATGATGCCAAGGGCTTACCAATTGTGAATAAAAAAATATCTATGTTTTATTTCGAGACAGTATTTTTGAAATTGGCATAAGGCTATTTTTACTAAAACCGATGTCCAGAGAGATGTCGATTATTGTTTGCGGTGTGGATTATCAAATTTGTTTTTCTATACCTATGTGTTTTAGAGGCTGTAATAATTTATCTGGAGACTGACCTTTTTGCTTCAGTGTCTTACATCTATACAATATGACAATTTTTTGTTACTGAGTTTTACGAACCATAAAAAATATTTTAAAAACTTTTCAGTGCTTGCTGTTTTTTTAATTATCTTTTATTTATTTCCCAGAACTTATTAATTTCTTTTTTTTTTGTCTTGTTTATGATGCGTTTTTGTAAATTCTATTGATAGATACTTATAGAAAGTTGGATTATAGTTTTGTATTTGTTTGTAAATTTTCCAAAAAATAAACATAAAAATAAATTCAGATTTCACAAAATCTCATCGCGTTTCCATGTATTACTTAGTCGCTTTCCTGCAATATTTAGGCCTATTATCTTGAATGAAAACATAGTTATCTGCTTCATGTGCCATCCATGCGACCTTCGTGTCTTAATTTAAAGGTCTAGACTATTAGAAACAAACAAATTAAGGGTACACGGAAGGAACATGTCTAGTCACCCTTGTAACTTTTTAAGTTATCGCATTTTAAAAGTTGGTAACGATGTAATTTATACGTTTTTTTTATCTTTTATAGCCGTTTATAGGTTTTTTTTACAACAAATAAAAAGAATTGCGTCTGTAATTGAATTGGTCAGTAATAGTTTATTACGAAAGCTAACATTAAAAGATTATAATCCAATTTTAAAAAAGTGACTTTTGATAATTAATATATTCTTTCCGTGTAGTCTTCAAATGTAACATAGCGGGCATCGGTCAAATATAATCATGATATTTTTTCCACGTTTGGCAGCTCTAGCGAAATACCATCTTTCTTGTACCGTGGTTCTCAGTTTATCGATGTGCCTGCATCCGATAAACTCGTAACACCTCGAACATAGACTTTATACTGGTGGAACGAAGTGGGTTCATCGTTGTGAAGGGTCATTTCCAGTATTAATAAGTACCAATGTAGAGTTTGACATGGGTCGCTTTTAATTTAGCTAACGTTTTTTTTTTCATGGCAACGACCTAAATCTCTATTTCTTTAAATTTATTTTTATGAACATTTCCGCACGATATTTTCTTTTTATGGTTCACGTACACCCAACGGGTGACCAACGGGCCCCCATTAGGTACTAAGCCTCTGTTTTCTGTCCGTCTGTCCGTATGTCAGCGGGTGGCATTTCATCAACCGTAATAGGTAGACACTTGCAGTTTTCACAGAATGTGTATTTATGTTACTGCTATACCAACGAATACCAACTATTAGAAAAAAAATTAAGTATTTAGAAATATTTTTGGAAGTATTTTTTATTTAGCTTTATCGTAAAAACGGTAATACATACAATCTTGAAACTTGGTGTGATTATAGTACTAATAATAAAATTAAACAACAAATTATAAAAAACCGGTAAAGTGCGAGTCAGAACCGTGCAAAAAATGTTCCGTAGCATCATACTAGATGGCGTTATTATCTTCACATTTAAAAAAAAACATATTTTTTGTATGGAGATTTTCTTTTTTTCTAATGTTTAGTACCTATTTGTTGATATAGCGGCAACAGAAATATTTACATCATCTGTGAAAATTTCAACTGTCCAGCTGTCACTGTTTATGAAATACAGCCTCGTGACAGACGGACGGACGGACAGCGGAGGCTTTGTAATAGAGTCCCGTTTTTACCCATTGGGTTCGGAACCCTAAAAATTAGCTTAGTGTAAGTTCTACTCGCGTTAAGGAGTCCGAACTAAACGACAAAAAAAGCATATTTTTGTCGCTCGCGTTGATGTCTTTTGTTTAAAATGCGAATAGGTATCACTGTCATTATACTATGTAGTTGTGTGGAGAGGTGCGGAGGTACGGAATTCTCGGAGTGCTAGTCCGACTCGCACTTGGCCAGTTAATCTTAATCGGATTAACAACACTTTATTTATCAACACAACAATGAAATCAATAGTGAGAGACAAATTTTCAGAGTGGTGAGTTGAAGTAGGTCGTGCACTCGAAATTGAAAGTCAAATCGACGAAGCAGTTAACCAAAAAAAAAGGTAGTTGAATTAATTCCGAACCTACGCTATGATAGCAAAAGTTACCTCTAAGTTCAGAAATTTGTTACCATCACAGATAAGAAAAAAAAATTGCCGCTCTAAGTTCCGCTAGTTTTAAGTCAATTTTTATTCATTAATTTTATAGGTTTACTTTTTGTTTTTGCGGGAGGTTATTTTATAAAAAATATCCAATAGAATCCGCCTGTTTGTAGTGTGCTGTATGTGTAATCGCTCGCTCGTGACTCGCTCGGTGCTGGTACTTCGAGACCATCTTTCTTCTATTCTGTGGTTACCATAGATGGGTTATGCACTAACAAACAACATTTGAAAATCTAACCCATTTACACAAACAATGTTACTGGTTCACCGCTTCCGTTGCACCGAATGCTACTAAGATACATATAAGAGTAGTTACAAAAAACTAAAAAACACATCAAACTAAAAAGTGTTTTTAAGCTATTGTATAGCTTTTATCGCGGGCTTTGAGGGGACCAAATCAAGAAATTTCGTAACGAAAATAAAACCTGACACCCCAAAAAATAAATATTGAGTTCTAAAAAACTTACAGTGCCATCTATCTACCCATCATGATGATGATGGCGATGGTGATGGCGATAGCGATGGCGATCGATGATGGCGATTGATGATGGCAATTGATGATGGCGATTCATTATGGCGATTGATGATGGCGATTGATGATGGCGATTGATGATGGCGGATGATGATGATGATGATGAACTTTTTTAGTGTTAATTTATTACATAAACATCCCGCGCCCCAAGGACTATATGGTACTGGTAAATACTGCATAAATAAAAAATAAATAAATAATTGTATTTGCATAAGTTGATAAAAATGCTATGCAATAGCTTTACCGCGGCAGTCCACTTTTTTTTTAATATAAGCTGAAAACAATAATGAACGAAAAATACTAGTATTATTGTGAAAAAAGCGTGGGTTGCCCGATATACAAAAAATATGGCACAAAGCGCCCCACGCTTTTTTCACAAAAATACTAGTATTTTTCGTTTAAATTGTTTTCAGCTTATATTAATATTTTTCACTTTTGTTTGGTGTGCTTCGAAAGCGCATTTTTTTAGTTTTTTTAAACTATATTTATTTTTCAATTTTTAGTTCAGGATAATGAGATAAACTTATAAAAATATTATATTGTCACTAATTCTTGATAAATGTACAAAGTTTAAATTTAATCTGTCCGTTTAAAGTGGTTCAAAATCGAGTGCGAAAGGAGTCGGTTACAAACATACAGATGAAGCTTATATAAGCGTGTTTTTATTTGCTTAAAATTTTGGACGCATGTAAGCTTTCTACCTCCCCTTATGTATAGCATATCTACCTTCCCTTATACATAGCATATCTACCTTCCCTTATATATACCATATCTCTGTCTAAGTTGTCATTTATCATCGTTTCGCACCTTCCTTTCAAGCATCAAGTATACACGACTAATGCGTTCCATACCTCCTTCGGATTCGGATGCAACTTTTAACGATTATCTGATATATGTTTAATTCCGTTCGGGAAGTAGTTTTACAGGTGTTGTGATCAGCGTCCATTTGAAGTACCAATCATTTGGGGATCTTCAAGGCTAGAGTGAATAGGCATTATTTGAGTTTGCGTGTACTATCCTCGAGTGCATCATCACTTACCATCAGGTGAGTTGCAGTCAAACGCACTCAAATTTTTAATATAAAAAAGAGTATATTCAGCAATGCAGGCATGAGGAAATAGGCAATTAAGAAGATTACTTACTATTTACTCGCCACCTAAACCATACTTTCAGATCGTTCACTGTATGATTGCATGTGGTCTGCATGCTTGGTATATTGCCACTACTCGCGCTTTATGTATTTGAGCTGTGTGTGTTTGTAAAGCAACATCTGCAATTATTTAAAAACCAGCCAAGTGCGTGTCGGGCCACGCGCAATTTAGGGTTCCGTAGTTGCCATTATCGCGTCCATATCTAAAACGGAACCCTAAATTATAAAATAGTCTTACAGGACTCACATCAAGTTTTTAAGCTCTAACCAACGATACCCCACACGACTGGGTTTGACGAGAAAAAAATAATTATTAAAAAGTTTTTTTTTCAAAATTTTTTTACAGTTCTCTTCGCGTTATTATTATATATATCTATGTCAAATTTCAGCTCTTAACTACTACGATTCTAGGAGCTAGGCCACGGACAGACAGACGGACAGACAGACATTACGAAACTATAAGGGTTCCTTGTTGTGCTACGGAACCCTAAAAAAACCCTAAACCACAATAACCCTTAGAGATCCATACAGGCTAGATTTTAACGAAATCCCATTGACTGAAATGTATAGCCGAAGTTGTGCGTGTATGAGTTTTCGAATATATAATAACTTGCCGATTAAACTACGAAAGCTAAATCTTAAACCTTTAAGACAAAATTGTTAAAATGACTCATTGACAAAAAAATATTAAAGCATTAATGAATACCTGTGTGACAAAAATAAACTTGATGACATTTGAATTTTTAAAGTTTACATGACATAATAATTATAATCTATGTTAAACATTTGCATGCCTTGCACAGGCTAAACATGATTGCACTAAAATCAGTTAGTTTGAAAAACTAAAAAACACGCTTTTAGTAAACACGTTAAGTAGTTATCTTGGATGTCCACCATGTTGGATTTAAGTCACGTGACTATTTTTTCGTATTCTTGACACCAAACCCTTTTATTTGATACCCATATCATGAGGGTGCATTTCAAACAGCCAGTCCGCCATCTTGGGGAGGCCGCCATATTGGATTTGTAATGACGTTTCTTAGCTAGTCATGTATTGTCATCAGAACTCAGAGCGTGTGAAAAATTTCAGTATAATCGAAGACTGGGAAGTGGGTCAAATTAAGATTCCAAGATTTTCTTACATACGTAGTTAGTTACAAGTGAAGCTAATAAAAGCGTGTTAAAAAAGTAT
This sequence comes from Coleophora flavipennella, assembly GCA_947284805.1. Classification (NCBI taxonomy): domain Eukaryota; kingdom Metazoa; phylum Arthropoda; class Insecta; order Lepidoptera; family Coleophoridae; genus Coleophora; species Coleophora flavipennella. The sequence goes on from OX369275.1 coordinate 2,094,123, forward strand.
TAAACATCTTACTACCATGTTTGATGCAAATAAATTATCATATAATTTCATCATATCTGGTATTACATAGTGAAATAGGGATGACAAATGCTAGTCAGCCAGTAATCATCTGTCAAAAACGACATTTTGTTCTAAAAATGTTTGAAATACCTAGGCGTGACTTCATAGTTTTGCAGCGTCATTTATGGACTTATTTTGTAATTTTGATGAATTAAAAAACGAAGACTTGATGAAAAACAAAACGAGTAAGGTTTTCCGAAGTTTAAGTAGGGGAGTAATTTAGTGATCAAGAGTTCATAATCAAGCGACTTCCAAAAAGGAGGAGGTTCTCAATTCGTCCGTATGATTTTTTTTTTAAATGTTTCTTGCCTCAGAACTTTTGACTGGGTGAGCCGAATTTTTACGATTCTTTTTTTATTTGAATGCTAGTGCTTTCCGTGTGGTTTCATATAAATTTTATCAAAATCGGTGTAGTACTTTAGTAGAAAATTAACAAAAACCAAAAATAATAATGCAAAAATATACTAATTTGTTACGATGGAAGTCGGTTTTTTAACGTGTTTAGCGATTTCAATTATTTATTTCTGATACTGTCGTCATCTCTATTATTTGTTTGTAGGTTGATACAGAGCACAAAAATGCAGACCATATCCGCCACAAGTGCATCCTTACTGTGAATAATCCGTAACCACGAGCGGAAAGTCGAGTTGACGTAAACATCCGGGGCCGTTCCGAACCTGAGTTCCGAGTTGGGAAACAACCGAACAACCGCATTCCGACATTCCGAACTTACCCCTGTCATTTTAGTTGACAGCTTCATAAATGAGTAGCGGAATGTATTCGAGATAAAACATACAAAATTTCCATAATCAAGACGCTGCAAATTACTCTCAAAATTATTAACGCGGAAGTTTGTATGTGTGGATGTTTGTTACTCTTTCACGCAACAATAGATAAACGGATCTGGATGAAATTTGGTAGGTAGACAGATTAGGACCTGGATTAACATATAGGTTACTTTTTTTCTACTGCACACCCGCGAAGACAGTTATAGGAACTATATTCACGCAAGCGAAGCCGCTGACAAAAGCTAGTTTCTCTATATAACTGATATTATCTTAATAATTGTAATCATCGTATCAGCTCATATACGTCCCCACCGAAGGGTTCGAGCCTACCCTGAATTAGAGCGATCGGGCCTTAGTCGATCACGCGGACTCAGTGCGGGTTGGCCGACTTTACACACAACCTTTGAGTTTCTTCGTAGGCGTGTGCAGGTTTCCTCACAATGTTTTCCTTCACCGTAAGAGCGTCGGTTAAACGTACATATGAAATCTAAATTCGAAAACACATTGGTACGTGGCAGGACTCGAACCACGACCTCCCGGACAGGAGGTAGCGGCACTTGCCATAACGCCACCGACGCTCCTAATTAATTGTAATAGTCAGTGTGATATATTCAGATGTACGATAGTCAATAGATTTTTATAAATTGAATATGACTGTGTTGGAAATATCTTTAGCGCACCTGCCTAATTATTTATTTTGTCCACAATGTTATTTAATTTAACAATATTCTATTTATCCTATCTCTCGAACTGATTTCTACAGCAAGACCTTTATTGTGCAGTCTGTTAGGCTGTGGAATTCACTGCATACAGACATGAGGCTGTCTGAATCCCTAGGCATCTTCAAAAACAGACTTCGAGATCATTATTTCTAAATTTTGCAATAATTCTTAACTTTTCCTACTATGTTCCTCCTAGTTTATCCTTAAGCATTCTGTATGTGCATATATTGATATATATATTGTTTTAGTATAGGTATATTCATTTATGTATTTGTAATTAATATATTTATCTATATATATAATATATTTATGGATTTGTAATTTATCTTTATTATTAAGTATTAATTTTTAGTTGCACATGCACCTACACGCTATCGTTCCACTTTCTCGTCTCCTCCATTCACCAAAGGTTGGCTGAAAGAAATATCTTAAAGCGATAAGTCCGCCTTTGCATATCACTGTTTATTTTGCTAGTTAATATTTTTTTTCATTTTGTGTATTTGGTGTGCAATAGCGTATATTTATCTTATTTATCTTATCTTTATTTACTTCATATAATTTTATCATTACGAGTAATATGTACGGACACACATGTTATGTATTAAGATATCGAAAGGTATGGCATGACGTTGCCGCTGTCGCCCCATCACAAGGTTATAAGAAAGGGCTGATGGGCTCGCGGAGAGGTCATTCTCCGATGTAAAGTGAAGGTGTTAAGTTGGAACTGAAGTTGCAAAGGTACTATGTTTGTGTAATATAGCGAGAATGAAGTTCATAAAAATTGGCTTCAGTGGTTTTGCAGTAGCTTGAATCTCTCTGCTTTTATTAATTTTCTTCTTATGGTCCTCTGTAGTTGTGATAGTTGTACCACAAGTTATGGAAATAACTATTTAATATAATAATTAAATAGGTCAAAGTGTTTGGGTTGGGCGTGGACGAGTCAGTCAGTGAGTGAGCCAGGACTTCTATTTTAAAAGATTACTAGCTGATGCTCACGGCTTCGCCTGCGTAGATATCGAGGTTGCACGGTGCGCAAGCTGCAAGCGGCTCGCGGTTTTTTTTAGTGTGAACCATGCCGGTCGTCGTGGAAATCCTTGGGGTGGCCTTTGTCCAGAACTGAAGGTTTTTAGGCTAAAATGATGATGTTGATGATGATCCCGGGCATTATCGTCACTTACCATCAGGTGACATGATGTCAAGGGCTTACCAATTGTTAATAAAAAAAATCTTTTCATTCGGATAAAAAGGGTCCTTTAGAGTTAGTAACAAAGGCTTTACAAACTACAACAGTACTAAATAAGATAAACAAAAATTATATACTTTAACGAGTACACCCAGAGGCCTCTCTCACGCATTGTCACAGCACAAGACAGCCACAGTTGTCCGCCACTGCCTGCAGTATGCCTTTGCCGCTGGCCGCTTGCACATTTTGGCCGAGATTTAACTACGCGTGCTTCCGCAAACGCGGGGCAGCCCCAACAGCACCCTGAAACCGTCACAGTACTGGCACACCCTGGACACTTCGTACAACGGCCAAAAATGACATTTCAAAAAAGGAATGACGAACAAACAAAATGGTGGCGAAATCCTATACGTTCGACTACCAAACTAAAACCAATCTGTATCAATCTGGGTAACGAGGGGGTGAGGTTGCAATCTACAGAGCGGCAGGAAGTGTCCATACTGTATGTTAGTACTAAAATATACTTTAGTACTGGACACGCAGGGCATTTAGCGATTACACTTTAACTTTTTCATATAATGAGGCTCTCATGAAGTCTCCTAAAAATCTTTCCAATAAACCTAAAACAAAAATACAACCCAGACACCTGAATATTGAAAATATCTCATCTGCCAAGGGTTGTCTGGAAGAGATCGCTTTTAGCGATAAGACTGCCTTTGTACACTTAAGTCTGATAAAACCATTTTGTGATTATTCCTTGTGTGCAATAAAGAATTTTATTTATTTATTTATTTTTATTTTATTAATTTAGGAAACAAACAGTCTTATACATAGGATTACATATAAATTTTAAATTAAAAACGACCTGGAGTTCCACTTAATAAAAATAAAACATGAAATATACGAGCCCTGAGACAATATTAATTTAACTACCTACTATTTTTATTTTAACAGTTTATTTTATTTCTAATCGCACTTTTAAAGGCACCCAAAGTAGTATTAAAAATATCTACATCAGAAAAGTCATTATTGAAACTGCGTGTCGATCGTCTGAAGAAACTATATTTGGCAGAATTTGTCGAAAAAGAAGAAATTGAAAAGGTTGTTTTTGTGCGAGAGGATATGCGGGGTGGTATCCTAAAGTTTATTTCAGCTAATAGTGCAGCAAAAAAAGCGTCGGTGGCTCAACAAAAAAAGCGTCGGTGGCTCAACTGGTAACGACTCGGTCCATCTAACCAGAGGTACCGGGTTCAAATCTGGACGGCCAATGTACCAATGAGTTTTTCAAAAACTTACGTACATACTTACCGATTGCTTTAACGGTGAAGGAAAACATCGTGAGGAAACCTGCACACGCCTGCGAAGAAACTCGAAGGTTGTGTGTGAAGTCGACCAACCCGCACTGGGCCCGCGTGGTCGACTAAGGCCTAATCGCCCTGATTCAGGGTAGGCTCGAGCCCCTCGGTGGGGACGTATGTGAGCTGATATATGAATAGTGCAGGAGAGTAAATAATGTTATTTATTATTTTGAATAAGCCCACTTGGTCGTGATAAACCCTCCTAGACTTTAGAGAGGCGATATACATACATACATACATACCTGAAACGAAACGTAGAGATCTAGTTAGAGACACGCTGCGAACAAGCCGGGTGTGTACCAAGTCTAGTGGCACAAAAATAAGGTTTGCCGCAACATTAGCAAGTGAAATCCGAGAGGTGCAGGGAGGGTGGTGGCGAAAAAGGGGGGAAGTGAGGGGACACTCAGACAAGGCGATGCTATGAAAAACTCGGGTCGCTCCTGTTTGCTATATCCCCTTGTTGGATTTGGGAAATGGGACGCTTTTGTTGGGGGTGTATGTCGTCTCCTGCTTGTGACCCTAAATTTACGTGAGTCATTGTGGGCTGACAATGTCGTTTTATTGTGATTGTTGCGGCGATAATTGTGTTTGAGCCGTTATAAATTGATATGTCTATTCTATGCTTTTGGTACCGAAATTATGATTAAATATATGGATAGCTAGCTAATAAATCTCTACACTGCATAGAAGGATTACGCCCTCCACGTCTGTTGTCTATTTATCCGCTAACTCCTTCTAAACCACCACGTAACGGATCTTTAAAAAGGTTTTCACAGCAAGAGCGATAAACGAGGAAGGTTTATATGTCCCCGCGAGCTGTTTACGGCTTGCGCACCTTGCACCAGCCAGTAACTGATATTTTAAAGTAAAAATGAATCTAGTTGTATTTTGGACCCCAGCTAAAACTTAACAGGCAGCGGCTTCTCTCTCTCTCCTCTTCTTCTCACAAAACTGAACAACTTTATTCACTTTTATGGTCAATTTGAATAAAATGGAGTGGCCATAGTAAGGTTCAAAGCCTTCGAGCAGTGTGTGTTGCCAATGATGACATACGGAACTGAGACATGGTAGCTTACTAATGGGCCTTAAATAAACTTATTCATTTTTAAGTAGTCAGTTTAGCGAAAATTATTGCGAAATTCAATGAAATGACCAGCAAACTGGTGTTGCTATTAGAAATCAATTAGTTCCATCTTTCACCACCTCAAATTTTTTTTTGCCAGGCTGTAGCTCAGTGCGATTTTGTGGTTGGGTAGGTCATACAGGTTAACTGAGTTTACATATATGGGCTTGACTATCAGTGAAAGCACGTTAAAAGCGGTAATTGTCACTTGCCACCAGGTGGGCCGTCCGCCTTTTTTCCATCGTTTATAATAAAAAAAAAGAACTCTATGGTTGCACTAAAAAAAAGAAGCTGACAATTTATTTTTTATATTTTTCACTTCATCATTTAAATTCGACACATAGTCACAAAATGAAACGGGAAGTTGGGAACACGCCATATTTTCCCACGCTTGACAAGCCACCCTCCATGTCTTATACATAGGGAACTGGAGTCCTCCGAGGCTGCGGATCTGCGGATCCTCACCGTATTTACCAAAACGTCTCTAAGCGTTGCTAGTAAAGTGATTTCGGGACGAAAATTTTTCGCTTACAATGGAAATTTTTTGGTGGACAAAAGGGATTTTTACTCAGCCACTTTAGTGAAGTTGTTGACATTGTCACAAGGAAGAGACTTATGGTGTAGGCACGTACAGCGATTTGTGGTAAGACATACAAATAAATTAATTATATACTAGGTTTTTCCCGCGACTTCGCCCTCGTGGATAGCGTTTTTATGACTGTCTAAGGATAATTAGTAAATTATGTCGTTTCCCACCTCCCCAACCATCTCAGTGCAAAAAAACACAACAATCCATTGTTCCGTTGCGATGTAAAAGAAATTAACCAAAAAAGAGTATTTTTTTAGTTCCTTCAGGAACTGCATCAGATTATGCTATTTTCCCGGGACAAAAAGTAGCCTATGTCCTTCCCCGTAACACAGGCTACCTGCATGCCAAATTTTATCAGGATTGGTCAAGGTGTTGAAGCGTGAAAAGGTAACAAAAAAATAAACAAGAAACACATTTTCACATATATAATATTAGTAAGGATGCCCACTGCCAAGTAATGAGAGCCATTGTAACGTAAGTGCCACAATAGACAGCACGAGTGTTACAATGGCTAATTGCGTGCAGTGGCATACAATACTTTTTCTACGACAGCCGCCATAAAATAAATAAAACACATCGAAGTTTTGACATAATCGTATATTGAATTTTTGAAGCGAAAGCCTTAAAAATACTTAAAAAGTTTCATTGTAGTACAGTTGTCTCGTTTTGAAATGATCATTCTAAAACAACTTGTAGGAATGAATAATTTTGTGATATGATTTGACGTTATGCATAATGCAAATTACCAAATTGGAGTAGAAAAAAAAGTAGAATAAAGTCGCTAGTGACTGGACCGGACTGTCCATGCGGACACCTTTTTTCACTCCTTGAGTGGGATATCTGTAAAATACTTTGTGAATAACCTTTTTACCTATTTAGGTTCGTATCTTCTAAAAGGGATGACGAATGCTAGTCATCTGATTTACTTTTTATCATCTGTCAAAAACGACATTTTGTTCTAAAAAAGTTTGAAACACCTAGGCGTGACGTCATAGTTTTGAAGCGTCATTTACGTACTGATTTTGTGATTTTAGTGAATTAAAAATCGAAGACTTGATGGAAAACAAAACGAGTAAGATTTTCCGAAGTTTAAGCAGGAGGGCAATTTAGTGACCAAGAGTCCATAATTTATTTCTGATGATGAAATGAGTACAAATATGACGTTGCTAAACTATAACGTCACGCCTAGGTATTTCGAACATTTTTAGAACAAAATGTCGTTTTTGACATTTAATGAAAAGTAACTCAGATGACATACGGAACTGAGACATGGTCGCTTACTATGGGCCTCATAAGAAGGCTCAAGGTCACCCAAAGGGCAATGGAGCGTGCTATGCTCGGTTTCGAGGTTTTGCTGGATCGAATCAGAAACGAGGAGATCCGTAAGAGAACCAAAGTAACCGACATAGCTCTCAGAATTGCTAAACTTAAGTGGCAGTGGGCGGGGCACATTGCTCGTAGAACAGATGGCCGTTGGGGTAGTAAAGTTCTCGAGTGGCGACCACGCACCGGAAAGCGTAGTGTAGGCAGGCCTCCCACTCGGTGGACCGATGACCTGGTGAAGGTCGCGGGAAGCCGCTGGATGCGGGCAGCGCAGAACCGGTCGTCGTGGAGATCCTTGGGGGAGGCATAAGTCCAGCAGTGGACTTCCTTCGGCTGATATGATGATGAACTCAGATGACTAGCATTCGTCATCCCTATTTAGTTAGTGACTCGGATACAATGTTTTTGGTGGCTGTACAATCCGATGCGAGACCGGCACAGTCTACCGCAGGACTGACATGGGGATAGATGGATGACGCGATAGATGGGTTACAGGCAGCTTAGTATTTTTTTATAAGAGGCGACTAAGGGGACAAAAAACCGGAGGATGGGCCAGCAGCATCCTTTCTGCGTACTGTATCACCATATTGTACAGTTGCAACCCCCTCCCCCCCCGGACACTTCATACAACGGGTGAGAAATAACATTTCTAAAAACAAATGACGAAACAAATGAAATTACGGCAATGTTATATACGTTCGTGAACTAAACTTAAACCAATCTGTATCAACCTGGGAGACGAGGGGGTGAGATCGGAATCTAGAGAGCAGCAGGGAGTTCCATACTGTATGTCAGTACTTCAATTCAATTCAATATATTTATTCAAATTAGGTGCAAATTACACTCTTCCTGATAGTCATAAAATAATAATAACAATGTCATTTGTGAAGAATCAAGAAATAAACAATAATTAGTTAATAACATCAAAATAAAATGAAATGAAAACAATATGTCACGAAAAGTTACATACATAAAAATCATTGAAAGCATTTAACAAGAGTAGGCCAGTTCCCACGGACAGCACCTGGTAACGAGTATAACGCGAGAGTCAGCCATCGCTCCCATCAACCATATTAGAGGGAAAGGAACGACCCGGCTCCCGATGCGCCATCATCCGCACGAACATTTAAGTGAGCAATACTAATATTATGTATACTTTGCCGCAACCATGGTGATCATCAGTATACGTACGTCTTTTATTTGGACAATGTTCATATATCAAAGCAAGCTGATTTGCAATACAACGCATAACTAATAAATAGTAAAACGTTATTATGAAGTTAAAAATTCGGAAATTTGGAGTAGGTAGGTAAGCTAGCAACCAAACCGAGTCTTAAAAAGTTGACCCCGCCGGGAATCGAACCCGTGACCTCCTGGTGTGAAGCGAATAGACTAACCATTACGCCTTGGAGGCGGTTCCATCCTATTATCAGTAAAAAATCTGTTTTATAATGCATGGCTATTCTTTGTTATCTAAACAGTGTAAACTCTGTAAAACGTCACTCGATATAACGATTCACTCTTTAAAACGTCAAATTTTTCTGGCTCCAGTTGGTTTACTTTAACGCTAATTTATCTCTGTATAACGAATACCCTCAATAACGTCACAAAATGCCCGGTCCCTTAAGTGTCGCTTTAAAAAGTTTACACATTCCATGTAAGTATAGGCAATGTTGATCCCAGTAGCTAAGTATATATATATATATATATATATACTAGCTGTCCCGGCGAACTTCACTTCGTACCGCCTTACATTACATTACACTGCCCTTCCCTACCCTACACTACACTACACTACCCTACCCTACATAAACTACACTACACTACCCTACCCTACACTACTCTACACTACCCTACACTACACTACCCTACCCTACCCTACACTACCCTACCCTACCCTATCCTATCTCTCAAGTTGGATCGAACTGCACATGGTGTGCGAATTTTATTATAATCGGTTAAGTGGTTTAGGAGTCCATTGAGGACAAACATTGTGACACGAGATTTATATATATTAGAAATATATTTATTTTTTATTCACAATTGGTAAACCCTTGACAACTTATATATTAGTACTAACATACCTGGCGCTCTCTTTTTGAAATGTCATTTCTGGCCCGTTGTATGAAGTTTCCAGGGTGTGCCAGTGGACTGCGGTTTTAATTCCAGACCAACGAGACGGGTCTATCTGGGCCACTCTGTATTCAAATCAAAGTTAGGAAACAATTTAAAATCAAAGTTGGTTCAAAATTGAAATTCATATTTCAAGCTGCGGAAATTATTTCAACTGTGCTACCAGTTAACTTTTTTTTTTTCTAGTTAATACTTTTGATTGTAAGTTCTTGGTGGAATTTTATATCACACATATTGGTATATGTTTACACTAATTCCACATGAATGAAATAAAACTGCGTTTACAATTTGTCAGCGACCGGTTCCGAACACCATCTTCAGGCAGACTATTTATTTACACAATGTGTGGGTACATTTGGTACATATACATTTGGTACATATACATTTGGTACATTTGGATACATTTGATGGTGTTCGAAACCGGTCGCTGATAAATTATAAACGCAGTTTTATTTCTTTCGTGTGGAATTAGTGTAAATATATACCAATATGTGTTTTTATTTCTCGTTTTGTATTTATTTTTTGCTTGTTATTTTTTTATTTTTTTGTTTTTCAAACACCCTTAGTGTAAGACAATCGATCCCCATCAAAACCTCAACTTCGTTTTTTTTGCCATAGCAACATCTTCACGTTTTCGTCGCTCGAAAGTAAAAGTAAAGTAAGCTCGATAGCCAGTTCCCCATTGCGTTGGGGAATCTTGGTAAGCCCGCTTCCATCTTCGGCAACATCGTCACTTACCACCAGGTAAGATGTTTTCAAGGGTTTACATATTGTGATAAAAAAAAACAATCTAGTGTTAATTGGACTTGCACTGTTGCTTTCTTTTTCTTTTACTTATATCTCTGAAAAAAAAAATTTTTAAAGCCAATTATTCTTGATTGTTATCGAAGTTGCACGGAGTGGGACCAGCAAGTGGCTTGCGAGCGAGGAATTAATTAGCCTATGTGTTAAACTATTGTTAATCTAGTGCTTGATCTATCCACCGACCAAATTGCATCCTAACCCATTTAGCCGTTTATAGGCATGAAAGCGGGATTAACATACAAACAAACAAGTACCTTTACTTTCGCGTTCATAAATAGTGTTTTATTGTAATGAATAGATATCATTGTGTTATATTTGTTGATGTAAAAAAGCTTATTTATCTAAATTTGTGGGGTACAGAACCCATGATACACGATTCTAACTCACACTTTGTGACACGACGGATAGGTGTAGGGTACAGTAGGTATGGTAAGGGCGTGGGTTTTAAGATTCCGTTCGTGGACATGTAATAATATTTATTGATTAAAAATAAGACTTAAAATGAGTATTTTATAAGAGAGAACTAGTTAAAGAATTAATTTCATTTTATTTTGGAATATGATGGTGACGATAGGATGAATATAATATTTTTTTAAACAAATGTCAGCGCTTGCGTAAAAGAATAAATATATGGAATGAAAAAAGGTCAAATGAAAGAAGAATCAATAACAATGTACTGCGTTACAACTTGTTTTGTAGAATATCTACTCACCTCTACACATTTACTAAGAGTACAGAAACTCCTGCAGGATCAACAGAGGTACACGAACCGGAAGTGTTAAATATCTACTCACCTCTACACATTTACTAAGAGTACAGAAACTCCTGCAAGATCAACAGAGGTACACGAACCGGAAGTGTTAAATATCTACTCACCTCTACACATTTACTAAGAGTACAGAAACTCCTGCAGGATCACCAGAGGTACACGAACCGGAAGTGTTAAATATCTACTCACCTCTACACATTTACTAAGAGTACAGAAACTCCTGCAGGATCAACAGAGGTACACGAACCGGAAGTGTTAAAGTTTGAACGCAGAATCGTTTCAAGGAAATGTTGGTAGGATATTTTTTGAGAAAATGAGTGTTTTCGATCCCGATTTAATTTTATTTATTTATTTACTTTATATATTTATTGAAATTACAGCGTTAAATCTACAGTAATCAAACTTTAGAAAATACTTAAGCGAATAAATTTCAAGTTCTTAAAATTAACATAATTAATCAAATTTATCTATCCGCGTGCAATCGACTACATCAGATGTGTTGTTTGTTAGTGTTAGTGTGTGTGTTAGAGTGTGTGAGGGAGTATATGCGTGTGTGAATGTATGTTTATTTTAATTATTTTGATTTAATAACGTCAAAAACAGATTTCCTGAATTGGTTGCGCTTTTCGTAAAATATGTCAATACTTGAGAAATAAGTATAGTAAAACCAGAGCTACACTTAACGTATTTACATGAAAGCAGCAATTTTGATGAGATGAAGATCACGATTATAAACTCTTAAGCATTTATATTTATTATATTATAGACTCTTAACCAAAACTAAACCAGGGCACCGAAAATAAAATGTTACCGTTACTTGTAAGGCAGGTTCCTCAGTCCCGAAGCAATGAGCAGGGGACCCTAAAAAGGTCAGGGCCCTATCCGATCATTTGATTTATTTAAGTCAGTCCCTCGTACGCTTCAGCTGACGGGGCAAAAGGCAAAATCGTCGAATGAGGGATTGCTTAGGGCGTGTACTCGTGCACAACCTATATAGAATGTTGATTTCTCTATGTCTGAGGAAGTCTTTGGGAATGTATCTGTTGTTTATTGATCTACGTTTCATGTTTTTGGCAAAGTTAGGTTGTAAAGAAGGTAAAGATGCCTCTCTAGTTATTTCCTTTGATGATTATGTTATCAAAGAAATGCTAACAAAGCAGGTACAGTAACACACCTATGTCGCAAATTTTATCATTATTGTATAATAGCAGTAAGTTTTCCAAATATCATCATTACAGCTCATATACGTCCCCACCGAGGGGCTCGAGTCTACTCTGAATCAGGGCGATTAGGCCTTAGTCGACCACGCGGGCCCAGTGCGGGTTGGTCGACTTCACACACAACCTTCGAGTTTCTTCGCAGGCGATGTTCCTCACGATGTTTTCCTTCACCGTTAAAGCAATCGGTAAGTTTCCAAATATAATAAAATAATTTAATAAATAAATGAATTTTCACAGGATTGCCTAGTAACTACTTGTAAATAATTGAAAAAGGTAAACACGTTAAAAACCGACTTCCATCGCAACAACTTAGTACATTTTTGCATTATTATTTTTGGTTTTTGTTAATTTTCTAATAAAGTACTACACCGATTTTGATAAAAATTATATGGGACCACACGGAAAGCATTAGCTTTAAAAGGAAAAAAAAATCATCAAAATCGGTTCACCCAGTCACAAGTTCTAAAAGCAAAATCATTTTAAAAAACACAGTCATATTGGGAACCTCCTCATTTTTGAAAGTCGGTTGAAAAGTATGTGAGACCTGAGATTTTCAATAGCAGATTATCCATCTTAGTGCTGAACATCAAATGTTGTAGTATTAACTGCAATTAAATTACAATCAAATCGGAAGGTTAACCAAGGTTACTGGCAAAGCTAACAGAATCGCTAAACTTAAGTGGCAGTAGGCGGGGCACATAGCTCGTAGAACAGATGGCCTTTGGGGCAGTACAGTTCTCCAGTGTGGGGTTGCCTCTCACTCGGTGGATCGCCAACCAGGTGAACGTCGTGGAAAGCCTCTGGACGCGAGCAATGCAGGACTGGTTATAAAAATTGCTGAGGAGGCCTTTGTCCAATAGGATGCCTTTGGCTGATAGATGATGATGAGGAAACATTATTTATTTACTTAAAAAAAACATCACGTACCGGTCGTTCTCCAGATCCCTCAGGAACTATATCGGGCTACTCTGATTAGCAGTCTTTGTCACTTCCCACCCCCTCAACCAATTCTGTAGACATATCACTTCAATCCGTTGCTTCGATGGGACGCCAACGTGCGCAAGCGTGCAAATGAGTTTTCCGCAGATCCCTCAGGAACTATGTCAGGATATGCTAATTAGTAAATTATGTCTTTTCACACCCCCTCAACCATCTCTGTGCAAAAAATCACAACAATCCATTTTTCCATTGCGATGTTGAAGAAAGAGTGTTTTTTCAGTTCCTTCACGAACTGCATCGGACTATGCTATTTTTTACGATAATATAAAGAGTGGCCTATGTCCTTCCCAGTGAATGCGGCTATCTGCATGCCAAATTTCATCAAGGTTGGTCTAGGAGTTGAAGCGTTAAAAGGTAACAAACGAACAAACACATTTTCACATTAACAATATTAGTAAGGATATTTTATGAATAAACCAACAACTCGTCTTAAGGCTCCTTCAAAGGAGCTCCCTTATGAGTTTGTTTAAATATACCGTTATCCACCTAACCAGAGTTTAAACTAATTTCAGCCCGACCTTGTGTAATACGGTCCCCGCATAATAAAGCACCCTTCACACGACCTACTTACTTGAGAGCATGTGCGGAAACTACTTTACGGATTCTAAGTTGCTGTATTTAACTGTTCTAAGAAATTAACTGGCTTGTACATGATTGCTGGGGACAGCTTGGATCACAGAGTTTCCATGACATCTCTAGGGACGAAATGTATTATCACTGCTCGACGGAGAAGTGGAGTCAAGTATACCAGATTCAAATACGTAGAAAAGTCCTTACTTAATATTATAAATGTGAAAATGTGTTTGTTTGTTACCTTTTTACGCTTTAACGCCTTGACCAATCTTAATGAAATTTGGCATACAGGTAGTCTGTATCACGAGGGAGGACATATGCTACTTTTTATCCCGTGAAAATAGCATAGCCCGATGCAGTTCCTGAGGGAACTGAAAATATACTCTTTTTTGGTTAATTTCTTTTTCATCGCAACGGAACAATGAATTGTGTGATTTTTTGCACAGAGATGGTTGAGGGGGTGTGAAATGACATGATTAACCGATACGAATATCCTGACATAGTTTCCGAGCGATCTGGAGAAAATTTATGTCCACGCTCGCGAGCCACTTGCCGCTCGCGCACCGCGCAACCTCTGAGACAGTCATAAAAACGATGTCCACGCGGGCGAAGCCACGGGCAAATGCTAGTGTAAAAATAATTGTATGAAATTTCACTATATTTGTCTTTCTCTCACTATAGCAACCTATGAGAAGGAGTACGGCATACTTAAATGTGGCATCGAATGATATTCTGGCAATATTATAGAAACTGCCTGGACGTTTAGCATTCGTTTGCTAAATTAACTGCAGTTTTGACTGTATAAACACTCTCTCAAAGAGGTCGCCTTAAGTTCAGTAGCGCTGCCCACCGCGCCGCCGTCTACGTTGTCGGCGTCGCAATTGAACTCAGCGCGGCGCCTTTGTCGGAGTGATTGACTGTCGCCGCTGCCGACTCGTGACATTCATCAAAGATGAAGTTAAATGAGCGAACAAACTATACGGTAAACGTCAGCAAGCTCTACCAGATGCGACCTAAAGCACAGTGAAGAAAACTTCATACAAAACATTCATAGTTCAATGTCAAAGTGTTAGCATTGACAAAAAGAACCTGGATGATGACTGCTAGTCATCTGAGAAAATCTTCATTATCTGTCAAAAATGAAATTTTGTTTTCAAAATATTTGAAACTAGCTTTGCGTGGACATCGCTTTTATGAATGTCTTTGATGGTGAGTGGTTCGCGAGCTGCAAGCGGCTCGTGAACGTGGAATTATCTCCAGATCCCTCAGGAACTAAATTGGGCTATTCTGATATTGATTCCATATTGGGTAGTCCATGACTTTTTCTGCCCATTCAAACACTTCTATACAAAAAACCACAGCCGTTGCTCTGTTGCGACGTCGACGTGCGCAAGTGTGGAAATGAGTTTTCTCTAGATCCCTCGGGAACTATGTCAGGATATGCTAATTAGTAAATTATGTCATTTCTCATCCCCACAACCATATCTGTGAAAAAAATCATAACAATCCATTGTTCCGTTGGGATATTAAAGAAATTAATAAAAAAAGAGTGTTTTTTCAGTTCCCTCAGGAACTGCATCGGACTATGCTATTTTTACGGGACAAAAAGTACCATATGTCCTAAAGTGATACAGGCTACATACATGCCAAATTTTATCAAGATTGGTCGAGGTGTTAAAGCGTGAAAAGGTAACAAACAAACACATTTTTCACATTTACGACCCGCTGTAGTTGGTGGAAAGCCCCTGGATGCGACACGGACCGGTCGTTTTGAAAATCGTTGAGGCAGGCCTTTGTCAAGCAGTGGTCGTCTTTCTACGCAAATGATGATGATGTTGATTCAGTTGTACGGGGAGACAAAGTTTTGTTCTGCTCTGCTTGTGCAGTTTCATAAATATTTATATCATCATCATCATCATATTAGTTCATATACGTCCCCACCGAGGGGCTCGAGCCTGTCCTGAATTAGGGCGATCGGGCCTTAGTCGACCACGCAGGCCCAGTGCGGGTTGGTCGACTTCACACACAGCCTGCGAGTTTCTCCGCAGGCGTGTGCAGGTTTCCTCACGATGTTTTCCTTCACCGTAAGAGCGTCGGATAAACGTACATATGAAATCTAAATTCAAAATCACATTGGTACGTGGCAGGATTCGAACCACGACCTCCCGGACAGGAGGCGGCGGGCCTACCCGTTACGCCATTTATATATAATTTACCAATTGCAACTTTTCAAGGAATAATAAGTTATTTACTGCACTTTTTAATATGATTTAAATTTGATTTGACTGACCCGTTGGTCCAATTGTCAGCTGTCGTGGGTTCGATCCCCACCCAGGGTAAACATTCGTGTATACGCGAACCACTAAAGATGAAGCCTAACACCACGGAAAACATAAAAAAAACTAAGCAGGAAGTGTACGAAATATAATAATAATAATTCATAAATATAGTATCCATAATCCTTTGCTTCTTTTGACATATAGGTACGAAATAACTAGTATCTCATCTGTGATATAGGTGTACACGTCGTAAACCATCTCCCTACCTTGTCTTTTTAATGTTGTACGTGGTGTTTCAAGTCTCATCTTTAGTGGCACGCACTATAACAAACACGTTTGTTGGCTGTGTGTCTGGGCAAACAATATATAATAGTACTAAACATACAGTATGGACACTCTCTGCCGCCCTCTAGATTCCAACCTCACCCCGTCGTCACCCAGATTAATACAGATTGGTTATAGTTTAGTTCTCGAACGTATAGGATTTCGCCGTGATTTTGTTTGCTCCGTCATTTGTTTATAGAAATGTCACTTCACGACCGTTGTATGCAGTGTCTGGGGTGTGGTCAGGGTGTTTATAATATCATACGTATATGTATCTATTTGAACATATTTTGTCCCAAAATCGAACACCGGCCATGTCACGTATATCTATTTATAAACTAACTAATGGCTCTATGAGCTGTAGACCCGCAAGTTATTCGAAATAGCTGAAATATATATTTTTACGCTTTCAATCCTAATGGCCCCGCCATTAAAAAAAACCGGTAAAGTGCGAGTCAGATCCGCGTACAAAGGGTTCCGTACCATCACACTAGATGGCGCTAGTTTCTTCACGTTTACAAGAAAACACGTTTTTTGTATGGAGCCTTTCACTTTTTCTAATTTTTAGTATTTGTTGTTATAGCGGTAACAGAAATACATCATCTGTGAAAATTTCAACTGTCTAGCTATCACGGTTCAAGAAATACAGCTTGGTGACAGACGGACAGATGGACAGACACACGGACGGATAGCGGAGTCTTAGTAATAGGGTCCCGTTTTTAATCTTTGGGTACGAAACACTAAAAAACAGAAACTGAATAGACAAAATAACTCTATATAATTATTGAACCTGGTCACAAAATTTCACGAGAATCGGTAGATAAATGCGACCTGTAGAGGAGAACAGCCGGACATACGCCTTACATCCGGACACCCGGATATATAAAGTCTTACAAAATTAACTGAAACTATTTTAACTGGTGCTTCTACCCATGAAACTGAACAACTTTCCCCATGGAATCCATAGTCAAATCGCAAAAAAAAAATTCTCTCCCATACTAACTCGATCAGCTGATCAGCCAACTTAGTAAGGGAAGTTCAATTTTTTTTTGAGATTTGACTATAAGTTTCATGGGGAAAGTTGTTCACTTTCATGGACTTCTACTAGTTAAAATAGTTTCAGCTAATTTTGTTAGACCTTATATAGGTACGAATAATTTTTGCCCAAGCTGAAATGGATAAGCTCGGTCAATAATATGAATGTTAGAGGATTTTCAACTCAAGTTCCTTGGCATAATTAAAAGGGGGCAGGCAGATGACAAGTGACACCCGACCTGACCTTGTCACGGGGACGGACGGCTAATCTGACCGTAAATTAATAGCTGTCCACCCAGCCTGACTGATGGTGAACTTGTCCTGTTAATTAATGGGAAACCCTGGGGTTCATAGTACATGTTTCCGAAATTATGTTTGTTATCTGATTTCTTGCTGAATTACACAGCCCCCCCCCACTATACCGCACGGAATTAATTAGAATTAGTTCAGTTTTAAAGCGACTTCCAAAAAGGAGGAGGTTCTCAATTCGACTGTATGTTTTTTTATGTGTGTGAGAACTTTTGACTGGGTGAACCGATTTTTATGATTCTTTTTTTATTTTCAAGCTAGTGCTTTCCATGTGGTCCCTTAGAAATTTTATCAAAATCGGTGCTGTACTTTATTAGAAAATTAACAAAAACCAACAATAATAATGCAAAAATATACTAAGTTGTTGTGATGGAAGTCGGTTTTATAACGTGTTTAGCGTTTTCAATTATTTAAGGCATAAACGGCCAAGTGCGAGTCGGACTTGTACTATCACACGTCTCTGCACAACTAGGACAATGATACCTATTTATATTACAACAAAAGACATCAACGCGGGCGACAGAAGTGCACTTTTTTATTAAGTTCGTACTCTTTGGTAGGAGTACAACTCACACTTAGCCGGGTTTATTATTTGTGGTTTTACTTTAGGATAAGGGCTTCAATTGCACCAAGTTTCATGCTTGTACATATTACCGTTTTTACTATAGAGAATAGAGATATGTCAAAAATACCTCTAAAATTTCTATACGGTATGGTTTTTTTGTATGGGGACCCCATGCTTTTTTATTATTTTTTTATATTTGTTGTTATAGCCAATAATAAAAATATACAGATTCTGTGAAAGTTTCAACTGTCTACCTATTATGGTTCATTATATACAGCACAACAGACAAACTGACAGACAGACAGCGGAGGCTTAGGAACAAGGTCCCGTTGGCCACCTTTGGGTGAACCCAAAAATCATTCAGAGGTACAACGAATTTATACTGCAAGAATTGGAAATTGCCGAAAACGTTAAAAAACCGACTTCCATCGCAAAAACTTAATACAATTTTTCATTATTATATTTGGTTTTTGTTAATTTTCTAAAAAAGTACTACACCGATTTTGATAAAATTTATATGGGACCAAATTGGCATCATCTACTTCTATGCGCCCGCGCGCCATTTTGAATTATCGAAAGTACCTACGAAACAACTGTTTCGATTTTTCGCACGCTTTAAGGTCCCCCGCGTCACTTGTCGCGATCTCGACCGAGCCGTGTTTTGTTTTCTATTACCTACCGAGTGTGGCCGCAATGAAAATAAACCTAAACCAAAGTATACGTATATATTAGTACTAACATACAGTATGGACACTCCCTGCCGCTCTCTAGATTGCGACCTCACCCCCTCGTCACACAGATTGATACAGGATTTCGCCGTGATTTTGTTTGCTCCGTCATTTGTTTTTAAAAATGACATTTCACGACCGTTGTATGCAGTTTCCGGGGTGTGCCTAAACCACACCCTGGACACTTCATACAACGGGCCAGAAATGACATTTCAAAAAAAAACGGTACAAACAAAATGGTGGCGAAATCCTATACGTTCGACAACCAAACTGTAACCAATCTGTATCAATCTGGGTGAAGAGAGGGTGAGGTCTCAATCTAGAGAGCGGCAAGGAGTGTCCATACTGTATGTAAGTACTAATATATATACTTTGCCTAAACTATGATAAATTACCATCAAATTGACAACATTTTATATTACTCCTTTGTAAAAGAAAAGGATAAAAAGTTAGTTGCTAAACTGTAAACTCTCTGCGCGAACCCGACGTGGAGCGGTTCAGTGTTTCAGGCTTTGATAATTGTTTTGTTTGGATCGTAGCTAAGTGTATTTAGTGAGTTATATATGAAAATAATTATAGTTTTAGGCAGTTTAGGATGAAACACAACATTGTTTTCGTGAATAGTGTCATAACCAAGAAATTCTCCTCTACAAGTACGACGGGAATAGTAGGTACATTTCGACATAATTATTTTTTAAGAATTTTTACGTAATATTTTACATTGCATACGATATTGGTATTTGAATTAACTCCAAGAATCTGTTACATATAAGTAATTTTTTTTTTGGCTGTATGTTTAATAATTCTGAACTTTTTGCGCGAACCCGCCATTAAGCCGTAAAGCATTAGGGTTGACGACAGCATCAGAAATAAATTATGAACTCTTGATCACTAAATTGCCCTCCTACTTAAACTTCGTAAAACCTTACTCGTTTTGTTTTCCATCAAGTCTTCGATTTTTAATTCACCAAAATGACAAAATGAGTACATAAATGACGCTGCAATACTATGACGTCACGCCTAGGTATTTCAAACATTTTTATAACAAAATGTCGTTTTTGACCGATGATAAAAAGTAAAACAGATGATTAGCATTCGTCATCCCTATTCTTGCTCTTATGTTGTTTTGATTTAATTGATAAAATCAACTGTATTTAGTGAGTTCTACATAAAAAAAATCGTCAGTTTATGTAGTATACAGTGAAAGTTGTTTTGTGTTTGTGACGGTGCCGTAACTAGAAAAAATTTCTGCTATAAATATGGTAGGTAGGTACATTTCGCTATATCTATTTCTTTGCGATTTGTTTTACGAAATTATTTATAACACATACGTTACTGGTATTGCATTAACTAAAAGTATAGCTATTCACCTCTAGAAGTCTGTAGTAATAGACGTAATAGCAATATCTCTTTATTTTGATGTCTGAGTATAGTATTATACATAAACCAGAGGCCACCTACGTGGAGGGCCACCCACGAAATCCTTTTAATATTATAAACGCGAAAGTTTGTAAGAATGTATGGATGTATGTTTGTTACTCTTTCACGCAAAACCTACAGAATAGATCTGGCTGAAATTTAGTAGGTAGACAGATTAGGACCTGGATTTACACATAGGCTAATTTTTTGCTGCGCACCCTTGAAAAGTCATCGAAACGTTGTCCACGCTGATGGAGCCGCGGGAAACAGCTATTTCACTATGAAGAGGCTATTTCGGAACCTTCGGACCATTAGGAAATCGACAGCGACAAGAGTTTCACCAGCATTGTAGTAGAACACGTTATCGATATAAAAAAGAATCATGAAAATTGGTTCAACATACAAAAAAACAAACAGTCGAATTGAAAACTACTCCTGTTTAAAATCTTCCTATAACAACGTTGTTCAGGGTTTCAGTAATGACTCGCGAAGAGGATGTGTGTCACGTGTGAGACAAGTTTCAGTAATGTCTCGCGAGGAGGCTGTGTGTCACGCGTGAGACAAGTTTCATAATTTACAGTTTGCGCCCCAGCTTGGGTATACCATCTATGGTACCGGCAGTAACTTAATAATGGCTCCTTAAACTTAATTAGTAAGTTACTGGTACTTTGTGTGTTGTATACAATTTAGCGTATGTTTTGGCTGGCGTTAGTGAAAGATAAATTTAATAGATAATGAATAGGTTTTGAGTAAACTTGACAATGGATTGTTTGGTTAGATGCATATTGTTAAAGTCGCGATATTATATTTCACTAGTGAAATTTAGTAATATTATTATGGCACGTTGAATTGTAAAGAGCTAAGGCCGCCGCCTCCTGTCCGGGAGGTCGTGGTTCGAATCCTGCCACCGTACCAATGTAATTTAGAGTTTAGATTTCATATGTAAGTTTATCCAACGCTCTTACGGTGAAGGGAACCATCGTGAGGAAACCTGCACAAGTCTGCGGAGAAACTCACAGGTTGTGTGTGAAGTCGACCAACCCGCACTGAGCACGCGTGGTCGACTAAGGCCCGATCGCCCTAATTCAGGGTAGGCTCGAACCCCTTGGTGGGGACGTATATGAGCTATCAGCTCATATAGTTCGAATCCTGCCACCGTACCAATGTAATTTAGAGTTTAGATTTCATATGTAAGTTTATCCAACGCTCTTACGGTGAAGGGAACCATCGTGAGGAAACCTGCACAAGTCTGCGGAGAAACTCACAGGTTGTGTGTGAAGTCGACCAACCCGCACTGAGCACGCGTGGTCGACTAAGGCCCGATCGCCCTAATTCAGGGTAGGCTCGAACCCCTTGGTGGGGACGTATATGAGCTGATACGACGACGTTAAATTGTCAATCGGCTCCATTTCTTACATTGACAAGGCCTATTCTTAGACTAGTGAAATTATATTATTACGACTTTGACAATGTACCTGCGACATAAGTATATTTCACATAACTTCTCAAGTTGTTTTTTGAATAATTTAAGAAATGACACTTTAAAGTTAAAGTGAAGTGTCGCGTAGAGGTGATATTCATCTAAAGAACAGAATGAAATATAAATATGATTTTGTCCTATTCGGTATCGAGACCCTTGGTCCGTGGGGTCCTAGCGCTACAAGGCTTTTTAAGGAAATAGCAAAAAGGTTAGTCGACATCACAGGAGACCTAAGAGCTGGCAGCTACCTTGGACAAAGAATTAGTCTAGCTATTCAAAGGGGGAACGCTGCCACTATCTTCGGAACCTTGCCTAAAGGGACTACTTTTAATAATATATTTTAGGCATATTATATTTTTTAAGGTTTTTAGTTTTAGGTTCATTGTTCTAGTATATATATATTTTGTTGTTTTTTCATATTAAAGCTTTATTTATTTATTTGGAATTACATCAAAGTACATACTATTATATCCCGGTAAGCAAGTTGGTGGAGGTTTGATACCGTCAATAACCCTATTATTTGTTTTACTACTCGCTTGGCACTTCAAGTGTGACGTAATATACAATCCGAGTTCGAACCGCCTCCTTGGCGTAATGGTTAGTCCATTCGCTTCACACCAGGAGGTCGCGGTTTCAATTCCCGGTGGGGTCAACTTGTAAGACTCGGTTTGGTTGGTGGTAGGGCTTTTTCTAAGCCCACCTGTCTAGCTTCCACCATCTTATCTAAGTCTTACCGCCAAAAATCAGTGTTAAAAAAAACATTGATGTGCTCCGGCACGAAGATAAGATAGCCAGTTCTTCATTGCATTGGGGAATCTTGGTAAGCTCGCTTCCATCTTCGGCATCATCATCACTTACCATCAGGTGAGATGATGCCAAGGGCTTACCAATTGTGAATATTTTTTAAAAAAAAACCCATGTTAAAGTATCCTACTTTAACACATTGCAAACAGACAGTTTAAAAAGTCTCGACGAGGCGACGTGGCACACTTCGAAAACACTTTCTGTAATGGCAGCGGCCTTACGGATTCCAGCTTAAAGAAACTTTGAATCGAGTAGTATTTAACCCCTGATGCAAAAAGGTGTTCTAAGTTTAACGTGTGCCTGCGTGTCTGTCTGCGCCATCGTAGTTCCAAATAACAAATGGACCGACTTTGATGCGGTTTTTTTCTGTTTTTAAGGATCCGTAGTCGACAAGGAACCTTTATAGTTCCGCCATGTCTGTCCGTCTGTCTGCAGCTTAGCTAAGAACATATTAGTACTAGAAATCTGTAATTTGGCATGCGTATACATATTAATTACGCCAACAAAGTGGTAAACTAAAATGTTGAAAACAAAAAATATTGTAAAGAGGGTGTGTTTAATTAAACTACTGAGTGTTTGTAAAACCAGTTTTTTTTCAGGTTAAAGTACTAATTTTTGTTAAAGTCAAGTGTCCCTACTTTGCTCTTGATCTCTACTTTCCGAGAGTGCGACTCGCACTTGGCCAATATTTTTATATGATTTGGGACAGTTTGCGGTTCATCTCCTAAGATACTCGACATTTGAAATATTAATATAGAAAATTGACTACTTAAGGTTAAAATAAATAAAGGACCAAATAACAAAACGTTAAATAAGTAACTATTTCTGAATATAATAAAATTATTAAAAGCATTACATCAATCACAAACAGACACTTCGTAGCTACAAAATCCCCCTCCGGTCAACTTTGGCCACTTCCTAATTTGTCTCTTTCCAAACTTGTCCACTTCCTAACCTGTCTCTTTCTTAACATGTCAACTTCCAAACTTGACTTTTTACTAACTTGTCCACTTCCTAACTCGTCACCATATTCTTGATTGATGATTTCTTCTTCTGCGAAGCATTCTTCTGCCCATGCGAGGCTCTTTGACTGTATAATTAATCAAACCTGACCAAACCTAATATCGCTCGCTTCGCTCGCTCATGTACAGTTTTTTTAACTAAGTTTTATCTGAAAAAAAATATAAATTAGCGAGCGAAGCGAGCGATATTAGGTTTGGTCAGGTCTAATTGATTATACAGTCAAAGAGCCTCGCGAGGCGAGGCTCCCCCCCATGGGTAGCAGAAAAAGGCGAGTTAAAAAGGTGACGAGTTAGGAAAGTGACAATTTAGAAAAAGGACAAGTTTAAGAAAAGGACGGAGGTTTAAGAGTTTAGGAAGTGGACAAGTTTGGAAAGAGACGAATTTGGAAATGGCCAATGTGGACCGGAGGGCAAAATCCGATCTAATGTACAATATCCACAATGTTATCACCTTTTAAATGTAATTAGCTTTCATGTACAGGCTGTTACAAAATAAGTTAAATATATTTTTAACTCGTAAAAATTTGTATGTTAAGTTATTAATTTGTTGTTAAGATCAAATGCACCATCCACACAAAGATATTAGAGCCTCTCACGATCCTCCAACACTTATCGATCACAATATGATTCATCTACTATTGATATAAGTTTAATTTTTTTTGTGAATCAGTTGTAAGTTCCTTGGAAAAGCTCTTTATTTTAGGGCTTGTCTCATTGAAATCCTTATTAATATTACTAGCTGTCCCGGCGAACTTCGTACCGCCTTACATTACATTACACTGCCCTGCCCTACCCTACCCTACACTACCCTACACTACACTACACTACCCTACCCTACCCTACATACACTACACTACACTACCCTACCCTACACTACTCTACACTACCCTACCCTACACTACACTACCCTACCCTACCCTACACTACCCTACCCTACCCTATCCTATCTCTCAAGTTGGATCGAACTGCACATGGTGTGCGAATTTTATTATAATCGGTTTAGTGGTTTAGGAGTCCATTGAGGACAAACATTGTGACACGAGATTTATATATATTAAGATAAACGAGTTTTTTTGTTACCTCTTCACGCTTTAACACCTCAACGAATCATAACGAAATTTGTCATGGAGGTAGTCTGTATCATGTGAAAGAACATAGGCTTTATCCCGTGAAAAAAGAATAGTTCTATACAGTTCCTGAGGAAAGTGAAACAAAAGACTCTTTTTTCGGTTAATTTATTTAGCTTCGCGACGGAGAAACGAACTGTTTTGTTTTTTGACGTGAATACGTCTTTAAAATTACCTCCATAGGGATGCAATCCAAAAAAACGAATGATAACAAAATCGGGGGATACAGTTTAGTGTTGTAGCTACATATCTATCATCTCCATCCAAATTTCGTTTACACCACTTGATAGCTAAAGAATCAAAGAATTTATTACGCTAAGTAAGGACTGTAACACATCGCGCGCGGGGGAGGGGGCAGCCCCGCCATTTTGAAGGTCATTTTGCTGCGTATCGAGATTTCCATTTAGTATAACTTTCGACTCGGTGAAGCTACGACGTTCATTCAAGTTTCAATCGTCAGCTCTCGTCAAAATCTATCGATTATATATAAAACATTAGTGTAAAATTGTAACTGTGATTATAATAAGGTGTTTAAATAAAAAAAAATATCAAAAAATATATAATGTCGGCCTATACGCGTCGAAAAGCCAAATCGAAATACAGAGATCGTATACGGTTGGAAAGGGCATCTCAACAGCAATCGAATGGTACCAATAAAACACCATATGATCGAGTCAAGCAGTGCCGGCAACGTAAAGTAATGAATGCGGCCGAGCGGATCAACGACGGTGCCAGTACATCTGCAGCTGGGACGGTTGAAATCACGCAGATAATAATATTAATAATAATAATATTTTATATAGAAACTACATTTTACCCGTTACGAGACGTATTCACGTTAAAACCAACGGCCGTGTGCCCCGACACAGCCCCACCCGTTTTTTTTTTGCACAGAGATGGTTGAGGTAGAAAAACACGTTTTTTTGTACGGCGACTCCACCTTATTTTTTAACTTTTTATTATAATTGTTATTATTTAGTATTTGTTGTTATAGCGGCAACAGAAATACATATTATTTGAAAAATTCAACTGTCTACCTAATAAGGTTCATGAAATACAGCCCGCTGACAGACGGACAGACAGCGGAGGCTTAGTAATAGGGTCTCATTGGTCACCCGTTGGGTGTACGAAACCCTAAAAAATGATGCTCATGCCAGCGAAGCCGCCGACAAAAGCTAGTAAAGTTATATTTTTTTGTTACGTCCTGTACAGAAAAGCTAGTTCCCCTCATTCCGCGAAAGTAACAGACGTCCGTGTTGGCAGATAAATTTGATCTGAAGGGTCGTTTTCATTGTGTTTGTAAAAGGCTAGTAATGTAATTCAATGGTAAAAGGCTAGTAATGTAATTCAATGGTAAAAGGCCCTTTAGGTTAATTACATTTCCTTATAAGTACCGAATTACCGAATATGTATACCTGGGACAAGCAGTCCAGTTAGGTAGGTCCAACTTCGAGAAAGAGATTAATCGTCGAATCCAATTCGACTGGGCAGCGTTCGGGAAGCTTCGTAATATCTTTACGTCCCAGATACCGCAGTGTCTTAAGACCAAGGTCTTCGACCAGTGTGTGTTGCCAGTGATGACGTACGGAACTGAGACATGGTCGCTTACTATGGTCCTCATAAGAAGGCTCAAGGTCACGTTTCTCTACGTGATTGAATCAAAAACGAGGAGATCCATAGGAGACCCAAAGTAACCAACATAGCTTTCAGATTAAATAAACTTAAGTGGCAGTGGGCGGGGCACATTGCTGCAGAACAGATGGCCGTTGGGACAGTAAAGTTCTCGAGTGGCGACCGCGCACCGTAAAGCGTAATGTAGGCAGGCCTCCCAATTGGTGGACCGATGACCTGGTGAAGGTCGCGGGAAGCCACTGGATGCGGGCAGCGCAGAACCGGTCGTCGTGGAGATCCTTGGGTGAGTGTCCAGCAGTGGACGTCCTTCGGCTGATATGATGATGATGATATGTATGATGTAGGTAAATACATCATGGGACATCACTACAAACAGTGTAGTAGGTTTTGATTCTAAGGGCATCGTAATATCCGATGGTAACGGTACCCGTTACTAAGCCTACGTCGTTCATCCGTCTGTCCGATCGAAAGAGCTGTATCTCCTGAACCGTAACAGGTAGCTAGTTGAAATTTTAGAGTTTAGTTTAGTTTCAGAGTTTGGGTTATTATGGGAGATTTTTTCATAAATAATAAAAAATACAAATAGTAAAAGTGAACGCACGGCCCCATACAAAAAACGTGTTTTTTTTTAATTTTTAATTTATTTTAGCTGTATTGTAAACGTACCAAAGTCCGACTTGCTGTTATTATAGTGAAAAGCGTAAAGTAAAAACTGGTCAATTGCGTGTTGAACCACGCACAGAGTAGCGTTCCATAGGTTTTTTTAAGCAAAGGTATGTTTTAAAAACAAAGTAATTTTTGTAGTTGGTATGGAAAATTTTCTATTAGAAATCTATGATCCAATCCAACTGGTTATATTTAGGGTCTACCCACAGTTAAGTAACGCCGCCACCAGTTAAAAAATAATTACTCAATGAATACATTCTTCAACGAAAATTTTAAACAATGGATTAGAATAGGTAGGTTCTTTACTTTTTAACTTATGATGGCATTAGTCAGGTAGGTGGACCCCCTTAAGTAGTTAAACTATTACTCCTGAACTAAGAAGGATTTTAAAGTGAAACTTTTATTACATCGTCTCACATTTTTTCATCTGTGTGTTGCATGTCGCGTGACGATCGCTTTCGTCTGACGGTATGATCGTTTCGTCCTCTGCACCGTAGCAAGAGCAGCCATGATCGTTTCAAGTTTCACTTTTACCGTGGTTTCTTCAAACCACACACTGACTTTTATTATTATTATTTAAGTTTTTTTTTAAATCACAATAGGTAAGCCCTTGGCATCATCTCACCTGATGGTAAGTGACGATGATGCCGAAGATGGAAGCGGGCTTACCAAGATTCCCCAATTAATTGTCTTGTTTTATCATTATTTTATCTAAGACATGGCCCCTCTGCAGCTGAAATAATTATTATTTTACTTACTTTTATTTAGATTTTTCTGTGAATTGTACACCGTCATTTTGATTAACGTTTTTTTTCTTCGTGCTGATACTGTCTGAACCGAACTTTACTGTAATTAGGAAAAACAGGTAAAGTGCGAGTCAGAACCGCAGACAGAGGTTTCCGTACCTTTATACTAGATGACGCTAGTTTCTTCGTGTTTTAAAAAACACGTTTTTTATGGAGACTTTAACTTTTTAATTCTGACAGATGGACAGATAGACGGATAGACAACAGAGGCTTAGTTCAGTTGTATTTGTTGTTATAGCGGCAACAGAAATACATCATCTGCCGAGTCTTAGTAATAGGGTCCCGTTTTTGCCTTTTGGGTACGGGACCCTAATAAAAGAATGACGTAACCAATTGTTCAACATTGTACCTATATTTTTAAATAAAGACATGAAATACCAAGAAAGCTTTCTTTGCCGTGATATTATTAATCCCTACTGTTCCCAATACTTTTCAGATTTCCGGAAACAATAGACTAGATGATCTTATCTTATCTTATCTTATCTTATCTTATCTTATCTTATCTTATCTTATCTTATCTTATCTTATCTTATCTTATCTTATCTTATCTTATCTTATCTTATCTTATCTTATCTTATCTTATCTTATCTTATCTTATCTTATCTTATCTTATCTTATCTTATCTTATCTTATCTTATCTTATCTTATCTTATCTTATCTTATCTTATCTTATCTTATCTTATCTTATCTTATCTTATCTTATCTTATCTTATCTTATCTTATCTTATCTTATCTTATCTTATCTTATCTTATCTTATCTTATCTTATCTTATCTTATCTTATCTTATCTTATCTTATCTTATCTTATCTTATCTTATCTTATCTTATCTTATCTTATCTTATCTTATCTTATCTTATCTTATCTTATCTTATCTTATCTTATCTTATCTTATCTTATCTTATCTTATCTTTGTAAGTGGGGGCTACAGTTGCAGCGACACTTCGACCCAATGGGATCTTTTGTATCTACCCCTATAACCTTTGCACCCAAACCTACTCGAAGATGTGCTGCATTAATGCAGCAATTCCGCTGATTGGAAGGTGCTTGTAGTCCTCCGGTTTTGGGTAGCCATCACCTAGGAGGTACATACGCTTGCTAGCCAGGACATCGCAGTGACACAGCAAGTGTTCCATTGATTCTATATCTTCACCACAGGCCCTGCAGGTCGGGTCGTGCGTCAAGCCGATTTTTTGCAGGTGTGCGTTTGTGGTAAAGTGGCCCGTCAACGCTACTGTTATCGCCCTGACTCGCGTCCTGCTGTTATTCCAAATGTACTTGGTTGCCCCTGTGGTGACCTCACCGATGAAGAGCTTAGAGTGTAGACTAGATGATAGCGGGTGGGGTTATAAAAGTCTAACAAAAATCAAATTTGAGAAAATATTCTGCGCTAATCCTGAATAAATTTAAAAGACTTATTCAACAATACTACACAAGATGGCTTAGGTAGAGAATATAAGCCTTAACAAAAATCACTAATTAAAAACTTTATATTTCGTATAGGAATTATATATCTAAATAAACGGCCAATTTGAGCTTGAATCACACACAGAGGGTTCCGTACCATTTTACTAGAGGGCGCTAGTTTCTTCACGTTTCTTGTATGGGGGCCCCATTTTTTGTTTTTTATTATTTGTGGTCATAGTGACAGTAAAAATGCACACTCTGTAAAAATTTCAGCTGTCTTTCTGTAACAGTTCATGAAATACAGCCCGCTGACAGATGGACAGAAAGACGGATAGACAGCAAAGGCTTAGCAATAGGGTCCCGTCCTAAAAATGTCCTTAGTAAATCCTTGATAATTTTAAAGGCCTATTTAACGATATCCCACATGATAGGTAAAGTGAAAAAAAAATCATCCCCTCTTTACATTCAAGAGAGGTAGGTGCTCATAATATTTTAAAAAAAAACTTTATTTAATGTCTGTACAAGCGTCATAGATTTGTATAACCAGCTTCATAACTGTATAATAGTCTTTAAACGGCTGTCAATACCGAGAGACAGACGGACATGTTTCCAGTTTGACTACGGAACCCTAAAAACCGCTCAAGTGTGAGTCAAACTCACACTAAGGATCCAGAACTGACTTGGTATAACAATATCCTTTTCTTGGTAAAAACACAACAGAAATCTGTTGCGTTATGGTACGGAACCTTCGGTGTGCGAGCTCGACTCGCACCTGTTCCATCTCGAAGTTTCATTGTGGACTAAGCAAATATAATGTAACCAAAGTCTCGTTTGACTTTTTGACTAAGTGTTGCGGCGTTACAAGGTGTTTCAAAGCGGCGTTACAAGGTGTTTCAAAGCGGCGTTACAAGGTATTTCAAAACGGCATTAAAAGGTATTTCAAAGCGGCGTTTCAAGGTGTTTCGAAGCGGCGTTACAAGGTATTTCAAAGCGGCGTTTCAAGGTGTTTCGAAGCGGCGTTACAAGGTATTTCAAAGCGGCGTTTCAAGGTGTTTCGAAGCGGCGCTACAAGGTGTTTTGAAGCGGCGTTACAAGTTACTTCATAACGGCTTTACAAGGTGTTTCAAAGCAGCGTTACAAGATGTTTTAAGGCGGCGTTACAAGGTGTTTCAAAGGTTTTCAATTATAATATAAAATGCAAGCTCCTTATAAAGCCTACAACTGTCTACAAAAAGTCACAGTAAAAACACTAAGACCTTAAAGTCTACCTTACAACCTTCGAGGCATAGTACAGTTGTCACCTAATAAACTCAGGAGGGTTCACGGGGCATCCTCTAAATGTAAAATGTATGAGGGGACCTGATTCGAACCAGTTTGGACCTCAGGGGAACACTTCGAGACAAAGGGATTCCGATCGCAACTACGCCGCGGTAAATTATGGGTTAAAGTATTAAACGTGAACTCGAAATAAGATTGTGATTTTTAACACGGAGCCCGCCGACCCGAATATGACTCGAGTCGTGTGATTATAAATAAATAAAATAAATAAATAGTAAACAAAGACGTGTTGCACTCGGGGACTGCCGCGGTAAATCCATTGCGTACCATTTTTTATCAACTTATGCAATTATAATTATTTTTATTTTTTTTATTTATGCAGCATTTACCAGTACCATATAGTCCTTGGGGCGCGGGATGTTTATGTAATAAAT
The DNA here is from genome assembly GCA_947284805.1 of Coleophora flavipennella. NCBI lineage: Eukaryota > Metazoa > Arthropoda > Insecta > Lepidoptera > Coleophoridae > Coleophora > Coleophora flavipennella. The sequence goes on from OX369275.1 coordinate 2,125,080, forward strand.
TAACACTAAGAAAGTTAATCATCATCATCGTCATCGTCATCGGCATCGTCATCGTCATCGTCATCGTCATCCGTCATCCGTCATACGTCATCCATCAACCGTCATCCGTCATCCGTCATCCGCCATCCGTCATCCGTCATCGTCATCGTCATCATCATGGATAGGTAGATGGCACTGTAAGTTTTTTAGAACTCAATTTTTTTTGGGGTGTTAGGTTTTATTTTCGTTACGAAATTTCTTGATTCGGTCCCCTCACAGCCCGCGATAAAAGCTATACAATAGCTTAATTCCTTTTTATTTTCAGACTGAAATCCATAGTTAGGTTAGTAGTAGACTTATAACTAGGTTAGTAAAGCACATAGAACACAGTTAATTTATTTAAATAACCCAATGGATCGTTCCACCCCCTGGATATCTGGATGGGACAATCCATTCGTTCTGCAATCATCTTTAGGATGCCGTTGTCACTGATTTTGTGCCTTGTTTCATGTTAGAACACGGATAAATGGATCGTATTTTTCGTTATTATTATATCAGGTGGAAGACGTAAAAGTTGTTCTAGTTACAAAATTTATATAAAAAAGTTTCAATTTGATCCGTCTCGTGAAAATCCTTGGGTGAGGCCTTTGTCCAGCAGTGGACGTTCTTCGGCTGATATGATGATGATGATAAGCGTAATGTTTAATGTTGATTTGTGTTTGCCCGACTACGCAGGACAGTAAAGGCTTTGCGAGAAAGTATACATTTGTATCTGTACAACATGTTTATGTACAACATTTTTCTTTCTTTTGGTAAACATTTTTTTTTTATTAACTGATATATCTTCTATTTATAGATTTAATATCAACCTTCTTTGTGTTAAATTTATACCTCTATGCTTTGATAGATGTGATCCGTCACTCAATAAATTTCAATAATATAGATATTTGTTGTGAATATAAAACTAACAATTTTTACTTACACAGTTATCAAAACATAACGTCCCCCCCCCCACTACTGGGGTACGGGTTCTTTTCAAGCTTGAAAAGGTAAGGTCATACTCCACACATGGGGGACCAAGTCCGGGTTGGTATTGTTTGTAGGGCTAATAGCAAACCCCACTGTCAGATGGTTTCCAAGCCGCCTATAAGGCATATGACACGGCTTAACCGTCTAGTAGTAGTAGTAGCAACCGACACCAACGATATAACGTAGCTTGCGAAGCACGGATGCGGTCAGGAAAAATGCCACTCACAGTCAATCCCGTCCAATCTCCAGGTTAGTTAACCCGCATGATCAACCCAACCACGTAAATCACATTGAGCTACGACCGCTTCCAATAGGGATGACAACAGCATAAGAAATAAATTATGAACACTTGATCACTAAATTGCCCTCCTACTTAAACTCGGAAACTTATTCGTTTTGTTTTCCGTCAAGACGAAGTCTTAGATTTTTAACTCACTAAAATCGCAAAATTAGTACATAAATGACGCTGCAAAACTATGACGTCACGCCTAGGTATTTCAAACATAAAATTTTTAGAACAGTCGTTTTTGACAGATATTATTTATTTATTTATTTATTTATTTATTTATATTTATTAAAAAGTAACTCAGATGACTAGCATTCGTCATCCCTAATATTAACTTGTGATAATTAAATATAACATGACTAGTACCTAGGCTAGATGCTCGTTATGTTCGCATTAGTTGATTTACGAAACACTTTTTTTTTCATTCACATTTCACATTTGGTAAGCCCTTAGCATCATCTCACCTGATGGTAAGTGACGATGATACCGAAGATGGAAGCGGGCTTACCCAGATTTCCCAACTGGCTAAGATCTTTAAGCCGGAACACATCAATGCTGCTAACACTGATGTTTGGCGGCAAGACTTTGATAAGATTGTGGTAGCTAGCCAGGCGGGCTTAGAAAATGCCGTATATACCACCAACCAAACCGAGTGTTACACAGTTAGACTCCACTGGAAATCGAACCCACGACCTCCTGGTGCGAAGCGAATAGACTAACCATTACGCGCCGGAGGCGGTAAAATTACTATTTCGTACATCCCGCAGTTAGATTACCAATAATAACTCAATTTCAATAGACAAACCAAATCAGACAGGTATTCAATAACAAACTTCCTTGGAAACATTCCAAATTACACTTCACAAACAATTTTGGTACAACAAATTTTCCAACAATACTTTGACAACTTAAGTGGCAGTGGGCGAAAAACATAGTTCGTAGAACAGGTGGCTGCTAGGGTAGTACAGTTCTCGAGTGGAGACTGCGGACCGGAAGATGAAGCGTTGGCAGGCATCTCACTAGGTGGAATGACTTGGTGAAGGTCGCTGGAAACCACTGGATGCGAGCAGCGCAAAATCGGTCGTTGTGGAAAGCCTTTGTCCAGCAGTGGACGTAGTTCGGCTGATATGATGATGATGAGAAAAATAAGGTATAGTAATTACCTATTATTGATCAGAAGGTCAGAAAACAAAACTTGTTGTCATAATATGTATTACGCAGTGTGTCGTATAAAAGGTATAACAAAATTAGCTGAAACTATTTTAACTGGTGCTTCTACCCATAAAACTGAACAACTTTCCCCATGAAACCCATAGGCAAATCATAAAAAAAAATTGAACTTCCCATACTAAGTTGAATGATCAGCTGTTAACGTGGCCACATTCTGGGCTGCTACAGTGTAGTGTCTGCCATCGACACGCTAAGAAGAAGCTGATCCGAGTTAGTATGGGAGAGCCAATATTTTTTTGCGATTTGACTATGGGTTCCATGGGGAAAGTTGTTCAGTTTCATGGGTAAAAGCACCAGTTAAAATAGTTTCAGCTAATATTGTTACACCTTATATACTACTTAGATCTCGAATAATATAAAATCTTAAAAGCTTTGCATTACCTATTTATTTAGTTAACGCGGTCAATGCCAACAACACACCCCGGACACTGCATACAACGGTCGTATAATGACATTTCTAAAAACAAATGACAGAGCAAAACAAGATCACGGCGAAATCCTATACGTTCGAGAACCAAAATATAACCAATCTGTATCAATCTGGGTGACGAGGGGGTGAGGTCGGATTCTAGAGAGCGGCAGGGAGGGTCCTTACTGTATATGTTAGTACTAATATATATACTTTGGCCCGGACGAGCAGTTTGCATATTTTTTGACGTGACAACGTCTAATAAATCGATGGACGCCGCCTGCACGCACTCTGCAAGGATGACTCATTGTCCTGTTACGCTCATTGTCCTGTTACGTTATGACGTTGTCACGTGAAACTATCGTCCGTAAACCGACTTTACAGACAACCAATTTTTTACAATATTAGTTTCACCTGTCCCAGTTTCTGTAATGAAATCTTGAAAGTTAATTTTACGCCACTTCCCGGTTTACGAATGATCTGAAATTTTGCATGTATTTGTATATTGCGTGACAATGCATTATTAAAAGCTGACATGAAAGTTTTAAAGTTTTTTGAAATTATTTCCTAACCAATTTCTTTGCACGTTAGAATAGCGGCGACAGCGTAAATGAAAATAACACTACTAGTTACGTAAAGGAAATTAACACTACTAGTTACGTAAAGGAAAATAACAATACTTGTTACGTAAAGTAAAATACCACTACTAGTAACGTAAAGTAAAATACCACTACTAGTTACGTAAATTAAAATAACACTTCTAGTTTTGTAAAGAAAAATAACAATGCTAGTTACGTAAAGGAAAATAACACTACTAGTTACGTAGAGGAAAATAACACTACTAGTTACGTAAAGGAAAATAACACTACTAGTTACGTAAAGTAAAGTAAAACTACTAGTTACGTAAAGGATACTAACACTACTAGTTACGTAAAGGAAACTAACACTACTAGTTACGTAAAGTAAACTAACACTACTAGTTACGTAAAGGATACTAACACTACTAGTTACGTAAAGGAAACTAACACTACTAGTTACGTAAAGGAAAATAACACTACTAGTTACGTAAAGTAAAGTAAAACTACTAGTTACGTAAAGGATACTAACACTACTAGTTACGTAAAGGAAACTAACACTACTAGTTACGTAAAGTAAACTAACACTACTAGTTACGTAAAGGATACTAACACTACTAGTTACGTAAAGGAAAATAACACTACTAGTTACGTAAAGTAAAGTAAAACTACTAGTTACGTAAAGGATAATAACACTAATAGTTACGTAAAGGAAACTAACACTACTAGTTACGTAAAGTAAACTAACACTACTAGTTACGTAAAGGATACTAACACTACTAGTTACGTAAAGGAAACTAACACTACTAGTTACGTAAAGGAAAATAACACTAATCATTACTTAAAAGAAAATAACACTACTAGTTACGTTAAGGAAAAAAACACTACTAGTCACGTAAAGGAAAATAACACTACTATTTACGTTAAGAAAAATAACACTACCAGTTACGTTAAGGAAAATAATACTACTAGTTAAGTAAAGGAAACTAACACTACTAGTTACGTAAAGAAAAATAACTGTTACATTTGGTATTTCTTTTACCCAGCGTAACCATCTCCTGAATCCAAAACCCTAACTCCCGGCTTTTATTTTTTAATACAGCGAAGTTCAAAAACAAACGAATACACTCAGACAATTAAATTTCTAATACAAAAAGGTCGAATTACAAGGTTAACAAACTCACAAAGCTTGTTTACTCAGACGCAAACCAGTGGTAAGACTTTGACCTTCAAATAGTTTAACTGTTGGCGGGAATTTGTCTACAGTTTGTATTTTTATTTCTTTTTTATTGTCTTTGTGTTAATAATATGTATAATACTGACAGTTACTAATTAAGAGCGTCGGTGGCGTAATGGCTAGTGCCGCCGCCTCCTGTCCGGGAGGTCGTGGTTCGAACCTACCACGTACCAATGTGATTTCGAATTTAGATTTCATATGTACGTTTATCCGACACTCTTACGGTGAAAAAAATCGTGAGGAAACCTGCACACGCCTGCGGAGAAACTTGCAGGTTGTGTGTGAAGTCGACCAACCCGAACAGGTCCCCCGTTTTGTCGACTAAGGCCCGATCGCCCTTATTCAGGGTAGGCTCGAGCCCCTCGGTGGGGACGTATATGAGCTGATGTGATGACTATTATTTAGCAAGGATATCGAAATAAAAGTGCGTAAGCTGTGTTCGAGTTCCTAGGTACAAGAAATCCCCGAAATTTTTACCGAAATTGCAAAATCATTTTAGGATAAGATGAATTAGTTTAATGTATGTATTTTATTGTTGTTTAGTATAGTGGCTGAGTGATTTGTTTATTGTTGTTTAGTGAAGTGGCTGAGTGATTTCATTGATTGTGCAATGAGTAAACTAAACGAAACTGTAAAAGAAATTCAAAGATCTATAAATTCGGCTTAAAGGCCTTATGTTCAGGCCAAGAAAAAAAAAATTAAAAAAAAATATCTCGCTTTGTATTATGTTTTTAGGGTTCCACGGTCAACATATGTTTGCTCTGCCTAGTGCCCGCACCAACATACTCAAGCACTCACCAGTGTCCCGTGCTCTTAACCTTGTAAATAGTATCTCAATTGATGATTCTAAGATTGACATATTTTCTTGTTCGGAGCCGCTATTTATGAGATCCGCAAGCCAATACATCGAATCTATTGTTACTCCGAGTTTGTTGTTAGACACTAATATTATATAATGTTATTGTGCAATAATTGTGTAATTTATTTTTAAGATATTCGAATTGTTTTTTATCCTACATTCCTACTGCTGTTTTTATTCATTTTTAATATGCAAATAATATTTTTTGTTTTGTAACATTCACGTTTGGCTAGACCGTTAGTGTTCAATCAAATAAATAAATAAAATAAATAAATAAATAAATAAACAATATATTTAGTAAACGAGTATTTTAACGGAAAAATTATATCAGCAAACACACCACAATTGTTTTGAAAGAACTATTCAACGATACCCCACACGATCAGGTACGGGACGAAAAAAAAACCGGCCAAGTGCGAGTCGGAACCGCTCACAGAGGGTTCCGTACCAACATACTAGATGGCGCTTTAAAAAACTGATTTTTGTATGGATTCCCCCCTTTTTTCACATTTTCAAATTTTTTGTATTTGTCGTTATAGCGGCAACGTAAATACATCATCTGTGAAAATTTAAACTATCTAGCTATCACGGTTCAAGAAATACAGCCTGGTGGCAGAGGGATAGACAGACGGACGGACAGCGGAGTTTTTGTAATAGGGTCCCATTTTTACTCATTGGGTACGGAACCTTAAAACAATTCCACTTTACATGTAGCGGAGGTACTCTAAAATATTTTTTGACGATATTATTCCATTAGATTTGCGTAAGCGTATACCACGTTTTAGTTTTATGTGGCTGTAATAGTCTTTGAGAAAAACGGCTGTGATGTACCGACGGACAAGCAGACAGATAGAAAGACAGACAGACGGACATGGCGAAATTATAACGGTTCCTAATTTGACTACGGAACCCTGAAAATCAATAAGCATAATACTCTTTATCATCATCATATCAGCGGAAAATCGTCTACTGCTGAAGAAAGGCCTCCCCCAAGGATTTCCACGACGACCGGTCCTGCGCTGCCCGCATTCATCGGCCTCCCGCGATATTCAACAGGTCGTCGGTCCACCGCGTGGGAGGCCTGCCTACGCTACGTTTTTCGGTGCGCAGTCGCCACTCGAGAACTTTGCTACCCCGTCGGCCATCCGTTCTACGAGCTATGTGCCCTGCCCACTGCCACTTCAGTTTAGCGATTCTGTGAGCTATGTCGGTTACTTTGGTTCTCCTGCGGATCTCTTTTACTTGTCTGCATAATTTTTTTACTTGTATGGAATGGTTTGGAGATACCCAGGCCAGCACATCAAGCTACACACTTTGGACTTTGTAGCTTTCTTATGCCGAATGGGTATACGCACTACGAGTGTATAGCTTGATGTGCTGTCCTCTGCACAAAACCTTCGAAGCGTAAGTCCGACTCTCAGTTTTATACACAATATATTCCATCTTACCTCGCACTGATAGTAATAATTCTCACGTGCTGTTGACCGTACAAAATTCACTGAGATAGAAATAGCCTTTGTTCAACCCTGAACTTCCCAATTCGGGGTACACATTCAGAAACAATGGAACCTTCATTAAAAGGGGTTCCAACATTACACTCTCACGAGTTAGTTTGATAACCTGGTTTAATAATTACAATACGGTTTGCTTAGCTAAGCAATAATAGGTATGTAGTAGGTATGTTAACATAATTATCGGAAATCACAGAAGAGACTATTAAGTCTATGTTTTTAGACTTTTAACTTGGAAAGCTTTCTTCAAACAACTGCTTAACTTTAAATTAAATTTTCAACTTTACAAATACAAATAATTTATTTAAAACAATTATTTACAAAATATGTGTACATATCGGTCCCAAACTAGGCACAGCTTTGTAAGTAGGTCCGTGATTTTCTGGAAAACTAATGAACGACGACCAGTCTTGCGCTGCCCGCATCCATCGGCTTCCCGCGATCTTTACGTTTATAATAAGTAGCACAGTCTAAGGATACCTGACTTGATGAAAAAATTACAAATATTTTAGGTTGATTGTATGGATGGTGGGGGTATTTAAAACAGATGGCTGCTGGGTCAGTAAAGTTCTCGTGTGGCGACCGCGCACCGGAAAACGTAGCGTAGTAGGCCGAACTCCCTCTTAGTGGACCAATTTTTTAAAATTAACAATTCGTAAGCCCTTGGCATCATCTCACCTGACCTGTTGTAGGTCGCGGGAAGCCGCTGGATGCGGGCAGCGCAGAACCGGTCGTCGTGGAAATTCTTGGGGTAGGCCTATGTCCAGTAGTACACGTCCTACAGCTGTTATGATGATGACGGTGGGTAGTTTTCCTCGAATAATGAACTATCCAGTTTACCAGGCCTATTTTAGTCCTAATTATTCGCAAAGTCTTTAAAAATAGTTAGAGCCATTGATAAGAACTTGGCTAAATGACTTCTAGCAAGTCGTTGAACGTTATATTCAACGACTTTGCAATTTGTTCTTTAGTCATTCAATTGAATGTCACTATTTAATTAGGTAACGGGCTAGCCTTTCAATCAAATGGCGGATTTAACCAAATGGCTGCGCAATCGCCAATACTACAATGCCTGAACACGAAAGTCCTTAGCTAGTGCATTCTAACCTTACGGGTATATGTATACTGACATGCAGCGACGAAACGTGGACACTGGCAGTACAATTACTGACATACAGCGACGAAACGTGGACACTGACAGTACAATTACTGACATACAGCGACGAAACGTGGACACTGACAGTACAATTACTGACATACAGCGACGAAACGTGGACACTGACAGTACAATTACTGACATACAGCGACGAAACGTGGACACTGACATACAGCAACGAAAAGTGGACACAGACATACAGCGACGAAACGTGGACACTGACAGTACAATTACTGACATACAGCGACGAAACTTGGACACTGACATACAGCAACGAAACGTGGACACTGACATACAGCGACGAAACGTGGACACTGACATACAGCGACGAAACGTAGACACTGACAGTACAATTACTGACATACAGCGACGAAACTTGGACACTGACATACAGCAACGAAACGTGGACACTGACATACAGCGACGAAACGTGGACACTGACATACAGCGACGAAACGTAGACACTGACAGTACAATTACTGACATACAGCGACGAAACGTGGACACTGACAGTACAATTACTGACATACAGCGACGAAACTTGGACACTGACATACAGCAACGAAACGTGGACACTGACATACAGCAACGAAAAGTGGACACAGACATACAGCGACGAAACGTGGACACTGACAGTACAATTACTGACATACAGCGACGAAACTTGGACACTGACATACAGCAACGAAACGTGGACACTGACATACAGCGACGAAACGTGGACACTGACATACAGCGACGAAACGTAGACACTGACAGTACAATTACTGACATACAGCGACGAAACTTGGACACTGACATACAGCAACGAAACGTGGACACTGACATACAGCGACGAAACGTGGACACTGACATACAGCGACGAAACGTAGACACTGACATACAGCAACGAAACGTGGACACTGACATACAGCGACGAAACGTGGACACTGACATACAGCGACGAAACGTAGACACTGACATACAGCGACGAAACGTAGACACTGACATACAGCGACGAAACGTGGACACTGACATACAGCGACGAAACGTGGACACTGACATACAGCGACGAAACGTAGACACTGACAGTACAATTACTGACATACAGCGACGAAACGTGGACACTGACAGTACAATTACTGACATACAGCGACGAAACTTGGACACTGACATACAGCAACGAAACGTGGACACTGACATACAGCGACGAAACGTGGACACTGACATACAGCGACGAAACGTAGACACTGACAGTACAATTACTGACATACAGCGACGAAACGTGGACACTGACATACAACTACGAAACATGGACACTGAAAGTACAATTACTGACATACAGCGACGAAACGTGAACACTGACAGTACAGTTAGCCCACAAGCTCCAAATTATACAGCGTACTAATGAGAGAGCTTGGAGTTTTTATGCAGGATAGAATCCAAAACGAAGTCATTCGCCAGAGAACCAAAGCTAGCGACATAGCTCAGCGAAACAGCCGACTAAAGTGGATATGGGCTGAAAGAACACATCTGTTGTAGAACCGTTAACCGCTGGACAGAGCGAGTTCTGCAATGGAGACCGCGTTTCAGCAAACGTAATGTAGGACGTTTTTAACCGCTTTCGTAGCCCAGAGGCAAAGTTCACTGGCTTTACACAGGAGGTCGCGGGTTCGATTCCCGGCGGGGTCAATTGTAAGACTCGGTTTGGTTGGTGGTAGGGTATTTACTAAGCCCGCCTGGCTAGCTACCACCATCTTATCTAAGTCTTGCCACCAAATATCAATGTTGATATCATTGGTGTGTTCCGGCATAAAGATAAGATAGCCGTTTTCCCATTGCGTTGGGGAATCTTGGTAAGCCCGCTTCCATCTTCGGCAACATCGTCACTTACCACCAGGTGAGATTTTGTCAAGAGTTTACCAATTGTGAATAAAAAAAAAGGACGCCCCCCGGCTAGGTGGAGCAATTATTTGCGCAAGTCTGGATGCGCAAGGCTGAAGATCGGTATAACTGGCGAGTCGTCCAATGTAACAGCAGTGGACTAACACGGGCTGATGATGATGATGATGATAATGAAGATGGTGGTGACAACCCTCAAAATCAAAATACGCAACATAATAAAAAAAAAACGAGCGAGACCTACAGTACTCGCATATGATGTGTAACATGTGACAAAATACTTTATAAAAGGACGGCAAAGATATGGCAGACTAGGTTGATGGTCATAGAGACCTTTGCCTTTTCCGCGCTTTTAAAGCCTGAAAAAACGCGACTCCCTGGGACACATTTCCGTCCCATGGGACACTTTTCCGTCCCATTTCACGAAATCACTCCCACAAATTGCAGGAAAGCGAGAGCAAAGATGTAACACATCAAAAAACGGCTGGAGACATTAAAATAATAATACCCTCACCCAACCCACACAAGAGCACAGCACACACACAAACACACACAAATTTACGTAGGTACATTCTTTATATTTTGGGGACTTCATTAGGGTACGCAAGAGCATCAGATCCTCATTAAAATCTAAACTTTGGTTTCCGTTACATCACAATACCTTCTTCAGTCCTTAGTCGCTTACTTTCGCTCCCTTAGGCAGTCGCCCGAAAGTAGAAACGAATAATATATTTTTATCTAACGTAACGAAGCGTCGGTGGCTCAACCGGTAACGACTCGGTCCATCTAACCAGAGGTACCGGGTTCAAATCTGGACGGCCAATGTACCAATGGGTTTTTCAAAAGCTTACGTACATATCATTACCGATTGCTTTAACGGTGAAGGAAAACATCGTGAGGAAACCTGCACAGGCCTACGAAGAAACTTGAAGGTTGTGTGTGAAGTCGACCAACCCGCACTGGGCCCGCGTGGTCGACTAAGGCCTAATCGCCCTGATTCAGGGTAGGCTCGAGCCCCTTGGTGGGGGGACGTATATGAGCTGATATAGTATCAATAATAAAATCTAACGTAAAAGATTAACTTAATCAAAAGACTTGAAACGTTTTAAAGATTTAATATTCTTAGATACTATAACTTTTAAGGAATTTTCTTTTTGTTTCATCCAGAGTGGAGCGAAGCACTGCAATTACGTCACTATCCTTTCCGCTTATTCTTCACTCCACTCGTCTTTTTACCTGACTGACTCAGAAGGAGGGTATGTTCTTCGAGTGTATGTAGATTTCTATATTCCCTGCTACAGCCTGAACGGCTTAAAGGATTTTAACGTATGAAGTATCGTTAGATTCGTCTTGATCCCGTGAGTGACATTGAATACATTTTTACCTAACTGGACAAAAAGAGGAGTTATGTTTTTACGCAGTTTGGTTTAAAATTTTTAATGAATTCCTATATTTGTAGCGTCGGTGGCTCAACCGGTAAAGACTCGGTCCTTCTAACCACAGGTACCGAGTTCAAATCTGGACGGCCAATGTACCAATGAGTTTTTCAAAAACTTACGTAAGTACATATACTTACCGATTGCTTTAACAGTGAAGGAAACCATCGCGAGGAAACCTGCACACGCCTGCGATGAATCTCGAAGGTTGTGTGTGAAGTCGACCAACCCGCACTGGGCCCGCGTGGTCGACTAAAGCCTGATCGCCCTAATTCGAGCCCCTCGGTGGGGACATATATGAGCTGATATGATGAATGAATTTCTAAAGTTATTTACTAAATATTATTCAAAGTAATTTTAATTGTAATACAATTTAACATGACGATGTGTGTCGTCATCATTTTTATCTCCTAGTTAAGTCGCCCGCCCGTTTAGTAAGTAAGATAAATATAATATATTCCCTATTGAAGGCACACAATTGACTCATCAATTCGCGACAGGAAATTAAAATTACAATTTCAAATCGTCATCCCAAACTTTGGAATATTGGCTTTCAATTCTAGATTTTCTTCTATTCGATATAGTCTCTTCAACGAGGGATCGAAATTATTTACTAAGAATAAACCAATCAAAGAACCTTGTATAAAGCCTCTTCGATAAATTATCAAGATTATCAGACTTTTTTTATCCATAATTGGTAAGCCCTTGACATAATCACACCGGATAATACGTAAGTGACGGAAAATGAAAGCTATCTTACCAATATTCCCCATTGCAATGGGAAACTAGGCATCTCATCATCAAGCCGGATGATATCAATGCTGTTAACTTTGATGCTTGGCGTCAAGACTTAGATATGATGATGTAGCTCGCCAAGCGGACTAGAAAATGCATTTCCACCAACCGAACCAAGTCATACAAAATTAGTCTCCGCCGGGAATTGAACCTGCAACCTCCTGATGTGTAGCTAATGGACTTAACCATCACGTCGCGGAGGCGGTTAGAAACCCTTCTTACTGCTTGCTGCCCTTAATCAACTACCCTTCTTTAACTCTCGCCCACTTTATTCACTAATCTTAATTGGCCTTTTGCGTCTATAAATATGAATACATAACACAATTTTGCCTGACTTGAATTATTTCACAGAGGTGCGCACATTTTAACTCTCTTCGCTGGTCTTGGCTGAAAAACAGCGTTGTGCATGTGTACCCTGCATGCACAACATTATGCTGAGCCCGGGCCTTTTTTTCTGGCCAGGGTTCGATTTTGAAGTTTCCCTTCTCCTAGACGGGTTGCAGACCAAATGCTAATGTCGTTATCCTGTAATAAAGCTTTTAAGATACTTATTGTCTTCAAATAGTACTATCTTCTAATCAGCTCATATACGTCCCCACCGAGAGGCTCGAGCCTACCCTGAATTAGGGCGATCGGGCATTAGTTGACCACGCGGGCCCAGTGCGGGTTTGTCGTCTTCACACACAACCTTCGAGTTTCTTCGCAGGCGTGTGCAGGTTTCCTCACGACGTTTTCCTTTACTATAAGAGCGTCGGATAAACAAAATCGAAATTCGAAAACACATTGGTACGTGGCAGGATTCGAATCACGCCCTCCCGGACAGGAGATAGCGGCCGTAACCGTTACGCCACCGAAGCTCAAATAGTATTACAATCTCTTTAATCAAAAATCTTGCCACCGCGGAAGATTTTTTGAGATATCCCACGCAAATCTCCGAAACAAGCAACAAAATGGCGGCGCAAATACATAATAAATGTCTCGCCCGCCGGATGATTGATCGCCCTCGCTCGTCGAGCCTCGGGGCGCTTTTCCGCTTTTTTTTTTTATAGCGGTCAGTGAGATTTGCAGTATATGACCGGACCGAAGGGACGTGGGTACAGTCAGCCGCAAGTCGGTCGTAAAACTTTGATCTATATCTGGTCTAAGCTGGTTTCTATTTTTTATAGAGTTAATCCAGTTCAGCATATACTGGTAGTGTTACCTACCACTAATGTGCGGCAGACCCTACGTATACTCTTAGGACGATAGGGAAGTTTAGAAAGGAGGTTTGTGATAGCTTATTATGGTTTGAATAGTTTAGTTTTCCTTTAATAAATACAACCAAATATAGAACCTCCTCCTTTTTGGGGTTCCGTAGTTAACAAGGACAACAATTTTTTTTTGTGACTCTCCTTTACACGTAAAACAAGCGGTGATTTTTGAAGGAAAACTTCTTTACGGCACGCTTGACTTGGGGAGTAAGCTGGTGAGTGCGTTACTCAAACGGTGATTTCTAGCGTTACGAAAAGTGTGATCGGGCGAGACGAACGGCACGCTTGACTTGGGGAGTAAGGTGGTAGATGCGTTACGCGAACGGTGACTAAGTTTCAGTCGTATGGTCTAAAGCACGCTCGTTTTTTTTCTGATATCTCCCATGGACTGAGGTGTTGTTGGATTGGTCTTTCGAAATTGAGGGTGTACAGAGGCCAGCACATCAAGCTATACACTTGTAGTGCGATTCTAATCCTACGCATTCGCCATAAGAACGGTACAAAGCCTAAAGTGCGTAGCTTGATGTGCTGGCCTGTGTACATTTGTGAAACATTAAGCTACAAAGTGCTATTTTTTGTGATTGATTCTAAAGTGTCCCGTCCACTATTACTAGATAAACCGCTATAACAAGAAATCTAAAAAAAAATGAAAATAGTAGACATATAATAAATTTAAAATGGGAACTATCACAGCTAGGTAGGCTTTTAGTTCAGGTGAATTAGTTGAGCATCTTAAGATGATCAATTAAATATTTAAAAACGTTATTGATTTCCCATACAAAGTGTTATATTACCAACTGTACTGTTTTACAATATTACGGAACCCTACTTTGCACGAGTCCGACTTGCACTTGGCCAGTTCTTTTGAAGTCACCCAAAGACAAATGGAATTGAGGGTTGTGAGGAGAATTTAGCAAATCCTTGGAATAGTAGATATCATTATTACAGTATTACTTGTTAGGTCTAGACAAAGGCTTTCCAATGAGAAGCCAGTCAAAGCTCTGATTAGAAGCTCATTCAGTTGGCCGAGGTTTATTTGCTAATGTTATCGCTAAATACAGTTGTGAGTAGAATTTCAATTACATTTTCGAAAACATAAATCCAGTTAACGATTCACAGTACTCTTACAAACCCAGACTTACCTAACCTTAAACTAACCTTAACCTAACCTCCATGAAAAGTGGGCAGAGAACTTTGCCCGGGAATAGTGACAATGGTATGAATTGTTGAAATAAATTCAAGTTTATTAGGCCATTCACGTTGGGTTGTTTTGACGTGGGCCATTTTTGTTTACAATCTTTTAAAGCATTTTTGTTTACAAGCTTTTAACCGCCTCCGTGGTGTAATGGTTAGTCTATTCGCTTCACACCAGGAGGTAAGACTCGGTTTCGTTGAAGTTAGGGCATTTTCATAGCCCGCCTGGCTAGCTACCACCATCTTATTTATAGTCTTGTCGCCAAACATCAGTGTTAGCAGCATTGATGTGTTCGGGCTTGAAGATAAGATATCCAAGCCAGATCCCCATTTCGTTGGGAATCTTGGTAAGCCCGCTTCCATCTTTGCCATCATTGTCACATATCATCAGGTGAGATGATGCCGAGGGCTTATCAATCCGTTATTTGACTGCAGTGCTAGTCATTTGAGATACTTTTTATCAACTGTCAAAAACGACATTTAGTTCTGAAATTGTTCGTGTTACTAACTTGTGACGTAACTGTCTTTGACGAACTAATTTATTGATTTTGATAAATATAAAATCAAAATTAGAATAAAACGTTAAATGAATAAGTTTATATGCTTTTGTAGGAGAACTGCTATTTAGTGAATAATATTAATTTATTTATTTTAAACACTATCAAATACCATATTGTGGATTTAAAAAAAGGGTTAAATTCATAGATGCCGAGTTTCTTAGTAGCTAAAGATAAAACCTAGTTTTTATGTTTGTTTCTGAACACTCCGTAATCAGTACATTTCAAGCAAGAGCGGTACATTCCTTTTAATTTATAGAAACTCTTCTTAAAAATTGTTTTTTTTTAAGGCTGTTTTGTTTTGTTTTGTTTGGACCGTCGGTGGCGTTATGGCAAGAGCCGCTTGCGGCTCGCTCACCACTCACACTCAAAGGCAGTCATAAAACGATGTCCACGCGGGCAAACGCTACTGAAATATATTTTTTAGTTATCTTTCCCACTTGCTTTGCGTAGGTACCTACAATACCTCCAGCCATATTGTAACAGATTTATACTTCCATTACTAAGAGTCAGAACCTATAACTCTTGACTCCTTGCCAAAACTCCGTTAGACCTATATACAAGAGTACTCACTAAACCGGGCCAAACCGGTGGCAGCCATTTCAGGGCGATTTTATAGACAATTCGCAGGCAATTTTTAGGTAAACCTTTTGCGCATCCAAATGGTTTTGCTTGCAGGTTTAATTATGTCCCTATCCTGTTGATAGAAATGCAAGCAAGTACACGGTACTTTGGGCTCCATTACCTTATCAATCGACTTCCAAAAAGGATAATCTGTCTATCAGTGTTCTACAGGATTCATTTAGGAGAGTGTGCCCTAGAGCTTCACGACCTCATTCCCCCCTCTCCATTTCATCATCGGACGACCAGGCGTGGAGAGCGGTTCCACCCCTTTGTCGTCAATGTTCCACCTTTTCGCATGAAGCGTTTTGCATCATCGCTCATCATGAGAACGGCCAATGAGTGGAATTCCCTTCCGGCGTCTGTATTTCCCGATTCGTATAATTTAGGAATCTTCAAGACGAGAGGGAATATGCACTATTTAAGCTTGCGTGTCACATCCTCGGCTGCATCGGCACTTACCATCAGGTGAGGTGCAGCCAAACGCACTCAAATTTTTAATAAAAAAAATAATAAAAAAAGGATGTTCTCAATTGACTGTATCTTTGGTACACGATATCTTTGGAGATTGTGAATGTATTTTGATAATTATTTTTATTCGATAGGGTATGCTACATATTATCAAAATCGGTGTAGTACTTGTTTAGAAAATTAACAAAAACCAAAATAAAATTCAAAATTGTACAAGTGGTTGCGATAACAGTCATTTTTTACTAGTTTTTTTTTCTTTTTATCAGCTCGTATACGTCCCCACCGAGGAACTCGAGCCTACCCTGAATTAGGGCGATTGGGCCTTAGTCAACTACGCGGACCAAGTGCGGCTTGGTCGACTTCACACACAACCTTCGAGTTTCTTCGCCGACGTGTGCAGGTTTCCTCGCGATGGTTTCCTTCGACGTAAGAGCGTCGGATAAACGTACATATGAAATCGAAATTCGAAAACACATTGGTACGTAGGTGGTAGCGGCGACCGACGCTTTAACTTGTTTAGTGTTTCCAATCATTCGTTCGCGTACTTAGGTTGACTGACAGACAGGCGTAAAAATGGCAATGAAGCCCTAAATATGGCGTTCTTGCTCGCGCGTCTATCACCAGACTTATATCATGTAGCTGTGTTGGATGTGGGGCGTCGTCGTTTTCCCGTTGGGGTTGTAAAGTGAATAAATAAGTGCTTTAACAGTATCTTACATCCTTAATTATACTATAAATGTGAAAATGTGTTTGTTTGTTACAATTTTCACGCTTCAACACCTTCACCAATGTTGATGAAATTTGGCGTACAGGTAGCCTGTATCACGGGGAAGGACATAGGCTACTTTTTATTCCGTGAATATAACATAGTCCGTTGCAGTTCTTGAGGTACCTGAAAAAATAGTCTTTTGTTGGTTTATTTCTTTAACATGTTGTGATTTTTTTGCGCAGAGACGGTTGGGGAGTGGGAAATGACATAGACTGCTAATCAAAATAGCCCGATCTAGGATAGGGATCTGGGGAAACCTAATTTCCACGCTTTTGAGCCGCTAGCGGCTCGCGCACCACTTACCCTCAAAGACAAAAACGATGTCCACGCGGGCGAAGCCGCGGGCAATAGTTAGTCATTAGATAAATTGAGCTGTACTTTGGTTTAGGGCGATGACGTAGTTAGACGAAGCGGTTGTAGGAACGGTGTGTTTCTACTTGTCGTCAGCAAAGGAAGATATCTCCGCTAGGCGAGGTGGTATGTCTGGGGTCCGGCCGTAGACCAACCGTTGATGATTGACACTTGTATTTATACTCAGTGCTGAAGAAATGTTAATAGCGTGTTCTAGGTGTGGTATTATAATATAGTATACTATACAGTATTATCTAAGGAATTTTTGGTGTTTTATTTTAGGTATTTTAGGTGTTTCATTTTAGTTATTTTAGGAATTTTAGTTTAGGTGTTTTACGTAGTGTACTTTATGTGTTTGTGGGAGTTATCATAATTAAATCACTTAAATTTTGATGTAAAAAACAAAAAAAAAACTTAAAAATTACTACCAGAATAAAGATTGTGAATCAAAAAATCTTACCAAGTGTTATTTTTCGACAAGCATACCTACTAAAATCAACGCACCATTCATCAACATCGATCGATCAGACCCGCAAGTCGTCCACAAATTGAGCCTTCGGCGTCTCGCGGCCATCTTGGAGGCTTTCCAACGCTCTCCGCCGACAAGCATTGATAGGCCTCAGCCTCGAAGCCTCTCAAATGCGTTGTTGAAACGGATCAAAGGAACTGGACGCTCTTTTCGTGAAAGCGAATGTAAATTGGGTTTTTCGATTATTCGACAGGTCTGATGCCTAAGTTCTTTACGTATTTTTCGTTTTTATTTTTGAACGTCTACGCAACGTTTTCGTTGTTACATTGTAGACGGTGGGGTTCAGAAACGTGTAGTTTTCTGAAGGTACAGTCGAGTTTATTGATATATTGGCAGGGCCAATGGTTCAAAACTTTGTAAACGTCGAAATGAATATAAAGTTCTATACAAACAATTAATGAACCGTTTACATCATAACATTTTATTGACATCTAAATTATGTTTCTATAGAACATTTCGACGCTTACGATATTTTGAACCATCTGCCCTGCCGATATTTAATGAACTCGACTGTACCTACGTATCTTAGAGCTTACCTAAACTTTTGCGTAGACTTTAAAAACGATGATTGCCCAATTCAGTACTTGACTGTACCAAAAATGAAATCTATCTATTACATATTATAATAAAACTGTAACGGGGCCGTGTCTGTACATGAAATATTTTTGGAAAATAATAACTTTGGTGGACATTACTAATGATATAGAGGCCAAAACAACAACTTTTGGAACTTTTGTCTGTCTGTCTGTGTGTTCGCGCATCACGCAAAAACTACCAGGCCGATTTTGATAAAAAATTTTAAGGTGGTTTATTATAACCCAGGTTAACATATTATAATTATTATAGGATACTTTTTATCCCGGATAATTCAAGAGTTCCCGTGGGAAAATTCAAAACCTCCACGCAGACGAAGTCACGGGCACAGCTAGCATGAGATAAAATTCATTAACCACCCCTTCTAATGTAGTTTCAGAAAAAACTTAGGTACTTAATTTTTGGTTATTCATATTTGAAATTTTCATTTAACAACAGTAAAGAAAAATTGTGACATCATATTTCAATATTACAGAATTTTTTAGAAACAAAACGTCTTTTTTGGCAGTTAATAAAAACGAGCCAAGTGCAAATAAAACTCGCGCACTGACTGTATAAGGTGTCAGTCGGACCCACGCTAAAGACTCCAAACTGAATAAAAAAACATTAGTTTTTTAAATATTTATGTTTTAAGTTTTTGTACCCACATGTGTGATAGTATGGAACGCTCGACGCGCGAGTCTGACTCGCTCTTGACCGGTTTTTTCATCATCATATCATCATCATATCATCAGAATCATCATATCATCATATCAGCCGCAGGACGTCGTCCACTAGATTTTTTCTTTTTCCTAATTTGAAAAAGTGTGGGTCGCTTCACTAGGTATTTAACTTTTTTTATTTTTTGTTCCAAAATTGGTAAGCCTTTGACAACATCTCATCTGATGGTAAGTGACAATGATGCCGAAGATAGAAGTGGGCTTATCAACATTCCCCAACGCAATGGGGAATTGGCTATCTTATCTTCATACCTTAACACATTAATTATGACAATATTCATGTTTGGCGTCAAGATTTAGATAAGATTTTGGTGGTAGCTAGCCAGGCGGGCTACCACCAACCAAACCGAGTATTATAAAGTTAGACCTCGCCGGTAATCGAACCCGCGACCTCCAAGTGTGAAGCGAATGGACTAACCATTACGCCACGGAGGCGGTTTTTCCTAATTTGAAAAAACTGTGGGTCGCACTTATCGTCATTAGACTGATTGAGCTCTAGGGTACGCCGTAGCTTCGGTAAATTGCTTCACAGCATACATATTTGCTTCTTGACAAATTACTCTCACGTCCCCAGATATTAATAAATTTGGGAGTCGAACGCCGCAGGGTGTACACCCTTAATTTGTTGTTCCCTCAAAATGTTATTTTCGTCCGTCGTCGCTATGTGCTTGCTTATTAAGTTATGCGGAAAAAGAGAACGTACGTCGTCATTGAACGTTATGAGAGAACATATTTCAGAATGTATGCTCGTATGCCGCATTTAAGAACAGAAAATATTTACACTTTGTGTGGGTTCCTTTGTAAGTCATGTTAATTTGTTAGCAAAGAGTTTATTTGCGTGAACGACTGCGCGCGTCTATACTGCGTTTATTTTAGCAAAAAAAAGAAGGGAAAAGAGGTATTTTATATGTAATACATTTTTGAAAAAGGAGTTCAGAAATATTTTTAGTTTTACAGCGTGCCTTTAGTAGGTGACCCCTGCTTCTATGTTTACTTTTTATATTACTAGCTGTCCCTGCGAACTTCGTACCACCTTACACTACACTACACTACACTAACCTACCCTACCCTAACCTACACTATACTACCCTACACTACCCTCCCCTACATAAGAACCTTCTCCTGACAATAACGAACTCAACAAAAAAGAATTAGCAAAATCGGTCCAGCCGTTCACGCGTGATGCGATGACCAAGGGAAATAGAGATTCATTTTTATATATTAAAGATTTTCTTTAAAAAACGCAGTATAGGTAAATAATGTATATTATGACAACATGGTTTTTTGTTTTCAAAAAAAATCTATAAAAGGAGCATAGTTCTTTTAAGGTTCTTGTTATATAAGGTTTTCCTAAAAATAAGTAAAATAAAAAACACGGAATTTTGGCAGTAGTCAGAATTGAGCATATGGTTTTTACACATTACCAAATGATATCTCACATATTTTGTTTTTAAATTAATCGATTATACAGGTTCCGTACCTACCTCAAAAAGTAAAAAAAGGAACCATTATAGGATCACTCGTGCGTCTGTCTGTCAGTCCGTCTGTCACAGCAAAGCTCGGAATCTACTAGACCGATTGAATTGAAATTTGGTATACATTTCTAAGTCGGTAACCCAAAGACGGACGTTTAACGTTAATACCCGTAAATGATATTTTAATACGGGGTCCACTTTTGGAGAATAAATAAAAAAAAATTAAAATATTCAAATGAATAGATTTGTGAAAATCTCAAATCATTTTTTTTAAATAATTTTTAGATAAATAGTTATGAAGTTATTGAAGAAAATAGGCAAAAATTTACCACCCCCACACCCCTTATCTCCGAAACTACTGAGGCTAAAATCTTGAAAAAAAATCACAATATATGCGGTTGAATGCATATATTACAGGAAAATCTAGGACAAAATCTAAATTCCTTCCGTTCCCACAGGAAAATGAAATTTCTAAAGTCCAGAATAAGTAGACCCCTATAATAATTTGAGGTCTTGTTCTGTTGGTAGTTAAAGTTTTGGTGCGGAACCCTATGTGTGTGACCTCGATCCGTACTTGGCCTTTTTTTCTTATAATAGAGAATAAACTGGCGCGCTTCAGTGCATTTAACGACCTCTCCCCTGATGGAAAGTGAGGAATGGTACACGCAAAGTAAAATAATGCCTATTCACTCTCGTCATGCACATCCCCAAATTGAAAACACAGACATTGCCAAATTGAAATCAGACGCTATCGAATCAGAAATAAGGAGATCCATAGGAGAACCAAAGTAACCAACATAGCTCACAGAATAGCTAAACTAAACTAAACAACAAAAAAAAAAACGCTAAACTGAAGTGGTAGAACAGATGGCCGTTGGGGCAGTAAAGTTATCGAGTGGCGACCGCGCACCGGAAAACGTAGCGTACAATAATGAAGATGATACCGACAAGGAGTGCCACTACATCGCTGTCCGCATTATTGAACGAGCGAGCGAAGCAAACACAGTTCTCAGAATGTACTGGAGCAACCCGGCACTTGTATGTACGCACAAATGTTTTTTCGACGATAACTCGAGTATCGCTGAATAGAACGTCGTGAAATTTGGAAGGCGAATTAATGATAATTGGTCAAGGATTTGCCAAGATATATGGGGTTGTAAATGTTTAAAATATTGTTTCTTTAAGCAACACTGGATGGCGCTGGACGGATCCTACATCGCGCACGTACCTATGTTTTTTTAAACGGGTATATTACGAGTTCACAGTTCACAGGTCAGTTTACAAAACGAACCACTAGTAAATGAGGAAGCGTAACGCTTAGTGAGGATAGGCAGAATATTGAAAACATAGGCGTGGAACCCCTCCCTGCGGTGGAACGGAGCTGGGGAAATGAGGTCTAGTTCTTGCGCACACTATCCGAAATAAATTAGAAAGAAAACCGAAAGACAAGCAATTTTGAGGCAATACTCAAAATTCTGGAGCTCGCTGTTGTCAATGACATCCAAGGTATCCAGGTATTAGCGGGATGAACCATGCTATAAGCACACCCTGGACACTTCATGCAACGGGCCAGAAAGGAATGACGGAACAGACAAAATGGCGGCGAAATCCTATACGTTCGACAACCAAACTGTAAGCAATCTGTGTCAATCTGGGTGATGAGGTGGTGTGGTCGCAATCTAGAGAGCAGCAGGGAGTGTCCATACTGTATGTTAGTACTAATATATATACTTTGTTATAGGTACAAACAGTACTCCATTTAAGATCGGACCTGTGCTCGATATAAGGTAAAGAGGCTGTCAAGGTGTGGAGTACCTTTTTACCTTAGAGAGAACGCCTAGATTCATTGCAGCAAATATACATATGGACTTATGTACTTTGTCCGAAACAAATGCATATTATTATTACGACATCGAAACAATTTTGTTGGGCTTTTCGTAATAAGTTTGTGTAGACCAAACGTTTGAATGACGCTGAATCAACACCATTAAACATCCACTGCTCAAACACACAAAACTAATCCCGATTTCCGATTCAGCAAATAAAGTTGTAGCGCGAGCAGGCCAGAGAGAACACTCTCTATACTATTTTACTTTTGATAGAGATTGTGGAAGCGAAAGCTTTTTTGGGCGCGTTAGGCATTTTTAAGATGAGAAAAAACCGTTGAACTCGCGACACTGTTACGTTACCGCCCCCTTACTAGGAACACTCGCAGGGTCAAAACTCTGTCAACCTAGTCGTTTGCCAGGAACACTCGGAGTGTCAAAACTTATAAAACTGTAAAAAGTTTTAACTCCGTCGGCACTCACGGAGCGGTTAGTTAAAAAAAAATATGTAATTTTACAACTTTTGCTGACGAAACATTCTTGTGCGAGTATCAACGATATACACTCACACACACAGAGTCATACTTACATAAAGTTCTTTTCATAGATGGAATACTTTTCTGGGCCCTAAGGGTGCGTAACTTCCTGGTAGGATTTAGCTGAAAGACTTAACAAATGATAGAGCCGTCACTTCTGTTTAATACTTTTATTCACTTCTTTTAATATCACTGTTTGATGCTGTGCAGGCTGGTTTATTATTGCATCAACTACAAGCTAGTTTATTATATCAGCTCATATACGTCCCCACCGAGGGGCTCGAGCCTACCCTGAATCAGGGCGATTAGGCCTTAGTCGACCACGCGGGCCCAGTGCGGGTTGGTCGACTTCACACATAACCTTCGAGTTTCTTCGCAGGCGTGTGCAGGTTTCCTCACGATGTTTTCCTTCACCGTTAAAGCAATCGGTAATTATATGTACGTAAGTTTTTGAAAAACTCATTGGTACATTGGCCGTCCAGATTTGAACCCGGTACCTCTGGTTAGATGGACCGAGTCGTTACCGGTTGAGCCACCGACGCTTTACAAGCTAGTAAAAGTAGATATTCCCTCAGATGATGGTGGAAAAACAGTAACTTTTGTAGACTTCGTCCTTTTTTGAAGACTAAACAAAAATTGCTTCCAGAAAAGAAAGATTTAAAATTTAAACAACGCTTTTATTATAAACGCGCGGTTGGAACGTTTACACAAGGAGGCGCGATAACCAAATGTAAGAAGGTACATTACATCCTTAGTGAGGCCGCACACCAGCGCCACATGCTACACGCATCGTACATTTACGTCGCCAAAGACTTGTATCTCATCTTTGGTCACAGTTATAGCGCTACAAAAAACGAACGTGTTCGATCTTGAGTTCGCTACAATGCAGAAGAACTGCCTCCGTAGCCCAGAGGAAAAGTTCACTGGCTTTACACTGGAGGTCGCGGGTTCGATTCCCGGCGGGGTCAATTGTAAGACTCGGTTTGGTTGGTGGTAGGGCATTTTCTGAGCCCGTCTGGCTAGCTACCACCTTCTTATCTTAGTGTTCGTGTCGTCGCCAAATATTAATGTTGATATCATTGGTGTGTTCCGGCATAAAGATAAGATAGCCAGTTCCTCATTGCGTTGGGGAATCTTGGTAAGCCCGCTTCCATCTTCGGCAACATCGTCACTTACCACCAGGTGAGATGTTGTAAAGAGTTTACCAATTGTGAATAAAAAAAATGCGCGGCAAACGTCTAGCCACATAGTGCACCCGCTACAAATGTGTGCTTAGTGTGCGTGCTCGCGCACAGATATACGTTAAATGTTAGTGTGTCGTGTTTCGAATGTGGCGCCACAATTATCGTGATACAAGTGTATGTCTGGTGTGTGGCCTGACTTAGAGTACATATTGAGTAGTTAAAATTGTGCTTGTGTACATAGGGTTGAAAATTTGTATGGTAGATCTTTTTATCGAAGTACCCACAAGACCTATCTTAGTACCTAGGAATTGGCTTCCGTGCTTGGAGTAAAGCCTTACCTTTCCCAATTTGCAAGAGATCCAGCAGTGGGGACGTTCATAACTAACTTTACCTACAAGACCTACTGTAGCAAAAATGATTTAAATAGAATTAAAAAACCGGCTATGGTTTCGCTACATAATACGAAGAATTTAGATTTTTGGCCTAAAAGCTGATGAAAAGAATATATTATATAGAAATGGTAAAAAAAACAGCTATGATAGTGGTAATGTATTGGTTTAAACATAAACCTTCAACACTAAATTTATCTTAAATAAAATTGATAGGGTAATTGAGAACACATTAAAGATATTTCCGATTTACCCCAAAAATATTTTCTTTTCATATATCCGCTTCTAGGCCAAAAATCTAAATTCTACGTATTATGTAGCGAAACCATAGCTGATATTTTTATTCAATTTAAATTATTTTTGCTACACTACATATTATTTTTATTCTTTTATTAAGTACTTACCTTCATTATATTTAATAGAAGTCGACTTCTGTGCAATACACAATTCCGATAGGCTTTCCTATATACAAAATTTATATTTTTATGTTTGTTTTTTAATGCTATAACCAAAAATAAAATAAACCCATTACATTTCGATCGCCTCCGTGGCGTAATGGTTCAGTCCATTAGCTTCACATCAGGAGATCCCGGGTTCGATTCCCGGAGGAGTCTAAGTTTGTATGACTCGGTTTGGTTGATGGTAGGGCATTTTCTAAGCCTTCCTGGTTAGCTTCCACCATCTTATCTAAGTCTTGCCGCCAAGCATCAATGTTAACAGCATTTGATGTGTTCTGGCTAGAAAATAGTTAGCCCGCTTCCTTCTTCGGCATCATCGTCAGTTACCATCAGGTGTGATGATGTCAAGGGCTTACACTATTACCAAGTCCGGATTCATGGATTTAGTATTGGCGAGCCCCATTGTCTGAAGTTTTCAAGTCCCCCATAAGGCCTCTGACATGGCTTATCGACTGCCATCTAGTGACATCAACAGGAACTTACAACTTACTTGCCTTTTGAAGCATGAAAACGGCCGAGATTAATACCTCTAACAGTCAAACTGATCCAGGTGAGGTAAGGACCGTGCTCATAGTAAGTTAACCGACGTGATCGATGTGACCGCGCAAGTCCCACTGAGCTACGACCGTTCATTAAGATCAAGGTCATATAACCAAATCCTTACTAATATTATAAATGTGAAAATGTGTTTGTTTGTTTGTTACCTTTTCACGCTTCAAGGCCTTGACCAATCTTTATGAAATTTAGCATGCAGGTAGCCTGTGTCACGGGAAAGGACATAGGCTACTTTTTATCCCGGGAAAATAGCATAATCTGATGCAGTTCCAAAGAGAACTAAAAAAATATTCGATTGTTGGGATTTTTTTGCACAGAGATGGTTGAGTAGGTGGGAAACGACATAATTTACTAATCACCCTTAAAGACAGTCATAAAAACGATGTCCACGCGGGCGGAGCCGCGGAAAAAAGCTAGTAATAATATAATTTGCTATTTATTGCAAAATTTTGGGCATGTTTGTGATGTATGTTGTAATTTACCCAAATATTTTGGCTTTGTCAAAATTTCACTCGTTTAACCGACAAAGATAAGGGAATTTAACAAATTTCCTGTTAAGCTCAACCGATTACGGCTAATTTCAAGAGCATTTGGGCCTAAGTAACATTTAGATTACGATTTTCTTGAACATTTGTAACAGAACAGAAACAAAATTGGACACTGGACACAATTCCGTTCGAAACGATCAGACAAGGGAGCTTTACTTTCTTTATTTGTTTATCCTCGACACGAACAAGCGTTCTGTTTAATCTTCTCGTGAATTTGTTTGTGTAAGTAAAGCTACCGTTTTTTTACACGACTGCTCACATTTTAAATAAATATTACATCATTCGCCGGTGGCGTAACGGCTACGGCCGCCGCCTCCTATCCAGGAGGTCGTGGTTCGAATCCTGCAACGTACCAATGTGATTTCAAATTTAGATTTCATATGTACATTTTCTTACGGTGAAGGTAAAAAATTCAGTGATAAAACCACAAAAACCCTTAGAGATCCATACAGGCATCCATTCATTCGGAAATTTTAACGATACCGGTAAAAAATGAGATTTGCGCGGGCAAAGCCGCGGGAAACAGCTAGTATATATATATACATATACTTTGCTTACGTAGAGCAACGGAAGAGTACTTGTGGGGCAGTGTGCAGCGGGGCACAGCCTGGCAAACTCCGCGAGTTTGCCAGGCTGAGTACAGGCTAGTATGGGCTAGTACCTACGCCGGTGGCGCATCGTGCGACATCAAAGGCGTTGCGCTACTGTAAGCTATATCGTAATACTGTGTAATGGGCGACCTGGGTGAACCACGGGAAATAGTGGGTGGACTACAAAGGTGGACCACGTACAATAATCACAAAAAGGATGGTATGGTTTTCAGGTCTAATGTAGTTATGTATGTTTCTTTATTCCACGATATCATCTTAATGGCTTAAAGGGTTTTGCGAAACAACGTTAAATTCATCTCGACTCCGTAAGTGACATAGCATACATTTTACCCGAATTCCCAAAAAAATCAGTATTTTTTATATGCGGTCGTGTTTTATTAAATTTTCAATTTTAAAGTAATTTTGAAAAATATCCATTGGTTGTTAATTTATTACTTTTTTTAAAAATTTTTATTTTCTAGGCTCATCTTTAACTTGCTTTCGAAAATTATACTTTATTTACCATTTTTTATTCTTTAAAATAAACTGGTCGCGATCGGGGCACTTCAATCAGGAACGAAGTTCTTTTTTCGTGGTCACAGGTCGTCCACCATCGAGCCGCGCATTATACAAGCTTTTATTTCAGTTCATGTCTACGACACGAGTTATCGGGCTGTTATTCTCAGGTCGTGCACTATCGGGTAGCGCAATAAGCAAGCTCCTATTTCATTTCATGTCTTTGACACGATTTAACGGTCTGTACAATATACATTCACAGTTCGTGTAAAATCGGGTTGCATTATACTTTGAACGAAACGCGTATAACTGGCGCTTGTTTGCGAGAAAACTATAGTTTATAGGCGATTTAACGCTACATGTTTTATTAGTTTGATTAGACGACATAATAAAAAGCAGCGCTGCACCTTACTCAAGTTATACTCGCACGTACCGCATTCCGATAACTAATTGTCAATTTCTACCAGTTCCCTCTACCCGCAAGCCGCGTTAATCATTAAAAAACTTATTAATAAATTATAACTTTTACTGTCCACCACCACCATTGATAAATAATAACTTTTGCTGTCCACCACCACTCATTAATTAATAATAACTTTTGTTGTCCACCACCACTCATTAATAAATAATAACTTTAGCTGTCCACCACCACTCATTAATAAATAATAACTTTTGCTGTCCACAAACCACTCCTTAATTAATAATAACTTTTGCTTTCCACCACCACTCATTAATGAATAACAACTTTTGCTGTCCACCACCACTCAAAAATTAATAATAACTTTTGCTGTCCACCACCACTCATTATTAATAATAACTTTTGCTGTCCACCACCACTCATTAATAAATAATAACTTTTGCTGTCAACCACCACTCAATAATTAATAATAACTTTTGCTGTCCACCACCACTCATTAATAATAAAAACTTTTGCTGTCCATCACCACTCATTAATAAATAATAACTTCTGCTGTCCACCACCAATCATTAACCGTCCAGGCCGACCTTAAATATTGACGTTCCCTTCCTTCAGGCGGACCCGCCATTTTCCAAAATGGCGGAAAATGACAAGAAATTGTCAAATTATGAAAATTTTATCTATGATTTTATATTAAACTGCGTATGGCACTAGAAGCGGAATTTAATAACGACGTAAGTCCATAAATCAACCCAAAGCAGTTTCAACACAGTTTTAACTATATTTGTGTACTTTAGAGCATACGGTCGCGTGTTGTTACCGGGGCCGATGGGTCCCATTAATACTCAACGGAAAGAACAACTTACCGGGACCGATGGGTCCCATTAATACTCAATCGGTTAATTAATAATAACTTTTGCTGTACACCACCACTCATTAATAAATAATGACTTTCTGTCCACCACCACTCATTATTTAATAATAACTTCTGCTGTCCACCACCACTCATTAATAAATAATGACTTGCTGTCCACCACCACTCATTAATTAATAATAACTTCTGCTGTCCACCACCACTCATTAATTAATAATAACTTCTGCTGTCCACCACCACTCGTTAATTAATAATAACTTTTGCTGTCCACCACCACTCATTAATAAATAATCACTTCTGCTGTCCACCACCACTCATTAATAAATAATAACTTTTGCTGTCCACCACCACTCATTAATAAATAATAGTTTTTGGTGTCTACCACCACTCATTAATAAATAATAACTTTTTTTTATTTATTTTTTTATTTACAATTGGTAAACCCTTGACAACATCTCACCTGGTGGTAAGTGACGATGTTGCCGAAGATGGAAGCAGGCTAACCAAGATTCCCCAACGCAATGGGGAAACTGGCTATCTTATCTTCATGCCGGAACACACCAATGATATCAACAATGATATTTGGCGGCAAGACTTAGATAAGATGGTGGTAGCTAGCCAGGCGGGCTTAGAAAATGTCCTACCACCAACCAAACTGAGTCTTACAATTGACCCCGCCGGGAATCGAACCCGCGACCTTCTGTGTAAAGCCAGTGAACTTTGCCTCTGAGCTACGGAGGCGGTTAAAAAACTTAACTTTTGCTATCCACCACCACTCATTAATAAATTATAACTTTTGCTGTCCACCACCACCACTCATTAAAGAATAATAACTTTTGCTGTCCACCACCACTCATTAATAAATAATAACTTCTGCTGTCCACCACCACTCATTAATTAATAATTACTTTTGCTGTCCACCACCACTCATTAATTAATAATAACTTTTGCTGTCCACCACCACTCATTAATTAATAATAACTTATGCTGTCCACCACCACCATAAATAAATAATAACTTTTGCCTACGGCCTCCCCCGCATGGTTTTCATTTTATTGTAACTGCATTTGAGGGTGCACAGTTAGAGCAACGCAAGCGTGGAACCTGAGAAGTTTCGGCCATACTTTACACACGGGGGCCAAGAACAGATTGATGGAGGTCGTAGGGCTAGTAGCGAATTCCACTATCAAGCCGCCTTTAGGGCCTCTGACACGGCCTACTTACTGCCATTTATAATTAACCACCTCCGTCCCCAAACCTGGGAAGTTTCGGCCATACTTTACACACCCCCCGTGTGTAAAGTATGGCCGAAACTTCCCAGGTTTGGGGACGGAGGTGGTAAATTCTAGATGGCAGTAAGACCAGATTGATGGAGATCGTAGGACTAGTAACGAATTTCACTGTCAAGCCGCTTTAGGGCCTCTGACACGGCCTACTTACTGCCGTCTAGAATTAACCACCTCCGTCCCCAAACCTGGGAAGTTTCGGCAATACTTTACACACGGGGGCCAAGACCAGATTAATGGAGGTGTTAGGGCCAGTGGCCAATCCCACTTTCAAGCCGCCTATTAGGCCTCTGACACGGCCTACTTACTGCCATCTAAAATTTACCACCTCTGTGGCGTAATGGTTACGGCCATTAGACTCACATCAGGAGTTCGCGGGTTCGAACTTTGTAAGACTCGGTGTGGTTGGTGGAAGGGCATTTTCTAAGGCCGTCTGGCAAGCTACCACCATCTTATCTAAGTCTAGCCGCCAAACGTCAATACTAACAACATTGATGTATTCCGGCTTGAAGATTAGATAGCCAGTTCCCCTATTGCATTGGGGAATCTTGGTAAGCCCGCTTACATCATCGGCATCTTCGTCATGTACCATCAGGTAAATTAATACCAAGGGCTTACCAATTGTGAATAAAAAATAATAAAAAATCTATATATAGTTGCATCAACGGCTTGCGAAGCACAGAAATGGTCAAGATAAATGTCACTATCAATTAAACTCATCAAGATATTAATCCTGTTTATGGTCAGTCAACCTGCGTGATTGACGCATTCATACCAATCGCACTGAGCTACGATCCCCTTGAATATGTTGCTATTATCACAAAACAAAAAAACCACTTTTTGAGTGCCGACAGGAATAAAAACTTTTTACAGTTTTGTTATAATGTTTTATCAGTTTTGATCCTACACTTTTTTACGCTGGCGGTTACATTACAGTGTCGCGAGTTCAATGGTTTTTCCCATCTCCAAAAATGCTTTTATAAGTTTTCACCAGCGAGTGTCGGTTACGTTACATTACAATGTCGCGTGTTCTCTGGACTTTTACAATCTCAAAAATGACATACTTTCTTTGCCTTTTGGAAAATACCTTGCTATCAGATTCTTGCACTATCTTTGTGCTACATATTATATTTAAATATATCTCATCTGCCAAGGGTTGTCTGGAAGAGATCGCTATTAGCGATAAGACCGCCTTTGTACACTTAAGTTCGATAAAACTATGTTGTAATTATTTCTTGTGTGCAATACATACATACAAAACAGATTTCCACGAAATTTAATTACTACATAATTCATTGAACGATTCGAAATTAATTTAATTAATTTACCAGTCAGTCAATCAGTCTGACATCAAAGGCTCTCCTAACCCCTCTGTAGAACCATCCCTTCATCCATCTATTTATTCCAACTGCCCACAATGCGAGGACAAACATACTCATTCAATTTAATTAAATTTATACCTCACCACCTTGCTATATACGGCTTATTTTAAACTACCCTAAGCTTTCGAAGGTTTTAAATCGTTTTAGAACTGCAAATTTACTGAAAATTCCAACAAAAATCGAGTTTTACTAAAAACAGAATCCAGTTTTATCTTGATTCTAAATTCCAGCCGATTGGTCAAAACAATTCAACATCGTTCGTAGCATCCTATATACGCTCTGCAAAGTTTTTGTAGCAAAGCCTTTAATTTTTGCAATTCAGTGAAGCCAGTATTTCTTTTTTCACCTTTGTTTCAACTACAAAGAGAATAAAAGTCTATATAGTCAGTATATTGGAGTAATCTGCAATGTAATATAGGTATGTGCTCTGAATTCACTATGCCTCCATTTCTAGAATGGGTCCCAACTGCTACAATTTTTCTTAAGTTAAGTGCAATCGGGTATGACGACTTTCTTGTTTTAGGGTTTTTCATTTCCAAATTACACAGAAACGCAGGCGGGTTTTTTAGTTTTTTAAATTACCGTTTTTTATTTTATTCATTTTTTAAGTTTTATTATTGAATGAGTTCATTTGAATTTGGCACCAAAAATCCGCCATTTTGTTTTTTTTATTTGGATATACCCAGTGTCATTCTCACAGTAAAAACGTATCTAACGACAACCCTCAAGCTATAATTCATCGAGCCGTTTAGGCTGCAGAGCGTGTCAAACATTTGAATTTGGCGCCAAAAATCCGCCATTTTTTTTTTTTGATATACCCAGTGTCACTCTCACAGTAAATACGAATCTAACGACACGTCTCAAGCCAAAATCCATCTAGCCGTTCAGGCTGCAGAGCGTGCCAAACAATTATACATACAAACATACATACATACATACATACTCTCGAAAAACATAACCCTCCTTCTGGCGCAGTCGGGTAATAAAAGGGTTTGATTTTTATTTCGACCCACTGACCTCCATTATTACACACTGGACAGGCTGTCTCTGTACAAATGAGAGCTAATTTTGTGTGGCAAATTTGAAGCTCCGCTACGATTGTCCAGAGAACTAAGTGTACTAATTTTGTGTCACAAATTTTAGTTCTATGGACAACCGTATCGTATGGCGAAAAATGGCGATACTCAAATAGGCACAAAAATATTATGACAGCAGACAGTCCAGTGTGTAATAATAGAGGTCAGTGTTCCGACCACACTTTCTGAGTATAGACAAAATTGTATAGGAGTTTTAAAAAAAATATATAATTGATAAGCCCTTGGCATCATCTATGATGGTAAGTGACGATGATGCCGAAGATGGAAGCGGGCTTACCAAGGTTCCCCAACGCAATGGAGAACTGCCGTTTTACTGGAGTGTTAGGTAAAATAGAGCATATTTTTGGAGGGTATCTACTCATGAAACTGAACTGAACAACTTCTTTTTCATTTTTTTTTCTTAAATTGTATTTTTTATTTTATTTTTATACAAATTAATAACCACTTGACTGTCACTTTCCGGGAAAAAAAAGAAATTTCGGGAGCCGGAAAAAATAAGGCGTGTTAAATTAGCGCCTATAAATACACCAAAAGTTTGTATGGCCGATTTAGAATGCCTATCGACATATTGTATGGGAGTGACAGAAACTACCTCTGTGACTAATCCTTTGCCACATTGGCAATAAAACTTTGTATGAGAAGTCCAAATATTGAGATTATAACAAATTTGTAGAAATATTCTTGTTGTTCAATTTCGTGTTTAAGTAGTTTTAGGGAGATTAATGTTGTCTATGACTGTTTACTCTAATCTTTTACCATGTTTTTCCGGCCAAGTGCGAGTCGGACTCGCGCAAAGTAGAGTTTCGAAGTCTTTATAAAAAGTAAATGTTTGCTTTAAAAAACAAAATATATCAACCGTTGGTAATTTAACATTTTGTTTGAAAAATCTGTGAACTTTTGACAAATTAAACTGCACATCTTTAGTTAGTCGACTATTAGGTACTCCTAAACTAAGTAAGCCTAATAAGCCTAATTAGTTTTCCTTTCAAATTGATTATATTAATAGCGGTTTAGCTTGTAGGAGAGGGGGGAACATTCGACTCAAACAAACATTAGCACTTTAAAGCCTTTTTTATTTTTTTTATTCACAATTGGTAAGCCCTTGGCATCATCTCACCTGATGGTAAGTGACGATGATGCCGAAGATGGAAGCGGGCTTACCAAGATTCCCCAACGCAATGGAGAACTGGCTATCTTATCTTCAAGCCGGAACACATCAATGTTGTTAACACTGATGTTTGGCGGTAAGACTTAGATAAGATAGTGGTAGCTAGCCAGGCGGGCTTAGAAAATGCCCTACCACCAACCAAACCAAGTCTTACAAGTTGACCCCCCCAGGAATCGAACCCGCGACCTCCTGGTGTGAAGCGAATGGGCTAACCATTACGCCACGGAGGCGGTTTAGCACTTTAAAGCTTTATATTTCACAAAACGATCCCTTAATCAATAATAATTTTAGCAAACCCTGAGTTGTTTAAAATACTTATTTAACGATACCTCACACGATAGGGTACGTCAGCGAAAAAAAATTCACCCCACTTTACATGTATGGGAGGTACCCTAAACGATTTTTTTTAATATTCAAAATTTGGCGTGATTAATATGTACACCAATGCCAAATTACAGCTTTCTAGTACTAATAGAGTATCTGAGCTAAGTCGCGGACAGACGGACAGACATGTCGAAACTATAAGGGTTCCTTGTTCACTTCGAATCCCTAAGAAACCAGCTAAGTGCGAATCTGACTCGTGTACCATGTATTATACAGCCATACAGTATATATATGTTTGTATTCCTCCTACAAACTAGCATTCCCTAATCACCTTAACATGTAAAATGAAAGTTTTTTAGGGTCCCGCAGTCAACAAGGAACCCTTATACTTTCTTCATGTCTGTCTGTCTGTCTGTCCGCGACTTAGCTCATAAACTATAAGTACTAATAAAGCTGTAATTTGGCAGGGGTATACATATTAATCACGCAGACAAAGTGGCAAAATATAATCTTGAAAAATACTTTTTTTAGCGTACCTTCCCCCACATGTAAATAGAAGGTTTTTTTTTGGTGATGTTCTTTTTTTCGTGTGGGATATCGTTGATTAGATCTTTTAAAACTAAGTTATCCCCTCCCCCCTACTAGCTCAAACGCTATAACAGGACATCTAAAAATAAATTGTAAATAGTAGGACATATAATCAATTTAAAAGAAAAACTATCACGGCTGAGTAGGTTTTTTTAGTTAAGGTGTAATAGTCGACCACCTTAATTCATGCAGTTGGATTTATAAAAAAAATATTTTCCGTACAAATAGTTCTATTATTAGCGACTGCAAATATAATTTTGTTTTTAAATTGTACTTTTTTTTTAAACTACGGAACTCTACTTTGCGCGTGTCCGACTCGCACATGGCCGTTTTTTTGCCGTTTATTTGTATTGAAGGCCATTTTAAAAATCACATTAAAATATCTTAAGATACCTAACTCAAAGGCTGCCTCTTGGTTTTTAAGAAGCCGGAAAATTAGTCAAATCCTTGCTGTATCGACCACCGTTGTCGGCACGTTCCAGAATTAAAAGGCAATGGGTTGGAAACGAGAGCTGGAGGAAATGGAAAAATTAACCGACTCTCCCTTCAACTTATTAGAATTTCTAGGGACCAGGCTAAATTAATCTGGAATCTGTGAGCCCTATTCCAGCAGCCATAAGGCTCTTTTGATAACATCAACATATTTCAGTTTAGTAATTTTTTACTTTGAGGATTTCGTGCATAAGAGTGATTTATTATTTATTATTCATAATTGGTATCTTTTGAACCATAATAAGTTGCCAATTGGAGCATATTAATACATCGGTTTATCACAGCGACTATTGATATCTGGACAGTCTTATACACATCTAATTAACATAGATTTAAGTTCATCTAGGTATTCTGATGCGTTAAAGATAAGTACTAACTATTCGCCTAATTCATAAGAAGTTCAGACCAGTTGCCAAGGTTTTATAAAGTTTGACCAAATACTTGAGCGGCTGTGGCGTAACGGTTACGGCCGATACCTCCTGTCCGGGAGGCCGTGGTTCGAATCCCGCCACGTACCAATGTGTTTTCGAATTTCGATTTCATATGTACGTTTATCCGACGCTCTTACGGTGAAGGAAAACATCGTGAGGAAACCTGCACACGCCTGCGAAGAAACTCGAAGGTTGTGTGTGAAGTCGACCAACCCGCACTGGGCCCGCGTGGTCGACTAATGCCCGATCGCCCTAATTTAGGGTAGGCTCGAGCCCCTCGGCGGAATCTAACTTAGCGACATCTTACAGGAAAATCACATTATAAATAACAAAAAAGCCTTTGTGTAACATTTGTGTCAATTCTTGAACAAGATTATTATTAAAAAAATGAGAAAAAAATGTCCTGGTATTATATATTGATTTTAGTAAATAATATCATTCAGATTACTATTGCTTTTTGCTCCTACTTGGGGAAAATTGATCAGTTTCATGAACAGATTCTACCATTAAATTCTACCAATACAAATTTTGTATTTCACCATTTCGGTGTGAAAAAGTTCCCTTGTATTACTTCGTCATCGGCTCCGTATCGTTTCTCCAATTCCAGATTTATTCAAATCGTGTTTGATAGTACCTGTATTGTACCTGTCAAACAATTTATATGTTCCTGACAGTTCAATCACGTTTGACATTCTTTTTCCTATCGTGAGGCGTGATTTATCGTGTTATCCAAGGGATAGGCGGCGGTTGCCTGGTTTTGCATCACCCGCAGTCACGTGTAGGTGAAATGACATATTTTCATGTGATACGATTATCAAAATTCTTGCTCCTTTTTTTGGGTTTTTCGTAAAGGATTTTTTGTTTCACTGATATTTTGTGACCTCACTTTTGTGTATGGATGGCTTGTAGGGTAATGTACGGTAGGCCGCATGCCAATACCTCGAACTGGTATCGATATGAATGAAGTCTTTTTAATAGCGTAGTTCAGTTTATACTGGTGGTGTAATCCGTCTAGGAGAAGGAAACCTCAAAAACCAAAGCCAGCATGTGGTCTCAGGCGCCGCGCCGACTTTTTATAACTGCCTCCGTGGCATACTGGTTAAGTCCTTAGCTTCAGATCAGGAGGTCGCGGATTCGATGCCCGGCGGAGTCTAACTCTGTGAGACTTGGTTTGGTTGGTGGAAGGGTAATTTTAGCGCCCGCCTGGCTAGCTACCACTATATTATCTAAGTCTTGTCGCTAAACATGAATATTAACAAAATTAATGTGTTCCGGTTTGAAGATAAAATAGCCGGTTCGGTAGTGGTAGGTAGTTTCCTGTATCCACTCCGTAGTTCCCGCAGGTTCAGCAGGTTCAGCAGGTTCAGCAGGTTCAGCAGGTTCAGCAGGTTCAACCGAGAGGACGACGCTTAGCCTGGGCAGGGCAACCCTGTGTTCAATTCAATTCAATATATTTTATTCAAAAAAGGTTTAAATTACACTCTTTCTGATAGTCATAAAATAATAATAACAATGTTATTTGTGAAGAATCGAGAAATAAACAATATTGAGTTAATTACGTCAAAATTCAATCCTTGATATAAACCAGATTATGTCATTAAAACATGAAAAGAATATGACACGAAAAGTTATTACATAAAAATCAATGAATGCCTTTAAAAAGAGTAGGCTAGTTCACACGGACAGCACCCGGTCACGAGCATAACGCGAGAGTCAGCCATCGCTCACATCAACCATATTAGAGGGAAAGGTGTTTCTTTAATTGTATCCTAGGAGACGCACCGTCAGTGGTGAGCACAGTCCTACCATAACTAATAACTAGTGGTTCTGTGAGCTTTAATAGACCACGCGAGTTATTCAAAATGGCTTCAATGTGATATATTTTACGTTTAAACCCCCACCGTTCCGCCATTTTAAAAATTTATCCAATAACTGAATTAAAAAAAAACCATATATTTATCGAACCTGATCACAGAATTTCACGAGAATCAATTAAGAAATGCAATCTGTAGAGGAGAACAGCTGGGCAGACGCCGGACAGACATTAAAAACCGATAAAGTGCGAGTCAGAACCGCGCACAAAGGGTTCCATACGATCATACTAGATGGCGCTAGTTTCTTCACGTTAAAAAAACACGTTTTTTGTATAGATACTATCATTTTATTAATTTTTAGTATCTGTTGTTATAGCGGCAACAGAAATACATCATCTGTGAAAATCTCAACTGTCTAGCTATCACGGTTCATGAAAACGGACGGACAGCGGAGTATTAGTAATAGGGTTCCGTTTTTACCCTTTGAGTACGGATCCCTAAAAAAAGCATTTTTCAAAATCTGAAGCAGAGAAGCTTCGCTCGCGGTTCGCGCTCGCTTGGTTAATGATTACAGCATGCCGTGGGCCGACCGTACCCGCGCCTACAAACACGTCAGAAAAGAAATTATTTTAGTTATATTTCATTCCACAATTTACATTACTTTATGTGTACCGATTGTGTTACCTTCAGGTTGTCACAACGCCCATGTCTAGACGTTACGCCTGTGTTACTTGCAACGTGCGGTACTTATAACGAGGTGGCTTTCTTTTGTCCCAGTAATTGCTGTAGTTTCGGTATTTGTTGTGGTATACAATGTAAAAACCGCCTCCGTAGCTTAGAGGCAAAGTTCGCTGGCTTTACATAGGAGGTCGCGGGTTCGATTCCCGGCGGGGTCAATTGTAAGACTCGGTTTGGTTGGTGTTAGGGCATTTTCTTAGCCCGCCTGGCTAGCTACCACCATCTTATCTAAGTCTTGCCGCCAAATATCAATGTTGATATCATTGGTGTGTTCCGGCATGAAGATAAGATAGCCAGTTCCCCATTGCGTTGGGGGATCTTGGTAAGCCCGCTTCCATCTTCGGCAACATCATCACTTACCACCTGGTGAGATGTTGTCAAGGGTTTACCAATTGCGAATAAAAAAATTTTTTTTTAAAAAAACAACACAAAGTCTGAACTTTGATATTTACTCATTTTTACCGACTTCAAAAAGGAGGAGGTACTAAGTTCGACTGTATATTTTTTTTTTGATGTATGTTCACCGATTTTTCCGTCATTTGTGGACCGATTTTCAAAATTCTTTTTTCATTCGAAACAGTATACTCCCGAGGAGGTCCCATTGTCACCAAGTCAGGATCTGATGATGAGATCCCAGGGTAATCGAGGGCAACCCTTCAAATATAATGAAAAATTTGAATTTTAAAGGCACTAATACGTGATTCATATGTTTTCTAAAGCTACTTGCGTCTGTTAGTCATATTCTCATGTTGATAAGCTGATGTAGGAAGGTACAACTCCTTAACGGTTAGGAGTTGCAGAAAAATTCTTTTTAATGTTATACATAGATATACGAGTATACGTAGGTATGCATAGAGCGATAGTTGTATTCCTTCAGGTTATTCAGATGAGCTGATGATGGACGATGTAACTCCTTAACTTTCATGTTGCTGAGATGATGATGGAAGTCACAGAACTCTGTATCTGTTAATGAAACACATGCATTATGATTTGATAATTCATATTGGTGAGTATAGGTGATTGGATTTAACGTTCCTAGATAGATAGTATTACCACTAAAGTTATGAAAATAAAAAAAAGTTTAAAAAACTTAAAACCGACTTCAAAATGAAATTCACTCAAAAGTGTGAAATAATATTATTATACTTAAATACACAACATTAACCAACAATAACAAAATTAAAGGTGGGTACGAATTAAATTAGAGGCATACAATTTTTTTGAGGTCGGTGTCAGCAAACCATCGAATTTAAACCATTTAATACGTAAGTAACTGTGTGCTGGTACCGACCTCAAAAAATTTTAAGCCGCTAATTTAATTCGTACCCGCCTTTGATTTCGTTATTGTTAGTTAATGTTGTGTATTTAAGTATAAAAATATTATTTCACACTTTTGAGTGAATTTCATTTTGAAGTCGGTTTTAAGTTCTTTTTAACTTTTTTTGGTATATATTTACACTAATTCCACAGAAATCTATATATATAAAAGAAAGTCGTGTTAGTTACACCATTTATAACTCAAGAACGGCTGGACCATTTTTTATGATTTTTGTGTTTTTGCATTTGGCTGCGTCCGGAATAGGATAATAAATAAGTAATAAAATATGATATTCATCAATAAAAAAAATATATCAGTCAAAAAATAGTTGGTTTGAGGGTAGTGTAGTGTAGTGTAGGTGTAGTGTAGTTAAGGTAGGGTAGGGAAGGGTAGTGTAGGGTAGGGTAGTGTAGGGTGGGGTAGGGTAGTGTAGTGTAGTGTATGTAGGGTAGTGTAGTGTAGTGTATGTAGGGTAGTGTAGGGTAGGGTAGGGTAGAGTAGGGTAGGGTAGTGTAGGTTAGAGTAGGGTAGTGCAGGGTAGTGTAAGGTAGTGTAGTGTAGTGTCAGGTGGTAC
Organism: Coleophora flavipennella; assembly: GCA_947284805.1. Classification (NCBI taxonomy): domain Eukaryota; kingdom Metazoa; phylum Arthropoda; class Insecta; order Lepidoptera; family Coleophoridae; genus Coleophora; species Coleophora flavipennella. The sequence goes on from OX369275.1 coordinate 2,165,099, forward strand.
GAAGTTCGCCGGGACAGCTAGTTGAATAATATATACCAAAATGAGTGATATATAATGTTTCCCTAAGAACCTACAATCAAAAGTATCAACTATCTTTGATATTTACATTCTTTTTCTTTAACTAACTTTAACGTCCGCACTGCTGGGGCACCTTGTAAGCCCTTGGCATCATCTCACTTGATGCCAAAGATGGAAGCGGGCTTACCAAGATTTCTCAACGCATAGAGAGTCGGTAAATTAATTTAGGATTTACCAAAGTTTGGGGTTTTACAGTAACATATATTAGATATACTAGTGACCCTGGTCCCCAAACAGGATTCCCTGTGTTGTGATAAGTTTAAATACATACATGTATATAGATATCAAGAACAAAGCCACAGAGCAAACACACCTGTTCACCCTACGAATGTTAGCCCTGGGTGGGAATCGAACCCACGACTCTCGGCCCAGCAGGCAGAAGCTGACCACTGAGTCAGTCAACTAAAATGTTAGACATTGCGAAACACGTGGTCACAAACTTTGTGTGCTGGACGCTGATCAAACTTCCCGTCATCATATTAGCCAAAAGACTTCCAATACTGGACTCAAGGATTTCCACAACGACCTGTCCACACTCCGGAAGACGTAGCGTAGGCAGGCCTCCCATTCGGTGGACTGACGACCTGGTGAGGGTCGCGGGAAGCCGCTGTATGAGGGAACTTCCAAATAACTCAGTTTAATTGTCTTAAATAGAGCATTACTTCCGAAACTAAATCTACGTAACTATTTGGAAAACAATAATTAAATAAATAATTGAGTTACACTTCCAATTTGAATCGTGCACGCCCTTCTCGTCCGTATATCAGGGTTATTCTCGCTATTAAATTAATAATAGCACCCCATTAATCGTTTCCTCAACATACCATACAGGATGTAGATTTTTATCGCGCCAAACAAGACAAGGAAAGAAGCTAAAGGACACATGAAATACAATCTTCTTGTAATGAATGAATGATGATTTCATTGCAGTTAATATATAAGTTATAATTTATAAGTCCTTTATTGTTTTTTGGCTTGCAATAAAGTAGATTTACTTACTTAATTACTTACTTAATATGGTACAAATATTTAAGATGATACTATAAAGAAATAATCTCATGTTTAGTCAATAGAGAGTTAATATGCAAATATATTATTTTCCTATCAGAATTTTATTCCTGTATATGTGTTTTAGCTAATCGTTGTTTTCCAGTTTTGATCATCATCATCATATCAGCTCATAACCTACAAATTCTCCTACAATTTGGGGATCTTCAAGGCATTATTTGAGTTTGCGTGTATTATCCTCGACTACATCGTCACTTACCATCAGGTGAGATATAGTCAAACGAACTCAAATTTTTAATAAAAGAAAATAACCGTCCCCAATAAGGGGCTCGACCCTACTTGAATTAGGGCGATCGGGCTTGAGTCGACCACGCGAGCCCAGTGCGGGTTGGTCGACTTCACACACAACCTTCGAGTTTCGTCGCAGGCATGTGCAGGTTTCCTCACGACGTTTTCCTTCACTGCAAGAGCGTCCGATATACGTAAATATGATATTGAAATTCGAAAACAAATTAGCACGTGCCAGGATTCGAACAACGACCTCCCGGACAAGAGATAGCGGCCCTAATCCTTACGCCACCGACGGTCAGTTTTGATAATACATTTATTATTGTTACTCATTTATTCCTAGAAAAATGTCAATTAAAAAATAAAAAATAAAAATTTTGTTTAATAAATAGATCATAGGACCTAAAATAACTAAAAATCGTATTTTTTAGCATTTTAACTTATTCTTTAGCTGTTTCCCTACCCAAAGGTTGCCTGGAAGAAATTGCTACCTAGCAATAAGGCTGCCTATTGTATAGGCTTTCTTCTGTAATATTGTCAATTTCTTTTTTTATGTTGTGATGCAATAAAGAATATTGTATTGTATTGTATTAAATTACACGTGTTACATACTGTGCGTTACGACAAAATGGGTTTTGGCACATTCTGAAAAGCAATTGATTTGACTTTATTGGATTCGTACTTAATTAACATAGTAACATAAAATTAAAAAAAGTTTTCCACTTATAAATTTTTTCATGGGATCTTAAGTTGGAAGCGATTTTACAATAATTACCCGACTGCCTTTCTATGTTCCCTGCTACATCCTGAACGTCTTAAACGAATATCGTTAGATTTGTCTTAATCCCATAAGTGAAATAGGATACATTTTTAACCGACTGGCCAAAAAGAAGGGTTAAGTTTTTACGCCTTCGGGTTTTTATTTTTTAATGAATTTCTAAAGTTATTTCGTAACACCCCTTACGCAAAGGGGCGTCCCTTACCCCGCGTCTCGCACCCCTAATATGGAGTGTTTCTCAACTTCGTATCTATCCGTATATCACATAGTTGTAAACATTTACGACGCGTGAGTTATGGCACAAAGTTTCTGCTACACTCCTATGGGGTAGTAAATCAATTTATAATGAGTTGCGTATCATATACAAATAAATAGGATGATTATATATTCATTTAACTATTTGTAATGCATGAATTTGAATGAAGCGTCAACCGGTAACGACTCGGTCCTCCTAACCAGAGGTGCCGGGTTTAAATCTCGACGGCCAATGTACCAATGAGTTTTTCGAAATTTGCGTACTTATACTCACCGATTGCTTTAACGGTGAAGGAAAACATCGTGAGGAAACCTGCACACGCCTGCGAAGAAACTCGAAAGTTGTGTGTGAAGTCGACCGACCCACACTGGGCTCGCGTAGTCGTCTAAGGCCCGATCGCCCTGATTCGGGGCCCTAATAAGGACGTAGATGAGCTGATATGATGAATGCATGAATGATGTCAACGGGTTTTTTGAAGTGAAAACTTCTCTAAGCGAGTTGAGTATTTTTGAGTTCCCGTTCCGTTTCGGTGGCAATGGCCAGGAGTTCTTCTGCAGGGGTATTGATATCAGTGCATAAAGGAGAACAGTCTAGGCTAAAGCACCCGTCACTATAAGCGTATCCCCCGTAGCTGCGCCTGGCATGAGACGGTACTCCTGAGTAAATGCCGTCTGCTACCTCAGATTTCCGCTCTCTCCTACCAGCCACATCTGACGGTGGGGTGTATTAGCAAGTACTATCTGCCATTATGCAACGGAAACGTACCCGAGACATCAGGAGAAAAACCATTGAACTTGAACACTGTTACCGTTACCGTAACCAGGAACACTCGGATGGTCAACACTTATCATCATTATCATATCAGCCGAAGGACGTAGGCCTCCCCCAAGGACTTCTCATTTCTGAATCGATGGTTGTACCATTACATCAGCTACTGGCTTTATTAAAGGACGGGGGGTCAGCTTTCTCGTACATTACTTTTAAGTAAGCTCATAATATTAAACCCTCAGGTCTCGCATATGCATACAAATTGCTAATTGGTGCTTTATTGCGTCTGTTCATGTAAGCTTTTAGCTATGGAACTACATTGTTAGGCAAAATATTAAAACTTGCTGAATGACTCCGCTGTCACCTGACGCCATTTTTTCCTATCGAAAGTGCTTGTGAAACAATCGTTTCACCTTTGCGCGTCGCCTAAAGTGCCCATGAAACACTTGTTTCAAGTTCGATCAAGCCGTGTTTGGTTTTCTATTACCGATTTTGGCCTAGTAAGGAAGGCCGCAATGGAAACAGACCTAAAGTATGATAAATTACCAACAAGATGGCAGCACTTTTTAACACTTCTCTGTGGATAAAAGGATATAGAGTAAGTTACAAACTGTGAAGTCTTTGCGCGGACAGGCCGTTGACCCATAAAACTATTCCGGCTTTGTTATTGTTTTAGTTTAATTGATAAAATAAAGTGTTTCTAGTGAAGTGATTAAATTAAAAAATAAAAACACCGACTGCATAAAAACTGAACACCTCTTTTTGGTCAGTCGGGTAAAAATGTTCCATAATCCGGTATTCGATTGCTAGTCATTTGAGTTACTTTTTTTCAACTGTCAAAAACGACATTTTGTTCTGAAATTGTTCGTGTTACAAATTTGTGACGTAATTGTCTTTGACGAACTAATTTAGTGATTTTGATAAATATAAAATTGAAATTAGAATAAAATGTTAAATGAATAAGTTTTTATTTTTTTGATATTGAAAGAATATATTTTTTTATTTTTTTTTAAACACTTACAATTACCCTAATAACACAAACGGGATCAAGAAAAATCTAACGACACTTTGCATTCCAAAATCCGTCAAGCCGTTTAGGATACAGAGCGTGCCAAAGAAATATACAATTAATGTTTTTTTAGGGTTTCGTGCCCAAAGGGTAAAAAAGGAATCATATTACTAAGACTCCGCTCTCCATCCGTCTGTCTGTCCGCCTGTCACCAGGCTTTATTTTATGAATCGTGATAGCTATAGACAGTTAAAATTTTCGCAAATGATGTATTTCTGTTGCCGCTATTAAAAAAATACTAAAAATTATAAAAACTCAGTTTCCATACAAAAAAACGTGTTTTTTTTTCATACGTGTAGAAACTAGCGCCATCTAGTATGATGGTACGGAACCCTTCGTACGCGGGTTTTTTAAGGGTTCCGTACACCCAAATGTGGTGGTCAATGATACCCTATTACTTAGCCTACGCTCTCTGTTCATCTGTCTGTCCATCTGTTTTTCCATCTACCTAACCGACCGATCTATAATCGGCTGTATTTTTTTAAATTGTAATAGGTAGCCGTTTTTTTTAACAAAATATGAACTATTATGGAGGTTTGAATAAAAGTAAATAAAGTGACAAATTAAGAAAGGTCCCGATACAAAAAGTTTTTTTTTTGTTTTTACTCTATCGTAATAACGGATAATACGAGTACATACAAGCGTCTAACTTTGGGTGATAATTATATTAAAAACTAAAAATTAAAACAGTATGTAATAAAAATAAAAATTAAAACAGAAAGTAATAAAAACAAGCCAACTGTGAGTCGCAATCGCACTAAAGAACCCGAACTATAAGTAAAAAAAAACATATTTTGTAATTTTCTAGTTATTATCTATTATTTAAATACCGGTAATCCTATATCAACTATGTTCTATCCAGCGGGGAAGACCACTGGATACCCATCATACAAGAAAATCATTACTTAGTATGTGTTGAAGGTGGTATACATTTTAAATTAATTACAACAGTCATAGAATGTAACCGATCCCTGTAAATGTGTTGTATGTCCTTTTAGTTGAAAAAATAAAAATAAAATAAAATAAATTTTCTGTTGCTCTTGTTGATATCTTTTGATTAACATGAACAGTTATCATTGTTGTATTCGTGTGGAGAGGTGTGGTGTACAGAACCCTCGGTGTGTCAGTCAGACTCGCAGTTGGCCGGTTTTAATTTCTTTATTATTAAATGTTGCGTAGCATTTGATGGGAGGCGTATGCCATAGAGGTATTCAATACTCTACAGGTTCTTGAAAAACATTATATATCCTTTATTGTACACAAACATTTAAATGACAAGAAATTAGAGAGGACGTTTACAAAGGTGGACTTATCTCTATAAGAGATATCTTCCATCCAACCTTACCGGGTTTTAAAGGGAAAAAAATATGGAAGGCAAACATGTGTGTACTTAATAATCATATAAACTAAATAAAATACAATTAAGTATAAACTTAACCTAATCTAACCAACTTAAAAAACAAATACTTATAATAAATAAATAAATAGTATATCTAATACATAAATAAATTTGTAATAATTACTGTTCTTACTAAAATAAATATTATACAAATAAATATGTTCTGTATGGAAAAAAAATCCGAAGAAAAGAGAAAGATTTTATCCCCCTTTTCAAGAAGCTTATATGTAGCCTATAGGGAAAACCTCGTATTATTTACCGCTAAGATTATTCCACCGCGCAGAAATTATTGAATCACTATCTAGACACACGGCGGTGTGACAGCCAAGGTCGTAAGGGAAATAGCTATATCAAGTTGTGGGTTATACTAAAAGAACCGTTTCGCGCCACTTTTGCCACACTTGTATTTTTTTGTGTTCAGTAAGACCCTTTGTCCCCCCGATCACCATGAAATCTAATTTTCATAAATATTCTTTTAACATTTATTGAAATATTGACTTCTGAAAATCAATTAATAGACACTAAGCTTTTTTTTATTATTTGATAAATCTTAAATAAATATTATTTAGACTTTAAACTCCCTCTGCTATGATTTAAAAACCCCTTTTAACACATTTGTAACCCATTTAGATCTCTGCACATTTTTTGTATCGAACTTGGCTCCCTTTTACAATAATGTTTTGGTGGCATACACATTATTACCTACCCATGATAGGTCATGAAGCGATAGTAGCTCAGTCTGACTTGCATGGTTTAATCAATCACGCAGGTTAACTGATCAGCCGCACGGTCATTACTTGGATAGTTTCGACTGTTAGGTAGTAGTATTTTTCTCGAACGTTTACGTGCTCTGTAAGATACTTTAAGCCATTGGGGTCGGTTACTATCATTAAATAGCAGCTGATAAACGTGCCAGTAGGCCGCTTGAAAACGTCCAGCAGTGGGTTCCGTTACCAACCCTCAAACCTTCACCAATCGGGACTTGGTCTCTGTGTGTGGAATATGTATAGTCCAAACTTCCCGGGTTTGGGAAGACACCCGTGCCATACAGTGGGGACGTTCATCATCATCATATCAGCCGAAAATCGTCCACTGCTGGACAAAGGCCTCCCCCAAGGATTTCCACGACGACCGGTCCAGCGCTGCCCGCATCCTTCGGCTTCCCGCGATCTTACGTTATGAGTTGTCAAATAGTTCATTTACATCCATGCATCGTATTCTGGCTTTGCCACATTAGTACTCACCACGAATCCCATTTGAGAGCCACCATCAAGAGCACTTAACGTGGCCTAATCAAGTGTGGTCAATCGATAGTCGTGTATGAGGCATTTAGCGGCTTAACAGCGCAAATGCGGCTGAACACGAGAACTAATTAAGTGAAGTGCTGATACGTGAAGTAACGAAAAGTGAACAGTAAGTTTAATTGATTTAAATCCTTATCCTTACTAACAATAATGTAAATGTGAAAATGTGTTTCTTTGTATGTTTGTTACCTTTTTAACCGACTTTAAAAAAGAAGGAGGTTTCTAAATTCGACCGTATATTTTTTTTATGTGTGTTCTTCGGGGATAACTTCGTCGTTTATGAACTGATTTCGATGATTATTTTTTTGTTGAAAAAATGATATCCCAAGGGTGGTACCATATAAGTAAACCAGGATATGATAATAGCATCCTAGTGAAATCGAGGGGAACCTTAGTTTCCTGTTTGAAGTCGGTTTTTTTTTGTTCAAAATTATTACGCTTCAACACCCCGACCAATCTTGACAAAATTTGACATTTACAGACAGCCCGTGTCATTGCAAAGGACATAGGCTATTTTTGGTCGCGTGAAAATAGCATAGCCCGATGCAGTTCCCGAGGGAACTCTTTTATTGGGTAATTTCTTTAACATCGCAACGGAACAATGGATTGTTGTGATTTTTTGCACAAAGATAGTTCAGGGAATGGAAAATGACATAATTTACTATTAAACATATCCTGAGATAGTTCCCGAGGGATCTGAAGAAAACTCATATCCACGTTCACGTAACGTCGGCGTCGCAACGGAGCAAAAGATTGAAGTAATTTTTTGTATACAATTGGTGAGGGGATAGAAAGTGACATAGACTGCTATAATAAGAATCATCATCATCATCATTACAGCTCATATACGTCCCCACCGAGGGGCTCGAGCCTACCCTGATTCAGGGCGACATGCTATGCTATAATAAGAATAGCCCAATATAATTCCTGAGGGAACTGAAGAAAACTAACTCATGTCCAGGCTCGCGAGCCACTTACTCGCCCTCAAAGACAGTCATAAAAACGATGTCCACGCCGGTGAAGTCAGGCGCAAAAGCTAGTTATTTTTATACTTCTGTGCGTATACATGGTATAACAAAATTGGTGCAGGACCTATTAACTGAGGCTTCTACTTATTATATTAAACAACCCTGCATTGAGAACATATAGTCATTTCTCAAATAAATCGCCGTTCTATACAAATATTAACAAAGTTGGTTAATCAGCTAATGGAATTGTATGGAAGACTTCTTTTTTTGGGAGGACTATAGCTCTTGGAAAGAGTTGTTCAGTATGATGAGAAGATTTCCCAGTTAACGGGTCCTACACTGATTTCTTTACAGCCTGAATAAAGTCCCAAAATTACCTCCTAAAATCTAAATTAATTAATTTTCGTTATACGCTGTTATACGTCTGTGAGTGAGTAATCAAACTTTATATAAGTATATTAATAGCTTTTGCCCGCGGTTTGGCTGCTTGGACATCGTTTTTGTGACTGTCTTTGAGTGTGAGTGGAGAGCGAGCCGCAGCGGCTCGCGAGCGTGGACATGCGTTTTCTCCAGATCCCTCAGAAACTATATCGGGCTATTTTGATCTGTCTATGTCACTTCCCACCCCCTCAACCAATTCTGTACAAAAAAAACTTTAATCCCTTGTTCTGTTGCGACGCCGACGTGCGCGAGCGTGGAAATTAGTTTTCCCCAGATCCCACGGGAACTATGTCAGGATATGCTAATTTGACCGGTTTGACAGACGAATGGAGGGACGGACCGACAGAAAGATTAGTGATCTTATGAAGATTCCTTTTTAATCGGATGTACGAAACCCTAAAAAAAGAAAACAGACAACACAAAAAAAAAGGAAAAAGGAAATAATTCTAAAGCTCTAACTATAGCTTGGTAAATAGTAGGGAGGAGGTTGAAATATCCATAGATAGGTTCTCGCTATTATAGGAGGAAATGAGGACTATGTTCAAAATATTCCAAGAATCCTATAATCACGCTGGAGTCGGACCGCAAAATACTTTCTGATCAACTAAGAAAAATAGATGACAAATGTATATATCTGGAGCGCTAAAATAAATAAAAAAACATACATATAAATAAGAAATGTTTCAAAAAAAATTACGAAAAACAAAAAGACCTCTGTAAATCAGTAACTTCAATGGCTGAAAGGCTTAAAGTGGAGCTTGGGACATCGGATAACGCCTACCTGCGAAATCTTGACAGACTAGCAAGTCTTTGATTGTCGAAGCTAAAAATAGGGGAACTCTTAGATGACACAAGAACTTACAATAAAGTAAACCGTGGGAATCAAATCAGCTCATTTCATCTCGGGTTTGAAGGACCCCACCAACCAATAAACATATCTGAGTTCCTCACAGCAAAAAATAAGCGGCTGCAATACTTGGAACACACAGGGCTCCGCATTCTGCTGCACATTCTAATGGGCTCGTCTAGTTACGCAAGAAACAGGGCGGCTGCCCTGACAACTCTCAGATTTTTTATAAATTTGCCTTATGAACAGAAAATACTGTAATAAAAATATTTGGATGAAAAATATTTGAAATTAAGTCCTAAAAGTGATGAATAATGCAATAATACCAAAAAAATAAAGTATGAAAATTTTGCAGCTACTGTGTTTTAAAATGGAGCAAAATTATAATAAAAACGAGACCCAGTTAATGCAACTCAAGAAAACACTAAACTAAGTTTACGTCACAGCAATTAGTGAAACTTACTGTGTGTCTATCTCTTATTACATGTCTATTTCACGAACTACCTGCCTATTATCAACATATTATATACATACCTACAAAATTTCGCACTAACTTACAAAAATATTACATAATTTTAGCTACAAAAACATTACACATTACTTATAAAAAATACTGCTTGTGAGCGTTATAAATATTGTACATCGATATTTTATCCTGCCACCTTCCAACTTATAAGTGCTTATGCTTTTTATTGCATAAATATGAAATGAGCTACGATTAGAAAGTACACAACATATCTATACCTACAAATAGAACACGCTAGCAACAAACGATGAGATATTACAAGAACCCGTTTTTTTATTGTACCTTTTCCGTATCAGTGGGTTGCGCGATTACGTAACAAACTTCTTTGATGGATAACAACCTATACCTACTCGATAGCATAGACCGTAGCTTGTTCTGCAAAAAATTCAATTATTAACCTGAAGAATGTAAATCTATTTTTAATAAAAATGATGGTACATCGCTTAAACTCATAACCCAAAAAATAAGAAGCTTACAGTGTAATTTTGTATTTTTTTTAGTTCTATGTCTAGAATAAATATGTAACCTGACATTATAGTTTTAACTGGGTGTTGGCTATCTGTTACCCCCATCAAACAACTTTTCGGCTTCTCCATCTAAACATATAAAAATCAGAATGATGGAGTTTGTGTATATTTACATGAAAACCTAAGAGCCCACACGTACGTACCGACTTTTGACTTTTGAATGCTACGTGTCTTATTTCGACCATACTGCTGTTCAGTTAATTTATAGGTCACCTTCCTATAGTATTAATAGTAATAAGTAGTAAACAAAGTCATGAAAATCTTCTTTTATCACTAGATCGTGTTTTGCCTTCTTTATCAACGTATAGATATATCACTTTAACAGGTGATATCAACATTGATATTACTTATAATAATAAAGACAAATTTTCGTCAGAATGCTTAGACTTACTAGCCTCCCATGGACTTCCAGCTACTGCCACTAGGAAAAACTCATATATTGACCACGTACTGTAAAGTCTAAGTACTTGGCAATCAGTGCCAAGGTAGATAATTCTCTCACTGACCACAGCACGATTATATTCTCACTATTTAAAAACATAATAAAAAAGAAACTATGTACTACTTTCAACAGAATTGACTACGCATCCATTGCAAAAGAACTTCAAAATATAGACTTATTCCCAATATACAGCTTGACTGACTGTAACATGGCTTCTGATTTTCTACTGAACACACTCGTTAACTAGTCCAAGCAAATACTTCATTGCTTATGAAACTAACTCGACGAACAACTTTGATTAAACCCTGGATGACGATCGGTCTCTTTAAATGTATAAGAAACACGGATGCTCTCCACCGTTAACTAAGAAAGAACCCCGAAGATATAATACTAAAGACTACCTATTCTAGTTACAGGATTTTTTGTAATCCTTTGTTAAAAAAGACTAAGCTAGCATATGAAAAAGCTCTGAATACCAACACTAAAAAAACATGGGAAACTATAAACTTTATAATTAATTACAAACCCAAAATAGAAATTCCTGAGGACCTCTTCACTGTTCAAATATCTCCTGTTGACTCTGTTAATTTGGTAAATAAACATTTCGCAAATGTCGGTAAATTATTGGCAGAAAAAGTTTCACCAGTAGAGCTTGATAACTTCATCACATCAGCTCATATACGTCCTCACCGAGGGGCTCGAGCCTACCCTGAATTAGGGCGATTGGGCCTTAGTCGACCACGCGGGCCCAGTGCGGGTTGGTCGACTTCACACACAACCTTCGAGTTTCTTCGCAGGCGTGTGCAGGTTTCCTCACGATGTTTTCCTTCACCGTATAGGAGTGTCGGATAAACGTACATATGAGATCGAAATTCGAAAACACATTGGTACGTGGCAGGATCGAACCACGACCTCCCGGACAGGAGGCGGCGGCCCTGGCCATTACGCCACCGACGCTCTCGATAATTTAAATACTTCTAATTCATTAATCACAAATTGGGTTTGACCGGTTTGACAGACGAATGGACGGACGGACAGACATATTAGTAATCTTATAAAGTATCGAAACTCTAGAAAAAGAAAACATACAACGCAACGAAATGGAAGAAGGAAATAATTCTAAAGATCTAACTATATAGCTTTTGACAGACGAATGGACGGACGGACTGACATATCAGTAATCTTATGAAGATTCGAAACCCTTAAAAAAAAAGAAAGCAGACAACACAACAAAATGGACGAAGGAAATAATTCTAAAGCTCTAACTATAGCTTGGTAAATAGTGTTGAAAATTGGAACAGAAACCAGGAAGGCGGTCGTTACCGGTCGCGCTCTGCGTAGTTTGTGTTTTGTTCGTGCTGTTCTCAACTGAATGCTCTGAGTACGAGCAGGAGACAATGGACGGAGTTCGTGAAATATCAAAATGCATCACAATGGAGCGTATTTGGCCCTTTTTTATTTTTTTTATTTACAATTGGTAAGCCCTTGGCATCATCTCACCTGATGGTAAGTGACCATGATGCCGAAGATGTAAGTGGGCTTACCAAGATTTCCCAACGCATTTATTATTTAGTACATGTAGTTTAGTACTCGCGTTTTTGTAATGTATAGATTTACGGTGATTATTATTGGATTTAACATCACAAAACTAAATTTACTTGTATTTGTGGTTATGATGTTAAATCCACATAATTCCACATTTAAAACAGAACAAATACTAAAGGAACTTTGTTTGCGGCGACTGTAATGATTTTTCTGTAGTTAGTATTACTCCAAAAGAGTTACTGCCCTGCGGCAGCGAAACGAAAAATTGCGCACTTATGATATCTAAAAGCGAACGCACTACGGAAGACGTAGCTCAGCCAGGCCTTCCACTCGGTGGAACGACAACGCGGGGAGCCGCTTCATGCGGGCAGCGTCAGACCGGTCGTTGTGGAAATCTTTTTTCGGCAGAGGACCCCCTCCGTGGCGTAATGGTTATTCTAGAAGGTTGGTGGTAGGGCATTTTCTAAGCCCGCCTGGCTAGCTACCACCATCTTATCTAAGTCTTGCCGTGAAAACATCAGTGTTAACAGCATTGATGTGTTCCGGCTTCAAAATAAGATAGCCAGTTCTCCATTGCGTTGGGGAATCTTGGTAAGTCCGCTTCCATCTTCGGCATCATCGTCACGTACCATCAGGTGAGATGATGCCAAGGGCTTAACAACTGTGAATAATAATAAAAAAAACAAATGGTAAGCCCTTCGCATCATCTCACCTGATAGTAAGTGACCATGATGCCTAAGATGGAAGCGGGTTTAACAAATTCCCCAACGCAATGGAGAACTGGCTAATTTCATTGGCCCTTTTCATTGATTGATTGATTGATTGAAAACACTTTATTGCACAACATAAGAGAGAAAAAAAAGATACAATGATTAAGGAAGTCGTACATATAGGCGGTCTTATCGCTAACAATTAGATAGGGTATTTTAAAAATTATATTAAGCTTGTTGAGTAGATGCCATAGCTTACACCCTATAGGGGGTAGGGGGCATAGTGGGGAACCGGGGCAAAGCAAGGTGCCCTATTTTTTTCGCGAACCAATATCCGCACTGCAAGCAAACCAGCACGCGATGATTGGTTATTAAATGGCACGTGACTTCGACAAACGTCACGTCAGTGACTGCACCGGTATCGGACTCTACTCTTACTCTGTACCTAAGTATATAAAAATTTTTAGATTTTCTTTTTTTTGTTTAAAATCTTACCATCTCTTTATTAGTACACGTAGCATAGTAGTCGCGGTTATGTAATGTATATTTACGGTAATTATTATTGGAATTTACATCACAGAACTGCTTGTATTTGAGGTTATGACGGCAGGGTCGATGTTTTTGAAGTAAAAACTTCATTAGGCGCGTTGGGCATTTTTTGAGATGAGAAAAAACCATTGAACTCGAGACACAGTTACGGTACCGACACCGATACCGACACCTTACCAGGAACACTTGAAGGGGCAAAACTTATAAAACTGTAATTGAGATGGGAAAAAACCATTGAATTTGAGACACCGTTACGTTACCGACACCGATACCGACATCTTACCAGGAAAATTAACAGGGACAAAACTTACAAAACTGTAAAAAAAAAATCATTTCTGTTGGCATTCCCGGAGTGGTTAGGTTATTTTTTTTACATTGCCCTCTTAGGAACCATACTTTACCCCGTGCATAGGGAAAAGGGGGTTAATTCCCACTTCTTGTTAAAATTTCTCTTATTGCTTAGTTTTCTAATAATGAATAAAAGTTTTTATCCTAAATCATACACAAACAATTAATTTAAGTTAATAAAAGATGTACAGCTCTTCTGTTTGGAGGTTTAAGTGTAATTATTCCTTAGTTACCCAACTATGCCCCCCCCTCCCCCCTATATTAATATGCCCTAAATCAGCAGAGTATTTATTTGGCTTGTTAAACATTCAAATGTATTTTACTTAATCCTCAGGAGTACGGTTACGTGTATTTATAACTATTTTAATTCGTATTACATTAAGTTTTAAGTGATTATATATTTTAAATCAGGTTCCTACAGACAGAAAAATAATTAAAAATTTAAATTTGGTTTTCAAAATTCTCTAATTTTTTAGTTTTCTAAAGAATGTAACAAAATTATCTTATTTTTCTGTTTTATAAAATATGTAACAATTTTTTTTTGTTTTTCTGTTTTATAAAGAACTAGCTGTTTCCCGCGGCTTCACCCGCGTGGAAAACGTTTCTATGACTTCTCGAGAGTGAACAGAGCGTGAATAAAAGTAGTCTGTGTGTTAATCCAGGTCCTAATCTGTCTACCTACCAAATTTCAGCCAGATCCGTTTAGTAGTTTTTGCGCGAAGAAGTAACAAACGTACACACTCACAGGCTTTCGCCTTTATAATATTAGTGTGATTTTACAAAATTCTCTTATTATTCTGTTTTAAGGATAAAGAATGCAACAAAATTGTCTTATTTTTCTGTTTAAAACAGTTTTTTTTTTAAATTCACAATTGGTAAAAAATTCATTCACAATTAAATTCACAATTGGTATTTTACTTAATCCTCAGGAGTACGGTTACGTGTATTTATAACTATTTTAATTCGTATTACATTAAGTTTTAAGTGATTATATATTTTAAATCAGGTTCCTACAGACAGAAAAATAATTAAAAATTTAAATTTAGTTTTCAAAATTCTCTAATTTTTTAGTTTTCTAAAGAATGTAACAAAATTATCTTATTTTTCTGTTTTATAAAATATGTAACAATTTTTTTTTGTTTTTCTGTTTTATAAAGAACTAGCTGTTTCCCGCGGCTTCACCCGCGTGGAAAACGTTTCTATGACTTCTCGAGAGTGAACAGAGCGTGAATAAAAGTAGTCTGTGTGTTAATCCAGGTCCTAATCTGTCTACCTACCAAATTTCAGCCAGATCCGTTTAGTAGTTTTTGCGCGAAGAAGTAACAAACGTACACACTCACAGGCTTTCGCCTTTATAATATTAGTGTGATTTTACAAAATTCTCTTATTATTCTGTTTTAAGGATAAAGAATGCAACAAAATTGTCTTATTTTTCTGTTTAAAACAGTTTTTTTTTTAAATTCACAATTGGTAAGCCCTTGGCATCATCTCACCTGATGGTAAGTGACGATGATGCCTGAAGTAAACTCGATAATAGCTAGACAAAGACTGATTTATTTTCGGATACCCTCCAATAGGTACATGCATTATACACAACATCATCCCTATAAAATTGATTTTGTAACTTACAATTACCACATTGCTATTAGATAATATTATTTATAGCTATATATGCTATTTGAACAAAATATAATTTATCTGGTAAGGTTGCAATACATTTATAATTATTTTTCGGAGAAGCATAACATAATTAAGTTATTGTTTGAAATATTTATATATTTGTTATAATTCTTTTTTTTTTTTTACATGCAAAATTTTAACAAATCAGGAGAACATCATTATATCTATAGCCGCAAGTCTGCCATGAAGTAAACTCGATAATAGCTAGACAAAGACTGATTTATTTTTGGATACCCTCCAATAGGTACATGCATTATACACAACAATGGCAAAGATGGAAGCGGGCTTACCAAGATTCCCCAACGCAATGGAGAACTGGCTATCTTATCTTCAAGCCGGAACACATCAATGTTGTAAACACTGATGTTTGGCGGCAAGACTTAGATAAGATGGTGGTAGCTAGCCAGGCGGGCTTAGAAAATGCCATACCACCAACCAAACCGAGACTTACAAGTTGACCCCGCCGGAATCGAACCCGCGACCTCCTAGTGTGAAGCGAATGGACTAACCATTACGCCACGGAGGCGGTTCAAAATGTGTCAAAATTATCTTATTTTTCTGTTTTACAAAGAATGTAACAAAATTGGTGTAGGATATGTTAATGAGAGCTTCTACTCATTACACCGAGCCACTTTTTACCATAAAATCAATAGAAAAAATCGAATATAGAATATTATTTGTATTTATATATTTGAGGAGGTTTTCGATTCGATTGCATGTATTTTTATGTGTGTTACACGATATCTTCGCAGATTGTGAACAGATTTTCAAAATATTTTTTTTTATTCGTAAGATATACCCCCGAAAAAGTAAATATATTAGTACTAACGTACAGTATGGACACTCCCTGCCGCTCTCTATAGTCGACCTCATCTCCCCGTCACGCAGATTGGTTATTACACTGGTTATCAACGTAAAGGATGAGCTACGCTGTAATTTCGTTTGGGAATTATTAAATCCAAATTTGGTAAACTGTTCATTTAACTGATGTTTTAGTTCACATAATAATAAAGGCAATAAAAAAACTTTTACAGATATCCTTTGGATAAAAAGCAACACAAAAAGCCAGTTCATTATTTTCTTTCGTATTTTGTCGCGTAAGTATCTGGAGAAAACTTTTTTGTGAAACTTCTTAAATATTTCCTAAGAATTAAATTACAAAGCATACGATTATTTGCTAGTGTAGAAATAAAACAGGTCAAGTGCGAGTCTGACTTGCACACGTACAATTTGGTACCATCATAAAAGATTTAATTATCGCATTCCAAAAAATATTGACTGTTATTGTAGGTACCTTAATAAACCTTACGTATTTTTTTAAGTTTATCACATTATATTTTTTTTAATCCACAGTTGATAATTCCTTGGCATCATCTTACCTGATGGTAAGTGACGATGATGCCGAAGATGGAAGCGGGCTTACCATGATTCCCCAATGGGGATCTGTCTTTTTTATCTTCAAGCCGGAACACATCAATACTGTTAATATTGATTTTTGGCGGCAAGACTTAGATAAGATGGTGGTAGCTAGCCAGGCGGGCTATGAAAATGCCCCACCACCAACCAAACCGAGTCTAACAAAGTTGACCCCGCCGGGAATCGAACCCGCGACCTCCTGGTGTGAAGCGAATGACTAACCATTGATTTTTAACCGCCTCCGTGGCGTAATGGTTAGTCCATTCGCTTCACACCAGGAGGTCGCGTGTTTGATTCCCGGCGGAGTCAACTTTATAAGATTCAGTCGATTCTACGATCGTTACACGAGGTCATTGCACTCCGGGTTTACGTCAAAGATTACGTAATTCGACTACGTCTTCATTTTTAAAGTTTATCACATTATCTTTGATAATTATTATCAACGGTCGGTACCTCGAGGACAATGCTCTCCAGGTCACGTCAAGGCTTACGTGTTTTTTTTTTAATTTTGCGCGGGAATATACGGACCCTCCGTGTTGGGATCATTGACCTATTACTAGCGGGCGGGGGATTTAGTTGTATCAGTACCTATTTAGCTATGTTTGAAGAACAATTTTATTCATGTAACTTACCCAAGTAGGTAGGTAGACACTGTTGATTGTTACGTGCAGTAAATATCTAACAAACATTTCATGACCAATGCCGCCAGTGTGATTCAACCCTACCTGCATTTGTGGCTATAGATACGTCAGTTGTTTAAATGTATATCATTTCTCGCTCTTTTGTATGGAGTGTCCCCGAGGTGGTCCCATTGTAACCAAGTCAGGATCTGTCGATATGAACCCAGGAAAAACGTGGACAACCCTCAAATTTTATGTGCCTACATATTACGTATTTCATGTAATTTCTAAAGTTATTCACGTATTGTTTCATGTTGATAAACTGATGATGGAAGGTACAATTCCATAACGGTTAGGAGTTAGAGGATAATTCTTTAAGTATTGTACGTAGCTACGTAAGTACGTAAAGACCGATAGTTGTATTTTTTTAGATTATTCAGGTGAGTTGATGATGGAAGGTTTGACTCCTTAACAAAGCGGCTGAGATGATGATGGAAGCCACAGGACTCTGTATCGGTTAATATGACACATGCATTATGATTTGATAATTAGGGTGGGTGGGTGATAACGTTTAACGTTCATAGATAGTTAAAAAAGTAAAGGTAAAAAAAAAACCGAAAAACTGACTTTAAAAATAAATTCAATCAAAAGTATGAAATAATATTTTTATATATAAATACACTACACTATAATATATATAGATAATATCTAAATTAAAATTAGTTACGAATATAAACAGAAAACCTTAAAAAGAATGTTCCTTGTATGGGAGCCCCTCTTATTTTTATAGTTTTTTCAATTTTCATTGTATGTTAGTTAACATAATAACTCATGTTGTGCCAAAATTTCTGTCAGCTACCGATTACGAGTTTGTTTTTAAAAATGGACAAGCAGACTGACAGACAGTGTAGGATTAGTAATAAGGTCGCGTTAACTTTTACAAAAACTTAAAAAAACCAGTTTCTACTTATTCTTCTAACACATAATTAATTATACATACATATAATCACGCCTCTTTCCCGTAGGGGTAGGCAGAGACAACTTCTTTCCACTTGCTACGATCCTTACATACTTGTTTCGCTTCGTCCACTTTCATTATTCCCTTCATACATGCTCTTCGGTTTAGGGTACTCTTGACCTGGCCTTTTTTCAAGACGTCCCTGATTTGGTCTCGAAACGTCCGCCTAGGTCTACCCCTTCCAACACTTTCATTCACACTCGCCTTATACACTTTTTTCGTCAATCGTTCTATGGCCAAACCATCTCAGCATACCTTTCTCAATTTTTGTCACAACATCTTCTTTTAGACCACAACGTTTCCTTATCTCACTATTTCTTATCCTGTCACTCAGTTTAACTCCTATCATACTTCTTAACGCTCTCATCTCAACTGCATTTATTCTGCTTTCATATTTCTTCTGTCATACCCAACTTTCACTTCCGTACATGAGTGTCGGAACCAACACCCCCTCATGCACAGCCAAACGAGCCTTGTTAGATACCTTCCGACTGTTCATAAAGGAGTGTAAAGCTCCATTCACCATGTTTCCTGCATTCACTCTTCTTTCAATATCACTCTCACACTTTCCATCTCTAGTAAACTTTGAACCCAGATACACAAACTCATTCACCTGTTCAGTTTTTTCATCACCAATCACGATATTGCAGTCTGTCACTGTATCATCTCTTTCAAACAAAAAATAATTAATTGTAAAGCCTATAAAAGTTCATTAATGTTTCATAGATTCTAGTTATAAAGATTTTTTTGCTGAATTATGATTATTTTTGGCTCCTTATTGCCGACTTGTACTTGGCTTAGCCAGATTTGAGTACAATTAATTGACCGTTGCAATTAATACCCACAAGAGATTTATTTGCAGACTGTACTCGCTTAGAACGAGCTGCATTTTCCTCTTACATTTATTTTTATTTATTATGACGTTAATTATTGGAGTTGGCCAGAGTTTAATGTTGGTTAGTTCCTGTAATGTATTTTGCCAGTCATCATATCAGCCGAAAGACTAGCTGGACAAAGCCCTCTCCCAAGGATTTTCACGACGACCGCCGGTCCTGCGCTGCCCGCGTACTTCGCAGTTGTTTTCTTTGATTTTGACATTAATTAAATTATATTCTTATAGGAATGGAAATTATTTATTTATTTTGAAGTTTCTCAGTACTTACCTACATAAAGGGGTAAGACTAACGTTTATAACATTTTTAAGAAAGACTGGATTTTCAATACAATTAAAGTTTTTAAGTGTTTTCTTTAAATTG
The DNA here is from genome assembly GCA_947284805.1 of Coleophora flavipennella. Lineage (NCBI taxonomy): Eukaryota > Metazoa > Arthropoda > Insecta > Lepidoptera > Coleophoridae > Coleophora > Coleophora flavipennella. The sequence goes on from OX369275.1 coordinate 2,184,940, forward strand.
ATATCTAAAGAAGCCTTGTCACAAAACAGTTGTGGCCTTGAACAAATATGAATTTAGATGTGTTGCTATGAAAGACTGAGGACAGAGATGGACGGATGGACTTAACGACTGTTTAATTTATTTTTGTTGAATTGGACTACATGACTCTAAATACCAACCAAATCACTTACCCAAAACATAACGATTACAATGTATATAATTAAACATTATTCACATAGGGTAAGCCACTTTAATCTTGCCAATCCCCCTTTTAAGTGACCTCATTGTAAAACCGTACATTAAAAAAAATACAGTTTTTTTAGAAACAACAATATAAAATATTATTACAAAAAAAGTTACAATAATTTTTCAATAAACGATTTTAGAGGGAAGTGACATAAAAAGGGAGGGGGGAGAATTTACAAAGGATAAAATTAAAAGAAAAAAAAAACAATTTACAAAGCATAATGTTAATATTACTTGCTACCTACGCTGCGCTGTGTAGCTTCTAGTCACACGTAACGTTTTACATTCTTTGCTACGCCGTAAATACTATCGTAGCATAGAAATAAAATTTGCAATTTTCATAAAATGTTAAGCTATTGCATAACTTTTATCGCGGGCTTTGAGCGCGGCGACCGAATCAAGAAATTCCGTAACGAAACTAAAACCTAACACGTTCTAAAAACTTACAGCGCCATCTATTAGCGATTTGCGGTACTAAAAGGACTTAGTCAATTTTACTGGTGTAACTTTCTTAGTGTAAATTTATCACATAAACATCCCGCGCCCCAAAGACTATATGGTACTGGTAAATACTGCATAAATAAAAATAAATAAATAATTATAATTGCATAAGTTGATAAAAAATGCTATGCAATAGCTTTACCTCGACAGTCCCTGAGTGCCACACGTTTTTTTAATAAAAAATAGAAATCTCAGACATATTGTAAAAAGATCACTCCTGGAAACTTAGACAGGTGATTGTACTCCTGAAAGTGAACAAAGATCACTCCTGGAAACTTAGACAGGTAATGGTACTCCTGAAAGTGAACAAAGATCACTCCTGGAAACCTTAGACAAGTGATTGTACTCCTGAAAGTAAACAAATTTTCCCAATAAAGCCATAGTTTTTGCACTTTTCATATCAATCAGCAAAGTTTTTATGGAGGTGCCATATTTTAGGGTTCTGTATCGCAAAAGGTAAAAAGGAACTATTAAAGGATCACTCGTGTGTCTGTCTGTCTGTCCGTCTGTCACAGCCAATTTGTTCGGAAACTACTGGATCGATTAATTTGAAATTTGGTACTTAAATGTAAGTCGGTGACCCAAAGACGGATATGTAACGTTAATAAATTAATTTTAAAATAGTGGCCAAATGAAAGGCCTTGTTGTGAGAATTTTAAATATATATATTTTTTATTTTAAAATTAATAGCTTGAAGTTATTTATGAAAATAGTCAAAAATTAACCTGTGATCAACAGTGCGGAACCTTGTTTGTGTGACCCCAAATCGCACTTGGCCGGTTTTATTTTTAAATTTTGAGGGTAAGTATTAAATTTCATAATTACAATCCTCTGTTTAATAATATGGGAGTGATTTTTTTTACACCCTTTAAAGAGGTAGATAAATTGAAATTAGAAAAATATAAAAAACAAGGGTGTTTTTACAGTGTGTGTTTACCCATGTAAATACGCAATTTTTTTAAAAATATAAATATTTCATTATATTCCAAAGTTATACCACACACACACACAATAAATTCAATACCGCAACAAGGGTTTTTTCTACTCCTTACTCGTGGGAGGGTCAGGCTGAAGAAGAATCTCTATGTTACATTTTAATTAATTCGATTCAAAATAATTAATCACCAGTAAAATCAGTTCTACAAAGAAAGCACAAAATAATATAATACTAAATTACTGCCGTGATCTGTAATGACTGCGTTACGAGCCACGTCAATGCTGACCGAAAGCACAGCGTAGCGCCGCTCTAGGCCATCACAGTATTGCAGCCCTTGATGGCCGAGCTAGAAAAAAGGTCGAGACTGAATAGTAATGGCAAGGCCAATTTTGCCCAAAGAATATTGTCAAAGTAATGACCAAATTACAAGCATTTTTGAGTAAAACAATAAGCAGCCTTAGCGCTAGGTTGCAATTTTACTAGACACTTTAGGAATTTAAAAAAAAAACTTGCATCCTGACTGCATAAAAACTTAACCCTTTGTTTTTTGGCCAGACGGGTACAAATGTATCCGAAGTCACTCGCGGGTTTAAGACAAATCTAAAGACACCTTGCACTCCAAAAGCCATGAAGCCGTTTAGGCTGCAGAGTGTCCAAAAGATATAAATAACCTATTTTTGGCTAGTCGGGTAAAATGTATCCTATGTCACTCACGGGATCAAGACAAATATAGCGACACCTCGAACTCCAAAATACATCAATCCGTTAAGGCTACAGGAGGTGCCGAAGTTTAAACATACGTACATAAACTCGAAAAACATAACCCTTCTTCTGGCGCAGTCGGGGAAAAAAATTAAGATTGGGTAATGCAATAGCGAAAACTATTTTAATTTATTTACTTTGCGGGAGCACAACGAATAACTGCGCACTTATAGTATGTTATGTAAAAGCGACGGCACACTGGAAGACGTAGCTCAGGCGGAACGGCAACGCGGGGAACCGCTTCATGCGGGCAGCGTCAGACCGGACGTTGTGGAAATCCTTTGTCTGGCAGTGGACGTCTTTCAGATGATATGATTACGATGACGATGAGGCTCTCTTGCGTTCTCGTGGTCTACATATCCTTCCACCTAGATTGACCACGTATTTACTTACACATGGTACTTACACTCAGGTCGACCGAGGTTATTTTTTTTGTATGGTCATATACCAGGTCATAACCTAACTTAAAGTGCATTATTTCCTACACCATTTTTTGTACATATTATATGTTACTTTTACGTGTCTGTACAAAAAGGACGATGTACGAAGAAGTTTTACGGGTTTAGAGGTTATTTTTTACGTACTGTCAAAAACTTACGTAAATTAATATACATTCTCTCATACACAATTTCTTGCACATACTTTATGTTTTTACCTGTCTGTCTAAAAAGGAGGGGAATGTTTTACGGGTTAGGATGTTATTTTTTACGTACTGTCAATTACCTACGTAACTTAACGTACATTCTCTCGAACACCATTTTTTGCATATATTTTCAAGCGACTTCCAAAAAGGAGGAGGTTCTCAATTCGAATGTATGTTTTTTTTTATAAGTAAAAACGAACGAAGTTCAAATCTGGACGGCCAATGTACCAAAAACTTACGTACATACTTACCGATTGCTTTAACGGTGAAGAAAAACATCGTGAGGAAACCTGCACACGCCTGCGAAGAAACTCGAAGGTTGTGTGTGAAATCGACCAACCCGCACTGGGCCCGCGTGGTCGACTAAGGCCTAATCGCGCTGATTCAGGGTAGGCTCGAGCCCCTCGGTGGGGACGTATATGAGCTGTAATGAATGAAAAGAACTTTTGACTGAGTGAACCGATTTTTATGATTCTTTTTTTATTTGAAAGCTTGTGCTTCCCGTGTAGTCCCACATAAATTTTATCAAAATAGGTGTAATACTTTATTAGAGAATTAACAAAAACCAAAAATAATAATGCAAAAATGTAAAGTTGTTGCGATGGAAGTCGGTTTTTTAACGTGTTTAGCGTTTTCAATTATTTTAAATCTACAATGACGGAGATGCTACAAAGATGCCGAAGTTGTAAGCGGGCTTACCAAGATTCCCTAATGGAGAACTGGTTATCTTATCTTCAAGCCGGAACACATCAATGCTGTATAAGTACACTATAAGTGATCTGTCTAACACCGGACTAATGCCCCAGTATTTTTCGCTTATACGGACTGATGATGATCTTTTTTTCATGGCAGGGCTTTTGTTTGCTTGCATGATATTCTTCGCTTCTTCTTTCATGTGTGTCTGTCCAACAAGGAGGGGAAAGTTTTACGTATAATGTACATACGTATCTACGAGTATATCTGTTTCTTCGGCTGAGCCTGTAGCCTCAACGGCTTAATGGATTTCGGAGTGCGTAGTGTCGTTAGATTGGTCTTGATCCCCTGAGTGACAGACATAAGATCCCCTGAGTGACAGACATAAGATCCCCTGAGTGACAGACATAAGATACATTTTATCGTTCTTCAAAAAAGAGGGGTAAATTTTTTATGCATTCGGGTTTATAGTTTTTAATTAAATCGGTTAGGTAAGTTATTACTTTCAATAAGATTAGTGTAACAAGACTTTGTGTTAACCTTTATAGTGGACCGTGTTGTATGACAAAATTAATAATAATTAAAAAGTACCAAGTACCTGATGCACGAGGTTACTGATATGTGGCAAGTGGAATCCACCGAAATCATCCCCGTAGTCCTATCCGTGAACGGGCTAATTTCAGCCGACCTTGAACGTCACCTAAGGCGACTGGAACTCCGAGGCAGACCAATAATTGCAGCAATGCAAAAAGTAGTCCTCCTCGACAATGCCCGGATAGTCCGACGCTTTCTCTCCCCGTCGCACTGAACTCCAGCCGACTGTGCTTCCGCTGAAGGTGCTCCTGCCACTTTGCCTCGTGCCAAGTGAGCAGAGTTAGCTACTGTGTATATATTTAAAAAATAACAATAAATGTGCTGATTTGTTTGTTTGTTGTGCGTGATTCGCCAGTACTATAAACAAACAAGTCACAGTATTCACAAAGACGTCTCAATTTTCGTTGAATTGGGGTCAATAGTCGTGTCAGAGAAGACACTCACTTAGATGAAAATCTAAACATACTTCATTATTATGATAAGGATTGCTTGTTTTAATGGGAATCGTAAGCGCGTCCGTGGCATAATTGATAAGTCCATTTGCATCACACTAGCAGGTTGCGGGTTCAATTTTCGGCGGAATTTAACTTTGTAAGTTTCGGTTTGGTTGGTGGTTAAGAATTTTCCAAGTCCGCTCTGCTAGCGACTACCATTTTATCTAAGTACTTCCACCAAACATCAGTGTTAACAGCGCTGATGTGTTCTGGCTTAAGGATAAAATAGCCGCCAGTTACTCATTGCATAGAGGCGCTTCTATCATCAGCATTATGGCCACTTACTGTCATCTAGGTTGATGCCAAGGGCTCATCATTTGTTAACGAAATTCGGGGTGAGTAGAAGTAGGGACCACTAGGTTTTCATGAATTTTTTTAGAGGTCTCTTGCGCAGTTTATGACGTCCTCGAATGAAGATAAAACGAGTTCAAAATGTGTTTTGTATTGTTGTCAAATAAAAAAATATTTGACGACAATACAAAAATAGATTGAAGATTCAAGGCGGTATTATTACAAGCTTTTATTTAACTTGCAATTTATGTATGTATGTATGTTAGTTCGGGTGGAATCTTGCAACTCAAATTTGAAGCACATATCTTCAACCGATTGGGCTAAAATTTCGCATACACATTTAGTTTGGTTGACAATACATGGTTAGCTAAGTGATGTCATTCAAAATCTAATATGGCGGACTTCCATAGATGGCGAACCAGTAATTTTTTTAAGCACCCCTATGATATGGGTATCAAATGAAAGGGTTTGCTGAGAGGAATACGAAATAATTAAAACTCTTTTCAAATAAAAGCATGAACCTAAAAGTTTATAGGTTTTTTGAAATGAACTTATTATTATTATTCTATCTGCGATAGTTTAGCTGTACGAAGTTCTCGGAAGTACATGTTTTTAGCGTCGCAATTTTCAGGGTTGCCCGCCAAACTGAACGTAATACGTTCATCGAACCTCGAAAGGTTTGTAAAGCATAATACCAAAATTCGTAAAGTGCCATATGGCGTTTCGCGAAATGTATTTTTTTTTACACGCAAAGCAGATTCTCAGAATACCAAATACGATGGCAAATTCGGAAAATACCATTTTTTGCTACCCAGGGGCTCTTTGACTGTTTATTAAATCAAACCTGACCGAACCTAATATCGTTCGCTTCGCTGGCTCATTTAAAGTTATTTAGAAAAAAACAATTTTTGCCAACTCCTTCAGCTTATTCAGTACTATGCGTATTACAGGTTTGGTAACTAATGTAGTTGGTGTCTTGCGAGTTTGTTACTTTACAAACTTGGTATTTTGCCAAATTGGATTATTGCGTAATTGGACGTATGCGTGCGTTGGCACTTTGCGGATTTGGTACTACGCGGCGAAACCTCATCGAATTCACGTAAAGGGACGTGATTGCAAACCCTTACTAAACCGTGTACAAGGAAATATATTAAAAGTGTAGTCTGACTGTCACTTGAGTTACTTTTTATATCTTTTGAAAACTAGATTTTGTTCTTAAATGTCAGAAATAGCAAGGCAATAATAGTATAAATAGTTTTTCAGCATCATTGATTTATTAATTTTGTGATTTTATGAATTAAAAACCGGCAAAGTGCTAGTTGGAATCATGCATATAAAGTTCCGTAACACAACACTTCCGTACAAAAAACATTGAATCTATTTAATAAAATCAAAAGATTACGAGACGACAAAAAAAAATATTTCTTCGGTTCGGAATTGTTATTGCGATGATGAACAGTGTCTTATTTTTGGCAAGTTAGAGACTGAACTAAATATAAGTACACCAAGTTAGACCCATAAATGTGCTACCGTCTTTACGATAGAGCATAAACAAAAATCTTAAAAAAACTCTTTTAATCTTTTGAAACCCCCTTAATTTGAAAGTTTTTTTATTATTAAGCTATTGCATAGCTTTTCTCGCGGGCTTTGAGCGCGGCGACCGAATCAAGAAATTCCGAAACGAAGAAACCTAACACCCCGCGTTCTAAAAAAACGTACAGTGCCATCTATTAGCGATTTGCGGTACTAAAAGGACTTAGTCAATTTTACTGGTGTAAATTTCTTAGTGTTGATTTATTACATAAACATCCCGCGCCCCAAGGACTAGCCGCAAGTGGCCGCCATTTTGAACTTTTTAGTTATTAGACTGATTGCTTCCAAAATCGATATCTGGAGGTCCCTGAGGTCCCTTATCACGAATCCGTTGCCCGAATTAAAAATAGTGGCCGCCATTTTAAACTTTTTAGTTACTGGACAAATTGCTTCCAAAATCGATATCTGGGAGGTCCCTGAGGTCCCTTATCACGAATCTTTGTTTGGAAGTGAAAAAAGTGGCCGCCATTTTGAACTTTTTAGTTACTGGACCGATTGCTTCCAAAATTGATATCTGGGGGTCCCTGGGGTCCCTTATCACGAATCCGTTGCCCGAATTAAAAATAGTGGCCGCCATTTTGAACTTTTTAGTTACTGGATTAATTGCTTCCAAAATCGATATCTGGGAGGTCCCTGAGGTCCCTTATCACGAATCTTTGTTCGGAAGTGAAAAAGTGGCCGCCATTTTGAAATTTTTAGTTACTGGACCGATTGCTTCCAAAATCGATATCTGGGGGTCCCTCAGGTCCCTTGTCCCGAATCCGTTGTCGGAAGTCAAAATAGTGACCGCCATTTTGAACTTTTTAGTTTATACACCTTAATAATAACACGTAGTCTGTGAATATTTCAACCAGGTCTCGGCTCCTCTTAAAATGTTCAAATCCGGACGGCCAATCAATGAGTTTTTCGAAACTCACGTACATATACTCACCGATTGCTTTGATGATGAAGGAAAACATCGTGAGGAAACCTGCACATCTGATTCCAGATTGCACACGTTCGTAGGTGTAAATCTAAATTCTCTACACTTTGTAACGGAATGCTCTTCGGGCCGGCTAGCCTGAGCACTTTGCTAGCACTTGATAGGATCTCGTGACGGTTCACTGGGGGTTTCAGGGTTAGGGAGTTTACTATGGAAACGATCGGTCACGGGTTAATACAAATGCAACAAAGTTTATTTCTGTTTAACATAGATTCCTTAAATCTAGATTCACTGTATCCTATTTACTTATATACTTCTTCTTCTTCCTCGGTCCCTCAGTGCTGAGGATCGCGACCACAACAGCTTGCTCTCCATTGGCTGCGGTTGTAAGTGCTGTGGACTGCCGTCTGGATGTCCGGCCCCACAGTTTTCTTTATGGCGTCTATCCATCTTGAGGGTGCTCTGCCCCTTATATACTAGAGATACCTAATTCGTGGATTCTACCACCTGAATACGCTACGCGTGCGGTACTGAGCCTATCTAAGAGTGCCTACTGAACGTATGGTTACTAGGGAGCTGTCCAGTAACGTCGCAACTGCATATCCGGACAAACGCCACAAACCTGCGTGCGCTCAGAGTACGTGGCGCTCCATAGCAACAAGCCTACGGGTGCCCTAAACTTTTTTTTTTCTAAAGGACAAGCTTGTTGTTGGCCATTGGGGCCTTTACAACTTCACCGGGCAGGGGAGGCGAGTACGGAAGGCACTCAACCTAGTGCAAAGCAAAAAGATGCAACTGCCTAAGGGCGCCCAGGTGGGCACGGACCTCGGCTTAGGTCGTTGCTTGGACGTGGGAGGATCGGAGAGAAGCGGCCTGGTATATGCCGGGCTACCGTACTGAGGCGCGTTCTCGCTTATATAAGGTCTGGCTGTTCATGCGGGGTGCGGAGCGCGGGGCCGGTGGCTGAGTGGTGCGTGGATTGTCGTAGGGCTGTTGCTTCTCCGCTGGCAGCTAGGGTTGCTCGCCACAACTTCTATGCCTTAGATAGCACGGTTAATGGTGCCACACGATAAGAGAGAAGAATCCCTATATTTTATAGTAGGTATGAAATAGTACATTTTCATACTAGGGTCGTAAATAGGTCATTACAAACGACACGTCATTTGTAAGCACAAAGCGTAGGCAATTACCTTTTACGCCCGCGTCCGTGTGTATCAAATAACGTTTCATTATACAGTTGTGAGAAAACAATTTAGTTTTAGTTTAGCTTCATACTGAATTAGTTCTATTGACTTTGTTAGACAACTCTAATACGTGATACTTTATATATTTTTTATATATAAAAATTTGAGTGCGTTTGACTACATCTCACCTGATGGTAAGTGACGATGTAGTCGAGGATGTTGCACGCAAATTCAAATAAAGGCCTATTCACTCTCGCCTTAAAGATCTCCAAATTGTAGGAGTCGGTAAATACCGACGCAGGCAGGAGTTCCACTTCATCGCTGTCCGCATAATAAACGAGGAAGCGTAACGCTTCGTGCGTATAGGCTGAATATCAACAACAAAGGGATGGAACCTACCCCTGCTTCTCGTTGACCGAAGGTGGAATGGAGCTTACCACATTTTTTTGTAAATCTGCTCTTTTCACTCAAACATTGCCGAAGCCGAATATGTAGGTCGCCTCTAGCGCACATAAATAATGCATAGTATGCATAATGGTTTGATATTTACATATTTTACCAAGGAAGATCAAGAACATACATTGCGGTCCATGTTTTCGAATAAAAAACACCACGAGAGAAGTTTCCTTCGCCTCCTTAATAAAATTAGTTTGTCAGTTTTTGGTCAATATTGCCACTTTAGTCATACCCCGGACACTTCATACAACGGGCAAGAAATTTATTTACTAAAAACAAATGACAGCAAGGTTCGAGAACCAAACTAGCACCAATCTGTATCAATATGGGTGACTAGGGGATGAGGTCGGAATCTATGGAGCGGCAGGGAGGGTCCATACTTTATGTTGGTACTAATATATTGTATAATTTGATTTAGTTTAGATGGAACCCAGAATTTTTAACTCAAGTTATACTCGTAAAGCCGAAGCACTTTATTTACAAGAAACCTACAGTAAACTAAATAAAAAAGTAACAAATGTATACTTAGTTATGTTATGCACTAGTAACTATGTCTACATAGTTTATTTGAAAATTTAATTTTAAAAATATTAAATTTGAAATGAATCCTTGGACGACAGTATTAAATTTTAAAATTCAGAGTGAATCTTTGAATGACGGAATTAAATTTTAGTCTGAATGTTGTTTGTAAACAAAAGTAAAAATTGTCTCCAACCCTCGTCACTGTCCAAACTGATATCCACATTTAATTTGGCCCTGTTGTATTCCCTATTTCACAAATCTCGTAATTCCCCTAACATTCTCGTTTTCCTCGTAAACATTTTAATTTCGAAACTCTTGAACTCAAGACGACATTTGTTTGTATAAGTTGACACCATACAAACAGATGAGCATAACACAAAGCCCATTGTTGGAGGAACTTCTCGTAAACTCGTGTTCTGAATAAAACGTTTGTTAGTATAACTTTTAAGATAGCATTTGCACGTATTGAATGCCACATTTATGTGTATTTTGCCATTGTTACAGATAATGTTAGCGAGTTTGAGTAGAGGGGTGCCTTGAGGCGTCATGAGGCTGCATCAGGCGCTGGATCTGCGGCTGGTCGCGCTCTACACCACGTGCCTCCTATTGCCAGCCCTAGCCTGCCCCTCCCAGTGTGTCTGCAAGTGGAAGAACGGAAAGCGGTACGTCGAGTGCGCTGAGAAGGAGCTCAAGTCAATACCGTTAAATCTAGACTCCGAAACGCAAGTCCTCGACTTCGCGGGAAACGACTTGCAAGTCCTACAAAAAGAGACCTTTCAGAAGCTAGGGCTGTTAGATTTACAGAAAATATATCTCACGCGTTGTAAACTACAGAAAATCGATAGCAACGCGTTCAAAGGACTCGCCAATTTAGTCGAATTGGATCTGTCAAACAACTATCTAACTGTTATTCCTTCCTCAAATTTCGCCTTTTTCCCATCTATGATGAGGCTATCACTGAGCAACAACCCAATAACGAGTATAAAGTCTCACTGTTTTCAACATCTGGCCCATTTGAATACGTTGGAGCTGAGCGACTGCAAAATTGAGATCATAGAGCGGGATGCCTTCGCCGGATTGAATCACTTGGAATGGCTGAGGTTGAACGGGAACAGACTATCAAATATTCAGGGCGAGAAGCTGTTTCCGGAGTCGCTGAGAGGGATCGACTTGCAAAATAATAACTGGCGCTGCGACTGCCAATTGAGAGATTTACATAGTTGGCTGTTGAATTTTAACATGCCACACGCGGTGGAGCCGGTCTGCTCGCTGCCCGAGAGGCTCCGGAAACGGCCGATTGCAAGTGTGACTCTCCCCGAGCTGGCTTGCCTACCGAAAATAACGCCAACATCAGTCTTCATAGAAACGAACGCTGGAAACAACGTCACTCTAGAATGTCTGGTACAAGCGATACCGGAGGCCAAAATTTCCTGGCTCTTCCAGGGACAAATGATACGCAATTACTCAACGGTCTCACTCGAGCCCCGCGACATTTATTACGTGGAAAACGGGGTGACAGACAAGAAGAGCGAACTGTATATATTTAACGTAGCCAACGAGGATAACGGCACGTACACGTGTGTAGCAGAAAACCCCGCGGGCAAGTCTAAAGCCAACTACACGATACGAATAATACTAAAAGAGGAGCCCATCGTGATAGTTGTCACGTTCCCACAAAGACATTTAGTAGTTATAGTTACTGTGGTGTTTCTAGTTATAGTGCTACTTATAGCGATAATAGCGGTCGTACTGCTGAAATTCAAAACAGACACGAGAAGTCGTAAAAAAAAAGAGAGCGGCAAAGACGTCGCATTATGTAATCAGATCCTGCCATCGAGTAGAAGCAACGGATCATTACCGAAGAATAATGGCAGCGTCATAGTGAATGCTCACTCTCATCACGCCCTACATTATACAGTGCAGACAAACCGGGATTTTGAAACGAGCGACGTATACCAAAGCGGGAATATGAAAGGCTTTGTCGACAGGAACCCTGACCTAATTAGCGATGCGGAAACAGTCGCTAACAATGCACAAAACGAAAACACTGTTTTGTCGGTGTATAAACAAACAAGCAACGCGGACGTGTTTGAAGAGGAAACCGCATTCAGCGCGCCCGCCGCGCAGCGTCAAGTCACGTGGCAAGACCAACAGGGCTTGAAAACGAGCATGCCGCAGAACACAATCAACAATCTGTATCAACATTCGGCAGATGTACACCTAAATCCGGGCTGCTTTTTGGACGGCGACGGCTACCCCTACGATTATGGTCTGCCTAAGCATCCATGTCGGCCTCCAGTTGTATCAAATTACTCAGTAGTCGGTCCATTCTACCAAACGTTGCCGCACAAGCGCACTGGCGGTCAGAAGCTAGTGTGCAAATTTGCGAAGGATACCGAATTCAACGCAACCCCTCCACCGTGCCCTAATTACGAAGTATTCAACGCGCCAAACGTGAGGTGCACTCTAGATGGGTATCCGGTACCACGGAATCGGCAGATCGCTTTCGTCGGGAACGGCACTGTGTATTACAATGAGGAATTTGTTCCGTCGCCGCCGGAAGGTTACAAAACTGAGCCAGTAGTGCAGTGCTGTGTGCCGCCTGAGGCCTGCGCACCCTGGAATCCCAAAGGTACATGTGCTGTGATGGTGCCAGTTGGTATTGCCGAGCCCCGGTGCTACCAAGTGGAGACAAGGTGCGTCGACACTCAAACATCAGAGCCTACCGCACGAGTGCCAGGCGAAGGCACGGAAAACGTGCTAAAACCCCTACCCCAAGTGTCAAACGCTAAATGCGCGTCTGATATCTGCTCGGAAAGCCCCGACGAAGGCTACGTCGGTGACGCTAACGACATCTGACGACGTCGTCACACCGATAGCGCGTAAACAGGGCAATTTAGACGCTAATAAAGTGATAAAGCGACTGAGTATAAAAGTAGTATTGTACATAAATTCAAAACCGTTTCGAGGTGCACTGAATCTCGTCAAGTTTATAACTAGCAATACGGTTTAACGACCCGTTATTGCGGTGATGTTCTGTTTTATCTCAACTGTCATTTTATAGTTTTCCGGCTATTTTTCGAAGTAAACAAGATTTCAGATCACGATCTTGTTTTGTTAGCCATAAGTAACTTTGTTAGGAAATTTTGCTAGAGATTTTGTTTTACAAAGTAAATTTTTGTGATGACCTAAATATCATTGCCTATTGAAAGTTTTCTAGTCGCGTCTTTTAGTCAGCCGAAGTCTTTCCAATTATATAACTGTCTAACAAAGGATGGACTAGTTGGCATCAGATCAAGTCCAAGCTTCCAACGCATTCAGCAATTTTGAGTTCAACATTGTATGTAGCTTTTAGTGCTGTGTTCTGCCAAATTGAAATATTTTTCCGGTTTGTTCCTCCCGAGTAAGTTTAATATTTAACTGTTATTGTTTTGTTACTAATGTTGTAAGGTGTAGCCAAAGCACGTTATTTTTATTGTGAACTAAAATTAATTCATTAACAGAATAATAAAATGCATTTACCTTAGGAATAATGACCACCATGTCGCTGGATTTATGAGTCATATAAAAGTGATAGGGCAATTAATTCCAAATAACTTATATATATCAAAATAGAAAGATTCAGGGACTCACGTTCATTTGGCCGCAAAATAAAATACCTGTTTTATTGCTACAGATACTCAAATACAAATATTTATGTTCAAATAAGTAAATATACTTAAAGAATGTAGTTGGACCGCCTCCTTGGCGTAAAGGTTCAGAACATTAGCTTCACATCATGAGTCGCGGGTTCAATTCCCGGAGGAGTCTAACTTTCTATGACTTGGTTTGGTTAGTGGAAGTGCATTTTCTAAGCCTCCTCTTCGCCATGCATCAATGTTAACAGCGTTTGATGTGTTCCGGCTAGAAGATAAGATATACAGTTCTCCATTGCGTTGGGGAATCATGGTAAGCCCGCTTTCATCTTCGGCATCATACTCACTTACCATTTGGTGAGATTTTGTCAAGGGCTTACCAATTTTGTTTGAAAAACACCCAGAAAGATAGCCAGTTCCCAATTGCGTTGAGGAATCTTGGTAAGCCCGATTACATCTTCGGCATCATACTCACTTACCATTAGGTGAGATAATGCCAAGGGCTTACCAAATGTGTTTTAAAAAAAAACACCTAGAAACAAAGCTAATTCCAACGGCAAAATTCTAGTCTAGATTTGTCAGTTCAATGAGACTAATTAATGTACTTAAATAATCTGAACAGCACAGATACAATTTTTGAAATTAAAAAATATACAAATAAGTAAATATTTTTATATTCTGTATTTTTTTCTTTTTGCACCACTTGAAAATTAAAATTAAAAATTACATTGTCCTGTTTTACACAAAAAAAATAGCTTAACGTTTCTCAACGAATAAAAATGAGAATCCAATCTAAGTTTAAGCGCCATCCATCTAAGCCAAGACGCGGCATTCATTATTCTAAGTGCCTTTTCATCAGATTGGCTAACGCGAGCTCGCGGATGCTGGGGGGGGGGGGGACCAAAGAAGTTCAACGTAGTAGTCCCACTACAATACAGGATGTTACACAATTGGTGTAGGAGCCGATATTTGGGATTGTTTTATCCACAATTGATATGCTCTTGGCATCATCTCACCTGATGATAAATAATGATAACGATGCCGAAGATGCAAATGACCCTTACCAAGGTTCACCAACGCAATGGGAATCTGATTATCTTATCTTCAAGCTGGAACACATCAATGCTGTTTACGCTGATGTTTTGGCAGCAAATCTTAGATAAGGTGGTGGTAGCTAGCCAAGTGGGCTATGAAAACGCCCTACTACCAACCAAACCGAGTCTTTCAAAGTTAACCCCGCCGGGAATCGAACCCGCGAGCTCCTGGTGTGTAGCGTTCAGACTACCCATTACGCCACGGAGGCGGTTAAGGCGGGATTCTCTAAGTAAACTTAAATATACTTGAACTATTTTGCTCCGATTCAATAGCTTCGTTTGAGACCACCTCTGTGGTAATGGTTAGTCCATTAGCTTTACATCAGGATGTTGCAGGTTCGATCATGGCGGAGTCTAACTTTGTAAGAAATGGTTTGGTTAGTGGTAGGGCTTTATTAGCACTACAATAGGGGATCGGACTGCTAGTAATTTGAGTTATTTTTATGATTTGTCAAAAACGAAATTTTGTTCTTAAAATGTTTGAAATACCCACAAGTGATGTCATAGATTTAAGCGTCATTGACGAACTTATTTTGTGAATTTGATCAATTAAAAATTGAAGACGTGATAGAAAAACCAAACAAGTAAGGTTTTTTAAAACTTCAAGAGGAAAGCAATTTAGGAAATCTTATTTCAGAATTTATTTTTGATGCAGTCCGATCCACTATTAGTACACTGACAGAAGCTGACGGGTTGAATCCGAGAAGTTTTTTCCTTCTTCCATGTATACTTTTGTATTTCTTTCTTATTCATTCTCAAGCATGGCGGACAGTGTGCCCGAAGCTAATATTTCTTTTGAAAATATCGCGTGACTTCTTTAGACTTCTCATCGCCAGTATAGTAAGAAGTAACTTCACTATCCAGATGTCTATTAATTAAAACACCTTCTGAAGATTTTGATATTTATTTCAAACTCCGAAAAGCACACTACACAACCTTAAAATTCAACCTGTCACCATGAGATTTCAGTTTCAGTTTCAGTTTATTTATTTCGTTAACAAAAATATTTGTGTTCGAAAATAGAGTATGTACAATTCATTATGTTAAAGATAAAATTCCAAGATTACAAAAATCTAAGATAAATAATATTAGTAATAAATAACATTCTAAGATAAATAATACTAGTTGCCATATTTAAAAAAAATCGTCCAAAGAATAAAAGCACTCCCTCAGCAAGAAAGCCCTAAGTTTTGCCTTAAAACTAGCCAGCGTGACGTCACCCTTGAACTCTAACGGCAGTGCATTAAAAAGACGCACCCCATTATAGCGTGTACCGTGGCGAACCACGTCGAGACGCGGCGGCAGCGCACTGCGCTCCACATCCCGCCTGCGCGTACTGATTCTGCGCACCCTGTCCTGTTCTGTTTCCTCTCCTAACAGTTTTTTTTTAAAGTTTAAGAGCAGCACAAATATATAAAGACATGGAGCTGTAAGTATGCCTAACCTAACAAAATGTGATCGACAAGACTCCCATTGCGGTATTCTGACAATAGTGCGTATTGCTCTTTTTTGTATGACAAAGGCTTTTTGCATATTGTATTGATAACTATTTCCCCATAGTGCAACACGAGATGATGCTAGGGTCTTACGAATTGCGGATAAAAAAGGAAGTTGTTTAGTTTCGTGAGGAGCATATTGTACCTACCATTTGCCGCTTTTCAGCAATAAAAAAGTCAACGATTGTTTTCAATTTTTACTCGATTAAATCGCTTATAAGTATTTTTATTTTTAGTGAACCAAAATAATTTCTGAAATTGTGGATCGCACATTTTTTTTAAAAACCATCTTTTTCCCGGATATCGTTATAATGACTGTTATCGAGGCGCGAGGGTGCATAGTTTAAATCATAAGTTATGCTCTTGAGTTCATACAAACATCGAAAGAAAAAAGCACTTTCAGAGTTCCTTAACTTTCCACTTTTGCGGGCATTTTTTATCCCATTTTTTTCATTAACTCAAAAATTTATTCGGACTATTACAAAAATTTTGAAAAATAGCTAAAACGAACAGAATTTAATTTTTTATTTATACAGATTTCAATACAATAAATCATGTAACTTGCTTACTGATCGCTATCAAGGCACCATCCACGATAATACTCATAGGTATGCTATTAACTTAACAGAGCAGTATTTTTCTTTGTCTTATCCTATTTAATGTTGTTATTTCGTTACAGTATTAAGTATGTAAAGTAAATGAAAAAAGCCTTTGTCAAGCAAGATATTGTGCAGAATATTTCTGGATGAATATACTTCAATTTTAACTTTTTATCTTGGCTTCCACCTCAATTAGAGAGTAATTAAGCTGATTTCGAGTAAAGAAAGGTTGAAAATGTACTTCATATGTAAAGGAATACCTCTAAGGACTCCTCATTCGCGAGTCCCAGGAACGGTCGTCGTGGCAAGGAATTCTAGTTAATTCAGTTCCAAAACATATATTTAGTTTGTCTCGAAAACAATACTAATATGATACTATCTAAAAATAAAAAATAAATATAATCATTACAAAAAGGACAAAAGCTCTAAAAAGGAGCTTCAGACAATATTCCCGCGCCCAAGCGTATCCGGGCCAAAAGTTCCCATAACACTCGCCGCATTACCACGCTAGATGGAACTCCTTGCCTGCGTCAGTGTTTCCCGATTTCTATAATTTGGGGATCTTCAAGGCAAGAGTGAATAGGCATTATTTGAGTTTGCGTGTACCATCCTCGACTGCATCATCACTTACCATCAGGTGAGTTGCAGTCAAACGCACTCAAATTATTAATAAAAAAAAAAAAAAAAAAAAAATGGGGGTCACCGCTGTGCTCCCTCAAACGCCAACCCAGCTTGAGCCCAAAACTTCTAGCGGTTTATCCTTTACTTGTAACCGCTTCTGACTGAACCTCAGTTATTTCTCCATCACAAATAACGTTGGGACACCTCTAAAACGGAAATAATCGTAAAGTAGTCTTGACGCACATGCTCAGTTCAGAGACTTGAAAACTTACCATTTAGAAGTAAAGAAGGACGTGGCTCAGTCTTAACGTGATTTGACAAGCTATGAGAGCTCTCTGCTCGAGAACAGTCGTCCAACGTGACATTTCCATAATCCGCTGGCTCGAATTTTGTTAATTTCGTTTAAGGCCGTATTATGATGGAGCTAGAGATGTTGAACGCTAAGCCTCTATGGAAAATAATATTTATTAACTTTGACCTACAAAATATTAAGAAAAATCTTGTCACATAATAGCATACAAAATGGAGCATGAGTAAATAATTTAAAACAAAAAAAACGACCTCAAACGCACTAGTCGTTACTACGATTTTTGAAGGTTCCTCTCGATTTCTCTGGGATGACATCATCACATCCTGGTTTCCTTATCATGGTACCACCCTTGGGATATCTCCTTTCTAACAAAAAAAGAATAATCAAAATCAGTTAATAAACGACGAAGTTATCCGCGAACAAACATAAAAAAATGTATACGGTCGAATTGAGAAACCTCCTCCTTTTTTTTGAAGTCGTTTAAAAATAGATAAAGAGAGCGTACACGGGACGACAGACAGGAAAACGTCCGGTCGGGCGTCCAGGTACCGCTGGAACGATGAGGTGCAGAAGAACCTGAGCGCCCTCCAGAGACCCGATTGGCGTGAGGAGGCGCGGAATAGGGACGAGTGGCGACTTTTGGTGTCGGAGGCTAAGATCCTCTTTGGGTCGCTAAGCCGGCGAAATAAGTTAAAAAATGATTTACTTTGTTGGTTTTTACAGACTATTTCTTGAAAATCACAAAACCTCTAACATTTTCTCACAATTTGTTGATTTACAACGACATTTTAATCCCCTTGTCTTCAAAATACGCTATTTGGCTACATTTTACCGCTAAAATTTCAAATTCAGAACATGTCTTCTAAAACCGAACGGACGTACCGTTGTTCGAGTTTTAAAATGTTCTCAAAGTTTGTTCCAGACCACGCAGATTGATACCCTCAAAACATTTCAAGTTCCAAATGAGTTGTTTACGTTTCGTTGCAAGCTTTGCTAATTTCACGAATAATGCTATTTTATTACTTGTTTTGGTTTGTTAAATTTTGTTGTGTAATAAGTTTGTTCATCTAGTCGTTATAATACAATTAAGTAATATTATCACTTTTGTGAGAAATAACAAAGTTTATGATCAGTTTCGCTCGCTATGGCCAAATTGAGTTAAATTTTGGAGAACAAAATAATACTTTTCGTTATTTTAGACACGACTTTATTTTGAACTTAATAAAATGTATATAGACACAAGTTTCAATTAGGTAATTTTATATTGAAAACGTATCTCAAAGTAGCAATTCTAATTTAATTTTTGCACTGCTGACATTATGAATTAATAAAACTTTTGTTTTAAAAGATTTTAGCAAAATATAAAACCAAAAAAATCCGCAACCTAAATTTTCTTTTGCTGAATCATGCAGGAAGCCGTTGAGCTTCCTTAAGAGTGTTGGCTCTTAAAATCGATTTCTTTGTTTTTTTTCTTTCAATACAAAAACAAAAGGCCAAGTGGTCCCTCGATCTTAATAACGGAGCACACAATGATTAATTGAGCTAATTTTGCTGAGCAAAATTTTGACGGTGTATTGTGTTGGTACTTCATTTGCGTTTGACAGCTGTCAGTTTAAACGTAAACACTTGATAAGATTGGGATATTGTTAAGGATCAGCTCGTTTTACTGATTTGAATACTGTTAAGATATTATTTTAGTCATTTGAGTTGTATACATTTTTGAAAAACTACTTTAGGTATAACTTACCGTGATTAAAAGTTCCATATATACAGGGTGAAATTTTGTTAGATTCATTCCCATAGCATTGTGACTTTGCTCCGGTTTTTAATATTAGAGTAAAGAGCATTTTTTTGATATTCTATAGAAAATTCACTATTGAAATAGTTTGAAAGGAATTCGATCATATTGTAATCGTGACGATTAGCGGAATCTATTTTTCGATAGTACTACACGATACTGTTGCGGGAACATACCTAATAAAGTTTTACTTTTAGATCAAACACATGAATGGATAAACCTAATTTAATAAAAATACTCTGCTAATTAAAATTGAAATATGTAATTGTTTTGCGACTAAGTTAAACTAATTGCGATAATAGCATGGAGTTAACATGAAAAAAAACATGGTTTATTTAACTCTATATTAATAAAACAAGATATTAAGAAAAAAAATTAGGGTTATGACATAATAGCCTTTGTTTTTAGTAAAATTCAACTACTAACAGAAAGTATAACTTATTATTATCATTGACTTTACTTTACTTTAATCATTCAAGTTATTTACAATAATTAGTGATCTCATATTTATAATTCTAGTACACCATAAATCACATTTTAATATATAAATAGATAAGTTTCCTATTGTAAGTAGTTAATTTATAACCCAAATACAGTATTAATGTAAATACAATGTAAATAAATTAGATTTTTACCATTAACTTTGTGTAATAAATAACTTTCCGCAAGGACTAAGTAGTGATTGTTAAATGATACAAAATTAGGGTAAGTACCTAATTATATTAAATCGATATCAGGGTATCTCCCTTCAAATAGAAATTGTGTTACACTGACATTTTTAATTCAGGAAAGAGCCGGCATATTGTTAACCAATTCGTGCGTGCATTTTCCCCAGAACCGTTGGTTAGTTGTTTGGTTTTATTCGGCTCCGCGGGCTTCACATCAGGAGGTCGCGTGTTCGATTCCCGGCGAATTCTAACTTAGTAAGACTTGGTTTGTTTGGAGGAAAGACGTTTTTAAGCCCGTCTGGCAAACTACTACCATCTTATCTAAGTCTTGCCGCCAAACATCAATTTTAAGAGCATTGAAATATTCCGGCTTGCAGATGAGATAGCCAATTCCACATTGAATTGGGGAATCTTGTTGCTTCCATTTTCGGCATCATCCACATACCATCAGGTAAGATGATGCTAAAGAGGGATAACCAATTGTGGATATAAAAGTTATGGTAATACCAAGGGCTTACCAAAGCGGATTTGTTGCTGGATGCCGCTCTCTAGATTGCGAGCTCACCCCCTCGTCACCCAGATTGATACAGATTGGTTACAGTTTGGTTATCAAACGTATAGGATTTCGCCGCCATTTCGTTTGTTCCGTCATTCCTTTTTTAAAATATCATTTCTGGCCCGTTGCATGAAGTGTCCAGGGTGTGTCTGTATCATTTCAATAAAAGAGACTGTAGCTTTATAATTTCTGTTTTTACACATTTACTTAATTTGCATATGAATATTGTGGAACTGCAAACACGACGCAACAAAATACAATATGGCTGCCATTTTATGACTTTCCGATATTCAAACCAGTTAACCCGTTAAACGCGATATTTTGTTTTTATTATAATTTCGTATGACATTAAGTTATCGGGAATTAGTTTGACAGCGTCTGTGGCGTAACGGCTAGGGCCGCTGCCTCCTGTCCGGGCGGTTGTGGTTCAATCCTGCCACGTACCAATGTGTTTTTGAATTTAGATTTTATATGTGCGTTTATCCGACGGTCTTACGCTGAAGGAAAACATCGTGAGGAAACCTGCACATGCCTGCGAAGAAACTCGCAGGTTGTGTGTGAAGTCGACCAACCCGCACTGGGCCCGCGTGGTCGACTATGGCCCGAACGCCCTAATTTAGGGTAGGCTCGAGCCCCTCGGTGGGGACGTATATGAGCTGATATGATGGTTTGAAAACAAGGTACAAGGGAACACGGAATCAGAATACGCTAGTTTACGTGAAATCTTTTCTGGGACAACGAAAACAGATAACCATCTTTCAAAAAAGCGACATCTATAATCCATTACTCTGCATTATGCTCCATGCCAAGCATTTATTTATAGCAGCGTTACATCAACATTTTGTTTACATCAACGTCGTTTGATAAGAGCATTATTATTCTGTACCGGGGGCTCTTTGAACTGGCTGAGCCGAGCCATCAATTAAGGTCCGATGGGGGAAGTCCGTCAAAGTGACAACCATAATTGATTCGCGGCATTCGCAAAATCCACGGAATTTCAAACTCAATCCCGCGTCGTTGGAAAGTAATTTTAATGCGTTGAATAGCTTTTGCTAAGTTTGGATTTCAATGGGTGGTAGTAGCGGTGGGCGGTTGGTTTAGAAGACGTGAAGCTAGAAGAAATCGATTACGAATATAAGAAAATAATAGGTCGGGGAAAAAGTTTCTTCGTGTTTTGTGACTATAAATTTGTAATCAAATCTCTTTGCTTGTATTATTTGTACCTGGCTGGTTATAATAAAATTTAATAAGTGATCTTTCGAAATTTTAATAAAAAATAAAATTCCCGCCATTTTAAAATTGCTTTACTGTCCATGAAAATGAGTGAAAGTGACAAGAAATTCGCTACATTTTGAAATTTTATGTTAAAAAATGCAACACAGGCCGCGAATAAAATTTGTGCTGTTTATTAACCTAATGCAGTATCAGTCAGTATCACAAACCTGGTTCAAATGTTTCTATAGTTTGGTCATCTGAACGTTCAAGATGCAGTTCGTTTTGTTCGCCCTGTTTGAATTTGCATACAAAATACAAAGAAACTTTTTCCCCGATCTAATATAACTTGATTGATTGATTCGCTCGAGAGCTGAAAATCGGTGGCGAAAATAAATACCCGGTTCTGAAAAATAAGTTTCTGGAATCGGTTCTGAGCTATCGAGCCGCGTTGGCCAAATTTTATTTAAGTACATACAACAATTGCTCATCATATCACCAGAAGGAGTCGTCCACGACTGGACATAGGCCTCCCCCAAGGATTTCCACCAGCGGCTTTTTCATTTTTCCACCAGGTCATCATTCCACCGAATGGGAGGCCTTTCTACGCTGAGTTTTCCGGTGCGTGGTCGCCGGTCGAGAGCCCAACGGCCATCTGTTCTACGAGATATGTCACTCACAAGAATTGCTTACTTAAAGTAATTACATAAAAAAAATATTATTGTGATGCATTTTAATGGAATATGACGTTTTCTGTAATAAAAATGTCAGTGCAACAAAACTAGGGAAACATTATATTTATTCTGTACATACTATAATAATACTATCTTTTGTAAGAAAATCAATTGTTATGTTTACCACTAATTAGGTGTTTTTTTTAAAATCAAAGTTAAAATGATAGCAATAACACATAAAAAGTTTAAAGAGAATTCCTCCAATTAGTAAAAAAAATATTACATGTAATTTTTTACAACGTTGCTGTACTTTGTATTAAGTTTAGTTGTGTGAAATAAAACCCTAGCAAAACTTATTGGAATAAAGGATAAATTTGCAATTTAGTACATTTCTGTGTCAGCTCTGAAGTGACGTCTCTTAAAAATTTATCCTTGAAGTCTCTATTTAAGGTAATATTTCACAAGCACGGAACTTTAATCTCAATCTCAATACTTGTTTGTGTATGATCATCTGTGTATAGATCGGGGCATCTAAGTTGAACAGCGCGCAGTGTCTTATGTTTAGGTTTCAATCTAAGTGCGGGACGCGGGAGTCTTGCGCACCAGGGTGTGACGAAGTCAATCTTTTTGGTTTTATTTTTATTTTCAACCTGCTTCTTTATCATCTTTTTACCTTTTTTTACTTCTTTGTAATTGTTTGTCTGGTTTCGAAATAGGCATTCCGTTCCTCTACCATACTCTATTCTAGTCTATTTTTTCATTACCATTATTATTTTTTCTGTTATAAAATATAATGTTTTGGTGGATTTCACAATTTTTTTTAAAAGAACCCTGACCTTCCCTCCGTTATTCAACTTCCTATCGTGCGTGCATCGTCGCAGACGGTGGGTGCGCCTGACGCCGCAAAGGGACGTAAGCCCCCCGCGTAACCCGCTATACACCCTCGCACTCCCTACCTGCGCAACGACCGCCATTTTGTTCAACTTATAGGCCGCGAATTATAAATTATTTTTACAAAACAACCGGGTAGTTGCCCAGTGTAGCACGACGATATCACAGTTAAGTACTCTTTAGTGGAAACAAATTGTAGATGTGCATGACATGGGATTAAAAAGTGTATTTTTATAAATGTCTTTCATTTTTGATTACCAAACGCACTCCGATTTTAAATTAAAAAAAATATTACCTCAGTCTAAAATAATTTCGAAAACCTAAAAACTTTTAAGTACAAGCTTTTAATATTGCATTGTCACGCGATATACATACGCATGCAAAATTTCAGCTCAATCGGAAACCGGGAAGTGGGTCAAATTTTACTTGCAAGATTTCATTACAGATACCGGGACAGGTGAAACTAATAAAAAACTTGTAAAAAAGTTTTATTCTTTATGGGATACATGTAATATATGTCGTAAATTTTATCTAGTAGCCATCAGCGGAGCCCCGTCTCATCATACTGAACCACTTTCCCACGAGACCCATAGTCAATTTGCAAAAAAACCCTTTTTTGTTCATAAAATTGTTTTTTTATTCATATCGATTTTTGTAGAATGGCGTTTCGGTTTCCTGATAAAAAAAAAAACAGTATAATGTGAACAAGCCCCAGTAAACGGGTCCTACATCAGTTTAGTCACACCGTGTATAAGTCAATTCGCTAACGCTTTCACTATTAGGAGTTAGACTATCAGCGGGATCCAGATCCACCATGGCTTCTTGAACTGCTCCAGAATTTTTGAATTCCTAACTGCTGGAAATTGGGATACCAATCACCTGATGGTAGGTGGTGATGCCGAGCTAAGCAAGCCTCAGTAAACGGGTCTGGCATCAATTTAGTCAAGTTCTGTATAAGTCAATTCGCTAAGTACTTATGCTGCGTAATTTCAGAAGCATGGACATTGATAATCTCCGCGCAGATACCGAAAGATTAGACTGGTCAGCTCTTGATGAAGTCCCTACTATAAATGATAAAATCCAAATATTTAATTCCATAATCCATAATCTCTTTGATATCCATGCTCCCGTGCGTCCAGTTAAAGTAAAACATCTTCCTGCGCCATGGCTGACCGATGAAATTAAAGATTTAATGAACCAGAAAAATCGTGCAAAGTCTAAATATAAGATTAAATCTACGTAAGCTAGTAAAATTCGGTACCAGCAAATAAGAAATCGTTGCAACCTGGCATGCAGGGACGCGCAGAGACGCCACATCCATAAATCGGTTGAACAAGGTAACCCAGCAAAGGTGTGGAAGTTTCTTCGATCAATGGGTGTGGGTAAGTCGCGAAATCAGACAGTCCCTAAGGATTGTGATATGGATGCGTTGAATGTGCATTTCTCTTCTTCTTCCCCTTTAGACTCCTCTACAAAAACTAATACTCTCCTTCATCTGTCGCAGTTACCAACTCCGGATCATCCATCTTTCTCTTTCAATCTATTTACGGCTGACGAAGTTGAGAAGAACATTCTTTCTATCGGGTCTGATGCTGTCGGTGGTGATTCTATCAGTCGCAAAATGATTATTCCTATCATTGACATCCTCTCTCCCATTATTACAAAAATGTTTAATTTTTCCATAACCAATGGCTCTTTTCCAAATATCTGGAAAGAAGCCAACATTATCCCATTGCCTAAGAAATCCAATCCTTTATCTTCCTCTGACTATCGCCCTATTTCCATTTTACCCTTCCTTTCAAAGGTTTTAGAACGCTTAGTGCATACACAACTCAGTATTTTCCTTGTTTGTAATAATCTTCTTAACCCTTACCAATCCGGTTTCCGTCCTGGTCATAGCACGACTACAGCGCTGATTAAAATCACTGATGACATCAGACTCGGTATGGAGAAGCAGCAGCTCACAGTCCTAACGTTGCTGGACTTCAGTAACGCTTTCAATACTGTAGATTTCGACATTTTATTGGGGCTGCTGCGTTCTCTCAACATGACCCCAGCTGTAATCGATTGGTTCTATAGCTACCTTCACGGCCGCAGGCAACGCATTTGTGTTGATGACACGTACTCATCTTGGTGCTCGACATCTGCTGGCGTGCCTCAGGGTGGCGTGCTGTCTCCACTTCTCTTTGCTATTTTTATTAACTCCATTTCTCAAAATCTTTCTTCTTCGTACCACTTGTATGCCGACGACCTTCAAATTTACTCTCAGGCTGCATTTACCGATATCACGGCTGCTGTCGGTACAACAAATGAAGACCTTGCAAAAATTTTAAACTGGAGCAAATCCTATGGGTTAAGAGTCAATCCTAGTAAAACTCAGACTATTATCATTGGCAGTCCTTACTTTATTTCCAGGCTTAACGCTGCGTGTCTTCCCCCTGTTGTATTTGATGGCATCTGCATTCCCTATAGCAACAAAGTCAAAAACCTTGGCATCTTTTTTGACCGTACTCTTTCATGGGACGTACAGATTGGTGTGGTCAGCAGGAAGACATTTGCCTGCTTTAAGGCCCTTAATCGCTTAAGAAATTTTCTTCCCACTGCAACTAAAATCTCGCTTGCACAATCGCTAATGTTACCCATCCTTGATTACGCCGACGTATGTTACCCCGATCTAAATGTTATATTTCTAAATAAGCTTGAGCGCCTGCAGAACCTTGCTATCAGATTTATTTTCAGCCTTCGTAAATACGATCATGTGTCCACTTATCGAAAAGACCTGAAGTGGCTCCCAATTAGTCACAGACGTCACCTTCATATCCTATCTCAGCTTTATTCTATACTTTTTCTTCCAAAATCACCTATGTACCTTAAAGAACGATTTAATTTTCTCTCGTCCACTCACAGTAACCCTCTTCGCTCTTCTGTCAACCTTCGCCTCTATATGCCTCCTCACTCTACCAATTTCTATGACCACTCCTTTACCCTTCAAGCGATCCGTCTTTGGAATTCCCTTCCCATATCCATTCGACAAGCCCAATCCCTACATTCTTTTAGAATATTAGTAAAGGCACATTTTCTCGAGCTCTGATATGAGCGTGTGTTTGTAACAAACAACAGTAGCTACTACTTTGGTTTTTATATATATGTATTTTATTTTTATTTATATTACGTATATAAGTTGTAATAAATATCTATATACATATAAATATATATTTATATTCAATAATATAATTGTACATATAATTATTATTTATTATGTAGTACAGTCTTATCTATTATAAGTATTTATAAGTATTATAAGTATTTTAACTTTACAAATGTATAGTATATTACATAATTTATTACTATAGTTGGATACTCGTGCAATACCATTTTTTTTGTGCTTTTGTCTCCAAACACCGGGTTGTCTGGAAGAAATCGCTTTGAGCGATAAGACCGCCCAAATTGTACCGCTTATAAGATTTTGTTTTAAGTTGTGTTTTTGTTTAAATTTTTAAGTTATAGTTTCTAAGTTTTACATTGTGTTTATTTTTTTTATTATTTTATATTTTTGGGTACAATAAAGAGTATTTATCTTATCTTATCTTATCCTATCAATTCGCTTACGCTTTCACTATTAGGAGTTAGACTATCAGCGGGATCCAGATCCACCATGGCTTCATGAACTGCTCCAGAATTTTTGAATTCCTAACTGCTGGAATATTGGGATATCAATCACCTGATGATAGGTGGTGATGCCGAGCTAAGCAAGCCTCAGTAAACGGGTCTGACACCAATTTAGTCACGTTCTGTATAAGCCAATTCGCTAACGCTTTCACTATTAGGAGTTAGACTATCAGCGGGATCCAGATCCACCATGGCTTCTTGAACTGCTCCAGAATTTTTGAATTCCTACTAACAGCTGGAAATTGGGATACCAATCACCTGATGGTAGGTGGTGATGCCGAGCTAAGCAAGCCTCAGTAAACGGGTCTGGCATCAATTTAGTCAAGTTCTGTGTAAGTCAATTCGCTAACGCTTTCACTATTAGGAGTTAGACTATCAGCGGGATCCAGATTCACCATGGCTTCTTGAACTGCTCCAGAATTTTTGAATTCCTAACTGCTGGAAATTGGGATACCAATCACCTGATGGTAGGTGGTGATGCCGAGCTAAGCAAGTCTCAGAAAACGGGTCTGACATCAGTTTAGTTACGTTCTATATAAGTCAATTCGCTAACGCTTTCACTATTAGGAGTTAGACTATCAGCGGGATCCAGATCCACCATGGCTTCATGAACTGCTCCAGAATTTTTGAATTCCTAACTGCTGGAATATTGGGATACCAATCACCTGATGGTAAGTGGTGATGCCGAGCTAAGCAAGCCTCAGTAAACGGGTCTGACATCAGTTTAGTCACGTTCTGTTTACGCAATTTGCTAACGCTTTCACTATAAGGAGTTAGACTATCAGCGGGATCCAGATCCACCACGGCTTCATGAACTGCTCAAGAATTTTTGAATTCCTAACTGCTGGAATATTGGGATACCAATCACCTGATGGTAAGTGGTGATGCCGAGCTAAGCAAGCCTCAGTAAACGGGTCTGACATCAGTTTAGTCACGTTCTGTTTATGCAATTTGCTAACGCTTTCACTATAAGGAGTTAGACTATCAGCGGGATCCAGATCCACCACGGCTTCATGAACTGCTCCAGAATTTTTGAATTCCTAACTGCTGGAATATTGGGATACCAATCACCTGATGGTAAGTGGTGATGCCGAGCTAAGCAAGCCTCAGTAAACGGGTCTGACATCAGTTTAGTCACGTTCTGTATAAGTCAATTCGCTAACGCTTTCACTATTAGGAGTTAGACTATCAGCGGGATCCAGATCCACCATGGCTTCATGAACTGCTCCAGAATTTTGGAATTCCTAACTGCTAGAATATTGGGATACCAATCACTTGATGGTAGGTGGTGATGCCGAGCTAAGCAAGCTTCAGTAAACGGGTCTGACATCAGTTTAGTCACGTTCTGTATAAGTCAATTCGCTAACGCTTTCACAATTAGGAGTTAGACTATCAGCGGTATCAAGATCCACCATGGCTTTATAAATTACTCCAGAATTTTTGAATTCCTAACTGCTGGAATATTGGGATACCAATCACCTGATGGTAGGTGGTGATGCCGAGCTAAGCAAGCTTCAGTAAACGGGTCTGACATCAGTTTAGTCACGTTCTGTTTATGTCAATTCGCTAACGCTTTCACTATTAGGAGTTACACTATCAGCGGGATCCAGATCCACCATGGCTTCATGAACTGTACTAGAATTTATGAATTCCTAACTGCTGGAATATGGCGATACCAAACACCTGATGGTTAGTGGTGTTGCCGAGCTAAGGAAGACCCAATAAACGGGTCCTACATCAGTTTAGTCAAAATTCCAGCAGTTAGGAATATTGGGATATCAATCACCTGATGGTAAGTGGTGAGGCCGAAGGTCATGGCGAGCTTAGCAAGTGACCTTAAAAGCATCTCAATGCAACGAGAAATTATCATTGTTAAAAAAATTAAGGGAAGTATTAATTCACTGGTATTTAAAAAAAAAGTTTTCTTTATCATAAATATAAGATAAGATAAGATAAGATAACATTTATTCGACAAAAAATACACACAGACAAAATTAAAATAACAAAAAGGTACAAATAACACCCAAAACAAAAAAAGTTGACAAATATAAGTACGCTACAGTTATGAAAAAGTCAATGTGCACTTTGCCGAACTGGCCCCGACTCAGCATAATGCCGCAAGCAGGAAGACCTACCTACTGCGCTGTTATTCTGCCGGTGCCGAGAGGAATCGTCGCGCGCGCCATCGCAGGGCAAAATATAAAACAGAACGTAAAAACAAAAAGAAAATAACATAATCAGGAAGTTACAGATAATAACAATTGCCAAAAAAAATTATCAATTTATAAATAAATAAATATTAAGCACTACCTACTTACTTATTTTAATGATAAAAAAAAGAATAAATAAAAAAAAATAAATAAATAAAAAAAATAAAATAATAATGATGTTGCCGCTAATCAGTTAGGGGTAGTTAAATACGGAATAGGTACGGAACCTAGTCCAAGGGATTTTTGCTTGGTAAGTAGAAACTCTCGATATTGAAGTTTAAAAGCAAGCTTAGATGTGAGGTTACGTATCGGTGGAGGAAGATCATTCCAACATTTGGACGCTGCATACCTAAAACT
Source organism: Coleophora flavipennella (assembly GCA_947284805.1). Classification (NCBI taxonomy): domain Eukaryota; kingdom Metazoa; phylum Arthropoda; class Insecta; order Lepidoptera; family Coleophoridae; genus Coleophora; species Coleophora flavipennella. Next base: position 2,214,547 of record OX369275.1, read on the forward strand.
ACCCCTAAATGCAGTGGTTTTGTGATGGGGTCCGACAATTTGCCAAGAAATCGTTCTAGTAGAATAGTGACAGTTGGAATAACGCCAAGTAAGTTTACTAAACAAGTAAGCTGGTTTTTTGGTTTTAATAATGTCAAACAGTAGAGAAGAATAATAAAGTTTTAACCGTCCCTCCATTTTTAGAATATTGGATCCATCCAAATATGGTGTCACGTGAGTCCTAAAGGGGATAGCAAAACAAAAACGTGCACAGGCATTTTGTACACGTTGTACTTGACGGAGTGACCGTTTAAGTAAACAAGGACCGTAAACCGTTAGGCCATAATTTAATTTGGATAGAACAAGACTTTCAACTAATGCAATACGGAGATCAGTGCTAATGAAGGCCCTAATTTTGTATAGGACCTTAAGACGATACAGACAACTTCGGACAAGCTCAGTGACATGATTTTCGAACCGCAGCCGGCTGTCCATAACCAAGCCAAGATTTCGGGCCACTTCCACGTGAGGTATTTGCTCACCAGCGATCATGATGCGTGGGTTTTGAGATTTTATGATACTTATTTGATTTGCCGAGCCTAAAACCATTATTTTAGATTTTAAGGGATTCAGAACAAGAGAATTAGAGCAAGCCCACCTATAAATACGATCCAAATCGTCATTAATTAACTGAATTGAAGTTAAATTGTCTCTGGGGTTATATGAAATATAAATTTGTAAATCATCTGCATATAAATGAAATTTGCAGTGATGTATACACTTGACAATATCAGCACTGTATAAAATAAATAGTAAAGGACCCAGGATTGATCCCTGAGGGACGCCACGTTCGACAGCACGGAGAGAAGATCTAAGTTTAGTGCCATCTTTCTTATCTATTACTACTTGTTGTCCTCTCCCAGTTAGATAACAGTTGAACCATTTAATTGCGGGTACATCGAAACCATAATACGAAAGTTTAGAAAGAAACATAGAAATGTTAATTGAGTCAAATGCACGAGAAAAGTCTAGCAGAGCGAGAAGTGTGCCTTGTCCAGAGTCTTGAGCTGCGAGTATATTGTCAACGACATCTAACAGAGCTGTTGCAGTACTATGACCCTTTCTAAACCCAGACTGGTGTTCAGGTAAAATGTTGTTTTTATTGCAATACTGAAGGACTTGCTGGTAAACCACTTTTTCTAATATGTTTGAAAGAATAGGCAAAAGACTGATAGGACGTAGATCTTTAATGGCAGATGGTTCAGTAGTTTTTGGAATGGGTCTCACAATTGCAGTTTTCCACTGTGATGGGAACACACCGGCGGAAATAGACTTGTTGGTAATATCAGTTATTACAGAAAGCGTATGAGGTAGAGTAAGAATCAACATGTCAATGCCGATGCCATCGATACCCTGAGCTTTAGATTTAATAGACTGAATACATTTTGCCACATAATTTTCATGAACTCGTTGAAAAGAAAAAGTGTTATCATTAAACCTATTGAATTCGAAGAAAGTTAGGTCGGATAATCTAGAAACGTTCATGCCAGGAATATTAAGAAATTGGTCGTTAATAGAGTCAGGGTCATTGAACTGATCAGGTAAATCATGATTTTTATGAACATTAGGAAGCACAGTCTTTTTAAGATTACTCCATAAAATTTTAGGATTGCGTATATTTTTGTTAATATTGTCAGCAAAGTATGCTTTCTTTTCACTAAACATACATACGTTTACCATGCGCTTTAAGTTTTTATATTCTAATTTGTGTGCTTCAGTTTTACTGCTTCGATACTTATTGTGGGCTGCATCACGGAGATCCATCATATACCGAATATTACTAGTGAGCCATGGTGGCAGTGGGGTTTTAATAACTACGCTAGTCACAGGTGCATGAACATCGAATAAATGTAACAAATTTCGGCTAAAAATATCCACCATATCGTCAACACTGTCCAGACATGAAATAGCACTCCAATCAATAGCTTTTATATCATTTTCCAGAAGATCGATGTTGACACTTTTTAATGGGCGGTATGTAATGCGTTGAGGAAGCGGTTTGGACTTTCTTAATTTAATTTCAATACACACCATTGCATGGCCTCCTAATTCTGGATAGTGAACAACTTTGTTTTTAGTTACAGGTGCATTGGTACATATAAGGTCTAAAACGGTAGCATTATTAGCAGTGAAATGTGTAGGTTCAGTAATATTGACTTAGACAGTAAAAAATATGAATCTCAATTTCTTAATCTTAAAAATATTGTGAATTTCATCAAAAGTGGCTCTAACAACGTTGATAACCGTCGTATAAAAAATATAAGATTACCAAATAAAACACACTTTGCTAAACCACAAAAAAAAACTCTGCTTGATTACTTTCCTGTAATAAAAAAACCACACACAGTCATTAGTACATCAAAAACACCCATACAATCCAGCTCACCCCATGAAGACGCAACATTTTTTCGAGACCCCCATGAAACAGAGTAGCCATAATTTCACGCTTATGCATCAAAATATTGCAAGTATCTTATCAAAGAGGGAACTAATTGAAATATCCCTTTCTGATCTATCCAACGATGGCGTGAATCCCGATGTTATCTGTTTTTCTGAAACATTTGTGAAAAATGGTGAAGAGATGCATATTAAATTAAACAATTACGAGTTAGCAGCAAATTATTCGAGAAAAACTAAACGCGGGGGAACATGTATTTTAATTAAAAAGGGTTTGATCTATAAAGAATTAAAATCTATTAAAAAATATTCGATCCAAAAAATTTTTGAATGTGCGGGTGTAGAAATTCCATTTTACAATCTTATTATTTTATGTATCTATAACTCGCATAAAAGATTCGCTTGTCAGTTTTTAAATAATTTAGAAACGGTTCTCCATGAACTTACTAGTACTTATAGGAGGAAAAAAATTGTAATCACTGGAGACTTTAATATTAATATTCTTGACACCAACCCCCACACTAGACACCTTAGAGATTTAGCAAAACAATTTAACCTGAAATTTAGCATTGAGGAACCTACACGTGGCAATTCATGTTTAGACATAATAATGACTAATATTAAATATGCTACGGGAAGTACTATACCTCTACATCTATCTGATCACCATACGGCTCAAATGTTGTTATATCCCACTAAATCCAAAAATATTGAATTTAAATCATGGTTTATCACAAAAAGAGATTTTTCTAAAGAAAACCGAGAGAAATTTAAAAATCATCTTGGCTCTCTTTCGTTCGCAGAGGTTTTTGAATCAAGTAACCTTAATTTGGCTTTTCAAAATTTCCATGATTTATTCTGTATGTTATATAAATTGTGTTTTCCGAAAATTCGCATTAAAACAAATAACAAGTGCAAGGGACCACAATGGATAACGAGAGGCTTAAGACGAAGCTGCAGAAAAAAAAGAACCCTTCGCTTTCAGTACTACAAGAATAGAGATGAATTAAGTAAAAATAATTACCTTAATTATTCTAAAAAATTGAGAAAATGTATCTCGTCCTCACAAAAAGCTGGCTATAAAAGATATATTGCAAATAGTAAAAACACATGCAAAGCTGCATGGACGGTAATTAAAGAAGAGAGTGTCAGCAAATCCTTCAATAAAGAGATTGATCACTTAAATATTAACCATAACATTATTACTAATCCTAATAGAATAGTCTCGACATTTAACAATTTTTTTACAAATCTGACTACTGCCCAAACACTTCCTGACATACCAACTAATACTCAATATACAATAAAATCACTCTCAAATTCTTTCTTTGTTCAACCATTTACTACTTTCGAGATATCTAACATAATACAATCTTTAAATAATTCACACGCCTCTGGTTTTGATGAAGTCTCAACAGGCATTATAAAACAGTGTAAAAACGAGTTGGTAAATATCCTGACCTACTTGGTGAATCTTTCTTTTGAGAAAGGAATATTCCCTGACCTACTAAAATACTCGATTATTAAGCCAATCCATAAAAAAGGTGATACCACTGATCCTTCTAATTACAGACCAATAACGCTGATATCAATATTTGCCAAAATATTTGAGAAATGCATGTGTAACCGACTAATAAACTTTTGCAATAAGTTTAATATTATTAAAACAGAACAACACGGTTTTCGTAAAGGTATGTCCACTACTTTGGCTGTATTTAAGTTGATTGACATTATAACAAAGAATATCGACGCAAAAAATTATGTAACGGTGCTCTTTTTTGACATGACAAAGGCTTTTGACCTTGTAAACCATGAAATTCTCCTGCATAAACTCGAAAAATATGGAGTTAGAGGACCGGCCTTATCATGGTTCACATCATATCTACTTGACAGACGACAATGTGTTGTTTTAAGTAAAATTAACCAAAAAAATGATCTTGTTGACTACTATTCCGATAGCATTATTAATAACTCCGGTGTGCCCCAAGGGAGCGTTCTAGGCCCCCTATTATTCCTCCTCTACATAAATGACTTGCCAGATGTTACAACTAATAAAATAACATTATTTGCGGATGATATATCTATTGTTGTTTCATCTAGTGGTGACAATTTAAATAATTATGAGGCTAATGTAAATAATACAGTTAATAATGTAATTTCTTGGCTAAAACTAAATAAACTACAAGTAAATTTAACAAAAACTAATTATGTCCAGTTTCAAACATGGCAAAGTAAAGCTATTAAATTGAATATTCAATACGAGGGTACAACTTTCGAAGAGGTAGAAAATATTAAATTCTTGGGAATAATATTAGATAAACATCTTAGTTATGAAATGCACATTGATAAAGTCTGTAAAAAAATTAATCAATTTGTTTATGCTCTTCGTAGACTGACACGCATTGCTTCACAACACTTGTCTTTGTCTGCGTATCATGGATATGTGAGTTCAGCTCTACGATATGGTTTGCTAATCTGGGGAAACGGCTCCTACGTACAGAGAGCTTTTATTACTCAGAAGAAATGTGTCCGAGCTATATCCGGAGCTGGTCCCTATGACAGCTGTAAACCGCTCTTTAAAACTTTAAGAATACTGACACTGCCCTCCATGTATGTCTTGGAAGTATGTAAGTTTGTGAAGCAGCATCCATTTCTTTTTAAAACTGTGTCAGAAGTCAACCCAAGGGCAGTGAGGCACCCATTAAAATTAGCTCTAGGCCATTATCCAAGGACATCACTTTATCTAAAGAACAGTTATAGTATGTGTGTTAAAATATATAACAAGGTACCAGACCAATTTAAAACAATGAATTTTAATCAAATGTGTAGTAAATTATTTAAGTGGCTTCTAGATATGAATTTTTATAGTATTAATGAATTTTTTGTGTACAATCAATTTCCAGCTTATTAATCGATAAATTTTTTTACTGTTTATTTAGACATTATTTAATGACATCCTTAGATACAATTGTGCCAATATTGTCTTAATTTTTATTTTTTATATTTTTATTATTTTAATTTGTATGCTGTACTCAGCTAGACATGAGAGCTCCTATGTTATTAACATCTAAAATCACCATGTTTACCACGAATAAAGATTTTTGAATTTGAATTTTGAATTTTGAATATAATTAGACAAGTTTAAGTACTGTAAGAAATCTTGTAGTTTATTTTTATTTGAACTGTCTTCGTCTAAATTTATATTAAAATCACCCAATAATACTACGTAATCAAAACTTGAGAATGACATGACAGAGTCAGTTAATGCATCCAAAAAAGTGTCAACATTCACCCACGGTGGACGATAAGCAGTCCCTACTATTAGACGGTATGATTTAATGGTAGTACATAGCCACATTTGCTCGACCGACACATGTGAGTCTGGGTATGGGTACCTGCGTACAGTCGTACCACGTTTGATATAAAAGCCGACACCTCCACCAGACCGGCGCAGCCCGTGGGACCTAGGGGTGTGCATGAGTTTGTATCCTGGAACAACTGGAGCCCTGGCATCCTGGCCAGAAACCAGCCATGTCTCATTAATGGCTAAGATGTCTAACGACTCGCGCAGTAAGGCCCTAATAAATTCATCGTGATTCGTTCCCAAAGAACCGGCATTGAGAAGTCCAATTTTTAAAAAATTGTTACACACTGTTAATATAAAAAGAGTAATAGGTCAGATAGGCATATAAACATTTAATTAAATCAAGCGGCAAAATTGAAATTAATATGTGTATAAAGGATTTATATTTTTATCTTAAATATATATAACTCAAAGGTAACTGACTGACTGACATAGTGATCTATCAACGCACAGCCCAAACCACTGGACGGATCGGACTGAAATTTGGCATGCAGGTAGATGTTATGACGTAGGCATCCGCTAAGAAAGGATTTCGGGAAATTCCCACGGGAATCTCAAAAAACGGGAACTGCGCGGACGAAGCCGCGAGCACCTACTAGTATATGATAAATTGGTATAAGACCAGTTAACTGGAGGTTCCACTCATCATCATGAACAACTTTCCCCAAGAACACCATACTCAATTTAAAAAAAATGAACCCTCCATACAAAAATGTATAAAACTGGTCATTCGCTTTGTTTGAAGAGTATTTTTTTTACTTAACGAGAGCTACACCAATTTTGTACCAACCTGTATATTATGACCTTTGGAAAAAAAAAACAGTCTTGTAATTTTTATATTTTTTATAATTCGTAAACTGATGACGTCACAGGCTAAAACAGTATGAAAAAAAACAGCCTCAGTGTTAATATTATTTGACGATTATAAAACCGAGTGCGCAGCACAGACGTCCTCAGAATACACACAAAGTTTTAGAAGCAGTCCGTTTTGGATGCGGGGCCTCAAAATCTCGAGAACTCCTCATAATATCAGCCGAAGGACGTCCACTGCTGGACATAGGCCTACCCCAAGGATTTCCACGACGACCGGTTCTGCGCTGCCCGCATCCAGCGGCTTCCCGCGACTGACTTTCACTTGGACATCGGTCACATAAGTTCAGCAATTCTGAGTGCTATTTCGGTTATTTTGGTTCTCCTACGGTTCTCCTCGTTTCTGATTCACCGAGTGGGAGGCCTGTCTACGCTATGTTTTCCAGTGAGCGGTCGCCACTCGAGAACTTTACTGCCCCAATGGCCTTCTGTTCTACGAGCTATGTGCCCCGCCCACTGCCAGAGCTATGTCGGTTCCTTTGGTTCTCCTACGGATCTCCTCGTTTCCCATTGGGTGACCTTGAGCCTTCTAATAAGGCCCACAGTAAGCGACCATGTCATAAATACTTAGTATTGAGAATTAATGAATGGAGAAATCATGTATGAGTGATCGAAGCACAAAGCATTCTTATAAGTTCAGGAGTATAAAGTATACCTAAGCATACCTACTAACTCGTATAAGTGCGTGGTTTGTGAGTTTTTCTCAACATAATATTATTGGGAACTTCAAAAATATAAATGTTATTTTATGAGTCCTTTTTTCGGCAGTAATAAACCTAAAAATATTACCTTGGGCGAAAAAATGGATTGGAAAGCCCGATGTGCGCTGAAGCTGAATTGAAAATATGTCAATATAAATATTTTTCAACGAAGTGCTTTTGATCGTTGGAAAACATTGTTTCAATAGAATTGATGAAACCCGAAAATAATGAAAATAAATTTATTAACCAATGCATTCTTCGCAAAATGAGAATTTTGTCACAAGCACTTTGTGTACGAGTACTCTGCTGCTCTGAGAATGGTTAGTTTTGTGATTTTTTACGTGTTTGTAGTTTAGGTACTATGAATAGCAAAGTTAAAACATAATTTTTAATTAGTTGCCTAGTAAAGTGTTGGAATGTATAGACTTACCTTTTATTTATATTTAATCCCTTAAATATCAATATACATTACCGTTTGTGTTCTCCTGATAAAAAATAAAATAAATAAAAGCTGCTGACGACACTGCACAAGATGTCGTTTTTACTGGTGACCACATCGCGCAGGATGTCGTTTTTACTGACAACCACACCATGTAGGATGTCGTTTTTACTGGCGACCACACCATGCAGGATGTCGTTTTTGTACTGACGACCACACTGCGTAGGATTTCGTTTTTACTGATGACCACACCATGCAGGATGTCGTATTTACTGGCGACCACACCATGCAGGATGTCGTTTTTGTACTGACAACCACACCGCGCAGGGTTTCGTTTTTACTGACGACCACACCATGCAGGATGTCGTATTTACTGGCGACCACACCATGCAGGATGTCGTATTTACTGGCGACCACACCATGCAGGATGTCGTTTTTGTACTGACGACCACACCGCGCAGGGTTTCGTTTTTACTGACGACCACACCATGCAGGATGTCGTATTTACTGGCGACCACACCATGCAGGATGTCGTTTTTGTACTGACGACCACACCGCGCAGGGTTTAATTTTTACTGACGACCACACCATGCAGGATGTCGTTTTTGTACTGACGACCACACCGCGCAGGATTTTGTTTTTACTGACGACCACACCATGCAGGATGTCGTATTTACTGGCGACCACACCATGCAGGATGTCGTTTTAGTACTGACGACCACACCGCGCAGGATTTCGTTTTTACTGACGACCACACCATGCAGAATGTCGTATTTACTGACGACCACACCATGCAGGATGTCGTTTTAGTACTGAAGACCACACCGCGCAGGATTTCGTTTTTACTGACGACCACACCATGCAGAATGTCGTATTTACTGACGACCACACCATGCAGGATGTCGTTTTAGTACTGACGACCACACCGCGCAGGATTTCGTTTTTACTGACGACCACACCATGCAGGATGTCGTATTTACTGGCGACCACACCATGCAGGATGTCGTTTTAGTACTGACAACCACACCATGCAGGATGTCGTTTTAGTACTGACGACCACAACGTGCAGGATTTCGTTTTTACTGACGACCACACCATGCAGGATGTCGTATTTACTGACGACCACACCATGCAGGATATCGTTTTTGTACTGACGACCACACTGCGCAGGATTTCGTTTTTATTGACGACCACACCATGCAGGATGTCATTTTTAAAGACGACCGTACCGTGCAGAATGTCGTTTTTACTGATGACCATCTGAATACGCAGGAAACTTGGCACTACGGCTCAAGACTACGTGGAAAAATGTAGTGCTTAGAGACATGAGGTGCGAGGTCGATGAAGATGTCGAGGACAGAGCGAAGGGCAGGAGAAATATTTGGAAAGCTGACCCCACCACCATGTGGAATACATGGCTAGGAAGAGAGAGAGAGTAAGAAGACGAAACTCAAAGTCAAAACTATCCAAGGAACCAACTTTCAATTCGCAAAAAAATGGACTTCTCATACAAAGTTTACTATTTAGGTAACCGATTTGTATGAAAAGTATTTTGAAGTAAAACTTCTTTACGCACGCTTGACTTGGGCAGTAAGCTGGTGAATGCGTGACGAGAGCGTTATGGAAGAGAGATACTTTATTTATTACTTTATTTTGTTTGATTGCTCTTTTCAGGGCAGGCTAAGGCTCATTGGCCATACTGCCTTGTATTTTTTTATACTAGCTTTATATTAACTTGCCGTGTTAGTTAGTTAGTTTGGGACAAATCTAGGAAGCTAAATTATGTTTGATTATTTTTTTCACCCCCATGATATAAAAGGATTTGCTAAGAAGTTGCTTGTACTTAAAAATTTAAAGGTTTTCGAAAATTAATTAGAATTTCAGATGTTTAGTTTCATCTTCTGACACCTGAAATGTATCCGTCGTCGTCAAGAAGTTTATAGGTAAAACTCTAAATACCTAATTGAAGCAAAGAAATATGCCCTTGAAATGTCTCTTTACCGCTCCGTCTCTTTTCAATTAGCGGGTGTGAGCAAGAGCTTCACCTATACAAGTCTTGTTCATACCTCCTAATTAGAAAGAGACGGAGCGGTAACGAGAAACTTCAAGGCCATATTTCTTTGCTTCAAGTAGGTATTTAGAGTGTGGCCTCCAGATTTACCTATAAACTTCTTGGTCGTCGTCTTGCCTGTCTCCCTGTGTGTGTGTGTGTGTGTGTGTGTGTGTGTGTGTGTGTGTGTGTGTGTGTGTGTGTGTGTGCGTGTGTGCGCGTGTGTTTATATGTGTGTGTATGTGCATGCGTGCGTTTCACGCGTCTTACGTGGCATAGTTTCGTCTTTACACTTTGTCACTGTGCAGCATTTGCGTCCTGTCTTGTTATTTTAATGGGATTTATCTTATCTAGATGATAGTTGCCTGGTGTTGCACTTAGCATCGCCCGCAGTCAAGTGTAGGGCATTTGATTTAAACCCACAGACGTGTGCAATGCAATCTTCATAATATACATCTGGAATGTTCACCGGTAAGTAAGCATATTATGTAGATACTCGTACATAAGTTTCGAATGTCTTATAATTTGTATATTGGAAATCTCCAGATTCAGAACCATCGGGACCTCTGCCGTGTCATTAAGGCTAAGCCCTCGACACTGCATTCAATACTAAATCTCCAATGACTTCGTGACACACACAAAAAGGAACTTATTAAATATGAAGTAAAGATTTCTCTCATTATCGCTTTTTTGCGAGGTAATTAAAAATTAACTTTCGAAGTAGGAAGAAAATTGTATAATTAATTTAGTCTTTCGCCCGGAATGATTTAATTTAATTTAGATGGGTCATCGTGACAATCATAATTTGGATTTTTATCAATTTTTTTTGGCCTTATTATAAAACCGTATTTAATTATGATTGGACAAATTTTAAACTCAAGATTAACTCATGAAAAAGAATTATAATCGTGTCCGTGGTGTAATGTTAGTCCATTAGCTTCACTTTAGGAGATCGCGGGTTCGATTCCCAACGGAGTCTAACTTTGTAACAGTCGGTTTGATTAGTGGAAGGGCATTTTCTAAGCCCGCCTAGGCAGCTACCACCATCCTTAATAATATTTTAAATGTGAAAATGTGTTTGTTTGTTTCTTACCTTTTCACGCTTCAACGCCTTTACCATTCTTTCTGAAATTTGGCATGCAGATAGCCTGTGTCACGGGGAAGGACATAGTCTACTTTTTATCCCGGGAAAATAGCATAATCTGATGCAGTTCCTGAGGGAACTAAAAAAAATACTCGATTGTTGTGATTTTTTGCACAGATATGGTTGAGTAGGTGGGAAACGACATAATTTACTAATCACAGTCATAAAAACGATATCTACGCGGGCGGAGCCGCAGGAAAAAGCTAGTTTTATCTAAATCTTGCCGCCTTGCATGAAGCTAATGGACTTAAACATTACGCTATAAAGGTGGTTAAATTGGGTATAGCCGAATAAAAAATGTCGATGTCACCGCAAGTCAGTCTGGTTATTGCACACGTACGGTTCAAAGACCGCACATTATGTTGATTCAGTAACCTGTGCGAAATCGCTTGAATTACCTATAAATTTTAAATTTGCTACTTACGCTCAATTAAATGAAAAGTGCACCGTAAAATTGGTTTAAAATAAACAAAATGAATATCAAAGCGTATAAGAGCGTCGATGGTGTAACGGTTAGGGCTGCTACCTCCTGTCCGGTAGATTGTGGTTCGAACACTGCCACGTACCAATGTACGGTGAAGGAAAAAATCGTGAGGAAACCATGCCTGCGAAGAAACTCGAAGGTTGTGTGTGAAGTCGACCAACCCGCACTGAGCCTGCGTTGTCGACTAAGGCCCGATCGCCCTAATTCAGGGTAGGCTCGAGCCCCTCAGTGGGGACGTAATATGAGCTGATGATGATGAATTTCTGAAAGACTTAACTGAATGTTCTAGGTCGCAGCCGTGTACTAAGCAAGGGCTTTTACATTTATGATTCTCTGAGCTGACGAAGCGCTGTCTGTGCCGCAACATTAACAAGGAACCGGGCACCAGCGCAAGCAGCGCCAACCAGTCTGTGAAGACTTGGAGCTGGAGCAGGTGTTGCCATCTAAAAGAAGCACGGGAACAGACACAACGAATCCAATCCAAACTTCATCTTTGATTAGTTTTAAGTAAAAACATGTACCAACCCGCACTAGGCCCGCTTGGCACACCTGCAAAAAATCGGCATGACGAACGACCCGACCTGCAGGGCCTGTGGTGAAGATATAGAATCAATGGAACACTTACTGTCACTGCGATGTCCTGGCTAGCAAGCGTATGTACCTCCTAGGTGATGGCTACCCAAAACCGGAGGACTACAAGCACCTTCCAATCAGCGGAATTGCTGCATTAATGCAGCACATCTTCGAGTAGGTTGGGGTGCAAATGTTATAGGGGTAGACACAAAAGATCCCATTGGGTCGAAGTGTCGCTGCAACTGTAGCCCTCACTTACAAAGATAAGATAAGAAAGCGCGCGTGGTCGACTAAGGCCCGATCGCCCTAACTCAGGGTAGGGTAGGGTCCCTCGGTGGGGACGTATATGAGCTGATATGATATGATGAAGTAAAAAAATGTAATAAAAACCTAACCACTCCGGGAGTACTGACAGAAGTAAAAATTTTTGCAGTTTTATAAGTTTTAACCCTCCGAGTGTTCCTGGTAAACGACTAGGTTGACAAAATTTTGACCCTGCGAGTGTTCCTGGTACGATGGCGGTTACATTACAGTGTCGCGAGTTCAATGGTTTTTACCCATCTCAAAAATGCCCAACGCGCCTAAAGAAGTTTTCACTTCACAAAAATCTTAATATCCTATTCTAAACTTAAAGATTTAAAATAACGATTTTATTATTTTCCGGGTGTGGAGTTGTACAGTTCAAAGACCGTACATAATGTTGAATTAGCATATCGTGTGACCTCATTTGTATTAGGTATAACTAATAATTTTATAAATTTACAACTGACACTCAAATAAATTGGGACAAGTAACAAAAAAAACGGCCAAGTGCGAGTCTCAACCGCACACATAGGATTCCGTACCATCATACTAGATGGCGCTAGTTTCTTAATTTTTTTTAAAAAACACGGCACTTTCACTTTTTCTAATTTTTTGTATATTTTGTTATTATAGCGGCAACAAAAATACATCATCTGTGAAAGTTTCAACTGTCTAGCTATCAAGATTAATAAAATACAGCCTGGTGACAGACGGACGGACGGACAGCGAAGTCTTGGTAACAGGGTCCAGTTTTTACCCTTTGGGTACGAAACCCTAAAAAAGTGACAAGAAGTGGACTGTAAAATTGGTATAAAATAAACGTCGCATCCGTCTACTTGGCCGGAGCTCCTACAGTACAAGTCATAGGCACATACTAAAAGTTACTGTACACAGTTGAGCATAAATGCTCCACATATCCTTGACCACACCCCGGAAAGACCGCAAAACGGGCTGGACACCGAAAACAGATTGTCCTTTCTTAACCGCGGTCCGACGCCCAAACGTACCCATCCCAACCCAACCCATCTCATAGGCGAACGAGGAAACTTTGTTTTGCCCGTTATAGTTTACCTAACTCAACACAAACAATCAATAAAAACAACTACTTATCAGTTTTGGTGAGAAGTCCCGGGACAAGCTTCCCTCCGGTAAAGTACGCCGTGTCCTTGCCAAGCGTTTCTCAGTTTTTCACGCTTGCATAACTGTGTGAGGAGTTTTAGTCAGGTTCATAATGTCTTGTACGCAATTTGTCAAGTATCGGTGGCTCAACCGGTAACGACTCGATCCTCCTAACCAGAGGTCCCAGGTTCAAATCCGAACGGACAATGTACCAATGAGTTTTTCGAAACTTACGTACAGATTGCTTTAACGGTGATGGAAAACATCGTGAGGAAACCTGTAGGTACATCTGATTCCGGATGTGTATGAAGGTCGCGTTGCACACGTCCGTATTAGTTGTTAATGTAAATGCCCTACTCGTGACCGCGGGTGATGATAAGTGCAACACCACGCAATCGCTGTATATCTCTTGGATAGCTCGGTTAATTGTGCCACACGATAAGAAAGAAAGGTATTTTCTGACGACATTATTAAAATGTATTACTATGATAAATCCGATATCTATTTTCCAAATCGTACGATAAGTAAAAGATAACAAAATGACTGACATTGTATCTTCTTTAACCTAGAGTTATCCTGGCATGTCCACTTTCCCTTTAAATTATCTCTACGTTGCCCCATTTTCACTAAGTGAGATCATTTTTTTTTTTCATCTCCGCCATTTTGAGCCTGCCATGAGATCTAGGGCATTCAACCAACGAGGCGTCCGTTACCGATATTTTTAAAAGCCTGCATTTAATCTGACCAGACCATCGGAAAATAATTTACCGAAGCTACTAAAATATCTACCATTACTTAACTTTAATTATATAAATAAGCAATTATGCAAAGCTCACATAACGTAGGTACTCCCATAAAATGTGCTTAACATCGCTAATCCTAGAATAACGTTTTCAATTACTTCTTCAAAGTGACGTGAGTGATTGTTATTAAAAAAATGTAAGGAAAAATCTAGGATCGTTCCTTATTTTAGAGGTCTTTTTAAATAAAAAGTGACCAAGAGCGTATCAGAATGTGCGCAAAGTAGGGCTCCGTAGTTTTTTCAATAAACAAATGCATATTTTAAAAAACAAAATTATTTTTGCAGTTGGTATAAACCGCTTTATCTAGCAAATCTATGAACTTTTTACAAATCCAACTGCACATCTTCACTGGTCAACTATTATTGCCATACTAAGCCAGCCTACTTAGCCGTGATAATTTCCCTTCAAACGTAATTATATACACTACAATTCCCAATACTTTTAAGAGTCCCTAAAAAGCGATTATGGCGGAACTGTAAACTCTAAAATAGCGATTATGGCTGACTCTCGCGTTATACTCGTGACCGGGTGCTGTCCGTGTGAACTGGCCTACTCTTGTTAAATGCATTCAATGATTTATAAGTATAACTTTTCGTGTCATATTGTTTTCATGTTCTAATGATATAATCTGGTTTATATCAAGGATTTAATTTTGACGTTATTAACAAATTATTGTTTATTTCTTGATTATTCACAAATGACATTGTTATTACTATTTTATGACTATCAGAAAGACATTTTGAATAAATATATTGAATTGAATTGAATTGAACTGTAAACTCTAAAATTGCGATTATGGCGGAACTGTAAACTCAAAAAAATGCCGGCTTTGAAAATACAGAAAAATACCATTGTTACATTTTACGTCCGCTCATTTTAAGATTTGTACTTTGTGCGTTCAACATTTCTGTTCCGCACATGCATTTACTATGTGAGGACTATAATTTATCTGAGATAGTCTGCTGGAAACATAAATCACGTGGCGTTTTTCACGCGCCCCAGAGATAGGGACTTGAGGATATACGGTGGAATATTTTGATAAATTTGATGAGTTTTCAGCGTTTTCACTCGAGGTAGATGTTTCACGCATTAACAAACGTTTTTACTAAGCCTAAGCTGTCTGTCCGTCCGTTCGTCTTTCCGTCTGTCCATCTGTCTGACTTTAAAAGGCTGTATCTTTTTAATCGTTATAGATAGCATGCTGAAATTTTCACACACTGTATTATTAAGGGGGATTTATTAAATAAAAAATTAAGGGTAGATGTTTCAAACAGTAATAACTTAACTTTCAATACCCATATACTAAACATTTTTTTTATAGTTTTTTTTTATTTTTCTCTTTCGTAAAAATGGTTATACATAAAAGCGTGAAACGTGTGATTATAGTACTAATCTTAAATTAAACAACTAATAATAAAGATAGGCCAATTTTGAGCCTTGATCGCAATCAAAAGTCCGTCCTGAATAAAAAAAAGCATTTTTCTGTCGCTTGCTTTGATATCTTTTGTTTGAAATGAATATATACTATTGTTATAACTGTATGGAGAGTTTAGACGCGAGTCCCATTCGCACTTGACCGCTGGTTATAAAAAAAAGGACTCAAAGTCGGATTCGCGTTCTGAGGGTTCCATACCTTTGGGTACAGAACCCTACAAACGTCAACGAGTACATCAACTGGACTAAAACACAAATTTAAATTTGTGGTTTAAAAAATGTCCTCCCATACATCATTATACGTCACGGTCCATTCTCCAACTGCAAACATAAGTTGGTAATTTTAAAAAAACTGGCCAAATGTGACTTAGGGTCACACAAGCAGGGTTCAGCACCAAAATTTAACTACCAACAGAACAAGACCTCTCAGTACATACTTATCTAGGTAAATAGCTGGACTTTGTGAAAATTTCAACTTTCTAGCTATCACGGTTTTTAAATACAGCCTGACAGATGGACAGCGGAGTCTTAGTAATAGGGTCCCGTTTTTACCCTTTGGGTATGGAACCCTCATTAAATTAATGATAAAAGGGGACCCTAATACAAGAAAAGTTTTTTTTTGTACGATGGTACGGATCGCATTTGGCTAGTATTTTTCTTTTGAGGTACGGAACTAGCATTTTTCTATCGCTTCTGCGTTGATGTCTTTGACGTTTGAATTGAAACGATATCATTGTTATACTTTTGTGGAGAGTTGTGCCATGAGTCCGACTCGCACTTGGCCGGTTACTAACGCTCAGTTTTACTTTTCGCATACAAGAATAAAAAGTGTTGGAATTTGTACTTCAGTTATACAAGATGTAACAAAGTTGGTGTTGGTCCCGTCACCTGGGGCTTCTGCTCATAACACTGAACACCTTTTGTTCTACGACTCTGCTGAAAACGCACTTTTTTTTTTAATATTCCTACAAATAGATCAGCTGATTGACCAATTTTGTGCATTCAAAAATAGAGGGTCCAATTGAAGTGAAAACTTCTTTAGGCGCGTTGGGTAATTTTGATATGGGAAAAAAAACATTGAACTCGCGACACTGTTACCGTTACTGTCACCGTCACCGTCACCTGAAGTGAAAACTTCTTTAGGCGCGTTGGACATACATAGATAAGAAAAAACCGTTGGACATTTTTGAGATAGGAAAAAACCTTTGAACTCGCGACACTGTTGCTGTTACCATCACCGTCAACGTCACCTTACCAGGAACAACTTTTAAAACTGTAAAAAGTTTTCACTTCTGTTAGCACTCCCGATGTGGTTAGGTTTTTTTTGAGAATTGACTGTGGGTTCCTTGGGGAAATTAGTTCAGTATGATAAGTAGAACCCCTAGTTAACGGGTCCTACATCAATTTTTTTACACCTGTACCTCTATACAGAGTATAAAAAAATGTGGTACCTCTAGGGAGGTACCTGATGTTTTTACTATATTTCAAGGATAATCGTAATAAATAACAGGACTTTACTTTTTAAACTTCACATAAAGATCGATCTGCTGATTAGCCAATTTGAGAAGTCCCATTTTTTTTTAGAATATTTTGCGCCTTTGAGTTAAGCTTTTTTTTAAGAATATTTTTTTAAAGAATACCTATGGATTAGTTTCATGACTCAGAGTTTCATGAGTTCAAGCCACAAACAAAATTTTGCCATTGTGGTTTTTTAACAAACTTTCGTTGCAGATGAATCAAAATATAAGACCGTATATTTCAAGGTTTTTCCGCGGAAACTTTATCGATCGCCTCTCGACGCCGACATCGGTCAGAAGTGGCCATAAAAAATGCAATAGGCGCGAGGTTTCGGGCCTAAGCGATATAGTGTTATTTTAGCGCCACGCTGTTGATATCGGTGGCAAAACAAAAGCCCTCATCATTTATTTAACAGCAGTCCAGCTTGATTTGTTTGACTAGATGACAAACTATACCTTCTAAAGCTATTAGGTACAGTGAAGTGCAAAAGCGGATAGGCGTGAGGTTTCGGGCTTATGCGATATAGTGTTATTGTAGCGCCACGCTGTTGATATCGGTGGCAAAACAAAAGCCCTCAACATTTATTTAACAGCAGTCCAGCTTGACTTGTTTGACTAGATGATAAACTATTCCTTCTAAAGCTATTAGGTACAGTGAAGTACAAAAGTGGATAGGTAGGCTTCGATCAATAGGTAGGTACTAAATTTGGAAACGCATATCGACTAGTCGTGGATCGTCAATAATTCTTTATGTTTTTTTTGTTATAAAAAAAATGAGTGCGTTTGGCTGTACCACGCAAGCTCAAATAATGCCTATTTTACTCTCTTCTTGGAGATTCCTAAATTATTTGAACTGGGGAATATAGACTCCGGCAGGGAATTCCATTGCTAGGTCGTTCGCATGATGAACGATGAAGCAAAACGCTTCGTGCGTATAAGTGGAACATTAAGACAAAAGGGTGGAATCGCCCTTTGCGCCTGGTCGTCCGATGACGAAAATGGGTATGAGGTCGTAAAGCTCCAGGAAACTTCACTTTGAATGATAGCATCAATGTTTATAATAATTTATATATAAATTATAATTAATTTAAGCAACATTGGCGGTTTGCATGATGATTGATGGACGATGAAGCAAAACGCTTCGTGCGTATAAGTGGAACATTAAGACAATGGTGGAATTGCCCTTTGCGCCTGGTCTGGCCTGAAAATGAAGAAGAGGGTATGAGGTAGTAAAGCTCCAGGAAACTTCACTTTGAATGCTCCTTTAAATTTTAAATAAATGAATAATAATTCAAGCAACTTTGTAGCAGGTTTCGCATTAGGACAACTTTGTTGGTCGTAGCTATGGTCGCCTGTCCAGCCAACTTATTGATTGACGTATTAAAGTCGTTCCTTGAAGAAAACAGAAGGTCCTGTATTTCAGGTAGGTATGTAGGAGCGCTGTGGTCTCTTTTTCATTTGTGTTTATTAGCTACTCCTAAATTCAAAGAAAACTCCAGAAAAGCGTTAGTTATGTAACATTGCGTACTTGCTCGGTTCAAACACCTATCGCATCCATATTTTCATCTAAATAATGTCTATATTATTCGCAGAATGCGTACTCGGCCGAACTCCATTAACAATAACGGTATAAATTCAGTTGAAGCATTGTTATTGCTTGCATTCCAGCTCAGGAGTACCCCAAGGAGGCACTCTGGCTTTAATTTGAATTTATTATTATCGTCCCATATAATTCGCGCTTAATTATTTAAAGCAACAAGGGAATCGAGAAAAAAATGTTGAGGAAAATGAAAACGGTTTTAAGGGATGTACTTTTTAGGGTTCCGTATTCCAAGGTAACGGGACCCTTATTACGCTAACATCGTCTGTCTGTCCGTCTTTCCAACCATTAAAGGGTTCTTTAGCTTTTTATTCTCTTTAAACGTAATAAGTAGCCGCTTGACATTTTCACTAAATATGTATTATGATATGGCGGATTTAAAAAAAAAACATAAAAATAAAAAAGTAAAAAACACTAAAAACAACGAATTATTAAATGCTAAGAAAATAAAATGTGTAAAATTTTGTTATCCAAATGAATAAAAAAGTCAATAATAGTGTAAGATAGAACACTCATGTCAAAAAATGCTTGTGCTCTAGAGGATATTACAAAATAAAAAATTAAGTAAATGACATAGATATAATATGGTTATAACAAATACCATAACCTTAGACTCTATCTGAATCATGAAATTATTTGTAATAGACAACAAAGTTTTTTTAATATTTAAAAGTGTATGTAAACACCTATTTAAAATCAATATTGTTTAATTTTCAAGCGACTTCCAAAAAGGAGGAGGTTTTCAATTCGACTGTATGTTTTTTTTATGTGTGTTACCTCAGAACTTTTGACTGGGTGAACTGATTTTTGACGATTCTTTTTTTATTCGAAAGCTAGTGCTTTCCGTGTGGTCCCATATAAATTTTATCAAAATCGGTGAAGTATTTTATTAGAAAATTAACAAAAACCAAAATAATAATGCAAAATTGTTCGAAGTTGTTGCGATGGAAGTCGGTTTTTTAACGTGTTTAGCGTTTTCAATTATTTGGTTTATTGAATTATGAAAAGTTAAAGGGTCTCGAACTTCCCATATAAGAATCTCAACTCTATTCTACCTGCACTTCAAACACCAACTGTACTGTTCATCGTGTCCGTGCATTCAATACGAAGTTTGAGTTTGCGCGTCACCCCAGGACGCGTCACCCCAGAGCGCGTAGAACGCGTCACCCCAGAACGCGTCACCCCAGAACGCGTCACCCCAGAGCGCGCCACAGAACAATCGACTCGGATTGAAAATAAAATACATAAAAGTGTAGGAGTGGCCGTTGCCGAATGCAGTAAAGATGATATACAAGAATCCTGAACTGAATTAACAAAATCTATTTTTTTGCTAGATAGATTGATAAACCGTTCACCGACGAGGCACAAAAAAAACAATAAGTAAAAGGTTTGTAACAGTGAAGTAAAAAAATGAAGATTACACCACTAAGACTAACTTATAGCTACTTACTAATAAATACCATAAAATACAATAAAATTGCAATAAGTGCTAGGTCTACACTAAGGCCGGAAAGCGTAGTGTAGGCAGGCCTCCCACTCGGTGGACCGATGACCTGGTGAAGGTCGCGGGAAGCCGCTGGATGCGGGCAGCGCAGAACCGGTCGTCGTGGAGATCCTTGGGGGAGGCCTATGTCCAGCAGTGGACTTCCTTCGGCTGATATGATGAAGTGATAGGCCAGTGAAAAGGTTTGAATTTCGGATCTTCTTATTCATTCGTGTGACAAACAGGTTTGTTTGCTCTGTGTCTGGGTGTTCAATATTTTTTTATTATTTTATTTTCCTTAATGAAATCTACAGCGAAAAATTACAAAAAATAATATTTTAAATATTATAACTCTAGAAGTAAAAAAGATTTCTTACGTAAATTTTAAACAGGGAACTGATACGCATTGTGTAACTCGTGTGTGGTGTATGTTTGTGAGAGAGATTTCACCTACAATGTCTGTACTGCAACACCGCCTGTTAACAATGGCTTCCTGAACTGAATTAACAAAATATTTTTTTTAATGTCGGATCTTCTTTTATACTAAAATGCACGTTATTGTTGTGCTGGTGTACGTTTAAATGTTCCGTGCCCACAAGTGGGGTGGTACAGAACCCTCGGTAAGCCAGTCAGACTTGAACTTGGACGGCTTATTTCTTTTGACTATAATTTTTCACTCGAAAGTTCGCTATAAATAAACACAAGCTCATTATGTACCCAGTTACCCGTTGTTTTATTTCCAATTCATTCATATTAAATTAACTCAATCAGTAGGGTTTCTACTCATCGCAATAAAAAAACTTTTTCTAAGCAATCCAATATAAGATCTTGGATAAGTATGGCGGAGATGATTGAGACTTTAAATTTTTTTTTATTTTTTTTTATTTTCGAGCGACGAAGGAGTAAGAAAGTAGGTATTGTTATGGCAAAAAAAATTGAATTTGAGTTTCGATGGAAATCGATTGTATTACAGATTCGAGTCAATAAAACTATAGAGTGTAAGAGTAGGTATGTGTGTGTGTGTGTGTGTGCGCGCTCGTCCGGAGCTCTAGTGCCTAAACTACTGGACGGATTTAGATCTAATTAGAGTAAGGATTTTTTTTGATTTCCCTAGCCGTTTTCTTCAAATATTTCCAAATTTAATTTTATAAATTTTAATTTGCCACCATAAAAAATACTTAATATTATTTTAAATCAAAAAAGGCTTTAACGGTTTTAATGAAACTCATCGCGTAACTATAACTTTATATGGTCTAATGTACAGAGTAGCTTGTTATTCCAGGAAAAGTCAGAATAACGTAAACCCAGATTAAAAATCTAAATAAATCTGGTGCATGCTCGCTTAAATGTTCGTGCGGATGGTGGCGCATCGGGAGCCGGGTCGTTCCTTTCCCTCTAATATGGTTCATGGGAGCGATGGCTGACTCTCGCGTTACTCGTGAAAGGGTGCTGTCCATGGGAACTGGCCTACATAATTTTAAACATCAATAATTTTTATGTATGTCGAAGGGGGTGGTTAGGTTAGGGATGGCCTTGTGGTTCACGTCCTTAACTATTTCGGTATTGGGCGTCGAAATAACAATGCAGCTATATCACAGAGGTCCTTCTTCAATAGTCTTGATCATTTGGTAATCGAAATTGTACAGGATGCCTTGGATAACAATGGATGCAAACGCGGTGATCACAGCGATGGCGTGACACGTCCGTTTTGCTCACAGATCACCACTACTTGTGTTCTGCTCGACGCTCCGTCAAAAAGTGTCCGCCTAGAGACTGACGTCCAGCTAATATGGCTTCTCCACAGATCTAATAAATTCTCAACTCAGTGTGGCAGCACAAACAGCCTTCCGCTAATACGTCATATTTGCTACCACAAACGATCGTCTCACGAGTACAAGCGATTGTCACGCCACTACCGGTTTCACCCAGGTACTAATACCTGACGTTTGATCCAAATAAAGTGCAACGATCTATGTAAACTTATCTCGAGCTGGTATTGGTCGTGTTTTCAATGACGCTCCGACACGGCCATCTTGACGCATCACACGTCCCCGTGTGGATCACCTGAAAGAAAAACATGACCACCAGAGTATTTCTTTTCTTAACTGGCCCGCTCGGCCAACCTGACATAAAATTCAATAAGCATCAAGATATTTTTATCATAGTTTACAGAAAAAAAAATCAATAAGCTTTCAAAATAAATAGGCACTCTCAGTAAAACAGTCAAGTCAATGTCAATTGTTAACAATTTGTCTCGTTTATTTACTTGAATTTTATCGCAATGCTTCGCAATGTATAATGTATCGCAATGTACCGCAATGTTTCGCAATGTACCGCAATTTATCTCAATGTATCGGAATGTACCGCAATGTTTCGCAACAAATTAACTGCAGTTCGGTAACCCCCATTCGTTTGATAACCACAACAGTCACCCATCTTGGCAACTCTGGGCCACCTCCATCCGGTGCCCAACCAAACTACAGTCACTCTACCTGGCGACTCTCAGACACCTCCATCCGGTGCCCGCCCAAACTCACAGTCGCTCTACCTGGCGACTCTCAGACACCCTACGGTGCCCGCCCAACTCAGTCACCCTACCTGGCGACTCTCAGACAACCTCTCAGGTGTCCGCCCAAAAACACAGTCACCCTACCTGGCGACTCTTGGACCACCTCCCTCCAGTGTCCAACCACACTATCGCTTCCATGCGGCGATCTCAAACATCACCTCTTTCTGGTGATTGCCAACATCACCTCCCCGGTGATACGCCTGCGAGCCAAACGCACTCCACACACAGTTGTGGCCGCACAGCAACGAGAAAATCAACTCTGTGTTTTACGCCTACGTCTACGAATGGCTGAGACTATTGGCGTTCTGTTGCGAAACATTATGTACGTCTAAGGTTCAAAATACAAACTAGTGAACGTTAAAATCACGGTCAAGTACAAAAGTCCTTAATCTGGTTAAATTAAGGTTCAGTCTTTTTTTCAATCATCAATTCTGTCCAAGTCAATAATACTGTTACTATCGGGCATTTAACGTAGTATGTCGTAAGCGTATTTGTAGGTCCTGTTAGAACTTAACGCTTTAAGGACATAACGGTCTCCTTCCAGCACCTCAATAACTCTGACGGTATTTGATATCTAAAGTGGTCGGTACAGCTTCTCCATTTGTAACAACACAAAATTAGGTAACTTGTGAAACTAAGCTTTTGTCTAGAAATCAGCCAGTGGCGCTGCCTCAGAGCAATACACCACCCATCTGTTCTCAAGGGTTTCACAAGAAGTGACTAAGGGACTAAAAAAATGAGGATGAGCAGCAGCGCCCTTCACGCTTATACTGTACAGCCTAGCAGCCCGCCAAGCGTAGCGTTTTTTTTACAATCGGTAAAACTGCTACATTATGGGGAAGGCCCATGTCTATTATCACATCAGCAGCAAGCTGATTAAAAACTCCTGTCATAGGATGCGTTACTCTCCGTATTATTACTAGTCTGTTGTCGTGATTCACTTAGATAAAATTACAGCCTGTGTGTGTAATCGACAAACATGACATTTAGAGGTTAAGCTACTTTACTCGTACCTAGAAGCAACTCCAGGAGGCTGTACTTCCTAACTTGGTTGACCCAACAGTTCGGTTGTTGCCAAATGATCATCATGTAGGGACTTGTAAGATGAAATCTCATTACTATACTCTAAGGAAGTAAGCATATTTTAAAGGACACTTAACTATGAACCCCAACGTTTGAACGTACTAAGATTCACCTAACCGTTGCCACGCAAGTTCTTAGGTTAATTATTTATGAACGTGAGTTGAAACACAAGGGGGCATTACGTAGATCGAATGAAACGTGGATGTATTCGAACAGACCCTCCGGAATTACAAAATCAGTCATTTCGATTTAATAGGAATAGAATGCACCTGATGTAACCACTAGCTATGCCTGACGTGGTGAAATAGTGACCACGTATGAAGTCAATCGCTGTGGTAAACTATCAGAGGAAGCAATTTTCGTTCAGGCATTTTATTGTCATTTCGTTCACGGTTATCAACACACTTGCGTTCTATGCCATCCTTTTTTTTACCAGCATGATAAGGCCATCAAAAAGGGAAAACTTTGGGGCTTATGACATTCGCAGCCTCCAGTCCATGAATCCTGCATCATCACATCAGCCGAAAGACGTCCACTGCTAAAAAAGCTATTAAAAATAGACAACTTTGGCCTATGATCATTGACGATATCAGTCCTAATACTACAAAAGCTAATAAGGGTTTTACTCCGTGTAAAGATGTCGGTCTCAATATTATGAAACCATAAAGGGCTTTCAATACTTTCAATCCTAGTTTAAGTTTGTATAACCGAAACTCTAGTTAACTAAATGAATAATAAGTCCTCGTTCCAAATCTTCCGTTCAATCACGACGTTGTGTCACAATTTTATTAATGATCCGAAAGCATGTGAAAGTGTACTTTGAAGGACTACAAAGCATCATTTTAGCTGCTAATGCAATCACTACTAGAAGGGTAAGGGACTAACTACTCTATTCGCATCCTTTCCGACAGTCGAGCTGTTTTGTTATTGACAGACTCGTTTAAGAACACCGTCAATCCTAGATTTAAAATATCTGAATCGATCAAAATATCGTTCGACACGTAAATACTCGTCTAGCAAAACAAGGAAAAGACAATTCTGAACTATGCCCTTCAATATTAACCTCACTCGATATTTGTTCTGTAAAGTAAACTTAAGCGTTGCCTACAAAGGTCAATTGTGCGTTGGTATTGAACACACTCCCAAAAGTCTATACACGAAACTTTCTTTAACAAGAAACCACTCGGCACCACCACAGATTAGGTAATAGTACTTGTACTACGTATGTACTACTACCACTATCAAAACAAAAGGGGTACGACTCACCGGATTTTCGTATCGTAGCTCCTCGCGTACACTACCAACTTCGCAGAATGCATCTCTGCCGCTGCCAGCGTAGCCCATACTGTTGCCCATTTCCAAACAGCGCATCAGGAACAGGTTTCTAAACTGGCTCCGAGTCATTCCGGAAGCATAGGAGCATATGCCTTTCAACGGTTTGCTAAGTGAAATAAGCATTGCACCTCATTGCAACTGTCGTTCCGTAAGGGAGATGTCGACAAACGAGCACCGTGAACGTGGATTAGCTTCAGGTATATTCTGGTTGAATTCTGGCAGTGTGATTGCAGCAAATGTAGTCGATGGTGCTTGCATAACCTCAATCAATCGCAGCATGTAGTTCTGTAGCACGAAGAATTGTTGCCAGTGGGTTTTTATTTCGCTGCTCCATTATCATTTTTCACATTTTCCCGTCGTTGTGCACTTGTTGCGAGCGCTGGGAACAATCCAACTTCTGATGTCAAAGGGGGTGGTTAGGTTAGGGATGGCCTAGTGGTTCACGTCCTTAACTATTTCGGTATTGGGCGTCGAAATAACAATGCAGCTATATCACAGAGGTCCTTCTTCAATAGTCTTGATCATTTGGTAATCGAAATTGTACAGGATGCCTTGGATAACAATGGATGCAAACGCGGTGATCACAGCGATGGCGTGACACGTCCGTTTTGCTCACAGATCACCACTACTTGTGTTCTGCTCGACGCTCCGTCAAAACGTGTCCGCCTTGAGACTGACGTCCAGCTAATATGGCTTCTCCACAGATCTAATAAATTCTCAACTCAGTGTGGCAGCACAAACAGCCTTCCGCTAATACGTCATATTTGCTACCACAAACGATCGTCTCACGAGTACAAGCGATTGTCACGCCACCACCGGTTTCACCCAGGTACTAATACCTGACGTTTGATCCAAATAAAGTGCAACGATCTATGTAAACTTATCTCGAGCTGGTATTGGTCGTGTTTTCAATGACGCTCCGACATGTATAACTTTTCGTGTCATATTGTTTTCATGTTCTAATCACATAATCTGGTTTATTTCAAGTATTAAATTTTGAAGTTATTACTAACAATTGTTTATTTCTTGATTTTCACAAATGAAATTATGTTATTGTTATTTTATGACTATCAGAAAGAGTGTAATTTGCACCTATTTTGAATAAATACCTTGAATCTTGAATCAGATCGTTTATAATTTTTTCTCAAAAATGGCTCTAACGATTTTCATGAAACTTTGTGAATAATCAGGACTAAATAAGTTAAAGTAAACTGGTTAGTTCATTATTCTAGAAAAAGGTACCTAGGTGGTACCTTGACCTTCCATACAAACCCAAATTGATTGTAATTTTTGATCAAGTCTGTCATCTACGGGTATATCATTATTCATTGTACCTGATATTAATGGTATGCCTGTTCTGGTGTTCCTTTTTCAAGCGACTTCCAAAAAGGAGGAGGTTCTCAATTCGTCTGTATGTTTTTTTTCATGTGTGTTACCTCGTAACTTTTGACTGGGTGAATCGATTTTTATGATTCTTTTTTTATTTGATAGCTAGTGCTTCCCGTGTGGTCTCATAAAAAAAGAAAAAAAAGGTAAAATTGTATGCGACCAGCATAAAAATTTTACCAAAATCGGTTTAGTACTTTATTAGAAAATTAACAAAAACCAACAATAATAATGCAAAAATGCACTTACTCGTAGTTGTTGCGATGGAAGTAGGTTTTTTAACGTGTTTAGGCTTTTCAATTATTCTCTGATGCTGTAGCCTAAAAGGTTTGACGGATTTTTTAGTCCAATACATCTTGATCCCTCAAAGGCGAAGCACTAAGAGTTTTAATTTATATTAAACTAGCTTTTGCCCGCAGCTTAGCTCGCATGGGAATCGTTTTTTTGACTGTATTTGAGAGTGAGTGGTGCACGAACCGCTAGCGGCTCGCGATAGACAGGAGTTTACGCCATAGCCCTCGGAAGTCAGAAACTTTATAGGGCTATTCTGGTTAGCAGTCATTGTCACTTTCCACCCCCTCAACTATTTATTAAAAAAATACTTCAATCCGTTGCTCCTTTGCGACGCCGACGTGCGCGTGCCTTGAAATGAGTTTTCCCTAGATCCTTGGGAACTATATCGGGCTATGTTAATTAGTTGTCTTATTTATTTCTTAACCCTTATCCATCTTTGTACAAAAAATCACGAAAATCCGTTGCAATGTTAAAGTAATCAGCCAAAAAATAATATTTTTCTCAGTTCCCTCAGGAACTGTATCGGACTATGCTATTTTCAGGAATTAAAAAGTATCCTATGTCCTTCTCCATAACACAGGCTACATGCATACCAAATTTTGTCAAGATTGGCTTAGGAGTTGAAGCGTGAAGAGGTAACAAACAAACAAACAACTTATCACATTTACAATACTAGTAAGTATTAATGAGTTAATTGATGCAGTATACTTGCAACACTCTTGCCAGAGAGTGGTCGTGGTTATCATGACGATAATGTTACATATAGCCTTAGATAAAATAACCAGTCATTTACGAGCACAGATAAGAAAAAAAAATTACGAGTCAAGGTTGTTGTATTGTGGGGCTCATTTTACTTGTAAAGGTGTTGGAACATATTTTTCAATACAGTTGCTCGAAAAGTGATCCTTTATATGCTAGTCAAGTGTGCGCAAAAGAGATTTTACCGCACACGTGCTTTTACTTTACCACTTTTTTTTTAATTTCTAGCTCGGAGGAACCAGACACTTCTAGCAAATAAAAAATGTAATAACCAAAGATACAAAATCTTCTTTAAAACTTTTGAAAGGAGAATTTTAAAAGAGATAGGTAGTTTCTCCGTGAGGTTAGTACATAACGCTAGCTGTTTAGATTCTGTTTGAGTTATATCTTTGTGAAGAAAAGAGAAAAAACATGAATGAAGTGGAACCGGTTTGTCGCGGAGCGATGTATACGTCCGTATCTACGCCGCGATTGTCACGTACGAACCTATGATTAAACTCACATGTGACTCGCTGTACTGCACAAAAATTCATGTCCTTCACCATCGCAGGGTACACCCGACCACCCGTGCTGCCAGGTGTTCGTCCAACTCCTGTAATTAAACTGGTATGAGTATGATAGCGGATCCCATAATCTGTCGTGAGGAGTGGGGTTCTACCTTGGGATGGACATGCCGTCCATGGCTAAATTACGGGATGAGGATGCACATGAAATAAGCAATCAGTGTTGCATGAGGCGCCTTTCTATGAGTGTGTGTTTGATGTCAGGTGTACATACAAATGAATATCACATAATACATGAACGCAGTAGCATGAGTAAGGCAATGGTTAGTCACACGTCAAACAACAGTACTGAAAGAAATAAATCATTAATAGGTCGGTGGTAAGGAAGGTAAGGGAAGGTAAAGAAGGAGGATCCCATAGTCATGTCCCACGTTGGAGGAGCAACTCATTCCCCATGTCCCTCGTTGGAGGAGCAACTCATTCCTCATGTCCCTCGTTGGAGGAGCAACTCATTCCTCATGTCCCTCGTTGGAAGAGCCACCTCCTCGTCCCCTCGTCCCACCCGCGTCCGGGCTGGCGAGTCGTTAGGGACTGTTGGGGGAGTAACGTTCCCCATGTCCCACGTTGGAGGAGCAACTCATTCCCCATGTCCCTCGTTGGAGGAGCCACCTCCTCGTCCCCTCGTCCCACCCGCGTCCGGGCTGGCGAGTCGTTGGGGACTGTTGGGGGAGTAACGTTCCCCATGTCCCTCGTCGGGGGAGAGGTTTAATTTCCCCATTGCCAGGCGACATCTGGCTATCCACGTTCACAGAAGTATCAGCGGGTACCACGCTATTCTCACACGTCGATTGATCCACATCTAGGTAGTCGGCACTCCGGAAAGATCTGCGGCTTCCCGTAACTTACAGATCATACTCGAGTATATTGTCTTCCGTATATCCATAAACAGTCTCAGGTTCATCCAAGGTGATTGGGTTCCTGTCCGTTCCGTGTACTCAACAGGATCTGCAGCGCGCTCGCCACGTCAGCGCCACGTCGTTCAATTGTCATCTCTCCACCTAGCTGTGTTAGGAAAGCAATGTGTCAAAGGACACGATGATTATAGGTTATGTGCGAGCTGTGGTAGCGTGTATGATGTGTCGTGGAAATATGGTGCAAGGTCGATGGGGTTTGGTGATTGTGGAGCCTTCAGGCTGATACCGGCACCAGGCATTGTGTAAATATCAAGATTACATCGGATATAGTTACATGAGCAAGTTAGAAGCAAAGAGAGATTTCGACAAGATATGAAATCAACTATAATACTCAACTTGGGTCCTTTGGCACTGCAGCAGTGGCAGCTGGTCCAGGTCTTCTTCCATCCTCGTGGTTGGCTCGAAGAGGTGTTGATCGAAGCACACGCGAAATCGAAATGAAATGAATTATGAGCCCGGCGCTCCTATATAAAACGAGTGAAATGACTAAGAGGATAAAAACTCTTTGCTGTTTACCGATTCGTCATAGACTAATCAATTTAAGTAAGGTCATCTTTATGAAGTTCATTCGCGACAAGATGTTAAATCCATCGTGTTCGCGACACGGTTACACCAAGGAATAGGTCATCTTTTCCAAAAAGGTTTAGCATCTCAAACCTTATTGTAGTCTATTTATGACAATAAAAAAAAACTTAGGCATGCGTACGTGTGCTAGCTAAAATATGACAAAATTTTTGTAAAACTGAATTGAGATGTTTTAGTTAAGAAAACTATTAAATTTATGAATAGCTAATATAAATGAAATAAAAAATATACTTATGTGTATGTATAAGAAAAAAACAAAGTGAGATTACTCCCCGGACATTTAAAATAAGCCAGAAGTCGCGTTAAATGAACTTTGGTTGCTGAAGCCTTGATAGGTATGTACTTACCCATGTATTTTGTTTTTCTGTCACGGTCGTTTTGTTATTTTTGTGTTTTCTTACAACTGTACTGAAAAACTTCGTATGATACATGGGTGTAAAAGGAAATAACAAACTCGTGACGATGGTAAACCCTCGCCTGCGGCTCGGGCTCACAAATGTCACTCGTTTGTTATTGACCTTTTTACTACCCTTGTATCATAAATAACTATTGTATGGAGCGTGGCATACAGACATTATTACATGTTTTTTTTTTTTAAAAAAATTGAGTACTTACATATTTTCGAAATTTTTCTCACACGATTAATCCTACTATATTTTGATAGGGGCTGCAAATACAAACCAAACATTTAACAAGCCATTTGGACCTAACATCACATTACTATTATATCAGCTCATACATGTCCCCACCGAGGGGCTCGAGCCTACCCTGAATTAGGGCGTTCGGGCCTTAGCCGATCACGCTGGCCCAGTGCGAGTAGGTCTTCACACACAACCTTTGAGTATCTTCACAAGCGTGTTTGAAGTCAGTTTTTTAAAGTTTTTTAATTTTTCAAATTGTTAGTGATAATGCTATCTATGTAATAACGCTAAACCCAATCACCTACTCGCCAGTAGGAATCATCATTTCATAATGCGCGTGTATCATTAACCTTTACAGAATCCTGTGGCTTCCATCGTCTACTCAGTAGTATGAAAGTTAAGGAGTCAAACCTTCAGTTATTACCTGAATAACATGAAAGAATACAACCTATTGGTCTATACGTACCTCCGTATCTACTTTTAATAATTAAAGAATTATCCCCTTACTCCTAACCGTTGAGGAGTTGTACCTTCCATTATCAGCTCATCAACATGAGATGATGACTAGCAGACGCAAAAACTTGAATAGCTTATGAAAATACATGAGACACTTAATACTTTCTATAAAATTTAAGGGTTTCCCTTGATTTCCCTGGGATTCCATCATCAGATCCTGACTTGGTGACAAATACAACTATAAGTCTATATTTACCTACGTATCTACTTTGAATATTTATTGAATTATCCTGTAACTCCTAACCGTTCCGGAGTTGTGCCTTCCATAATCAGCTTATTAGCATGAGATGATGACTACTAGACGCAATAACTTGAATTAATTTAAAAAATAAAATGAAAAACGTGCTACGTGCTTATAAAATTTGAGGATTACCCTCGATTTCTCTTGGGTTCCATGATCAGATCCTGACTTGGTGACAATGGGACCACCTTGGAAGTATACGTTTTCGAGTAAAAAAAATATTTTGAAAATCGGCCCATCAACGTAATTTCTCTATCTTCTCGTATCGTACAAAACATCTTAGTAACTTTGGCTCCGTTAATACTCTTTCTCTCTCTTATCGTGTGGCACAATTAACCTTGCTATCCACGACGGTGGTTGCCTAGTTATAGCAATCGGTAATATATACGTCAGTACTAATGGTAAATACTTTGCTTGAGGTCAAAATTTTCTGATATTTTACCGCTTTTTATACGAAATTCCCATCGTGTGTGTAAGATTTACCAAATTTTATGTACAGTCAAGGAATTTAATTCCCTACCCATTTCGTTGAAATATCGTAAGAAATTCGCAATGCTTAAGGTCGAAAATTATATTTCAGTAACAGTATTGAAAATGTCAGTACGTATTATTTGCCACTTTAAATTACAGATAACCTCTTTGCAAAAAGTTATCTTTCGCTTTTTTATGTGTCAGTGTCAATCAAAAATAGCTCTTATGGTGACAGTTTGCTATACGATGTTGAACATTAGGTGGGTTGGAAATTTAATTCCTTGACTGTACATGCAAGCCACAGAGAAACGCACACATTAATTGAATATTCCTGTAAATTTAAATACTTAGCCGTATTTAATTTAACAGGAAATAAACTTTATTAAAAAAAAAACTAACCACTCCGGGAGTGCCGAGTGAAAACTTTTTACAGTTTTATAAGTTTTGATCCTCCGAGTGTTCCTGGCGAACGACTGGGTTGACAAAGTTTTGACCCTGCGAGTGTTCCTGTTACGGTGTCGGTTACATCTGGGGGCACGGCAGTGCCCCCGCCAAGTCGAGAAAAAAAAGCGGCACGGCCGTACCATCCTTTTCTCGAAGCAGTTCAGGCCATTTTCGACCCCCCCACAACTTCTTTGTAGATAAACCTAGAAGCCTGAATTTTCTGTACCCAAGCAGGCATCATATAAGCACGGTATATTCC
Source organism: Coleophora flavipennella (assembly GCA_947284805.1). NCBI lineage: Eukaryota > Metazoa > Arthropoda > Insecta > Lepidoptera > Coleophoridae > Coleophora > Coleophora flavipennella. The sequence goes on from OX369275.1 coordinate 2,246,927, forward strand.
AAATTTCATTCAATTTGAACCAGTACTTTAAGAATTATAACTAGTCAAAGTTTCCTAATTTGTCACTCACTGACTGACAGATCATCAAAATTCCAAGGCACTTCTAGCCGACATAAAAGATTCAAATTTAGAATACAATTAGTCTTTAGTGTATAAAGCAAGGAAAAACTCAAACATTTTGCAATTTCGGTCCAGTTTTCTAGTTACACAAACTACATAAATAACTTTGTAATCCCATATAAAATATACAGGATTACAAAGTTATTTATGCAGTCGCAGGACCGAACTCCTTGATTTACTAGTTTTTAAGGCGCAGTTCATGAATCAATGTAGTTTTCTACAAAAATAAGTGAAATCCCACCAAAAACATCCTGTAAAAACTAGCCAATTCTCGATTGAGCTGCTTGTTTTTCTATAAAAAGTAATGAAATCTCTAAGCAAAGCCAAGCCTAGTCTAGGGTTCTTTACTGCGATTTCTTTATTATTATGGTTAGATTTTATGTGACTTGGCCGTTGACTTGGATGTCTCAAGGAGTAAATATGCATAAAGAATGTTCAACGGCAGGTCACATAAAATCTAACCATAAAAATAAAAATATCGCAGTAAAGAACCCTAGACTAGGCTTGGCTTTGCTTAGAGATTTCATTACTTTTTATAGAAAAACAAGCAGCTCAATCGAGACTTGGCTAGTTTTTACAGGATGTTTTTGGTGGGATTACAGTGTCGCAAGTTGAATGGTTTTTACCCATCTAAAAATGCACAACGCGCCAAAAAACTTTTCACTTCAAAAATAAGCCCAATTTTTTGAAGATTAAAAATGTAGACGCGCGAATGAAACGATAATTTATAACTTAATACAAAGTTTCTTGAAAAAAAAAATTAAATTCTTACTTTTTAGAAAACTTTTTTTCGAAGTAAAACGAATTTCAAGAAAATATCTTCCAAAAGTGACTTAATGTCGTAATTTTTCATTTGTAAATGAAGGGAACCATTTTATTGTCGGGGGATTTGAAGCAGTGTTGGACTTAACGACTTGCTTTACTACAAGTATTTAGTGAGTCAATGTAGGAATTTTGCTACAGAATGAGATATTGCTTTCAATTTTAAACAGAGGAAGAGAAAGTAGTAGATAACGGGTCTCTTTTCTTGTCTCAAAATAAAAATTTTCTGTTGTCCGCGACTTCGCCAGCGCAGATCCCGTTTTTGCCGTTCCCGTGGGATTTTCCCAAAACCTTTTCTTAGCGGATGCCTACGTCATACATAACTGTTATCAGTATGCCAAATTTCAATCCAATCCGTCCAGTGATTTGAGCTGTGCGTTGCTAGATCCTTTTATATACACAGATGAAAAGTGTCGTTGGCTGCATGTACCCACAAAAGTATTCATCGCAACCTATTACCTAGCAAACAGTAACTCATAAGTTTATAACTTATTTTTTGACATGTATTTAATTAGGTAGATTAATTTATTATATTCATTACAAACTACACCTTATATTTCATCGCAACTTATTTTTCTAAATACTCAACACACATACAGGCTGTAACAAAATTGGTGTAGGTCCCAATAACTGGGAGTTCTACTCATCATACTGAACAATTTTTTTTATGACTTTTTTTTTATTTTTTTATTTTTATTTACTATTGGTAAACCCTTTACAACATCTCACCTGGTGGTAAGTGATAATGTTGCCGAAGATGAAATTGCATTAGATAGACAAATTTTGTGCATTTTTGTATGTAGGGTAATTTTTTTTAGAATTGACTATGGGGTCCCTTGGGTAAAGTTGTTTAGTATGATGACTAGAACCCCCATATAACGGAACCTACCTGCACCAACTTTGTTACACCCTGTATATTGCGTGGTGGTACGGAACCCTCGATACGCGAGCCCGACTCGCACTTGACCGGTGTTTCATGTTATATTACATCGTCTCCAACTTTTTCGTCTGTGTGTTGCATGTCGCGTGACGGTCGGCCGCGGAGTAGGGATAAAGTGAAAGGCGCTCGTCAGAGCAGCCATGATCGTTTCGTCCTCTGTACCGTAGCTCTAAATGTCTATAATGTGAAAAAAAGTTTCACTTTTACCATTGTTTCATAAAACCACAAAATTCTTTTTTAATTATTGTTACGGTATATCACACTTCACACTATCACACTAATATTATAAAGGTGAAAGTTTGTGAGTGTGTATGTTTGTTACTTCTTCACTCAAAAACTACTTAACGGATCTGGCTGAAATTTGGTAGGTAGACAGATTAGGACCTGGATTAACACATAGGCTACTTTTCCTTACGCTCGCGAGCCGCTTCGCACTGCGCACCCTCGACAGGTCATAGAAACGTTGTCCACGCGGGTGAAGCCTCGGGAAACAGCTAGTGTGTTATATTTATGATAGGTACATAATATTATTAGACTACAAGATAAATAAATTATCATAAGTCTTCATCTTCAGTACATTAATCAATCATTTTATAAAAAAAAACTATCATTATGTTCAGACAACGCTGAATCATCTACCTAAACATATGTACAGTCAGACAACGCTGAATCATCTACCTAAACATATGTACAGTAGGCTTCACAAGCCAAACTGTTAAACTAATCGCCCTTGTTTTAAGATGTCCAAGCTAATTAGACTCTAGTTTTAGTCCTATATTTACCCGACTTACTAAAAAAGAGGGTATAATTGTTTTTCGGTTATATTTAGTATTTATGTTCTTTTGGTTGAACGACTTGATGGGTTTTGGAATGCGATGTTGTTAGATTCGTTTTGATCCCCTGTGTATCCTAGGTGTCGTTTTTAGGGTAAGGCTAAGGACCCCTAGATCGTCTTGTCCGTCCGTTTGTCACAGCGAGTTATAGCGTTATTAGTGGTTCACCCTGAACTGTGAACTCACAATGTACTCCTTTAAAAAAAAACTACTTACTAGATCTCGTTCAAGCCAATTTTCGGTGGAAGTTTGCATGATGTACATCATATATATTTTTTGTTTTATCATTCTATTATTTTAGAAGTTACAGGCGGTGGGGGACACACATTTTACCAATTCAGTTTAGAAAAAAAAAATTAGAAACCTCAATATAATTTTTGATGACCTATCCATAGATACCACGTTATGGGTTTGATGAAAAAAAATATTCGAGTTTTTTTTTCTATTCTTGTGTGAAAATCTTAATGCAGTTCACAGACTACATCTAAATGCCAAGTTTCAACAGTATAGTTCTTATAGTTTCGGAAAAAAGTGGCTGTCACATACGGACGGACAGACAGACAGACATGACTAATCCATAAGGGTTCTGTTTTTTGCCATTTGGCTACGGAACCCTAAAAATATAGGTAAGTTCATAACCGCTAGATGGCGCTGAAAGAATTCTACATCGCGTAGAATTCTTCCAGCGCCATCTAGCGGTGTTTCAATATTCACAAATCTCAATATCTCGGCAACCCATTGACTCATTCATTATACTGATGTTCAGGCTTACTGCAGCGGCTTGTAAATGTTGGCCGAGGCGAAGCCGAGGCACCCATACGAAATCCATCAATGCCTTGTTGTGGCCAAGGTTTGTATAGTACTTGTCTCAAATAATGCGGGGAAATTAAAACACAAATAATTACTTTTCAAAATCAATGACGAACAACGAACAACAATAATTTTTCACGCGCCAAAGTTTTCATTTTTTTTTTCAATAGATAGCGTTCTATTTTCAACTCAGTTCGAAATTTAAATAAAACCTTTGATAAGTTTTCTCTCTGGTTGCCATGTTTCGGAGCAAAATATAATTCCATTTTTAAAATACACGACAGATATGAGTTTAGATAGTAATTTATTTGGCCGGCTAAACACGACAAATGCGGATTTTCGTACAACTTTTGCCGGCCGCTGCTTGCATGTATTATATCTCAAAGAAGGTTGTCAAAATAATGCTCAAATTTCCAAGCTAGTTTGAGAAAAAATAATTTTTATCTCATGAATTCGCTTGGAAAATTTCACGACGTTCCGATCAACGATACTCGAGTTATCGGCTAAAAAAATCCTTCTAATAAACACCACGCACTTAAATTAAACCCGTAACGTAGCCATTGCGCTTGATAGATTATAGGAAGTTTTAAATACTATTTTTTAGTAAATTTAACCTACATCAAGAAATTTATGAAAAGAAGTTCTACCTAGTTCAAGGTACTAATCTAATTAGGGTCATACATTTAAATTGTAAGAAATAAAAGAAGAAATATCTGGTAATATAATAAGTCAATGTAATTCTTTTAATAATCAGAGTTTTATATTTTAATTACATATTACAAGTTTCCTCCACGTGGAACTTGTATACCCAATATTTTACAAGAAGTGTAGCAAAGCGAGAAGAAACACTAAGCCCAAGGAAATAAATATACTTAAAGTCTATTACAATCATCTTTAAATAAACTATCTAAAATTTATCAAACAGGGTTACAGGTTAAGGTACTTATCTGGATTGAATACAGGTGGCAGTGGAACCGACTGACTGGATTATCTCGTGACTAATGCCTCCCACGTAATGTCCCGATTATGGTATTACAGCCCCTTTTATGTATGTCGATCGAGTCCACTCCACATTGTTACAACAAACTGACAACTGTCCAAGTTCTCGAATATGATTGGCTAACCAACATAGACCTAGTAAATTAAACAATAGTTAACATTTTCTTAATATAAATATCAATGTATGTTATGTTTTTGTCTTCTGAGTTTGTTGATTATTTATAAAAATATTTTATTTAATTGTATCTAATCGCTAAGACACAATATTCCAGATAATAAATAAATATAACATTAAACTGTTATATTTTACACAATATTGCCATTACAAATATATTCATAATAATTTCTAGAATGTTGCTACTTACATCTCTAAAATTCCTACATTTTATACCAACATTATTATTCATTTTGCAAGAATATTCAACATTAGTGCTTTTCATTCAGATCATAATCTATCACGGCCATCCTGATATGTACTTCGCTCTCGAAGTACATACCAATCAACAATATTTTCAAATGCGAAAAATGTCGGAAAGTACGTATCAACAACATGTTATAGGTATGGGAGGCCTGTTACCTAGACATGATGCCCCATATATCACCCGCTGCCAGTGAAGACGGGCTACCACCAAGCAACAAGCAGACCAGCGGATGGAAAACAAGGTTAAAATTATTTGTAAACTGTAAAACCATGACCATTGTGTCAAAAGCAAATAAATTATTTCAGTCTTTCTGTTTTTTTCTCTTTTTTTTTGTGTAAAAACTCATTGCTTTTCAAGGAGACCAGTTACTAGACATGATAGCCCCATCACCCGCTGCCAGTGAAGCCAGGCTACCACCAAGTAACAGGTAGACCAGCGGGCGGATATGGGAAGCTAATTGTCCCTTGCATGTTAATCCCGACACTCGCTGCCAGTGAAGCCAGATTAACATCGGACAATAGCAGACCAGCGAACGGAAGAGGGATTTTTTTTTGTTATTTATTCTTTGATATGTATTCACGTTTTTCTTTACTTTCATAACTATGAATACTATTTCATTAGAAAAAAAAAATGTAATATTCTTGCAAAATTATCAATATAAAATATTAATTACATATCTTCAATCAAAACGCTAACTTGAATTCCAAAAGTTTATAAAAATAAATAAAATATTGCCACCATAACGTATACAATATACAACATTCTCATTTTCAAACTTATTCTTCTCAACCCATTTCTCTGGGTATAAATAAGCTTTGCTTTTAAGGTCCAAGATTCAAACATTTAGTAGGCACAACACTACAACTCGACGCAAAAAAATATTACACGAGTAAACAAGAAATATGTAGGAACACACAGTAAAAATATAAAACAAAGTATAAAAACAACAACGTATTTTTCATATTTACAAATTCTGTGCTGATTGTAATCTGCGTATATGAGAGGTACTCGTAGTTGTGCGTTGCGCTGTATTGCGATGCCAAATAGGACACTTATCTTATGCCACAGTTAGTTTCATTCTAAAATCGGCAGAACTCCGAGAAAATCTACAATTTTCGAGGATACTTATACACAACAGCCTTTTAATTCTTTTTAATTCTATTTTGATTCACATATATATACTATCACTCATTTCTTGTTGTATTCCTACCGTGACAATAGGATAAGTCTAAGGCAAAGCCGTGCAAAACCATACATTACATAATGTAACTTAGCATTTGTGACAATTATCATGTAACTCACTCTTCAATAAATAAAAGCTATGATGATAAAAAAAGAAAATGACGGTGCTATAAAGTTTTTTAAATAAAAAAAAATAATACTTTCAATTGCTTTTATGTATTGAAAAATGGATGGTGAAAAATCTCTAAAAAATATACTAAACTTTTAAAAACAATGGTCACTGAATTATTAAATATTTGTAGCAACACCTTCAGTAATCCATGGCATACATAAGTACAAGTACTAACTATCAACGATTGGTCCCTAGGATATTCCATTGTTTCTTTAACTCAAGCTACTCGTAAATATAACCCCCAGCACATGCAGGATACAACTGAATATATTCCATACCATTTTACCATTCGAGGTCAAGCATTTATCTTTGGGCCATAGGCGCCAATGAGTTCGATACTTTTGTACAGAAAAAGTCTTAATCCATCATGAACTTACTCTTATTCTATGAAACAATGAAATATCTAGGGTTGAATAAAAGGCACAGTATAATAAAGAGTACTAAAGGGGACAGTCAATAAAATAATAAATGTAAAATTATTTATTTTTTTTACGGCCTCCGTGACTGTGTTACTCTGATCAAGTTTTCTTTTATAAATAAATTATCTGATTTAGACCACCAAGTTTAGCTTTATTCTCGTATCAATTATTTACGGTTAGGTACGTCATATTAAACCACTTCCATTTATTAACAAATCTACCTGCATTTTTTTTTATGGAAAATACAATTGCTCGGCCAGCCTGACCCAAAACATTGTTTAATTATAAAACTACTAAGCATTGTGAATCTTGGCCAGATTCGTGACATTAATTCAATCTAAATTATTCATTACATTGCAAGTAAACACGGTTACAAACGTTACGTTGACATATTAACGAAAACAATTAAGTAATTAGGTATGTAGGTAGGCAAACAAAAATGATAAAACAAGAATGTAAAAATCCGCTTTCAATTAACTACCAGTCACAGATTTGGACAGATAATATATAAGTCATTGCTACCAGTTCAACAACTATCAGTGATGTCCGTGTCCGACAAGTCATTCATTGAAACAAATTGCATGTTTATTAGTCATACTGAATATCCGTCAAATAACTTTTTAAGTTTCGTACGGTCAAGACAAAAAAAAAAAAAAAAAAAAAAAAGAGCAAGTATAAAAAAAAATAGACAAGTGCGAGTCGGACTCGCCCACCGAGGGTTCCGTAAATATTGTTTTTAGGTTTACGATTCAATTACAAATGTATAGTTTTCAGATTTTTCCCTATACTTGTAATATAAAACGGTATTACTTGCTAAATTTCATAGTTCTAGGTCAATGGAAAATACCCTATAAATTTTGATTCCCTTGTGAGTATCGAAATCGTTTTTTGCGTCATAAACGGCTGTATATTTTTTTTTACGTTAACTTAGAAGTTTAATTATTTTTTTTCACAGCTTCAAGAGACTGTAGACCGAAGTACATGGTTTTTATTTCAACTCGATACCTCCACGCGTTCCCGAGATAAGAGGTCTTGACGGATAGACGTACAACAAAGTAATCCTATAAGGGTTCCGTTTTTCTTTTGTGGTGCGGAACCCTAAAAAGTAGTATATTCGGCTCATATGAAATTATTCTGTAGGTAGAATATAATATTTTTAACATAAACCTGCGACGATAATGCAGTGCTGCTTTCGCAAAACTAAACCTCAAGAGAAAAGGAGATGAGTATACTCTTATCGTTATGCCGATCTCATGCCTCGTACAGCCTTACATGTCAAACTTCTGTGACACTGTCAACCAGGGATGTATACCATGTTTGTACAAATTTTATCGATATCGATAGAAATACTCATTGGAATATTATTAGAATAAAAATTGACATAGCTTTACTTTTTAACCAAACTACTAAAAGGAAGCTATTGTTTTATGTATATAAGTCTTGTTTCTCTGGGTTAGCAAAAACGGCTTGATAGATTGTGTGAGGTGTCGTGAGATTCATACGATTTTCCAGAGTGTTGAGTGACATAGGTTTTAAGTTTTGAATAAAAGAATGTAGTATATCTTGAAAAACAGGCCCATCTGGAAGAAAACACGAAACTTGACTATGCAAAATAAGACTTTTTTGTTGAAGCAAAAAAAAAAACATGTTTTTTAAAAAACTATAACAGACTACAAAAAGAAATTCCTCAATTGTTAGCACTAAGAAGCCGTGCTAATGTCAATGATTCTTATACAACAAAAAGTTTATTTATTGCTATTTTAAGCCACATCGTAGAAATGTGTCACATCACTAGTCTAGTACGAAGGATTACAAATGCTCGTCACTCCTTAGGCTTAACATGCCTTCTTAATTTGGTAGCTTGGACTGCTATCCATAGATATCCAAGCGACAATTTGGGTGGTACGGTGTGAGGTCACCAAAATTTTATTTATGGTTTATTCGATCCAAGATATTCGGTAATGTTTTCTTGAAATGCCGGGTATTATGTAATTTTACTACCAGGTACCTACCCAAGGTAAAGTGTAACTTATCTGCGGTCTAAACAAAAAAAGGTTCTGTTCAGGCGGATGACTACGACCGGGACTGAACTCTTCTGTCGGCCATACCTGTTCACAAAGTAACGACTGATCCATATGGTCAGCGCCACCTTTGTTTTTCTTTTCGTGTCACTATCCATATCTTTTTGTTTGTCATAGTCTATGTGATCCATGTCTTTTAGTTTGTCGTAGTCCTTAGTCAGCTATTCTAGTCCTTTTCTACTCAGTATTTCAGATACCAAAATAATAACTGTTGTGGGTAATGTCTCGAATTTTATCGTGTTATGGGAGAGAGAAAAAAAAAAGCTGGAAGAGTTTTACACCACTGTAGTTTAACTAGAGTACTCGTATTTTACGTATAATAAAAAGTTGAGCTATATAGGTTATAAAACTATTACTACTTACTAAACTATTTGCACGTCATTTTTGCAAACATATTACCGGCTTTTGCAGCTCGCTGCCGATTAGATAGGCACCCAGATGTTCGATGCTCTGGCGCCACGAGTCACGACGCGACGTGGCAACCGATCAGTGATGACCAGTGTGTGACGCGTCACTTCTTTGGGTCAAGCAGAGGCAGGGCGACATGATCCCAGGGCGTGACGCAGTGTGGAGTAGGAAACAGCATTCTTGGTAGCCTTTGGGAGGCCATAAGATTCGAGTAGGACACCTGAAATTGCACAATGGTATTAGATCTCTGGGCAAAAAAAAAATGGGCGAATCGCACTTCTGATGATAGATTATAGGAAGTTTTAAATACTATTTTTTAGTAAATTTAACCTACATCAAGAAATTTATGAAAAGAAGTTCTACCTAGTTCAAGGTACTAATCTAATTAGGGTCATACATTTAAATTGTAAGAAATAAAAGAAGAAATATCTGGTAATATAATAAGTCAATGTAATTCTTTTAATAATCAGAGTTTTATATTTTAATTACATATTACAAGTTCCCTCCACGTGGAACTTGTATACCCAATATTTTACAAGAAGTGTAGCAAAGCGAGAAGAAACACTAAGCCCAAGGAAATAAATATACTTAAAGTCTATTACAATCATCTTTAAATAAACTATCTAAAATTTATCAAACAGGGTTACAGGTTAAGGTACTTATCTGGATTGAATACAGGTGGCAGTGGAACCGACTGACTGGATTATCTCGTGACTAATGCCTCCCACGTAATGTCCCGATTATGGTATTACAGCCCCTTTTATGTATATCGATCGAGTCCACTCCACATTGTTACAACAAACTGACAACTGTCCAAGTTCTCGAATATGATTGGCTAACCAACATAGACCTAGTAAATTAAACAATAGTTAACATTTTCTTAATATAAATATCAATGTATGTTATGTTTTTGTCTTCTGAGTTTGTTGATTATTTATAAAAATATTTTATTTAATTGTATCTAATCGCTAAGACACAATATTCCAGATAATAAATAAATATAACATTAAACTGTTATATTTTACACAATATTGCCATTACAAATATATTCATAATAATTTCTAGAATGTTGCTACTTACATCTCTAAAATTCCTACATTTTATACCAACATTATTATTCATTTTGCAAGAATATTCAACATTAGTGCTTTTCATTCAGATCATAATCTATCACGCTCGATTATCGAACACACCTTCTATTGTTTACCGTAGAGATATGGTATATACTCAGAATACAGAATAAACCAGAACACGCGTACGGCGATAAAAGTGAGGCAAATTGTGTTTGTATGAAACTACTCTAAATCGGTGTAGTTTTGACGTTTTGTTCCTTCTTAATCTTGCATGCAGGTGATTTATTTTTGTGAGTAAACAAGCAGTGGTTCTTCATAACTTACCTAATTCAAAAAGTATTAAAATCCGACCTAATATAGCAACATTACAGCCAAGGGAGGGAGGGTATTCGTGGAGTTTTTGGCTTCAGCGCGCGTCATACTATTCTGTTCTGGTTTTTTCTGTATTCTGAGGCTATATATAAAGGGAGGTTTACCATAACTTTTTTTAGTTTTTATTAATTTTTGTTACATTTTTATTGTTATTTATACCTTTTATTTTTAATTTTGTGTTATTATTGACAACTTGTTACAATTTATTATTATTTTATTTTATTATTTTATTATATTTGGAAAACTTACTGCTAATAAACAATAAAAATAAATAAGATTTATGGATCTAGAAGCTGATTATTATAATTACTATTATTTTATTCATATTTTGATTCATTCTGTGAAGTGACTTGTATTTTTTTTTACCAGTAAAACGATTATGATTTTTATAATTATGATCGTAGAACAAACGTGTCAAAACGCCGGATTGTTCCAGTAGACTTTGATAACTCGCTTCGCTCATTCAATAACCTTTAATTTTTTGAACCACTTAGCCGGCAGGTCATGGAGACAGACCATGTGGGGTCGTGAGGTAGCGTAGCTCCGGTGGTTGCGTAGAACTGAGGTTCTTCTTCGGCGGGTGGTGAGAGTGACTGAGGGGCGACCACGGTCCTGCCCCCGCTTGTATAATAATTCACACAGATGTAAACTCGGGAAGCGTGGGTAGACGCACACACACCCACATCGTAGTTTCCTCAGCATAGTATGATCCAAGTGACGTCAGGTGAGGCCCCGGCCGCGACAGACCGGAGCCAACTGCCAAATATGTCGCGCCTGCGCAGTTTTAATCGTCAGTTTTCCCGCGCAAAGAACTACTGACCGCTAAACAAAGTTGAGTCATATTCTTTCTCCTTTATTAGACAGGATTAACGTGTTCAGTGTGGTCAGCTATCTTATTATTAAACAGGATTAACGTGTTCATTATGGACAGCTAACTTGTTACTAAACAGGATTAACGTGTTCAGTGTGGTCAGCTATCTTGTTACTAAACAGGATTAACGTGCTCAGTGTGGTCACCTATCTTGTTATTAAACAAGATTAACGTGTTCAGTGTGGTCAGTTATCTTGTTATTAAACAGAATCAACGTGTTCAGTGTGGTCAGCTATCTTGTTATTAAACATAATTAACGTGTTCAGTGTGGTCAGCTATCTTGTTATTAAACAGGATTAACGTGTTAAGTGTGGTCATCTATCTTGTTATTAAACAGGACTATCGTGTCCTGTGTGCTCAGCTATCTTGTTAATAAACAGGACTATAGTGTCCAATGTGGTCAGTTATCTATATTATATATTATTAAACAGGTTTAACGTGTTCAATGTGGTCAGCTATCTTGTTATTAAACAGGACTATCGTGTCCAGTGTGGTCAGCTATCTTGTTTATAAACAGGATTAACGTGTTCAGTGTGGTCAGCTATCTTGTTATTAAACAGGACTAACGTGTTCAGTGTGGTCAGGTATCTTGTTATTAAACAAATTACGTTACGCTGCGCAGAGAAGCCCAAAAAAACCAAAAGACTTTATAAAGGTACTTTAATTACTGATTTATAGTAATTAGTAATTACAAAGAATTAAATAAACTTATGAGCTAACTATGCTACTATTCAGTCCAAAGTATGGAATTAGAATGACCAAAAAGGGTAGGTTCACAAGCACTTCCAACACGACACGTTTCACATAGTCAGCGCCTCGTACCTGGTGACCTCGATGCCGAATGTTTATGAAAAATGCTTAGTGGGTTGGTTTTCTTAGGTAGGTAGGTATATCTAACAAACAGGATTAACGTGTTCAATGTGGTCAGCTATCTTGTTATTAAGCATCACTAAAGTGTTCAGTGTGGTCAGCTATCTTGTTATTGAACACGTTTATCCTGTTTAATAACAAGATAGCTGACCACACTGAACACTTTAGTGATGCTTAATAACAAGATAATATAACATACGAGTATGCGTGGAGCACCGACTGTACCTAGCCTAGATATTCCCTGGATGGCGGGAGGCGGCGGCGGCGGCGGTGGCATCAAGAGTTCAAGCTCGGTCGAGTGCAAACATAATTTGGGTCGTCGCCGGTCGCCTACACCGGAGTAAACATCTTGAGGACAGGCCTTAGGAGCAGGCGGTTAAATTACTTACTTTTGCTTTTTTTTATTATTATTCATAATTGGTAAGCCCTTGACATCATCTCACCTGATGGTAAGTGACGATGATGCCGAAGATGGAAGCGTGCTTACCAAGATTCCCTAACGCAATGGAGAACTGGCTATCTTATCTTCAAGCCAGAAAACATCAATGTTACTAACACTGATGTTTGGCGGCAAGACTTAGATATGATGGTGGTAGCTAGCCAGGCGGGCTTAGAAAATGCCCTACCACCAACCAAACCGAGTCTTTTAAGTTGACCCCACCGGGAATCGAACCCGCGACCTCCTGGTGTGAAGCGAATGGAGTAACCATTGCGCTACGGAGGCGGTTAAAATTACTCCATTTTCTTCTCATGATCATAATATTCAGGCTCAGGCAGGTCAACTTTAGAGGATGTAATAAATTGGTACCTATAGGACCAGTTAACAGGGGATTCCACTCATCATAGTGATTAACTTTTCCAAGAAACCCATGTCAATAAAAAACTGGTCAAGTGCGAGTTTGACTAGTGTTATGAGAGTTCCGTATGACCCAATCTCTTCACACAACTATGACAATGAAAGAAAGAAATGTTTATTTGCCAGAATACATACATATGAAGATCTTAATGTTAGAATGGTAAATGTATTCAGCCGTCTTAAAGATGGCATGCAAATTTTAACAGGTTAAAATATTATAGGTACCTACCGTTATAACATTATAAAGGTAAATTAGTTTTATTATTAATGATACTTATTCACATTACAAACAATAGACATCAATGCGTGTGACAAAAATTAGCTCGAACTCCTTAGTGTGAGTCTCATTTTTTATCTTAATGTTAGCCTATTTTTATTATTTGTATTTTTTTTTCAGTATTAATACTGAAATCACACAAAGTTTCACGCTTGTATGTGTTACCGTTTTACAGAGCTAAATAAAAAATACCTACAAAAAACAGGTTTTTTTTTGTATGGAGGCCCCCCTTGACTTTTTCTAATTTTTACAAACTTTTATCTAACTTGCAATGTATGTAAGTTTGTTCGGGTGAAGTCTTGCAAGTTAAATTTGACCCACATCCCGGTTTTAGATTGAGCTGAAATTTTGCATGCATATGTATTATCGCAAAACAATGCAATATTAAAAGCATGTACTTAAAAGTTTTTAGGTTTTTCGAAATTTTTTATTAGTATATTCTGTTATAGCGGCAATAGATTCTGTAAAAAAATTGGACTATTATACGGTGCATGAAATAAAGCCCGATTGCAGACCGACTAATGGAAACCCTAAAAAAATAAATAAATAATAAATTGGGCGTAGTACAAAATATGAGGTGATTGATTTGTATGAAAACTTCATTTTTTTTTGCTATCGATATCTGGCAGGCATGATTAGTCATTTTACAAAGTGTAAAATTTTTGTTTCAAAACGGATAAGTAGTTGTACGAGTTCAATCACTGTTTCTTCAGTTATGAATATGATTCACCACGGTAAAGAGATGTAGTCTGCCTGGTCTAAATTAAAAAGTGAATATTATTTTTAACTGATTTTTAGCATCATATGCGGATGGTGGCGCATCGGGAGCCGGGTCGTTCCTTTCCTTCTAATATGGTTGATGGGAGCGATGGCTGACTCTCGCATTATACTCGTGAACGGGGGCTGTCCGTGTGAACTGGCCTACTCTTGTTAAATGCATTCAATGATTTTTTTATGTATAACTTTTGGTGTCATATTGTTTTCATGTTCTAATGACATAATCTGGTTTACATCAAGGATTTAATTTTGACGTTATTAACTAATTATTGTTTTTTTTTTGTTTCTTCACATATGACATTGTTATTATTATTTTATGATTATCAGAAAGAGTATAATTTGCACCTATTTTGAATAAATATATTGAATTGAATTGATATCAGCCGAAAAGCGTTTTTACAAAGGCCTCTCCCAAGGATTTCCACGACGACGAGATCCGTAGTAGAACCAAAGTAACCGACATAGCTCACAGAATCGCTAAACTGAAGTGGCAGTGGGCAGGGCATATAGCTCGTGGAACAGATGGCAGTAAAGTTCTCGAGTGGCGACCGCACACCGAAAAACCGGAAAACGTAGCGGATGGAAGCCGATGGATGCGGGCAGCACAGGACCGGTCAATTTGCATAATTAATACAAATATCCATTTTAAAAACGTTTCGGCTTTTAAGCGGATACCGCAGTAGCTATAATTAATGTATAATTAAAGCCACTCGTTTGCCCATGGAAGCATTTTAGATATGCGAATGAAGCTATTTTTGGCAAACTCTCTGAACATTACAGTATCAGAATGTTTGCCAGGTGGGTCAATATTAATATGATGATAACACTATGTGAGTTTCAGATGCCGCTGCGCTCAATTTGCATTCTAACACTCAGCTATTTGGCGGCGCACCTTTAACTTTATTTGCATAGATTTTTATCTGGCTTTCTATAATGCAGATAAATAAAAAAATAAGGTCACAAAAGGCAAAGGCGATAATATTACAGATTTTCGTTATTTTTGACGTCAAATACTCCTAAACGATAGAAAACCCAAGGTTGAAAAAAAAATCCTTATTGTTGATAATTTTCCTAAAAGTCAAAAGCTATTAACCCGGCGAGGATGTGGAGGGGTCATTTTGACCCTGTCAATTTTTAATCGAGTGTAGTTTTTTTTCCCGTGGTCATAGGACGTTGGACGTCTCAGTAGCTGTTGCTAAGAGACCCGCCCACACGTTAAACACAGCTTTTTAGTCGACCGCCGCCTGCGAACAGAGTCGCACATGCGCAAAGTCAAAAAGATTAAATATCACCCTACCAAAAGCATTACAATCCAGCCTTTAGCAGTGTCTTCATACAGTTCAGTATTTTTAAACCTTTGCTAAAACTAATGTAATAAAAACATTTTGTATTATTACATGTGCTTTTTTTTTTGCAAAATCCATACAATATTACCCAAATAATAGAGTCAACTTGAATTCTTTGTTGAAAAATATAAATATAGTCATTAAAAATGCAATAAAATACAGGGTCAAATATACCCTCTACAACCGCCACGTAACTTTTTTCACCACATCCTCGCCGGGTTAAAAACACAATTAAACAATTTTGACTATATAGAAAAAAAAACCCAAAGATAGGTCTACACCACTCGCAACTCTAGTTTTGACTAATATTTTGAGGTATAATTTTTTAAAAATATACAACAATATTCGCTATGATAATACAAAGTGAGTAATGTTATTATTTTTGAAATTTCATTGTAGTTATTGATTGAAATGAAAAACCATTGAAAAAGTGTGGTTATTTTCTTTACTCTTTACACTTAAAAAAAAAGACAGAGACAACTGTTTTAATCCATACCTTGCCTTTGGAGTACTTTGTATCCTTAGTGTACCGGCTTTATTGTGAGATATGTTGTTATTGCAAATAAAAGGTTAAATGAGATTATTCACAGCTAAGGAAACTGTGATGAGTGGCTTTGATTTTCAAGCGACTTCCAAAAAGGAGGAGGTTCTCAATTCGTCTGTATGTTTTTTTTTATGTTTGTTACTTCAGAACTTTTGACTGGGTGAACCGATTTTTATCATTCTTTTTTTATTTGAAAGCTAGTGCTTTCCGTGTGGTCCCATATAAATTTTATCAAAATCTGTGCAGTACTTTAGTAGAAAATTACCAAAAACCAAAAATAATAATGCAAAAATGTACTAATTTGTTGCGATGGAAGTCGGTTTTATAACGTGTTTCAATTATTTGTCACTGAATGTACACCTCTCTATTTCTTTTGTGCAACAAAGATTCATTTATTTATTGAATATTTATAACGCAGAATGTATAATATAAATTTGGAATAAAATATTTGCATATTTATAGACGGTTCCTGTAGAAAGACTATGATCACTTGGCGACTAACAGACTAAACGATAATTACCATTATTATCTGCCATTAACTATTAGGAGGTGTCAAACTCCTACATTTTTGATACTAATAGAGACTTTAAAATTAACGGACGTTTGTGCAACTTATGGTATGACAGGCAATTAAAAAAAAAAACTCAGAAACTTGATTAATTTGTAATCAAGATAATTTGACAACGGTAAACGCAGTGAAAACAACCGAATTAAATCGCAACAAGTAAAATATTGCTATGTTATTTTTCAGTTTTTTTTTTCAATTGATGTACTGAAAAATACTTAACCGATTTTAGTAAAATTTATAAAGGACCAACCTAAAGGCATTACCAATGTGTAAAAAATCTATACAGTCGTCCAATGGAGACGTGTAGACAGGGCAGTCGTGCGGAGGCCGAGGAATGAGACAGAGAAGTCAAGCCCCAGTTGTCCTCGTCACCGTTGTTCAGCAACTTGGGACGAACTGTTGCCTGCGAAGCCCCCCAGGGTGGCGAATCTGACAGTTACAAAAGAAAGATCATGGTTCCAGCTGCTAGGACTGGTTCTCAACCATGATCTTTCTTTCGTAACTGTCAGATCCGCCACCCTGGGGGGGGAGCCTTCGACGTTTCGAAAGTACCGTCATCAAACCCAACGAACCTATTATCGCTCGCTTCGCTCGCTCGTACGAACGGACTTGAGAATTGCTGCAGCTGGTGACCAGTTACTATGATGACCGTTTTGACGCAAATATGAAAGGCGTTGAAGCACTGTTTGGATTTTTACACTGTGGCATTATATATCAAATAAAAAAGGATCATCAAATTCGGTTCACAATCGGCGAAGAATTTTTTTTTGTAGTAACACAAATATATTCTTAAATTTAAAAAAAACTTTCTCCTTTTTTGAAGTCGGTTAAAGATAAAGGTACTTTATTGTTCATTTCGACATATTTTAAATAACTAATATTCCATAGAATGTTATTAATATGTTTCCCGAACTTTGTAAGTTCCCAATTAGGGTCAATTTAAATGAGATTAGAGCTGAGTAGAAATACAATTTAGTTTTTTTAACCTTTTGGTGAAAATCGAGTTCACTGTATGTATCGTTATGTCAACTTTAAACCAAAATAAATCCTAAAATAAAAGTCGTGTTAGACAACAAGATTTTCCAGACATCTCAAAACTGAAATAGGCACTTACAATTAAACTGTATTATAAAGGACTAGCTTTTGCCAGCGGCTTCGCTCGCGTAAACATTGTTTCTATGACTGTCTTCGAGGGTGCATACAGCTCGCGAGCGTAGAAAAAAGGAGCCTATATTTTAATAGAGGTCCTAATCTGTCTACGTACCAAAATTCATCCAGATCCGTCTATCCAATGTGGTGTGAAAGAGTAACAAATATTAATTGATATAAACTTTTGCGTTTATATTATTAGTAAGGATTTCATTCTCACAATTCACAATCACAAAACGCTAAGTATTCCAGGTGTACGACTAGAGGCCTCGGGCCATCACAACGTGAGTGATAGCTTTTCATAAAACTCCCTTTACTAACGAGTTTGGACGGCAACTTTTGCCATTCGTGCTAATACGGCGGCGGGTCGTTTGTTCGTGCCCCCTTCGACCCTCTTCACCCCCTCAACCACCCCTCCTGGCAACTTCACCCCGCTGTCAAGCTCGGTAGCTTGGCAGAATCTGAGGCAAACGTTTGTTATCGATTGGACTACGCAAATTAGCAAGGCTTTGTACGCGCAAACTTGCGACTGTCGTGCGATTAGTACTATCAAAATTGCGACTGTCGTGCGATTCATACGCGCAAACTTGCGACTGTCGTGCTATTTGTATGCGCAAACTTGCGACTGTCGTGTGATTCGTACGCCCAAACTTGTGACTGTCGTGTGATTCGTACGCGCAAACATACGACTGTCGTGCGATTCGAGCGCGTTGCTGAACAAAGTTATTTTTTATAAGAGTACTTAAAGATCCCCAGGAGGCTCGAGGTACCATACAAATGTAGTTCCACTTTAATACAAAAACTACATCCCGAATTTAATCCAAACTTTGCAAATATATTGAGTAGACACATATCAATGTTTGTAATAAGTTTTCATCGTAGTAAATTTAAACAAACCTAAATTAAGGCTTAAATTAGTTTTGTACTGAAAGTTTGAAACTACTCCTATTTTTTCAGTTTTATATTAGTACATCAAAAACTAATTACAAACATCGATATTTGTCTAGTCAATATATTTGCAAAGTTTGGAATCAATCCAGCTTGTAGTTTTTGTATTAAAGCAGAACTACGTTTGTATGGAAATTTTAGCCTCCTGGGAACACTTAGCACACGACATTTATTGATTGTGGTAACTTTAGGGCTTAGTTAGTCATGTCTATGAGTTTGATTGTCTGTCTATGTACTGCTACAAACAAAAAAAATATATAGACTAAACGTTTAAATTCCAAAGAATCGTTAACAACCAAGACACAAAAATTTCCTACATTTTAGTGCCAGGCGAGGTAGCTAACAATAATATAGAACTTTTAGTCAGACAAAGAAAAACCGCTGAAAAATAACAACTTAAATTGCATAGCAGCACTGCAAATACTTTCTTGCAAAAATGACAGTCAACAGCACGTCAAAACAACGAAAACACGAAGTATATTTTGAATTGTGTAAGCAAGCAATCTAGCGACTTCACAAGACCGACCTTCGCCGCGGAAAATAGACTGAGAACGCTGTCACTTACCTCACAGAAGCTGTTTCATCCTACCTAGATAATGGGTTTAAATATATTGGTGTCTTCTTAGACCTCAATAAGGCATTTGATACCGTATCAATTCCCATTCTTCTTAAGAAGATGGATCTTCTAGGCATCAGAGGACTAGCGCTTAGCTGGTTTACTTCTTACTTGCTAAATCGGAATCAATGCATCCAAATAGGCAATAAATTTAATGGCTTCAAGTTGGTATATTTTGGCGTGCCACAAAGCAGTATTTTTGGTCCTATATTATTCCTGATATACTTAAATGATATATCAGGAATACCTGACCTCAAAGCTGACATCGTTTGTTATGCTGATGATACTGCTTTAATTTTTAATGGCAAAAGTCATCACAGCTACTGAAAGTGGTATATATAGAATAGCAGAATAGCTAGATAGCAACTTGTTTACTTTATATGTAAGCATGTAACCTCTACTAAGGAAAATTTTATCATAAAATAAAAGATTCAAATCCTGATCAAAAAGGTGTTTTATTTAGCATGAAAGGAGGAGCATGTGTTTTGGGATATATATCAAAAGAAGTCTAGTCAAGTTAAGATAGTTATCACTAAGTTTTATCTAAAAGTTTCTTTTACAAAATGATTATAATCTAAAAAAAAAGTATATATTCCATGTCTATTTAAAACTAGGAGGTGAAAGAAAGAGGGAAGCACTTATTTCAATTAATTTCAGGATTTATGCAAAGTCTTAGATCAATTTAGAAGAGGTAATTAGCAAGAGATATTATATTCTGGCTATACAAAAAAAAATGGGTTCGTGGGACAAGATTATTGCAACTACCTTATTGCACTTATAAACTAATGAATTAGCTAGCTAAACCTATGTAGTAAAAAATATATTATATACAATGAAAATCTTAAACTAGAAAAGTAGTTCCAGAAGGACTGTGCAAGTAATGTTTTACAAAGATAAAAGGAAGTTTTAAATAAATCAATGTGTGGCTGGAGAGGCCAGCAGAGATAAGATTCAGCTTGTATGAATTACACACAGAATATAAAAAAAGGAATTAGCACCGCCAAGGAAATGCAGAGAATGTAATTGGAAGTACCCAGATTTATGATTTTGCAAAAGATTGATAATGAACGTGCGCCAGGCATCTATGCACAATAGGAGCAAATGCCGAGAAATGTAAAAATGCAAAGGAAATGTATTGGAGTACACCTTGTGATATTTCTGCCTCCCGGGTGGAACGCTCGGTGGTGGTCCGGCTGAAGTAAGGCGTGCAGCAGTCTGCGAGGCAGCGAGGTTCACCAGCAGGTGTATGTGTGGCGGTCAGCACAGTCAGCGTACTCCAACAACAGCTTCTTGGCGTGGGCACACGAACCGGGTGACACAGTGTCTAGGTTATGCTAGTTGCAAAGAGAGAAATTGCGCTATAGACTTGCACGTATATAAGGGGAGGAATTTAGATTGGAAACAGGTGGTTTTAGTGTACTTACAGGTTCAAAGAGAAGTAGAGGATTAAGCGCAGGAACAAATGTAGAAATTTAACTTCACTTTAACAAAGTATGACAGTTCACAAGGCGAGTTACTGTTATGTCCACGAGTAGTAACGAGTGGGCTGTGACTGTGGAGTCAGGTCGTTTGTTTTCTTCAAAAGATCAGAGCCAAAAAAGACCGAGGGTGGTTTCCTGCACGTATTTATATGTTCTCCAATGGAATATTCTAGAGACTTCGGGGTACAAAGAATCTTGAAAGTTTTACGTTTCTTTGGAGGAAGTGAAAGACTTTCTAGAACGTTCCTTGGGGATGTTTTATTTTATGTCATATGAATTTAGTTTTAGGTTTATGGAGATACAGGGAAATGAGCAAATGTTAAATCTTTTATTATAATAAATTGTTTGATTTTTTAGACTAAAGAAAAAGTGAGCGCAAGGAATTTTGAGTGCAACGGAGCGTAATTTTTTGTGATTGGAGTCGAGTCGATTTGAGATACTTGGTGTACGGGGATTGGCCGATTCTGTAGGAGTGCAAGTTTTGATTGGTGTCGTGCTATATAACGTATGGCAGTGTTTGTTTTATTTGCATAGAATGTGAACAAAGGTATTGTTTATTTTTTTTTTGGAAAATTGATAAATTGTTAATATATTTAATAAGGATTAGCAGTGAGATAAGTGCAGTGATAGTTATTATGTTTTAAGATTATTTAAGAGGAGTTAAAGAGGTGAGTTCTTGGCTAGTTAGACAAAAAATGTAACGATGTTATTTTTCATCGTTACAAGCAATACTAAGTTTCTGTGGTTTCACAAAACAAAAAACCGATATTTCTAATCTCGATTGACTTAAATCCCACGGCAGAGACTGTAACTCATACAGCAACCTATGTTACTGCAACTCAATTGAAAGAGTAGATAAATTGAGGTATTTGAGAATAGTAAAGGGTTTTCCAATAAGAGGTGTTATTTTGATATTCAAAGAAAAATGCATTTTTTAATATAAATGATCGGATGTTTATTTCATTATAAAGAAAAAGGTATGTAGTTAATAGTGGAAAATAACATCAGGCAAATGATCACCACGACCACGCTTACAGGATCATATCCTTTTCATGAAATTTTCCATAACCAAATCGCAAACTGGCTGCCCTATGTCCTCGATAGCCTCACGAATTCCATCTGTGAGGTCTTGAATCGACGCTGGGTTGTTGGCGTTGACCTTCTCTTTCACGTAGCCCCAAAGGAAGAAGTCGCAAGGTATTAAATCACAAGATCTCGGTGGCCAATTGTGATCACCTCTTCGAGAGATAACACGGCCCGGAAACTTTTCCCGCAAAAGATCATTGGTTTCGTTGCTTGTGTGGCACGTAGCGCCGTCTTGTTGAAAGTAAACGTTGTCCAGATCAATACCACCCAATTCCGGCCATAAAAAATCATTAATCATCTCTCGATAGCGCAATCCATTCACCGTAACTGTTGCTCCAGCCTCATTTTCGAAAAAGTAAGTTCAAATGACTCCGCTGGACCATAAACCGCACCAAACAGTCACACGTTGAGGATAGAGAGGCTTTTCAACAATAACTCTTGGGTTTTCCGAGCCCCAGATGCGACAATTTTGCTTGTTGATTTTTCGATGGAATTCTGGATCATTTTCATGCATTTCAACGACCCAATCAGCAAAGACACGACGTTATTGATGATCGGCCGGCTTGAGTTCTTGTGTTAACTGAACTTTATAAGCCCTAAGACCCAAATATTTATGCAAAATACGGTGTAATGACGTTTGTGGAATGCCTAATTCCAAAGAACGACGAGGAATGGACAAACCTGGGTTTTCTTTAACACTTTGGGCTACAGCAGCAATGTTCTCGGCTGTTCTTGAGCGACGTGCACGGGTATTATTCTTCACATCACTAACTTGTCCCAACAGCTTGAATTTTCCCACCAATTTCTGTATTGCGGTCCGACATAGTGCTTTACGACGACCCATAAATGTTCGAGTTTTACGAACCGTCTCTGCCAACCGTCTTACCATCAGGTGAGATGATGCCAAGGGCTTACAAATTGTGAATAAAAAAAAATAGCGGGCTATTCAAAATAACACCTCTTATTGGAAACCCTTTATTATATGACAGGCTCACCTTCAAGGAGCCACATTCAAATCATCCATATTATACTCAGAATTTATTCGGATCCAAAAGTAAGGACTTAACTAAACTCGACGAGATTTTCTGTGAGTGCGCATCAAAAGATTAGAAGAAAACAACTAGAAAATTCTTATAAAAAATTTAACCATTTATTGTGTTGGATGGCGATCGTTCTATGCTGAATCATAATGGTTGATAAATAGTGAATTTTATGGTATCTGAGAGCTTACAAATCTGTGACTAGTTCGCAAATTTTGTAGCTTTTTAGAGAATGAACGAAAATACACATCAAATGTCACAAAGGAAGTCTATACACTCTATAAAAACTTAATGAAGATAATGTCTAATTACACATATAAAGTTTCAGAAACAAAGAAGGAACCTAAATTACTCTATAATTATATCTATGACCTATTTCTTCTTAAATAAAACATTAATTACGAAACAGTAGCTCTATGCATATCTTTATACACGATCCTGAACTATATAAACTTATCTACGGTATTAAAGTCGCATATTTTAAATTTGCATAACTTATATGTAGTTTTTTTTACATTTTCATTTCCTAAGACCCTTAAAATTAACCCTTACCTCTAAATTAGAAAGAAAAAGACTATTTTACTTATATTATTTGACCACGAGGTGGTGTCATGCAATTGCCAGATACTAATAGCAGTACCGTACTTCCGTCGGAATTTCCCTACTCTCAAAATAATACTTTGTCCTGTTAGATAACGACTGCACCATACGTATTATTAATAGTGGAATTCCCGAACTAAAAATATGTAAACATAAAACTTTTTAGATAAGGTCAGTCGGGCCAATGGAGAAAGAAAAGATAAGCTAGAGAGAGGACCTACTTGGAATCTGAAGATTGTCTGAAAATTTCATCGAAATCGGTCCAGCCGTTTTGGAGTCTATAAGGAACATTTTTTTTAAAAAATTATGTAGCTATTATCGATCCGACTCTGCAATGATCTGAGAACAACCGGACTATACGCTGTTATCGCCGATTCCGGGTACATCAATGTACAAGAGCTCTTTTCTTGTCCTTGGAGTTGCTTTCTGGAACTTTGTGCCACCTGCTGTTTCAACTGCTGCTTCCCTGGATGAATTCAAGACGATGCTACAACCACTTACTTGCTATTGAGCAAGCTAAGTCGCGAGTACATAGTTTCTGGTGTGTGATGTGCTGGTAGGGCTGTCAAGTGTTATATGATACAATACTTTTTGTAAATCGTTTTGTTTCTGTTTTTTTAAATGCCATGAGTTTTATATTATTTTTGTCTTTATTTTAAAAAAAAAGGTTGAGCTAAAGCTTTTGTATTTTGTAATGATAAAGCCTACTCGAGGGTAAGCAGGCTAAAATCTTAAAATATTAAAAATTTTAAATACAGAACATAATTATAAAAAGCGTCTGATTATGGAATCTATGTAAATGGAGAGGCATCAAGATTTAATTAATAAAAGGAAAGATACAGAAACCATAGATAAGATCTACCATGATTTAATTAAATTAAAATAATCTTTAAAAAGTACCGTTGTTACCCTTTCTTGGTTAATTAGTTGGAAATTTAAATTTGTGTTTGTATTCATGTAATTTCAAAATTTGTAATTGTAAGTGTCTTTTAAACTTTATGATTATATTTATGTAGTTCAAAATTGACAACCCTGGTTATCTGGGTAGGTGATTTGAATGACTGACTGTATAATTTGTAATATTACCAACTGTACATAAGACCAGTGTTAGCACACGGTTTTGGCTGTCAGTTGACCAATAATAAGATTTATGAACGCATTGTTCATGTGACTTTATAATTTCTTAATATTATAGTGTCTTTTAACTAACGTTAAGATAATTAAAGTTAATGAATTAATTAATTAAGTTACATAGTTGGACTCACATGAGTTTATTTATTTTAATATGGTTCCAAATTTAACGGACAAAACAGGTTATAAGTATTCACCGCTATAACCTGTCCTCAGAACATTTTTTTTTGTTTAAAGTTTATTTACTTAAATAAACGATACATATTTTTATTACTTAAGCTAAGTAAACAAATAAGAAAACCTTATAATCTCTTTTTTAGTTATTTTAATCACAGCCCTGATTAAACAAAATCATTAAAAAGGATTAAAAATGATTTGATTTGTAATCATTTTGAATAATTTTTAATCGTTCAAATCATTTCTAATTCTTATGAGCGTTTAACATGTGATTTACATTCAAATCCTTTTATTATATCAGGGAGGCTGTAGTTATTAGCACTTGAATCCAGTCTATCTCTGTGCTATGTGAAGGAAAAAAAAATGTTCCTTATAGACTCCAAAACGGCTGGACCGATTTCGATGAAATTTTCAGTCAATCTTCAGATTCCAAGTAGGTCCTCTCTCTCGCTTAACTTTTCTTTCTCCATTGGCCCGACTGACCTAGGGTCCTTTTTACTTTTAAATTGCATATTTTTAAGACCATTTTTCAAACAACTATCAAATGTCCACGTAAGCTATTTATATCTTGTTATTGTATTATAGGTACATCGCATTTATTAAGTGTGGTTTTCCTTAATAAATGCGATGTACCTATGCTGACCACTCTTATCTAAAAAGTTTTATGTTTACATATTTTTAGTTCGGGAATTCACATGACTAATATAATGTGTGTGTTACAGTCGTTATCTGACAGAAAAACATCCTGTTTTGAGAGTAGGGAAAATCCCAAAGTTCTGTCATCCACGGATTGTAAGTACATTCACCATCAACCAACTGATCTATCTCAACCAGTTCACGTATTTTGGGTACCAAGAAGCTAGAAGCTAAGAAGCTAGTGGGTGTTTGATAGACATAAAATTAGCATATGATTTGACTAGGTTAGGGATCATCTATTTTGAATGGAAATTATTTATTTAAAAAAATGGTCAGATTTCAGACAAGTTTCGTCATCAAATAAATCCTATGATAAAATTTTTGTGTAGTAAACTTGATGGAAATGTATTAAGATTATTTGCAGTATGCCAGTCAATTACAGCCTATTGCATACTAGCATGGAGTGGTACAGCCTCTTCAGTTATCATAAAAGTAGAAAGGGCTTATAGAGCGGTCCTTAAATGAGATCTAGGGAAGCCTAGAAAGTACTCCACTGTTACACTTTATGTTGACTCAAGCATACTCAAGGGTTCTGAGTGTAAGGAAACTCTACGTGTCTAGTTGCACACATAGTCAGGTAATTCACTCTCTATGATAAGAACATATGTTTGAGAAGAGGGTTTTCGCTTTGGAAATCCCTTCGGTTAGGACTAAATTAGCTAAACGTTTTAAAACCTTTCTTTCTCCATTTATTTACAACAAAGTATTGAAAATCTGTAGTATCAAAGACTGCAAAGTTTATGAAGCTAAACAATAAATTCAAAAATACCTACAATATAAAACCTATTTAGAAGTAGAAAATTTCTTTAAAGCTGTATGCGAAGCACAAAACTTCATTGTCCTCTCCCTGTCTACACCCAACACACACACACACAAACGAACACAGTATAAAAAAGCATGTTTAAGTATTAGTTAATTTAAATTGTATATTTTTGTTAATTTTCATCACAATACACATTGATAGATTCGCTTAATAGAAATAACTTTTTAATCAGTGTGGGGTCACTGTAAACATTTGTAGCATAAGTTTGTTCTGAATACTACCTGCAAAGTTTCATCAAAATAGTTATAGCAGTTTTTTGTGATTTTAGAATTTTTCTTTTTTTTTGTTGTTACACAGCTACCTCCAAATGGCAAAATAGCCAGCAGCTGCTCAGAATCGTTCAACAATTTATCATTATATTCATAATTTCAAAATTGAATCTCAATCAGTATCTTTAGTTAAGCTGCCAGGTAAAGCGGACGGGTGGACGCAACGACTCATAGACGGAGGGACGGACGTTTTTGTCAAATATGTTTTTTATACACTAGAGTTATAAAACACATTTTTGGTAAAATTAGAACTCTTTTCATGACATCGATAAATACTTCCTTCACGATGTCGCTGCGCTCGGTCGCTCGAAAGTAAAATTTACTGGCTTAAAAAAACCAGCCAAGTGCGAGTCAGAAACACATACAAAGGGTCCCGTACCATCATAATAGATGATGCTCGTTTCTTCTCGTTTAAAAAAACACGTTTTTTCTATGGAGATATATTATTATTATTATTTATTCCTAATTTTTTCACTTTTTCAAATTTTTGTTTATTATAGCGGCAACAGAAATACATCATCTGTGAAAATTTCCAATTGTCTAGCTATCACGGTTCATGAAATACAGCCTGGTGACAAAAAGACAGGCGGACGGACAGTGAAGTCTTAGTAATAGGGTCCCGTTTTTACCCTTTGGGTACGGAACCCTTAAAACAAACCATACATTAAAAACAACCTTTGAAAGTCGGTGGTGTGCTCAGTCCTTACTTAACCAAACCAATAAAACTTTTTACGATAATGCCTCTGCCGGCCGGATTGTGAAATTATAATACAAGCCGGCCGTAAATATATCTGATGTTGATTTTAACTCTTAACTTTTCGGTGTTTGAATTCAAAACTTTGATGAATTTTCTTAAGGCGTTATTTACCAATTTTAATTTAAAAACTTTTTTACCTTTTGCTGCTGAAACCAACCATGTTTCGCAATCAATTTCTTCTTAATTGAAAATTATTAATTTTTGATGAAATAATTTATCCTAAACTAAGGACGGCGAAGATTGCAAGCATTACGAATATTATGATAATTTTCTAAATACCTAAAAACTTTTAATATTGCATTGTCATGCGATTTACACATGAATGCAAAATTTCAGCTCAATCGGTAACCGGGAATTGGATCAAATTTAACTTGCAAGATTTCATGACAAACATCTGAATAGGTATAAATAAATCACATCAAATCATCAGCTCATATATACGTCCCTACCGAGGGTTTCGAGCCTAACCTGAATCAGGGCGACCGGGCCTTAGTCAACCACGCGGGCCCATTGCGGGTTGGTCAACTTCACACACATTCTTCGAGTTTCTTCGCCGATGTGTGCAGGTCTCCTCACAATGTTTTCCTTCACCGTAAGAGCGTCGGATAAACGTACTTATGAGATCAAAATTCGAAAACACATTGGTACGTGGCAGGACTCGAAGTACGACTTTCCGAATAGGACAGCGGCCCTTGTCGTTGCGCCACGGACGCCAACTACAAACGCGAACTAAATAAAAGCTTGTAAAAAAATTCTTTACGCAAAAACTTCCTGTAAAACGACCCGTTTCCACGCATACGCGAAAGGTTTTCTTTGCAGATCGTCCATGGAACCGCCTATACAGGGTGGAAAGATGAGATAGGTCAGTAGGGGGGCACTTACTAGATCCCATGATGCCACGCTAAAATGCTCTTAAGAAACCTTTACTAACTTTCTAAGTGATTACAATCGAAATTCACAGATTTTTTAAAAATAGCAGCTGAAAGACGTCCACTGCTCGACTAAAGCCTCCCCCAAGGATTTCCACGACGACCGGTTCTGCGCTTTCACACTTCAATATTTTTTGCGATTTCACCAAAGTTATTGAGCTTAAAGTTGTTCAGTTTTATGAGTAGAATCACCAATTGTGAGATTTGCAATTATGTCCTACTAGCTTTTTCCCGCGGTTTCGCCCGCGTGGACATCGTTTTTATGACTGTCTTTAAAGGTGACTAGTAAATTATGTCGTTTCCCACCTACTCAATCATCTCTGTGCAAAAAATGACAACAATCTAATATTTTTTTAGTTCCCTCAGGAACTGCATCAGATTATGCTATTTTTCCGGGATAAAAAGTAGCCTATGTCCTTTCCCGTGACACAGGCTACCTGCATGCCAAATTTCATAAAGATTGGTCAATGCGTTGAAGCGTGAAAAGGTAACAAACTAGCAAACAAACATATTTTCAAATTTATAATATTACTAAGGATTATCCTGTTTAATAAGTTAATAATCCATAATGTCTCCACGACTTGGGCACGGGTACCTTCCCAAGCTCAGGAATGTTACGCCATAATCCGCATACAGGGGCCAAGCTCGGGGTGTTGGAGGTGGTACCCCACTGCTGGAAGTTATTCAAGCCGCATATAAGGCATAGGACACGGCTTAACACTGCCACACCCTGGACACTTCATACATCGAGCCAGAAATGACATTTCAAAAAAGGAATGACGGAACAATCAAAATGGCGGCGAAATCCTATACGTTCGACAACCAAACCGTAGCCAATCTGTATCAATCTGGGTGACGAGGGGGTGAGGTCGGTATGTAGAGAGCGGCAGGGAGTGTCCATACTGTATGTTAGTATTAATATATTTACTTTGACACTGCCATCTAGTGATAGCAAACGGCACCAACGGCTTAACAGCGAAGCATGGAAACGTCGAGAAAATGCCAATATATCTAACAGTCAAACCCATCTCAGTAATAACCGTACTTCAGGTCAGTTAACCTACGTGATCAATCTAGCCACGCAAATCACACTGAGCTGCGACCGCTCCGTATAACGTATTTTTTTTTTATTTTCAATTGGTAAGCCCTGATGGTAAGTGACGATGATGCCGAAGATGGAAGCGATCTTACCAAGAGTCCCCAACGCAATGTGGAACTGACTGTCTTATCTTCAAGCCTGAACACAGCCATGCTGTTGACATTGATGTTTGGCGGCAAGGCTTAGATAAGATGGTAGCTAGCCAGGCAACTAATCAAACCGAGTCCTACATAGTTAGCCTCTTCCGGGAATCAAAACCGCGACCTCCTAATATGAAGCTAATGAATTTAACCATAACGCTACGAAGACGATTAAATGTATGATGTAACACACTCGATTAAGGCGACGCATTATTAACTTCAGTCGCAGAGATCTCGATTTTTCTCAGCAATGACAAAACATTTTATTTATTTTATTTACTTATTTTATATTTCATATAAATGTAACATTACAGATTTGCATCCAAGTAATTACAACATTACAACATAAATTGGTAGTAATTTATAAGTTAAAAATAAACTTAAAATGCAAATCAGTATACACTTTAACTTAAGAGTATCTAATTAAATAGTTACAATAGAAAGTTAAATATTGTAATTTACAGCAGGGGAGTCATTAACTCCTGAAATACAGGTTTCTACATAGTTTAGGAGTTAAGGTTCACAGTCTTTGTAATCTTTCTCTTGTACAATAAAGATTTTTATTATTATTATTTAATTACTATGATACAATTCAGGATAAAATGTCTAGGTAATAAATGTGTCATTCTCACACTCACATTATCTTAGACATGCACTGAAAACATATGAAAGTCATATTTTGTTACCTGATTCTTCATTTCAATGACTTCATTTTGTCAGTTGCAGAAAAACGATTCCTCTTTTAAAAGAGATATTTGCATTCCACAGGCAAACCAGACCGATTAAGTACCTCTAAAGTCGATTAATTTAAACACACACATCAATATGTCAATATGAATTGTAGTTTTTAATTGAAACGAAAATGCAAGAGTTTGGTTATTTTCTTTACTCTTTACAAGTTTACAAGACAAAGACAACTGTTCCAATCAACGCCTCGCCTTGACGACTTCTAAATAAGTAGGTGGGTAACATTGTCTACTCCCAAGAGACCAAGAGAGAGATGATACTAGCGTCACCAGAGCCATTACTCAGGCTAAAACAAAGACCAGATGCGCGCGACGCGACGGTTGTTACAACTCACACTTCGCTACGGGATTACCATTTGTCATTTGATTCCATTAGTCATATTACCGGATTTGCTAAATCAAAGATTTTGCTAAGCTAGTTGTTTGAGATGGGCCATAATTATTAGCCACTAGATTTTGCCAGCAGCTTCGCTCTGACTTATGACTGTCTTCGAGGGTGAGCAGTGCGCGAGGCGCAATACAGGTCCTAAACTGTCTACCTACAAAATTTCAGCCAGATATTTTCAGTAGTTAGTTAGTTTTCGCGTGAACATAGTTTTTATGTCTGTCATGCTGTCGAGCGTGGGAACTGAGTCAACTCTAGATCCCTTGGGAACTATGTCGGGCTATGCTAATTAGTAATCAATTAGATAATTTGTATTAATTAGAACGTCAATCCTTTGCTTCATTGCGACGTGACATAAATTAACAAAGAAGAGAGAGTTAATAGCTATCCCACGGGAACCACTTAAGAATTCGGGATGATAGTAGCGTATACGAGTATGTTAATTCAGGACCTAACCTATAAGTGTGCCAAGTTTCATCCCGATCCGTCTAGTGGTTGAAGCGTGAAAGAGTAACAAACATCCATCCAAACATACAAACTTTCACATTTATAATATTAGTACAATTAAAGGCCACACCGCGTTAAAAACCCAGCTGTGGGGAGCTGGGTCACAGGTCTCTTTCCTTGCTCGGGAAAGTGAGGCCATACTCCATACAAGGGGGCGCAAGGTTTTTTACTTAAATTAAAAATTGTAGAGCGTTTGACTACATCTCTCCTAATGGTTAGTGACTATGTGGTCGAGGATGGTACACGCAAACGCAAATAATGCCTATTCACTCTCGCCTTGAAGATCACCAAATTGTAGGTGGCGGGAAACACAGACGCAGGCAAGGAGTTCCACTTTCACAATTGGTAAGCCCTTAGAATCATCTCGCCTAAGTGACTTTGATGCCGAAGATGCAAGTGGGCTTACCAAGATTCCCCAACGCAATGGAGAACTGGCTATCTTATCTTCAAGCCGGAACACATCAATGTTGTTAACACTGATGTTTGGTGGCAAGACTTAGATAAGATGGTGGTAGCTGGCCAGGCGGGCTTAGAAAATGCCCTACCACCTATCAAACCGAGTCTTACAAGTTGACCCCACCGGGAATCGAACCCGCGACCTCCTGGTCTGAAGTGAACAGACTAACCATTACGCCACGGAGGCGGTTATATTTGATCATAGAACATCATTTATTAAGGTCCCGTAGTAAAACGAGGAACTCTTGTAGTTTCGGCATGTCTGTCCGTCGGACATCGGTATGTCACAGCCATTTAGCTCAAAGATGGCAGCTATAAAGCTTTTTGGTATCGTTATACAAATATATGTAGCTCTTTCCAGGTCTCTCTCTCCCACACTATCTCCTTCATTTCTCTATACTTTTCCACCTTAACTTTCTTCATAACTAATTGGTCTTTACAAGCTACATCGACAGGAACACGGTTCTTAAAGTATGATGATGATACCAATATGTGACCCCTGTGATACCTGTCCTAGACCATTTGAGCAAAAACGATAGAAGGGGTCATGATCCTGAGCGTTGAGGGACCGACTGAGGAGGTGGAGGACCCCTATAAAGTTATGGAATATTAATATTCCGAAATATTTTTAGAGTAACTCCCCCAATTATCCGACGCTCTTATGGTGAAGGAAAACATCGTGAGGAAACCTGCACACGCCTGCGGAGAAATTCGAAGGTTGTTCGTGAAGTCGACTAAGGCCTGATCACCCTAATTCAGGGAAGGCTCAAGCCCCTCCGTGGGGACGTGTATGAGCTGATAGGTTACGATACCTCCCTTACATGTAAAGTGGGGGTGTTTTATTTTTTTTAACGCACCCTATCGTGTAGGGTGTCATTTAATAGGTATTTTAAAACTACTGACAGTTTTTTAATTAATGATTCATTGACTAGATTATTTATTTATTTCATGTCACCAATTACATTATTATTAAAAATTAAAAATGTCAAAGTGTAACTAAATGTTTAGTGTAAGTACTAAATGTTAAGTGTAGAAATACTAAATGATAAGTGTAAGTACTAAATTTTAAGTGTAGAAGTACTAAATGATAAGTGTAAGTACTATATGTTAAGTGTAGAAGTACTAAATGATAAATGTAAGGACTAAATGTTATGTAGTTATAATTGGTTAATTTTGTTAAAGTTTTCAAGATACAAGATATTTATTAAAAATAGATGCAAATTACACTCTTTCTGATAGTTATTACATAATGTCATTTGGGAAAAATTAAGAAAAAAACAATCATTAGTTAAAATTCAAAATTCAATTGATATAAAACAATTACGTCATTAGAACATGAAAACAATATGACTCGCGGAGTTATATATTCAAATCATTGAATGTCCTTTATGCCTTTGACATGAGTAGGCCAGTTCACACGGACAGCACCCAGTCACGAGTATAACGCGAGAGTCAGCCATCGCTCCCATCAACCATATTAGAGGGAAAGGACCGACCCGGCTCCCGATGCGCCACCATCCGCACAAACATATAAGCGAGCGTGCACCACTATTGCACCACTCATGTTAATGCTAAGATAAAAAAATAATTAAAAGAAGTACTGACTTGTCATGTCGTGTTGCTTCCACATCAATTCTTAGATTGGTCATCATTTTATTACTATTAAACATGATTTTCGCCCTAATTCAGAGTAGGATCGAGCCCCTCAGTGGGGACGTATATGAGCTGATATGATAAAACATGATTGGTAGTGTTGATAGAAAAAAACACTGTCTAATACATTTTTGTCATTTAAATATTCGGATGTCTTATAATAACCTTTTTTACAAAGAGTTACAGTCATGTCCCCACCCACCAGCTCCCGCCATTCCAGGAAATCTTATAACATTAAGTATATAACATATATTATAAGTATTTATAACATTAGAGCTTATCATTAATTTAAATGAAAGTTATTACGGGCAAATAGTCTTGCTTAGTTTAGGAGTAATAGTCAACCAACTTAAGAAATGCAATTGAATTAGTAAAAAAAAATCATAGAGTTTCCATACAAAATGTTCTATACCAATCAACTGCATATATAACTTTGTTTTTAAAACTATACATTTGTTTTGGAAAAGACTACGGAACCAAAGTATATATATTAGTACTATCATACAGTATGGACACTCCCTGCGGCTCTATAGATTGCGACCTCACCCCCTCGCCACCCAGATTGATACAGATTGGTAACAGTTCGGTAGTCGAACGTATAGGATTTCGCCGCCATTTTGTTTGTTCCTTCATTCCTTTTTCGAAATGTCATTTCTGACCCATTGTACGAAGTGTTCAGGGTGTGACGGAACCCTACTTTACGCGTAGTCGAACACGCCATTGGCCACTTTAAAAAAAATTATATTTAAGTATGTTTGTTATCTCATTTACCGACTTCTTTCAATTAAAAAGAACCGCGAAAGACTGGTCATTGTGGAAGTCCTTGGGGGAGGCCTTTGTCCAGCCGTGGACGTCTTTCGGTTGATATGATGATGATGATGATTAACAAGAAACTAACAGCTGTTGCGAAGAAATATTTCGGGGGCTTAGCTACTTGTAGATAGTTAGCTCCTTAAGTAAAAGAAAAAGTTAAGGTAAAACCTTCATTATTCGAACATAGATTATCCGAACGACACTTATCCGAATGACGTTGACTCGATTTGCTTCCTAAACTTTTTCTTACCCGCAACAACGTATTGGTTAAATTTTTCTTCGACCGCAACATAGGAAGGAAATCGATTCAACGTCATTCGGATAAGTGTCATTCGGATAAGTGTCATTCGGATAATCTATGTTCGAATAATGAAGGTTTTACCTTAACTTTTTTCTTTTTTCTTTAACTTAAGGAGCTGACTGTAATAGGCACATTAACAAATTTTATTAAATATTGTCCATTAAGGCGGTAATATATCAGATTTCGTTATTTTTAAAGTCAATTACTCTAAAACGATAGAAAACCCAAGGTTGAAAAAATAAAACCTTTATTGTTGAAGTCAAAAGCTATTAGAAACACGAATGAGCAGTGCATTGTGTGTGCTCGATAGAAAAAAAAATCCCAAAGATGGGTCTAAACCGTTACTTTCAACTCTAGTTAAGACTAATATTTTGAAGAATAAATTTTAAAAAATATATAACAATATTTTTTTATGATAAAACAAAGTGAGTAATGTTATTATTTTTCATACTTTCATTGTAGTTTTTGAATGAAACCAAAAACCATTGAAAAAGTGAAAAAGTGTAGTTATTTTCCTTACTTTTTACACGTAAAGAAAAAGACAGAGACAACTGTTCCAATCAATACCTCGCCTAAATCATCACTCCCCTAGCAGAGGGCTCTCATTTTCATACAAATAAACAAACTCAGACTTAATAAAAATAAACAAACATCAAATTAGATAAACATAACAATACTCATAAAATACAAAGGTTAATTTTAACAAATATTTCACAAACACCTCCCAGTACACTAAAGATATTTACTTTAACCAAATCAGGGTAGTATATTGACATAGGATAGAGTCAGGCCTCCATCAAATACGGGGTGGCGCAAAAGTACTGCCACTAAAGAAATTACATATATTTTTTTCAACTGGCGTCTCCTGTTATACTGATATTGAAAATTGTGTAGTAAACGAATGTAAAATATACTAAAAATAAACATGGACCGTTTTACTTTCCTAGAGTGTGGAGTAATCTATGGATTTAGTGAGGGACATCACTTTTCAAGGCCGTGTTATCTCCCGTTTTGGCGATTTTCCTTGACCTGCAAAATTACCAGATCTGACTTGTCCAGACTTCTTTCTTTGGAGTTATTTGAATAATTTTTCCCAAATCTAGTCTTTCAGATCGGCTTTTTACTTCAATTCCTATGTTTAGGTTAACATCGTACCCGTACATTTTGTAAAAATAAAGAAATTTATTCCTATTTGCTAATTGTGGGAAATTAACCCGTAAGTGCTGCAGCTCGTCTAAAACTGCTATCCCTTTGGAGCACTAACAGGATCCCGCACGCTGAACTCCTGTACGATATCATTGCAGAGGAGCCTTTTTTTGCAGCGACTAATGATATAATCCCCAAACGGTATGCTTTTGATAAAAAATACATGGTGCAACTTAATGAAGAGCCCTGGGAGGGTCAGAACCTGAAAGAGCTTCGAGTATTTACCGATGGCTCCAAAACAGTCTCTGGCACCGGGTATGGGGTCTTCTCCGAGGATCTGACCATCAGGATAGCCAACCCCCTTGGTGTGCATAACACGGACTTTCAGGCTGAGTGCATGGCCGTCATCAAGGCAGCTGAAGCGATTGCTGCAAGGGAGGTGCGTGATTACCCCATCCGAATACTTTCTGACAGCAGAGCTGTTCTACAGGCCCTGCAGAGCAGTACGATCACATTGGGACTTATACTGGAGTGCCAACAAAAATTTTCAGAGGTATGTTACCACGGCGGCGTAACTCTGCAATGGATTAAAGGGCACAGCAACTCGCGCGAATTCGATGTGGCAGACGAGCTTACTAGGAGAGGGTCAGAATACCGCTCCCATCTGGCTGGCTGCGGTCCACCCTGAGGCAACGCACAAGAAACGAACACAATGTGTACTGGTCTGGTTTGGAAACCTGCAGGCAAGCGAGGTTGGCCCTGCCGACAACTAACCCTGGCCTATCTAGGAAGCTCCTGAGACTTGGGAGAGCTCAGCTTCGCAAGGTAACAGCCGCTATTACTGGACATGGCCATTTCAACAAACACCTATTCGCTCTAGGTATCACCGACATCCCCCTATGCAGAGCGTGCATGGATGCTGAGGAGACTGCTGCCCACATCCTACTGGATTGCAAGGAGCTAGCACAGTACATGGTCGTGCACCTCGGTGAGCCGAGGTCGCTTCAAGAAGTCGTCGGCAAACTACGGGGGCTTCTTGGAGGAGCTGGGCTGGCAGTGGTACCGGTCAAAAACGCAAAATGGGTGCAGTATTCGCCTGGTTGCGGAAACCAGCCCGCCCCTAACAACAACAACAACCAGTCAATTGCTAACCTAAACCTAACGGCGTCAATTAAATGGTAAAAAATAACAAAAAATGAAGATTTTCAATTGACAGTTGATTTTCTTTTTAAAATTTTATTTTTTGTAGTGAAATTTACTAAGTAAGAAGAATCAATAACTATGCAAAAAAAAACAATAAATCTCAATTGCAGCAATACTCTAAGCGTACAAGATCCCT
Source organism: Coleophora flavipennella (assembly GCA_947284805.1). Taxonomy (NCBI): domain Eukaryota; kingdom Metazoa; phylum Arthropoda; class Insecta; order Lepidoptera; family Coleophoridae; genus Coleophora; species Coleophora flavipennella. The sequence goes on from OX369275.1 coordinate 2,283,976, forward strand.
ACACACTTTATATATGATATATTTATTTAGCAAGGAATTAATTTATACATTCAAAATAGATATAGTAAACTCGTAAACAGAGATTAAAAAGACTTAAAAGACCGGCCAGCAAACTCTTGTTTTCATACTTTTCCGTAGTCGGGTTTTAGTTTTTTTAACTTTTAATTATTTTTTTACCATGTCTTTGTACGGTCCACTGTACTAGATAACTAGTTATACCAGGAATAAAATAGTAAGGTACCTTTTATACAAACCTAGGTAGTTTAATTTTCTCAGAAATGGTTCTTACGATTTTGATGAAACTTTGACAGTTACTATATCTTTAAAAACCATACTTTAAAGGGTAGTTCTTTATTTCAGTAAAGATCTGAATAAGATTCCCTTCATACAAACCCACGATCATTTAGAAAACTATCAAGTCTGATAAATGCCTCTATTTATTATTTATGCCCCACAATACCAGATGTAAAGCTACGCGATAAAGTATACATGTAGTGACTGTACAACTTATTGAGATCAACCTGCCTAAAAGAGACTCCAAGCCGGCTGTAGGTAATACTTAATCACTATGGAAGAAAAATCGTTGTAAGTTTAAGTGTTGACATCCTGCTACGTAATAATTTTGAACAAAAAAAACCGACTTCAAACAGGAAACTAAGGTTCCCCTCAATTCCTCTGGCATACCATCATCAGATCCTGGTTTCCTTATCTTGGTACTACCCTTGGGACATCTCTTTTCCAACAAAAAAATAATCATCAAAATCGGTTCATAAATAACGAAGTTATCCGCGAACACACATAAAAAATATATATATATATACGGTCGAATTGAGAAACCTCCTAAATTTTTTGAAGTCGTTTAAAAATATAACCTTAAAATATGCGCAGTAGTCGATTCGCGAACTCACCCATACGCCGGTTTTGTTTGAGATACGAGCATCCGCCGCGATCTGTTACTCTGTAATGTAGATTTAAGTGTAATTAAGCAGAAGACAAAGTTGTGAGCTATCAGAACTACAGACAAACGACAAATATGACATGTAATTTAGATTAGTGATGTGGTAAGTATCGATGTAAGTCGATATGCGATAGTGAATTTTAATGACTATGAATTCACATATATATATGTTACGGCTAAAAGCCGAAGCGCGGCTGCACCTACTTTAAGCCGGTTAGAACTAGGTGTAGCCACTTACTCTTGGTTAAACCTAGTACGAGCCGATTATTTTCGGGTAAAACTAGGTCTATCCTTCATCATGCCGGCTACAACTAGGTTCGGCCATTCCCTGCTGGATAAAACTAGGTCTATCCGATATCATTCCGGCTAGACCTAGGTCCAGCCATTCCCTGTTGGATAAAACTAGATGCAAACAAGTTGAAACAAGTAACAGGCGCCTGGCTCACGCGAGTCGCGTCGCGCTCGCGCGCCCCTGCCGCCCGCCACTGGACTGGATTGTCTGGACCTAGTTCTAGCCGGAATGATATCGAATAGACCTAGTTTTATCCAACAGGGAATGGCCGAACCTAGTTGTAGCCGGCATGATAAAGGATAGACCTAGTTTTACCCGAAAATAATCGGCTCGTACTAGGTTTAACCAAGAGTAAGTGGCTACACCTAGTTCTAACCGGCTAAAAGTAGGTGCAGCCGCGCTTCGGGTTTTAGCCGTAACATATATATATATATATAGTCTTGTTAGTTACTACAACAAATAGTATTAGACATTAAAAAAATAAATTTTAGTATATTTTGTGCAATTGACATATTATAAAAATTTTTTGAATTTTACTTTTAGTACTATATCCGAGTTTTGATCAAAACTCGGAACCTATCCAGCTGCAGCGAGGGGTGAGACAGGGAGACGTTATATCTCCGAAACTGTTCACCGCCGCCCTGGAAGATGTTTTTAAGCTTTTGGACTGGGGTGGACTCGGCATCAATATCAACGGCGAGTACATCACCCACCTTCGATTCGCTGACGATATCGTGGTCATGGCCGAGACTATGGACGACTTAGGCACAATGCTCGATGGCCTCAGTAGAGCCTCTCAACAAGTGGGTCTTAGAATGAACATGGACAAGACGAAAATTATGTCAAACATCCGTGTCATACCTACTCCTCTGAAGGTTGGAGGCTCTACACTCGAAGTTGTTACCGAATATGTATACCTGGGACAAACAGTCCAGTTAGGTAGGTCCAACTTCGAGAAAGAGATCAATCGTCGAATCCAACTCGGCTGGGCAGCGTTCGGGAAGCTTCGCAATATCTTTACGTCCCAGATACCGCAGTGTCTTAAGACCAAGGTCTTCGACCAATGTGTGTTGCCAGTGATGACGTACGGAACTGAGACATGGTCGCTTACTATGGGCCTCATAAGAAGGCTCAAGGTCACCCAAAGGGCAATGGAGCGTGCTATGCTCGGAGTTTCTCTGCGTGATCGAATCAGAAACGAGGAGATCCGTAAGAGAACCAAAGTAACCGACATAGCTCTCAGAATTGCTAAACTTAAGTGGCAGTGGGCGGGGCACATTGCTCGTAGAACAGATGGCCGTTGGGGCAGTAAAGTTCTCGAGTGGCGACCACGCACCGGAAAGCGTAGTGTAGGCAGGCCTGGGAAGGTCGCGGGAAGCCGCTGGATGCGGGCAGCGCAGAACCGGTCGTCGTGGAGATCCTTGGGGGAGGCCTATGTCCAGTAGTGGACTTCCTTCGGCTGATATGATGATGATGACTATATCATTTTGACATTATTATTATTCTTAAATTGACTAGTTTTGCTTACTTATTGAAATTATTTTAAATTAAGAACACAAGTCATTATTTTTATTGAATGAGGTTTATTGATTATTTTTGTTTATTAACTAAGTATTTTAATATTTTTTTAGACCTATCTAATGTTAAATACGACTGTGTACATGCCTTCAATGGTAGAATTAAATGAATCTAGTTTAAATGTATACCACCTGCAAATATTTGTACTTTGATTCTACAATCATCATTACAGCTCATATACGTCCCCACCGAGGGGCTCGAGCCTACCCTGAATCAGGGCGATTAGGCCTTAGTCGACCACGCGGGCCCAGTGCGGGTTGGTCGACTTCACACACAACCTTCGAGTTTCTTCGCAGGCGTGTGCAGGTTTCCTCACGATGTTTTCCTTCACCGTTAAAGCAATCGGTAAGTATGTACGTAAGTTTTTTGAAAAACTCATTGGTACATTGGCCATCCAGATTTGAACCCGGTACCTCTGGTTAGATGGACCGAGTCGTTACCGGTTGAGCCACCGACGCTTTGTTGAGCCACCGACGCTTTGATTCTACAATAAAGAATACTGAATACTGAATACCTACACCATTTATAACTCAAGAACGGCTGGATCAATTTTTATGATTTTTTGTGTTTTTGCACTTATCTTCGTCGGGAATATTAAAATATGATATTCATCAATGAAAAAAAATATCAGTCGAAAAATAATTGGTTTTAGGGTAGGTTAGTGTAGTGTACTGTAGGTGTAGTGTAGTTAGGGTAAGGTAGAGTAGTGTAGGGTAGGGTAGTGTAGTGTATGGATGGTAGGGTAGGGTAGTGTAGTGTATGTAGGGTAGGGTAGAGTAGTATAGGGTAGGGTAGGGTGTGTGATAGGGTAGGTAGGGTAGGGTAGTGTAGTGTAGTGTAAGGTGGAACGAAGTTTGCTGGGACAGCTAGTATATTATAAAACAAACTTCGCAATATTATAAACTCAAAAACTACCGAACAGACCACCAATAGACGGAATGATTCATGAGTAAGTTTTGGGTTTATAATTCTCCGCGAGTCGCTTGCGGCTCCTGCACTCTGGACTCTCTAGTAACATATAATTTTCAACGCTCTAACCACTTTAAAGTTGAAGTTATCGTAAAAACTATAATTTTGCTTTTTTCTGTTTTTGTAAATTTCCTAAAAAGAAAAAAAAATGATTTTAATACAATTTAATATGTGACTGCCCTGAACTTATCTACATCTACATCTACATCTACATCTACATCTACATCTACATCTACATCTACAACTATTATTATTTTTTATATTATAAAGAGGAAAGATTTGTACCTATTTTTGTATGTTTGTATGTTTGTAATGAATAGGCTCAAAAAGTACTGGGCCGATTTAAAAAATTCTTTCACCAATAGAATGCTACATTCTTCCAATTTGACATAGGCTACAAAATTAGGGATCCTTGGTAAAATTTTAACAATGTAACCGAAGGTGTAGAAAAATGAGTCTTAAAATGTCTTTCGTCGAATGCGCTGCCGAAACTATTAGCGATAGAACAAAATAATGTACAACAATATTGAAGAACATCATAATGTCTATAAAAAACTCCGCGGTAGCATATGTCCAACTATTGTAGTTATGTCACTACAACAACTTTTTTCATTTTAAACATTAATGAAAATGCTAACCAAATTCAAAACATGCTATTTATGTGTTTATATTAATCCTTATCCAAATAAATTATTTTATGGTCAAGACCATTTAACTACCTATAAAATAGTTTTTAAGTTATTTAAATTGGACTTTCCATTCAAAAGATATTACGAATTAAAAAATTCAAACAGTAAACAAAACCGCCATAGCGCCGTGGCCGTTGTTTGCGATGCAGTCTCAAAAGCGCGCCGGGCATCGCGGCGGGCGGAGTGGAGGGCGCACTGAAATACAGGAGTGGGGCGTGCACGTCTGTAAGATAGGTAGCCGCGCGGTCAAAGACGATTTGTGTGAGGACATCAGACGTGCAGCTCAACAACAAGATCAGGATTGTGACGTACACAACGAAGGCTTGATACAAATAGAAAACAAGCTTTTGGAACTGAACGACAAGCATTTAGCAGATTTTGGATTGCCTTCCCCGAATCGGCAACAAAATATCGTCCATGCGATACCGTGCCGTCCGCATGATATTAACGAGTTGTCTGTATTTGTCAACACGCATGTACCCAAGTTAGTGGCAGATCAAAAAATAGCATTCGATGCTATAGTACAGAGTGTTGAAAATCAGAGCGGTAAACTGTTTTTTTTGGACAAAACCTTCCTTGCCAATTTAGTGTTGGAAAAAGTACGTCAATCTGGAAAAAAAGCTGTCGCAGTGGCATCGTCCGGAATTGCTGCAACCCTATTAAATGATGGAAAGACTGCTCACTCTATATTTAAATTACCATTGGCTGTGTCTTTGGAACAACAATCTGTGTGCTCGATCCGCAAAAACGGTCCGCTGGGGCAGCTCTTACAAGACACTTCGCTGGTCACCTGGGACGAGTGCACAATGAGCCACAGGGCGCACGTGGAAGCCGTGGAGTTCACGCTGAGAGACATCCGAAGCTCAGACCGTATAATGGGGGGCGTGACGTTTGTTTTAGCTGGAGACTTTCGTCAAACATTACCAGTTATAACAAAAGGTACTCGACACGAACAAAAATTTCTTTGAAATACCTAGATGTATAGGTAGATACATTTTTAGTTGAAAGTTGTCAACTTTTAATTTAGACTGTATATATTTTATTCGACTCTGCTTTTATTCTAATTACTTAAAAAAAATTAGTAAAAATGTATATAATATCCTATGTAAATATTACTTATATAGGTGCCCGCCACTTAAACCATCAAAGAAATTGAACATAAATAGACTTACATACAAATATAACTGTGGGATTTTTTTTAATACAAAAAAAAATATTTGTGAAAAAAAGTGTTTTATATCCAAATTTCCAAAAATAAATAATTGTCTACCCCGTGCGAAGCCGGGACGGGCTGCTAGTACTTAAATAAATCCGCTCTCATTCGGCGGAGATATCTCGTAGCATAGAAACACAAAAACATCGAAAAATACTTTTCCGAAGTCCGACGTTTAATAAAAACACAAAATTAAAAAAAATCTTACTTGTATGGCCGATCATCATGAAGGGTCGTTTTTTTAATTCAGTATGGATTTTTGTCAAGTCCATTTTAACTATTTGCGGACGAGTCAACATGATCGTTCATAAAGGTTAATAACGGTAAAAGAAATATCGATAGGTTAGGCTATGAGTAATGTCGATAGGGATGTTAGGCTATGAGTAATGTCGATAGGAATGTTAGGCTATGAGTTATATCGATAGATTAGGCTATGAGTAATATCGATAGGGACGTTAGGCTACGAATAATTTCGATAGAGATGTTGGGCTATGAGTAATGTTGATAGGGATGCTAGGCTATGAATTATATCGATAGGTTATGCTATGAGTAATTTCGATAAGGTTATGCAGCTATGAGTAATTTCGATATGAAGTTAGGCTTCTACATACCTAAGTAAATTCTCATTACTCAATTAAGATATCATTTACGCCTCCAAGTGAAAACTCCTTCAAAGTTTGCAAGTACGTTTGTATGTAAATAATATTATTTTAAGGTTGTTGTGCAAACAATAAACGTGATCTACATGGGTTATTTCAAAAAGAAATATTTATTAGGGAATAAGCTATAAAGTGTTATTATAGCTTATTCCCTAATAAATATTCTTTAAAAGTAATAAACAAATTTATCTTTTCTTTGAAAGTTTTAAGAATCTTCTTATTACGGCTCAGAAGATAGAGCCCTCTAAAGTTCAGATAAATATAGAAAAACAGTGTCGCACTCCGCGCTATAGGCATAAAAATGTACCTACGCCGCGCTCGTCGCCGGGAGGCAAATCAGTAGTCAGAAGAGGCAAGAATTACGCGATAGATAGAGAGGCAAATTGTAGGTGAATATGACTGTAGGTAGTTGGCGCTGGGCGAACCTGAACTGCACTTTATAGTGTCGTAGCAAGACTCGCAATTTATTTAATTGATTTTGCGGAGTGAAACTTCTTTATCGTTAGTGAAAGTCTTTATTCTTTGGTAATAGGGTCCCATTGGTACCCTTTGGGTACGGAACTCTAAAATTAAGATCAGTTTATTTTCATTTTTGAAATCGAAAATAAATAAAAAATTAACTATGAGTGATACAAAGTATCAAATTCAATTTAAATAACCAATATCGAAATAATGTATGGCATAACAATTAAATACATACAGCCCTATCCAAGGAACTTCGCGCGAATCGGACTTAATCAAAAAGCAAATAATAAAACAAGTTTTTCCTTATAATATGTACCATATCAGCTCATATACGTCCCCACCGAGGGGCTCGAGCCTACCCTGAATTAGGACGATCGGGCCTTAGTCGACCACGCGGGCACAGTGCGGGTTGGTCGACTTCACACACAACCTTCGAGTTTCTTCGCAGGCGTGTGCAGGTTTCCTCACGATGTTTTCCTTCACCGTTAAAGCAATCGGTATGTATGTACGTAAGTTTAGAAAAACTAATTGGTACATTCACCGTCCAGATTTGAACCCGGTACCTCTGGTTAGAAGGACCGAGTCGTTACCGGTTGAGCCACCGACGCTTTTTATAATATGTATAGTCACCTTATATCAAGTTACGAGTCCCATCTTGTATAAAGTACTGTTAATACCTATGGGATGGATCAGCTCACTATCAGCTAGAAACCTCAGACGCCATCGTCCAACGTGCCCGGAGACTCATTGGTGACTGTTCAAATCCTTACATAAAAGCGCATTGCTTAACTAATTGTATTAGAAACGTCAAGTTGACATTAAGTCTCGAAGGAGTAGGTTAGCCATTGTAATCTTCTACCATATTTTTAGACATAGCTATTGTATGTAGCCCTCATCATATCAGCCGACGGAAGTCCATTGCTGTACATATGCCTCCGCCAAGGATTTCCATGACGACCGGTTCTGCGCTGCCCGCATCCAGCGGCTTCCCGCGACGTTCACCAGGTCATCGATCTACCGAGTAGGAGGCCCTACCTACGATACGTTTTCCAGTGCTCGGTCGCCACTCGAGAACTTTACTGCCTCGACGGCCATCTGTTTCGGAGACGCAATGTCTCCCTGTCTCATCCCTAGTCGCCCAAGTCGCCCTAATTCAATATAAATACAGTCCATTAAATAAATTATATTCAGTGTTCCAATAAACTGCAATAGTGACGATGAACCTATTAAAAACGAGCTTCTAAGCTTTAAGCATCACCTCAGAGTTACCTGTCTTTCGGAATTATATCGAATTCATTTCGGAGAGTGCACGCAAAAACTACACGACCTAATTCCACCATCTCCATTTCACCTTTGGTCAACAAGACACAGAGAGGTCCCACCATATTGTTGTTGTTATTCGGCCTATTCATACACGTCCTCATTTATTATGCAAACAGCGATGGAGTGGAACTTCTTGCCGGCGTCTGTGTTTTCCAACTCTTACAATTTGGGTATCTTCAAGGGGAGAGTGAATTAGCATTATTTGAGCTTGCATTCACCACGTTCACTATCCTCGAGAGCAAATTGTTATGGAATACACATTTAGATCACAAGCTACAAAAGGCTTGCATAATCTTTTGGCAATGTAAGAGGCTATTAGGCGAATCCTGGGGCATATCGCCAAAAATCATCACATGGCTTTGTTAGAACATTAATCACCGATGGTGCCATAGCTTGTTGGTCGTTAATTGAACTCAGTGCCGTGATTAATAGCTTGCAACGATCTTAGAGACAGGTCTGCTCTGCTATTACAGGTTGTATGGGAACGACCCCCACAGCAGTCCTACAGATGATTCTAAACCTGGCACCACTTGACCTCTTTGACCAATAAGAGGCTACAATGGCGGCCATTCGTCCCAAATATCTTGGCCTGTGGCACAATCAAGAGGGTCCACATCAAACTCTGCTACGTAGGGTGGTTAAATTTCAACCACTTTTAGAAGCCCCATGTTATAAGATCTCTACAAAACATGTGTTTGATAAGCACTATCGCATATAACTTTACGAGGAAGACGGGGACCAATCGGTTATTAACGAGATCTACATATATACCGATGGCTCTAAAAACAGAGTCTGGTACGGGTGCAGGCCTCTTCTCTTTAGACTTGAACATCCATATATCACTGGCTCTAGGTGAACATAGTTCCATATTTCAATTTGAATGTGTTGCTATCACCTATGCTGCTACCGCGGACATGAAAAGAGGTATCACAAACTACGGCATAGGATACGCTCGGACAGCATGGCCGTACTACTGGCTCTGGAGAGCAACACCATGAACTCCAGTCTAATCTTCGAATGTCACCTTGCACTGGAGCGAATAGCTTTAGTTAACGGGGTCATCCTGCAATGGATAAAGGGGCACATTAACTCATTGGGGAACGATGCAGCCGATGAGCTGGCTAAAAGAGGTTCCGAAACTCCAGAAGCTGGCCCCGTGTCACTCATGCCAATCCCTTGTAGACCAATACGCTCATGGATAAGGTTACACACAGTTTATCAATACAATGCCCGTTGGGCTAATCTAACTAGCTGCAGGCAGTCAAAAATGGTTTTGATACAACTCAAACCTCAACTGACCCGGAAACTCCTCAGCCTCAACCGGCTCGATCTTCGTATTGTTGTGAGTACTATCACCGGGCAACCCTTAGCAGCTATTCATCATGAATGTCACAAACAGTCCGCTTTGCAGACATTGTCTTTAGACAGATCAAAGCACTGGTTTGATCGAATGCCAGGATATGGGGTCGCTCCGAGAAGCCTGCGAATGTCCCAGGAGATTTCTGTGCTTCCGGAAGGAGCTAGGTTGACTGGACTAGCCAGCAACACCTGCATGCATAAAGGACCGGAAAAGAGTCCAAATGCGGGAACCCACTACCAATACCAATACCATGCTCGACTACATTGTCACATCAAGTGAGAATGTGACTAATAACGCACTCAAATTTTTATTTTAAAAAATAATCATAAACACACTTTTGCTTTTACCGATATTTTTTAGTTATATAAGGTATTTGCTTATTATTCACCACTGCTGGACACAGGCCTCCCCCAAGGATTTCCACGACGACCGATTTTGCGCTACCCGCATCCAGCGGCTTCCCGCGACCTTCACCAGGTCATCGGTGCACCAAGTGGGAGGCCTGCCTACGCTACGTTTATAATTATAAAGTATAATAAATGCATTGCAAACTCTTGTAGAAACGTTACATCTTTCATCATAATTAATTAGCACAGAAAACTTTGCTTACTTTGCTTGCAATGTTGGTGGTGCAACATCTAAATTGAAATTTTAATGAATAGGTTATGGAGCTGCATCGTCGTTAAAAGCGGTACTGGTTAATGAAAGTAATTAACTCCGAACTACTGTTTTAACTTCTCAAACTATCGCTGCAAACCGCTTTCTTAGCGAAACCTTTGGCCATCGGGGCAAAGTAATATTGCTAACTTAAGAGTCCTCTATAGCAACGGTGCACACAATTTGTATATCTTTTGTATATAAATCAATGTTTGTTTGTTTGTGTTTTATGCCCATTGCGCTAAAACTTTGTACATTTCTTGAGCACACACCCGAGAAGATTATAAAAGAAGCCGCTTGCAGCCACTCACCTCATCGATATCCATATGAGCGAAGCTGCGAGCATAAGCTAGTATTAATTATAAAGAATAGTCTTATCGCACTCTTTCACTGACATCATTTATTTTCAAGCGACTTCCAAAAAGGAGGAGGTTCTCAATTCGTTTGTTTTTTTTTATGTTTGTTACCTCAGAACTTTTTACTGGGTGTTTACTGATTTTTATGATTCTTTTTTTATTTGAAAGCTAGTGCTTCCCGTGTGGTCCAATATAAATTTTATCAAAATCGGTGTAGTACTTTAGTATAAAATTAACAAAAACCAAAAATAATAATGCAAAAATGTACTAATTTGTTGCGATGGAAGTCGGTTTTTTAACGTGTTTAGCGTTTTCAATTATGTAATCTACTGTAGAATAATTATGTAATAATAATGTAGAATAAGGCCAATTTTTTTGGAATTCCCCGGCATATTCATAAAATCGATGTTCACGAGGGCGAAGCCGAGGTATACACAAATCAGAAAATAACATTGCACTTAGTTGGTACAAAAAAAATAACCCCATAAAATCGATGAAAAATTTACAAGTAATCTGGATTTGTTTAAGAGGTACATTATTAATTTTTTTCCTAGAATAATGAACTATTCAGTATTAAGTAGGCCGTATTAGGTTGTCGTAATTTACAAAGTTTAATTAAAATTGCAACAACCATTTTAAAAAAAAAATCGAGCGAGACCTACAGTACTCGCATATGATGTTTAACATGTGACAAAATACTTTAGGTTAGTTATATTTGATGACGATATTGTACCTGGGTGGCGGATCTGACAGTAACGAAAAAAACCGACCAAGTGCGAGTCGGACTCTCGTAAAGTAGAATTCCGCGCTTTCGCGACTTCCTGTTACACATTTCCGTCCCATTTCACGAAATCACTCCCACAAATTGCAGGAAAGCGAGAGCAAAGATGTTACACATCAAAAATAACAAACGTACTGGGTTTGTATGCGAGGTACCTTTCTCAGACTTTTCCTAGAGTAAAGACCAACGCTGTATAGTAGATAGCATATAGTTTTATAAAAGTAACGTACAAACAAAGTTTTATTAAAATCTTTATTAAGATTTTAATAGAGCTTCGCCCGCGTGTATACATCGTTTTTATGACTGTCTTTGACCCGCAAGCAGCTCGCAAGTCCGGACATGAGTTTTCCTCAGATCCCTCAGGAACGATATCGGGCTATTCTGATTAGAAGTCTATGTCACTTCCTTCCCCCTCAACCAATTCTATACAAAAAACCATTTCAGTCCGTCTCCGTTTTGACGCTGACATGCGCGAGCGCGGAAATGAGTTTTCCCCAGATCCCTCGGGAACCATGTCAGGATATGCTAATTAGTAATTTATGTCATTTCCCAGCCCCTCAGCCATCTCCGTGCAAAAAATCACAGCAATGCATTGTTCCGTTGCAATGTTAAAGAAATTAACCAAAAAAAAGAGTATATTTTCAGTTCCCTCAGGAACTGCATCGGACTATGCTATTTTCACGGGATAAAAAGTAGCCTTTGTCCTTTCTAGTGACACAGGCTATCTGCATACCAAACATGAAGGTTTGTTAAGGTATTGAAGCGTGAAAAGGTAACAAACAAACAAACACATTTTCATATTTATAATTAATATTAATTTATTATTTTTACTATTATATTATTATTTTTACTTAATAGTGATTATTTTACTAAGGCGGCAACCCTAAAAAAACAAGATACTATGCAAAAATGACTAGAGATAAAAATAAAATACCCAAATTGTACCTTAATCAGTTCAGTAGTTCAGGCGCTACGCGTACGCACACTTATGCACGCATTTTTTTTATAGTTTAGACAATCGATCCCCATCTAAATCACAAGTTCGGTTTTTGTGGCGTAACAATACTTTCTTTACTGTGGTGCAGCTATCCCGTAAGCTCTTGTTCACAAAACTTGAAGTGTGTTTGTGTGGAGTGCCTAACCTTCGAAAAATACGGAAGACTCGTATTCCAGCGGCGGGTTTGTTAACAAAAGATCGGTTGTCAATCTGTTGGTAGTGTCTTTTGGTCGGACGGTCCGCCGATGTCATCTTCAGTAGTCATAAACTAGTTATTTCAAATTTAAGTAAATAAAACGACTTTGTATCACAAATTATTTTAGACTTTACGGTAACACGTTTTTACGAGTTCAGCTTTTTTTTTAATTATTTTATTTTTTATTTGTTTTACAATTGGTAAGCGCTTGGCATCATCTCACCGGATAGTAAGTGGAGATCATGCCGAAGATAAAAGCGGGCTTATCAAGATTCCCCAACGCAATGGGGTTCTGGCTATCTTATCTTTAAGCCGGAACACATCGATGCTGTTAACACTGATGTTTGGCGGTAATACTAAGATAAGATGGTGGTAGCTAGGCAGGCGGTTTGTGAAAATGTCTTACCTGCAACCAAACCGAGTTTTATAAAGATGACCCCGCCGGGAATCGAACCCGCAACCTCCTGGTGTGAAGCTAATGGACTAACCATTACGCCACGGAGGCGGTCCTATACCAATAACCATCCATTACACTCCTATTCACACTGAGCCTCAGCCCAATGCTCGCCGCTATACATTTTGATAACCTCTCGAGTGGGCCAGACGCAGGGATGGACTTAGAGGTCAAAATTATACTATTACTTATATTATGATACAGCCCAACGAATTATCTGAACGAAGCGTTACACTTTTTTATTTATTACTAGCTTTTTCTCGCGGCTCCGCTCACGTGGACATCGTTTTTATGACTGTCTTTAAGGGTGATTAGTAAATTATGTCGTTTCCCACCTACTCAACCATCTGTGTGCAAAAAATCACAACAATCAAGTATTTTTTTAGTTCCCTCAGGAACTGTATCAGGTTATGCTATTTTCCCGGGATAAATAGTAGCCTATATCCTTCCCCGTGACACAGGCTACCTGCATGCCAAATTTCATAAAGATTGGTTAAGGCGTTGAAGCATTATAAGGTAACAAACTAACAATAAAACACATTTTCATATTTATAATATTATATAATATGGTAAAAAGTAATATATAGTATAGTATAGTATAATAGTATATAGTAAGGATTAGACATCAAGGGAGTGGAATGCCTTACCAGAGTCAGTTTTTTTGACTCTTAAAACTTCAAGGCAAGAGAGAATACGCATCATTTAAGTTTGCATGTACCATTCTCGACTGCATTACCACTTTCCTTATGTAAGATCCAGTCAAACGCACTTATATTTCAAAAAATACAGGAGCGTTCGAATTTAATCTCTGGTCAAAAGTGACGAAGGAGTCCAAGGTAAATCAAATAATGCCTATGCCTATTTACTCTCGCCTTGGATATCTCCATATCAAAGTCTCGCAAAACCCAGATGCTGAAAAAGAAAAATTCTTAACAGTTCACATCATGAAAGAAGAAGCGAAGAATATCATGCAAGCAAACAAAAGCCCAGCCATGACAAAAAGATCATCATCAGTCCGTATAAGCGAAAAATACTGGGGCATTAGTCCGGTGCTAGACAGATCACTTATAGTGGACTTATACAGCATTGATGTGTTCCGGCTTGAAGATAAGATAACCAGTTCTCCATTGCATTAGGGAATCTTGGTAAGCCCGCTTACATTTTCGGCATCTTTGTAGCATCTCCGCCACTGTAGATTTAAAAAAATATATTATTTGCCAATATGAATGGCTCATATTATGCATTCAGCTAGCTGTAAGTTTCGAGCTATCTACTTTGCACAAAGCATCAATCCACTGGGACGCATTTTCACCTACGTGCGGTTTCCATTTCAGTATTCGCTTTGTTCAGCTGCTATAGGTTCTGCGATAAGCGTGACCGGCCCATTGCCAATTTAGTCTGCTCTTGTCTGAGCTGTGTCTGCAATTTTAGTTCTCTAGCAAATAATTTCGTTTTGAATTCTATCTTGCAGAGAAACTCCTAGCATACGTCTCTCCGTGGCACATGATCAAATCATCTCAAACGAAAATGTAATTTCCATTTGATTGTCTTTAAAGTATTTTCTTATTTTTACCTTACTACCCCAGAAATACGGTAATGTTTTTCGGCTGAATGTGTGTATATCTGTATTCAGATAGAACTATATCATAAGCAGCTTGATTGATTTTAATGTACAAGTACAAGTTTAAGATTTATTTTGTTTTGAGTATAAAATGATAATAATTAGAAGTATTTTAAAATTATTAGAAAAATTTTAGTGGTCAGATTTTTGTTATACCCAGTAATTCTTTTGTTTGCTGTAAAATAAATAATTTCATGTAAATATTGCCGCAACATATAACAATTTACGGCCTAGCCTGCTGCAAGCAATGCATTTTCGGCGTAGTTCTAAGTACGGCCCTGTTCAACCGGGGTCAAGGCGTCCATCGGCCATAATCCCCACACCGCGGCCGCTGCTATAATTGCATTTTATATATCACGCTGCTATCCGCTCTTTGGTCTCTGGACGGCGGCAGTAAAGCTCTGCGAAGCTGAAAATTGGACTGTTAATTAAATACAGTAAATTTCAAGTAATTATGTATTGGATATTTGCAACTGAATTGTTAAAATACAGAACTTTTTTTTCTTTTAATGTTCCATATTTATTCTTATAAAAAAATAAACAAAAATTCAGAACAGAAGTGCTTTTTCCAACGACTTCAAAAAAGGAGGAGGTTCTTAAGTCAACCCTTTTTTTTAAGTATGAATACGTCTTACTTTAGAGTAGTCTGATTTCAAAATTTAGTTTTTAATCACCTCTGTGGCGTAGTGGTTAGTGGTTTAACGATTTTAAGTGAAGCCTTTTTTTAGTACGTATGACCACGCATATTTTTTTACAGATTATTCTGTTTTCAATATTTTTTTTTAATTATTTTAACACTACCGCTGCTTTAACTCAATTTTACATATCACGCTGCTATGAGTTCTTTGGTCTCTGGACGGTAGCAGTTAAGCTCTGTGAAGCTGAAAATTGAACTGTTAAATACGGTAAATTTTAAGCAATTATTTATTGGAGATTTGCAACTGATTTGTTAAAATACAGAACTTTATTTTCTTTTAATGTTCCATATTCATTACTATAAAAATTATTACAAAAATTCGGGAAAAACTGAAACTTGCATTTTTAAGCGACTTCAAAAAAGGAGGAGTTTTTTGTAAGTATGAAAACGCCTTACTTTTTACAGAGTAGTCTGATTTCAAAATTTCATTTTAACCACCTCTGTGGCGTAGTGGTTTAATCTATCCAAGAGGTCGCGGGTTCAATTTTCAACGGAGTCTAACTTTGTTTTCGAGGCCGGCCTGGCCAGCTACCACCATCTTATCTAAGTCTTGCCGCCAAACATCAATGCCAACAACATTGACCTGTTCTGGCGTGAAGTTGAGATAGCCAGTTTCCCATTGTGTGGGGCTTCCATCTTCGGCATCATCGTCCCTTGCCATCAGGTCATGTGAGATGATGCCAAGGGCTTACCAATTGTGAATAAAAAAAAAGTTGGTCTCATGTAATGACAAACAGAAATTTAACAAAAAATTAAAATAACGAAATTGTACTTGGTTGTAGCGATTGTAGTGGGCCTTGAATGTTTTCAGCGTCGTCAATTATTCTGTGAGATTATCTTATAACTAGCGATTTGAATGATGTACTCTCGATTCATCATATACGTCCCCACGGAGGGGCTCGAGCCTACCCTGAATTAGGGTATCGGGTAATCGGGCCTTAGTCGATCACGCGGGCCCAGTGCGGGTTGCTCGACTCCACACACAACCTGCGAGTTTTTCCGCAGGCGTGTGCAGGTTTCCTCACGTTGTTTAGGAAAACATAAGGCGAAGGATCACCGTAAGAGCGTTGGATAAACGTACATATGGAATAGAAATTTGAAAATCACATTGGTGAACTATACACGGGTGAAGCCGCAGGCAATAGCTAGTTCTGAATAACATTTGTATTGTAGCTAAGCGCACTCCGATCCGTGTTTGCGGTACATTCCCGAACCCAGTGCTGTCTGCCAACGTTTACGCTTTTAGCGAGATTAAAAATCAAACAGGCACGCTCTTAAGGGGATAACCAACGTGAAACGCTTAACTTTGAGCAAAGTATATATAAATATATATAATATTAGTACTAACATACAGTATGGACGGACACTCCCTGCCGCTCTCTAGATTGCGACCTCACCGCCTGTTCACTAGATTGATACAGATTAGTTACAGTTTGGTTGTCGAACGTATTGGATTTCGCCGCCATTTTGTTTGTTCCGTCATTCCTTTTTTGAAATGTCATTTCTGGCCCGTTGTATGAAGTTTCCAGGGTGTGCTTTGAGCGTATCTATCGAAATTTAGTCACAATGACAGTGGGTGACAATGTAAGGTCAAAATAAAGTTTATCTAGTGTTTGATGTCCTGAGGGTCGATTTTATATATTTCATTTCGTTTTTCTAGGAAATCTGGGTCCCTCCGTCTGGAATACACCCGGAAAAAAAAATTTTTTTTAACATTTCTATCGTAGTCCCATTTGACAGAAATAATTTATAACGTAATATACCTTGTAGTTTCCTTAGTAATATACCTGTAGTTATCTTAAGGCAGGAGTTATGTGATTCAACTATATACAAATGTATTGTAATAATCTTGTTTATTTTTTAAACTGCAGCCACCGCGCATTCAGCTTTTTTACTTACCAATTCCTATCGGTTATTTTAAGGTTTGTCTGAAAGAAATTGCTAAAAGCGATAAGGCCGCCTTTGCACTGTATATATTTTTAATATTTTTTTGTATAAACTTTTTTGGTGTGCAATACAGAATATTAATACTTACTTACTTACTTATTAATTTATGATTTACACAGAATATTGCTCTTAAAAGGTAATCGTAACCACCACATCACGGTGCGCACTATTATGAACGTTATGTCAGTGTAGTTTCGATCGAAATTTGTACGGACACAAAAATTAGGCAGCTAATTTGAGGTTGGTTAGAGCCTTAAGCATGAACACTTGAACATAAGAGATATTGTCAGTTTATTGCCCGTCGGATGGTCTGGTGTCACATTTATCGCTGGGTTCTTTACCAACTTTACCACTTTAAGGTCTGTCTCTGAGTATGTCTGTTTGTACGCCAGTAGAATTTCACCACTCATTTACGTATATAAACAATTTTCTTTAATGCTCGTATCTCTGTGGGCCGCCTTAACGTGCGACATACAAACGTAGTTTAACTCTTATTTGAATATTAATAGATCAAAGTTACTGAAATTTTGTAAACATGCTCTAGAAAATAGTATCTATGTCTGTGGTATTTGAGATTTCTATTGAATTAAAAAAACCCGCCAAGTACGAATCAGAACTGCACACAAAGGGTTCCGTACCATCATACTAGATGTCGCTAGTTTCTTCACGTTTCAAAAAATAACACGTTTATTTTATGGAGTCCCCCTTATTTTTTAACTTTTTTTTAATTTTTAGAAATACATCATCTGTGAAAATTTCAACTGTCTAGCTATCACCGTTCATGAAATACAGGACGGATAAAGAAGTCTTAGTAATAGCAAGGTATATAAATATATATATATTTTTTTTTAAAGCGTCGGTGGCTCAACCGGTAACGACTCGGTCTATCTAATCAGAGGTACCGGGTTCAAATCTGAACGGCCAATGTACCAATGAGTTTTTCAAAAACTTACGTACATACTTACCGATTGCTTTAACGGTGAAGGAAAACATCGTGAGGAAACCTGCACACGCCTGCGAAGAAACTCGAAGGTTGTGTGTGAAGTCGACCAACCCGCACTGGGCCCGCGTGGTCGACTAAGGCCTAATCACCCTGATTTAGGGTAGGCTCGAGCCCCTCGGTGGGGACGTAAATGAGCTGTAATGCGTATGCAGTGTCCGGGGTGTGGTAATAGGGTCACGTTTTTATCCTTTGGGTACGAAACACTAAAAAATTCCCCTAGGAATTAATATGGCAATATTTACCCAGGTTTTTCGGGATTATGACCATTTTTTCCAGACAGAGAAGTATAATATTATGTACATTTTTCATAAAAAATAGTTTTTTTTTAAATATAACATTATTTTGTTTTTTTTTTCATTTAATTTTTTATGACGTGTAACTTTATGTAACTATGAGTAAAAAGTAAATTCCCATCAAGATTGGGTAAAAAAAATAAAATAAAACTGTTTATTTCAATAAAAAGGAAACACTTGATGCCACACAAAAAACGCAAATCTTGATGAAGAAGATTATGTGCGTTTAGCGTTAGTTGCACAGCTCGCAACTTGAGCAAGTTAACTTTTAAGAATGTTTTTTGTTTGATTGTTATTACTATCTTCTATTTTTTCTACTAAGTCTTTAGGTAGATTGTTTATTGTGCGGAAGGGTTCAAGAACTTGTTCACATAATTTAAATATCTTTGATTGATTAACGTTCAAATAAGTCCCCAAACTACGTTAGTATGGAGCGAGCTAGGATCACATTCCTCTTATGCGCGGCACGAGCTGGAAGACCATCGGTACACAGTTTGTCTTATGAAATTTAAGCGAGTTAAATAAAAAATGGACCAATTGCGACTCGGGGTGACACAAAGAGGGTTCCGCACCAAAACTTTTAACTTTTTTTTATATTTTTTTATTCACAATTGGTAAGCCCTTGGCATTATCTCACCTGATGGTAAGTGAAGATGATGCCGAAGATGAAAGCGGGCTTACCAAGATTTCCCAACGCAATGGGGATCTGGCTATCATCTTCAAGCCGGAACACATCAATGTTGTTAACACTGATGTTTGGCGGCAAGACTTAGATAAGATGGCGGTAGCTAGCCAGGCGGGCTATGAAAATGCTCTACCACCAACCAAACCGAGTCTTACAAAGTTGACCCCGCCGGGAATCGAACCCGCGACCTCCTGGTGTGAAGCAAATGTACTAACCAATACGCCACGGAGGCGGTACTTCCAACAGAACAAGACCCTTCGGTACATACTTTGCGCTAGGTAAATAGGGGTTATTCTGGATCTTATAAATTTCATTTATTCGTGTGGGAACGGAAGAATTTTAGATGTTCTCATAGATTTTCCTGTTGTCTATGCATTCAAACTCATATACTGTGATTTTTTTCAAGATTTTTGGCCCAGTAGTTACAAAGATAAGGGGGAATGGTTATTTGACCCGAAAGTTATATGAACAAAGAACTCATTTTACGGAGATGCGTATGCTTAGATAGGCAGGAGGCGCCCTACTGTTTTTTTTTATTTTTTTATTCACAATTGGTAAACCCTTGACAACATCTCACCTGATGGAAGATGGAAGCGGGCTCACCAAGATTCCCCAATGCAATGGGGAACTGGTTATCTTATCTTCATGCCGGAACACACCAATGATATCAACATTGATATTTGGCGGCAAGACTTAGATAAGATGGTGGTAGCTAGCCAGGCGGGCTTAGAAAATGCCCTACTACCAACCAATCCAAGCCTTACAACGACCTCCTGTGTAAAGCCAGTGAACTTTGCCTCTGGGCTACGGAGGTGGTAAAACAAAGTATGCAATCAATACATCCGAGGCTCGTTCAAAGTTACAAACATCAGGGATACATTAAGGGTTGCGCTTGCGTTCGTTTGGTCATGTTTGGCGAAGGGACGAGAGGCATATGACAAAGGCTGTTTTGGGCATCCCGGAGGGTAAACAGGGACGTGGACGCCCCCCCGAGAACTTGGTGCAGCACCGACCAGAAGGACATGAAGACGACGGGTCTCACCCCTGAAATAGCAGATGCTAGGAAATTATGGCGCAATAAGATTAGAAGGGCCATCCCCAATGATGGACATGGGAGCAGTGGCCAGGAAATAAGAACGTGAAGGCCAGGGAACCCGCTGGATGCGGGCAGCATCTGACTAGTTATTGTTGAAAAGCGGAGGCCTATGTCACACCCTGGGCATTTCATACAACGGGCCAGAAATGACATTTCACAAAACGAATGACGAAACAAACAAAATGGCGTCGAAATTAAAATAGATAATTAATTAGATAATAATTATTAATTTTTTTTTGATTAGATTTTAAAAATAAGTAGTTTTAATTATTACAATTTTTTCTTGCATTGTATTACCTGATTTTTTTTGGCTTGTGTGGGCTCTGAATAAATGCTTATTTATCTATCTAAATTCTATACGTTCGAAAACCATACTGTAACCAATCTGTATCAATCTGGGTAACGAGGGGGTGAAGTCGCAATCTAGTGAGCGGCAGGGAGTGTCCATACTGTATGTTAGTACTAATATATTTACTTTACCTATGTTCAGCAGTTAACATTTTTCGTCTGACATGATTGATGTTCCAAGTCGTTTTGATATTTTGTGTACTAATTTGACTTACAAGATACGAGTGTACCTAATTTAATTTCATTATCTTTTGATTACCTGCAAATTTCTTAAGTAATCGAATCTAACTCCTTGATCAAGCCTTTTTTTAAATAAAATACTCCATTTTAAAGACCTCGTTTTATCGTCGTCCCATTTCAGCAGTTTTAAAGTCGTTTACGTTGTAAAACGAATGATAATGACTGATGCTGGAAAATTCCAAGAAAATAGCTTTGAATTTTTAACGAGATAGGTAAGTACGAAAGCAAATATTTGAGAAGCTTCATTTCTGTTAATGGACTTAATCGCTGTTCATTTGGAAAAAGGGGATTAAAGTCATTTCATGATTCTATTCGTTTTGTAACTCTTAGCTTGTCAAATTTCCGTTTTTAGGGTTCTGAAGTCAACAAGGAACCTATAGAGTTTCACCATGTCTGTCTGTTCGTCTATCCACGGCTTAGCTCAGAGACTATTAAAACTAGAAAGCTGTAATTTGGCATGGTTACACACACACACACGAGGAGATCCGCAGGAGAACCAAAGTAACCGATATAGCTCACAGAATCGCTAAACTGAAGTGGCAGTGGGCAGGGCACATAGCTCTTATAACAGATGGCCAATGGGGTAGTAAAGTTCTCGAATCGCTACCGCGCACCGGAAAACGTAGCGTAGGCAGGCCTCCCACGCGGTGGACCGACGATCGCGGGTAGCCGATGGATGCGGGCAGCGCAGGACCGGTCGTCGTGGAAATCCTTGGGAGAGGCCTTTGTCCAGCAGTGGACGATTTTCGGCTGACATGATATGATGATAATAATGACACACACATATTATTCACGCTGACAAAGTTGTATAATAAAATACTGAGAAAAAAAATATGGTGCCTCCACTACATGTAAAGGCGGGGTGATTAACAAAAGCACTGAGGGTTTGCTAAAAAGAGTTTAAATAAACATTAGTTCGGGGATCGGTTTTGTAAAATAAATTTAGTTATTTGGTTTTATTAAATTTATTTTAAACAAAAAATTCGATAGCTCTCTAAATTTTTTTTAGGGATAGGTGCTGATAATCAAATATACATCAGAAAGATTTACCAGTAGATTTATTGGACACATTAATATTTATGGAGTATATTCGGGACGCGCGACGGGACACGGCTGGCTAGCTTAAGCTAGTAACCGTGCGCCCGGCTGGATTTCCATTTTGCAAAATAAAAATTCTTAACACAATGTGTCCCTTCAGTTTTTTTTATTTACGAGAACATGACAAATAAATATAATTTAATACTTTCAAAAAGCGTCGGTGGCTCAACCGGTAACGACTCGGTCCATCTAACCAGAGGTACCGGGTTCAAATCTGGACGGCCAATGTACCAATGAGTTTTTCAAAAACTTACGTACATATAATTACCGATTGCTTTAACGGTGAAGGAAAACATCGTGAGGAAACCTGCACACGCCTGCGAAGAAACTCGAAGGTTGTGTGTGAAGTCGACCAACCCGCACTGGGCCCGCGTGGTCGACTAAGGCCTAATCGCCCTGATTCAGGGTAGGCTCCAGCCCCTCGGTGGGGACGTATATGAGCTGATATAATAATAATAAACTTTTAAAAATATAGGTACTTATGTAGATATTCAACACCCAGTCACTAGGCACCCAGATATTAGAATCATCATCATCATATCAGCCGAAAAACGTCAACTGCTGGACAAAGGCCTCCCCCAAGGTTATTAGAACAACAGAATTAAATTTATATACTTTTAAATATGGATCATCTCAAGAAACTGATGAATTGCTCCAAACAAACAATATGGTCACAGTCTAAAGAATCCATACAATCGGCCAACAGAGACGTCTGGACAAAGTAAACGTGAGGGAGATGAGAAACAACATCCCGAACTGCCATAGTCACCGTTGTTCATCCGTTCAGGACAACTCATTTCCAGGACGCTGAGGAGAAAAAGGACGTGACAAGTGGCTAGTTATGTCAGGTAAATATCAAAGGCGTTGGACCACTGTATCTTTCTTACACTACAATATTATTACCTGTAGCAGTAGCGTATTTATTAAAAACTAGCTTTTGCCCGCGGCTTCACCCGCGTGGACATCGTTTTTGTGACTGTCTTAGAGGGTGCGCGGTGCGCGAGCCGCAAGCGGCGCGCGAGCGTGGACGTGACTTTTCTCCAGATCCCTCGGGAACTATATCAGGATATGCTTATTAGTAAATCGTGTCATTTCCCATCTCCTCAACCATCTCCGTGCAAAAAATCACACAATCCATTGTTCCGTTGCGATATTAAAGAAATTAACCAAAAAAGAGTATATTTTCAGTTCCCTCGGGAATTGCATCGGGCTATGCTATTTTCACGAGATAAAAAGTAGCCTATGTCCTTCCTTGTGACACAGGCTACCTGCATGCCAAATTTCATTAAGATTGGTCAAGGCGTTGAAGCGTGAAAAGGTAACAAACAAACAAACACATATTCACATTTATAATATTATATAAGTAAGGATTACTTGAGGGAACCCGGTGATGTCACGTCACGACCCTGGTCAGCTTCGGTAGCAGACAATATCCCCCACTAGGAGGGGTCGACTACGGCGTCAAGACGAAAAGACAATCTGTCTTGAGTTTTCGGGTCAGCTATTGGGATTTCTCCATAAGTTTGACCATACTAGTCCGTGGTGATCTTGGCGCTGTAGTCGAGCCCACCTAATGTCAAGAAAAAAAAGAGCTGCTGCTACCGAAGCCGGCCAGGGTTGTGACGTGACGTCACTGGGTTTCCTCAAGTTATTTTTGGTCAAAGGGAGTCGATCTCTTTCTTTTTTGCCTTCCAGAAGACCCCGAGCTTTATGTACGACGTGCCACTATCCCTCCGCATCAACGTGGCCGCACCATCTTACGCAGTTTTCAATTAAATTTTCTGGTGCGAGAGATAACTTTAAAGCTTCCTTGCACGTCTTCGTTTTATTGTAACTGCGTCGGCTCGTTTCAGCATTTTCATTTCGGCTACTTGTAGCTCCTGATGGACATGTGCGTTTTTGACAGACCAGCACTCAGCACTATACAGCATCGCTGGTCTTACTTTATGTACACCTTGCCCTTTGTATAGACTGGCATAGGTACGCGTATTATAGAGAACCCTGGTAAGTATTCGCCACTTTTGCCAAGCAACGCATACTCTATGGGATACATTTGCTTCTGCCTTTGCGTCGTGTGTAACGATTGAACCAAGGTATTTAATTGGTCAGTCTTTGGTACTTGTGTACCAGTCGGGCAGTGGACGTTGCATGTAGGTACTTGCCCGATCGCTGAAATTAAACTCGAGATGCTTCGTCTTTGATTTGCTTATCCATAGTCCTGAGTTTTCCAAGTGTCCCGAATGTTACTTTGGTAACAGCAGCTCCGTGGCGTAATGGTTAGTCCATTGGCTTCACACCAGGAGGTCGCGGGTTCGATTCCCGAATCAACTTTGTAAGACTCGGTTTGGTTGGTGGTAGGGCATTTTCATAGCCCACCTGGCTAGCTACCACCATCTTATCTGAGTCTTGTCGCCAAGCATTGATGTGTTCCGGCTTAAAGATAAGATAGCCATTTCCCCATTGCATTGGGGAATCTTGATAACCCCGCTTCCATCTTTGGCGTCATCGTCACTTACCATCGAGTAGGATGATGCCTAGGGCTTATCAATAGTGAATTAAAAAAAATAACAATTAACCACAAAATTCAACTGTATAAAATAATATATTCTATTACATTAGGTCAAGACTAATACAACGACAAGTCGCATTTCCAAATATATATTATATCCGTTGGGATGCTATAAGCGACTAAAAGTTTCCACATACACAGATAGCACACGCGTAAAAATTAAAATCTTCTTAAAGTCGGGTAAAAAAAAGTAAGCTCTCACTTTCCCTGTTCAAACTTGGCTCACGTATATGATGCTATATTTTATTATCAATCGACTGTAACAATCTGGTCAGTTTATCTTAATTAAAATAAGTAACATGCTTAATGAATCTCCAAAGAGCCGATAAATAAAATTCCGCTTTAAAAAATAAACCCACCGGCGGCGCAAAAAGGCATGTACTGCGCGTAAATTAGCCTAGATATCCATTTCATTGGCAGTCGGGGCAATAAATCGACGTTGTTGGGTCGATTCGATCCCCCACCGCCATTTTGCAAATTGTCGAATCGCGGTGTTATTAACCCGTCGGACGTAAGGTTATTCGGTATTAGATGGTAGATAAGAAAATTTGGATTTTGCGCCAAGTGCAATACTCTTAGGTAGTGCGGGAAGTCACATTGTGGCGTAATGGTGTTCTGTTCTGTTCAACCCCTCTCCTTGTTTATATATAAAACGGAGCTATTGTTTCGGCTTTGTAAATTGGATATAAAAAAGTTGCTTCCATAACAGTCTTGCCACTTTTCTTTATGATCACCCTCCCTCAAAAACCGTAAATTACAAGATTGGTATTACTTTTTAAAAAAACAGTGTGATAATAGAGGTAATCTTATAATTTACGGTTTTAAACAAAATAGAGAAGTTATAAAATATCCGAATCGCACTTAGCCGGTTTTATTTTTACCTATTAATACTTATTATTCCTTTTTCTTACCCCCTCCGTACCTCAGAGACAAAGTTCACTGGCTTTACACAGGAGGTCGCGGGTTCGATTCCCGGCGGGGTCAATTGTAAGACTCGTTTTGGTTGGTGGTAGGATATTTTCTAAGCCCGCCTGGCTAGCTACACCACCATCTTATCTAAGTCTTGCCGCCAAATAACAATGTTGATATCATTGGTGTGTTCCGGCATGAAGATAAGATAGCCAGTTCCTCATCGCGTTGGGGAATCTTGATAAGCCCGCTTCCATCTTCGGCAACCTCGTCACTTACCACCAGGTGAGATGTTTTCAAGGGTATACCAATTGTGAATTAAAAAAAACTTAACATGTTTGTTTTTTTTTATTGGGAAAAATAACATTCATTTTTACCCACAATGTGTTCCGTCCATCTATCCGTCCGTAACGCTCTCACTGGTAGCAGCTTATCCAATGGTCAGATTAATCAAATATTGAGTTTTAAGATAATTTTCAAAGGATTCTAAACAACTTCAAGCTTGGTTGCTATAATAATAATAATTCATTTATTGTCAGATTAAAAATCCGTAGAGTACAAAATTAAAATATCACATTTACATAAATATTAAACCAAATCAGATTAAAAATTAATATTAAATTAATTTGCCAAAAAAGTTGTCAAATTCTATTATATGTCAAAAACAAAAATGTTGATAACAATTTTGAAATATTAAATAGGTAATTACGTCAAGGATGGTGAATAAATTAGGTACATTAAAGTTAAATCAAAATAGTTTATAGGCACACACAAAAATAAACACACAACTGGACACATATAAACAGGCTTAAATATACAAGGAGGGGGATGCGCTCGCATGAAGCTGCATCCACCTCTGCAAAAAAGGAGAGTCCCACCGTTCAGCCAGTATGGACAGGAAAAGAAAGTTAACTGAAAAATTACAATGGAAAATTCACAAAAGTTTTGACTTTGATAAAACTTTGCAAGTATGTATCTAGTATCTATTTATTAATGTAATATTAAGTGGCAGTATTAGTTATTCCGGCAATTTTTCTTTAAGACAGGCAACAAAAGGATATAACGGTTATTTTTACCCCACTGCGCCAGAAAAAGGGTTATGTTTTTGAAGTGTGTGTATGATGTATGTATGTATGTATGTTTATTTATTTTTTGGCACGCCCTGTAGCCTAAACGGCTTGACAGATTTTGGAGTTCGAGGTATCGTTACATTTGTCTTGATCTCATAAGTGACAAAAGATACGTTTTTACCCGACTAGCCAAAAAAGAGGTTATTTATTTCTTTGGCACGCTGCGTAGCCTAAACGGCTTGATTTATCTCAACCGCTCTTGTGCTTTGCAAGCCACGTGAAGCCATTGGTGCCAGTTGCTACCACTAAATGGCAGTTGTCAAGCCGTGTCAAACCTTTTTTCAGATGTCCTGAAATAGTGGTTTAGTTTGTATGACACTTGACTCAAACAAAAACAGCATTTAAAAGCTTAATATTTCGCAAATCAAACCCTGAATAAAAAAAAAGTTGTTGAAAACCTTCATTTGTTTTGAAAGAACTATTCAACGATATCCCAACGATAGGGTACGTTAGAAAAAAAAATTACACACTCTTTACGTGTAGGGGAGGTACCATATTTTTTTTTTTTCAATCTTTTATTGTACAATTTTGTCGGCTTAATTAATACGTATAACCATGCCAAAGTACAGTTTTCTAGTATTAATAGTCTCTATGCTAAGCCGCGGACAAACGGACAGACGGACAGATGGACAGACAGATATGGCGAAACAATAACAGTTCCTTGTTGACTTAGGAACCCTAAAAACGATGTCGACGCGGGCAAAGCCGCGGGCAAAAGCTAGTACAGTATACTTACCACGTCCTGTTAACATTTAGTTTAAATATATTGTCGGGATGTTAACTTGTTACAAATTAACTGGTAAATCGATTACATAAATGTAGAGTTGATCTCCGAAAACACAAATATGAAATGTTGTGATACGAAAAGTTATGACGGTCATAAAAATTATCGGTCAGTAAATTACTTTATGACAATTTGATACAATGTGTGAAATATTGGCTCAATTGGGGTGGTGTGACGTGATGTCTTTATTTTGTCGTCGACTGACTTCATGGTGCCCAAATAAAGTAACTTCATTTATACCATTATTACTATTTGCAGAGTATATATAAGGTGTAACAAAATTAGCTGAAACTATTTTAACTGGTGCTTCTACCCATGATACTGAACAACCTTCCCCATGGAACCCATAGTCAAATCGCAAAATTTGGCTCTTCCATACTAACTCGATCAGCTGATCGAAGCCAACTTAGTATGGGAAGTTCAAATCTCTTTTTGAGATTTGACTATGGGTTTAATGGGGAAAATTGTTCAGTTTTATGGGTAGAAGCACGAGTTAAAATAGTTTCAGCTAATTTTGTTTCACCTTGTATATTAGTGCTAGCGTACAGTATCGACACTCCCTGCCGCTCTCTAGATTCGACCTCACCCCTCCCCCCGTCACTCAGATCAGTTATTACATTGGTTCTCGAACGTAAGGGTTGTCAAACACGGGAAAGGTACTATAAGATTCTTTATCTGACCATCTTACAATATCGCCCTTCATAGAAATCAATGAATGAATACAAACGGTGCCGTTTTTCCCGTGTTATGCATACATTAAAAAAAATTAAATTCATTAATTCAATGCGTCCTTCATATAAAATTTAAAAATTAATTTGGCTGTTACTTGATTTTGGACCCCTAGTTATTTGACCTTTTTTGTTTGCAATTATATTTAGTTATACCTTTATAAGGAAAACGTCACATTTCCAATAACCCTGTCTGATTCATTTCGTACCGAAGTTGGTAAAATAAATATTCCAGATAACAAGTATAATTTAATTTATTTTATTGAATTAATTATACCAAGCTACATATAAATAAGACATTTCTACGCATACAAAACAATTATACAATACAATTGGACTGGGAATGATAAATGGCGGCGCTTCTATTTGCGTCTTACACAAACAATATAAATTTCTCGCTCACGTGAATAACCAAATCTATGGAAACAATGATATTTATATTCTCAATGTTTAATTATACGTATATAAAAAAAAAACAAAATAAAAAAAATACGTTAACTCGAGGTGGAAATACATTGAAAATTCGGTTAATTTTTTTTTCGTGACCAATGTCGCCGGGTGATCAGCCCTACTTGCATCCATGTCTATAGATACGTCAGTTGTTTGTATATATGTCGTAGGATAATTTGATAATCCGTCGTTTCGCGAAAATCCTAGGAATATTAGATACTATGGAGTAGAAAACTCCTAATAAAACCAAATCGAACGGAGCCCCGCTTCGTTAGGTAGGTTAGGTTTGGTTAGCATGTCTTTTTCTACCGTAAAAAGGAGCATAGCGGGGCTCCGTTCGATTTGGTTTTATTAGGAGTTTTCTACTCCATAGTATCTAATATTCCTAGGATTTTCGCGAAACGACGGATTATCAAATTATCCTGCGACATATATACCTCTATTCTTTCTCGCTCGTTAGTATGAAGAGTCCGTGGTGTGCTATTTGGGAAGCTTATGAAAGGTCATTATTTAACTTAATAATATCTATGTTCTCTACTTTTTTTTTTCATCTTCCGTACTATCTCATTTTCCTTTCTTTACCATCGATAGATAATATAATTTATTTATATATGTATATGTTTTTTACATATATAATTGTTATAATATTTAATTATTTTTTTCATATAAGTATTTTATGTAACTGTTTATTTGCAAATTTTTCTGTTTTAAATTATTAACTTATTTCAATTTATTTAATCGCTGTTTCCCTACCCAAAAGTTCATCATCGTCATATGAGCCGAAAAACGTCCACTGCTGGACAAAGGCCTCCCCCATCCTGCGCTGCCCGCATCCATAGGTTTCCCCCGATCTTCACCAGGTCGTCGGTCCAACACATAGGAGGCCCGCCTACGCATCGTTTTCCGGTGTGCGGTCGCCACTCGATAACTTAACTACCCCAACGGCCATCTCACTGCCACTTCAGTTTAGCGATTAGCGATTCTGTGAGCTATGTCGGTTACTTTGGTTCCCCGATCTCCTCATTTCTGATTCGATCACGCAGAGAAACTCCGAGCATAGCACGCTCAAAAATAAAACAATTCCTCATATTCAAACCGCTTTATTATAAAAATAACCTAACAGTCGACAGAAGTGAAAAGTTTTTACAGTTTTATAAGTTTTAACCCTCGAAGTGTTCATAGCATAGCATAGCATAGCACGCTCCATTGCCCTTTGGGTGACCTTGAGCCTTCTTATGAGGTTCATAGTAAGCGACCCAAAAGTTGCATGGAAGAAATTGCCACCTAGCAACAACTTTGCCTATTGTATATAGGCTTTCATGTTGTTCATTTCTTTTTTATGTTGTGATAAAAAATATTGTATTATATTGTAGGATGAGAATAGGACCAAAGGAATCAACCTTAAAAGATTTATTCAGTTCTGATGAACTATACGATACACTTGGGATCAAGCTCCTTATTGATCTCTGGTACTACCATTGATATAACCAGGGAGAAGCTCCTGGTTTGGACAGGTACATCCTACAAATTGAGTTAGTGAAGTGGTGTTTTCTCTTCTTCGAGGCAATCGGCACTCAGCTCGCAATGGCCAATCACAGTTCTTAAGAACATGATTAAAGATATTATGAATACATAAACCAAAATAAGTTTTTGCTGCACAATTCAACTACAATGGACAATTAAAAAAAAAAAATTAAGTGCGTTTGGCTGCACCTCACCTGATGATAAGTGCCGATGCAGCCGAGGATATAAGACGCAAGCTCAAATAGTGCTTATTCACTCTCGTCTTGAAGATTCCTAAATTATACGAGTCGGGGAATACAGACGGCAGGGAATTTCACTCTTTGGCCATTCGTTCGCATGACGAAGGAAGAAGCAAAAGCTACTTTGATTGATTCGGCTATCTGAAGAGCATGCTGGACAACAACCCCAAAAACCCGCCTTAAAAATTATAAAACCCCTTAAATACTATTCCGTTTCTATGGAAGATGGAGTAAAATTACGTTTTAAAAGCACAAAAAGTTCGCCAGCATCACACAGCTATTGGTTGCAGTATATAAAACAGTATTTTGCAAACTAAATAAACTGTAACTAGACTTTTTAATAGGTGTGAAATTGCCATTTCAGTTTTTAGAGTTCAATGCCAACTTTTATTTAAAAAAAAAATTTTTTTAGGGTTCCGTATGTAAAAGGTAAATACGCGACCCTATTACTAAGACTGCGCTGTCCGTCCATCTGTCTGTCTGTCCGTATGACACAGCCTGGTGAACCGTGATAGCTAGATAGTTGAAATTTTTACAGATGATGTATTTCTGTTGCCGCTACAACAACAACAACAAATACAAAAAATTTGAAAAAGTTAAAGTCTCCATACAAAAAACGTGTTTTGTTTTTAAACGTGAAGAAACTAGCGCCATCTAGTATGATGCTACGGAACGCTTTGTCGTGACTGTTACTGTACCGGTTTTTTATTATTGAACTTAATTATGGTGCCACCACTTATGGTCAATCACGACTACAACTCGGCTGGACAGCACAGATTTGGACACACGGATCCGCCCGTCTCCATATTTTACTCAGATTTTCTTCATACATGCAAAAAGTAGCGCCATCTGACGTAACTCGTACGAACTAGCGTGGGCGAAAGTTGACGTTCAGTGCCACGATAAAAGGACCTTGGTAGAATTGTCGCTTTAAAAATGCATTTATTTAATTTGTTTACAAACGAAAATACAAATTATGGTTACTTAACGATGATACGATATCCCATGTTTCTTTTTAGCCTTTCTTTCATGATTTTAAAAGCCTCTAACAACACAAAAAGACATTTTTATACGGAATATCTTTCCACCGCACGCGCACTCTGCAATTTCTCAAAGACGACTGAGTCGCGAGTGTGCGAAACTTTCTATTTCACGTCCCAAATACCGATGTTTGAAGACAGGTCTTTGACCAGTGTGCGTTGCTAGTGATGACATATGAAACCGAGACATGGTCGCGTACTATGGGCCTCATAAGAAGACTCAAGGTCAGACAGAGGGCAATGGAGGGTGCTATATTCGGAGTATAGCTGCGTGATTGAATCAAAAACGAGGAGATCCATAGAAGAACCAAAGTAACTTACATAGCTCTCACAATTGTTAATTGGCAGTGGGCAGGGCACATAGCTCGTGGAACAGATGGCCGTCAGGGCAGTCATTCATGGCGATCGCGTAACGGAAGTCGTAGTGAAGAGTTGTTTGGAGATTCTTGGTGGCCTTGGGCCTTTGTCCAGCAGTGAATCTCTTTCAACTGATATGATGATGACGATTCACGAATAAACTGCTGCGATAACTCTAGAGAAATGGGCTAGACCTAGAGAAACTTTTTGAGGTAAAATTCCACATCTTAAATACTAACTAATACAATACAATATTATTGATTGCATCACAACATAAAAAAGAAATTAAAAATATAGAAGAAAGTCTATACAGTAGGCGGTCTTATTGCTAGGTAGCAATTTCTTCCAGGCAACCTTTGGGTAGGGAAACAGCGATAGAATTATAATATAAATAATATTTTCATGGGTTTAAAGCCATGCCATGCCCTTATAATGTCTAAACAATACAATAGACAAACCATACATACATTTCTTCTTCTTAGGCGGTACACTCTTGTCTCTTGTCAGAGTGGTCGTGGTCATCATTTTGAATCACGATGAGTGATGACGGTGGTGATAGTACGGCGCCATTATTCACGGACTGCAGCTTGAACTGAGCACTCAGTTGCGGCCTTCATCTGGTCCGTCCATCTCATTGGTGATCTACCCCGGCACTACGAGACGCTCTATACATACATTTCATCATATCTGCTCATATACGTCCCCACCTAGGGCAAAGTATATATATTAGTACGTGCCGAGGGGCTCGAGCCTACCCTGAATTAGGGCGATCGGCCCTTAGTCGACCACGCGGGCCCAGTGCGGGTTGGTTGACTTCACACAAAACCTGCGAGTTTCTTCGCAGGCGTGTGCAGGTTTCCTCACGATGTTTTCCTTCACCGTAAGAGCGTCGTATAAACGTACATGAAATCTTAATTTGAAATCACATTGGTGCGTGGTGGGAATCGAACCACGACCTCCCGGACAGGAAGCGGCGGCCCTAACCGTTACGCCACTAATTTCTAACATTCTAATGCTGTTTTGAGTTTTTTTAATATTAGTTTTCTTCTGTAAACTTTTTCATCCGTTCGGCAATTCCACCGAATCGGCAAACATTCTAATGCTGTTTTGAGTTTTTTTTAATATTAGTTTTCTTCTGTAAACCTTTTCATCCATTCGGCAATTCCACCGAATCGTCAATTCGGCAACACAATCTGAAAACAACACCATCCAACAATATATTAGAGTCTTCAAACATAGACAGTCTGAAGTGGGCATTACTTGAATAGCACCTACAGAACCCATTAAGCTGCCTTTTCAAGGGTCTTCAGAAAGTTCGCAAAAGTAATCAGAGAGCTGCGGTTGCGAGGACTAATACGATTCTATCAGGACAAGAGCTGGAGACTGGAATTCACACGAGTGGAATGAAATTGTACAACCACGATATACATACTTTCTCGCGAAGCCTTCATCGTTTAGCGTAGTCGGGCATATACGAATTTACATTAAATATACGCTTACTAAGTAGCAAAGAATAAAGGCGTATCAGACTAGGTGAAATCCTTACTAATATTAAAAATGTGAAAATGTGCTTGTTTGTTAGTTTGTTACCTTTTCACGCTTCAACTCCTTGACCAATCTTAATGAAATTTGGCATGCAAGTAGCCTGTGTTACAAGGAAGGACATAGGCTACTTTTTATCGCGTGAAAATAGCATAGCCCGATGCAATTCCCGAGGGAACTGAAAAAATACTCTTTTTTGGTTAATTAACATCGCAACGGAACAATGGATTGTGTGTTTTTTTGCACCGAGACGGTTGAGGGGGTGGGAAATGACACGATTTACTAATAAGCATATACTGAATTAGTTCCCAAAGGGATCTGGAGAAAATACATGTACACGCTCGCGAGCCGCTTGCGGCTCGCGCACCGCGCGGCCTCTAAGTCATTCGCAAAAACGATGTCCACGTGGGCGAAGCCGCGGGCAAAAGCTAGTATTTAATAATAATTTGAATTTGAGAGCGTCGGTGGCGCAACGGTTACGGCCGTTACCTCCTGTCCGGGAGGCCGTGGTTCGAATCCTGCCACGTACCAATGTGTTTTCGAATTCTGATTTTATATATACGTCTATCCGACGCTCTTACGGTGAAGGAAAACATCGTGAGGAAACCTGCTGCACACGCCTGCGAAGAAACTCGAAGGTTGTGTGAGAAGTCGAGCAACCCGCACTGGCCCTGCGTGGTCGACTGAGGCCCGATCGCCCTAATTCGGGGTAGGCTCGAGCCCCTCGGTGAGGACGTATATGAGCTGATAAGATGAAGAAGAAGATGAAGAATCTAAATTTATATGGGAGGGACCTTACTCAGATTTTTCCTTGAATGAATTAACTACTATGTGTAATAGGTCTAAATATGCAGAAAGATTTTTTTTAACCGTTGGAGCTAATTCTGTGAAAAAGTAATGAACAACCTGGGTGTGATAATAATTCATTTTTTAAGGCTACTGTATGACATTGTGTTGGCTTAATGTATAAATAATTATTGTGTACACCTGATTCAGCTAGAATTTAACTGAACTTTTTCTATTATGTTCGATCTATATAAACTTAAATTCCTGCACAATAAATAACTTGAACTTGAAAAGAGGTATTCTTTTGCGATTTTTACTGGAATTATGAATTGCGAAGTAAATTAAATTATATAAAGTTATAATAACATAGAGCTTCATCAAAATCGTTAGAGGAAAAAAAAAATATATGTTGGCTACTCTAATTAATGAAGACAAAGTATACTTTTAAAAATGTACGTGATTTTACATAAACTATGTAATTTTTTACATATAATAATTTTGAACAAAAAAAACCGTCTTCAAACAGGAAACTAAGGTTCCCCTCGATTTCTCTGGGATGCCATTATCAGATCCTGGTTTCTTTACCATGGTACCACCCTTGGGTTAACTCCTTTCCAACAAAAAAAAAGAATCATCAAAATCGGTTCATAAACGACGAAGTTATGCGCGAACACTTATAAAAAAAAATATACAATCAAATAGAGAAAACTCCTTCTATTGTTTTGAAGTCGGTTAAAAATACATAAAAATTTACTAAAATTGTAGAAAAAATAACATAAATTTGTAGAATCTACCCAAAAAAGATGTAAAAGTTCATAGAATTGTGGAAAAGTATATACAATTATGAAATTTTCCACAATTTTAGTAACTTTTTTATGTTATTTTACGTATAAATTATAAGATTTTACATGCCAAAAAAATACATATTTTTTGTACAGTTACATAAAAAACTAACAGTGTAAATAATCAAGAAAATTTTAAAAATAAAGGAGATAAAAAAATAATGTTCTAATCCAAATATTTCCCAAAACTGTTCAGTAGTTTCGGCCTTATACGACCGGAGGGACGCACAGACACACCCATCCATTTTTTTCATTTTATTCAACATATTAGCTCATATACATCCCCACCGAGGGGCTCGAGCCTACCCTGAATTAGGGCGATCGGGCCTTAGTCGACCACGCGGGCCCAGTGCGGGTTGGTTGACTTCACACACAACCTTTGAGTTTCTTCGCAGGCGTGTGCAGTTTTCCTCACGATTTTTTCCTTCACCGTATGAGAGCGTGGGATAAACGTACATATTATGAAATCGAAATTCGAAAACACATTGGTAAGTGGCAGGATCGAACCACGACCTCCCGGAGAGGAGGTAGCAGCCCTTGCCATTACGGCACCGACGCTTTAATAATAATATGCTTATAATAAAATAAATAAAATACATACCATACATTTATTGATTTTATTAGTGTGAGACAATCGATCTCCATCAAAATCTCAATTACGATTTTTTTCCATCACAATATCTGCTCCTAAATAAAAACCGATCCTGTCTTAACGGACGACCTATTTTCGACCTAACACAAAAATATTATAAAATGTTATAAAAAACCGCCTCCGTGGCGTAATGGATAGTCCATTCGCTTCGCACCAGGAGGTCGCGGGTTCAATTTCCGGTGGGGTCAACTTGTAAGACTCGGTTTGGTTGATGGTAGGGCATTTTCTAAGCCCGCCTGGCTAGCTACCACCATGTTATCTAAGTATTGCCGCCAAACATTAACAACATTGATATGTTCCGGCTTGAAGATAAGATAGCCAGTTCTGCATTGCCTTGGAGAATCTTGGTAAGCCCGCTTCCATCTTCGGCATCATCGTCACTTACCATCAGGTGGATGATGCCAAGGGCTTAGCAATTGTAAATTAAAAAAAAAATATCGATCATATCCTCCTCGTATAAGTACACGAACAAATAAAGAAAATTTAAATTACAATCCTTGAATATTAACAAAACTTGACAACAGGAAGGTTTATTAAGAAAATTAAATTTGCTTTGAGAAAGACTTCCAATTAATTTAAAGGTGGAAATAAAGTGAGGACGCTCTTGAAAAGAAAAAAGAGATTTAAAATTACATTTAGAGCCATTGTAATTTGACTCAAAGGAAAAGTCAGCAGGAATTTAGAATGTTTACACTCCAGTTAAAATTGTCAACTTCCTGTTCTCGGATTAGGTTAAATCCGCAACCGCCTACTTAGCGTAATGGTTAGTCCATTCGCTTCACACCAGGAGGTCACGGGTTCGATTTCCGGCGGGGTCAACTTTGTAAGACTTGGTTTGGTTGGTAGTAAGTATGGCAGATTAGGTTAAATCCGCAACCGCCTCCGTGGCGTAATGGTTAGTCCATTCGCTTAACACCAGGAAGTCACGGGTTCGATTCCCGGCGGGGTCAAATTTGTAAGACTTGGTGTGGTTGGTGGTAGGGCATTTTCTAAGCCCGCCTGGCTAGCTACCACCATCTTATCTAAGTCTTGCCGCCAAACATCAGTGTTAACAACATTGATGTTTTTCGGCTTGTAGATAAGATAGCCAGTTTTCCATTCTTAGTAAGCCCGCTTCCGTCTTCGGCATTATCTTCACTTACCGTCAGTTGAGATGATGCCAAGGGCTTACCAATGGTGAATAAAAAAAGTAAAAAAAGAGTCAAGCGTCCCCCCCCCTCCCCCCTCTCCCCCCTACCTGCCAGCTAAACCGCAATTTCAGAACATTTGAAAAAAAAATATTAGTTGAACTTATGTTTCATTTAAAAGGACAACTATCATAGTTAAGTTAGCTTTCTTACTTTAGGAGTAATAGTCGACCAACTTAAGATGTGCAGTTGGATTTGTAAAAAGTTCATAGATTTCCCATACAAAATGTTCTAGTACCAATTGCAAAAACAATTTATTTTGTTTTAAATATCATTCATTTTTTCAAAAGACTACGGAGCCCAACTTTGGGCGAGTCAGATTCGCCCTTGGCCGGTTTTTAGGGTTCCGTACACAAAGGGTAAAAACGGGACCCTATTACTAAGACTCCGCTGTCCGATCTGTCTGTCTGTCCGTCTGTCACCATGCTGTATTTCATGAACCGTCATAGCTAGACAGTTAAAATTTTCACAGATGATGATGATGATTACAACAAATACTAAAAATTAGAAAAAGTGAAAGTCTTCATACAAAAAACGTGTTTTTCTGTTTTTCTGTTGCCGCTATTACAACAAATACTAAAAATTAGAAAAAGTGAAAGTCTCCATACAAAAAACGTGTTTTTCTGTTGCCGCTATTACAACAAATACTAAAAATTTGAAAAAGTGAAAGTCTCCATTCAAAAAACGTGTTTTTCTGTTTTTCTGTTGCCGCTATTACAACAAATACTAAAAATTTGAAAAAGTGAAAGTCTCCATTCAAAAAACGTGTTTTTCTGTTTTTCTGTTGCCGCTATTACAACAAATACTAAAAATTTGAAAAAGTGAAAGTCTCCATTCAAAAAACGTGTTTTTCTGTTTTTCTGTTGCCGCTATTACAACAAATACTAAAAATTTGAAAAAGTGAAAGTCTCCATTCAAAAAACGTGTTTTTCTGTTTTTCTGTTGCCGCTATTACAACAAATACTAAAAATTAGAAAAAGTGAAAGTCTCCATTCAAAAAACGTGTTTTTCTGTTTTTCTGTTGCCGCTATTACAACAAATACTAAAAATTAGAAAAAGTGAAAGTCTCCATTCAAAAAACGTGTTTTTCTCTATTACAAAAAATACTAAAAATTAGAAAAAGTGAAAGTCTCCATTCAAAAAACGTGAAGAAACTAGCGCTATCTAGTATGATGGTACGGAACATTTTGTGCGCAGTTCTGACTCGCACTTTATCGGTTTCTGGCTTAGATGAAGCTAGATTCATTCTCTGCTGCAAGTGGTTCAGTGTCAAGATTAGATCTTTCCAAATTAGCATCACCTACCCGTATTTTCTGACCAAACTACGCCCTTGACATCATTTAACCTGGTAACTAAATGGCTTAGTTACCAAGATTGGAGAAGATACTATGGAGCTACTATGGGCTAGCTTAAAGCTTATACCGCAGCCAACCATCAATTTTATAATCACTTTTTTACTTCAATTAAGGTTTTTTATCGCAAATTAAATTGTTTTGTAATTTACAGGATATGAGGAGTGATTTTAATTTCTTCGAATTCTATTTTAATAAACAGAACTGAAGAAATAAATATCCCAATGCACCCTTTTTTTCTTATTGTAACCATAGAACTGCTGCAATTTTAATCTTAACATAATGATAGTTAGTGAACTTCACAACAAAACATTACAAAATGATTTTGTTTTCTTACTTTTTGGAAATTCTTCCTATTTTATTAATAATGAATTTATAACCTTAATTTACGCACAATTCGTCCGCAACGATTGGCGTAACAGCCACATTGCAGAAAGAGCTGACAAGAACTTTATTTCCAAGCCATTTCGTTCGATTTTTGAGACACCATGAATCGAGGTGCTAACTTTAGAGACGGAGGAGCCTTAACTCCATTCCGACACCCATCAATGCTGTTAATACTGATGTTTATCGGTAAGACATAGATAAAATGGTAGTAACTTGGCGTCAGTTTATCGACACCTTACTCGACAAGCCAAATACAAAGAAATTTTCAGCTGCACCCAGAGATAACGCCAAGGGGTTACCAATAGTGAATAAAAAAAAGAAAAAAAGATATGCTATAATATGAAGGGAAGTAGATAGGTTACATGCGTCGAAAAAGTGAAGCAAATAAAAAGATGCCAGTTGGCATCTCTTTTCTTAGTAGCATTCGGTGCAACGGAAGCGAACTGCCCATAATATTGTGTGTAAATGGGTTCGATTTACAAATGTGGTTTGTTAGTACATAACCCATCTATGGTAACAAATATCTGGCTGCTCCCTCAATTTTCTTATTTTCTAGCAAGCGGTAATGGAGGGGTTAGAAATTCCTTCAAGCTCTTCGTCAACGAATTCAATAAATATTCAGAGACCACACTGGCCCCAAAGATTCCCTGTTCTATAAATACTAACTGTATTAGTGGATATATAGGCACGGTCTCCCAAAATCGTTAAATTATAATCTCTTGCGCCTAACTAATACGTCTGTAGGCAACGGTATTACGAAACTGTGTAATACAAGGGCTTAAGGCGGAGTATTCCGTATTAGCCGCAGTATATGGCTTTAGTTAGACCTACCTTTTGTAGTACAGTCAACAGCACTGCCGTCATTATCCATTCGAGTATAAACCATAAAGAAAAATGTGATGTTTTTATTTACTATAAGATGAGAAAAATTTCAAAGATACTGCATTAAGTGAGATTTTGTGTTAAAAATTTTTTAGATTTAAGCTTTTAATATTTCACTGTCACACGATATACATATGCATGTAAACTTTCGGCTCAATCGGAAACCGGGAAGTGGGTCAAATTTAACTTCCAAGATTTCATTACAGATACCGGGACAGGTGAAACTAGGTAGCTTATACCTTTCCGCTTCAGCATCAGATCAGCTCCATGTCCTCATAATATTGCATTGTCACGCGATACACATATGCATGCAAAACTTTCAGCTCAATCGAAAAACGGGAAGTGGGTAAAATTTAAGTTGCAAGATTTCATTACAGACACTGAGAAAGGTGAAACTAAATAAAAAAGTGTGTGTGTCAGCTCCTATGCACGACTAGAGTTTACTCCTTACTAACGATTATAAATGTGCTGGAGAATGGCATACATACACACACACTCACACACACAGGCATAGACACAGATACTGACACTGACACAGACACACAAACACCCACGCACTACTCCCCACAAATTTTCAGGGCTTATATATGAAAATCGATTCTTAAGGAGTTTTTTTTTCATTCATATCAGCTCATATACGTCCCCACCGAGGGGCTAGAGTCTACCCTGATTTAAGGCGATCGGGCCTTAGTCGACCACGCGGGCCCAGTTGGTCGACTTCACACACAACCTGCGAGTTTCTCCGCAGGCGTGTGCAGGTTTCCTCACGACGTTTTCCTTCACCATAAGAGCGTCGGATAAACGTACATATGAAATCTAAATTCGAAATCACATTGGTACGTGGCAAGTTCGAACCACGACCTCCCGGACAGGAAGCGGCGGCCCTAACCATTACGCCACCGACGCTCTCGTCTTAAGGAGTAAACTCCAAAAACATGCAATTATATACAGGATGACATGTACGTGCATATTGTAAACTTCTTAACTGGTGATTCTAATCGTGAAACTGGACAACTTTTGTGCTAAAAAAAAATTTGAACTTTTCTTTTCTTTTCCATTGTATTTGGGAAACTCGGTAAGCCCGCTTCTATCTTTATTATCAGTAGTGACTATCTTCACGTCAGTTACCTCAACGCCCAGTTATAACGGACATCTGCAAAATATAAATTTTAAACTGAACTGAAGGTTTTTGTTGCTGGTGCAATGGTTCTGGTAGATTTTTAAATATACTAAAATTAAATGTACTAAATTATTCCGGGATATACGTTGTCACTATACAAAGTTTCATCTCAATCTGCTCAGTGGTTTTTTTTGTGATGCGCGTTCAAATAACAAGATAATCAAACTTACAAATATACAATTTTCTTAAAAACTTTACTACTATGTTTATTAACTAACTAGTGGGTGCTCGCGGCTTCGCCCGCGCAGTTCCCGTTTTTTTGGTGTTTCCGTGAGAATTTCCCGAAATCCTTTCTTAGCGGATGCCTACGTCATAACATCTACCTGCATTCCAAGTTTCAGCCCGATCCGTCCAGTGGTTTGGGCTGTGCGTTGATAGATCACTATGTCAGTCAGTCAGTCAGTCACCTTTGAGTTATATATATTTAGATTTTATGTCACCCTGGTTAGTTTTTCCGAATAAATGCAATGTACAGATTTTGTTGCAGTTACAATTTTATTTTTATTATTTAGATGCTCGAAAATGGGAAGTAACGCAAATAACAATTAAAATAAACAAA
Organism: Coleophora flavipennella; assembly: GCA_947284805.1. Lineage (NCBI taxonomy): Eukaryota > Metazoa > Arthropoda > Insecta > Lepidoptera > Coleophoridae > Coleophora > Coleophora flavipennella. Next base: position 2,325,050 of record OX369275.1, read on the forward strand.
ATAATAAATTAAAATCATCATCATCATATCCGCCGACAGACTTCCACTGCTGGACAAAGTCCTACTCCAAGGATTTCTACGACGACCGGTTCTGCGCTGCCCGCATCCAGCGGCTTCCCATGATCTTCACAAGGTGGTCGGTATACCGCGTGGGAGGCCTCCCTACGCAACGCTACTTTTAGGCCCCAACAGCTATCTATTCTACGAGCTATGTGCCCTTCCCACTGTCACTTCAGTTTGATTCTGTGAGCTATGTCGGTTACTTTGGTTCTTCTGAGGATCTACTCAATTCTGATTCGATTGCACAGCGTAATGGAAATTCCGAGAATAGCTCGCTCCATTGCCCTTTGGGTGACCTTGAGCTTTCTTATGACGCCCAAAGTAAGCGACCATGTCTCTCGGTTCCGTTCATGTCATCACTGATAACACACACTGGTCAAAACCTTAGTCTTGAGACACTGCGGTATTTGGGACGTGAAGATATTGCGAAGCTTCCTGAACGCTGTCCAGCCCAGCCGAGTTGGATTCGTCGACTTATCTCTTTCTTGAAGTTGGACCTACCTAGCTGGACTGTTTGTCCCAGGTACACATATTCGTCAACAACTTCGAGTGTAAAGTCTCCAAGAAAGAGCTTTGGTTTTCCATAATCTTAGCCTTGACCACGAAATTGTCAGTGAATCGGAGGTGGATTATGTAATCGCCGTTGATATTTATGCCCATTCCAGCGAGAAGCTTGAAAACATCTTCCAGGGCGGCGGTGAACAGTTTATGAGATATAACGTCTCCCTGTCTCACCCCTCGCTGCAACTAGATAGGTTTCGAGTTCTGGTCCTGGAGGTGAACCGACATGGTGTCGTTTCTATACAGACACTTCGATACCTCGATGTTTCGATTGTCAATTCGTTCAGCTGGAGAGACTGAATCACAGCCCAGGTTTCGACTAAATCAAAGGCTTTCTCATTGTCCAAAAACGAGAAGCATAGTGGCTGATTGTACTCTTCAAGTGTTCTGTATAATCTGCCGCAGCGTATATATGTGGTCTTTGGTACTAAAGCCTCTTCGGAAGCCGGCTTTCTTCGGGACGCTGGAAATCCTCGAACCTGCACGCGAGACGATTTGTAATGAATAAATAGATTAAAATAATTCAAATGAAATAAGATTAAATAGATACAATGTTTTTATCACATTGAAAATATTATCATTTATCGAAAACGATATATAAAAACTGGCCAAGTGCGAGTCGCACTCGCGCACTGAGGATAATATAATATAATAATAACTACGTTCCGCCTTACACTTCACTACACTGCCCTACCCTACCCTATACTACCCTACACTACACTACCCTACCCCTTCACTACACTACCCTACCCCTTCACTACACTACCCTACCCTATCCTACCCTACCCTACCCTACACTACACTACCCTACACTACACTACCCTATCCTACACTACATCACACTACACTAAACTACCCTACCCTATCCTACATCAGAACCTTCTCCTGACATTAACAAACTCGACCAAAAATAATTAGCGAAATCGGTCCAGCAGTTCTTGCGATATAAAATTACTACGAAAAGTGGCATTGATTTTTATATATTTAGTTATTTAGTCATTAGTTATCACAAACAAAGGAGCGACAGATGAACGCTTTTTAGGTTTCCGTAGTCGACAAGGAGCCCTTATAGTTTCGCCATGTCTGTCTGTCCGTCTGTCCGCGGCTGAGCTCAGAGACCATTAGTACTAGAAAGCTGTAATACGGCATGCCCATACATATAAATAACGCCAACTAAGTAATAAATTAAAAGCTACAAAATAATAATAAGGGTACCTATTTTTTACACGACTTCAGAGCTTAGGTGGTAGTGGGCAGGGCGCGAATATCGGAGAACAGATAGCCAGTGGGGCAGTAAATTTCTCAAGCGGTGACCACGCACCGGAAGACGTAGCGTAGGCAGGCCTTCCACACGGTGTACTGACGACCTGGTGAAGGTCGTGAGACGCCGTTGGATGAGGGCAGCGCAGGATCGTTGGTCGTGGAAATCTTTGGGGGAGGACTTTGTCCAGCAGTGTATGTCTTTCGGCTGATATGAGGTGATGCTGAGAGCGTCGTATGAGGGAGAAGGTCCTGGACCCGAGGTTTGGTTTTCTTTTGGCTCAAAGAATCTCCCTGGCTATCCAGCCGGGGAACGTAGCAAGCCAAGTACTGAGGTAATTTCATACATACCATTTATGTTACTTGTAAATAAACTTTAATATAAAATACAAGTTGTTTAAATGAAATTGTGTCGGTGGCGTAATGGCAAGGGCCGCTACCTCCTGTCCGGGAAGTTGTGGTTCGAATCCTGCCACGTACCAATGTGTTTTCGAATTTCGATTTCATATATACGTTTATCCGACCCTCTTACGGTGAAGGAAAAACATCGTGAGGAAACCTGCACATGCCTGCGATGAAACTCGAAGGTTGTGTATGAAGTCGAACAACCCGCACTGGGCCCGCGTGATCGACTAAGGCCCGTTCGCCCTAAATCAGGGTAGGCTGAGCCCCTCGGTGGGGAAGTATATAAGCTGATATGATGAAATGAAATTAGGAAGATAATTTAATTAAAATGATGGTGGAATAACAAATGACGGGTAATTAGAGTGAAAAATAGATGGAAAGTCCAAAAAAATGTGTTTGAGATGATGGAAATGAAGGAGAATCCTAGCCGAACACCGCATCGTCTCCCTCGCTACAATATAACACGTAAGTACTTCTTATCTCACCTGCCATTCGATGTTGCCAGCACAAAATACTCTGTAGGCGAGGAAAGCTATTTTTAGAGCCATTGACTTTTACTTAAGTGCCTGAAGGGCAGATTAAGGATAAATTTCCACTGAAAGTAAAGCGATGCACAGCGCAGAATAAATCCCTCTAGAGGCATTGCATATTGAACTTGATCATGGTACAAAAAATCGAATTCGGAAACCACAAAGGGCCATATCACACTAGCGAGTTGCGAGCGAGTGGAAAGCGGGGCGAGTTCGCAACGTGTGCGTTCGCGGCGAACAGCGCTGTCGACGCCATTTTGTACACTCCGTACATTTATTGACCCAAAATTCGCTTAGAAAATAAAGGCGCAATCGTATTTAAAAATCTATCTCTCTTTTTCTTTACGTGTAAATAGGGAAGAAAATAACCACACTTTTGCACTTTTTCGATGTTTTCGTTTTTATTTACATCATATTTATCTTAAATAAAAATCCATTCGATGTTTTCCCTTCAGTCACCTATGAATTTTATTTCAGTAAATAAATCATATTATCAAATTACTTATTTTAAGAATAAAACCGAAAATAGAATATAAAATGGCTCGAAAAGAGGTACCTTTACGAAATTATTGTATCGAGCCAACTTTATTAAATCGTGTTTCCATTCAATATAGTCCCTCGTAACTATTCTCAATAATACCAGCATGTTTTCCTAGAATTTAAATTTGCTGTTAACTACTTCAAAAATGAATTCTAAAAACCTGTTTAAGTGGATTTTTAGGTACCACTGGGCCTTAAAGCACAACATAGCCACGGGATGTCATGCGCCTCGCATTTGTCGCTATGCTACGCGTCGCTTCGCCTCCAGTGTGAATTAATCCTAACGGGTGTAATATGGAAAATATCTCGATGATTAAAAAATGGTGTCACGGTTCTCTGGGTGATAATGTGTCTCACGTTATTACGTCATTAACGCCACAGACGCCCACCCAGGTGACTTGCTAACGTTTGAAGGGTGAAAAATTGAAATTTGATATATAGGCAGTGTAAAAAATTGGTGATAAAATTTTCAAGAGGGTTTTTTATGTTTTGAACTCGTCAATTGAACAACTTTATACTACGGCTTTGTTGATATCGCAAAAATTAGGCATATTGTGGAATAAAAAAGTTGGCATATTGTGGAATAAAAAAGTTGGCATATTGTGGATTAAAGAAAATGGGAATATTGTGGAATAAAACAAATTGGCATATTGTGGAATAAAAAAAGTTGGCATATTGTGGATTAAAGAAAATGGGAATATTGTGGAATAAAACAAGTTGGCATATTGTGGAAGTAAAAAGTTGGCATATTGTGGAGTAAAACAAGTTGGCATATTGTGGAAGTAAAAAGTTGGCATATTGTGGAGTAAAAAAAGTTGGCATCTTGAGGATTAAAAAAAGATAATAAATCGATCAAAAATGTTTCGATTTAAATTGCAGCTTCCCGCGAACTTCACCAGGTCATCGGTCCACCGAGTGGGAGGCCTGCCTACACTACGTTTTCCTGTGTGTGGTCGCCATTCGAGAACTTTACTGCCCCAACAGCCATCTGTTCTACGAGCAATGTTCACCGTAATAACGTTGGATAAACGTACATATGAAATCAAAATTTATAAACACATTGGTACGTGGTGGCAGGATTCGAACCATGACTAAAGAATACTAGTGGGAGAGTTAGAGTGTATACGATGTATTATAAATAAAAGTAGGTACCTCACTGTGTTTATTTGTAATCTATTATTTTGTATTTAAACATTAATCCTTTCCTTACTTATAATATTATAAATGTGAAAATTTGTTTGTTTGTTTGTTACCTTTTCACGCTTCAATGCCTTTACCAATTTTAACAAAATTTGGCATGCAGGTAGCCTGTGTCACTCGGAAGGACATAGGCTATTTTTTATCCCGTGAAATAGCTTAGCACGAAGCAGTTCCTGATGGAACTGAAAAAATACTCTTCTTTTGGTTAATTTCTTTAACATCGCAACGGAACAATGGATTGATGTATTTTTTTGCACAGAGATGGCTGAGGGTGTGGGAAATGACTTGATTTACTAATAAGCATATCCTGATATAGTTCCCGATGGATCTGGAAAAAAATAATGGCCACGCTCGCGAGCCGGTTGCGGATCGCGCACCGCGCACCTTCTAAAAGAGTCATTACAACGATGTTCACGCGGGCGAAGCCGCGGGAAAAAGCTAGTATTCCAATAAACTAATTACTTACTTACGTCCCGGACAGAAGAACCGGCCCTAGCCGTTACGTACCCTAGCTTGAAACCTGAGAAAACCTGCACACGTCTGCGAAGAAAATCGAAGGATGTGTGTGAAGTCGACCAACCGGCACTGGGCCCGCGTGGTCAACCAAGGCCCAATCGCCCTAATTCGGGGTAGGCTCGAGGCCCTCGGTGGGGACGTATATATGAGCTGATATGATGATGATGGTGAAATTGATGTGTTAAAATATTAACATCCTGTAAATAAGGCTAATCTTCGAAAATTCACCTGTTTCATTTTTAATGGACTTCGATGAAGGAAAAGACAACCCTATATTTCTTTTTATGTACGAGTATGATCGATCACCCATAACTTTTTACAGGGATTTTTTTTAGTTGGAAAAGAGATATCCCAAGGGTGGTACCATGATAAGGAAACCAGGATCTAATAAGGGCATCCCAGAGAAATCGAAGGGAACCTTAGTTTCCTGTTTGAAGTCGTTTTTTTTTTGTTCAAAATTATTATTTGATATAATGGTTGAATAGAATGGTTCGAAGTTGGTTTTATATAGTTTTTATCAAAATTGGTCTACTCCTTATTACAAAATTAACAAAAACTTCAAAATATAGCTAAATTGTACAACTACAATTGAAACAAAATAACAACAATAACAACAAGTTGCGATTGAACTCGGATGTTTTAACGTCTTCAGCGTGCCTTATTAATAGAATAGAACTTTTCTATGGCTTATAAAGCTTTACAATCGCTTTCATAGTTATACAATTTTTATAAAAGGCGCTCATGACAACTTCAGGTAAACATCATCATCATCAGCTCACATTACGTCGGCACCGAGGGGCTTGAGCCTACCCTGAATTAGGTTGATCGGGCCTCAGTCGATCACGCGGGCCCAGTGCGGGTTGGCCGACTTCACACACAACCTTCGAGTTTCTGCGCAGGCGTGTGCAGGTTTCCTCACGTTGTTTTTCTATACCGTAAGAGCGTCGGATAAACGTACATACGAAATCGAAATTCGAAAACACATTGGTACATGGAAGGATTCAAACCAAGACCTCCCCGGACAGGAGGTAGCGGTCCTAGCCATTATACCACCGACGCTCTTGATTAATCACAGAAGTCAATAAAAAAACTCAATTTTTAATTCATTATCATATCAGCCGAAGGTCGTCCAGTGCTGGACATAGATCTCCCCCAAGGATTTCCACGACGACCGGTCCTGCGCTGCCCGCATCCAGCGGTTTCCCACGAACAGTGGAAGGCCTTCCTACGCTACGTTTGCCGATGCGCGGTCGCCATTTGAGAATTTTACTGCCCCAACGGCCATCTGTTCTAAGAGTTATGTGCCCCGCCCCCTGCCACTTAAGTTTAACAATTCTGAGAGCTGTGACGGCTACTTTGGTTCTCCTACGGATCTCTTCGTTTCTGATTCGATCACACTTTCGATGAATTTTTCATTATGTAGGTATTATTAGTTGCGATAACCTAACAGAGTTAAGTAGGAGCACACAAAACTTTCACTCGCGTCGTCGTTTTTCCCGGATAGTCGGAGCTCCGCGCCGGTGCGTGTTTCGGTTTATCCCGGAGCTTATGACCGGATTTATACTTGTACCTACCTATACGTGGGTTTATGGAGTTTCCTATCTGTTGTTGAGGAACTTAAGCATTAAATAAGGGAAGTTTTAGATATCGATTAGGGAGTCGTTTATATGGTGTGTGTTGTGATATTTTGCTAGTGGTTATACCAGCTTGTTTGATTAAACAACTAGACAGTACGCTCAAAGTATATATATATATATTAGTACTAACATACAGAATGGACACTCCCAGCCGCTCTCTAGATTGCGATCTCACCCCCTCGTCACCCAGAATGATACTGATTGGTTTCAGTTTGGTTGTCAAACGTAAAGGAATTTGCCGCCATTTTGTTTGTTCCGTCATTCCTTTTTTGAAATGTCATTTCTGGCCCGTGGTATGAACTGTTAAGGTGGCCTATGCTGCCAAAGCCTTAGGGGGAGTTTAGTGGGTAGTATGGTCTTGGGCCTGTGCATATTTATTCATATAATACCTTATGTATATAATGGGTATGTATGCATATAGGCGCATGGCTGTGAGTCCCACATAACCAGTACAGCCGGCTGTATTGGTATGCGTAAACGCATTCTCCTCCTCCCCTCCACCGCAGTCCGAGGGAAAAAAAAATATAAAAAAAATGGTGCGCGCTCACTCACTTCGCCGCCTCCACCGGGACCGCCCTTAGCGCTCTCAATCACACGCACGCAGCCGCTAAGCACGCGTCTGCGCCACAGTCAGCTGTTATTTTGATTTATGCACTGTTATAGATACGCACGCAGCTACATATATTAGCGACAACTTATCCATCAGCGCGAGTAATGGCAAGGGCCGCTACCTCCTGTCCGGGGGGTCGTGGTTCGATCCTGCCACGAACCAATTGTGTTTCCGAATTTTGATTTCATATGTACGTTTATCTGACGCTTTTACGATGAAGGAAAACAACGTGAGGAAATCTGCACTGCACACGCCCGCGAAGAAAATCGAAGGTTGTGTGTCTACAGTCGACCAACCCGCACTGGGTCCGCGTGGTCGACTAAGGCCCGGTCGCCCTAATTCAGGGTAGGCTCGAGCCCCTCTGTGGGAACGTATATGAGCTGATGTGATGTGATGATGCATCAGCGCGAGTAAAACGCAAATACATAACAGTTACCTAATTCAAGTACAGTTTAGCCGTTTGGTTCCCAGCTTAGAATGGGACCATCTTCGACCAATATAATAGCTATGGACCGGCCTAATTGAAGAGAGGTTTTGATGTCTACAGAATCAGACGATCAGTATTCCCCAAATTGGTTGTACGTCGAAATGAGTTAAATTATTTGATCATATTTGAACGCGACTCGATAGACTACAGTAATGTGAGCAGAGATATGCTATACATAAGGGGAGGTAGATAGGTTACATGCGTCCAAAAAGTGAAGTAAATAAAATGATGCCAATTGGCATTACACTAAGAGGTCGCGGGTTCGATTCCCGGCGGGCTCAACTTTGTAAGACTCGGTTTGGTTGGTGGTAGGGCATTTTCATAGCCCGCCTGGCTAGCTACCACCATCTTATCTAAGTCTTTCCGCCAAATATCAGTGTTAACAGCAATGATGTATTCCGGCTTGAAGATAAGATATCCAGATCCCCATTGCGTTGGGGAATCTTGGTAAGCCCGCTTCCATCTTCGGCATCAATGTCACTTACTATCAGGTGATATTATGCCAAGGGCTTATCAATTGTAAATATAAAAATAATCTCTTTTCTTAGTAGCATTGGGTGCAAAGGAAGGGAACTATAGTGCGGCCGTCCAGAGAATGCTGATTTGACACTTCAAGCCAGCGATAGAATGTAACATTCGATGAATCTTCGAAATTGTAAACAAATCAATCTTTAGTTTCTAGGCTTGGAAAACATGAAAAAAACATATTTTTTTTAATTAATAATAGTAACAGAACATTTTATGTTTACATTAAGGACAACATTACGTGTATTTTCTAATTATATAAAACGTTAGTGAAAAGTTTACGTCTTATGGTCATTCTTCTTAATAATAGTGATGTTGCCACATGTTACCACATAACGTACTTGTAACCTATAAATTTGTTATAAATATTATGAATTAATTACCACTTAAACAATTAATTCTTGATGCGTCAATCCACCAACCATACAAGTTTCAGGTATAAAAGTGATATGTTTATGTAATAACAATATTATATTGCACAACAAGAGCATAAAACAAGCCATTTTACCCGAGATCATTTAGCAAAACGACCCGGTACGGCGAGGGTGGATAGTCACTTCGAGGGTAAAATGGGTTTCATGCTCGAGTTTTACACTCTGCTTTTCATTACGATTGCAAGAAAATAATAAATATTCAACCGCAATACAATAAATTTGGTTAATTTTGATGAATAATTTGTTTCCTGCCACACAATTTTTCTTATTTTCCACCCCCTTCACCCATTACCAACCCTAAAATCGACGGTTCACAAATTTGGAAATATATTATTCCACTATTTTGGAAATGGCTATTTTACTTCGTTATATGTTACATCTACATGATATGATAGGTACATAGTATTTATTTAGGATGTCTATGGGCACATCACTACTTAAGTCAACTAGCATATGTCAAATCAGCATTCTCTGGACGGCCGCAGTATACCTATAATAATGTGTGTGTAAATGACTTCGATTTTCAAATTTTGTTTGTTAGTGCATAACCCATCTATGGTAACAAATCTCTGGGTGTAAGTATGTGTTTGCGTGTAGTTGCACTTGACTATTTTTTTATGAGATTAATGTATAGATTAATGCGGACTATCCAACATCATTCAACGGGTGTGGCAAGAGGCGACTAAGGGACGTAACCGGAAGATGGGCAGCAATGCCCTTTCTGCGCACGGATCAGATAAATAAGGTTGGATTGGAAATGTGCGCTGGGCAGGCGCGCCACAAGTATGATTAGACAATCATACTTAACCGAAGCACGCGTTCAAACTTTTTAATTGCGTGTGGTTGTGTGTAACGTACAGACTCTCGAAATGGTATGAGACACAATTGCAGCCCTGTGTTATAAGTGTGTTTTGTTTATTAGTGCGCGCAATTTGTGTATATGTATTATTATAAACGCGAAAGTTTGTGTGTATGGATGTAAGGATGTTTGTTAATATTTCACGCTTAAACTACTGAAAGTATCTGGATGAAATTTGGTAGGTAGACCGATTATACGCTGGGTTAACATATAAGCTACATTTTTCACGTTAGCAAGCCTCTTGCGGCTCGCGCACTGCGCATCCTCTGAGACAGACTTAGAAACTATGTTCACGTGAGCGAAGCTGCTGTGCTGGCAGAACCTAGTTGGTAATAATATTTCTTCACTGAAAATCATTCTATAAAAAATCATCTATTAAAAAAGTTACGGTAAATCAGGAACATTTTTCTCCAAAAACTTTCATTATCTTTTCCCGACATATTTCGCTCACGTTTCTAGTTTAGGGCTTGGTTCTTTTTATTAATGGATGCGGAGAGGTCAAGTGAGGGTAGATGGGGGTGGTATTATGAGCTAATGCCACTCGAAAACCTTGAAACTTCGAGGCATTTTTCGACATACTGCTATGAAACCGCACCCGTGGCGCAATGGTTAGTCCATTCGCTTCACACCAGGAGATTGCGGGTTCGATTCCCGGCGGGATCAACTTTGTACGACTCGGTTTGGTTGGTGATAGGGCATTTTCATAGCCCGTCTGGCTAGCTACCACCATCTTATCTAAGTCTTGCCGCCAAACATATTTGTTAACAACATTGATGTGTTCCGGCTTGAAGATAAAATAGCCAGATCCCCATTGCGTTGGGGAATATTGGTTAGCCCGCTTCCATCTTTGGCATCATCGTCACTTACCATCAGGTAAGATGATACCAAGGGCTTATCAATTGCGGATAATTAAAAAAAAATCTGTAACTACCTAACCACTATTTATGAGGGATCTCGAGGGAATTTACGGTTTCAAATTAAAATTTTAAAACCTTCTTTTGAAATACCAGAAAAAACAATCTGCGGGTCCCTACGTCCTTTCTACCTACCTTAAAGTTTAGTAAGTGAGACCACGTTTATCAGCAGGTAAAAAAATCACGTATATCATAAAAAAAACATAAAATTACAGTTTTATCAATTTTGAACGTCTGAGTTTTCCTAGCGAACGACTAAGGTGAACAAGTTTTGACCCTGCGAGTGTTCCTGGTACGGTTTCAGTTACGTTACATGGTTACAGTGCCGCGAGTTCAATGGTGTTTTCCCATCTCAAAAATGCCCAACGCGCCTAAAGAAGTTTTCACTTCAAAAATATTACAACACGGCTGAGCGCCACGCGCACCTAATCTCAGCCCTGGGCTACGCTGAAAAACCAGCGCTATGTTGCAGCATAAGCAGCACACAGTTTATAATATGCTGAGAGTGGCCCGTGATTCTTGCATCACATACACACAAACACACACATCATAAATTTTCCATTTTCCTCCTCTATTGTGTATGTATTTGTGTGTTTGGTGTCAAGAAAGCAATAAATGTCTTATGTATTATTAGCTTTCGTTCGTCGACATCGTTTATGTGACTGAAGTAGATGGTGCGCGGTGCGCGAGCCGCAAGCGGCTCGCGAGCGAGGCCATGACTTTTCTCCAGATCCCTCGGGAACTATGTCAGGATATGCTTATTAGTAAATCGTGTCATTTCCCACCCCCTCAACCATCTCGGTAAAAAAAATCACACAATCCATTGTTCCGTTGCGATGTTAAAGAAATTAACCAAAAAAGAGTATATTTTCACTTCCCTCTGGAATTGCATCGGGCTATGCTATTTTCACGGGATAAAAGTAGCATATGTCCTTCCTTGTGACACAGGCTACCTGCATGCCAAATTTAATTAAGATTCGTTAAGGCGTTGAAGCATGAAAAGGTAACAAACAAACAAACAAACTCATTTTCACATTTATAATATTATAGTAAGGATGTTGGTTGTATCAACAATACAATACAATAGAAGATTCTTTAATGCATCACAACATAAAAATAAGAAATTAACAATATAGAAGAAAGCCTATACATTAGGTATCAACCCTTCACCTGTATAATGGTACAGGTCTACACGGATCAAAACAGTTTGAGTATCATTTTTCAAGGTTCCGCGTATACCCAACGGGTGACTAACGGGACCCTATTACTAAGCCTCCTCGGTCTGTCCGTCTGTCAGCGGGCTGTATTTCATTAACCATAATATGTAGACGGTTAAATTATTTTTTTAAATGTGTATTTATGTTGCCGCTATAACAATAAATATTTGAAATGAATGAATATGTGAAATAATAAGGGAGGTCTCTATACAAAAAAACCTGTTTTTTTAAAGGTCTTTAGAAATATTTTTTAAATAGTTGTATCATAAAAACGGTAATATTTGTTTATATACTTTTAGTATTGTCCGTGAAACTTGGTGTGATTATAGAAATAATACTGAAGTTAAACAAAAAATATTAAAAATCGGTCAAGTGTGAGTCGTACTCGCGCTAAGGAGTCAAGGAGGTAAAGGTAAAGGTCAAGGAGAGTAAGGAGGTGATCAAGCCGACGTCAAAAATTACCGGCCAATAGCTATTTTATCTTGTCTATCCAAGCTTTTCGAATCTCTCGTATGTCCTTTACTTACTCGCCACATCGACATTATGATCTCATCACAGCAACATGGTTTCAGGAATGGTAGATCTGTGCAAACTAATCTGACTTGCTTCATTGCAGACCTATCTAGTAGTATTGACAAGAGGCATCAAGTTGATGCCATTTATACAGATTTTAGCAGTGCGTTTGACAAAGTCAACCATAGTCAGTTGCTCTATAAATTGGCATCTTTTGGCATTCACGGCACTCTACTGCATTGGTTCAGGTCATACTTGACCTTAAGACCACAAACTGTCGCTGTAAAAGGCTATGAATCACGAACTTATCTTGCCGAATCAGGTGTACCCCAAGGTTCCCATCTTGGACCCTTATTATTCATAGTGTACATTAACGATCTCACTGCAAATATTCGTCATAGTAAATTCTCCCTTTTTGCCGATGACTTAAAACTTTACAAAACGATCTCGAACCCAAAAGATGCTGAGCTTCTTCAAAGCGATCTTGACAAAGTAAATGCATGGTGTGATCGTAACAGTATGTCCCTAAATCCTGGAAAATGTCACTTTATTACCTATACTAAAAAACTTTTACCGCTGATCACTAATTATCAAATTAGTGGTACTTTACTGCAGAGGGCTGACGAAGTGCGTGACCTAGGCGTTGTCATTGACAGTCAATTGTCCTTTTCCTCGCATATTAATACTGTTGTTAAAAAATCGGCTCAATCACTTGGTTTCATAAAGAGAAACACAAAAGAATTCAATATCCAAACAAAGATTATTCTGTATAAGAGCCTGGTGCGTAGTCAGCTAGAGTACGCCTGTGTTGCATGGAATCCTTTGTATGCTGTTAAATCACAACAACTTGAATCTTTGCAGAGGGCTTTCACCAGGCATCTAGCTTTTGTATCACAGGGCATTTCGCACAGGACTCCATACAGCCTACGTTTAAAACACTTCAAGCTTGATACTCTATCTGAGCGTCGTAAACGTCTTGGCCTTGTCTTTCTTTATAAATGCATTAGGGGCATAATTAAGTGTGAGGAGGTATTTGACTATATAGCTTTGTCTGTTCCGAGCAATTATCCGAGATATCCCATGTCAAGAGTCTTTCACATTCCCTTCTTTAGAACCAATATAGGTAAGAATTCTCCTTTCTGTAGAATGTGTATGGATTACAACACCATTAACTCTAAACTATCCCAAATTGATATATTTTCTAACTCCTTGCCAAAATTTAAAAGTAATGTTTCATTAATTTCTTAGTTAGTATTTTCCATGTTGTTTTAATAATAATTTTATGTCAATGTTGTGTACACCTATAATAAGCATTTGTATTAGAATAAGACCTAACTATGTTTTGGAAACGTGTAATATTTATGCCGTTGGTGTGCCTTATACAAATAAAAAAAAAAAAAAGGAGTCCGAAACTCCGAACTGAATGACAAACATCGGCAACATCATCATTTACCACCAGGTGAGATGTTGTCAAGGGTTTACCAATTGTGAATAAAAAAAAATAAAAAAAAAGCGTTGATGTCTTTTGCTTTTAATGTGAATACGTATAATGTGGTTCTGTGGAGAGGTATGGTGGTAAGGAACCCTCGGAGTGGTAGTATGACTCGCACTTTGCTGGTATTTTTTTAAGTGGCGGTCAGCTGTTACACGGCTTTCTTACTTTATATACGGCAAAAAGCGTCGGTGGCTCAACCGGTAAAGACTCGGTCCATCTAACCAGATCGAGGTACCGGGTTCAAATCTGGACGGCCAATGTACCAATGAGTTTTTCAAAAACTTACGTACATATTACTTACCGATTGCTTTAACGGTGAAGGAAAACATCGTGAGGAAACCTGCAAACGCCTGCGAAGAAACTCGAAGGTTGTGTGTGAAGTCGACCAACCCGCACTGGGCCCGCGTGGTCCACTAAGGCCTAATTGCCCTGATTCAGGGTAGGCTCGAACCCCTCGGTGGGTGCGTATATAAGCTGTTATAATAATACGGCAATTATATACGGTGTGCATCTCTATCCGTAGCGGATAGCCACGCGCTAGAGCGATCAAGTGAAGAACTGGTATGTTAGACGAAGATATTGCCTTCTCTCTCTAGATTTTATTTACCAGCAAGCAGATTTTTCTAAATTATCTAAAGGTTCCCTTTTTGGCCCTTTAAAAGGGTGTGTTGGGTCTGTGGTTGGCCCGCAGCTGGGCCAGACTTTTGGGTCAGTTTTTCATGCGACCACATCACAGGCAGGCGTCAGCTTTCGTAAAAAGATGTTAATTAGAGACTGTTTATTATCCTGGGTTGTTGTAAAATACACATGTGCTTCAGTTTTTACGGTTCTCCTCCAGGTATTACCAGCCTACGCTGTCCGTTCCTCTGTCCGAATTTTAAAAGGAAATCTTTTTAACCGTGTAAGCACAGATGAGATACAAGTTACTTCGTAGTGTAAGTATCAGTCTGAATTTTTAACAGATTGTGTGTGTTATGATTATGGTTTTCATCATTTTAGCTCATATACGTCCCCACCGAGGGGCTCGAGCCAACCCTGAATTAGGGCGAGCCTAGTGCGGGTTGGTCGACTTCACACACAACCTTCGAGTTTCTTTGCAGGCGTGTGCAGGTTTCCTCACGATGTTTTCCTTCACCGTTATAGCATCGGATAAACGTACATATGAAATCGAAATTCGAAAACACATTGGTACGTGGCAGGATTCGAACCACGACCTCCTGGACAGAAGGTAGCGGCCCTTGCCATTACTCCACCGACGCTCTCGCATTATGAATTTACTAACAAATAATAAAAACTAAAAAAAAATAAGTATAGGGGTTCAACACGGAACGTGTTTAAGAGGTTTATTGTTTTTCACCATCATCATACCAGCCGAAGAACGTCCACTGCTGAACAAAGCCCTCCCCCAAGGATTTCCACGACGACCGGTCCCTTCCCGCGATCTTCACCAGGTCGTCGGTCCACCGGTCCATGTGGAAGGCCTGCCTACGCTACGTTTACCGGTGCGCGGTCGCCACTCGAGAACTTTACTACCCTTATTTTTGCTCCACCGTAAAAACGGTAATACATACAAGCTTAAAACATGAAATGATTATGGTAGTTATTAATCTTAACCCTCTTGTTACTACCGTAGTTTTAAAAAAAACGAGACCTACAGTACTCGCATATGATGTGTAACATGTGACAAAATACTTATGAAATTAATTAATTATCGGGTCGTACATTCACGGGCCGACCCTTCGAATAGTAGTATGTCATCTTTGCCTTTGCCATCACACTAGGCGGCATGGCTATGACTACCTTAGTTTTCGAGAATTAAAAATCGTTCGCATTTCCTGTTACACATTTCCGTCCCATTTCACGAAATCACTCCCACAAATTGCAGGAAAGCGAGAGCAAAGATGTTACACATCAAAAATATTTTTCAAACAAAAAAAATTCGTCATATTTTTTCTTATTGTTATTATATTTTAAGTTGCACATACGTTTCAAATACAAAATTTTGCCCCCTTTTTTAGTAAAAGGTGGGTTAAAGTAAAACAAATAACAAAAAGCAGCTAAGTTTGAATCGTACTCTCACTAAGGAGATGATGACATGTCTTGAGGATTGATGTCTTTTGTTCTAAGGAGATGATGACATGTCTTGAGGATTGGTGTCTTTTGTTCCAAGGAGATGATGACATGTCTTGAGGATTGATATGTTTTGTTCTAAATGAATGGGTAGATAAGGTTCAATGCCTCTAAGACACAGGATTTTCCGCTAAAAGGAGTCCTTGACTCCTACTTTCCGGAATTAATTAATTCAGATATTTGACCACCTTAAGCTTCTTGGCGTGGAAATAACACCTTATCTCAATTTCGGTAGATACATTGAGTCCAAGACCAAAGTTTCTGCAATGAAGCTTGGTATTCTCTCTAAGGTGAGACGGCACTTCACACAGCTTCTATCTTTATATCAAGCACAACTCCGATCTTGTATGGAGTACTGTTCTCACCAATGGGATGGATCAGCCCGCTATCAGCTGGATACCTTGAACGCTATCGACCGGCGCGCCCGGAGACTCATTGGCGACGATGAGCTTGTCAAAAACAAGCTCCAAAGCCTTGAGCATCGCCGCAAAGTTGCCTGTCTTTCGGTTTTCTATCGAATTCATTTCGGAGAGTGTGCTCAAGAATTTCATGACTTCATTCCCCCAGCTCTATTCCACCTTCGGTCAAAGAGACGCAGGGGGAGGTTCCACCCCTTTGTTGTTGATATTCAGCCTATACGCACGAAGCGTACGCTTCCTCATTTATTATGCGGACAGCGATGGAGTGGAACTCCTTGCCTGTGTCTGTGTTTCCCGACTCCTACAATTTGAGGATCTTCAAGGCGAGAGTGAATAGACATTATTTGAGTTTGCGTGTACCATCCTCGACTACATCGTCACTTACCATCAGGCGAAATATAGTCAAACATAGTTAAACAAAAACATAGCTATACGCGGTACCAATACTGTTAAGAGGTGTGGTACGACCTCGGTGCGCAATTCCGACTCGCACTTGGCCAGTTTTGTAGGATTCCCTACCTCAAATGAAAAAGCGGAACCGTATAGGATCACTTTGTTGTCCGTCTGTCCGTGCTGTCTATCAAGACCGTTTTTTGAGGAAAGGGTATTAAGTTGAAATGAATAATGTTCTAAATATTTTAAAAAGGCCTATTGTAACTTGGATGTGTAAAAAATCTGATTTCTTTGTCAATGCAAGCAAAAAATACGGCCATCTATATAATAAATCAATCTTTCGATTAATAATGTTTCCCTGAACGTCGCAAGTTGCTAAATTAGACTTATTTATATAAAAGCTTTTATTTACCTTCCAATATTTGTATGTATGTTTGCTCAATTCATATCTTGCGACCGATTTCAAAGCGACTTCTAGGGGTCCGATTGAGCTGAAATTTGGAATGGAGCCGCATACCCAGTGACTACAGATCCTTATGGAATGTTGCAGTTGATGATCTAATGATGAAATAAGAAGGTGAAATCATGGTCCCAGAATCGTCTTTTATATCAATAGAATCGTAGAAAATACAGTCTAGTTGTTCAGAAATGGCCAAAAATGTAAACAAATCGTGAAGTGTTTACGTAAAAATAAACCATATTCAATTGGTATTTAAGTCCTAAATGAACTACACACGGTGATTAAGTTATCAAAATGCTCGTAAGGACATGATTGATGTCCAAAATATCATATTATCAGCCAGAGGACGTCCACTGCTGGTCATAGGCCTCTCCCAAGGATTTCCACAACAACCGGTTATCTGCGCTGACCGCATCCAGCTGCTTCCCGCGACCTTCACCAGTTCATCGGTCCACCGAGTGGGAGGCCTGCCTACACTACGTTCTCCGGTGCATGGTCGCCACTCGAGAACTTGACTGTTCAAAATATAATATGATTAAAATGTAACTAATAATAAAAGGGGGAGTTGGGAAGGCGACTGCGACCCCCGGTCCGGCTCCTACCTAATCCAACGTGTGTCTGTGGCTATCCAGCGCGGCTAGGCGGCTGGAATCATGGGAACATTTGGGCTGTGCCTGTGGCTATCCAGCGCGGCTACGCGGCTGGAATCATGGGAACATTTGGGCTGTGCCTGTGGCTATCCAGCGCGGCTAGGCGGCTGGAATCATGGGAACATTTGGGCTGTGCCTGTGGCTATCCAGCGCGGCTACGCGGCTGGAATCATGGGAACATTTGGGCTGTGCCTGTGGCTATCCAGCGCGGCTACGCGGCTGGAATCATGGGAACATTTGGGCTGTGCCTGTGGCTATCCAGCGCGGCTACGCGGCTGGAATCATGGGAACATTTGGGCTGTGCCTGTGGCTATCCAGCGCGGCTACGCGGCTGGAATCATGAGAACATTTGGGCCGGGTATGAGTCGGGACGAGATTTCAACGTGACGAAGACTAGTGGCCGATTTTATGTTTGTGACATTTATTTATTTACTATAAAGTACACCAAAAACAATTTCGTAAAGCTAACACATAGAGATATTATAATTTAGTGTACAGTAGGCGGTCTTATTGCTAAAAGAAATCTCTTCCAGACAACCTTTAGTTACAGGAAAGCACGAAATACTTAATTTTACAAATAAATAATAAAATATATTTTTTTATGTTTGATTTCCAAACAACTAGCTAGACTATTATTTATCGGGAACTTCCTGTCGGTGGTGCGGTCGACTGAGTAGCATTGCATCAGGTTTTGAAAAGGTATTTTTTTTGGTGACTGTACCTACTACAGTTGTAGGTGGAGTGAGAGATATATTTTGAAAGTGTTCGAAATAACAACAGTCCACTTACGGTTTGAGGGTATATTTTCATTCACTCAATAAACACATACAAGTTTGTTCACAAAAGTCAGAAGGGAAAGAATACACGGACACTAAGTAGAAAGTAGACAATGAAGCCAAGAGATAGTAAGTACGAAGAAGGAGAAAGCACGTAAAATATTAATTAATTAGCAATTTTTATAAGCGAGGGTGCAGAGCAAAAGCAAGCGGTTCGCGTTCCGGTTTCGACTGGCGACCGGTAGATCGAATGAATAGAATGAACTGCATTGGCGGTGGCCGGTCGGTAGACCAGGAGACGGCGATAAAAATATTAGTCACGTAAACAATAGTAGAATAGACTTAGAAAAATATAAATGGAAATATTATGATAATAAATAATAATACATTTTAAGTAAATATTATTATAGTGTAATTATCTAATATTATACTTATGTTTATGTGAAAATAAAAATATGTAGGTAAGTTCCCTACATCACCCAGAGACCTTCCTAAGGGCGATAATAATCCGGAAATTTTACTCTGCGTCCGGAACGAGTTATAAGGGGTTTCCGGACACTTTCTGGCGGAGGAACGAACGTGTCTGTAGGGTCGTAATGGTCAGCCAGTATGTAGGCCGGTTTGAGTCGGTCTATCGATACTGTCACCTCTTTACCCTTAATGAGGAGTTTAAATATTTTATCTCCTCTGCTTAACACCTTATGCGGGCCAGTGTACGCGGGTTGCAAGGATCCGCGTTATGCGTCATCGCGTAGAAAAACGTGATCACTGGTCGATAGGTCTTTAAAGATGAATGGTTTATCTTTACTGTGCCTTGATGCTGGTACTGGCTGTAGGGCTATTGCTAAATTGCGCAAGCGAGCAGTGAAGTCTGAGACGTCTACAGTGCCGTCGGCGTGGGACTCGAAAAATTCGCCAGGTAGTCTTAGTGGTTCGCCATAAAGCAGCTCCGCAGGGGAAGCTTGTAAGTCTTCTTTGAAGGCGCTGCGTATGCCGAGTAATACTAACGGGAGAGATTCGGTCCAATTAGAATCAGCGTGGCACATGATCGATGCCTTGAGTTGTCTGTGGAATCGCTCAACTAAGCCGTTACATGCCGGGTGATAGGCTGTAGTTCGTTTGTGCTGAAATCCGGCCATTTTGGATAGATATTGGAATAGAGCTGACTCGAACTGACGATCGCGGTCGGTCAGAATATTTATCGGGCAGCCGTATCGTGCTATCCAACCGTACAGCAAAGCCTTGCCAACTGTTTCAGCCGTTATGTCGACTAAGGGTACCACTTCCGGCCATCGAGTGAAACGGTCAACGGCCGTTAAACAATAACGGTAGCCTTGCGACTGCGGTAACGGACCTACCAGATCGATATGCACCTGGGTGAATCTTGCGCTAGGTAGGTTGAAGGTGCCCAAGGGTGCGGATACGTGACGGCTCACCTTAACACGTTGGCAAGATAGGCAACATCGGGCTAATTCTCTGTAGTCTTTTCTGACGCCAGGCCAAACAAATCTTTCGCTAACGAGTCTGGCAGAGGTGTTTGCCCCAGGATGGCTCAAGGAATGGATGCTGTCGAAAATCCGTTTTCGCGGCGGCTTAGGTACGAAGGGTCTGGGAATCGGTGTGCTGACATCGCAGTACAAGGGTGTACGACTACCAGGTACATCGTAATTCTCTAGCCGGAGTGATGAGCCTTCCTTCAAGAGCTGGGCCAGTTCAGAGTCCGAGGCCTGAGCTTCTGCTAACGCGAGGAGGCTTACAGGACACTCGAGTTCCTCAACACGAGACAAGGTGTCGGCAACGACATTGTTTTTGCCGGAAATATGCCTGATGTCGGTTGTGAACTGAGCAATGTAGTCCAAATGTCTATACTGACGCGGTGAACAGTTAAGTTTTCGTTCGTTAAAAGCGAAACTGATTGGTTTGTGGTCAGTATAAACATAGAAATGCCTAGCCTTAAGCATGTGCCGAAAATATTTTATGGCCTCGTAAATGGCTAAAAGCTCCCTGTCGTATGGTGAGTACTTCTGCTGTGATGTGCTAAGTTTGCGTGAGAAGAAGGCTAGAGGTTGCCAATCTCCATCCTTAAACTGCTGTAACACAGCACCGATTGCCAAATCTGAGGCGTCAGTTACGACGGCGAGTTTCGCCTGACAATCAGGATGGGCCAATAAAGCTGCATCAGATAGACTCTTCTTACAGTCTTCAAAGGCTTTAAGAGCTGTACCCATCAAGTTCACTGGATGTGAGCCTTTGACGGATCCAACCAGTAATGCGTTTAGTGGAGCTTGGATTTGGGCAGCACTGGGCAGAAATCGCCTATAAAAATTGATCATGCCCAAAAATCTCCTGAGCTGACGAACATTCTTGGGTTGGGGGAAGTCCTGAATGGCCTGTACCTTTGTATCCAATGGTCTTGTGCCACTTTCTGATATACGGTACCCTAGAAAGGTTACCTCAGTGGTGCCGAAAACGCATTTGGAGGTGTTAATCAGCATGCCGTAGTCTTTCAGCCTGGTGAAAATCTGGCGAAGGTGGTCCTCGTGTTGAGACTCGTCCCTTGAAAAGATCAAGAAATCGTCTAAATAACAGTAACAGAAGTCCAGCCCTCGAGTCATCTCATCGACGAACCTCTGGAAGGTTTGACCAGCGTTGCGGAGTCCAAATGTCATGAACGGGAATTCATACAATCCGAACGGTGTGGTAATGGCTGTTTTATGGATATCTGACTCGCTGACAGGTATCTGATTATAGGCTTTCACAAGATCGATTGTGCTAAATACCTTGCAACCAGCTATGCTGTGCGTAAAGTCATGTATGTGCCTGATCGGATACCTGTCAGGAATTGTCCGAGCGTTGAGCAGACGGTAGTCTCCGCATGGACGCCAGCCATTGTCCTTTTTAGGCGCTAAATGCAAAGGTGACGACCAAGGGCTCTCGGATGGCCGGGCTGTTCCGTTAGATAACATGGACTCGAACTCTTTCTGTGCTATCTTGAGTTTGTCTGGGGCTAGGCGACTGGGAGGACAGGATATTGGTGGGCCTGGAGTGGTGCGAATGTGGTGAACAGTATTATGTGTCACGGTGCGTTGAGTACCAGCCGGCCGGGTTATCGTGGGAAACTCACCTAAAATTTTGTGGTACTTACTGTCGCCAGTCAAGACCTTCACTGACGATATGGTATCTAGACAATTAATAACAATAGCGCTAGCTTGCAAGGTGGTGACATTATCAATAAGTCGTTGATTCCTACAATCTACAACTAAGTTATAGTATGACAAGAAGTCTACGCCTATAATTGGTTTAGTCACATCGGCAACTACAAAACGCCACTGAAAGTCTCTGCGAAGGCCAAGGTCCAGATTGAGGTGAGCATAGCCATACGTGTTGATGACAGTCCCGTTGGCTGCACTTAGCTGGTATTTGGTGGGTGCGCGACGTTCGCGAAGCATTGTCCGAGGGAAGACACAGAGGTCGCTTCCAGTATCGACCAGGAACTGCGTCTTCGATCTTCGGTCAGTCACATACAGGCGACCAGTTGAATTGAGGCAATTGTCAGCCGCCATTAGCGACTGCCTTGAGCATTTCCCGACTTGTAGTCACAGGGACGCATGCACTTGTGCGCATTGGGTCCAAATCTTGCGTGGTACCAACACACGGGGAACTTCTGGTACCGTGATGGAGATCTGGTTAGCGATCTGGATGTCGAACGACTGCGATGCGCTTGTCGCACGTGAGACCGAGATCGAGATTGACCGCTCAGCTGTGTGGTTAAGCTCTGCAGCTGCTTGCGAAGTTCGGCCACTTCTCTAGCCATGGATTCCATGCTTGAGCCCGGTGTGGAGGGGAACGTTGCGCTAGTTGAGGCCACTTGCGGTGATGACGGTACGAGATCTTGGACTCGATCTGCCAAATCGGCTAGAACCTGCAATGATGCCGAAGCTTGTCCAGCAAGAACTGTCTGGATACTTCTGGGTAGACGACTTGTCCAGATGGTCTGTAGGAACTCCTCAGGAACTTTGGGGCCAGCTAAACTCTGCAGGTGGCGCAGGAATTGGGAAGGCTTCCTGTCTCCGAGCTCCTCGTGCATCAGCAACTGCTTAACCTTCTTTTCGTGAGAAGCACTGAGTCTTTTAACAAGCTCAGTCTTGAGCTTTACGTATTTATTGGATGCAGGTGGGTTTACTATGATATCCTTAACCTCCTTAGAATATTGATGCTCAAGTTGGCCTATCACATAGTTGAATTTCGTGGAGTCGCTTGAAATGCCTGAGATGGCGAATTGACCTTCGACCTGGGCGAACCAAATCTCCGGTTCTTCAGGCCAAAATGGAGGGAGTCTCATTCCCACTTTAAAAATCTCGTTAGTCTCAGTCACGTTGGCGGTTTGTAGTGACTGATTACGTGACGTGTCATTTTGCTGCCCCTGCTCCTGGTCTAACTTTTGGTTTTCGTTGCTTGGAGGTTTCTTAGGTGGGTCCGTTGATGACATTTTGTGCTCAATGCGGGGTCACCAAATGTAGGTGGAGTGAGAGATATATTTTGAAAGTGTTCGAAATAACAACAGTCCACTTACGGTTTGAGGGTATATTTTCATTCACTCAATAAACACATACAAGTTTGTTCACAAAAGTCAGAAGGGAAAGAATACACGGACACTAAGTAGAAAGTAGACAATGAAGCCAAGAGATAGTAAGTACGAAGAAGGAGAAAGCACGTAAAATATTAATTAATTAGCAATTTTTATAAGCGAGGGTGCAGAGCAAAAGCAAGCGGTTCGCGTTCCGGTTTCGACTGGCGACCGGTAGATCGAATGAATAGAATGAACTGCATTGGCGGTGGCCGGTCGGTAGACCAGGAGACGGCGATAAAAATATTAGTCACGTAAACAATAGTGGAATAGACTTAGAAAAATATAAATGGAAATATTATGATAATAAATAATAATACATTTTAAGTAAATATTATTATAGTGTAATTATCTAATATTATATAAATATACTTATGTTTATGTGAAAATAAAAATATGTAGGTAAGTTCCCTACACAGTCACCAAAAAAAAACCTATTCAAAACATTGACTAAATCGTCTTTTATTTACAGAAGCATGAAGATAATAATGATGATGATGACTCGTTCCTTTTTCTCTCTATTATCGTGTGGCACGGTGGTGTTAACCTTTCTATCCAAGGTATAGACGGCGGAGGTTGCCTGGTGTTGCACTTAGCATCACTCGCAGTCACGTGTGGGGCATTTACACCTATACGGACGTGTGCAGAACGACCTTCATACACATCTGGAATCAGATGTGTAGGTTTCCTTACAATGTTTCCCGTCACCGTTAAAGTAATCGGTAATATAATATGAACGTAACAGTTATTAATAAAAAAAATAAAAAAAAGTTACATATCGGTACTATGGCCTTCTAGGTTTGAACCCGGGACCTCTGGTTAACGGGACCTAGTCGTTACCGATTGAGCCACCGAAGCTATTTCACCTTAGGGGTATGGTAGTATGGAACCCTTGATATGCGAAACCGACTCAACGGGTTTGCTTTCATTGTGTCTGGGACTTGATTGTATTGAATGGAACAGTTGTCTCTGTCTTTTTCTTTACGTGTAAAGAGTAAAGAAAATAACCACACTTTTTCAATGATTTTTCGTTTCAATCAAAAACTACAATGAAAGTATAAAAAATAATAACATTACTCTTTTTTTTATAATGTAACAAGTATTGTTGTATATTTTTTTTAATTTATATTTCAAAATATTAATCATATTATCTAGAGTTGAAATAACGTCGTAGACCTATCTTTATTATTTTTTCTATCGAGCCAAAGCTACTCAATCGTGTTTGCTTTTGACTTTCAGGAACATTATCCACAATAAGGGTTTTTTTTAATCTTGGGATTTCTATCGTTCATAATTGACGTCAAAACTTACGAAAATCTCTAATATTACCGCCTAAATGTATGTTTTTAAACGTATTTAAGTATGTATATATCAGTCCCCGGTTCCCATACTTGTGATAATCCCTACTCTTTGTTCACAGATAGTAAGTAACAGAAAATCATAGTTTGTGGTCAGATAACCCTATATGATTTATCACTGAATGTTATTATTGATGTGTTACATCTTTCCTCTTGCTTCCCTGCAATCTTTGGGAGTGATTTCGTGAAAAGGGATGTACGTGTGTGTAACAGGAAATGTTTTTTTTTCTATTCACGACGCTTAATGCGAGGCCGGAGGCCAGAAAGCCGGTGCGTTAATTAATTAGAAGTTACACATCATATGATGCATATGCGCCTACAGGTTCGCTAGTGTTTATTATTATTACTGGCTTCGCTCGCGTGGTTATCGTTTATATGACTGTCTTTGAGGGTGAGTGGTGCGCGAGCCGCTTGCGTGGACATGAGTTTTCTCCATATCCTTATCCCAGATTGGGCTTTTCTGATTAGCAGTCCATGCACTACCCACCCGCTCAACCAATTCCATAAAAAAAAAACATTGACCGCTGCACCGTTGCGACGCCGACGTGCGGGAACATGAAAATGAGTTTTCCCCAGATTTCTCGGGAACTTTGTCATGATTTGTGAATTAGTAAACTAAATCATTTCCCACCCCCTTTAACCATCTTTGTACAAAAACACAACAATCCATTGTCCCGTTATTGCAATATTAAAGAAATTAACCAAAATAGAGTTTTTTTTTCAATTTCCTCAGGAACTGCATCGGACTATGATGTTTTCGCGGGTTAAAAAGTAGCCTATGTCCTTTCCCATGACACATGCTACCTGCATACTAAATTAAATCGAGCAAGGTCAAGGTGTTGAAGCGTGAAAAGGTAACAAGCAAACACATTTTCACATTTCTAATATTAGTATCGATTAGCTACACTACTACTTCCAAAATAAAATATACATTTAATCCTACAGCACCTTGCCCTACCTTAAAAAAGGAGGTTACAAGTGGTACCAATAACAGTTACATCACAGCCTTCCACGACACGAATAACAGTGAAATAAAAAAACGCTCTTTAAAAACGCTTCAAGTTTTGCTAGAATCCTCTAGCAGCACTGAGAGCTACATCGGTTACTATGGTTACCCTCAAGATCATCTTCTTGTTTTAGATTCGATTATTATTAAGCTATTGTATAGCTTTTATCGCGGGTTTTGAGGGGACCAAATCAAGAAATTTCGTAACGAAAAAAACCTGACACCTCAAAAAAAAATTATATTGATTTTCAAAAAACGTACAGTGCCATCTATCTATCCATCGTGATGATGGTGGTGATGGTGGTCGTGACGGTGGTCGTGATGGTGGTCGCGATGGTGGTCGCGATGGTGGTTGCGATGGTGGTCGCGATGGTGATCGCCATGGTGGTCGCGATGGTGGTCGCGATGTTGGTCGCGATGGTGGTCGCGATGGTGGTGGTGATGGTGGTCGTGAAGGTGGTGGTGATGGTGGTGGTGATGGTGGTCGCGATGGTATAGTCGCAATGGTGGTCGCGATGGTGGTCGTGATGGTGGTCGTGATAGTGGTCGCGATGGTGGTCGATGACAATGACGATGATGTTTTAAATTTCTTAACTTTCTTAGTGTTACATAAACATCCCGCGCCCCAAGGACTATATGGTACTGGTAAATACTGCATAAATTAAAAATAAATAAATAATTATAATTGGATAAGTTGATAAAAAATGCTATGCAATAGCTTTACCGCGGCAGTCCCCGAGTGCCACACGTCTTTTTATTGTTATTAGCTAACCTACTATTTCTAAAACAAAGTATATATGTCACCAAGATTATAATCTAACGGTATCTATCTCGCGAGATTGTGAACTGTCGAAAGATTGTGAACCGTAACATACTGCTTATAATTTCCCTAGTGCCATTGTAATCTTACATTACAATAACACTAAGCGAAGTGAGTAACATTAAATAAATGAGCGAGCAAAGCGAGCGATCTTAGGTTCGGTCAAGTTCGACTGATTTAACAGACAAGGCTCCCCCCCCCCCTGGGTAGAACTATGCTTCGCAGAACAAGAAATCATCGGTTTTAGTCGGAGATACAAGAATGGGCCGTGAACACAGATTAAGACAGAAGGATCCGCCCGTCTCCATATTTCACTCAGATTGTCTTCATACAAGCAAAAAGTAACGCAATCTGACATAACTCGTACGAACTAGCGTGGGCGAGAGCTGACGTCAGTGTCGCGTTAAAAGAACCTTGGTAGAATTGTCGCTTTAAAAATTCGTTTATTTAATTTGTTTAAAAGAAAAAAATACAACGTAAGGTTACTTAACGATGATACGACATTCCATATTTCTTTTTAGCCTTTCTTTCATGATTTTTACAGCCTCTAACAACACAATAAGGCAGTTTTATATGGAATATCTTTCGACCACACTGTACAATTTCCCGCAGACGACTGAGTCGCGAGTGTGCGAAACTTTAGATTTTCGCACTAATTCGCTGGGAGCATTAGTCGCGCGCGTTGGCCGGGTCCTTACGCCAGTAATATTATATAAGTCATTGGCCGTGAAATTGTAAGCCGATTGACAATTTACCGTCATATTATAATCTAGCAGATTTTAGTGTAGTGAGATTGTATTATCGCGGTATTGAAAATATCAATCCTACAGCATTTTCTTTATCTGAAAGTAGGTCGAGTAAAACAGCCACAGCTACATCACACACAACCATCCCCGACACGAATAACAGTGAAATAAAAATAAATTTTGCTATTTAAAAACGCTACAAGTTTTGAAAGTGCCACTTAAGAATTCTCCCAAACATTTTCGACGCCTCAAAAGGAAATTATGTTTTATCCTCAGTTTGGGAGAGGCTTAATTACTCGAAACTTTTATAATTCTAACTTTGATTTGAGGGGATGGAAACAGGACACCCGAGTTTAGGAGTTTGGAACATCATTTTTCCTGCTGATTTTACATGATAAAACAAAAAAAATGTGAGATAATGTCCTAGCGACCTCAGCAAATAAAATTTGAAAAAAAACCGGTCACGTGCGAATCGAACTCACAAGGAGCGGGTTCCGTAACATTCCCTTTTTCTTAAGACTTATTATTTTTGATTAGATTTTCCAGTGACTTCACACACAAACTGCGAGTTTCTCCGCAGGCGTGTGCAGGTTTCGTCCCGATGTTTTTCTTCACCGTAAGAGCGCCGGATAAACGTACATATGAAATCTAAATATATTGGTACGTGGCAGGTTCGAACCACGACCTCCCGTACAAGAGGTGGCTGACCTAGCCATTACGCCAGCGACGCTTTTTACTTTCATTTTTATTATCCAGTGGGTTTATATAAAATCGAGTGTGACAGATAGACGGACGTATAGACAGACAGACACGTGAGCGATCTTATAAGGATTCCTTTTTTCAACGGATTTACGGAATTCTAAATATGTAAAGGAACAATATCAATAGCAAAATCACAAAAAAAAACATTTACACAACATCTGTAAACAGCTGAAAAAGAGACTTTTTAAAGGGTTCTGTACCCGTTAACTAAGCCTACGCTGTCCGTCTGTATGTACGATCTATAAAAAATCTATTTTTTTCACAAAATATATTACAGGGGCTTATCTAAAAAAATAAAAATTTAAAAATTTGGGGGCGGGGGGTGATGACAAGATACGTGTTTTTCATAGGTAACTGTAAAACGGTTTAAACGGTAAGACATTACGAGCCTGAAACTTGGTGCAATAAATAAAATAAGAAACCGGCCAAGCGCACAAAGTAGGGTTCCGTAAGATTTTCAAAAAATAAATGTACGTTTTAAATAAAACCATTGTTTTGCAGTTGGTAACAGAACATTTTGTATGGAAAATCTATGAACTTTTCACAAATCCAACTGAACATCTTAATTTGGTCGACAATCACTCCTTAACTTTTTATTTTATTTTTATTAATTTCACTTTGTAAATATAATGCTCGCTAAACACACACACACACACTGACACATGCACACACTATCACGCACACACACACACACACACACACAGACACAATAATGAAAAGGCACACACTTCTGAGATTCCACATTAATTGTACTTTTAGGTTTAGATAGCTAAGTAAATTTTTGTACTTTTCTACTGTACTTCATATCTGTAAGAACTATTTTTAAATTGTGTTTTTGTTTTACATTTTATTCGTTAAGGAACGTCATATTATTCTTTCTTCCGGAGGTGGGCGTTAGTAACTGCGACACAGTCCTCGACTAATGCAGTTGCTATCGTACACATTAAAGGAGAACACCCAAGCTCCATAGAAAATTACCCAAGTCCCGGCGCAAAAGAAACGTATCTCAGTTATTTGTGTATTTTATGTAAAATATTTTTTGATATTGTATGCTTGATATAGTAGGTTCTTGGTGGAACACTGAACTGAACATATTTAGGTTTTTTCTTGCACTATTCCACAATTAATGTAAATAAAACAAAATTTGTTTATACTGCAACCGGTTTCGTGATCATCTTCAGGCAGAAGATCTTGCAGTTGCAGAAGATCACGGTTGCAGAAGATCTGCCTGAAGATGATCACGAAACCGGTTGCAGTATAAACAAATTTTGTTTTATTTACATTAATTGTGGAATAGTGCAAGAAAAAACCTAAATATATTTTTGATAGGTGTGATTGCCGCAAGAAGTGGCTAAGATAAAAAAAAATGCTTTTAGATTATTATCAGGCATAAATTGAAAATTATATTTTGTTGAACATATCGACTCCAAAATGGAAAAAAAAAATCAAAAAATAAATCGCACAGAACACAACGAAACGAAAGCTATGCCTGAAAATAATAACATAGCATTTTTTTTACGTTAGCCACTTCTTGCGGGAATGACACATATAAATTTATTTTTCTAATAAAATACACTAAATTTTGAGATATCTTTCTTTTGCGCCGGGCCTTGGGCTTTTTTGGGTGTTCTCCTTTGTACACTTAGTTTAAGTTCCAAATAAATAATTTTAATTAAAAAAAACTAAGAAAGCCTACTTAGCCGTGATAGTTCTCATTTTCATCATATCAGCTCATACACGTTCCCACCGAGGGGCTCGAGCCAACCCTGAATTAAAGCGATCGGGAATTAGTAGAACACGCGGGCCCATCAGTGCGAATTGGTCGACTTCACATGAGGGGAACAGAATCAAAGTGACCTCAATCCTATGTCACTGAAAATCGAGAAACCATCTTTTTTGTTTTAACATGAATACAGTTTGTATTGGAATGAGGCGTGTTTGCTGCTAAAGTCATTTTAGAAAATAGATTTACTCGAGACTAAAGCGTATTTGCACCTAATTTTTTTGCTGCTATATAGCCATAGACACAAAGAAAAACTTGACATTCACAGTTTAAAAACCACCAAATATGGACTGAGGTCACCTTGCTTTTACACCCCTCACACACAACCTTCATGTTTCTTCGTAGGCGTATGCAAGTTTCCTCACGATATTTTCCTTTTAAATTGATTATAAAAAAAAAAAAAATTCTGGGACAAATTACACATGGTCATCTGGCCCCAAAGTAGTATTCCCTGTGTTATGGGTTACCAGAGACTGATATACATACTTATATACGTTTAAATACATACATATATAGATATATTTTAACACCCAGACACAGAGAAAACAAATCTGCTCATCACACAAATGCTTGCCCTGGGTGGGGATCGAACCCACAACCCTCGGATCAGTAGTCAGGGGCACTAACCACTGAGCCACCGAGTCAGTCAATTTATTTCGCACTATTTACAGTTTTTGTCAGAGGTTCTGAAAGAGCACTTTAGCTGATAGGGAAGGGGGAGAACCCATGACTGTAACAAAAATTTACAGCTTAATATTTTGCAAACAGAACCCTAAATCTAAAAATAGTTAAATCAAACCCTCAGTAGTATTGAAAGACCTATTTAAAGATACCTCACACGATAGTGTAGATAGTTTAACAAAAAAAATTACCACCTTTTACGGGAGGTAACTTAAAAAACCGGCTAGGTGCGAGTCAGAACCGCACACATAGGGCTCCGTACCATCATACTAGATGGCGCTAGTTTCTTTATGTTGAAAAAAAAAATTACTTTTTCTAATTTTTAGTATTTTTTGTTATAGCGGCAACATAAATACATCATCTGTGAAAATTTCAGCTGTCTAGCTATCACGGTTCATGAAATACAGCCTGGTGACAGACGGACTGACCGACAGCGGAGGCTTAGTAATAGGGTCCCGTTTTTGCCCTTTGGGTACGCAACCCTAGAAACTTGTTTTTTCAAGGTTTTATTTTACTACTTTGTCGGCGTAATCAATATGTCTAACTATTCTCAATTACAGTTTTCTAGTGCTGCTAGTCTCTAAGCTAAACCGGAGACATACGAACAGACAGATGGATAGACATTGAAACTATAAGGAGTCCTTTTTGAATATGGAACCCTAAAAATCAAGCCAAGTGGAGTTTGAGCTGAATTAAAAACAAAGCATTTTTCTTTTGGTCGCGTTGATGTCTATTGTTTGTAATGAATACATAGTATATATTTCTTATCTGTGTGAAGAGGTGTGGTGCTAAAGAAGGAGTGCGTGAGTCCAACTCGCACTTGGCTGTTTTTTTTATTTATTGAGTCCTAGTCTGAGTTATCGACTCAATAAAGTATTATGATTCTTATTCTTCGAGATGAGCTTTTACCATCAAACATTACAACATAATTAAATTAATGTTTGCTTCATCATATCAGCTCACACACGTCCCCACCGAGGGGCTCGAGCCTGCCCTGTATAAGGGCGATACCGTGCCATAGCGAACAACGCGGTCTCAATATGTGCTTACTTGAACTTTAATAAAACCATTTAAATCTTTCCAAATCCGATCCTTCTTGCGCCCCAAGGTTTACTTTGAGATACCCGATATCACCTTTCTTTACTTATTTAATTGATAATTATTTTATAATTTTGAATACCTGCACAGATTTCGTTTCTGGGTACGTTATAATTTACGTGCCTTTGTTTCCTTATATTATTCACAGAAAATTCACCAGCATCAAATGGCAAATAAGAAGAAATAGGTTTCCATTCGAAACACATTGTGTTTTTCACTAAATCTACAGAATTTTCGTGATTCACAAAGAAAAAAAAATAATTTCTTCATTAAATTTACAAAATAGTATACAGTTTCTGAATACTTCTTTGAAGCAATGTTAATCTGCTTGTGTCAGAAGTATTCGCTCTCCTTTACCAAAAACATGGAATACATAAATAGTTTTCACAAAATATTACCTTTAATACCGATGTATTGATAACAGACTTATACATATTACTGTACGAGAATTTATTTTAGTGTAGCTCCTGGTCTCGTTATATCCTATTGATTTTGTAAAAGGGACAAAAAAAAGCTTAACCAAAATTAATTAAAAATTAAAGAACGCAAATGTATCCTAAGTCACTCAGCGGATCAAAATAAATCTAACGACACGTTACATACGAAAATCTCAACCTGTTTAGGCTACATTCTCACTCAAAGAAACAGACATAATACAACTAATACATACATACACATGATAAATATTAGCCTCCTTTGCGGCAGTCGGGTAAGTAACAAGCTTTCATTACTTAACTACAGAATAGAATAGAATAGAATGCTTTATTTGCTTTTAAATAAGGTAAGTATAAAAGGTCTTACAATAGTTTTAGTATCACATATTTAGCTACTTTAGTGTTATTAGCATGCAAATATTTTTTATAAGTACAAAAATAATAAAATAAAATAAAGTAGGTCCAAGTAATTATTCAACATTTTTCAAATTCATAATTCAAATAAAATAATGGTACTACAGATTAATACTACAGATTAACATAAGAGTAGCTCAATATGACAGTTTAGTCAAACCCATAATACGTTAGTACAAATATGTACGTATAATATACGTTTTGCCCATAGCAATTGCAATGATTTCAGAAAACGTAAACTCAACAAACGAATGGTACCTACTATATTTTGTGGTTCGGGCGTTTTGTACTAAAGCCATCTCTGTAAACATTCTAAGTTCCATTCGTAAACTTTATAGCCATTTTAAAATCTTTTGGTGGCGCAAATTAAATATATTTGTTTGGGCCTTGACATTTCCTGTCACGACATACTCTCTCTCCCTCTCTCTCTCTCTTAGCGTGTGGCACAATTAACCGTGCTATCCAAGGGATAGACGGCGGCTTCTTGGTGTTGCACTTACCATCACGACTTCCTAAATGTTGGGCTTAGAAAGTTTCTTAGTTAAGGACTTAGCATGGAGTAAGGTAAAAAAACACTTGGGACATAACCTTAACAACAACAAAAACTTTGACTTTAAATCATAACCTAATATATATATTATGATATTGTTTATTTTTACTTTCAAAAGAGTAAATAGTTATTGTGTTTGTTAAAAATAGAAGTTGTGTATGCAAAATTTCAACTCAATCTGAAATCGGGAAGTGGGTCTCATTTAGCTTCCAAAATTTTTTTTATTCACAATAATTGGTAAGCCCTTAGCATCATCTCACCTGATGGTAAGTGACGATGAGGCCGAAGACGGAAGCGAGCTTACCAATATTTCCCAACGCAATGGGGAACTGGCTATCTCATCTTCAAGCCGGAACACATCAATGTTGTAATTGAAACTATTCCAATGAGCCCAAACACGATACCTCTGCTGTAAGTTGGTAGGGAGTTGGGTATCCTGCAGATTCCAGGAGATGCTGCAGCATCAGGTCAAGGTTACCATCGTTTTGCAACATTATTAAAGTAATAGAACAACTAATTTTGAATCGATCAGTGTTAACGAGGATGATGACGACAGGGGGGAAGGCAAGACGCGCGGGGTAATGCGGCGCGCGCGACGGAACGCGGCCCCGGCCGCCCCGGCACTCACCACTACGCGCTATAGCGAATATACGTGTCTTTCCATATAAAAAAAAATTAGAACAAACATAAAAGATATTCTTCAGTTTACGACGTGTTAATTTTGTCACTAACATCGTTGTTATCAATCAGAACTGTATAAGTTGCCCAGCTCCCTTCATCACCTAGGTGAGAGCTGATGATCTTCAAACGGCAAAACAGATCTTAATCAATTGTAGCTAAGAACCACCGCAAGGAAACTCGCTTTCACGTAAAAAAACCGCATCAAAATCGGTCCATCCGTTCGAGAGCTACCACAGGCAGACATTGAGACAGACAGACAAATACGCACACACACAGACATTGGCGTCAAACTTATAACACCCCTCTTTTTGCGCCGGGAGTTAAAAATTAGTACTGCTATTGCAAAACTTGCTAATTAGTTATTACCTACCTGCTATAGAAACAAAACTTGCTCATTTACCGACTTAAAAAAGGAGAAGTTTCTATGTTCCAAAGTATGTAATTATTTTTTATGTATGTTCATTTGAGTATTCAGTATCAAAACTCGCCTTCTCTTTTCAGATTTGCAAAAATTTGTGGTAAGCTCTATTCCACCTTCGGTCAACGAGACGCAGGGGGAGGTTCCACCCCTTTGTTGTTGATATTCAGCCTATACGCACGAAGCGATACGCTTCCTCATTTGTTATGCGGACAGCGATGGAGTTGAACTTCTTGTCTGCGTCTGTGTTTCCGACTCCTACGATTTGGGGATCTGTAAGACGAGAGTGAATAAGCATTATTTAAATTTGCGTGTACCATTCTCGACTACATCGTCACTGACCATCAGGTGAGATATAGTCAAACGCACTCGAATTTTTAATAAAAAAAAAGTCGCTTACAGTCGCGGCACATAGCTTGTAGAACACATGGGCCGTTAGGGCAGTAAAATTCTCGAGTGGCGACCGCATCCCGGAAGACGTAGCATAGACAAGCCTCCCACACGGTGGACTGACGACCTGTTGCAGGTCACAACCACAACAGCACACAACCGGTCGTCGTGGAAACCTTTAGGGGAGGCCTTTGTGCAGCACTGGACGTCTCTCGGCTGATATGATGATGATGATGATGACTGTTGGTTCCTTGGGACAAAATTGTTTGCACAATGATTAGGCTTCCCAGTTAATGCCTTATATACATTTTTTTTGCGAATTTTGTTACATCTAGTACAGAAAGTACCTCTCGTCGTGTTGTGTTGTGCCATGTGTTTACTGTGCAAATATTAGATTACATTATTTTTTTCATGTCGCCAGTTACATATTTATACAAAATATATTAAAAATATCAAAGTGTAATGTAATCGACAACAAGTACTAAAGATTAGAAAAACTTAAAAGATAAGGGATGTCTCCATACAGTAATGTGTTTTTATAGGGCTTTAGAAGTATTTTTGATTTAGCTTTATCGTTAAAACGGTAATACATACAAGCGTTAAACTTAGTGTGAACATAGCAATAAAACTAAAATAAAACAATTATTACTATAAATGTGAAAATGTGTTTGTTTGTTTGTTACATTTTCACGCTTCAACGCCTTGAACAATCTTTATGAAATTTGGCATGCAGGTAGCCTGTGTCACGGGGAACGACATAGGCTACTTTTTATCCCGGGAAAATAGCATAATCTGTTGCAGTTCCTGAGGGAACTAAAAACTACTCGATTGTTGTGATTTTTTGCACACAGATGGTTGAGTAGGTGGGAAACGACATAATTTACTAACCACCCTTAAAGACAGTCATAAAAACGATGTCTACGCGGGCGGAGCCGCGGGAAAAAGCTAGTATATTATAAATGTAAAAATGTGTTTGTTTGTTACCTTTTTACGCTTCTAAACCTCAACCAATCTTGATTAAATTTGGCATGCAAGTAGCCTGTGTCACGGGGAGGGACAGAGGCTACTTTTATCCCGGTAAAATAGCAAAATCCGATGCAGTTCCTGAAGGAAATAAAAATACTCTTTTTTGGTTAATTTCTTTTACATCGCAACGGAACAATGGATTGTTGTGATTTTTTGCACAGAGATGGTTGAGGAGGTGAAAAAGAAGATAATTTACTAATCACCATTAAAAACAGTCTTTAAAACGAAGTCCACGCAGGCTAAGCCACGGGCAAAATTTAGTATAAAATAAAAATGAGATGTTAAAAAAAAAATAAGCAAAGATGTAAAAATAAATGACAATCCAAATAATAAATTCACCATAACGATGAAAAATAAAAAACAAATTGCTAACATTAAAGTTTCTTTTGTAGAAATTCGTCGAATTTATAAAATTCAATATCCATCAAAAGGTTTTTTGTCGGAGATAAAACGATTCGTCATATAAAGGTACCTAATGTCTATTTGGTTAACATTATAATGTCTTTGCTACAGTTCGTGTATCATCATATCAGCCGAAAATCGTCCACTGCTGGACATAGGCCTCCCCCAAAGATTTCCACGACGACCGGTCCTGCGCTGTCCGCATCCATCGGCTTCTCGCGATCTTCGCCAGGTCGGCAGGCCACGCAATGGAGCGTGCTTTGCTCGGAGTTTCTCTGCGTGATCGAATCAGAAACGAGGAGATCCGCAGGAGAACCAAAGTAACCGACATAGCTCACAGAATCGCTAAACTGAAATGGCACTGGGCAGGGCCCATAGCTCGTAGAATAGATGGCCGATGGGATAGTAAAGTTCTCGAGTGGCGACCGCACAACGGAAAACGTAGTTCGTGTATACAATTAACTTAATTATTTACACTAATTGGCCTTCCAAGTGCGTATATACTTCTGTTGGTCTGGGAAAAATAACAGCGTTGTTGTAAGGAATTCTTTTTTGCAGCAGATATGCTGCGTTTGGACAATTTTCG
This sequence comes from Coleophora flavipennella, assembly GCA_947284805.1. NCBI lineage: Eukaryota > Metazoa > Arthropoda > Insecta > Lepidoptera > Coleophoridae > Coleophora > Coleophora flavipennella. Next base: position 2,361,423 of record OX369275.1, read on the forward strand.
TTAGCTTGGTATGCTTAAAATATGTCTTTGTTGGCATATGATTTTTTGGTTTATATGAATTTGTTTATTAATAGTATCTCTTTAGAATTCTGTATTCTGTTTTACAGTTTTGCCATGTCCATCTGTATGTTTGTCTATCTGTGCTTTGATATGTAACAGCCGTTTTTTCTAAAATTATTCAAGCTATAAAGCTGAAATTTGTTAAATCTGTGACTCTTTTAAATACTACTAATATTATAAACGCGAAAGTGTATGGATGTAGGTTTGTAACTCTTTCACGCAAAAACTACTAAACGGATCAGCTGAAATTTAGTAGGTAGACAGGATGAGAACCTTGACTAACACATAGGCTTATTTTTTTCACGCTCGCAAGCCGCTTGCGGGTCGCACATTGCGCACCCTCGAAAAATCGTAGAAACGTTGTCCACGCGGATGACGCCGCGGGAAACAACTAGTGTGGAATAAAATCTATAAAAAAACGAGCGAGTCTTACAGTAGTCGCATATAATTTGTAACATGTGACAAAATATTTGTAAAATCAATGAATTATCGGGTCGTTTATTTACGGGCCGGGCCTTCGGTCATCTTTGCCTTCGGCCTCACATTAGGCGGCATGGCCATGTTACCTTAGCCTTTGTGACTAAAAAAACGTTCGCATTTCCTGTTAAACTCATCCATCCCATTTCACGAAATCATTCCCACAAATTGCAGGAAAGCAAAAGGAAAGATGTTGCACGTCAAAAATTTGAAGTAACTCCCTTACATGTCAACGGGGGGGTATTTTTTTTTGTTTACTTACCCTCTCGTGTGGGGTGCCGTTGAAGGTCTTAATAAAATAACTGAGGGTTTGTAAATATCATTTTTCCGATAAATGACTCGTTTACTAACTGTGTAGTTTTAAGTGGTGTTTTTGAGTTACATGTTTCCACCCCAATAAAATACAATACATTATTCTTATTGCATCACAACATGATAAAGAAAAAAAAAACAAAAAGAAATCCATAGTAGGTGGGTTTATTGCTAAGTAGCAATTTCTTCCAGGCAAACTTTGGGTAAAAAAACAGGTATCATTTCATCATTTCAGCTCATATACGTCCCCACCGAGGGGCTCAAGCCTACCCTGAATTAGGGCGTTCGGGTCTTAGTCGACCACGCGGGCCCAGTGCGGGTTGGTCGACTTCACACACAACCTGCGAGTTTCTCCGCAGGCGTGTGCAGGTTTCCTCACGATGTTTTCCTTCACCGTAAGAGCGTCGGATAAACGTACATATGAAATCTAAATTCGAAATCACATTGGTACGTGGCAGGATTTGAACCACGAGCTCACGGACAGGAGGCGGCGGCCCCAGCCGTTACGCCACCGACGCTCTAGGTAGAAAAACAGCTATAGAATAAGATAAAGGGCAGTGCAGTAATGAAAATCATAAAAATTTGAAAATAAGCAGCTACATAAAAAACTTAAATATTATAAAAATAATAAAATAAAAATATTATGAAAAAAATAATTAATTTTTAGTATGTACACGTAAACAAACAAAAACATATACATTTTTTTTATTATATCTATATAATGGAATAGAAAGTAAAAACAGATAGTGAGGAAGATGAAAAAAACAATGGTTCTAAAATCAGCAAAAACTATATTTCAGGAAATTATTGGAAATAGTAGGAGAATATAAGGAATTTTAAAGGAAAATTATCACGGCTAAGTAGGTTTTCTTATATCAGGAGCAACAGTCGTTTGTAAAAAGTTCATAGATTTTCCATGTTATACACCAACTGCAAAAATAACTTTGTTTTTTAAAATAAGTATATTTTCACTTTTTGCAATGACCGCGAAATCTTACTTTGCGCGTGGTTTTAGATACTCCTTGGCCACGTTTATTCACTCTTTGCTAGGCTTAGTGAAAAAATAAATATAGTTTTAAAAAACCAAAAAAAAACACATGAAACTAAAAAGTGAAAAATCGTTCTTAATTTAAGCTGAAAACAATAATGAACGAAAACTACTAGTATTATTGTGAAAAAAGCGTGGGGCGCTTTGTGCCATATTTTTCGTTTATCGAGCAACTCACGCTTTTTTTACAATAATACTTTCAGCTTATATTAAGACTTATTTTTCACTTTTTAGTTTGAAGTGCTTTAAACGCGTGTTTTTTTTAACTATATTTATTTTTCAGTTTTTAGTTTAGGATAATGAGATAAACTTACGAAATTAATGTATTGTCACTGATTCTTGATAAATGTACAAAGTTTGAATTAATCTGTCCGTTTAAAGTAGGTCAAAATCGAGTGCAAAGAAGTCGATTACTAACATACAAACACACATACATACATACAGGTGAAGCTAATATAAGCGTGTTAAAAAAACATTCATCTAACTATAGAAAAATCTATCAAAAGATTAGAATCAAATTTCTTCTTAAAAAGATTAAGCTTGTTTTGTCACTTAGAATAATTAGCTAGCTCGATGTTCTGATCTGCTATTTATTTGTGCTATGGCTTTATTCAGTCCTGTAAACTGTGGACCGGTGACTGATGGGGGTTCGAGAGCTATGTGCGGTTACAGGAGACATAAACCGATGCGCTTTATGACATGGTTTCCCAAAATTATTGTTATTGTGAAAAGGTACTGCATTTTCACAACATTTTGTGCGGGTGTTCCTCAGTTAGCACTTTTTAGGCTTCCGTGGTACAACACAGTACCCTTATAGTTTCGTCATGTCTGTCTGTCCGTCTGTCTGTCTGCGGCGTAGCTCCTAGACTATTAGTAGTTAAGAGCTGAAATTTGACAAGAATATATATAATAATAACGCGGAGAGAACTGTAAAAATTTTATATAAAAAAAACTTTTAAGGGTACCTCCCCTACAAGTAAAGTGGGGATGGTTTTTTTGTCATGTGGGGTATCGTTGGTAAGAGCTTAAATAATAGTTGTGAGTCTTCTAAGTCCATTTTATAATTTAGGGTTCTGTTTTCAAAAAAATAGGCTTGAAAGTGCTTAATTTTGTTGGAGTCGAGAGTCCCCTCCCCCTAACAACTAAACCGCTGTATTTGGAAATTTGAAAATTAAATATGGACGCGATAATGGCAACTACGGAACCCTACATGGCGCGTGGCCCAACACGCACTTGGCTGGTTTTTACATTGATAAAAAGGTTTCTAAGGGACTTTAACAATTTTGTCGCCAAAATGAACAATTTGATATCCAATAAATTTCAAAATGGAATCCCTGTTTTGTAATTAATATGGCTTACTTCTTTTTCTTAGATTTAAGAGCATTGCTCTTGATGGTGGAGTAATCTCCGATTTCTTCTGTCCTCAGCCATCATCTGTTAAAATTCATCGTTATTATTCTCCATTGCGTTGCGGTATCTTGGTAATCCTGCTTCCATCTTTGGCATCATCGTCACTAACTATCAAGTGAGATGATGGCAAGGGCTTACCAATCTATATATATATATATATATATACTAGCTTTTGCCCGCGGCTTCGCCCGCGTGGACATAACTTTTATGACTCTTTTTGAGTGTGAGTGGTGCGCGAGCCGCAATCAGCTCGCAAGCGTGGACTTGAGTTTTCTCCAGGTACCTCAGGAACTGTATCGGGCTATTCGGATTAGCAGTCTTTGTCACTTCCCACCCCCTCAACAAATTCTATACAAAAAATAACTTTAATCCGTTGCTCCGTTGCGACGCCACCGACGTGCGCGAGCGTAGAAAACAGTTGTCCCCAGATCCCTCGGGAACTATGTCAGGATATACTTATTAGTAAATAATATCATTTTCCACCTCATCTCTGTGCTAAAAATCACACCAACTAATTTTTTCGTTACGATTTTAAATAACTTAACGAACAAAGAGTATTGTTTTAGTTTCCTCAGGAACTGCATCGGGCTATGATAATTTCCACAGATATAAAGTTGACTATTTCATTCCCAGTGATACAGGCTACCTGCATGCCAAATTTCATCAAGATTGGTAGAGGTGTTGAAGTGGTAATAGGTAACATACAAACAAACACATTTTCACATTTATATAATAATAAGTAAGGATTTCTAAATCTTAAATAACATCGGTCGGTGGCAGAACGGTTAGGGCCACTATCTCCTGTCCGGAAGGCCGTGGGTCGAATGCTGCAACTTAACAATATCTATACGAATATCGATTTCATACTGGTATGTACGTTTATCCGACGCTCTTACGGTGACAAAAACATCGTGAGGAAACCTGCACACGCCCACGAAGAAACTCGAAGCTTATGTGTGAAGTCAATCAACCCGCAATGGGCCCGCGTGATCGTCTAAGGCCTGATCGCCCTAACTCAGGGCAGGTCGAGTCCCTTGGTGGGGACGTATATAAACTGATATGATGAAATAACACATATACCTATATTATCGAAAAACTAATTCAAATCATTGTATCAATCTATAGTAATAAAACTTCCTAAAAATATTAATATGGGTCAAATCCTCGAGTCGTATCAGCTCCAAAGTAGCCCATGACGCACTTCTCGTTGCCGCGCTGGATGGCAATAGACAACCTTAGCAGCAGGTAGGACCTCACGTCACATCTCCTCTCTCGAAGGCGACGGCCAATCTCCTTTGTGAAGGCAAAAGCCTCTGAGGGTTCAGCAGCCGGTTGTCTCACAGACCAGCGGCACTAAGCAGTAATTTGCCTTCAAGGCCGAGTACTTATTATGCTTCTTTCTCGCCGCAAATTGAGCAGCAGTACCATACGGGTGAGGAGTGAGGCAGAAAAAGTAGAGTCCCAAAGCAGGCACGTTCCTCTCTGCCATAGCACCTGTTTAAACCCTCCGGCCTATTGCCATCACATCGACTAAAGCCCAGTGGCTGCATCAAAGATGGCATATTCCATCTGGCCGATACCAGTGCCCTCCGAGTGAGGTCATTAAGGAATTGGTGACGTGGGAATCTTCACAAACAACGACCGCAACTCAGTGAGTGATTGCCAATTGCTTCCACCGTGGACCCCCAAATACATTGATGAGGTTCACAGATATTGATATTGCAGGCGGAGAGCAACTGCCACACGCAAATAGTCGCCGTCAGAAGAGTTCCCATATCTGTGCCTCCTGATAAAAGAAGCTATTTTTTTACATGATTGCAATCTATAAAAAAATACCTATCTGTTCGTCTATGAAACACATCGCTACGTGCCATAGTTCCAGAGAGTTGTGTAAAAAGCGTATGCTGAAAAATACATAAAAGTAATCCATTCAAAAGTATGAAATAATATTTTAATGTTTTAACACAACTTAAGCGCGTTTTAGTATCCCTGCAGTGCCATCTATTGACATTTTGCTGCTATGATTATAATGTGTGGTATGTGTAGCTTATATATGTTGAAAAAGTACTCTATATTTATTATTGTAAGTAGGTATCTATAGATAATTTCCCACGGGACCTCTTTAGTTTTCCGGGATAAAGAATACCCGACTATACAATGATGTTGAAAACACCCCATCCCAATGTAATGGTTTCATATTGTTATGTTGAGCCAATCGAAAGATTCATTTTTTTGCATTCCTGCAACAACCCTAATTTTTTTTTTGGATTCACAATGTCCTAGTTTTAGTTCGCGATAAGGGTATCAACGTGTAAAATTTGATTGTAATAGGTCAAGCCACATTTGCGTGGTGAGCCATTCTATAAATGAATACTTTTGATTTTCCCACGGGAACACTTTAATTTTCCGGGATAAAAAGTATCCTATATGTTAACCCGGGCTATAAGGAACCACCATACAAAATTTCATCAAAATCGGCCCGGTAGTTTTTGCGTGATGCGCGAACATACAGACAGACAGACAGACAGACAGACAGACAGACAGACAGACAAAAATTCCAAAAGTTGTTGTTTTGGCCTCTGTATCGTTAGTAATGTCCACCACAGTTATTATTTTCCAAAAATATTTCATGTACAGACACGGCCCCGTTACAGTTTTATTATATTATAGCAGCCCGTCCCGGCTTCGCACGGGGTAGACAATTATTTATTTTTGGAAATTTGGATATAAAACACTTTTTTTCACAAATATTTTTTTTTGTATTAAAAAAAATCCCACAGTTATATTTGTATGTAAGTCTATTTATGTTCAATTTCTTTGATGGTTTAAGTGGCGGGCACCTATATAAGTAATATTTACATAGGATATTATATACATTTTTACTAATTTTTTTTAAGTAATTAGAATAAAAGCAGAGTCGAATAAAATATATACAGTCTAAATTAAAAGTTGACAACTTTCAACTAAAAATGTATCTACCTATACATCTAGGTATTTCAAAGAAATTTTTGTTCGTGTCGAGTACCTTTTGTTATAACTGGTAATGTTTGACGAAAGTCTCCAGCTAAAACAAACGTCACGCCCCCCATTATACGGTCTGAGCTTCGGATGTCTCTCAGCGTGAACTCCACGGCTTCCACGTGCGCCCTGTGGCTCATTGTGCACTCGTCCCAGGTGACCAGCGAAGTGTCTTGTAAGAGCTGCCCCAGCGGACCGTTTTTGCGGATCGAGCACACAGATTGTTGTTCCAAAGACACAGCCAATGGTAATTTAAATATAGAGTGAGCAGTCTTTCCATCATTTAATAGGGTTGCAGCAATTCCGGACGATGCCACTGCGACAGCTTTTTTTCCAGATTGACGTACTTTTTCCAACACTAAATTGGCAAGGAAGGTTTTGTCCAAAAAAAACAGTTTACCGCTCTGATTTTCAACACTCTGTACTATAGCATCGAATGCTATTTTTTGATCTGCCACTAACTTGGGTACATGCGTGTTGACAAATACAGACAACTCGTTAATATCATGCGGACGGCACGGTATCGCATGGACGATATTTTGTTGCCGATTCGGGGAAGGCAATCCAAAATCTGCTAAATGCTTGTCGTTCAGTTCCAAAAGCTTGTTTTCTATTTGTATCAAGCCTTCGTTGTGTACGTCACAATCCTGATCTTGTTGTTGAGCTGCACGTCTGATGTCCTCACACAAATCGTCTTTGACCGCGCGGCTACCTATCTTACAGACGTGCACGCCCCACTCCTGTATTTCAGTGCGCCCTCCACTCCGCCCGCCGCGATGCCCGGCGCGCTTTTGAGACTGCATCGCAAACAACGGCCACGGCGCTATGGCGGTTTTGTTTACTGTTTGAATTTTTTAATTCGTAATATCTTTTGAATGGAAAGTCCAATTTAAATAACTTAAAAACTATTTTATAGGTAGTTAAATGGTCTTGACCATAAAATAATTTATTTGGATAAGGATTAATATAAACACATAAATAGCATGTTTTGAATTTGGTTAGCATTTTCATTAATGTTTAAAATGAAAAAAGTTGTTGTAGTGACATAACTACAATAGTTGGACATATGCTACCGCGGAGTTTTTTATAGACATTATGATGTTCTTCAATATTGTTGTACATTATTTTGTTCTATCGCTAATAGTTTCGGCAGCGCATTCGACGAAAGACATTTTAAGACTCATTTTTCTACACCTTCGGTTACATTGTTAAAATTTTACCAAGGATCCCTAATTTTGTAGCCTATGTCAAATTGGAAGAATGTAGCATTCTATTGGTGAAAGAATTTTTTAAATCGGCCCAGTACTTTTTGAGCCTATTCATTACAAACATACAAACATACAAAAATAGGTACAAATCTTTCCTCTTTATAATATTAGTGTAGATAGATAAAATTTGATTGTAATAGGTCAAGCCACATTTGCGTGGTGAGCCATTCTATAAATGAATACTTTTGATTTTCCCACGGGAACACTTTAATTTTCCGGGATAAAAAGTATCCTATATGTTAACCCGGGCTATAAGGAACCACCATACAAAATTTCATCAAAATCGGCCCGGTAGTTTTTGCGTGATGCGCGAACATACAGACAGACAGACAGACAGACAGACAGACAGACAGACAAAAATTCCAAAAGTTGTTGTTTTGGCCTCTGTATCGTTAGTAATGTCCACCACAGTTATTATTTTCCAAAAATATTTCATGTACAGACACGGCCCCGTTAAAGTTTTATTATATTATAGATAGATAAAAGAAAGTCGTGTTAGTTACACCATTTATAACTCAAGAATGGCTAGATCAATTTTTATGATTTTTGTGTTTTTGCATATTTGTCTTCGTCCGGAATAAGATAATAACTGAGGATAATAAGTATTAAAATATGATATTCATCAATGAAAAAAAATATAAGTCAAAAATAATTGGTTTTAGGGTAGGGTAGAGTAGTGTAGTGTAGTGTAGTGAAGGTGTAGTCCGTGTAGTGTAGTGTAGTGAAGGTGTAGTCCGTGTAGTGTAGTTAGGGTAGGGTAGGGTAGGTAAGTGTAGTGTAGTGTAGTGCGGTGTAGTGTAGTGTAAGGTAGTGTTGTGTAGTGTAGTGTGGTGTAGTGTTGCGTAGGATAGGGTAGAGTAGTGTAGGGTAGGGTAGTGTAGTGTAGGGTAGTGTAGGGTAGGGTAGTGTAGTGTAGTGCACTGTAGTGTAAGGTGGAACGAAGTTCGCCGGGACAGCTAGTTGTGAATAAAAAAAATAAAAAATATTCAGTAGAGGATTTTTAGGATAGGTATATCAGTTTCAATGGAATAACTCATAAAAGTAACAATTCAGAGATCAAAGAGTTCATGCACGGGACTGACAAAGGGGAGGATCGTAAAATGACAATACAACGGCCCATCTCTGCGATGGAGAGCCGAGAGCTATTATTTTATCTGGAACCTCGCCAGGGGCAAGGGTGAGTCGATACGGTCAACGAACTTCACAACGTTATACGTAACTATGTATTTTATGATTTTTTTTGTGATAGATGACGCAACCTTGTTTCCAACTAAGTTTTCAGGTGTTTATATTAATAGCTTTTGTCTCCAAACACCGGGCTGTCTGGAAGAAATCGCTTTGAGCGATGAGACCGCCCAAATTGTACCGCTATAGTTCCTTTTTTATATTGTGTTTGTTTTTTTTTAAATTTTTTATAATTTGTTTTTTTTAACTAGTGTGTACAATAAAGAGTATTTATCTTATCTTATCTTTTGGTTAAATTCTGAAGGTACTTATTAGGACAGCGTGAACTCTAAATTTTTCTGTGCCAGTAGATACTTTCTCTTTAGGTACAGAGGCCCGCACATCAAGCTAGACATTTGGATTTTGTACCGTTCTTATGCCATACGCGTATAGATCAGAATCGCACTACGAGTGTGTAGCTTGATGTGCTGGCCTCTGTACCTACTCGTAAAGGTTATTTTCGAGTGACTCAATTACCCATGCTATGTAAAGGATAGACGGAGTTTGCCTTAGTTCAAAATCAGTACTAGGTGCCATTACCTAGTACCAAGCCCATAAAAAACGCCCTGTACACCAAAGATTCCCACTTCAATCCTATCATACTAATATCCTACAATACTAGTAAGAATGTGTGGATGTATGTTTGTGACCCTTTCACGCAAAAACTCCTGAACGGATCTGGCTGAAATTTGGTACGTAGACAGATTAGGACCTGGATTAACACATAGGCTACTTTTTTCTACGCTCTCAAGCCGATTGCGGCTCGCGCACTGCGCACCTTCGAAAAGTCATAGAAACGTTGTCCACGCGGGTGAAGCCGCGGGAAATAGCTAGTCTTCTATAAAGACATAACTACCACTACCTAGTACATCTAAGTGTGTTTGCTACCGTACGGTATAAGCCCGTGGGAGCAATTTCACGGACGTATCCGTCAAAAATTTGTTTGCTATTCCATACACTTCATTACTTCACTTTTGATAGCACCGACGATTTTATGAAGTGGATCCTTACAGTAACGTTGCAATTTTCTTATTTGTTGGTCTAACATTATAACAAAGGAGCATTATTCAAAATTCTATTTCATCTGAATTTGATTCAATCTCCAGTTATGAATGCTGTCAAATTCATATATGCCTGTTATGTAGTATGTATTTTACCTAACTGAAGTAAATCTTTTTTTATCAAAATGTTTTGTGCCAGCAATGTAGTATGTATTTTACCTAACTGGAGTAAATATTTTTTTATCAAAAATGTTTTATGCCTGGATTATGTATTTCACTTAGATGGAGTAAATCTTTTTTTTTTTCAAAATGTTTTATGCCAGCAATGTAGTATATATTTTACCTAGCTGATATGATTAAGTGATATTACTACCCGTATTGTATGAAAAGTTTTAAGACAACGTGAGTAGAGCCGGTTGATTATTTATTAAATACCCAAAAAAAATGTGATTAAACCCTAAACATAGGCAAGCCAATGGGTATATTTCTAGACCTGCCCTTCTGAAAATTTTGTTTGAAACGATCTGATAAAACTGTAAATTCAGTGGGCTGTGGTTCTAGCTCCACTAGCTCACAGCCTACTAGATGGACATGCGAATTAGTTTTTTCTAGCTCCACTAGCTCACAGCCTACTAGACGGACATGCGCATTAGTTAGTTCTATCTCCACTAGCTCACAGCCTACTAGATGGACATGCGAATAAGTTTGTTCTAGCTCCACTAGCTCACAGCCTACTACATAGACATGCGAATTAGTTTGATCCTCGTGGTGAAACTGGTTTACCTTTAAACTCCCTCGTGGCCAAACTTATAAAAAGTTTAATTAGATTTTCATCCGCCTATATGTGACATCGACATGACAAAGTTCTTTTTTTTATGGTTCCGTTCCAGGTAACCGGAACCTTATTACTAATCCAGGCTTTGTCTGTTCGTCCGTCCGTCTGTCTGTCCGACTGTTAAAAGGCTGTATCTTTTCTCATTTCTTCTTCTTTATCATCCGCGGTCACGAATACAACTTTTAGATGCACACATATGGAGGTGTGCAATGAGACCCTTAATATTTTACTGGAATCTGATATGCAGGTTTCGCGCGATGATTATTTTCATCGTTAGAGCAATCGTTTGTAAATGTAGCTACCTAGATACGTAAGTTTCGAAAGACTCATTGGTACCTCGACTGAACGGATTCGAACCGACTAGGCGGACCGAGTTAAACAGCCCACGTTTTTTAGGGTCCCGTACCCAAAGGGTGCCAATGGGACCCTATTACTAGGACCCTATTCCTTTCCCTCTAATATGGTTGACGTGAGCGATGGCTGACTCTCACGTTATACTCGTGACCCCGGTCACCCGTGCTGCCCGTGTGAACTAGCCTACTCTTGTCAAAGGCATGTATAACTTTTGGTGTCATATTGTTTTCATTTTCTAATGACATAATCTGGTTTATTTCAAGGAATGAATTTTGACGTTATTAACTAATGATTGTTTATTTCTTGATTTTTCACAAATGACATTATGTTATTATTATTGTATGACTATCAGAAAGAGTGTAATTTTGCACCTAAATTTGAATAAGTTCCTTGAATCTTGAAAAGCCTCTGCTGTTCGTTCGTTCGTCCGTCTGTGCATCAGCGGGCTGTTTTTTTATTGCCGCTCTAACAACAAATAATAAAAATTAAATTATAATAAAAATTAACGAAGTAAAAAAGAAACGTGAAAATTATTTAAAAAGTACAAAGTGTTAAATCTTGTACGATGTTGCGTGTGCGACTCCGAATTGCACTAGGGTGGTTTTTACCCAACTGTGCGACGCAAAGGAAGGTACTATGTTCATCAGCCTATGTATGTATGTATGTATGTTTGCCTTTGTGGCGCTACAGAGACCTAACGCCAATTTTAATGATTATTACGTCAATGGATCTGTTATTATATTGCGAGTGTTACTTTAGACATGGCAGTAATCAAAATTAAATAATTATACTGCACACGTTGTGTGTGAAGTCGACCAATCCGCACTGGGCCTGCGTGGTCAACCAAGGCCCGATCACCCTAATTCAGAGTAGGCTAGAACCCCTCGGTGGGGACGTGTATGAGCTGATAATATGATGATGAAGATTTAATTTCAAAACCATTAAGGATCTATAATAATAATTTAAAATTTGGTTAGCAACCATCACTACCACTTAAATTTTCATTTAATATTTATTTTTTAGCAACATTTTAAATAAAATAAAAACTATTTTTTTTCCGTTTTATAAATCTAACTAAAAGTTTGGTTTAACATAAAACAAGTAAATTTAAAAAAAATTAAAAAGACCTAAGTGCGTAAGGGTGAACTTCAATTAATAAAATCAACCTGCGTAAAAAAATAAGTATAAAAGAGATTGAAACAAGATGATATAGTATTCTATCATCATCATATCAGCTAATATACGTCCCCACCGAGGGGCTCCAGCCTACCCTGAACTAGGGCGATCAGGCCTTAGTCGACCACGCGGGCCCAGTGCGGGTTAGTCAACTTCACACACAACCTTCGAGTTTCATCGCAGGCGTGTGCAGGTTTCCTCACGATGTTTTCCTTCACCGTTAAAGCAATCGGTAAGTATGTACGTAAGTTTTGAAAAACTCATTGGTACATTCGCCGTCCAGATTTCAACCCGGTACCTCTGGTTAGAAGAACCGAGTCGTTACCGGTTGAGCCACCGACGCTTTTTTTAGCCACCAATAGTATTCTATATTTGTTTCCAACCCCACACTCCATAAGTCTGCCCTAAGCCGAAATCCATGCCCATTGGCTAGTTGTCCTTAAACTTATTCTGCAGAGAGTACCATTCGCATTCTCGCTAATCGAAGCACTAGGAGTGGCCTCATGTTTTAAATTCATTATTTACGTTGTATATCGTTGTCTTTGGGTCACAAATTACTAAATAGTAACTTTTTGGGTCACCGATTTACATATGTGTACATAATTTTAACTCGATCAGTCTAGTACTTTCGGAGCAAATTGGCTCTGACAGATGGACGAATAGACAGACAGACAGACACGCAAGTGTTCCTTTAGTCGTTCCGTTTTTACTTTTTGAGATACGGAGGTCGGAGGCACTTTCGTTGATGAGCCGGGAAGTATTTTTTTTATTTTTTTGACGATCCTGAAATCACGTATCTCCCCTGTGTGTATTATGTTATCGCAAAAAAAACACTTTTCATGAAAATGTGTTGTGTATGATTAATACATACCGAAAATCCGAGCATGCTAATTCCATCCGTCCGTCCGTGCGTGCCGTGGCATAATGAGATTGTGCAGCAGATGATCTTTACTGCTTCAATTAGCGAGAATGCTAAAGGTGTACTCTCTGCAGAATAAGTTTAAGGTCAATTAACCAATGGGCATGGATCTCAGCTTAGGGTAGACTTATGGAGTGTGGGATTGCAGACAGGAATAGGTCATATGGTTTCCATCTTTAATAGTGTTCATTTTTACGCAGGTTGATTTTTATTTTTTAAACATATTTAATAAAAATGTAAAACGGCTCTGCAAATACTTCGTCACGAAATTATAACCCCAAAATAATGTAAATAAAAAGTAAGTACAAAAACTCAAGACGAGAGTGAATAGGCACTATTTGAGCTTGCGTGTTATATCCTCGCCTGCATCGGCAGTTACCATCAGGTGAGGTGCAGTCAAACGCACTCGAAATTTAAATAATAATAAAAAAAACGACTACTGTAAAGTTACTCTCTAAAGAGTATGAAACAAGAAAATATTCTCATCTGAAAATGCGTATGTACAAACTATTCAATATTTATCGTCTACTAAATATACAACTTAAATGCACACACACTTATGTAAATATAGGTATACTAAAATGTGTGATACGATGTTCCACCAAGAGCCTACAATCAAAGTATCAACTAACTTAAATGTAATACATTTATTGTATTTAATACAATATATTCATGTATTAATATTGGTAAGCCTGCTTCCATCTTCGGCACCATCGTCACTTACCATCACCATCAGGTGAGATAATGCCAAGGGCTTACCAATTGTTAATTTTTTTAAAAATGTTCAGAGGACAGCCGTGGTCATACGCCACTTGCCATAACAAAACAATACATAAGCAATAATAAGATTTAGGGCAAAGTGAAATTATATGATAAGTACAAAATTCTTGACGGATTTTAATTTTTTTGATATCAATTATTTATCATTTTTTTTAAACTCAAACGGCTTTATTTGCTAGAACACTGTAGGTACAGGATCTTGATATTTTCTTATTGCTAGCGTTCAACCTGCAGGCAGGTGTGCAAACATAAAGAAAATAAAAAAAGACGTATGGCACTCGGGGACAGCTGCGGTAAAGCTATTGCATAGCATTTTTTATCAACTATTAACACTAAGAAAGTTATACCAGTAAAATTGACTTTCCCTTTAGTACCGCAAATCGCTAATAGATGGCACTGTAAGTTTTTTTAGAACGCGCTAACTTTACGTCACACTCGGCCGAGCCAGTAAAATGGACTGTCCTTTTAGTACCGCAAATCGCTAATAGATGGCACTGTAAGTTTTTTTAGAACGCGGTAACTTTACGTCACGCTCGGCCGAGCCAGTAAAATTGACTGTCCTTTTAGTACCGCAAATCACCAATAGATGGCACTGTAAGTTTTTTAGAACGCGGTAACTTTACGTCACGCTCGGCCGAGTCAGTAAAATTGACTGTCCTTTTAGTACTACAAATCGCTATTAGATGGCACTGTAAGTTTTTTTAGAACGCGGTAGTGTTAGGTTTTTTTCGTTACGGAATTTCTTGATTCGGTCGCTGCGCTCAAAGCCCGCGATAAAAGCTATGCAATAGCTTAAAAACAGTTTAAGAATTAAATGACCAAATGGCTATTAGGAAATTGTTTTTATACTGTCAATGACTTTATTATTTTTAAGATAAAATAAGAAATTTATTATGTTAATTGATAAGATAATTGTTTTATTTTATTAATTTTGGATTGATTTACTGCAATTTAAATTATTTTAAACATAACATATAGAATATAATAGGTTTAGAAAAAGTCCAATTATTTTAAATTAATAATATTAATGTCATTGTAAATAAATTTATTGGATATATTAGATGAGATTAAATTCCAGGTTGCCTTACATGAATTTTATAATATTAGAGGGTCTGTTACTTAATTTTACTTTAATTATGGGAAAGCACAGATTGTAATATAAATGTAAGTTATCATAAAAAACGAAAATGCTGTTTTCATACATGTAGCGCTCATCATATCAGCCGAAGGAAGTCCACTGCTGGACATAGGCCTCCCCCCAAGATCTCCACGTCGACCGGTTCTGCGCTGCTTGCATCCAGCGGCTTCCCGCGAACTTCACCAGGTCATCGGTCCACCGAGTGGGAGGCCTGCCTACACTATGTAGCGCTCAAAACAATTGAAAATGAAAGTGACGAAATCCATTCACAGAACTTTCTGACATTATCAGCACAGTAGTCCCGCTTTAGCTCAAATTATGTTAGGTATGCAAGAATCTGCTGATTAAATATAAAAAAAAATGCTTAAAAACCAAAAAACTTACCCGCGAAAAACTCGACTGAACCCAAAATCGGGTATTGTTGGGTGGGAATTTTGAAAAGTATCTGAGAATAAACCTAGGTTTTGGTTAAAATTCCGGTTCCTTCAGCAAATAATGGACAACGGTAAAAAAAAAAAAAATTTGCAAAAAAAAAAACATATAAAACCGATTTTGATAAAATTTGTATGGGACCACTATTATGGCATAACAAATCAACTAAATAGATTTTTAGGGTTCCGTACTTTGTTGTCCGTCCGTCCATATGTCAAGACCGTTCATCTCGGGAACGCGTGAAGGTATCGAGTTGAAATTAGAACCTTATACTTCTGTCTACAGTCCTTTGAAGCTGTGAAGAAATAAAACTTCTTAGTTAATGTGAAAAAAAGATACAGCCATTTATGTCGTAAAAAAAATATATTTCGACACTCTCAAGGGAATCAAAATTCATAGGGTATTTTCCGTTGACCTAGAACTATGAAATTTGGCAAGTAATAACTTCTTATACTACAAGTATAGGGAAAAATCTGAAATCTGTACATTGATTATTAAATAATAATAAAATGGTCTTATTTAAAGTACGTAATCAATTATGCAAGGATCGGCGGTCTAAATTTTGAATTGAGTTAACCTTAACATGTGGGGTATTGTATGAAAGGGCTTTTTGGCACAAGCTTAATCATACTTTTAATTACTTTTATGATATATATAGTTTTAAATTTTGAGGAATAATAAAAAAAAATCCCTTTTTTGTATTTATCCATCCATTCATCTTATCTAAGTCTTGCCGCCAAGCAGCAGTGTTAACGGCATTGATGCGTTCTGGCTTAAAAATAAGAGGCCAGATCCCCATTGCGTTGGGGAATGTTGGTAAGCCCGCTTCGATCTTCGGCATCATCGTCATTTACTATCAGGTGAGATAATGCCAAGGGCTTACCAATTGTGAAAAAAAATGTATGTAATATTTTTTGTGTATGTAGTACCTAACAGTTTGCTATATTATGATTTATAATATGTACCAACACATTTGTACGGGACCCTCGGTGGGCGAGTCAGACTCGCACCGTCCATAATTGACGGAGAAATTGGTCAACATACATAAAAAATACACAAAGTCGAACATAGATCCTCTTCCTTTTTTGAAGTTGGTAAATAATGAAAGTATTTTTATTAAAAATTCGAGTGCGCATGGTTGCACCTCACCTAATGGTAAGTGCCGATGCAGCCTGGAATGTAACACACAAGCTCAAATAGTTCTATATAAGAATTAAAACTTTGCCTATAAAGATAAAAGGCAAAAAAGACAAATCAATATTTTGATGTGTGACATCTTTGCTCTCGCTTTCCTGCAATTTGTGGGAGTGATTTCGTGAAATGGGACGGAAATGTGTAACAGTGATTTCGTGAAATGGGACGGAAATGTGTAACAGGAAGTCGCGAAAGCGCGGAATTCTACTTTACGAGAGTCCGACTCGCACTTGGTCGGTTTTTTTCGTTACTGTCAGATCCGCCACCCAGGTACAATATCGTCATCAAATCTAACTAACCTAAAGTATTTTGTCACATGTTACAAATCATATGCGAGTACTGTTAGGTCTCGCTCGAATTATTTTTTTATTTGGAAACGCTTGTAAACTAAAACAACGTATAATGAGTGTGAAAAAGATCCTTTTCACCATGGTCAACTTAAGATTTGCTTCCTGAGATAATCCTTGTCCACGGCTATCCTTGCCACACAAAAAGCTGGTACATCAATCACCCACGACTCGCTTGATTAATGAGGAGACGACCCGTTCTAGTCCGTTTTGAACTTTCTTTTGAATCTGGATTATTTTGCGTCCTACGTACCTACAATTACCATACAAGACTTAGACGGTGATGGAAAACATCGTGAGGAAAGATGTGCAGATCACATCTGATAACCAATACTAAATACTCAATAATTTATTGCTGTCATATACAGGGTACACAAGATCTTAAGTGTACTTAGTTACATATTATAGTATTTATATGACACCCGGCTAGGGCACTGCAACTTTAGGTAAGTAAAGTCGACCTATATATTGTAAAACATTTGTAATTTATGTAGTACTTACTTAATACTTAATAATCAATAAAATGCATAAATGAGAGCAATTTATCAAGTCATCTTGGTACTAAGGTCGCGTGGCACACGTCCTCACCTGCCCTATAATACATGTTACCACGGTTGATGCTAATATATACTTCTAGCAACACCAGTCAACCGCCACCGCCTATCCCTTGGGATCAAATCGGTATTGTGCCACAGAATTAGAGAAATATTAATTAAAGAAAATCAGTTTCTTTCTACGTTAAGTTTCAAACACCACTTTGTTATTTTTTAAATTAGGGAAGACACTGGTAGGGGTAGGTACGTGGATATGGAAGCGCTAGAAACTTTTCCTTACTTATCTGCCGCTCAAGAGAAACTAATCTAACTTCGACCATTGTCTGTTTGCGATAAGATCCAGACCCGACTGACAGCCTCACACTTAATTATTTACTAATAAAGGAATCCCTCTTTATTTAGAAATCGCTTTCACACATCAAAATAATCTAGATCCTTCAGTTTTCAGGGTTCTTCAGTTTGTCATATGTTTACGTTTAAAGATTTAAACAATAAATTATTTTGTATTTTTATTTTGTAGATTTTGTAGATTCACCTAATTTATTTGTCAAGCAATATCAGAAGTATTTTAGGCAGCTTGAAAGTTTCTAACAGTGGGGTTCGCCACTGTCTAGCCCTACAAACTACTAGCTTTTAAATCTCAAGCCGCTTCAAATACACATTCAAACATTGGCGGCTAAACCCTACACAGGTTATCGTTAAAGGGCATGGTGGAACTTTGACATGCCCAAAACCAGACATACTAATCTACCATCAGACACAGGTATGGAAAGTCTTATGCGCATGGGATGTGACAAAATACAAAATCTATGTTCCGATAAGGAATGAATGGAAAAAAGGGCTTAAACAACAAAGACCGAACACTTAAATGGTATAAAGTCGAATCAAAAATTGAGTCTGGAGCCGGTGCAAGCGTCTATGCTAAGCATTACTCGGCGAGTATCAGTCTGGGGCAATATACAACATTCTTCCAGGCGGAAACTTATGCTTTCATTGCTTGTGGATAGGAGATTATAGACAAGGAAGTCAAAGACAAAACCATCTATATCCTCAACGATAGTCAAGCTGTGCTTAAAGCTCTTGACTCCTTCAAGGTCGACTCTGGGCTAGTGTTAAACTGTGCAAAGGTTTCCAAAAAGGTGGACCGACACAACAAACTGCAATTGGTCTAGGTCCCTGGTCACGTGAGATAAAAAGGCAATGAAGAAGCAGATAAACTGGTTAGAATGGGATCACAATCAACAATGTGTAGTAGGGATACCTAGGAGCGCTATTATAAGGGCGTTAAACGAACAGGCCGAGGAAGACACAGACTGTAACAGCCTGTGATAACTACTAGGCTTTGTAATATTTATTTTGTAAGAGGTTTGAAATTGTGCAGCTGTAAGTAGAAGTATGGTATACTGGTATGCTGCCTCGTGGCATCCTGAAATGAACTAGGGCCAATACTTTCTATGGTTGTTAAGACAACCGGCCTATGACACAGACACGTCAATAAGATAAACGAGAAGATAGTTTCCTTAAAAACATTGCTGTCAACTTGGATCCGTTGTCCATCTATCCTTGGGGTGCCGGAAGATACATAATTATGGATCCTTAAGGTAGTTATGATAGACTAATATAACAGGCAGTTTTTTAATACTCTGTTGTTTAGCCTAAACCATATTTATTCGTGGTGCAAAGACGCTTTTTTTACTGGCTTTCATGTATATTATTTATTTGTGAAGTTAAAATGCCTCTATTAATTGATTATTTAGGGCCCGACACAGTTCTCTGGTTTCTTTTTTGGTGATTACTCTTTCTTTTGGCAGTTCAACAGCGAAATTCTATGTATTTTGTACCATCTCGGCGTTTTTATATTGCACTGAACCTTGTAAGTTGCTTTTCTGTACACGAGTGTATTGTATTTTTACTACTGCCAACGCAAACGTGGTTCTAAGATGTCTTGTTTCCAGGGGACTGTTTTTCCTTAATAATAACCTGATCTCATTACTTTAAACCGTCTTTTTGATTTCGTATTTTAGAAGTGTTAAAGTAAGTTGTTTTTTTGTTTGAATAAGGCACACCAACGGCATAAATATTACACGTTTCCATTACATAGTTAGGTCTTATTCTAATACAAATGCTTATTATAGGTGTACACAACATTGACATAAAAATATTATTAAAACAACATGGAAAATACTAACTAAGAATTTAATGAAAAATTACTTTTAAATTTTGTCAAGGAGTTAGAAAATACGAGTATATCAATTTAGTATAGTTTAGAGTTAATGGTGTTGTAATCCATACACATTCTTGAGAAAGGAAAGTTTGTTGGAAAAAGAAGCAAAATTAAACGTGAAGTAAGTTATGTGCATATTTCTTACATTTCTGTAAGTTGTTTAAAAAAATTAAAGCTTTATTACTGAACTACCTAGATTATGCTCGTGTCACAGCCACTTCATCTTAGTCTAAAATTTAATTACTTTCCTTACAGACACATGATATTTGGAAGTTGAGTAAATTACGCATGCACTGTCATTTCCCAAATCTGTTTGAACATTTGTTCTGAATAATGAAATGAAGCTCTTCGACAAATCGTAGGTACTTAATTATTATTCGTCTCAAGCACGAAGATTATCCCAAATCGTAAAATATACATTAAATATTTTGCATGAATTGGCTCGAGCCTGATATGGACTTCTGAGGTTCTATGTTCAACTGCATATATATTTTTTAATGTATGTTCACCGATTTCTTCGTCAATTGTGGACCGATTTTCAAAATTCTTTTTTATTTGAAAGAATTTACTCCCGAGGGGGTCCCGTTGTCACCAAGTCTGGATCTGATGATGGGATCCCAGGGAAATCGAGGGCAATCCTCAAATTTTATAGGCATTATTACGTGATTCATATGTTTTATAAAGCTATTTAAATACTTGCTTCTGTTAGTCATCATCTTATGTTGATAAGCTGATGAAGGAATGTACATACATACATACAACTCCTCAACGGTTAACGTGGCCAAATTCTGGGCTGCTACAGTGTAGTGTCTGCCATCGACACGCTAAGAAGAAGAACGGTTAGGAGTTTGTGGAAAATTATTTCAATATTACTATAGGTACTAGGTATGCATAGACCGATAGTTGTATTCTTTCAGTTTATTCAGATGGGCTGATGATGGACGATTTAACTCCTTAACTTTCATGCTGCTGAGATGATGATGGAAGCCATAGGACTCTGTGTCTGTTAATGAAACACATGTATTGTTATTTGATAATTCCCATTGCTGATTAAGTGATTGTGTTTAACGTTGTTAGATAGAAAGCATTATCACAAAAAAAAAATTAAAAAAAAAAGTTTAAAAAAACTAAAAACCGACTTCAAAATGAAATTCACTCAAAAGCATGAACTAATATTATTATACTTAAATACACAACATTAACCAACAATAACGAAATCAAAGGTGAGTACGAATTAAATTAAGAGCTTAAATATTACTAAGGGTCGGTGTCAGCAAACCATCGAATCTAAAACATTTGATACGTGACGTAAGTAACTGTGTGCTGGTACTGAACTCAAAAAAAATTAAAGTCCTTAATTTAATTCATACCCACCTTTAATTTCGTTATTGTTGGTTAATGTTGTGTGTTTAAGTATAATAATTAATAATACTTTTGAGTGAATTTCATTTTGAAGTCGGTTTTTAGTTTTTTTTAAACTTTTATTTCTTTTTAGTATATTTCTAGATTATTTGTTGTAGGTTCATTGTGTATAATATCTAAAATATTAAATGATGTTTCATTAATTTTAATAGACTTAAAAAATTCAAAGCAATTTGACTATAGATAATGTATTTTTGTGTATTTTAGGTGATTTGTTCGCTTATTACGAACCGATTTTGATGATTTTTATTGATATGTTATACTTACCTTCAGATTTGTCACATATACATTTTATCAAAATTGAATATATACTAAAAAAACAAAGACAAATAATTGGAAAAATTTTACTTGGTTGTTGCGATTGATTGTCAGATAATGTTTCCACACACGTGTTCAAAAGAAACTTGTCTGGTAATAACTGTGTTAGGCGAATAAGCTCAAAATCTGTTTATACTACTATATTGATAACGAGTAAAGGTTCTATCTTGTCTAAGCCCGTAAGGCTTATCACAGTAGGTAAGTATTATAACCAGTTGGATAATAAGTAGGCCCTAGAACTAACTAAGTTCTATAAACCAAGCTAACACAAGCGCTCTACAAGTTCACCCTGGGGTTTCGCTTTCGATGATGAAACACATTTCTATTACAGTCAGGCGCACTTATTTTTCACATGAACTTTAACTTTTTTCTTTTTAATACATACTTTATAAGATCATGACTTTTTCTTTTAGATATCTTCATACCTATTCATTTAAATTGACACTGTAAAATTTGACTTTATTAATTTATTTAAATTAGAGCCTTTTGTTAGAGCATCATACATAACCATTAATCCGAACAATGTGGAGCTACCTCCACAACCACCTTCTCTACCTCCCACTTTTGCAATTCCCGTCAGGCGGCGCGTCCTTGCCATGGGGGTGGGCACCCCTTACTTCAGTAGACCGGAGTGAACGGGTCACAAAAAAGTGGTGCGGGGTATATCGCGATCAGGGTTACAAGTGAAGACCTCAACGGCTGCGAAGGCGGAGGTGGAAGCCACTGGTACGGCGAAGTAGGCGGAAGAGGCACAACCCACAAGAAGCTGACCTCACATATTGAGGACAAAGGTTCTATTTGGGCTACACTGTAAGGCAAAACAGCGCAGGCGGGTTTACGGCGGAGGATACGCTAAGGCTAACGGTGTCACCCAAGCTCTTTGGAAGAGTTACTGCCTTGGTGTCAGGTGGTAACCGGCCGTATAAAATACACAGCCTAAACCCACTAAAACACTTATACACTGCTCATTAAGAAATACAGCATGAAAGAAAGGGTTATACTACTAAAGCACATCCTCTAAGCAACGCAAATACAAACAGTGCGACTGAACATTAATAGGGCAATGCCATCCAATCCAATCCAATCAGTCGTTCCCCCAATGCTGGGGATCGTGACCGTCATGTCATCGAGGGGGTGCAGATTGCAATGCCATAAAGCGATGTTTTTGACAATAACAGATAGAAGGATATTACTTTCACATTCAGACATTTTCATTTGCAAATTGACAAAATACGACTAGCAACGTGGAACCTGGGGTACGCTAGTACTCTTTATTGTACTGTGCCTGGGGGCTCTCACGGGAAGGAGTCAAGGACTTAGTACAACCCTATAGAGAAGGTGCATTAACATCTGCTGCCTACAGGAAATAAAATAGAAAGGTTCAGAATCTGAGGATGTTGGAAACGATTACCAGGTCATTTACCACGGCATTGACAATTAACGAAACGGTGTGACTATAGTTAAAACTTTAAGAGCCGCATAATCAATATCACGCAAAAGAGTGATCTGCTCATCGTAGTTAAGCTGGCCTTAGATATCATATCAGTTTATATACGTCCTCACCAAGGGGCTCGAGACTACTCTGAGTTAGAGCGATCGGGCCATAGATAGGCTTTAAATAATCATCAGTTAACTAACATCATATCAGCATATACCCCATAAGTGGGATGCATGGATACAGAGAAGGCATCACAGTTTTACCACCTCCGTGGCGTGATGGCGTCGGTGGTGTAACGGCTAGGCCTGCTACCTCCTGTCAGGGATGTAGTGGTTCGAATCCTGCAACGTACCAATGTGTTTTCGAATTTCGATTTCATATGTACGTTTATCCGACTCTCTTACGGTAAAGGAAAACATCGTGAGGAAACCTCCACACGCCTGCGCAGAAACTCGAAGGTTGTGTGTGAAGTCGATGACTAAGGCCCGATCACCCTAATTCAGGGTAGGCTCACAGTTACAGTTATTTGGAAAGCTGATAAAATGAGGAAGTTTTTCTTTTAACTTGCTGGCTTTTAAATGTGTGTTTTTTTTTACGAACTGATGTTAAAGTCTGTTTATTTGTTTTTTATACAAAATCTAAAAATAAAAATGAGAATATCTCTAAAACTGTAGACTTTCAAGGAACATACATGGGAATGATTTGGATATCCCATGAGGTGCTCCATCTCTGTACCGGCGCCTGACAGTGTATTTGGATCACCCTGTATATGTAGTAGCGATATCATAGAATTGACGATTTCGTGAAATAATTGTGTTTCATGAAATCATCAACTAAAACTGACCATATCGTTTAAACGTTAACGTTTGATAACAGGTCAATTCGCGTTCGGCCAGATCATGAAATGCACGACCATTTCATGAATTGGTAGACCAGATAATTAAATGGCCGAGGATATCATGCTAAACAAACGTAACCTAAATGCAGTCTTCGACAGTTTTGTCGACAGTATCAACCTAACGAACCGATTATCGCTCGCTTCGCTCGCTCATCTCAGATTCGCCCGGGAATTTCATGATCTGGCCAGTTTAGCTGTTCATATCGACAAACGCTGATTCCTTCATTGATCTGGCAAGACAATATAATGATGTGTATTGTCCACAACAATTATTTCATGACATGGTCAACAATTTACGAAATGGTTAATTCTATGATACCTATTGATCCTAGTGCAAGTGTCATCATATACATATCAGCCGAAAGACGTCCACTGCTGGAAAAATACCTTCCCCAAAGATTTTCAAGATGACGATCGATCCTTCGTAAGTGAATTAAAAAATAATTGTTTCTAAATACTATTATTTGTTGTTACTAAGACTAGAAAACAGTCACTCACACTTTATTGACCATGATCTCCTGGCTAGAAAGCTGGATCATTACGGCATCAGAAGTACTGCACTGTCCCTCGTGAGGTCATTTATGTCCGAAAGAGCGCAAGTCGTCGTCGGCGACATGGGTCGTTGTAGGTCGTCAGAGCTGGACAACGTTATGGGGGTACCGCAGGGATCCTGCCTCTCTAACACCCTTTTCAGCATTTTGCTAAACGACCTCCCCCAGTGTGTTGACGATGCAAACGTCTACATGTACGCGGATGACGTCACCGCTGTTGTCAGCGCGCCTTTGCTTACGCTGCTCGAAATAGCCCTGAACAGTACAATGCGAAAACTTAATGAATGGTTCGTATTGAATGGTTTAGCACTCAACAGGGACAAAACCAGTTTTTTACATTTTAGTTTAAACGGCCACCGCACACACCGTCTGACTGTTCGTGCAGGCGATAGCAGTATTGAACAAATGACAGTTACAAAGCTGCTAGGGTTTAATATCGACAGCGCCCTGACGTGGGAAACTCACATCGATGAGATATGCGGCAGGCTAGGAAGATCTTGTTTCGCACTGCGCCGACTGGCGCGCACCGCGTCCGCCAGCACAGTGCGCGCGCGCTACTACGCGACCGTACGCTCGTTGCTGATGTACGGCACGGAGCTGTGGGCGCGCGCCGCCGACTGGCGCCGCGCCTTCGTGCTACAGAAGCGAGCCGTGCGCGCCATGGCTGGCGTCGCCGACGATGTGCCCGCCCGCGAGTACTTTCGTCAGTACGAGATTCTCCCCCTACCCTGCCTTTACATTACGCAGGTGGCATTGTTTGTGCATAACCATCTGGACCGTTTTGAAAGGAGACGCGCGAATGAGCGAAATCTTCGTAGTAATAAGTACGAGGGCCAGTTAGCAGACCAGCCTCATAAACTAAAAAAATCTGAACAGTCCATTTATGTGATAGGACCTGAAATCTACAATTGGTTGCCCGCCGCCGTAAAAAATTCAGCTTCCACAAATGTTTTTAAAAAAACTTTGAAAGAGTGGCTGCATAAAAAAGTATTTTATAGCTACGAAGATTTTTTTAAATCGCCTAAATTACATATAACGTAATTTTTTTTATTGTGTACATTTTAGTATAATTAATCCTTTAGTAATGACATTTATATTTAAATTTCATGATTTTATAAAATCTCATTTGACGTATAACAATTTGTTACTAATAAATAATTTCATTTCATTTCAATTTCATTTCATTTTCATTTTATTTCACACACACACCCTCAAACGCATGTACGCACACTATACACAGTCAAGTATAAACTGTTGATCCAATTTAGTTGGGTATTTAGTAGTGTAGGTTTTATCCATTGCGTAGGGGAATCTTGGTAAGCCTGCTTCCATCTTCGGTATCATCGACACTTACCATCAGGTGAGATGATGCCAAGGGCTTATCAATTGTGTATTAAAAAAAAATTGTTTCTGAATTACTACTAGGACTTACTAATTACTACCTACTATAGTTTGTCGGGGATGTGAAGAGACCAGCATTGTTTCCTATTCTTCAACACTGGGTTCTTCCCGCTTCTTAGGAGACAAAATATTCTCCCACTATAAATGTTGACAAATTATGTACTTAAATAATATTATTTATTTATTTTTGTAATTAAACTGTACAAGCTCCAGCACATTTCCAATCATAAAGACAATCAGAATCATCAGTGCATTTGATATAATCTAAACTTTGTGAATGTCTTTTGGAGGTGTAACACCATCCGAAAAAACAGCTAGTATAGCAGTATCCATTGTGACACCCGCAATTTTCATCATTCGCACAGTTGTAATCATCATCTTGTGTCAACTTCTCGGCAGTGTTACTTAGTTCAGGAAATGCATTTGATAAGGCCATTAATGATAAAAGTATAACAAGTTTCATCTTTTCAGCTTGTTGTTTTCGTAGTTTAAAACTGCTTACTCTTCGTCTGTAAAGACCGAATGGGTATCTGTGGAACAAAATTTTATTATTTCAACAAGTTTAACACAGAGACACGTGAACAAATTAAAATTAGCGAAAACATTATTTTAATACGTCTTGTGACTCTTAAGTTTTAAGATAAACTAAAATGAAGTTTTCTCGGTTACTATATTTGTATGTATGTATATTGGTATGATTACTAATTACCCATATGTTAAGGTGAGGTATTGATTGGAACAGTTGTCTCTGTTTTTTCGTTACGTGTAAAGAGTAAAGAAAATAACCACACTCTTGCACTTTTTTAATGTTTTTTCGATTGGTTTCAATATTCTGAATGAAATTATAAAAAATAATAACATTTCTCACTTTGTAATATCCTACCAAATCTTGTTGTATATTTTTTAAAATTTATACTTCAAAATATTAGTCATAACTAGAGTTGAAAGTTACGGTATAGACCTATCTTTGGGATTATTTTCTATCGAGCCAAAACTGCTCAATCGTGTTTCTAATCGTTTTTGACTTCAAAGAACATTGTAAATTAAAAAAAACATCATTAACAATAAGGGTATTAATATGTATACACATGCCAAATTAAAGCTTTCTCGGATCTAAACGCGTACAGACAGACAGACAGACATGGCAAAACTATAAGGGTTCCTTGTTGACTACGGAACCATAAAAAAGAGAGAAAAAGAAAAAAGAAAAGAAAAAAATAAAGTAAAAAAGCAAAAAAGACAAAAAGAAAACAGTCCCTTGGCCATAATCTGTAATAGGAAAAAAAACAAATTGTTTTAAGTAAAATAAATGTGTAAAATAAGAGGACCTTGATCAGCGGATGAAATATTTATTCGTTTTTTTATTAATAAATACGAATCACGGTATCAGTGGATACAACTTGCCGGGATCCGTGGCCAATTCTATTTGATCCTGGGATCGGTGGATAGAAGCCCACAATTTCGCCGAATTTTTATTTTACCTGTGTGTAAACTATAAGGTCGATTTATACTCTTACTTACATAATATACCGACGACAGCAATCTAAAAGAACACTGCAGGAGGTACTGGAGTCGCCGTCTGAATAGATACTTGAGTGGCTTGTCTAGTCAATTCCGTTTTTATACCCCGCTCATTGTGCATTACATACCTAATACCTATGTGTTCGCGAGATAGGAAAGCACCCGGGGTTTTCCCCAAAAAACCGGCCAAGTATGTGTCGGATGACGCGTAGTAAAGGATTTCGCAGTCTGTTTTTTTTTTATTCACAATTGGTAAGCCCTTGGCATCATTTCACCTGATGGAAAGTGACGATGATGCCGAAGATGGAAGCGGGTTTACCAAGATTCCCCAACGCAATGAGAACTGGCTATCTTATCTTCAAGCCGGAACACATCAATGTTGTTAACACTGATGTTTTGGCTAGCCAGGCGGGCTTAGAAATTGCCCTACCACCAACCAAGCTGAGTCTTACAAAGTTGACTCCACCGGGAGTCCAATCCGCGATCTCCTGGTGTTAGCGAATGTACTAACCGTTACGCCACGGAGGCGGTTAAAAGTATTTCATTACTTGCAAACTTTTAATCACAAGATAACCAAGATAACTTTTATTGAGAGTTCTTACTATGACCCTTTTCCACGGGTACTAACAAGTGCCTAGGTCAAACCGTCTAGAAACGCAAAGGGGGGATAATTTGATAACGATTCTGGCAGTCTTTATCTTACAAAAAAACACCTGACAAAAAAATTATGTTCTTCATTTATAAGATTTATTTGAAAATAACTTATACGAAGAAATGCACTCGAAAAAAGACATCTCCCTCTACTTAAAGGTACGGGAGTTACCAATCCCAAATACATAGGTATATAAAATCATCAGGCGAGCGAAGCGACAAAGGTGAGTGATACATTAAAGCAATTAACTAGCGACTATACTAAAAAAACCTTAAAAAAGGTATTCTAAAACTTTTCTAAAACTGACCAAAAACACTTTTCATACAAATCGATCAGCTGATAACACAAGTTTGTATTAAAAACCACTTTATTTCAGCAAAGTTGTAAAACAAAAGTGTGTGACAGACAAATGAAAAAGACGAACATATAAAAGGGTTCTTCATAGAGACTACGGAACCCTTATAAAACTTCTGGGTTTTTACCTATCTAACGAATCAAAGCACGTGTTTTAACCTACCCAACGAGTCAAAGCATGTGTTTTACCTACCCAACGAGTCAAAGCATGTGTTTTACCTACCCAACGAGTCAAAGCATGTGTTTTACCTACCCTACGAGATAAAGCATGTATTTTTAACGAGTCAAAGCATGTGTTTTTAATTACCCAACGAGTCAAAGCATGTGTTTTTACCTACCCAACGAGTCATAGCATGTGTTTTTACCTACCTAACGAGTCAAAGCATGTGTTTTTACCTACCCAACGAGTGAAAGCACATATTTTTACCTACCCAACGAGTCAAAGCCTGTGTTTTTACCTACCCAACGAAAAAAGAACGTGTTTTTACCTACCCAACGAGTCAAAGCATGTGTTTTTACCTACCCAACGGGTCAAAGCATGTGTTTTACCTGGGTTAGTACCCGATTTTATATATCTATTTAATAAATAAAAGTTATCACATAAATTTTCATTTAAATTTGGACACTGCTGACTCAGTCAAAAAGTCTCCCGTTGACGACTAACGGTCACTCAGGAGATCATTGTCTTCTAGGTATGCTAAAGGAGGATGTTTAATACACGCTCCATAATCATACAATGTATGGAGGTGATTGCAATAGGTCGATAGTTGGATGGGTCAGCACGACTACCTTTTTTAGGCACGGGCTGCATGTTAGCAAGCTTCCGAGACTTTGGAACTATACCGGTTTTGAGAGAGAGGCGTTACAGGCGTGTCAGCACATGAAATAACTCAGGAGCACAGTTCTTTAGAACTATGGCTAGAATACCATTAGGACCGCTGGCCATATTCACATCTTGCCTGCAAAGAGTTTTAAGAACCTCTTTTTGGCTAATACGAAAAGGAGACATTACAGTACCGCATGAAGGTGTATAAGGTGGTGTATTATTTACAGTGACCAGACGGGAATTTTCAGCATATACAGGGTGTCCCTGGAAGTATGGATCAAACGAAACAGGGTGTTGGAAAAAATCATTTCCAAACATTTTCTCTAAGGAAGCCCCCCTCCATCTCAAAAGGGTAAAAAGTTACAGCGGTTTTTTTGAATTTTTAATAAATTGCTTACTACGCACACAAAAAAATCCATATAAAAATTATTTCATAAGATACCATGTATTTTTTTTTTTGCGAAGCTGGGTGAAGGACAGAGCTTGCTGATATAATTACTTTTCGTGACCTAGGTATTGTGTAAAAATAAAAAAGTTAAAGTAAAAACTTTTTTCTTTGTTAAAAAAATAAAAATCTTCAATTTTGAACGCTTCTAGCTGAAAAAAAGTGTACTACGGTAAAGTGGTCCGCTACTGTAAAAAGTTTCTCATTTTATGCAAATTAAAATGAGGTAAGAATGTTCCGGTTATTCGCCAAAACTTGAGAGATATGATTTTTTTTTCTAATCGAACCCTAATTCCGAGAACGCAACTAGCGTGGAACAAAAGAACTGGTTGAGCCGGGTTATAAACAAAAGGTGGTGCGATCCGCATTCCAATGCTTGTCACTCAGCCAGAATGACCCAGGTATAATTCGCAATTTAGTTAGTTAGTCAGTTGCTAGCTATGGCTCTGTGATTACGGTCGTTTTATCTCTCATTTTGCGTTCTTTAATTGTGCCTGGAATTCGGAACTTGGATTTTGATTTAGCTCACGGTTGGATTGTTGTAAAATAAAATGAGTACCTTTATTAGTGCTGAGTATGCAGACATGCATTTCGTGTACGGACTGTGTAACGGAAGGTCCCGGGAAGCAGCCAGAGTTTATCGTGCACGGTTTCCGAACCGAGCGCATTACCCCGACTACAGGGTATTCCAACGAGTGCATGATGCCTATCGAGAAAACCGGACCCCGGGTGAGATATCAGGTAGACCTCGAATGATTAATTTAGAAGCTGAAGATATCATTTTGCAACTTTTACTTGACAATCCAGGTACCAGTGTCCGACGTATGGAAAGTGAGACAGGAATTCCAAGAAGTATTGTGCATCGCATTGTTCAAAGAAACCGATTCCACCCGTACCACGTGCAACGTGTACAATCTCTTTTACCGGACGATTATCGATTAAGAGTTGATTTTTGTCGTGAAATGCTGCGGCGCCACCATGAAGACCGCCAATTCCTTAATAAAATTTTATTGAAAGTGAGACAGGAATTAAATAAAATTTTATTAAGGAATTGGCGGTCTTCATGGTGGCGCCGCAGCATTTCACGGCAAAAATCAACTCTTAATCGATAATCGTCCGGTAAAAGAGATTGTACACGTTGCACGTGGTACGGGTGGAATCGGTTTCTTTGAACAATGCGATGCACAATACTTCTTGGAATTCCTGTCTCACTTTCCATACGTCGGACACTGGTACCTGGATTGTCATGTAAAAGTTGCAAAATGATATCTTCAGCTTCTAAATTAATCATTCGAGGTCTACCTGACATCTCACCCGGGGTCCGGTTTTCTCGATAGGCATCATGCACTCGTTGGAATACCCTGTGTCGGGGTAATGCGCTCGGTTCGGAAACCGTGCACAATAAACTCTGGCTGCTTCCCGGGACCTTCCGTTACACAGTCCGTACACGAAATGCATGTCTGCATACTCAGCACTAATAAAGGTACTCATTTTATTTTACAACAATCCAACCGTGAGCTAAATCAAAATCCAAGTTCCGAATTCCAGGCACAATTAAAGAACGCAAAATGAGAGATAAAACGACCGTAATCACAGAGCCATAGCTAGCAACTGACTAACTAACTAAATTGCGAATTATACCTGGGTCATTCTGGCTGAGTGACAAGCATTGGAATGCGGATCGCACCACCTTTTGTTTATAACCCGGCTCAACCAGTTCTTTTGTTCCACGCTAGTTGTGTTCTCGGAATTAGGGTTCGATTAGAAAAAAAAATCATATCTCTCAAGTTTTGGCGAATAACCGGAACATTCTTACCTCATTTTAATTTGCATAAAATGAGAAACTTTTTACAGTAGCGGACCACTTTACCGTAGTACACTTTTTTTCAGCTAGAAGCGTTCAAAATTGAAGATTTTTATTTTTTTAACAAAGAAAAAAGTTTTTACTTTAACTTTTTTATTTTTACACAATACCTAGGTCACGAAAAGTAATTATATCAGCAAGCTCTGTCCTTCACCCAGCTTCGCAAAAAAAAAAATACATGGTATCTTATGAAATAATTTTTATATGGATTTTTTTGTGTGCGTAGTAAGCAATTTATTAAAAATTCAAAAAAACCGCTGTAACTTTTTACCCTTTTGAGATGGAGGGGGGCTTCCTTAGAGAAAATGTTTGGAAATGATTTTTTCCAACACCCTGTTTCGTTTGATCCATACTTCCAGGGACACCCTGTATACAGGCAAATAATATTCATAATAGTCATTTATTGGTAAAGTATAATGCATTTACAAATAAATTTGACTTGTCAGCAGCGGAGTGAGCCAGCGATCCACCAGGTTTTACCAGTGAAGGCAAAGACGAGCGACAGAAATTCGACTCGACCGACTTAGCCAAGGACCAAAACGCTTTACTCCCAGATGGCTAGGAGGCAGGTTTTGATCCAATATGTCTTATGTGGTCAAAGCGTGCCCTGCGCAGTGTCTTTTTGTAGGACTTCGCAAATTTATTTAAGGCTTTCTTCCTGGAACGCGTTTCCGGAGCTTTGCGAGCTCAAGCGTCAGCCCAGGCTTGATAAGAGTTGACATAGAAAGTCGGTATTTCATGCCTAATAGTAATAAATTTCGGAAAAAATTCGCTCAGTTACTTAAGCTTTGATGTAAATAGTATGTAAACATTTCTCTGAATTGTGTACGTAATGATGTGGAACAAACAACCTTATTGATATGGAAATGTTTACCAGAAAATGCGGGTAATGTATCAAATGAATACTTACATCTTGAAAATGTATTATGATTCAAAGGCGCATTAAAAATAAGCCATAAAGAGTCGGCTTAAAGAAATCCTAAGACAAACACGTATAAGCTATAAAAAAACGGTTTAACGCAAAAAAAAACTTTATCTTAGGAAAATTTTCTAGAAGATAAAAATACTTCAATTTTGAACTGAAAATCTTGGACCAAATACCCAAATTTCTTTAATTTATTTAAAATTTAAATGTTTTTGTCTGGAACTCACCTGATTTATTTATGCAGCCGAAGATGTAAACCGCAAGCTTTAATAATGCGCTTATTCACTCTCGCTTTGAAGATTTCTATATTATTCGAAGACGTGGGAACAATATTTTGTGTAGGTGTTATAAGTTAAAACTCATATTTACTCTTGTTTTCATCTTTTCTGAAATCTCCAAAAAAAAAGTTACTATTGATACAAATCGATCAGCGGATAAATCAAGTTTATTTCCTTTATTTAATAACTAGCTTTTGCCCGCGGCTTCGCCCACGTTGACATAATAGCTTTTATGACTCTTTTTGAGGGTGAGTGGTGCGCGAACAGCAATCAGCTCGCAAGCGTGGACATGAGTTTTCACCAGGTACCTCAGGAACTGTATTGGGCTATTCGGATTAGCAGTCTTTGTCACTTCCCACCCCCTCAACAAATTCTATACAAAAAATCACTTTAATCCGTTGCTCCGTTGCGACGCCACCGACGTGTGCGAGCGTAGAAAACAGTTGTCCCCAGATCCCTTTGGGAACTATGTCAGGATATACTTATTAGTAAATTATATCATTTTCCACCTCATCTCTGTGCGAAAAATCACACCAATCCATTTTTTCGTTACGATTTTAAATAAAACGAACAAAGAGTATTGTTTTAGTTTCCTCAGGAACTGCATCGGACTATGATAATTTCCCCAGATAAAAGGTTGACTATTTCATTCCCAGTGATACAGGCTACCTGCTTGCCAAATTTCATTAAGATTG
The DNA here is from genome assembly GCA_947284805.1 of Coleophora flavipennella. Lineage (NCBI taxonomy): Eukaryota > Metazoa > Arthropoda > Insecta > Lepidoptera > Coleophoridae > Coleophora > Coleophora flavipennella. The sequence goes on from OX369275.1 coordinate 2,394,782, forward strand.
GTAGAGGTGTTGAGTGTGAATAGGTAACAAACAAACAAACACATTTTTAATTTCTGATTTCTAAATCTTAAATAACATATAGAGCGTGGTTGGCAGAACGGTAAGGGCCACTATCTCCTGTCCGGAAGGCCGTGGTTCGATGGCTGCCACTTAACAATATCTATACGAATATCGATTTCATACTGGTATGTACGTTTATCCGACGCTCTTACGGTGACAAAAACATCGTGAGGAAACCTGCACACGCCTGCGAAGAAACTCGAAGCTTATGTGTGAAGTCATTCAACCCGCAATGGGCCCGCGTGATCGTCTAAGGCCTGATCGCCTTAACTCAGGGTTGGTCGAGCCCCTTGGTATATAAACTGATATGATGAAATAACACATATACCTATATTATCGAAAAACTCAATCATTGTATCAATCTAGTAATAAAACTTCCTAAAAATATTAATATGGGTCAAATCCTTGAATCTTATCAACTCCAAAGTAGCCCATGACGCACTTCTCATTGCCGCTCTGGATGGCAATAGATAACCTAAGCAGCAGGTAGGACCTCACGTCACATCTCCTCTCTCGAAGGCGACGGCCAATCTCCTTTGTGAAGGCAAAGGCCTCTGAGGGTTCAGCAGCCGGTTGTCTCACAGACCAGCGGCACAAAGCAGTAATATGCCTTCAAGACCGAGTACTTGTAATGCTTCTTTCTCGCCGCAAATTGAGCAGCAGTACCGTACGGGTGAGAAGTGAGGCAGAAAAAGTAGAGTCCCAAAGCAGGCACGTTCCTCTCTGCCATAGCACTTGTTTAAACCCTCCGGCCTTTTGCCATCACATCGACTAAAGCCCAGTGGCTGCATCAAAGATGGAATATTCCATCTGGCCGATACCAGTGCCCTCCGAGTGAGGTCATTAAGGAATTGGTGACGTGGGAATCTTCACAAACAACGACCGCAACTCAGTGAGTGATGGCCAATTGCCTCCACCGTGGACCCGCAAATACATTGATGGGTTCACAGATATTGATATTGCAGGCGGAGAGCAACTGCCACACGCAAATAGTCGCCGTCAGAAGAGTTTCCATATCTGTGCCTCCTGTTAAAAGAAGCTAAACTCGATTTATGTGTTTTTAATTTTTTTACTCGATTGCAATCTATAAAAAAATACCTATCTGTTCGTCTATGAAACACATCGCTACGTGCCATAGTTCCCGAGAGTTGTGTAAAAAGTGTATGCTGAAAAATACATAAGAGAAATCCACTCAAAAGTATGAAATAATATTTTAATGTTTAACAACTTACGCGCGTTTTATTATCCCTGCAGTGCCATCTATTGAAAGTTTGCTGCTATGATTATAATGTGTGGTATGTGTAGCTTATATGTTGAAAAAGTACTCTATATTTATTATTATAGATTGTAAGTATCGATAGATAATTTCCCACGGGACCTCTTTAGTTTTCTGGGATAAAGAATACCCGACTATACAATGATGGTCATAACACCCCATCCCTATGTAATGGTTTCATATTGTTACGTTGAGCCATTCTAAAGATACATTTTTTTGCATTCCTGCAGGAACCCTTTTTTTTTGGGGTTCACAATGTCCGAGTTTTAGTTCGCGATAAGGGTATCAACGTGTTAAATTTGATTGTAATAGGTCAAGCCACATTTGCGAGGTGAGCCATTCTATAAATGAATACTTTTGATTTTCCCACGGGATCTCTTGAATTTTCCGGGATGAAAATTATCCTATATGTTAACCCGGGCTATAAGGAACCACCATACAAAATTTCATCAAAATCGGCCTGGTAGTTTTTGCGTGATGCGCGAACATACAGACAGACAGACAGACAGACAGACAGACAAAAATTCCAAAAGTTGTTGTTTTGGCCTCTGTATCGTTAGTTATGTCCACCAAAGTTATTATTTTCCAAAAATATTTCATGTACAGACACGGCCCCGTTACAGTTTTATTATATTATAGATTTATTGTACACAGTAAGGTGACACAAAGAGTACAGCTTATTTGTGAAGAAATTTCTTCCAGCAGAAGTTTGAATGAAAAGCCCAAAACTTTTTTTCGATTTCACCAAAATTGTAGAATAAAAGTTTATGACAGACTCGACGAACCAGGACAGACGTGCCTGGCGAAAGATGACTAGGAGAGCCGACCCAAAATGAAATGGGATAAGGCTAGGCAAAGAAAGAGAGAGAGAGACGGACAGATAATGCGATATTACATGAGGGTTCTTCATAGGGACTACGGAACTTTCAAAACTGGGTTATATCCAGGATTTTTATCTACCCAATGAGTCAGTGTGTTTTTACCTGGGTTAGTACCCAATTTTTGAAATAAACTCAGGCCTTTTTCCGAGTGCGTTGTTAAGGTTTTTACCCATCATCCAAAGATGTAGTTCACGCCAACACGTCACACGATTTGACATTACAATAAAACTAATTATTCAAATCAAACTTGGCATAAAATAGGATAGGAAGGCGCACTTTAATGTCGGAGGCCAAAATCCACTTCGGGTCGTTGAGCCAGCGAAGTAAATATGCCCGAACGGTCAAACTTGGCATCAAATAGGATAGTGTGGCGCACTTTAATCTCGGAGGCCAAAATTCACTTCGGGTCGCTGAGCCAGCGAAGTAAATATGCCCGAACGGTCAAACTTGGCATCAAATAGGATAGTGTGGCGCACTTTAATCTCGGAGGCCAAAATCCACTTCGAGTCGTTGTGCCAGCGGGGTAAGTATGCCCGAATAGACAAACTTGGCATAAATAAGAATAGAGTGGCGCACCTTAATGTCGGAGGCCAAAATCCACTTCGGGACGCTGAGCCAGCGAAGGTTCTTCGATTTTTGATCAATAATTTAAAAAAACAAAAACATGTAAACCTAGTTTTTGTTCTGACTCTACCTATCAAAAACAGGTCGATATCGGACGTGAAAATCGTTATCGCCGTTTGTAAAGTCTTAGGTTATAGGTGTATCCTTTAGAGTCGGCCGGTATTATTACAGATTTTGGTTATTTTTGACGTCAATTACTCTTAAATGATAAAAACCCAAGGATGAAGAAAAACACCCTTATTGTTGATGATGTTCCTTAAGGCTTTAAGTTGCCTCAATCCAAGCAGGTTGATACGTATTAAAATAATATCGAACGTAAGTCTTTTCATTTTAAGTTCAAATCAATGCGGGCTTCAACGCGGCTGCTACGTTGAAACCGAACGCCCAATTATAGATTTTTACATGTTATTATTACTTTTCTATACTTTCAATTATGTTTAAAAAAAATTGTTCAATTAAAATAAAAGGTTTTAAAGTCGCCGATTTTTGTGGGTCATTCAACATTAACTATTTTGTTTTCGAGAAATTTTGCAATTGATGCCAAAAACAGGGTATGAGTATTTTTTTTACATCAAAAGTGGTAATATTTTTTAAATTGTATTTAATTAAATAGTTTTTTTTATTACTTATTTAGTAGTTTTCCATAGTGATAGCTTTACACAATCTTTCAATAATTTGAATTATTATATTATTTTTTTTTAATTATTTTTTTTTATTCTAATTTTAATTTTTTAATTTAATTTTATTTGAACTATCTTAAGGCCTTAAAAGTAAAAAGCTATTAGGAACACGATCGAGCAGTTTTAGCGCGACAGAAAACAATCCCAAAGAGAGGTCTACACCGTTACTTTCAACTCTAGTTATGCCTCATATTCTGAAGTATAAATTAAATAAAAATATACAACAATATTTGTTATGATAATACAAAATGAGTAATGTTATTATTTTTTATGCTCTCATTGTAGTTTAGGATTGAAATAAAAAAACATTGAAAGTCAAAAAGTGTGGTTATTTTCTTTACTCTTTACATGTAAAGAAAAAGACAGAGACAATAAATACCTCGCCTTAAAGTAATCCTAAGACGCATTCAGCTACTCGTATAAAAAAACTGTAAAACGCAAAAGAGTTTCCAGAAGCTAAAATAAAGCTTTAAAAATCTTAGATTAAATAGATATTTTTATTAATTAAAAATTTGAGTGCTTTGGCTACTCCTCAACTGATGACAAGCGCCGATGCAGCCGAGGATTAATATAAAGTGATTATTCACTCTCGTTTTAAACATTCATAACTTATACGAATCAAGGTAAATAGACGTCGTGGGAACATTATTATGTGTATTACCCGAAATGCATATTTACTTTTGAGTTCTACCTTCCATTAAGTAGATTGTCTTAATTATAAATATAACTATTAATTGTAACCTTAAAATACCAAAAAAAAATAACTATTTATTCATAATTGGGAAAAAATAATGTAAAATTAATTTATCTTTTAATCACTCAGAGCAATTTCTAGCAATCAACAAACATTTTTTAAGCGCTGTAGTTTAATAGTCTCTGAGATATCCTTGAGTATTACTGGTGATAGGGAACTGTCATTTTCTACAACCATAATCTATACTATAATTAATATTATAAAGAGGAATAATTTGTTTGTTTGCATTGAATAGGCTCCGAAACTACTGGACCGATTTGAAAAATTCTTTCTCTGTTGGGAAGCAACACTATCCGCGGTTGCTATAGGCTACATTATATATTTTTTTTAAATTAGGGATCTCCACTAAAACTCTTATAATGTATGCCAAGGTTAAAAAAAAAAAATATCTACAAAAAGTGGTGTAGTGTAGTGTGTAGTGTGCGGTGTGTATTTTTTATATAGATGTTGTTTTCGGGCAAGGGAGTAAACACTCGATTATGAAGGCGACGGTAAAAGTGTTAAAACTGTTGACAAACTTGCTCTGTAGGTACATCAAACATTTCAGTTCCAATCTCATAAATGCTGAACTAATCGCAGCAAAAAAAAAACACATGGCAACATTGTAAAACTTGAGCTAAGTCGAATCAAAAACCGCTGTAACTAAAGGAACTCCCGTCTCAGCGAAGATTTTCTTCGCATCAGGATCGAGGATCTAGTAACATTCGTCACTGAATGCTAAGCTATTAAGAGATAGTAAACTGAAGATGTATTTTAGCTAGTGTAGATATCAAAATTTGTTTTTAAGGTTTCTTTTTTTATTTCATTTTTTTATTTACAATTGGTAAGCCCTTGGCATCATCTCACCTGATGGTAAGTGACGATGATGCCGAAGATTGAAGCGGGCTTACCAAGATTCCCCAACGCACTGGAGAACTGGCTATCTTATCTTCAAGCCGGAACACATCAATGTTGTTAACACTGATGTTTGGCGGCAAGACTTAGATAAGATGGTGGTAGCTAGCCAGGCGGGCTTAGAAAATGCCCTACAACCAACTAAACCGAGTCTTACTAGTTGACTCCACCAGGAATCGAACCCGCGACCTCCTGGTGTGAAGCGAATGGGCTTACCATTATGCCACGGAGGCGGTTTCGTAATCAAAGTGTGCCAACGGGACTCTATTACTATTAAGATCACGCCACGCCGTCTGTCTGTTTGTCAGTCCTACTACATAAAGAGCTGTATCATTTGAACCATTAAAGGAGGCCCGTTTAAATTATGTTGGCGGATACCTTAAAAAAAAACATTTTAAACAACTGTCAAGTGCGAGTTGAACTCGGGCACCGAGGGTTCCATACCAGCATACCTCCACAAAAATATTAACAATGATACCTATTCATTTGTAACAATAGATATCAACACGAGCGACAGAAAAATGTTTTTTTTTAATACAGTTAGGACTCCTAAGTACAACTCACACTTGGGTTTTTTTTTGGATTAGTTCTTTACTTATACCGAATGTTGTACATTGTGTTTTTCGAGTGTTTGTATGTATGTATGTTTATTTATTTCTTTGGAACGCCATGTAGCCTAAAAGGCTTGATAGATTTCATTAAATTTAAATTAAATTTTATTTTAATTTACCGATGCAGGATTTCGAGGTGTCCTTCGATTTGTTACTCCCGAGAGTTAAATAGGATATATTTTTTTTCTCGAATTGTAGTAAAATAGGGTTTGAGTTTTAATGCAGTCGGGTTTTTAATTGACGCCTAATTAGTAATTACTTTTTGACTTTTGCTTTGGAGGGGTGGGGTACGGATCTTTTCTTTCGGAGGTTTCGACTTTTGAACTTTGGTTTTACCTAATTTGCTAACAAAAAATGCACAGATTTTAATGAAATTTATATGGAATTTCCTAGAGAACAACTTAACATGCATAATTGAGAAGCTTCTCTTTTATTTAAGGTTGTCCATTAATTGGAACTGCTGGTTTGTTTACTGGCGGGGAAGCATCTCCGACACTTGTCTGGATAGCAAGTAGAGGTACGCTAGTACTGCTCCGGTCAATCCAGCCACGTAGGAATAAGTCTGGACAGATGCAATAAGCGCTAGGAAGCGATCACACCAACAGCTCCGATACCACACAATAGATGTGGGAGCCAGCTTCTCTGGCGTGCCGAGCGGGGATCGAACCGCCAGCAGCGAAAGCCGCCGGAGGTGAGCGTGCCTACAGCTCCGGAACCTACCTGGAGAGTAGATAGTGGTTCTCTTCCACGAGGCACTGGCTTTGCAGAGTATCAAGACAAGCGTCTTGGCGGCAAGACGTACCACAACTGATCCTTGCCTTCGCCTTATGGTATTGGCGGGAATAGCGGCCCTAACTGTTTGGTCGTTAAGTGGGGACGCTATTTTATAAACCTGGTAGCTTAACGTATCTGGTAGATATACGAGGGGAAATGTTCAAAATGTATCCTATCAGGGGATCAAAACGATTCTTACGGCTCTGAGGCCGACAGGTATAAAAAAAAACATTAAACAAAATAGGGACTCAAAAAAATGTGTCCGGAGATTCGCTTTCAGTGTAGAAATTCTTATCTCTCTGTGACCGATGGTAGAGCAACGATTAGGGATGATGAATGACGATGAATCACCCTCCAGGGTCACACATACTCAAACAGTCATAAGAGTTCCGCCACTTAAGTGTTCGCGAAGAAAACGCTAAGTAATAGCCAAAGCTATCCTAACAGGCCAAGGCGAGTAGTGGATATAAAAATACTTCTTCCGAAAACTTTTGCAAACTTAACAACTACCTAACTCTACTGAATCTCTTCTTAATTATTGGAATATTTATAGAATCAGTTAGACAATTAACCACCAACATCATCATCATCATCATCATATCAGCCGAAAAACGTCCACTTCTGGACAAGGATTTCCTAGACGACCGGTCCTGCGCTGCCTGCATCCAGCGGCTTCCCGCGATCTTCACTACGACGGTCGACCGCGTGGGAGGCCTACCTACGCTAAGTTTTCCGTACTCGCGATCGCCACTCGAGAACTTTACTAACCCAATGGCCATCTGTTCTACGAGCTATGTGCCCTGCCCACTGCCACTTCAGTTTAGCGATTCTTTGAGCTATGTTGTTTTTTTTTTAATTTACAATTGGTAAACCCTTGACAACATCTCACCTGGTGGTAAGTGACGATGTTGCCGAAGATGGAAGCGGGCTTACCAAGATTCCCCAACGCAATGGGGAACTGGCTAACTTATCTTCATGTCGGATCACACCAATGATATCAACATTGATATTTGGCGGCAAGACTTAGATAAGATGGTGGTAGCTAGCCAGGCGGGCTTATAAAATGCCCTACCACCAACCAAACCGAGTCTTACAATTTACCCCGCCGGGAATCGAACCCGCAACCTCCTGTGTAAAGCCAGTGAACTTTGCCTCTGAGCTACGGAGGTGGTTACTTTGGTTCTCCTGCGGATCTCCTAATTAATGACCAACTTTAATTTTTTTTAACTGCTAGTCCTATAACAACCATCAATACGCCTTTCTGACAGATCCGGTTCCTTAGGCGAATCGACATTGGCATCGACAACCGTCAAAGAATTCGCTAAACTTCTGATAGATACAGCTAACGAAAGACCATTTTGTTGCCAACACGATTGTGTTTTTGTGTTGATTGATGACGGCTTTACGTACGAGAAAAGCTCAATTGATGACCGCCGAGTCTGTGGATCAACAAATTGGTGTATCACCTAATCGCTTTACGTGTAATGGTCGTTAAAGGATCACGCATGATGGATCTGTTCTCCGTTGAAAAGTATTCTGAATTTTTGCGAAGGGCCTGTTTTTGTTATCCTGCGTGGATCTTTGCCTCTGGCCTCACAGGAACGTGAGTTTATAAGGTTAACACTCGATTTCACTTCCCATCTGTAATATTTATTTTTCTTAAAGAGTAAACCTTAAAAAGTTTCGTATGTAAAGTCCAAAAAAGCAAAAAGGTCGATGCCTGCTTTGGGACGTTCTTGGACGAAGAATCTTCTTTTTAAGGTGAAATTAAGTATACACCAATGCCTGGCAACATCGTCACTGTGGTAATTTGCCGTACCTGCGAAGGTCTATCAGACAACAAAGATGATAGACTCACTACATTTTCACTATAGAAGACCAGTGAAGTGACAAAACCAAATCTCTCAATATACACTGTGAAATAAGTTATTCACCACGTTTTCTCTTTTACTTCAATACATTCAAAAAAGGAGCTTCTAGTACTACCAAATATTAATAAATATTTTACGAGTACTTTAAAAGTAATACCTAAAAAATAACAAGATCTCTAAAAAGTAAAAAAATAATATGTATTGGCCCTTTAAGTTTAATATATGTAGTAACATTTTGATCTCAGAGTCGTAGCGTAAGGGAAAGTTGTGAAATTATTGGTAATTAGTTGTAGTAAAAAGCGTCGGTGGCTCAACCGGTAACGACTCGGTTCTTCTAACCAGACGTACCGGGTTCAAATCTGGCCGGCCATTGTACCAATAAGTTTTTCAAAACTTACGTACATACTAACCGATTGCTTTAACGGTGAAGGAAAACATCGTGAGGAAAACTGCACACGCCTGCGAAGAAACTCGAAGGTTGTGTGTGAAGTGGACCAACCCGCACTGGGCCCGCGTGGTCGACTAAGGCCTGATCGCCTGATTTAGGGTAGGCTCGAGCCCCTCGGTGGGGACGTATATGCGCTGATATAATATAATAAATAGTTGTAGTAAAGTAAAGTAATTAATAATAGTAATAAAGTAAATCAGTTGTATTCTGTTTTCATTTTATTAATTTAGCGGTCCCCCTGCGCGACAACTCTTGGATTAAAATATTACTTCTTTTAATAACTTAAAGGGCCAATAGTTACATGTTATTTTTAACTTTTTATAGATTTTTGTCGGTGGTTTTATTAATTCTTAATTTAGGTTTTATTTCATACTTTTTAAACTTTACATGTTATTTGTAAACACGCTTCAATCTAAAATCTATCCCCACAATCACACAAATACTTTCCAGGATGAAATGCGACATTGGGACACAAAGTCTAGTCCATTTTGAATCGAACAAACCTGTGAAAGTTGTTCACCTCCATTGTTTGAAGCTGCAATTAAATGTATTTTATAACTGTAAACTTCAAATCAATTGGACCCGTGGAAGAGCGTCTCCAAAATCAATGCATCAGATACATTTATGGACTGCGGAAGTTTGATCACATCTCGGAATACCGTAATAAACTTAATTGGCACCCTATCCGCCAGGCGCAGGAACATCCATATCCTTTCTCTCCTATTCAATGCGCTGTTTAACCCTGTGGCTCCCGAGTATCTCCGAGAGAGGTTCAACTTCTGTACGTCAATGGAATGCCGTCTCCGATCCAGCAAAAATCGTGCGCTCGTTATTCCTTCTCACTGCTCGAAGACGTACACCAATTCTTTCACTGTCCTAGCTGCGCGCCTTTGGAATTCATTATCAGTGAATATCAGAATGTGCCCCTCGCTCCTTGCATATATGACTGCACTCGAAAAATATTACCTTAATGCTCCTCCCTTATATATGTATGTAGAGTATGTATTTATTATATATAAGTATATATTTTGTATGGGCATAGTTATCTATGTATATATTAATATACTAGAAACTATTATATTATGATAGTTAATTATTTGTTTTACCTGAACGTATGCTCTGAAGTCCTTTCAGCAATCCAAGGTTGACTGGAAGAGATCACGAAAGGGATAAGTCCGCCTTTGCTATATTTATATTCTTTTTTCTAATTATTAATGTATTTGTTTTAAATACAATAAAGAGTTTACAAACAAACAAACAAATTTCTGAGACCCCATAATAAGCTAGCAAAATCAACGAACGATATTTACTTTTTTTACTTCTGCCTATACCTCTGTTGCAAGTGGGTGAGAAGTTAGGTATCCTGCAGATACCAGGAGATTTTGCTGCATCAGTTCAAGGTTAACATGTTCTATCTAACACCTATTCCAATGACTAGTCTGAATAGACTATTCCAATGAGCCCAAACAAGATACTTCTGCTGTAAGTTGGTGAGTTGGTGAGGAGTTGGGTATCCTGCCGATTCCAGGAGATGCTTCAACATCAGGTCAAGGTTATCATATTCTATCTAACACCTATTCCAATGAATAGTCTCTAGACTATTCCAATGAGTCCAAACACGATACTTCTGCTGTAATTTGGTGATTTGGTGAGGAGTTGGGTATCCTGCCGATTCCAGGAGATGCCGCAGGTCAAGGTTATCATGTTCTATCTATCACCTATTTCAATTAATAGTCTCAATAGACTATTCCAATGAGCCCAAACACGATACTTCTACTGTAAGTTGGTGAGGAATTGGTTATCCTGCCGATTCCAGGAGATTCTGCAGCATCAGGTCAAGGTTATCATGTTCTATTGAACATAACATAACATTCTTGAAAAGTATTGAACACGTAGTAAAAGAACAAGATTCTAGACCATTTTCAGATGTAAAGTCCGAGGCAAAAGTTATGTCTCTCCTAAGTCTAAGTTTGACGTCTAAATTTATGAGCACTTACGCTAAAAAAAATTTCGCTGTTCATGCTCAGTATTCAGATATAAAATGTTTTGTCATTCGTTGAGAAACGGGTTTAAACATTTATTTCTTAATGGAGTGTTTTTTTTATTTTTTCTTATTTTTTTTAGAAAATATGCGTGCAACCCCTACAGTAACTACAGAACTGGGTAAAAATTTCAAACATTTTTCATGTTATTTTTCTTTTTGTTTTTTTATCATTATTATTAAAAAATTGAGTGCGTTTGGCTGCACCTCACCTAATGGTAAGTGCTGATGCAGCCGAAGATGTAACACGCAAGCTATTATAATGCCCATTCACTCTCGTCTTTAACATTCCTAAATTATACGAATCAGGGAATACATCAGACGACGGCAGGGACTTCCACTCCTTGTATGAATCAATACAATATGTTTTAAATTCAAAACTAATATTTTTAATGTTAATTAATAAATATGTAGGTAACTACAATCAAGGGACATATATACACACGGTCATCTGGCCCAAACCATTGCCCAAACTAAGATTCCTACTACGGAAACCAGAGAAGTGATATACTTACAGGGTGAGTTTTTTTAAGGGTCAGTATGGAGAAATTCTAAACTATAAGAGATATACAGAAAAACGCTCTTAGGAACTATGATCTCAGTTTTAGACAAAATAAAAATGGCGTATTAAAAAAATAAAAAAATCTTGAGAAATCTGTGAGTTAAGTTATGGTTTTAAAAAAAAATGGTATTTTGATTGTAAATCAACCAAACCAAAAATCGTATTGAGACCATAGGTCTTAAGTTGCTAGAAGTTAAGTTAAGGTGCTAGAAATTACATGAAATTAACATTTTATTAAAGACACATTTTATTATCCAGTTGAAAGGATGGATAATTGAAAGGAAACAAAACCAAAAATCTGCCTCTTGCCTTAATCCCACGAAACTAAATTTGCCTATGCACAGTCGACTTCGGCGAAGCACTCCCCAAGTTGCATTTCTCAATAAAATGTATGGTATTGTGTTTGGCATCTGACAGATTGAATATTTTAAATCATCAACAGTGTCATAGTAATTTTTGTACACTTCATTTTTTAAGTGACCCCATAGAAAAAAAAAACCATGGGCGTTAGATTAGGTGACCGCGCTGGCCACTGGACTTCGCCATAGGTAACCTATCCACGTGTTTCCAAACCTTTCGTTGAGGTAATTTTGTATAAGGCGACTATTGTGCGCAGGGGCTCCGTCTTGTTAGAATCTCATGTTCCGTATTGCTACCAAAGGCAAATCATCCAACATCCATCCTAAAGATTTCTGAGAATATCCAGGTATGTTGGACCTTGAAGGGTCTCACAGTAAAACTGAATGGACATGACTTTATTGTCCAAAATCCCGCACCAACAATTAAATGAAAATCTAATTTGGTTGCTGCTTTCAGTTGTTTGCAAAGAATTTTCTGTGGACCAGTAAGGTTGTTGCGCCGGTTATACATCCCCGAAATTATACGTGGCATAAAGCTCACTGTTTTGTTGTTTGAATTTAGAACACACCAATATAATCGACCTCTGTCTCAGTGCTATACAACCTGATTGCGCAAAAAATACTCGATACAAACTCCTTATCCAAAGAATATTTGACATAAAAACTCCTTGTGCAAATAACTTCTCGAGATTTGATTGTTCGATATTTTCGAAAAGGAGTTTAGCATAGAGAAAAACTGTTTTGTGTGAGTTTACGTCATAAAAACGCTTAAAAAAGAAATGAAGAAATCGGAGAAGTAATCTCAGTTAACCATTATTTGAAACTAGCTTTTGCCCGCGGCTTCGCCCGCGTGGACGCTTTTATGACTCTTTTTGAGGGTGAGTGGTGCGCGAGCCGCAATCAGCTCGCAAGCATGGACATGAGTTTTTTCAGGAACTGTATCGGGCTATTCGGATTAGCAGTTTTTGTCACTTCCCACCCCCTCAACAAATTATATACAAAAAATAACTTTAATCCGTTGCTCCGTTGCGACGCCACTCGCCACCGAGCGTATAAAACAGTTGTCCCCAGATCCCGCGGGAACTATGTCAGGATATACTTATTAGTAAATTATATCATTTTCCACCTCATCTCTGTGCTAAAAATCACACCAACTTATTTTTTGTTACGATTTTAAAAAACTTTACGAACAAAGAGTATTGTTTTAGTTTCTTCAGGAACTGCATCGGGCTATGATAATTTCCACAGATATAAAGTTGACTATTTCATTTCCAGTGATACAGGCTACCTGCATGCCAAATTTTATCAAGATTGGTCGAGGTGTTGAAGTGTGAATAGATAACAAACAAACAAACACATTTTCACATTTATAATAATAAGTAAGGATTTCTAAATCTTAAATAACATATGGAGCGTCGGTGGCAGAACGGTTAGGGCCACTATCTCCTGTCCGGAAGGCCGTGGTTCGAATGTTGCCACTTTCTATACGAATATCGATTTCATACTGGTGTGTACGTTTATCCGACGCTCTTACGGTGACAAAAACATCGTGAGGAAACCTGCACACGCCTGCGAAGAAACTCGAAGCTTATGTGTGAAGTCAATTAACCCGCAATAGGCCCGTGTGATCGTCTAAGGCCTGTCGAGCCCCTTGGTGGGGACGTATATAAACTGATATGATGAAATAACACATATACCTATATTATCGAAAAACTAATTCAAATCATTGTATCAATCTAGTAATAAAACTTCCTAAAAATATTAATATGGGTCAAATCCTCGAGTCGTATCAGCTTCAAAGTAGCCCATAACGCACTTCTCGTAGCCGCGCTGGATGGCAATAGACAACCTTAGCAGTAGGTAGGACCTCACGTCACATCTCTCTCGAAGGCGACGGCCAACCTCCTTTGTGAAGGCAAAGGCCTCTGAGGAATCAGCAGCCGGTTGTCTCACAGACCAGCGGCACAAAGCAGTAATTTGCCTTCAAGACCGAGTACTTAATATGCTTCTTTCTCGCCGCAAATTGAGCAGCAGTACCGTACGGGTGAGAAGTCAGGCAGAAAAAGTAGAGTCCCAAAGCAGGCACGTTCCTTTCTTCCATAGCATCTGTTTAAACTCTCCGGCCATTTGCCATCACATCGAAGAAAGCCCAGTGGCTGCATCAAAGATGGAATATTCCATCTGGCCGATACCAGTGCCCTCCGAGTGCGGTCATTAAGGAATTGGTGTTGGTGACGTGGGAATCTTCACAAACAACGACCGCAACTCAGTGAGTGATGGCCAATTTCCTCCACCGTGGACTCGCAAATACATTGATGAGGTTCACAGATATTGATATTGCAGGCGGAGAGCAACTGCCACACGCAAATAGTCGCCGTCAGAAGAGTTTCCATATCTGTGCCTCCTGTTAAAAGAAGCTAAACTCAATTTATGTGTTTTTAATTTTTTTACACGATTGCAATCTATAAAAAAATACCTATCGGTTCGTCTATGAAACACATCGCTACGTGCCATATTTTCAGAGAGTTGTGTAAAAAGCGTATGCTGAAAAATACTATGAGGAAATCCACTCAAAAGTATGAAATAATATTTTAATGTTTTAACACAACTTAACCGCGTTTTATTATTCCTGCAGTGCCATCTATTGACATTTTGCTGCTATGATTATAATGTGTGGTATGTGTAGCTTATATTATGTTGAAAAAATACTCTATATTTATTATTGTAAGTATCGATAGATAATTAATTTCCCACGGGACCTCTTTAGTTTTCCTGGATAAAGAATACCCGACTATACAATGATGTTCAAAACACCCCATCCCAATGTAATGGTTTCATATTGTTTATTGTTACGTTGAGCCATTCTAAAGATACAATTTTTTGCATTCTTGCAGGAATCCTTATTTTTTTTTGGTTCACAATGTCCCAGTTTTAGTTCGCGATAAGGGTATCAACGTGTAAAATTTGATTGTAATAGGTCAAACCACATTTGCGTGGTGAGCCATTCTATAAATGAATACTTTTGATTTTCCCACGGGAACTCTTGAATTTTCCGGGATAAAAAGTATCCTATATGTTAACCCGGGCTATAAGGAACCACCATACAAAATTTCATCAAAATCGGCCTGGTAGTTTTTGCGTGATGCGCGAACATACAGACAGACAGACAGACAGACAGACAGACAAAAATTCCAAAAGTTGTTGTTTTGGCCTCTGTATCGTTAGTAATGTCCACCACAGTTATTATTTTCTAAAAATATTTCATGTACAGACACGGCCCCGTTACAGTTTTATTATATTATATTATAGAAGTTAGTCTCATCGTCCAAAGAATTCGCCTCAATAATGTGTGTGTCCCGTGTTACACGGTGGATAACCCAATAACAGAATACCGATCTTCTCGCATGATCGCTTTCGAGAAGTTTCTGAATAATACATCCTTGTCGATACGGTTTGTATTTACACTTTTTAAGTATCCTCATTACAGTATGCTGTGCAATAACCATTTCCGTAGCGATATCTCTCGACAAAAAAAGCGTCGGTGGCTCAACCGGTAACGACTTGGTCCATCTAAACAGAGGTACCGGGTTCAAATCTGGACGGCCAATGTACCAATGAGTTTTTTCAAAAACTTACGTACATACTTACCGATTGCTTTAACGGTGAAGGAAAACATCGTGAGGAAACCTGCACACGCCTGCGAAGAAACTCGAAGGTTGTGTGTGAAGTCGACCAAGCCGCACTGGGCCCGCGTGGTCGACTAAGGCCTAATCGCCCTGACTCAGGGTAGGCTCGAGCCCCTCGGTGGGGACGTATATGAGCTGTAATGATGATCTCTCGACGAAATATCCGAAAAACTCTCCACAAAACACAAAACATTTATTTCGACATCTCGACTCATGACGTACGAAAATAGGCGAAAATCGATTCTTTTTTACGACGTCTGGACTTTGGACATTTCATTTTTCCTATGAGAACGGAAGGATTTAATACTTTCTTATAGGTTTTCCTGTAATCTATGAATTTAACCTCAAATACTGTGATTTTTTTAAGATTTTAGGTCAAGAAGTTTTGGAGATAAGGGGTGTTCCTTATCTAATTGATGTTTGATCATATAATGTAACCTAGTTTTCCTTAAAAATTAAAAAAAATATATATTTGAAATTCAATTATTTACGTTACACGTCCGTCTTTAGGTCACCGACTTACCTACATATTTGTACCAAATTTAACTTTTTTTATTTATTTACCAATTTCAAAACAAAATACAAAACAATCAATCATCTAGCACCATTAAACCCGAATGGTTTGTCTAGGTGCTCATAGTCATCTACGTGCTACATACTGTAGCAAAAATAAATTAAAATTAAGAAGAACCAGTTTAAAATGATCTGCTACATAATCACATAAAATCAACAATGGGGGCCTAATTGTAGATCAATCAAAAATATAATCAAGGGGGAAAAGTAAGTGACTACAAAATAGGCTATAAAAAGAGGTGGTCGTCGTGGTTATCCGAAATTACCTTACGGCGAAGTAACTATTTAGTAATCTGTGCTTACGGTTACATGAAACATAACTTGGTAACTTAGTTAACATATTTTAATCTAAACTTAATATAGTTTACTTCCAAAGAATAATGTGTGAATGGAAATCTTTTAACTTCAAATAATTTTAAATTTAGTTTTAATTTTCGAAGAAACAACGTACGTCGCTTTTCCTCAGAATCCTATAAAACACCTGATATCGTTCAGTACACTACTTAGTTCTAGGGTGTAACAGGATAATCCCTGGAAAAAACTTATAAACTACTTAAAAGGTGAAGTTATAAAAAAATGCCCCGCGCCACTTTAAACAGTACTTAAAAATAAATTAACACAATTTGGAGTCAGATCCGCAGCCCAGGAAAATTGGTACGGAACATTGACTTGCTACGTCCCGCTGGTGATGGAACCGGAGGCTAGCGAGCGGAAACAATAAATATAAGAGTTACTTCCCTTTAAATCCTGTCAGATGGGCGAGACAGGACAGCGACCCGCTGACCTCGATGACCAGGTTGTGGTATGTAGGTAGCTCCTGCGGTATACCCCAGCAGGACAACAACCGCCGGGTAAGGTGGGTGTTCCCCTAACTTTGGGTTGGGCCGGTTTGTTGGGTAGATGATGCCCTCTGAAACGTAGCGAGGGCTCTGCACACAGTTTTTAAACAGAAATAAAATTAAACATTAATTATGTTAATGTAGCTGCACAATAATTTTACCAACAAAAATACAAATTTACCACGACCGTTCTTTCCGAGATACTCAAAACAAAAACTTGACAACCTCATTCAAATTTGTAAAGCCTGTTTTATAAAAAAAAAAAACTCCTAATTGATGCAAATAAAGAAGTCGGATATCATAAGGAGTCTTTAATTTTGTGGCGAAAGAGTTTTCGCTACAGTACTTACAATAACAAAAACAATATAAAAAAATCTGATAAGTTAAGCATACCTACATATATATCTGCGACTGCAATGCATATGTCGCAGGCCTATTGTATGTTTAGTCATATTACATTACCGCTAGCTGTTTTACAATACGAAGCTGCATTGCAATACAGCGGGTCGACGATAAGGCAGATTGCATTGCCTGACCGTTTACATAAGGACGAATTATACAATTTGCCTGACCGTATGTAAAATGACTAATCATACAATTTGCCTGCCACATATGTCGCGATGACGATGCAGCGTATCGTTGACACGCTGTATCGCAATGTGCCTCCGTATTGTAAAGCGGTATTGTAATATGACTAAATATACAATCCGCCTACGACACATACACATGCACAGATGAGATACAAGTTACTTGGTAAACACAGGTCACCTGCGTAACGAACGGTGATGTTATTGTGGTTGTGTGAGTGCAAACTGCTTCACCTCCTCGCAGTCACATATACAGACTGATTCAACAAATCTATTTTGTACACAAATAGCACACCCCGGACACTGCATACAAATGGCCGTTAAATGATATTTCTAAAAAAAAATGACGGAGCAAACAAAATCACGGCGAAATCCCATTCATGCGAGAACCAAACTGTAACCAATCTGTATCAATCTGGGTGACGAGGGGTGAAGTCGCTATCTATAGAGCGGCAGGGAGTGTCCATACTGTATGTAAGTACTATAATATATGTACTGTGACAATAGTGTACTTCTTGCTCTAGTTTATTATTATTAATTATTCTATTTAAAGAAAAGAAAAGTCATTTGGCATTTTTATGTATTGAAATATTGTAGTATATATATATCGTAACTCAATGGTCCAGTAGTTTCGGAGCAAGTTGGCTGTGACAGGCGGATGGACAGACTAAGAGTGATCCTATAATGGTTTTGTTTTTACCTTTTGAGGGACAGAATGGGGATGACGAATGCTAGTCATCTGAGTTACTTTTTATCATTTATCAAAAACTACATTTTGTTCTAAAAATGTTTGAAATACCTAGGCGTGACGTCATTAGTTTTGCAGCGTCATTTAGATACTCATATTGTGATTTTGGTGAATTAAAAATCGAAGACTTGATGGAAAACAAAACGAGTAAGGTTTTCCGAAGTTTTAGTAGGAGAGCAATTTAGTGATCAAGAGTTCATTATTTATTTCTGATGCTTTCTATTCTAAAAGAAAAGATTTTTCAGTGATAAGCAAAATAATCCTACATAATTGGAAGCGGAAGTTTGTACAATTTTAATTGATTCCTTCAGGTGTCGGACAGTGAATGAACTGTTTGTTTTTATCTTAAGAAAAGGGTAATTTAAAGGCGTTCCATTTTACTGATTACTTAATTTTAGATATACATATATCTACGAATACCCAATTGTAGTGAACTATGGACTTCTCGTTTCTGATTCGATCACGCAGAGAAATTCCAAACATAGCACGCTCCATTGGCCTTTGGGTGACCTTGAGCCTTCTTATGAGGCCCATAGTAAGCGACCATGTCTCAGTTCCGTAAGTCATCACTAACAACACACACTGGTCAAAGACCTTAGTCTTGAGACACTGCGGTATTTGGGACGTGAAGATATTGCGAAGCTTCCCGAACGCTGCCCAGTCGAGTTGTATTCGACGATTGATGTCTTTCTTGAAGTTGAACCTACCTATCTGGACTGTTTGTCCCGGTATACATATTCGTCAACCAATTTCCAGTGTAGAGTCTCCAATCTTTAGAGGGGTGGGTGCGACACGGACAGTAACATTATTTTCGTCTGGTACATGTTCATTTTAAGACCCACTTGTTGAGAGACTTTACTGAGGCTATCGAGCATTGTGCTTAGGTCTTCCATAGTCTTAAAATAGGCCGTAGGTAGGCCTCCCACGCGGTGGACCGACGACCCGGTGAAGATTGCGGGAAGCCGATCGATGCGGGCAGCGCAGGACCGGTCGTCGTGGAAATCCTTGGGGGAGGCCTTTGTCCCGCAGTGGAAGACTTTTAGCTGATACGATAATGATAAAAATGTAAAGTAATGTTAATAAATGATGATGGACTTGGAGTGCAAAAACTATGCACACGATTTCTTATTTAACGCCGATATCAATTCAAATTTGTCTTGTAAAGAGTTCGTGTCGTTGAATTTATTTTTTTAATAACAAAATTTGGTGATAAATTTTGAAAATAAAGCGAAAACGTTACTTTAATAATACATTTATCCATTTTATAAATAAAAAGAGTTTATAAATTATAAAATACTGGCTTCACCCGCGTGGACATCATTTCTACGACTTTTTTGAAGGGTGCGCAGTGCGCGAGCCTAAAGCGGCTCGCGAGCGTGGAAAAAAGTAGCCTGTGTGTTAAGCCAGGTCCTAATCTGTCTATCTACCAAATGTCTAGGGTTTATTCGCAGATGTGTGCAGGTTTCCTCACGATGGTTTCCTTCACGTACATATGAAATCGAAATTCGAAAACAGATTGGTACGTGGCAGGACTTGAACCACGCGGGCACCTAGGTATCCAATAGTTATTAGTTATTTCCTAATAAAAAAGTGTGAGATAGAGATAGTAGATGAGAAAAGAGTAGTTTGTGTTAAAGAAGAGCGTTTTACCGTTGGCGGGTTTTAGTTTTTACCCGTTTACCCAAAAAAGAAGGTAATGTTTTTCGAGTGTAAGTATGAATTTCTATTTCTTTGGCTGAGCCTGTTGCCTAAACTTCCTAGGCTTCATGGATGTTGGAGTGCGAGGTATTGTTAGGTTCTTCTAGATTCCGTTACCACTCACTCACTATGCCGCCATAGGATAGATCCCGTGACCACTTACTCCCTATGCCACCTTAGGATACTTCCCGTTGTGATGGCCAGGAACGCCATCCCTATTTAAGAACCGCACGGAACCCTAGAATAATTAGGTGTTAAGAACTGATGTGTTGTTATTACTAGAGAGACGGCGAGGTTGCCATTTTTATCTATTCAAACATGTGCTTGGGGCTTGCAACGTTGCATTATGAGCGTACGACTGTGTGAAGAATGTTCAGAGGATTTAACAAAAGAATATTTGTACGAGACAGAAGGAGAAAGAGCGATTGGGCGTACACGTGTGCGAATGCGACGGGAGTAATATGGTTTTGAGGCCTGCGCCGGAGCGTCAGAGGGAGAGACAGGGGACACGCGGGCAGAGGCTGGAAGTCGTCGGTCGTTCCCTGACGGGAAAAGGGTCCTGAGTTTGGTTCTGTGTGAAGTGATTGAAAATAAGAGCGCGATGTGTGGGCGAGACTGGAATTTGGTATGTTTTATTATATTGCTTCTTGCTTGATTGCAATATAATCTCACAGAATCGTCACATTAAGGACTTGTTCCGTATGTCATTTTAGTTAAATTCTCCCTCAGTTAAAATGCTCGCAACCTCTATAATATTTGCGAAGTATTGTGAAGAAAGATTCTGTGTGATTAACTAAATAATCTTGTTTTGTGCTAATGAATCTAACTATCATCTTAAACGATATTCATAAGACAGAATATGTATGATTTTAGTTTGGTTGAGCCTGACTATTCACAAGTCGTATATATCACTAGCAGATATGGTTATTGCTAACTGAAGTGTTCAATATCCCTGGGGTTTTATACTTACAAATTGTACTCTTGATAGACCGGAACTAGCGAGAAGTCAGCGCTCGCTATAACCTAAAACCTTGTTCAGAACAATAATAATAATATGTGAGTCTTTATAAAAATGTAATTTAAGTAATAAAGACTTGCCAGACGCACTTACGGCTGTAAAGTTGTGTACTCTTTGGTTGTAAAAGTTGAGTAGTCAAAGTAAAGTCCAAGGCTCCCCGTAAGTTACAGAAGTGTACAGTGGTTGTAGTATTGTTGGCTTGACGGAAATGTATAATCTAAAATATTTATATTACCTTTTCGTTGCTGCCATAAGTCTACTTTATCTAAAGTAAGCTAACCTTACTTTATGTAGACAAATTTAATACAAATTTATATACATCCATAATTTAATGAGCGATAGCACACAGGACTTGTAAAATTCTATTATAATATCAAATTTGTACTGTCAAATGCTAGAATAAATAGCTCTATAAAATATAGGGCTGAAATCAATGTAACTTCTGCATTGAAAGTTTTGTATTAACTAAACAATAGTGCAAATTAAGCAATGTAACGTGGAGTTTTACGCCTATATAAAAAGGTTTCTCCACAATTTGAGTCAAATAAATTCGTAATTAATTTTTAGACTCAACCAAGACATTTTATTTATTTTGTACCCATTGCATGCAACATTGAGGCTTCCTTGAGGGAGTCTACGAATTCCCTTCGCTTAGAATTGACTGAAATAATGTAACTCGCATTTTGGTAATTTCTGAATTGAGCCCCTCAGTGGGGACGTGTATGAGCTGATATGATACTAGACGATTAGGTACGATACATTGTGTCTCGTGTGTGTTCCGCTTCCAGCAGCTTCAGCAGGCTAAGGCACATAAGGCCAGTCTTAAGGGCAGTGGGGACCACCACATCTGGTACGCGTGACCACGGATCAAAGCGTTGCGTTAACTAAAAGAAACGCACCTTTGGAAACCTGAATTAAAAATAAATAAATAAATAGATAAATAAGTAAAACACAACGTAATTAGCTAATTAGCGGGTCCATTGAAAAAAATAATAATAATAAAATTAAACATATCATAAGTACATAATGTTTCATTACAGTTCATAGTATGAGAAAAGAGAAAAACCATTTTTCCTAAATCGTTTAATCGAAATCGGATCAGCCGTTCATGCGTGAAGCGATAACCAAGGAAAAAGAAATTCATTCTTCTATAGATATGAATTAATATTTAAATATATTTATTCAAATTAAAATTCGAATAACTCTTTATTGTACAACAAAAATAAATACATAACATGCAAAGTTTAAATTAAAACTAAGAGACGTACAATTAAGGCGGTCTTATCGCTGAGAGCGATTTCTTCCAAACAATCCAGTGCTCGGAGAAAAAGCACGGAGACAGGTAGTACGCGAGCAACAATAACAGAAAATTTAATGACTAATTATGAAGGGCGAGGGCATTTACTTCGATCAATTTAATAATGTATTTTAAATTATCCATGAGGTCGAGACGATTTCAACGACCCCTCACATTCTCAAATCGGTTAGTTAGTTTAGGCTATATGATTAATCAGCGGAAATACGTACATACAAATGGTTGGAGAAAAAAAAAGTTACATTCTCTTCAAAGCGTACGAGGCGGGTCTTACAACGGTTGTACAGAAAAAAAAAATATGCTTTCAATAAATTGTGCAGTGCTATTGTTTTACAACGAACAATAAGACGGGTCGACCCAAATGCGGATCAGGTACATACTTGAACAACCCCATCAAAACTATAAATGTGACAAATGTTAGCCAAGTTCAATTCAAAAAAAAAATATATATCTTGGTTGTACGCTACGGCGACAAAAGGACTGAGATCTAAATGGATGCCAAGTTCTGTTAATATATCCCGAGGTCTACTCATGAGAATAAAATACTTCATAAACGAATATGATGGTAATTATTAAAACATCCAGACGAAAATATTTAGATTATAGTCCGTTCGCGTTAAGAAAATAGTGAGTCATCGTTGTCCGCCGGCCTGGCCACGCCCCCCAGCCAATTAAAATGCTAGAAATTAGAAAGTCGAGTTCACAGTGACCAGTTGAAGTCTGACCTTCGAACAAAACGGTTGTGTATTTTGCGTGACTCGTTCAACAATAAATTTTGAAAATGAATACTTCACCAATTCGAAAGAATAAAAGTGGATCAATAATCCATAGTGGAGAGAGACGCATAATTTACAATGTTTATAAGTACTTTAAATTGTGTGATTTAAATGCAACTGTGGAGAGCATAGTCATAAAAACAGCAAGTGCATGCGGTGTGTCCGAAAATACTGTTTATAAAATTATTAAAGAACAAAAGGATACCAACACATTAAAATCACCCGTGAAAAAGTGAAGAAGTGCTGCGACCACGTGATACGAGAAGAAAATACCATGTGGCATTTGGATGACGTCATGGAACACGCAGAACAAAATTCTTTCATAATAAATGTAACTGAAGAATCTAGCGATACTGAATAGTGATTTAAGTAATTTTAAGACATTTTTTTTCCATTAAAAATAATTAAATGTTTAAAAAAAAATGTTTGTACTTTTTCTCCACTGTGAATACACCCTCATCCTGTAGTTGCACTGATGACTCACTATTTTCTTAACGCGAACGGACTATAAAATAAAACTAATGTAGCTAACTTTTGTCTAACTTTATGTATTTTTTTCCCTCACGGAAGGAAAAAGGAAATGTTTAATACATTAAACAATAACAATTAAACACTAAGATATAATAGTAACAATGTCGCTTTTAAAAAGCTTGTATTTAAGGGGTTAAGCTTTTGAAAACTAACTTAATTACACTTTAAAAGGTCGATACGCTATTAAAAGTAGGTACTCGTAGATTCCTTCGTTCATTGAGTACATTTTGATTAGGTATTTGCCTACCTACTGAAATACCCAAATCTGTATGGGTAACACGGATATTAATCTGCCCCGTATCGGCAAAACTACTGTCATTACGTTCCTACAAAAATATTACAGAGAATTTAAAATTAAAGTTGATAGTCATTTAAATACGCCGGAGAAATCTACACAGACTTAGGGCAAAACGTGTTTGGGTTGTGTAGGCAAATGTGTTGTGAAAAGACAGTTTTTGTCGGTTTGTTTTTTGTTAAATTCCAGGGCTGTTGGTGTTTGAAAGGAACAACTTGTGCACGTGGTGTGAGAGTCCTTGTGTATTTCGAGTCGAGAATGTGGCGTTGAGTGGCACGACGAGACGGCGCCATTCGCACAGGCCGGAGACACTAAAAAAATTCACTACCTGCGTGGGTTTGTGACGGGTCTCGACTTCCGAGGCGTCAATAAGTTAAGTGATAATGTATATTGGATAACTTACAAAACACAAAACTTGTGCTTGCATTGGGAAGGCATAGCGAGCATAACTTACTTAGTTAGAAAATATATGTTATTATTATTTTTTTGTGTTAGACGACTAAGCTATATGTTCGCAACGCGATTTAAGATGGATGGAATTGTAACGAACTAACATCAATAAGCATATACAACGGGACGGGACGTCTTCAGAACAGCAGTATGTACTAATTTAGGAAAGCAGAGCCAAGTGTGAGTCGGGCCCGTCCACTAAGGGTTCCGCATTATCAAGCTCCAGACAAAGAACCATTGAAATAAATAAATATTCTGGGACAAATCACACATAGTCAACTTGCCCCAAAGTAGGATTCCCTGTGTTATGGGAACCAGAGACTGATATAAATAATAAATATACGTTTAAATACTTTAAATACATACATATATAGATATTTAACACCCAGACACAGAGCAAACAAATCTGCTCAACACACAAATGTTTGCCCTACCGAACCCAAAACTCTCGGATCGGCAGTTAAGAGTAGTAATCACTGAGCCAACGAGTCAGTCTAAGATAGCTAGCTGTTTCCCGTGGTTTCACCCGTTTGGACAACGAATTTAGGACATATAGAGGATGCGCAGTGTGCGAGTCGCAAGCGGCTCGCGAGTGTGAGCAAAAAGGAAAAAAGGAGAAAAGCTTTGTGTTAGTCCAGGTCCTGATCTGTCTACCTACTAAATTTCAGCCAGATTCGTTCATTAGTTTTCGTATAGGAGTAACAAACAACATTCCTTCGTCGTTATGATATGATAAGTTTGACACCGATGGTATAGAGCAGATGGATTTAAGATAACAGGTATGTGTAAAGTACCTGCAGCAAGGGAGCCCTGTGAGGGTTTCCGTTTTTTCCCTTATGCAATAGGGAACCCTAAAAATGTGACTGTATACGTGAGGAAGCATACGTTTTGGGCTAACTGAGTGGTGATAGCCGACCAGTTGCGGATTTATACGCCACGATGCTAAGCCACAACACTTCAGTATGTAGGTTAGCCAACGTGGCGCAATAATGGGTGGTTGCGTTCAAGCCGGGATAGCGGGTTCGACTCTCGCACAGAAAATTAATCAAGGAATGATGACTTATATTAAAGGAATACTTATTTGGTACAAAGTTGTGATGAAGAACATACATGAGAAAAGCTGAATATATGCGATATAAACCGGTGGAATGAAAGGGGTTGGTTGTTTTCTGTGAAAATTTCACTTACATCGGGCATCGCGAATAAACAGCGCGCCCAGGTAATTTTTATAGACGAGAGCACCAAAGGGCTATCCACTTATATATTATAATAATTATTATCTATAATGGTATGGATTTATATTTTGAAAATAAAAAGATAAACTGTTATGTATGGATTTAAACGCGGTTAACGTGAATGTTTCCAGAAAGACCTGTTCGTTTTGTCGTGACTAAAGCTGGTTAGCCGGGGGTGAAGGCGAGCCGACTGACATTGGAAGCGGAAACTGACGAATGCCGACGAGGGAGACATTATCATGGAGAGAGTGGGGCAGAGAAGGAGTTCCTCATTGCAGAGAAGTATCACCTAGTTTCCTTTATTTTATTTCAGACATAAGCGTACCTATTGTTTACGCTAAACTGGAAACTTGCGGTAAAATGACACAGTTTACCGTCATCATGGTCTGAATGTCAGTTCCACAACAGCATTGTGCTGCCTGCGTCCGAACGGCTTTCACCCTAAATGTAAAGCACTAAATCAGGGTTTTCACGAAATGCATCCAAGTGGTATTTTGGCATCCTGTTGGAAAAGGAGGTGATTTCCACAAGCTGCTGCTGGCTTTCAATATAGGTACAATATGAAGGAAACATTATCTTTTGGCCTGAGGGAGTTGAGACAGACAACGACATCGGAGGTGTATTATTTACAAATTAATGTTAATATGTAGTTACCATATAGAAAATATATATAAATAAATATATATCTGCGCATGAGATTTCCACGTGCAATTTGGCGCAAAGGTTGCATCCGAAGTGGCTTCGCTGGTGTCTGTACGTAGGACGACAGACCTAGCGTACGACGCTATTTTAGTAGCGGTCGTCACTCCACAACTTTCGAGAAAATATAGCGAGGTAGCGCTTAGCCGCGTATTCAGCTGCCAGTACCTAGCGGCTTTAGAACAGTAATTATTGAAAGACTACACAAAACTATTTAAAGTAACAGAAAGATGAAGGCACGATGAACCCTTACATTGTTTATTTTGCTAATACGTATGCAATTAATGTTGATGTTTTTTTTTATAATATAGAAGGAAATGGAAAGCTAAAAGCTGAAGCCCTATTCAGACTGTAGAATTGAAGAGAACTGTTGGTAAAGGTTTTAGAAATATGATGTTATCTCCCTGTTTAATACTATCAATTGATAGACTTTAAATTTTTTTTTTTTCTGTTCGGTCAAGATCTGAGAAAAATAAGTTCGATGGTCACAAAGGTATGACCAAATTGTTTTGCTAAAATTGAGTTAGGCTAACGTAGAGTTTTAGGGTTCATTTGGACTAAAAACTCCCTAACATATATGTTCGGTGTACCGGACAATGAAAAACTCCAGCGTGCGCAAGACAAAAGGGTCATACAGACGCGTCAACTTACCATCAGCAATATGAACCCTAATAACAACAAACGAAATATAAAGGAGTCAAGCTCTGAGCAAATACTAGGATACCTACAGAGGTATTCTAAACAAAACTAGGAGGGAGCGTAGGTTTTGTTGTCCAAGTGAATATAGGTAGGTATTTTTAGGCATGATTAGACGCATATGGTCGATGGCCTGTGCCGCGAATTAATTAAAAAGGAGAGATAACAGCATATGAAGTTGAATTGTTTAAGCGTCTTGTTTAAGGATTGACACACGTTAAAATTTGACTTTTCTGGACGCCTTCAGAAGGGGAAGCCCGTTCTTAAAGCAAGAAGCAAAGATAGTAATATAAAACCTCGATTCAGACACCTTCAATTCTACAACCAGAAAAAAAAAATCTCATCCAATTGGAATTTTTTGCAATTGGAAAGATTCCAATATGACTATACTGTGTCTAACATTTTGTATCTGTTTACAGTTTGAAAACGCGAACGGATATTTGGAGGCATCACATTCTCGTTATCAGGGAGGGGCGTGTGATGGCCAGGAACGCCATCCCTATTTAAGAACCGCACGGAACCCTAGAATAATTAGGTGTTAAGAACTGATGTGTTGTTATTACTAGAGAGACGGCGAGGTTGCCATTTTTATCTATTCAAACATGTGCTTGGGGCTTGCAACGTTGCATTATGAGCGTACGACTGTGTGAAGAATGTTCAGAGGATTTAACAAAAGAATATTTGTACGAGACAGAAGGAGAAAGAGCGATTGGGCGTACACGTGTGCGAATGCGACGGGAGTAATATGGTTTTGAGGCCTGCGCCGGAGCGTCAGAGGGAGAGACAGGGGACACGCGGGCAGAGGCTGGAAGTCGTCGGTCGTTCCCTGACGGGAAAAGGGTCCTGAGTTTGGTTCTGTGTGAAGTGATTGAAAATAAGAGCGCGATGTGTGGGCGAGACTGGAATTTGGTATGTTTTATTATATTGCTTCTTGCTTGATTGCAATATAATCTCACAGAATCGTCACATTAAGGACTTGTTCCGTATGTCATTTTAGTTAAATTCTCCCTCAGTTAAAATGCTCGCAACCTCTATAATATTTGCGAAGTATTGTGAAGATAGATTCTGTGTGATTAACTAAATAATCTTGTTTTGTGCTAATGAATCTAACTATCATCTTAAACGATATTCATAAGACAGAATATGTATGATTTTAGTTTGGTTGAGCCTGACTATTCACAAGTCGTATATATCACTAGCAGATATGGTTATTGCTAACTGAAGTGTTCAATATCCCTGGGGTTTTATACTTACAAATTGTACTCTTGATAGACCGGAACTAGCGAGAAGTCAGCGCTCGCTATAACCTAAAACCTTGTTCAGAACAATAATAATAATATGTGAGTCTTTATAAAAATGTAATTTAAGTAATAAAGACTTGCCAGACGCACTTACGGCTGTAAAGTTGTGTACTCTTTGGTTGTAAAAGTTGAGTAGTCAAAGTAAAGTCCAAGGCTCCCCGTAAGTTACAGAAGTGTACAGTGGTTGTAGTATTGTTGGCTTGACGGAAATGTATAATCTAAAATATTTATATTACCTTTTCGTTGCTGCCATAAGTCTACTTTATCTAAAGTAAGCTAACCTTACTTTATGTAGACAAATTTAATACAAATTTATATACATCCATAATTTAATGAGCGATAGCACACAGGACTTGTAAAATTCTATTATAATATCAAATTTGTACTGTCAAATGCTAGAATAAATAGCTCTATAAAATATAGGGCTGAAATCAATGTAACTTCTGCATTGAAAGTTTTGTATTAACTAAACAATAGTGCAAATTAAGCAATGTAACGTGGAGTTTTACGCCTATATAAAAAGGTTTCTCCACAATTTGAGTCAAATAAATTCGTAATTAATTTTTAGACTCAACCAAGACATTTTATTTATTTTGTACCCATTGCATGCAACATTGAGGCTTCCTTGAGGGAGTCTACGAATTCCCTTCGCTTAGAATTGACTGAAATAATGTAACTCGCATTTTGGTAATTTCTGAATTGAGCCCCTCAGTGGGGACGTGTATGAGCTGATATGATACTAGACGATTAGGTACGATACATTGTGTCTCGTGTGTGTTCCGCTTCCAGCAGCTTCAGCAGGCTAAGGCACATAAGGCCAGTCTTAAGGGCAGTGGGGACCACCACATCTGGTACGCGTGACCACGGATCAAAGCGTTGCGTTAACTAAAAGAAACGCACCTTTGGAAACCTGAATTAAAAATAAATAAATAAATAAATAAATAAATAAATAAATAAATAAATAAATAAATAAATAAATAAATAAATAAATAGATAAATAAGTAAAACACAACGTAATTAGCTAATTAGCGGGTCCATTGAAAAAAATAATAATAATAAAATTAAACATATCATAAGTACATAATGTTTCATTACAGTTCATAGTATGAGAAAAGAGAAAAACCATTTTTCCTAAATCGTTTAATCGAAATCGGTTCAGCCGTTCATGCGTGAAGCGATAACCAAGGAAAAAGAAATTCATTCTTCTATAGATATGAATTAATATTTAAATATATTTATTCAAATTAAAATTCGAATAACTCTTTATTGTACATCAAAAATAAATACATAACATGCAAAGTTTAAATTAAAACTAAGAGACGTACAATTAAGGCGGTCTTATCGCTGAGAGCGATTTCTTCCAAACAATCCAGTGCTCGGAGAAAAAGCACGGAGACAGGTAGTACGCGAGCAACAATAACAGAAAATTTAATGACTAATTATGAAGGGCGAGGGCATTTACTTCGATCAATTTAATAATGTATTTTAAATTATCCATGAGGTCGAGACGATTTCAACGACCCCTCACATTCTCAAATCGGTTAGTTAGTTTAGGCTATATGATTAATCAGCGGAAATACGTACATACAAATGGTTGGAGAAAAAAAAAGTTACATTCTCTTCAAAGCGTACGAGGCGGGTCTTACAACGGTTGTACAGAAAAAAAAATATGCTTTCAATAAATTGTTTAGTGCTATTGTTTTACAACGAACAATAAGACGGGTCGACCCAAATGCGGATCAGGTACATACTTGAACAACCCCATCAAAACCATAAATGTGACAAATGTTAGCCAAGTTCAATTCAAAAAAAATATATATATCTTGGTTGTACGCTACGGCGACAAAAGGACTGAGATCTAAATGGATGCCAAGTTCTGTTAATATATCCCGAGGTCTACTCATGAGAATAAAATACTTCATAAACGAATATGATGGTAATTATTAAAACATCCAGACGAAAATATTTAGATTAAAATAAAACTAATGTAGCTAACTTTTGTCTAACTTTATGTATTTTTTTCCCTCACGGAAGGAAAAAGGAAATGTTTAATACATTAAACAATAACAATTAAACACTAAGATATAATAGTAACAATGTCGCTTTTAAAAAGCTTGTATTTAAGGGGTTAAGCTTTTGAAAACTAACTTAATTACACTTTAAAAGGTCGATACGCTATTAAAAGTAGGTACTCGTAGATTCCTTCGTTCATTGAGTACATTTTGATTAGGTATTTGCCTACCTACTGAAATACCCAAATCTGTATGGGTAACACGGATATTAATCTGCCCCGTATCGGCAAAACTACTGTCATTACGTTCCTACAAAAATATTACAGAGAATTTAAAATTAAAGTTGATAGTCATTTAAATACGCCGGAGAAATCTACACAGACTTAGGGCAAAACGTGTTTGGGTTGTGTAGGCAAATGTGTTGTGAAAAGACAGTTTTTGTCGGTTTGTTTTTTGTTAAATTCCAGGGCTGTTGGTGTTTGAAAGGAACAACTTGTGCACGTGGTGTGAGAGTCCTTGTGTATTTCGAGTCGAGAATGTGGCGTTGAGTGGCACGACGAGACGGCGCCATTCGCACAGGCCGGAGACAATAAAAAAATTCACTACCTGCGTGGGTTTGTGACGGGTCTCGACTTCCGAGGCGTCAATAAGTTAAGTGATAATGTATTTTGGATAACTTACAAAACACAAAACTTGTGCTTGCATTGGGAAGGCATAGCGAGCATAACTTACTTAGTTAGAAAATATATGTTATTATTATTTTTTTGTGTTAGACGACTAAGCTATATGTTCGCAACGCGATTTAAGATGGATGGAATTGTAACGAACTAACATCAATAAGCATATACAACGGGACGGGACGTCTTCAGAACAGCAGTATGTACTAATTTAGGAAAGCAGAGCCAAGTGTGAGTCGGGCCCGTCCACTAAGGGTTCCGCATTATCAAGCTCCAGACAAAGAACCATTGAAATAAATAAATATTCTGGGACAAATCACACATAGTCAACTTGCCCCAAAGTAGGATTCCCTGTGTTATGGGAACCAGAGACTGATATAAATAATAAATATACGTTTAAATACTTTAAATACATACATATATAGATATTTAACACCCAGACACAGAGCAAACAAATCTGCTCAACACACAAATGTTTGCCCTACCGAACCCAAAACTCTCGGATCGGCAGTTAAGAGTAGTAATCACTGAGCCAACGAGTCAGTCTAAGATAGCTAGCTGTTTCCCGTGGTTTCACCCGTTTGGACAACGAATTTAGGACATATAGAGGATGCGCAGTGTGCGAGTCGCAAGCGGCTCGCGAGTGTGAGCAAAAAGGAAAAAAGGAGAAAAGCTTTGTGTTAGTCCAGGTCCTGATCTGTCTACCTACTAAATTTCAGCCAGATTCGTTCATTAGTTTTCGTATAGGAGTAACAAACAACATTCCTTCGTCGTTATGATATGATAAGTTTGACACCGATGGTATAGAGCAGATGGATTTAAGATAACAGGTATGTGTAAAGTACCTGCAGCAAGGGAGCCCTGTGAGGGTTTCCGTTTTTTCCCTTATGCAATAGGGAACCCTAAAAATGTGACTGTATACGTGAGGAAGCATACGTTTTGGGCTAACTGAGTGGTGATAGCCGACCAGTTGCGGATTTATACGCCACGATGCTAAGCCACAACACTTCAGTATGTAGGTTAGCCAACGTGGCGCAATAATGGGTGGTTGCGTTCAAGCCGGGATAGCGGGTTCGACTCTCGCACAGAAAATTAATCAAGGAATGATGACTTATATTAAAGGAATACTTATTTGGTACAAAGTTGTGATGAAGAACATACATGAGAAAAGCTGAATATATGCGATATAAACCGGTGAAATGAAAGGGGTTGGTTGTTTTCTGTGAAAATTTCACTTACATCGGGCATCGCGAATAAACAGCGCGCCCAGGTAATTTTTATAGACGAGAGCACCAAAGGGCTATCCACTTATATATTATAATAATTATTATCTATAATGGTATGGATATTCAGACGGAGAAAAATTTTATATTTTGAAAATAAAAAGATAAACTGTTATGTATGGATTTAAACGCGGTTAACGTGAATGTTTCCAGAAAGACCTGTTCGTTTTGTCGTGACTAAAGCTGGTTAGCCGGGGGTGAAGGCGAGCCGACTGACATTGGAAGCGGAAACTGACGAATGCCGACGAGGGAGACATTATCATGGAGAGAGTGGGGCAGAGAAGGAGTTCCTCATTGCAGAGAAGTATCACCTAGTTTCCTTTATTTTATTTCAGACATAAGCGTACCTATTGTTTACGCTAAACTGGAAACTTGCGGTAAAATGACACAGTTTACCGTCATCATGGTCTGAATGTCAGTTCCACAACAGCATTGTGCTGCCTGCGTCCGAACGGCTTTCACCCTAAATGTAAAGCACTAAATCAGGGTTTTCACGAAATGCATCCAAGTGGTATTTTGGCATCCTGTTGGAAAAGGAGGTGATTTCCACAAGCTGCTGCTGGCTTTCAATATAGGTACAATATGAAGGAAACATTATCTTTTGGCCTGAGGGAGTTGAGACAGACAACGACATCGGAGGTGTATTATTTACAAATTAATGTTAATATGTAGTTACCATATAGAATATATATATATATATATATATATATATATATATATATATATATATATATATATATATATATATATATCTGCGCATGAGATTTCCACGTGCAATTTGGCGCAAAGGTTGCATCCGAAGTGGCTTCGCTGGTGTCTGTACGTAGGACGACAGACCTAGCGTACGACGCTATTTTAGTAGCGGTCGTCACTCCACAACTTTCGAGAAAATATAGCGAGGTAGCGCTTAGCCGCGTATTCAGCTGCCAGTACCTAGCGGCTTTAGAACAGTAATTATTGAAAGACTACACAAAACTATTTAAAGTAACAGAAAGATGAAGGCACGATGAACCCTTACATTGTTTATTTTGCTAATACGTATGCAATTAATGTTGATGTTTTTTTTATAATATAGAAGGAAATGGAAAGCTAAAAGCTGAAGCCCTATTCAGACTGTAGAATTGAAGAGAACTGTTGGTAAAGGTTTTAGAAATATGATGTTATCTCCCTGTTTGATACTATCAATTGATAGACTTTAAATTATTTTTTTTTCTGTTCGGTCAAGATCTGAGAAAAATAAGTTCGATGGTCACAAAGGTATGACCAAATTGTTTTGCTAAAATTGAGTTAGGCTAACGTAGAGTTTTAGGGTTCATTTGGACTAAAAACTCCCTAACATATATGTTCGGTGTACCGGACAATGAAAAACTCCAGCGTGCGCAAGACAAAAGGGTCATACAGACGCGTCAACTTACCATCAGCAATATGAACCCTAATAACAACAAACGAAATATAAAGGAGTCAAGCTCTGAGCAAATACTAGGATACCTACAGAGGTATTCTAAACAAAACTAGGAGGGAGCGTAGGTTTTGTTGTCCAAGTGAATATAGGTAGGTATTTTTAGGCATGATTAGACGCATATGGTCGATGGCCTGTGCCGCGAATTAATTAAAAAGGAGAGATAACAGCATATGAAGTTGAATTGTTTAAGCGTCTTGTTTAAGGATTGACACACGTTAAAATTTGGCTTTTCTGGACGCCTTCAGAAGGGGAAGCCCGTTCTTAAAGCAAGAAGCAAAGATAGTAATATAAAACCTCGATTCAGACACCTTCAATTCTACAACCAGAAAAAAAAAATCTCATCCAATTGGAATTTTTTGCAATTGGAAAGATTCCAATATGACTATACTGTGTCTAACATTTTGTATCTGTTTACAGTTTGAAAACGCGAACGGATATTTGGAGGCATCACATTCTCGTTATCAGGGAGGGGCGTGTGATGGCCAGGAACGCCATCCCTATTTAAGAACCGCACGGAACCCTAGAATAATTAGGTGTTAAGAACTGATGTGTTGTTATTACTAGAGAGACGGCGAGGTTGCCATTTTTATCTATTCAAACATGTGCTTGGGGCTTGCAACGTTGCATTATGAGCGTACGACTGTGTGAAGAATGTTCAGAGGATTTAACAAAAGAATATTTGTACGAGACAGAAGGAGAAAGAGCGATTGGGCGTACACGTGTGCGAATGCGACGGGAGTAATATGGTTTTGCGGCCTGCGCCGGAGCGTCAGAGGGAGAGACAGGGGACACGCGGGCAGAGGCTGGAAGTCGTCGGTCGTTCCCTGACGGGAAAAGGGTCCTGAGTTTGGTTCTGTGTGAAGTGATTGAAAATAAGAGCGCGATGTGTGGGCGAGACTGGAATTTGGTATGTTTTATTATATTGCTTCTTGCTTGATTGCAATATAATCTCACAGAATCGTCACATTAAGGACTTGTTCCGTATGTCATTTTAGTTAAATTCTCCCTCAGTTAAAATGCTCGCAACCTCTATAATATTTGCGAAGTATTGTGAAGATAGATTCTGTGTGATTAACTAAATAATCTTGTTATGTGCTAATGAATCTAACTATCATCTTAAACAATATTCATAAGACAGAATATGTATGATTTTAGTTTGGTTGAGCCTGACTATTCACAAGTCGTATATATCACTAGCAGATATGGTTATTGCTAACTGAAGTGTTCAATATCCCTGGGGTTTTATACTTACAAATTGTACTCTTGATAGACCGGAACTAGCGAGAAGTCAGCGCTCGCTATAACCTAAAACCTTGTTCAGAACAATAATAATAATATGTGAGTCTTTATAAAAATGTAATTTAAGTAATAAAGACTTGCCAGACGCACTTACGGCTGTAAAGTTGTGTACTCTTTGGTTGTAAAAGTTGAGTAGTCAAAGTAAAGTCCAAGGCTCCCCGTAAGTTACAGAAGTGTACAGTGGTTGTAGTATTGTTGGCTTGACGGAAATGTATAATCTAAAATATTTATATTACCTTTTCGTTGCTGCCATAAGTCTACTTTATCTAAAGTAAGCTAACCTTACTTTATGTAGACAAATTTAATACAAATTTATATACATCCATAATTTAATGAGCGATAGCACACAGGACTTGTAAAATTCTATTATAATATCAAATTTGTACTGTCAAATGCTAGAATAAATAGCTCTATAAAATATAGGGCTGAAATCAATGTAACTTCTGCATTGAAAGTTTTGTATTAACTAAACAATAGTGCAAATTAAGCAATGTAACGTGGAGTTTTACGCCTATATAAAAAGGTTTCTCCACAATTTGAGTCAAATAAATTCGTAATTAATTTTTAGACTCAACCAAGACATTTTATTTATTTTGTACCCATTGCATGCAACATTGAGGCTTCCTTGAGGGAGTCTACGAATTCCCTTCGCTTAGAATTGACTGAAATAATGTAACTCGCATTTTGGTAATTTCTGAATTGAGCCCCTCAGTGGGGACGTGTATGAGCTGATATGATACTAGACGATTAGGTACGATACATTGTGTCTCGTGTGTGTTCCGCTTCCAGCAGCTTCAGCAGGCTAAGGCACATAAGGCCAGTCTTAAGGGCAGTGGGGACCACCACATCGTGACCACTCACTCACTATGTCACCATAGGATACATCCCGTGACCACTCACTCACTATGCCACCATAGGATACTTCCTGTGACCACTCACTCACTATGCCACCATAGGATAAATTTTTACACGACTGCCGAAAAAAACGGGTACCTACTTAATATTTTTTAAAAACGAGTTTTTAATTTTTAATTAAATTGGTTAGGCACTTAATTTTCTACTTGTTTTGGTGTAGCCATTAGCTGAATATCTTGTACATTTTTAGGGTTCCGTACCCAAAGGGTTAAAACGGGACCCTATTACTAATACTTCACTGTCTGTCTGTCTGTCCGTCTGTCACCAGACTGTATTTCATGAACCGTGATAGCTGCACTAAATCGTCTGTTACAGACGCACAAGGCCACTGATGATGATGATAGCTAGACAGTTGAAATTTTCACAGATAATGTATTTCTGTTGCCTATAACAAATACTAAAAATTTAAAAAAGGAGGTTTCTATACAAAAAACGGTTTTTTTTAAACATGAAGAAACTAGCGCCATCTAGTATGATAGTACGGAACCCTTTGTGTGCGGTTCTAACTCCCACTTGACCGGTTTTTGTATATAACTTGGCTTCCCTTACAATTTTATATTTTGATGGAATATTATTTGGTCGCTATTTTGCATTACGAACTTGGCTGACTCACTGCCGTGTGTGTCGATTATGATGGAATAGCAAAGTAATCAACATCTCGTTATGGAGTTTCGCAATGTAACGCTTGAATTAATACATTTTATCTCACTTAGTGGCTAGCGGCAAAAAAGCGACGCGTCAGTGGCTCAACGGTAACGAGTCGGTCCTCCTAACCAGAGGTCCCAGGTTCAAATCCGCACAGTTAATGTACAAATAGGGTTTTCTAAACTTACGTACATATACTTACCGATTGTTTTAACGGTGAAGGAAAACATTGTGAGGAAACCTACACATCTGATTCCAGATGTGTATGAAAGGTCGCGTATGCACACGTTGGTAGGTATAAATCAAAAATGCCTTACACGTGACTGCTGTGATGAGGTACAACACTAGGCAAGCGCCGTCTATCCCTCGGATAGCACGGTTAATTCTGTCACACGATAAGAGAGAGAGAGCAGCAATGAAAGCGTTACTTTAAGCTTCCTCATTAATTATGCGGACAGCGATGGAGAGGAACTCCTTGCCTGCGTCTGTGTTTCCCGAATCCTACAATTAAGGAATCTTCAAGGCGAGAGTGAATAGGCATTATTTGAGTTTGCGTGTACCGTCCTCGACTACATCGTCACTTCCTATCAGGTCAGATATAGATAAACGCACTCAAACTTTTAATAAAACAAAATGAAAATACATCCCATGACTGATTTTGAACCAAACACAAAATCAACCAAGTTACATTGTAAATACGACTAACTAACCAACTCAAAACTACCTTAGCTGCCTGGAAACCACAAAAGGTCTTCTGAGCTCCATTAGATTGAATGGGCAGTAAAAATCGGTCAAAAGCAACGCCGCACTTTTTGGCTACATTTTCCCCATGCGACCGCACAAAGCCATAGTTTTCCTGTTGAGAAGGGTGGCGGTCTCAGATAAAGAGGCTTCGACACAAAAATGTCACCATTCAGACGTTTTGTCGAGATCAAACATTATAGGTTCGTGATAAACTAGTAATCTTGCTTATTATTTGGTTTTTGATTTTTAACTAGCTGTTGCCAGCGAATTTACTGGCGTTAAAAACTATAAAAAGTATAGCCTGTATGTTAAGGCGGTAATATTACAGATTTTCGTTATTTTTGTCGTCAATTAACTCCTAAACGATAGAAAACCCAAGGTTGAAAAAAAATACCCTTATTGTTCCTGATGTTCCTTAAAGTCAAAAGCTATTAGAAACACTATTGAGCAGTTTCGGCTCGATAGAAAAAAATCCCAAAGTTAGGTCTACACCGTTACTTTCAACTCCAGTTATGGCAAATATTTTGAAGTATAAATTAAAAAAAAATATACAACAATATTTTTTATGATAATACAAAGTGAATAATGTGATTATTTTTTACTTTAATTATAGTTTTTTATTGAAACGAAAAACCATTGAAACAGTGAAAAAGTATGGTTATTTTCTTTACTCTTTACACGAAAAGAAAAAGACAGAGGCAAATGTTACAATCAATACCTCGCCTTAATCCAGGCAAAGAATAAAAATATTTTCCACGTAAAAGAAGGTTATCTCTGCAAAATCATTTGAATGAATGGCGACTCTTTATATAATACAAAAAACATCAACATTTTAAGGGTACTTCCCATAAAATATACTAGCTTTTGCCCGAGGCTTCGCCCGCTGGTTTATCGTTTTTAGGGTTCCATAGTCAACAAGGAACTCTCATAGTTTCACCATATCTGTCTGTCCGCCTGGCCGCGGCTTGGTTTAGATACTATTAGTACTAGAAAGCTGTTATTTATACATATTAATCATGCCGACAAAGTGGTGAAATAAAATCTTGAAAAAACAAAAACTGCTTGTAAAGTCGGTTCACGGTGGATAATTTTACGTGATAACGTGTCACAAACCAAACGCTTAGGCCAATCGTGAAAACGTTCCATGCTCTCGCTTGCACGCTCGGCTCAGAAAAATGAGTGACAAATGAGGACGTGACACTTTTTCGTGAGTGCAGCCGGCGTTCATCGATTTTTTTGAAGTCAAAAGATTTTATGGTACTATTATTATTTTTGACGTACTCTATCTTGTGGGGTATCTTTAAAGTGCTAATTATTGTTTGAGTCAAAGTGTGCATTCTCCACTACTCCTTACCAGCTAAACCGCTATTTTAGGACATCTAAAACAAACTCTATATAGTAGAACATGTAACCAATTTTAAAAGAAAACAATCACGCCTATGTAGAATTCTTAGTTTACGAGTAATCGACGACAAACTTAAGACGTGCAGTTGCATTTGTAAAAATTTCATAGATTTTCCATACGAAATGTTCTATTACCAACAGCAAAATGTATTTTGTATTTTAAAATATAAATTTATTTAAGAAAAGGCTACGGAACCTTACCTTGCGCGAGTCCGACTCGCACTTGGTACTTTTCGAGGATGCACGTTACGAAAACCGCAAGCAGCTCGAGAGTGTAGATTAAAATGTTTTTCCTATTTGTGAATCCAATGCTTAATCTATCTAGCTACTAAATTTCTTTCAAATCCGTTCAGCCGAACAAACAAACAAACATCAATACTTTCATGTTTATAATATATAATATAAGTATGATATAGTTGCTTGCCTGTAGGCATAAACTGACCATTCGTACCCACTTAGCAATACCGTGCATGGAACATTCTACCGTTTGTGTTTGTAAATAGTAAAAGAAAAGGTAAAAATAAAATTCCAGAAAATGTAAATTTTGCCAAAGAAAAAATTCAAGACTGATGTCAAAAATGCCTGTGCTCTAGTAGATATTTTAAAAACAGGCTTTTCCCCGCGATTTCGTCCGTCTGGACATTCTTTTTATGACTGTCTTTGGGAGTGAGTGGTGCGCGAGCCACGAACGGTCTGCGAGCGTTAAAATGAGTTTCCTCCAGATTCTTCGAGAAATATGTCGGGCCAGGCTATACTAATTAGGAGTCTATACTTTTTCCTTCTCTCTCAATTATCTTGGTGCAAAATAACACGAAGCGTGGAAATCTAGACGCACGACAGTGTGTCAGCCAATTTCGAGAAGTAAAGGGCGACACAGGCTGCGGGTTATATTACACGAAGCATTTTAGGCTACTTTTGAGCTACCCGAACCTTAAAATCTATTTGACCTAAACACTTGCGATGTTGTGTATCTAGTAAGACTCTCTTAGTCACTTAGAACCCCAATTTTCAATAACATTTTTTTACTATTTCTGAGATATCAACATCCGAAAATCACCATTTTTATCACTAACTCACTAATACACTCACTCATCAAAATTTTAGGTCACTTCCAGGTGACTTAGAAACTTGAGGCATCGAGGTAGATTATTGAACGTATGCAAAAAAATACGAAAAACCAAAATGTGAGTTAGAAATAAGGGTTCCTTACCACTACCATTTATCAAACTTATAGACCACTTCCACGTGACTTAAAAACTTGTTTGGCATTTAGATAGAATATTGGGCTTATACAAAGGAAAAAGAAAAATCGGCCGAGTCGACTTCACGAAATTAGGACTCCGTTATACGATCGTTGAGTTCTCTCTCTTATCGTGATTAGGATTCCGTTCTATGATCGTTGACTTCTCCCTCTTATCGTGATTAGGATTCCATTCTATGATCTTTGAGTTCTCTGCTCTCTTATCGTGATTAGGATTCCGTTCTACGATCGTTAAGTTTTCCCTCTTATTTTGGTGAGGATTTCGTTCTGTGATCGTTGAGTTCTCTGTCTTATCGTTATTAGGATTCCGTTATACGATTGTTGAGTTCTCTGTCTTATCGTGATTAGGATTACGTTCTACGATCGCTGAGTTTTATCTCTTATCGTAATTAGGATTCCGTTCTACGATTATTTAGTTCTCTTTCTTATCATGATTAGGATTCCGTTCTACGATCGTTGAGTTTTCTCTCTTATCGTGATTAGGATTACGTTCTACGGTCATTGAAATCTTTCTTTTATCGTAAATTGGATTCCGTTCTACGATCGTTGAGTTCGTTCTCTTATCCTGATTACGAATCCGTTCTACGATCATTGAGTTCTCTCTCATATCTCGATTAGGATTCCGTTCTACGGACGTTGAGTTCTTTCTCTTATCCTGATTACGATTCCGTTCTACGGTCGTTGAGTTCTCTCTCATATCTCGATTAGGATTCCGTTCTACGATAGTTGAGTTCTTTCTGTTATCTTGATTAGGATTCCGTTCAATGATCGTTGAGTTGTCTCTCTTATCGTGTGGCACAATTTACCGTGCTATCCAAGATTTAGACGGCGGTTGTGCTTAGCATCACACATGGTCACGTGTAGCGCATGTAGATAAAAATAATGAGTTTAAAATAATGTTATAAGAATACATTATATAT
This sequence comes from Coleophora flavipennella, assembly GCA_947284805.1. Taxonomy (NCBI): domain Eukaryota; kingdom Metazoa; phylum Arthropoda; class Insecta; order Lepidoptera; family Coleophoridae; genus Coleophora; species Coleophora flavipennella. Next base: position 2,435,686 of record OX369275.1, read on the forward strand.
AGCAATTTCTTGATTAATGAAATCTTATCAATATCAATTTTAAGAACATGTTTGTTTGTTTTATTGCGTTTTTTGCAAACTACTTATTTTTTTTTAAAGTTTGTATGAAATTTAACAATAAAGAGTTTACAAAGATTTATTTTGGAAAAGAAAATCTATGGAATCTCTCAAATAAACGATGAATATTAATGTATTAGTCCCCCCACAGTATTATGGTATAATTGACAGAGATGAAATTTTCAGTTTTCAGTTCCCTCAGTAACTTTATCGGACTATGCAATTTTCACGGGATAAAAAGTAACGTATGTCCTTTTCCTTAATACAGGCTACGTGCATTTCAATTTTTTTTTATTTGGTTGAGGTGTTGATGATGTGAGATGCTACAAACAAACACATTTTACATGTTTTATGATACTAGTAAGTATAGCAAGGATTTATTGAGAAGACCGTAGTCCAACAATTACTTGTCCACTTTTTATCATTTAAAAAAACCATAAAAACTAATGAAAAAGTGATTAAAAAATAAATTTTTGAACTAACTTCTTAAATTTCATTAGTCTAATAGAGCAAGGAGAAGGAGATATAAGAAGAAGCTTGGTGTTATGTAGTGTCAAGAGCTGAGGTGAAGGTGAAGACCAAGGCCAATAGAGACATCTCCACCGAGAAGAGCTCAGCTCATAAGTTGAACATCAACTTAATTGGAATCGCCAAACACTCTAAAAAAACCGACTGCAATTACAACAAATGAGTACAATTCTGATTAATTTTTTGCGTTCGTTAATTTTGTGGAAAAATAATAAACCGATTATAATTCTATTTCTCTAGAACCTATCTAAAAATTAGTCATTTCAAATACAAAAAAAAAATAATTCAAATCGGTATACAAAGAACGGAATTCTGAGGTAACCAACATTAAAAAAACAACCACATTGAGAACCTCTCCCTTTTTTATTAATGATAGTTGAAAATAGTGTATTTTTTTAAACTAAAATAACTTATTTTTTTTTAACTGAAATGCCAATTGGAGAAATAAATATAAAATTAAAAATTCTGCAAAAGCGATGGAGTGGAACTCCTTGCCTGAGTCTGTGTTTCCCGACTCCTACAAATTGGGGATCTTCAACGCGAGAATGAACAGGCATTATTTGAGTTTGCGTGTACCATCCTCGACAACATCGTCACTTACCATCAGATGAGATACAGTCAAACGCACTCAAATTTTTAATAAAAAAAATTAAATAGGATTGGATCAATCTGTGGACGAAACACATTTTGTCTGTTCACCTTCCTGATCACATGTAAACTATTAAACTGAACAAACAGAAACGCCATTCTGGTGAGGTGTTGTATTTACATTTAAAACTTTTAATCTTTCACGAGTAATCGATGTACAAACTTCTGGGCAGCTAAAAATGCTGGTGTGTCACAGTAACATTTGTTTATTCAAATAAACCTAATTTCAAAGGATCTACATAAAAGGCTACATTACCGTTAATGGATGGGGGACTGCAGCAATGTATGCTAATAAAATGATGAATTGGGTATTATTGTACGTAAGTGTGAATTCAATGTTATCATGTTTGGGTTGAACCCATTCTGCAAATGTTCACATTTTATTATCATTTCATTTCAGAAAAAAATTTTTATACAAAATGTTACAACAAGAAGGCCCAGTACAAAAAAAAGAGTAGAATATCAGGTGAGAGTTGGATGAGCGGCTGGCGCACCGCACTCACTTTAAATGTTTTCGATGAATGGCTATCTATTACCCTGAAAACCTATTACAGGCTAATAAACATACATACGTAGAACCCCGTTGGCACACTTGTAGTACGGTACATTACACTACACTACACTACACTACACTACACCTACCGGATTCAGTTGTGTTTTTAAACCATCTAGTAATCTACTGAAATATACACACAAAATTTCATCCAAATAAACACAGGTACAAAAGAATTATACGTATTGTCAATTGCGAGATTGTGAACTGTCGAAAGATTGTGAACTGTAACATATTGTTTACAATTTCACTAGTGAGTTCACAAATGAGCTCGCGAAGCGAGCGATGTTAGTTTCGGTAAGGCCTCGCTTCGCTTCCCCACCCCCGGGTAGCAGAATGCTTCGCAGCAGAAGAAATCATCGGTTTTATTCGGAGGTACAAGAATAGGCCGTGATTTTGTGATCCCATTCACAATTTACCGTTGTATCATAATCTAACTAGTGTGTCTAACGGTCCAGTAATTACCAGAAAAAGCTAGTTTGTAATAAAATTAAAAATTCAACTAAATGCAATTATAAACACATTGACAAGAAATTATTTGACTTTTCTCGTGACCTCATCTCACTCCCTCTTCGTGAAATCAACAACATTATAATATATTATCAAGAAACAAACGTAACGTAACGCACCTATAAATTCAGACAAAGGAAGGACAATTTAGATTAAATCGCTAACTTGGGACGCCATTTAGGGCCGTTTTAGCCTCACCTACGTCGATAAATCTACTCCAATTAAGATAGAAGCTTACTCTGGATAGCGCATCATGTATCCAGAGTAAGCTCCTACGATGATCACTAAACAAATACTTTTAAAGTTGAACAGGACACATGATTAATAGACAATCTATATAGCCTTGAGTCAAAGCATTTAATGCATTAATACTAACATACAGTATGGACACTCCCTGCCGCTCTCTACAGTGCGACCTCACCCTCTCGTCACCCAGATTGATACAGTTTGGTAACAGTTTGGTTGTCGAACTTATAGGCTTTCGTCGCCATTTTGTTTGTTCCGTCATTCCTTTTGTGAAATGTCATTCCTGGCCCGTGTGTGAAGTGTCCTAGGTGTGCCTGAGTCTTACTGAAAATTAACAAAAGTCTATGGGAATAACATATTGATTAAATATACTCTTTTCATTTAAAACCAAATTCAAAAAGATTAAGTTTAAGTACGGTGCAACGGATCGACATTTTTTTTGGAGACAGATGAGAAGGTAAGAAGTGACACACCATACTTTATATCCCGTTAAAATAGCAAAGTCTGATACAGTTACTCAGGGAACTGAGAAAAAAGAAACTCCTCTTACTTTCGAACAACGAAGGAGTGACAGAAGGTATTGTGATGGCAAAAAAATCGAAGTTGAGATTTTGATGGAGATCTGTTGTCTTACATTAAAAGAGTCTTAAAAACTCAAAATAAATATATTTGTGCGAGTGTGCGCGTGTGTGTGCGTATATCCATCCAGTGCTATGCTTGTTTTTTTAGAGTTGCCACTATAGTAAAAAATCACTAATTATTTTTTTATTCAAAAATGACTCTATCGATTTTGATGAACCTCGGTACGGTTCCATAAATTTAAATGACCTACAGCACACTATTGCTAAAATAGGAATAAGTTACCTTCTATACAAATTCAGGTAGTTTGTTACTTTTTATCAAGAATGGCTCCAACGATTATAATAAAACTTTGTGAATAACTAGGAAATAATAAGGTATACCGCTCTGGGTACCTACATAATTATTTTTACGAAATATCAGAGTAAAGCACCTCTCATACAAACCGAAAATATTTGTTTTTTTTTTTCATCAAATCTGATATCTTACTGTATTCTTTGCTACTTAGTAAGTGTAATGCTTATATTGTAAGGGGTGACTTTTAATTAATTCTTGATAGCAAAGGATATGAATATGCTGGTGATTACTAACAACTTTCCTAAAGAAACAATAAGTCAAACATAAAAAAAAAATATCCTTTGTACATTACTTGTTACGTACTTACCATCAGGTGAGATGCAGCCAAACGTACTCAAATTCTTAATAAAAAAAAAAAAAAAAACGTATCAAGCACCAATTTTTTTTTCTGATTTGACATAAAATTTATTTGGGATATTTGCTTGTAATCACGAGTACATTCATATTCTTTGCTATCAAGAACTAATTAAAAGTCACCCTGTTTGACTTGTGTATGCTTGACCTCGACGACGTTTAAGGCTTCGCGCGAAAGTATGCACAGCGTGGCTGTACAATTATTTTGTTGATGTCTGTATTGATGTTGGACATCGCAACGGAGCCACTGATTCCAAGCTTTGTGCCATTTTCAGTGGAAATAGTTAAGAATGTGGGAAATGATATGGACTGTTAATCAGAATAGCCCGTTAGAGTTCCCTAGTGATCTGAGAAAACTAATATCCAAGCTTTGTGACATTTTGCACAGAGATAATGGATAGGTTATGGAAGTGATACAGACTACTAATTAAATTGTATAGCCCGGCATAGTTTCCGAAGGATCTGGAGAAAACATCCACGCTCGCAAGCCGCTTGCGGCTCGCGCACCACTAATCCTCAAATACAGTCAAGTAAACTATGTCTACGAGGGCGAAGCCGCGGGAAAAAGTTAGTAAATGTATAACTTAAAAAATAAAATCTATTTTTTAGTTGGTAAAAGAACATTTTGTAGGGAAAAACTATTAACTTATTAAAAAGTCATCTGCGTCTTGAGTTGGTCGACTATTACTTCTAAACTAAGTTAGCCTACTTTAGACCTGATAGGTTTCCTTTTAAATTGATAATATTTTCAGATTTTCTAAAATATCAGTTAAGCTGGTAACTTTAATAGAAATTACCACAACTTATTTTTAGTTTAGTAATATTTAGTATCGGAAAAATGATCTTACCAGACTCTCATAAATTTGTAAAGTGAACAAAAAAATACCCTGTAGGAAAATACCACCTTACATGTAGGGGAGCTACCCCATTTTTTTTTACAGATATTTTATTACATCTCCTAGTAGCGGTCACAGATTTCTATAGCCTTAACGTAATAGTCTTTGAGCAAAACCGCTGTGACATAACGACAGACAGACAGAAAGACATGGTGAAACTATAAGGGTTTCTAATTTAACTAAGGAACCCTAAAAAAACTGGGCAAGTGCAAGTCGAACACTAAGGGTTCCGTTCTACAAAAAATAAGTCGTATTGAAGGACAAACTTTACTTTGATTTTGAAAAAATAATCTCCCATACATCGATATAGGTTCTTGTTAATATTTTATATCTGCAAATTTAAGTTTGTAATCGAAAAAAAAAATTATGTGATAAACAAATAAATCAAATTATAAAATTTTCGGATGTTTTCCTTTACTTGTATTAGATCTTGCTTATTTTTATTTTTTATTCACAATTGCCATATTCTTGCCATATTTCATGATTCTACGACAACAGGAAGTACACTGTAGGCTTTATTTACTTGAGAGTGTCAAAACGTTCGATTGCATTAAATTTCTTACAGCTCCAAGTGACCAGAGACTTAAGTAGGTAGGTATTCAATGTTCATTTCTACACGTTCCTGTAAAAAGGGTCATGACAGACAGACTTACAAACAGACAGACGGACAAAAAGCGATCCTATTAGGCTTCTTTTTTCAGTTTTAGGTACGGAACCCTAAAAATGTGTTTTTTTAAATTTACAATTGGTAAGCCCTTGGCATCATCTCACCTGATGGTAAGTGACGACGACGATGCCGAAGATGGAAGCGGGCTTACCAAGATCCCCCAACGCAATGGGGATCTGGCTATCTTCTCTTTCTTTTGTATTAAAAATTCTTGAAAAAAATATTTATTAATTATGTAAACTTTACTAATATTATATCCAATTTAACACGAAAACATATGTAATCCTACCGCAGATGCAGGTTTTAACAGGTATACATGTATTTTTATAGGTACCACTCGCAGTCCCCCCTTAAGTGCCTTCAAACAAATAATGACGTCACTGCCAAAGGCTGTATTTTTGAGCACCGGCTCTCGCTCCCGGGTAATCTGGGGTCGCGGCAAAAGTGCCATTGTTTGCTGACGGCTCCTGGACTAGTCTGAAAAGATCCTTGCACACCGAACACTTTGAAATAGCGAACGAAAGCTTTCCACAATATGTTATGAGACCAGATGTACTCAAATAGTAGGGATGTCATAGCTTGTTGGTTAAGGCTGGTTTACAACTGTCCAGATTGCTTTCTGGGAGACCCCTACGGGCTTCTAGAGGGAGACACGTGAGGTGCTGGAACATCGTTTCACAGCGATGTGGATTGCTCCCTAATGGGACACGCTCTGTGTGGAGACCTTACAATAAACTTTGTAATAACGCTTGAAACACGCTTCGGGTGGAGACCTTACAATAAACCTTGTAATAACGCTTATAACATGCTCCAGGTGGAACCTTACAGTAAACCTTGTAATAACGCCTATAACGTGCTCCGGGTGGAGACCTTACAGTAAACCTTGTAATAACGCTTGTAACATGCTCCGGGTGGAGACCTTACAGTAAACCTTGTAATAACGCTTGAAACACGTTCCGGGTGGAGACCTTACAGTAAACCTTGTAATAACGCTAAAAACACGCTCCGGGTGGAGACCTTACAGTAAACCTTGTATAACGCTTGTAACACGCTCCGGGTGGAGACCTTACAATAAACCTTGTGATAAACTGAACACACGTTTCACAGCCATCCGAGCTCCACGAGTGCAGGCAGATTCAGATATGTACATGGCTTTCAGTGTTCTATACATCACCCATACGTTTGAAGTACGTGACGCAACAAGGTAGAGACGCTTTCTTTAGAGTCTTTCCTGGTAAAAAACCGAACCTTATTTGTCACCCTTTAATCGTTAAACTTAAGCTTAGTAGTTGCAACGGTAGACGGAGCACCTTTGGGGCTATTTTTTGGTTCCCATGTCAAATCTTACTAAGGTAGAACACAACTTTCCGACTGAAACATCCGAGTCGGGGTGCTCCGAACTCCCGATATCGTTTAGTTCGCTACCGCATTAGTAAAGTTATCACTCGACTCGGATGTTTTAGGTTGAAGTTTAAGGAGTTTAAACCTTTGTTAAAGAGTAATTTGTTAAAAAAAACATAAGGACCACTAAAAGTACTAACCGTAAGTTTAATCATAAAGAGTGACGAAAGAGGTACGGTTTTTTTTACCAGGAAACACTCGTAAGAAAGCGTCTTTGATTTTTCTCTCCTTTGGGGACGTATAGAATACCAAAAGCCTCGAACGCGCCCCAAATAACTATGAAAACAGTCTTAGTGATTAGATTGTAGATGAAGAGATGTGACTTATCGTCGACACGATAGAAGAAGAACATGTCACATGGAACTGAATTTGTTGTAATCACATATTAGCTTACGTTATGGTAAGCCTTTAACTACCTTACCCATTCTTTAGATACATTATATTTTACGAAAAGGTGAAATTTAACCGCCTCCGTGGCGTAATGGCTAGTCCATTCGCTTCACGCGAGGAGGTCGCGGGTTCGATTCCCGGTGGGGTCTACTTGTAAGACTAGGTGTGGTTGGTGATAGGACTTGGTTTTCTCAGCCCACAGTTTTCTCCCACCATGCCGGAACACATCAATGTTGTTAACACTGATGGTTGGCGGCAAGACTAAGAAAAGATATTTTCTATATGTTCCGGCTTGAAGATAAGATAGCCAGTTCTCCATTGCGTTGGGGAATTTTGGTAAGCTCGCTTCCATCTTCGGCATCATCGTCACTTACCATCAGGTGGGATTATGCTAATGTATTAAAAAAAAACTTCAAAAGTTGAGGGTCTAATCAAGATACAGACAATAGAGTTTTCCAGTGTAAATCCCTAAGTGCCTAGTGAATACGTTAGCTGCTCGTACCTATCTACGTTCATACACTTCGAAAGAGAGACTGTTCAAATCTGGAACAAAGATGACCCTGGTTGAAACCCACATTCGCAAATCACATGCAATCTCCTATATAGGGTTAATTTTGGACCCTTAACAATATTTTGGTCAGCGCTTCTACTCCTGATTTTGAACAACTTTCCTCAAAGAACTCATGGCAAAGTCGCAAAAAAATAGACCTTCATACAAATCGACCAGCCGTTATGCCGGCTTTGTATAGGTAGTCCAGATTTTACTTGAGGAAAGTTGTTCAAAATCAGAAGCGGTGACCAAAATTTTGCTAAGGATCTAAAAGTAACCTTGCATAACTCATAATTGGGACGCTGGTAACTTGACAGACTCCAGGCAAAGTATATATAAGGTGCAACAAAATTAGCTGAAACTATTTTAACTGGTGCTTCTACCCATGAAACTGAACAACTTCCCCATGGAACCAATAGTCAAATCGCAAAAAAAAAAGACTCTCCCATAGTAATTCAATCAGCTTATCAGTCAAGTTAGAATGGGAAGTGGGTGTGCTCCAGGGCTAAACAAACGAGCATATACGTGATGTCTAATGGAATTGCTTAGTTCAGTGTAAATGCAGCGCAACACGGACAACCCAGTTAGCAGCATTCTCTCAGCACAGCACGGGTCACCGACCCCGCCACTTGTGTTTGAATTGAACCCCGCGGCAACCAGGCCACTTTGATAAGTCATCCTCATTCAATTGTGTCCACAACAGACGGCCTTTGGTCTTCCGCCGTGTAACGTCGAGGTAATGGACCTGTGCTTTCGGTAGTACGATTTCGAAATGTCATTTGAATAGGGTAGTTAACTGCATCACAAATAAAGTATGTATTATATTTCTCTAATTGTCCTTCTAATGCATTTCAAAAACCTTATCCGTTTGGTTTTCAAATCAAATTTTAAATTTTACAATAAAAGTTACTTTATAGCGTCGGTTTTGCAATGGCAAGGGCCGCTATCTCCTGTCCGGGAGGTCGTGGTTCGAATCCTTCCACGTACCAATGTGTTTTCGAATTTCGATTTCATATGTAAGTTTATCCGACGCTCTTGCGGTGAAGAAAAACATCGTGAGGAAACCTGCACACGCCTGCGAAGAAACTCGAAGGCGTTGTCGCCGGCCACTAAAGCAGCAACGTATTATTTTGGCCCCATTGTAACTTATTATATTATTAGGAATCAGAAGCGGATTTGATTAAAAAAAACAGAATTTAATTGACCTAAAATTATTGGGGTTTTATACAAAAAGTAAGAACAAAGAGAATACTAAGAAACAATAAAGTATGTACTATATTATATACATTATATATATACTCACGACCTCCTCGTACGACGGATGAAAGCAGAAAAGTGGGCGAGCGCCCCTTCTGCACTGCCTTTATACCGTCATCCGCCGCACTCCCACTCTCAACCCAAACAATGGCTAACACGGCCTCTCCTGACACCCTGACGTCCACGGCAGGCTTGGTCGACTGATCCAGTTGCAGCTTAGTCAATTTCTGGCATATCCAGGCCTCGCGATGGTTCTTCTCCCAGGTCATCAGGTCTAGTAGACGGTCCCGGTGCTGGCTCGTCTTGTTTAGGCTGATTTGGCGTTGGCGAACGTTCCGGTTGGTCCTGGTTTAGGTCTTCATTTTCATCATCCTCATTCGCTGAAATCGCATAGCAATATTACAACTTAAATCTCAGTAAGTTTGACTATTACCATGCGGCTTTTCTAAATTTGTTATATAGGTTAAAGTTAGTTTTAGTTGTACTGTTACCAGATAAACTTTATTTGAATGCTTGTGTTCCAGAGAAAACTTGAGAAATTTCATTTAATAAAACAAAATAAACTGCCCCATGGGTCACATTTAACTTGACTTCTTCAGAGCACTACACATTCAGACAACCATACCACACCATTAAACATAACAACATGCTTAATAAAGAACACTGAGCCCACACTGCACAGTGACTGGTCGGTTTGCAAGGCCGACCAGCTTCCGAGGTCGTGGGTACACCCCTTTGAGTGTACCACACAGACAGAAAAGGATCCAACAGCACCATTCATCAGAGGTCGTGGGTACACCCCTTTGAGTGTACCACACAGACAGAAAAGGATCCAACAGCACCATTCATCAGAGGTCGTGGGTACACCCCTTTGAGTGTACCACACAGACAGAAAAGGATCCAACAGCACCATTCATCAGAGGTCGTGGGTACACCCCTTTGAGTGTACCACACAGACAGAAAAGGATCCAACGGCACCATTCATCAGAATCGATGCAACACTTCCGGACCAGAGAGATCATACAGATCTGAGAGATCATACAGATCTGAGAGTCACCCTCAAAGAAGGCAAAACATGATTCGGGAGTCCATTCACCTCCCCAGGGAACCATAAACTGAGCAGCAGTATATGTGGTCTTCCCGTATGATCCAGCCAATAGCCTCAGTTCATAGCGGCCGTGAGGAAGAATGCGCACCACTCGGTAGGGGCCGCGCATTCCATGGTCAAGCTTGCCCGTGGACTGAGCATACTTGATAACGAAGACAAGGTCGCCTTCCTGAAACACACGAGGGGGTTGTCTGTCCCGGTTAACATAGTTGTCCATTGCTGCTTAGTTTCTAGTTAGCCGTTCGGCCGTCCTCTGCCTGACGATTTCTCTTCTTGACTCACGATTACTTGTGGCAGGCTCCTGGGCGACATCTCGTACCAGAGCAAGAATCGCTGGCGTTGTATTTTCATGGCCCACCAACAATTTTAAAGGTGACGTTTGTATAGTCTTGTGCTGCGTTATATTGAGAATTAGTTGCATATGCCATAATTCCTCAGCCCATTCATGTTTTCTGTGGTTTGCCTCAATTCGTAGCATGTTTAAGACAATTCGAGCGTACCGCTCCACTTGCCCGTTAGCGTGATGCATCTCAGCAGTTATGTGATGGAGCTCAACTCCGAGGACTTGCATCCACGACTTAAATCCAGACGACTCGAACATGCGGCCTCTGTCAGCCATTATTAATTTAGGTGTACCAAATAGAGAAATAACAGTTTTACAGACCTGCTTCAGTTCGTCCAAGTCTTGGCGGCGGATAAGAGTAAGGAGGCAGAACTTAGTGAAGGTGTCAACAACCAGCATCACGTGCTTAAATCCTTTCGATTCAGGCAAAGGGCCCAGCACGTCGAAGTGTAGGGTGTCGAACGGGACGTCAGGTTTAGGCCAGGAGGAAATAGGTTGAAGAGGAGCTCTAGGAACTCGTTTATGAGCAAGGCAAGTTATACAGTGACGTATGTATTTTTTTACAAAGGCCCTAAGGCCAGGAAAACAAAAATGCCCAAGTATAAGCTCTAATGTTTTGGCAGCACCAATATGGCTGTGTTCATCGTGAAAGATCCTAAGGAGGCTCAAGCGTTGGCCCTTTGGTATATAGCAAAGGAGCCTCGGCTATTCCCCTACCTGACTGTACCGGTAACAAAAAATATCATTTTGTACTCTGTAGCGGTGGCCCGGCGCAATGTGCGTGGTAAGCATTTTGCCACCGCGTCGCCCCGTGTCGTCGCAGTCGGTCTCCCACCCTAGTTGTGCGCGCGCATGCGCGAATAAATATAAATTCCAAATTCACCGGATAGGTACCCAATACCACTTTAGTGTGTTTGTGGCTAATACACTATCTGAAGGTTGCGTGTGTTGGAATTAAGGTAAAGATATTTGAATTTGGAATTTATATTTATTCGCGCATGCGCGCGCACAACTAGGGTGGGAGACCGACTGCGACGACACGGGGCGACGCGGTGGCAAAATGCTTACCACGCACATTGCGCCGGGCCACCGCTACATACTCGATAGCGTGATGGGTCTAACTCTCCCCGTTCCACAGCCTGAATCATGTTACGAGTTTCTTCATCACCAGATTGCGCCATTTGGGCCCTAATTACGCGGCCATTCAATGTTATTAACCGAACTGGTGGGGTAACGGCTCAAATAGTCCGCGTGCGGCAACATAGCGCCTTTTCTGTATGAGACGGTAAAGTTAAAATCTTGCAAGTAAATCCACCATCTTGCCATACGCGATAATAAATCTTTCTTACCCTGAGTAGCCCTCAGTGCGTTACAGTCTGTAACTACCGTGAAACGCGAACCAATCAAGTAGTGCCAGAAGTGCCGCAGCGCTTTCACTACAGCCAGGGTCTCGAACTCATATGAATGATATTTAGGCTCAGCGCCCTTAGTCACCTGTTAAAGGAGTATTAACAACAGGTTGCACATTCAACGCTGCAGTCAACACAGCCAATGGATTTGAATCGTGAATAATACGTTGAGTAAACAACGCCATCCCTATTAAGCACATCTATTCTGATAATAACGGGGGCGGGCATTCATACACTCGCTCGGAACTACCAACAAATCTACCTGCAGTGAAATACCTTCCAATTCGATTGTAATCGTCACATACAAATCGACTTGGGTAACTGTTTCACCTACCCCCTTCATTTGAGAGTTAGTAGTTTCCTTGGTACATGTAAAATATGTTACATTTGAAGACGATATCAATGATACACCAATGGAGCCACTGTCGATTAAAATGTCTACTGGAATGCCCTGAATGACGCCTACGAAAATATCACTGCGCCTTTGCAAAGAAGCCGAGCAAGTTAACTTTTTTATTATTACGTTGCTCATCAACACGTCGTTTGGCAAAACATGATTTTTTTGTCATGACCCGGCTTTTTGCAATAAGCGCACGTGATTTCACTTGAAACTGGCCTATTTTCAGATGAAGATGGTTTCGATCCTGAATCGGCATTGACACTAGACTTCAGTCGTTTTGGGCACGAAATTTGCCTCTGACCAGACTTACCACAACTATAACACTTGGTTAGAACTTTCTTAAAACCCTGTGATTTGTTCTTGTCCCTATTGACAGTAAAATGGTGATTTGTGCGTTTACTCGTATCCATAGATGTAGTTTTTAAAGGCTTCACAAAAGTAGACAGATAATTGACCAAATCAACGGGTTTTAAGTCAGCATTCGTTACTGTTGCTTTCACTTGAGGGTCAGTTATTCCTCTCAAAACAATCTCTGTAATTAGATCGTCACTGAGACCTTCGGCAAACGCAATAATGACTTCCGTGCATACTCGGCATATGTACGGTACTTATCTGAAATAGTCGACATTACGTCAAACAAAATACCTGCAGAGGCTTGAAATAAATTTGATAACCACTCATTGAGCCATGATTTAGCGTCGCCTCTTAGACAGTTCCCTATGCGTGAAAGGCATTCGTGGTAGTTCTATTTATTGACAAGTTTAGCCCTATCGACTTCACTAAACCATGTATCAACGTCATGAATGCTGGAATCAAAATTAGAGACGTAATAATAACTAGTACCTACGGATTTTTAAGGAATGCATCGGTTCAATAATTAGTTCCGTGCCTGGCCCAGCGACGGGCTCAATTGATACTGGGGCATGCGATCGCCCCTATAGCGCCTCCAAACGTGAAAGCACAGTATTGAAAGATTCACGATTTTTCTGCAACGGCGACAAGGAAGGCGTACGCACAGACCGTGAAAATCTCTCCCTGCGGTTAACATTGGTAGTACGATATGGCGAGTACTTATCACGAGAACGGCAATCCCGTGAGTCGCACCCCTGAGAACGCCGTCCCTGTGAAGCCGATCGACGACTGGCGCACACGCTTTGCATGCGGCGAACGACTGCGCGAATAACTACACGAGCGTCGGCCTCGGGAACGCCGATCCGGAGAACGTCGATTACGCGAGCGTTGATAGCGCGGTGTGTAACTACGCGAGTGACTGCGCGAGCGCCGAAGTTCAGGCGATTGGTCCCGCGAACGGCTGCACGAATGTTTACCGCCGCGTGAACGTTTATTCGGCGACCGTTTACTACGCTGGCACCTACTACGCGACTCGGGCGAGCGTCGATTACGAGAACGTGAACGTCCCGGCTTATCCATGTTTCAAACTCAATTATAAAAAACAAAACAAAATGTCAACACAAACCGAGTTAACGGGAATCACAATAAAATTGTAAAGAACGTGGGTAAACAAAGAAATTTAAAACACCAAAACGAAACGTCAACAAGCCGAGTTAACGTTAATGACAATTAAAAAATGTAAACAAAGAAAAGTACCCTCATAAGAAAAATAATATTCGAAACTTTTTCGAAACAAAATTTTGTTTTAAGAAAAAGATGAGGATAAGTATCAGCATGAAAGTGGGAATGTTTTCTTTATCCCACTTCTGATATTAGGAATCAGAAGCGGATTTGATTAAAAAAAACAGAATTTAATTGACCTAAAATTATTGGGGTTTTATACAAAAAGTAAGAACAAAGAGAATACTAAGAAACAGACTCACGACCTCCTCGTACGACGGATGAAAGCAGAAAAGTGGGCGAGCGCCCCTTCTGCACTGCCTTTATACCGGCATCCGCCGCACTCCCACTCTCAACCCAAACAATGGCTAACAATATTATATAGTTCCACCTATGAACATTGTACAGTCACGAGATTTAATTTGGGACCCAACTAGGGTTGAATATCGTGTAGCAAACTGACGCTATTTAGAGCTAATATTTTAAAGCAGTGTCATAAGTCATAATGTTTACCATCGACAACTTAAGTTTACGTTTCCAGGGGCAACCGTTCAGTTACGTCAACCCAGTGGAGCGAAGGCAAACGATCATTTCCGATTTTTTCCCAGTAATTGTCACTTATGAAGATAGAAAAGTCTTTTCATCGATGGAAGCCGTGGTCACTTTAATCAGATCAAAATAATTTTCTTGACTGACTCTGACACATGTTCGTAATTAGAAAACCGTAGTGATAGCTTTTTGAAAAGAGAGAATTTCAAAGTATCAAATTAAAGCTTGTTACTGTACTAGAACACAAAATCTAAACCATTACCTATCAATTAAACCTAGCTTTAATTACAGATACAATTCTAACTATTTATCAACAAATTATTGAGCATTGCTCGTTTGGGTAGGCAACACCAGCTGTTAATTAAATTGTACAGATCAGAACACAACATTCTATGAATTTGCTGAGCTTTATTCACACTTAGTTACTTTTCATCTATATACGATATGTTATTTTATGGTTTCACGTAGGCATGTGCGATAGGATTTTGCATTCGGATATGGATATTGTACCTTTTATATTTGCTAAAGCGAACGTAGCTCTTTGTGACTACTTTGTGATCCGTCAATATGCCTGGATGTGTTTGACTATTAGTGACATTTATCTCCCACTTAGACACGTTATTGAGTTAGTGCCGGTTTCTATCACTAGATGGCATTTGCTCGGTCGTGTCAGAGGCTTTACAGGTGGCTCGAAAACCTCTGACAGTGGGGTTTACCTTCAAAACTGTGACAAAGTCAATCTTTTTGGTTTTTTCATTTTCAACCTGTTTTTATATCATCTTTATGTCTATTTTTTCTTAATTTTTGGCATCTTCTGCCCTTGGCATCATCTTATCTGATGGTAAGTGACGATGATACCGAAGATGGAAGCGGGTTTACCAAGATTTGAATTTGAAATTGTCATTTCTATCTATTATACTTTTTTATTGGTCTGTTTGTTATTTTTTTTCATTTTTTCTTGCCATCTTCATCAAACGTATTGGTGGTACAAATACAGTTTAATCATCATATAAACACTTTCAGGGCTGGGAATTTTTTACTAGGCAATCTGCCCCGCGCCGGTCGTTTTTCGGTTATTTTAAACGGCCATATATAAATAACTAATATAGATATCTACCTACTTTTTTTCTATTACTATATTTTTGTTATTTATATTCTCTATTTATGAAATAAAACAATTAAATATAGTAATTTGTCTTTATTTAGAGCCATCACAAAAATTTACAGTTTTTGAAAAAAAAGTCCAACATTGTTTATCTTGTATATCTTATTTATCTTATGTATCTCTTCTTTTTAAATTATTCATCATCTTCGCCATCGAAATCCACATCTGAGTCTTCATCATTCTATAATTCCACTTCAATTTGTCCATCCTCCAAACGAATGTTGCGCGGGAGTGGCATTTTGGCGCGAAACGGATCAATACACTGCGCGTTACGTGTTCGCTCTCGCCTACAATAACACTTGACGCAGCACACTCACAACTTTTTGCATGTGTGCTCTCAGTGAACCAAGCTACAAGTATGATAAACGCTAATTACGTTGCGTCGACGTAATTTTGTAGAGAACAGTTTGAAAATCAAATAACGTGACCACAGATAACAGAAACTAAAGGGTGACACCCAAAGCATCAAACTCTTAAATAACAAGAATTAAATTATTATTTAAAAAACACTGCCAAAAATTCATTTTACTATGTCGCTCTTTTTACCTGGTATGCTCTTACAAGTATTAAACTCCAAATAACTATTCGAAATGCCTTTGTTATAAATTCAAAATTTATTGAGTCATTGTTTAATGGATTTTTTTTTAGTTCCACGTTTAAACTCGTAAACAGCTGTAAAAAATTATTACTTAAAAAATACTGCCATGATTACATTTTACTATGTCCCTCTTTCTACCTGTTATGCTCTAAAGAGTAATTTAACCTCCAAATAGTTATTCCAAAGGTTTGAGAGCCATAATTCAGCTTTTGGATATTCTTTAGTTTGGATATTAACCTGTCTCATAACTATACATACAGTAATATGACTATGTATAAACATACTCGTTTAATAAAACTGTAATGGGGCCGTGTATGTACGAGTACATGAAATATTTTTGGAAAATAATAACTGTTCGACATTTCTAACGATATAGTGGTGGAGCCGGTTCGCGGTTTTTGAAGGTTAAGTGGACTGTATTTTTGCGGAGCGGGTTGATTATATAGCGGATGAAATATTGCGGCTTATGCATGTGCTTCCAAACTTCAACATAAGTTGGGAGACTGCTCCGCCCTGGATGGTAAAATGGGGACATATAAAACAGAGCAGTTAAATGTAAAAGGAACTCACCGTCACGAAGTAAGAGCGGCACATGGTCAGTCAACGCTGGCTCAAATCCTCCTTCTCCAGTTGGCACTCCTTGTGACAGGTACTTAGGTTAGCACTTCGGATTGCACACACACACGTTATTTTGGTCTTTCACGGCGGTTAGATATTTTAGATAATTTTATTAGCGGGAGCGACATGCATGCGTTTGCATTGTCATGCGGAAGACATTTTGTTCTTGTTAGTTCTTGACTTCGACACCAGCAAGACATGGCAATCCAAAACAACAACTTTTGCAATTTTTGTTTGTCTGTCTGTCTGTATGTTCGCGCATCACGCAAAAACTACCACACTACCACGTTTTTTGTATAGAATTGATTGAGGGGATGGGAAGTGACGTTTCGGAGAGTGTGCCCTGGAGCTTCACAATCTCATTCCCCCCTCTCCATTTCATCATCGGACGACCAGGCGCGGAGCGCGGTTCCATCCCTTTGTCGTCAATGTTCCACCTTTACGCACGAAGCATTTTGCGTCTTCGTTCATCATGCGAACGGCCAAGGAGTGGAATTCCCTTCCGGCGTCTGTATTCCCCGATTCGTACAATGTAGGAATCTTCAAGACGAGAGTGAATAGGCACTATTTGAGCTTGCGTGTCACATCCTCGGCTACATCGGCACTTACCATCAGGTGAAGTGCAGCCAAACGCACTCAAATTATTAATAATAAAAAAAAAACATAGACTGCTAATCAGAATAGCCCGATATGGTTTCTGAGGGATCTGGAGAAACTTATGTCTACAATCACGAGCCGAATATGTAGTAAGCTCCCCTGGCAACAACAAAGTTTCTTTCCTTTCGATAACGATATTGAGTTACACCTTTAGTTACCTTTTGTACTCACACTTCCGCGATGTTCAAGTTAACTAACACCTCTGTTATAACAATTATTAAACGAGTACTTTGTACCGTTAGTACAGTCGTTGACAAAAATGGATAAAATTGTGTAAGAAGTTTGTTTGGAAAGCTATAGCGAAAATGTCATGCTTACAAGTATGTCATATAATACATATAGTTAAAAATATTTTTTTTCATAAGTTTTGTTCACTGAAATAAATAAAATAAAACTGAACCATTGCAAAGACTTAGTTGGTTGATACTTCTGATTGTAGGTTCTTGGTGAAACATTATATCACACATATTGGTATATGTCTACACTAATTCCACATAAAATTTGATGTAGAATTAGTGTAGATATATACTTAAAATAAATATTCTTAACAATTATTAAACGAGTATTTTGTACCGTTAGTACAGTCGTTGACTAAAATGGATACAAATTCTGTAAGAAATTTGTTTAAAAATTTTATAGCGAAACTTATGTCATGCGTCATGTAATTCTTAAAGTTAAAACATATTTTATTGTTGGTTCTGCGAGTCTCTGAACTATGTCTCTGAAAAATCTTGGTTTTCCTACGGATCTTCTCATTTCTGATTCGATCACGTAGGCGATCTCCGAGCGTATTTCGTATTATCGCCCTTTGGGTGATCTGGAGTCTGATCTTCTATTTAATTTTATTAAACTAGATTCTAGCACGATTGAAATAAAGCTCCAACAAATCTTGGCATTGGATTTTTAAAAGCCTTAGAATTAATGTTTAAATAACATGCAACCTACAAATTCTTTTTCTGTAAGTACTCAAATATATTTAGTAATCAAACACAAATTACAAACACTGCAAAAATGATATTGATTACTTAAAGTCTAAATCTTAACATGAAATGAATTTGACAACTGTGATCTCAATATTCATGTTAGAATTTTCCGAGTGCAGTAACTGTTAGTTGGGGTATGTATGTGGTATGGACCAGGTGATTAATGCGGGCATTGTTAATAATGTGCGAGCATTATGAATAACGTCCAGCTCTATCGGGCTAAGTGATTAATTACTATCTAAACTTCATTATTAATCATATTTATTGCTACGTGACAATTGGGCAATTTGATAATAAAGCAATTAGATGCTAATTATGCTAAATAATGAGTCTAAATAACTTTAGTTTATTTTATGTTTTATAATATGTCAAAACTTCTATAAAAAAAAGACATATTGTCTAATTTTTGTTTTAAATTTTATATGTTTTGTGTTACCTATATTTTTAATATGACTATCCTTAAGTTTCAAATGCAAAAACTAGTTAATTCTTAATGTTGAAGTCCTCGCTAATTAATCCAAATAATGAGTCTAATTATTTAAATTGTTTAACATTTAGTTTATTTGAAGTAAATTTACAATAATAATAAAAAAATAGTAATTAAATATGTTTGTATTACTCTGCCCAAAAGGTGATGAACAATATGTATAATGCCCGGTCAATTTGATTATTTCAATATTTTTTGTCAAATTGAACTCTCATATTGGGAATTTTTCGTAATGACCGGGCATTATGAACAATGTTCAATTTATCACTTGGTCCATAACATATGCACTCTTGTAACTGACTGTACCTACGGACGGAAGCCCTTATTAATTGGATGGAGCGCCGAACCGCCCCAGGTTCCGATTGACTTAATCAATCTTGCGAGCACTGTATCTTTAATTAAATTAAACGTTAATCCTTACTTAATATTATAAATGTGAAAATGTGTTTGTTTGTTACATTGTCATGCTTCAACGCCTTGTTCAATCTTAATAAAATTTGGCATGCAGGTAGCCTGTGTCACGAGGAAGGACATGGGCTACTTTTTATCCCGTGAAAATAGCGTAGCCCGATGCAATTCCTGAGGAAACCGGGTTTTTAACTTTTCAACATCTCATTATCATTAAATCAGCCGAAAAACGTCCACTGCTGGACAAAAGCCTCCCCCAAGGATTTCCACGACGACCGGTCCTGCGCTGCCCGCATCCAGCGGCTTCCCGCGATCTTCATCAGGTCGTAGGTTCACCGCGTGGGAGGCCTACCTACGCTACGTTT
This sequence comes from Coleophora flavipennella, assembly GCA_947284805.1. NCBI lineage: Eukaryota > Metazoa > Arthropoda > Insecta > Lepidoptera > Coleophoridae > Coleophora > Coleophora flavipennella. The sequence goes on from OX369275.1 coordinate 2,455,341, forward strand.
CCCGGTGCGCGGTCGTCACTCGAGGACTTAATTACCCCAACTGCCATCTGTTCTTATAGCTATGTGTCCTGCCCACTGCTACTTCAGTTTAGTGATTCTGTGAGCTTTGTCGGTTACTTTGGTTCTCCTGCGGATCTCCTCGTTTCTGATTCGATCACGCAGAGAAACTCCGAGCATAGCACGGTCCGTTGCCCTTTGGGTGGCCTTGAGCCTTGTTATGAGGCCCACAGTAAGGGACCATGTCTCAATTTAATGTTTATCTATCATATTTTTTTTATAAGGTTATCTAATTGAATTTTTACGAAGGAATGAGTGAAATTTTACAACGCCGTCCCTACAATTGTGTTACACTTTCGGACGTATTCCTATATACAGGCACAGTATTACAATATACCGGCTTACAGTAGCGCAACGAATGTACTTACGTAGAGCAATGGAAGGGTACTTGCGGGGCAGCGGGCGGCGGGGCACAGCCTGGCAAACTCAGCGAGTTTGCCATGCTGCCTACAGGCTAGTAACATCTAGTACTGCAAGTACAGACGCCGTGGCGGCATCGTGCGACATTAAAGACGTTGCGCTCCTGTAAGCCATATCGTGATACTGTGAAATAGGTTTAATTTTTTTATTTAAGATTTGACACGTAACCGTGACATGTCGTGGTAAAAAGTTATAGCAAAACCTAATGTTAAACAGCGACTCATTCATCTTAATAAAATAAAGTTTAATTCAGGAAAGTCTATGAAAGAACTTTTCGGGTCATTCTACCATAGGTTTTGACATCATCTCACCTGATGGTAAGTGACGATGATGCCGAAGATGGAAGAGGGTCTATCAACATTCCCCAACGCAATGGGTAACGGGCTATCTTATCTTCATGCCGGAACACATTAATGTTGTTAACACTGATGTTTGGCGGCAAGACTTAGATAAGATGGTGGGCTTAGAAAATACCCTTCCATCAACCAAACCAAGTCTTAAAAAGTTAGAACCCGCCGGGAATTGAACCCGCGACCTCCAAGTGTGAAGCTAATGGACTAAACATTAAGCCACGGAGACGTTTAATAGAATTTACATATAGAATAATCCGGATTTATAGCATTTACTGAATTATACTAGAATCAATTACTAGATTTTTTTGATGAAACGGGTGCAAAAAACGCGGGAGAGGTTATTAAAAATATCGTACTTACTAAATTTAAATAGTAGTTTAAGAAACTGTTGCATCATAAGGGTTCTTAAAATACGAGTGTACTAACTTACACGAGTGTTTTAAGACCAAATTATGTGCAGTTTCATACACTACTTTATCTAATCTCATACATTGGGATTGAATCAACTAAAATACAAAGATCAAAGTTAAAAGTAAGAAAAAATCCCACGAAATTCAGTAAGTACCTACAACAAAACGTGTCATAGCGCTGAATCCCAGCGCATCACCGCGATTGCACTGTAGCGGACGGTGTCACACACAGGTAAAAACAATGCTTTCACTGATCTCAGACATTTTTAAATAAGAATGAAAATTATCCACAAAATTCAGTATCTACAACAAAATTCAATGAAAAACCAACACATCACCGCGCATGCGTTAAAGCGGGCGCTGTCACAGACAAGTAAAAATTGGAATGAAAACTTTTTGTATTGCTGTAAAAATGGCGCGAACCGCATGTGCGTTCCAATAAAAATAAAATTGATATGTAACTTCGTTGGTGATATTATCTCTTCGATTTAACTTGTATCGTAATGGAAAAAAAATACATTATAACAAAAGAATGTTGTAATGAATTTTTTTAAATTATGGTATTGTGTTTATAAAGTATGCCAATATAAACTCGTTTTGAAGTTGATAATGCAAACTTTACGATATGAGAGTAGATAAAAATAACTTAAAACATGAAATTCGACATAATTATGTATACACCCTGTATGATGATTGTAAAGTTTTGACCCTTCGAGTGTTCCTGGTACGGTGTCGGTTACATTACAGTGTCGCGAGTTTAATGGTATTTTCCTATCTCAAAAATGCCCAACGCGCCTAAAGAAGTTTTCACTTCAAAAACATGGGCGGAGCCGCAGCGCGGGACTAGTTTTATACATTAATACTTATTTATAGCTTTCATAGTTAAAGAGGAGAAAATTATTTAAAGGAGTAACTTTCCAGATTTAAATGTAAAACGTAACAATCGTAAAGAAAATATGAAAGCATGTAAAAACACAATATATGTAAGTACCACAATAAAATAACAACCAAGTCTTACACCACTATAAATCCATTGAACCTTATTCTCTCTTGTACGCAGAGAATAGAGATTTCCTCTCCAGGCACCCAAATTCGCACATAATGTACAAAATATAGTTATTCCACCATTTGTGTTGAATATATTTTCGTCAGCGCATTTTTCTTTATAGCTGGCACACATCCTCAGCACACGAGCGGTGATATATTGCTTGCTTGATTCTCCTTTTACTTTGTTTTTATTCCCCCTTTTACCTAAGTACTCTGGAGGGTAACGTTACGTTAAAATGAAATATGAAAAAGGGTTGTTGTGCCTACTGCTTAGTTCGTTTTCAGATTCAAATATTTATTAGACGCTAGCTTTTGGCCGCGGCTTCTCCAACGTGGACATCGTTTTTATGACTGCCTTATAGGGTGCGCGGAACTATGTCAGGATATGCTTATTAGTTAATCATGTCATTTCCCACCTCCTCAACCATCTCTGTGCAAAAAATCACATAATCCATTGTTCCGTAGCGAATTAGAAAAAAAAAAAACAAAAAATGATTATATTTTCAGTTCTCTCAGGAACTGCATCGGGCTATGCTATTTTCACGAGAGAAAAAGTAGCCTATGTCCTTCCTCGTGACGCAGGCTACCTGCATGCCAAATTTCATTAAGATTGGTCAATGCGTTGAAGAGTCAAAACATTCAAAAAAACACATTTTCACATTTATAATACTAAGTAAGGATTACCAAAGTATATACAGGGTTTAATATAAAGGTGTGGTGATACTTTAAGGTGGGCTTGTACTCATCAAACTGAGCAACTTTTGTTCGGAAAATTTACTGAAATCGCGATATTTTTATTGGATTTTTCATACAAAACCGTTTAATCAGCTGACCGATTTGTACAAAAAAAAACCGAAAAAAGAATTGCGATTTCAGCAAAGTTGCAGAACAAAAGTGGTTCAGTTTGTTGAATAAAAGGCCAACCTTAATATATCACCACCCCTTTATGTTACACTCTGTATATTAGTACTAACATACAGTATGGACACTCCCTGCCGCTCTCTAGATTGCGACCTCGCCCCCTCGTTACCCATATTCATACAGATTGATTACAGTTTGGTTCTCGAACGTGTGGGATTTTTTTTGCTCCGTCATTTATTTATAGAAATTTTATTTTACGACCATTTGTAGGTATGCAGTGTCTGGGGTGGGACATAACACTACAACTCAACACAGAACAATATAACACGAGTAGACAAAAAAAATGTAGGTAGGTACACAAAGTAAAAGATAAAATCATCATATCAGCCGAAGGACGTCCACTGCTGGACATAGGCCTCCCCCAAGGATCTCCAAGATGACCGGTTCTGCGCTGCCCGCATCCAGCGGCTTCCCGCGACCACATTTCTCGTAGAACAGATAGCCGTTTGGGCAGTAAAGTTCTCGAGTGGCGACCACACACCGGAAAGCGTAGTGTAGGCAGGCATCCCAGGCAGGCATCACATAAAAGGTAGATACCTAACGTCGCCCCACATATGGGAGGTAGGTGTGCGTTGCGCTGTAGTGTGACGCCAAACGGGACCCATTTCAGCATTTGCTGCAGCCTGAGCTACAGCGCAGGAATTTATATATATAGGGTGTAAAAAAAATGGTGTAGGATCCGTTTACTGGGGATTCTACTGATCATACTGAAAAACTATCCCCAAGGAACCCATGGTCAATTCGCAAAAAAAAACGACGCTCCATACAAAAATGCACAAAATTGGTCAATCAGCTGATCGTTTTGTATGTTCAAACTTTTTTGCGATTTCAGCAAACTCGTAGAATAAAAGTTGTTCAGTTTAATGAGTATAAGCCCCAGTTAACGGGACCTAACACCAATTTTGTTACAACCTGTATACACAAGTCGACACATATTAAGATATATTTTTTAAATTTAGTAAAGCTCTAATATACTTTATTGATGCATAATATTCCAGGGAGATTCATAGACAAGCATGGTCCACTTGCATCCGGACATCACAGTATCACATCTTAATCATAGACCACTCAATTTCGAATTTTAGGGTTCCGTGCCCACAGATTGCCAACGGGAGCCTATAAATAAGCCTCCGCTGCTGTCCGTTCGTGCGTTCGTCTGTCTGTTAGCGTGCGATCACGAACCGTACGAAGATAGATGGTTGAAATTTAAATTTATGTTAAAATTATATTTGTATCAAGAAGCTACATAAAGTAAAAATCACCATAGTAAAAATTGCTTGTTATCTTTTTACTCAAAAGTAGCTCTAACCATTTTGATGAAACCTGGTACAACTTTATATGGCCTACAGCACGCGGCAGTTCGTTATTCAAAGAAAAATCGGTATAAGGTACCTCCCATACAAATCCAGGTTGTATGTTACTTATTCTCAAAAATGGTTCTAGCGATTTTAATAAAACAGCACTGGGTACTTAATTATTCCAAGGTAAATCTGAGTATGGTTCCTCCCATTTAAATCCAAATTATTTGTATATTTTTCATAAAGTCTGACATACCTAATTATTATTATTATCTCATTAAATAAACCTAAGCTACTCTGCTCACTTGGCACGAGGCAAAGTGGTAGGAGCACCTCCAGCGGAAGCACAGTCGGCTGGAGTTCAGTGCGACGGGGAGAGAAAGCGTCGAACTATCCGGGCATTATCGAGGAGGACTGCTTTCTGCATTGCTGCAATTATTGGTCTGCCTTGGAGATCCAGCCGCCTTAGGTGACGTTCAAGGTCGGCTGGAATTAGCCCGTTCACGGATAGGACTATGGGGATGATTTCGGTGGATTCCACTCGCCACATATCAGTAACCTCGTGTGCCAGGTTCAGGTACTTGGTTCTTTTATCGGCGTCAGCCTGCACGAGATAGTGATATCAACCAAAAACACCCTTGACTGCGCCCGATCCATCAACACGATATCAGGCTTATTCGAAAGAATAGTCCTGTCCGTGATGATGAGTCGGTCCCAGTAGAGCTTGGCGGGATCGTTTTCGAGAACCGGCTCCGGCGTGTACTTGTAATACTTGTATTATTATTATTATATTAGCTCATATACGTCCCCACCGAGGGGCTCGAGCCTGCCCTGAATCAGGGCGATTAGGCCTGACATACCTAATTAGTTCTTTGTAACTACATTAAGTAAGTGTAACATTTGCGACGTTTTATTCAATTTATTTATTCAAAATAGGTGCAAATTACACTATTTCTGATAGTCATAAAATACTAATAACAATGTCATCTGTGAATAATCAAGAAATATACAATAATTAGTTAATAATGTCAAAATTTAATCCTTGATATAAACCAGATTATGTCATTAGAACATGAAAACAATATGTCACGAAAAGTTATACATAAAAATCATTGATTGCATTTAACAAGAGTAGGCCAGTTCACACGGACAGCACCCGGTCACGAGTATAACGCGAGAGTCATCCATTGCTTCCATTTATGTAGATAGATCTAGAGTGGGTTAAAAAAATATATTTAAATTTAGAATTAATTTATTATTTCGACCTTAATAATTTGATTTACCGCAGAACGTCTATAATATAGATAGGTAGGTAGGGTGACTGGCCTTACCCGCACGTAGGTGGCACGTAGTATAAAAGGTGTCCAGGGACTTCAGTACGCTTCAGTAGTAGCGATTCGGCAGTTATATCAAAATGGTGAGAAGGCCCGCAGATATTGAAGGGCGTCTTCAAATTCATCAAAATATCTCAAGGTTGTTCGAGAAGATCCTTAAATTGTCCTTAGGGCCTGGAATTGATCGTAGTCCCGTCTTAGAATATGCAGACGAAGTGCCACGTTGCTGTTATTTAAGTCCAGCGACCCAAATTAGTAGCACGCTCTGGCAGAAGCATAATAGAACAGCTTACATTACAATGTAGGTAGGTAGGGTGACTGGCCTTACCCGCACGTGAGCGGCACTACAGTTTTAGAATAAAATTAGAGAAGGAGATAAGATTCCAACAGAACAATAATTGTCACATTAGTTTAAAGCAGAATTAAATATTTTAGTATTTTACAATAGGTAGAGCTCAAGCAATGCTTGGAGTGATTAAGCAGGTTTGAACCCCACCCTAGTCTCGGTGGCTGGTGGCAGCATCGGTTTAGGGATACGCGAGAGGCGGTTAGTAGGCCAAACGCTATTAGTTTGGAACTTATAGGTTCCGTAATAATATTTATTTAATTTAGATTGTTTTTCGTTAAATTTTTATAATGATTTATTATTTATTATATTTATGAAGGTTTATTAATTTATTTTATTAGATATTTAGTTTAGTTTATTTTAGAAATTATTTAAATTGTATTTTTAGTGTAATAACTATATTATTAATTGTAACGTGCTAGTGCCCAGTCGGTAGTCACGACAGACGATGAAGGCTTCGCGATAAAGTATGCACAGCGCGCCTGCAAGATTAATTATTAAATAGAATAGGCGTCAAGGTGAGTCCCATTAATTTTGTCAAAATCGTTCCAGTACTTTAAATCATAAAAAAAGCCATGTAACATGGCCAATGCCCTAAATTGGTGCCTTTTTTGTTGGCGCGGCCATTGATTAAACCTTCTTATTTGGATACAGGATAACGTAACAAGCAAAACTTTATATAGCATCTTTATCGCTAAACTTAGTCCGAGCTGAGTTATATATAAAAGTTAGAAGTAAACACTTTTTCATCACAATTTTTAACCAAAACTTGTTGTTTACAGGCGTGATAAAGAAAACATATAATGGCGTCTATATCGCTAAACTGAATCTGAGTTGAGTTGTAAAGATTAGAAATAACAAGGTTTGGTTAGTGACCGTGCGCAAAAAAATAATTTTATTTTTTACTTTTAACTTTCATAACTCAGTACAGACTGAGTTTCATCATTACAGCTCATAAACGTCCCCACCGAGGGGCTCGAGCCTACCCTGAATCAGGGCGATTAGGCCTTAGTCGACCACGCGGGCCCAGTGCGGGTTGGTCGACTTCACACACAACCTTCGAGTTTCTTCGCAGGCGTGTGTAGGTTTCCTCACGATGTTTTCCTTCACCGTTAAAGCAATCGGTAAGTATGTACGTAAGTTTTTGAAAAACTCATTGGTACATTGGCCGTCCAGATTTGAACCCGGTACCTCTGGTTAGATGGACCGAGTCGTTACCGGTTGAGACTTTAGCGTGAGGTTTTCTATAACTTATAAGTATAAGCGTCGGTGGCTCAACCGGTAACGACTCGGTCCATCTAACCAGAGGTACCGGGTTCAAATCTGGACGGCCAATGTACCAATGAGTTTTTCAAAAAACTTACCTACATACTTACCGATTACTTTAACGGTGAAGGAAAAACATCGTGAGGAAACCTGCACACGCCTGCGAAGAAACTCGAAGGTTGTGTGTGAAGTCGACCAACCCGCACTGGGCCCGCGTGGTCGACTAAGTAAAGGCTTAATCGCCCTGATTCAGGGTAGGCTCGAGCCCCTCGGTGGGGACGTATATGAGCTGTAATGATGAGGTATACCATTTATAATAACTGTACCTTACAATATTCATATTTTCGAATTCAATCCATCAAATCCAGAAAAACTTAACGACACTCCAGGGAATGGGCTTTCCTTGGTGAAAATTCGCAAGATTCTACTTCTTGAACTGACTAATAAGCTCAGACGCAGGTCAGCCTAGGCCCCGAGAGGATAATTGGTTCGAGACTTGTCGTATTTCTGGAGGATACGGCGCGATTTTTGGCGGGACAATGCAGCCCCGAGGTGGCATTATACGACCTTGACTTGTCCCCTGGCGGAGACCAGGCCGGCTGAAGGTATTAAAATCTGAAACAATAAATTGTACAGCCACGCTGTGCATTATTTGTCGCGTAGTCTGTATTGTCAAGCAAACATAAACCAGCATTAAAACACTCTTGCTTAATAGCAAAGAAAAGAGATGTTTGATGAAAATTTACAAGTAATCTGGGTATGTATGGGAAGTAAAGAATTATGTTCTAGTATAGACTTTTACTCATTAAGCTGAAGTCGCATTTTTTTTTCAGTTTTTAATTTAAGTATATCGGTCAGCTTATTGATCGGTTTTGTATAGAAAGTCAAAAACATTTTTTGCCAATTGATCGGTTTTCTGGAGACAGTTTGTTAACACCTTTAAATATCACCACACTTTCATGTTGCATCCTGAATGTTTGTAAAAACATTTTCTTAATGTCACTTTTGAGTACTATGCTCTCTTCTCTGAATTTGAAATATAACGTCAAGTAAAGATAGAAGGAGATCTAGGCCACTAAGCAGCTTATAACACGATTATTCATACTGACAAATTGAAAACGGGACTTGACGTGATTTTGTATAATTGAGGTTGTTCTTACCTCGACGTTTCGACTATGCTTCTATATACTTATGCTATTATAGCCGTGGTCGCGAGTAGACTGAGTCAGTCTACTCGCGGCCACGGCTATCGAAGCATAGTCGAAACGTTGAGGTAAGAACAACAAAAATTATACAAAATCACGTCAAGTCCCGTTCTCAATTTGTCACTGAGCAGCTTGTCGTTGAGTGACGTTTCATTTTCATTATTTGCTGCATCAAAAACTATTCTAAATTTACCTGTTTTATTAACATTCTTTACGCCGAAATGAGGAAGTAAAAATTTTTGGGTTGATCAGGTGGTTTGCTGTGTTCTGCATATCCACTGTTTAAAAATACTTTCATTTTTGGACATACTTTACTCCATAAGCCCTATTCAAATCAACTTTTTTTTCCACTCCTCGCAGACGCTTTCTGGCGGTTTCAAAACTTTCTTGGCATTTTAGGTTCTTCGTCACGCCACAATATTCCCCACTTCCCATCGTTGTTCATCTTCTACTCGTCGCGTCGGGCCGTAGAGTTGAAGATGTCTAATGCTCTACTATCTTCGGGTTGGATCTTTTTCTTCGTGGAGATATGAAGAGAATCCATTCGGAAATATCCCTCAACCATGTCGTGCATCTGAGAGTCACTATGGGCAAAAAAATTAGAGTCTTCTTCGTCGGGGTCACGCTGCCGTTGTATGACCCAACTCAAAAGCGTCAAAGAAGCAACTGGTTCATCATGGCGACCACGAGGGACATCTAAAGTCATGAGTAGTGGCCAATCATCTTCCAGTGGGTGGACGGGCGTGTTCCTTAGTTTTTGATGCTCCAACTTTACATAGAACGACAAATAACCAAAGGATGACGAGACACAACTGATCTTTTCTGAAAGCATTTCGTCGCATTTTAGAACAGTCATAGCTTCGGCCCTGATGACGCTAAAAAGCTGAGATTTTATGTATATAAATATCGTGTCCTCAGCAGATTTATCAGATGTGTCAAGTATCAGTTGTACAGCTGTTTAAACTACATATATTTTTCAACTACATATATTTTGTGACTTATTCCCTCACTGATGATCATCTCAAGTGTAAACCTCAAGGGTACTTCCTCAAATCCTAGAAGACTGAAATATGATATATATGTTGCAGGCATACTGTATAATTCGTCATTACATACGGTCGGGCAAATGTCAGGCAAATTATATAATAGCGAGGGCGGGGAGCCTCAATTCGTGAGACAGTTAAATCAATAAAACCTGACTAAACCTAACATCGCTCGCTTCGCGAGCTCATTTACAATCTGCCGTACGGCATTTTGACAATTAGCCTGACGCGGCATTGACCGTTTATGCCGATATATTTACAATCTGCGTACAGAATTTTACATTTTGCCTGACCGTTTACATACGGACGAATTATTACAAATTGCCTGAATCGGAGTATACAGCATTTTAAATTTTGCCTGACCGTTTACATACGGATGAATTATACAATTTGCCTCACCGTATTTAAAACGACTAATCATTGTCTGCCACATATATAAACTTGGAATCACATACAGACAACGGAAAATTTAAGAAATCGGACACTTTCCCCCTCCAAACTCTCGTATAAGGGGTGCATATCTGTAGATTTCAAACCGTCATAGCGTCGGCCCGGATAATGCTAGAAAGCTAGAATTTTCGGGATAAAATATTCTTAGCAGATTTATCAATCAGACCAAGTATCTAAATATTTAACTTTTTTGGTTGCAGATTTATTGCCATCTGAAATACGTCAATTTCATCACAGACTAGCTGATTATCATCAAAGATAGATAGATAGATAAAACTTTATTTCACTAAAAAGGCACAATACATTTTAACAATAAACAAACAAATAAATGAAACTTATTGACAAATATTAATAGTTTATATAAAAAATATGAAACAGTGTCAGTGGTGCCAAGTTAGTGAAACTGGTCCAGGCTCAGCATAAATGTTGTGGGTCGCAGAGTACTCACAACGCCAAAACAAGAAAAACGTCCTGAAAAAGAAAGGGCACTTCCTGAAGTTCTGGAAGACTGAAATTTTAGGTGTATGATAGCAATTGTATTTAAACGAAAAAAAAAAGAAATCAGAAACGTTTAACTTCCAAACTCTGGTATGGGGGGTGCACATCTATACAGTCTGTATATTTCGAACTTTTTTATATTCGATCCGTATATTGCTAGAAAGCTGAAATGTTCAGAATAACATTTAGTTGGCCGACTTATAAAACATACGTACTAAGTATCAATTATCTTGCTCTTATAGTTTCAGATTTTTCGACATCTGAAATACGTCTATTATAGAGCCCAAAAAATTTAAAAAATCTGTGATACCTATATATCCCACCAAAATATTTCTTGTAAAATTGGTTACAAAGACTCACAAGTCCATATAATGCTTTCACTGTTAAAAAGTTTCGAGACTCTGGTAGAGCCCCGAGCTGAGCTCCGATTTGTGCTGTGCATCATAGCCCACGGAGCCTGTCCTAAGTCCAAATATATAGTTCTAAGTGCTCTTAACTGTTTGTTTGTTTGTTAACTCTTTATTGTACAACATAATATACAATTATTGATAGATAATATAAGTAGCATGCACAAAGACGGACATATCCGAAAATGGGATCTCTTACAGCCAACCCTTAATTACTGAAAGGATTTAAACTGTACCACATTTATAAAAATAAGTAACAAATAACTCTACTTATAAGGCCTGACTCTACAAACTCTTAATCTGGGTAAAAAGGTAAGGCTTGGCCGTTTTGTGCTTGTCGCACAAACTATTCTTACGGCTGACATGTTATGTCACGTGATAACTCCATCAAAATTTAACGTTCAAGCTGTACTTTTTTTACCAAGATGTAGAGTTTATAGAGTCAGGCTGGACCAATTTGGCTAATTTTGGTATTGAATTATTTGTGGAAGTCCAGAGAAGGTTTAAAAGGTGAAAAAATATGAAAATGCTCGAAATTATATAAAAAAAAATATCAGTCAAAAAATAATTTGTTTTAGGGTAGGGTAGTGTAGTGTAGTTAGGGTAGGGTAGGGTAATGTAGTATAGTGTAGGGCAGGGTAGGGTAGAGTAGGGTAGGGTTGGGTAGTGTAGTGTAGGGTAGGGTAGTGTAGTGTATTGTAGGGTAGGGTAGTGTAGTGTAGTGTATGTAGGGTAGGGTAGTGTAGTATAGGGTAGGGTAGTGTAGGGTAGGGTAGTGTAGGGTAGGGTAGGGTAGGGTAATGTAGTGTAGGTTAGGGTAGTGTAGTGTAGTGTAAGGTGGAAAGAAGTTCGCCGGGACAGCTAGTTGTGAATAAATGTGGTAAAGTCAAGAGGAATTAGAGCTATACTTTGGACTTGGGGCAGGCACCGTGGGCTATGTGCGCAGCATCAAACAGAGCTCAGTTCGGGTATTGGCTCTAATAGATATTTCCTTATCTTGTTGTGTAAGTGGACGTCCTTCGGAAGATATGTCCTTCGGGAGACCTTTTTCCGCAGTGGACGTGATGATGATGATGATGATAATGACCTGAGGTTGTGACGGTGATTATTCGCACCCGACTTTACTAAAATTCGACTTGGTCGTTAATGGTAAGTTACTACCGCTCTATCTAAGTCTTGCCGCCAAACATCTAAGTTACACACGAATGGACATAGATACATAGTACAGATGGCTATAAAAATTGTAAACCCATATTTATGTACTTTGCTAATCCTCATGGCTACCATGTGGACAGGGATCCAGTGAAGCTTGCAATAAGCTGCTGGAAACCCACTGGTCCCCACTGCTGGGAAACAGGTCTCTTCCCAAACTCAGAAAGTTTAGGTCGTACTCCATATATGAGCGCCCAGTCCGGGTTGGTGGAGATTATTGGACTAGTGGCGAACCTTCATCATATCAGCTATTATACATCTCGGGAGGGGCTCGAGCCTACCCTGAATCAGGGCGATTAGGCCTTAGTCGACCACGCGGGCCCAGTGCGAGTTGGTCGACTTCACACACAACCTTCGAGTTTCTTCGCAGGCGTGTGCAGGTTTCCTCACGATGTTTTCCTTCACTGTTAAAGCAATCGGTAATGATATGTACGTAAGTTTTTGATAAACTCATTGGTACATTGGCCGTCCAGATTTGAACCCGGTACCTCTGGTTAGATGGACCGAGTCGTTACCGGTTGAGCCACCGACACTTCTTATGGAAGCCCCCCTTAATTATATATTTTTAAAGTAAATACGAGTATATAATTCAATATTCTGTGAATATTTCAAGCGTCTACCTGTTGCCGTTATGAATATCGAGGAAAAAAATCACGTTTGCTGTATGGGAGCCCCCTTAAATATTTATTTTATTATTTTTTTAGTACTTTTTATTATAGCGGCAACAGAAATACATCATCTGTGAAAATGTGAACTTTCTAGCTATCAGGGTTCATGAAATACAGCCTGGTGGACGGACGGATAGACATACAGACGGACAGCGAAGTCTCAGTAATAGGGTCCCGTTTTTACCATTTGGGTGCGAAACCCTAAAAAAGCGATTTCGCTCACGTTACGCTCAAATTAAGCCAGTGTAACAAGTCCCAGTCAGCGGGTCTTACAACATAACTTTATATGTCTCTATGGGTCCTACACCAGCCATGAGAGGAATATTTAATCTTAGCTCTCAAGGAATAGCGAAGTAAATAAATAGTTTTATTCCACCTAAATCCAGCCCTGGCCACCAATATCTCACGGGAATAACCCTTACGGACCGACAATATTATACTCATAAACATAGGGTCTAATAGTTACCCTGGCTACAAGGAGCGCTCCTAACTCTAATTTATTTCGACTAATTTCGTAAGGTACCTACATTAAACGCTAATTGGTTGGATTAAAATGTTGTAAGTATTTTAAAATGACTTAAAATATTAATGACTACTTGTTTTGAAGAAAATGCAATAAAGTTTCAAATTAAGGATAGTGATTTAATTTAATACGTCTCCACCGAGGGGCTCGAGTCTACCCTGCATTGGGGCGATAGGGCCTTAGTCGACCACGCGGGCCCAGTGCGGGTTGGTCGACTTCACGCACAACCTGCGAGTTTCTCCGTAGGCGTATGCAGGCAGGTTTCCTTACGATATTTTCCTTCACCGTATTTTTAATTAAAAAAAAATATTTTTATATTACTTATTAATACGCAAGCCCACAACGATCTTCACCAGGTAATCGGTCCGCCGAGTGGAAGGCCTGCCTACGCTACGTCTTCCGAAGCGCGGTCGCCACTCGAGAACTTACCTGCCCCATCGACCATATTTTCTTCTGAACAATTCGTACTGATGGGAATGATTGTGTGCGAAGATCAGATACACCGGCATAAGAAGTGCATTCGAATTGGGCACCTATCTAATACACAGGCACTAAAATGTGTTAAGTTTGATGTGCTATGGTGATATAGACTTTAATTCTAAGACCTCTGATACGAAGTTACTAAATCAGTTAATCGATCCCAAGATCTTTTGTTCCGGGCACGAATTTGGTCAACAATGATGCTTCCTTGGCCAAAGTTAACAACTAAATCTAGTTTTCGTTAAAAAAAATGTATGTATTATGTATATTTTAGTTTATAGAATTATTATTTACTTTTTTATTTACGTGTATAAAAATATATTTTTTTCTCTATGAATTTGTTTATTGCCCCACAATAATGATTTTTCATGTTTCCTCCACTTAAAGGTTGTCTGGAAGAGATCGATTGGTAGCGATAAGAACAACTTCCAAAATCATTGTATCTCTTATGTTGTGCAATAAAGTGTATTCAATGTATCTTTCTTCCTCTTCTACTTTGTCCAACCCTCTTCCCAGTTCGTTTTGGGGTCAGGTCTCCTTGTACGCTTGCGTCAGAGAGTTCTATTCTAGCTTGTCTGTGTACACAGGTTCTCGCTCTGGATCTCTTTCTGCATACTTGACCACCAGGTGGCCAGTAGTCGTCCTCTCTCTCGTGGTCGTTCAGGGATGTTTAGGGCCTTTTTGACGGGGTGGTCGTCTTGTCGTCTTAGAACTTAGAACCAGCGTAGTCGGCTTTCTTTCACTTTTTCGGCGATTAGTGCTACCTTCAATGATTATCTGACATACTCGTTCCTTACTTTGTCCATACGAGTTACTGCTCCCGCCCATCTGAGCATTTTCATTTCATTTTTATGGAGTTTCATGTACTTTTTGAAGGTCCAAACTCTGCTCCATAAGTTAAGGCTGGTCTTACTTCCGTTTTGTAAACTTTTCCCTTGACCTGAATTGGCATTTTGCGGTCGCAGAGGACACCCGACAGTGATCTCCGTTTTAAATCTATCAATTAATCAAAAAAATAATTTTAAAGAAAAAAAACCTACTTAAAACGTACTATTCGCCACTACGATTTTTTGAAGTTTTGAAGGTTCCCCTCGACTTCTTTGGGATGCCATCATCAGATCCTGGTTTCCTTATCATGGTACAACCCTTAAGATACCTCCTTTCCAACAAAAAAAGAATCATCAAAATCGGTTCATAAACGACGAAGTTATGCGCGAACACACATATTTGTTTTGAAGTCGGTTAAAAAAAATAGATGGTTAAAGCTGTTAAGTGCCTTAAGAAAAGTTATGTCCGGTTACCAAGCAAAGACACGGCTTGATACCGAGTGGTAAAGAGAAAGACAAAATTTCTACTAAGGCTCCTTTTTGACCAAATTTTAGCAAAACGGAGAAACTTACCTTTATGGGGGGCATTTAATTTTTCGTCATTTCAATTTTTTTAAACCAGGACGGACCACCAGGGAGCGCTGCAACAGCCAAAATGGTTTAAATAGTTGCCATGTGTTGAAACGTACAAATAAATGTTATAGGATGAAAACACTTTTTTTTAAATCCCCCGAATAGAGGGAAATATGAAATACTAGCTGTCCCGGCGAACTTCGTACCACCTCACACTACACTACACTACCGCTACCGCTACACTACCATTACACTACCCCTACCACTACCACTACCACTACACTACTACTACCACTACCACTAAACTACTACTACACTACCACTACCACTACACTACTACTACCACTACCACTAAACTACTACTGCCACTACCACAACCACTACACTAGCACTACCACTACCACTACCACTACACTACTACTACCACTGCACTACTACTACACTACCACTACAACTACCACTACAACTACCACTACAACTACCACTACACTACCACATCACTACCACTTCCACTACACTACAACTACCAATACCACTACCACTACACTGCAACTAGCACTACCACTATACTACCACTACCTCTACCACTACACTAGCACTACCACTACACTAGCACTACCACTACCACTACCACTACCACTACCACTACACTACTACTACCACTGCACTACCACTTCCACTACACTACAACTACCAATACCACTACACTACCACTACACTACAACTACCACTACCACTACCACTACACTACCACTACCACTACACTACCACTTCACTACAACTACCACTACCACTACACTACAACTACCACTACCACTACCATCACCACTACACTACCACTACACTACAACTAGTACAACTACCACTACCACTACTATTACTACTACCATCACCACTACACTACAACTACCACTACTATTACTACTACCATCAACACTACACTACAACTACCACTACCACTACTATTACTACTACCATCACCACTACACTACCACTACCACTACTATTACTACTACCATCACCACTACACTACAACTACTATTACTACTACCATCACCACTACACTACAACTACCACTACCACTACTATTACTACTACCATCACCACTACACTACAACTACCACTACCACTACTATTAATACTACCATTACCACTACACTACCACTACCTCTACCACCTCACTACCACTACACTACTTTTTGTAGATATTGCTTGATTTTTAGGTCATTTTTTGCACCTTGGGTTACATTATTTGAGTTTTTGTAAGGACCCCTTATTATTTAAAAATATAACATAGCCTATAGCAACCGCGGATAGTGTAGCTTCCCAATGGTGAAATATTTTTTTTTAAATCGGTCCAGTAGTTCCGCAGCCTGTTCAAAACAAACAAACAAACCATCAATACTTTCCTCCTTATAATATTATTAAAGAAAAGATAAAAAATTTAAAAATCCAAAAAAATGCGGCGGAGCTTTTCATTCTCTGCTCTGGAATAAATAGAAAAAACGCAATTTTATAAGTATGACTATATCAGTATGTAAATAATTGTAGTTTTTGATGAATATAAATTGCTGTATTTAAACTTAAATTTGGAACAAAGAGGGCGATGGTCTACAACAAGCGGCAGTCCAAGTAAGGTTTGCCAAGAAAAATTTCACGTACTGTCACCATAGGACCGTTGTTCTTCAAAGACGATGTTAGATCACCCGTAACAGTCAATGAAGAGCGTTATCGGGCCATGATAATGGTTTTTGGTGCCAAATACCTACTTATAAAAAAACTAATGGCACTCGGGGACCGCATAGCATTTTTTGAAACTTGAAGAAACCTAACGCCATCTAGCATGATATTACGGAACCCCTTGCTCGCTGTTCTGACTCGCACTTTACCGGTTTTTAATTTACTTTTTAAAAAGCTGTTTTCCTTTCGGCGCGCTTTGACTACCTACATGTTCCTTGTCTACTCGTCTAATATTGTTTTGTGTTGGATTGTAGTGTGTGTCTAATAAATGTTTGAATTTTGAATCTCAATTTGATAGCAGATGTCAAAGTTATTGGTTGCTAGATGCTGAGGGTTTAAACGGTCCACCAGTTATCGTGTTGATGTTCATTGCTATCAGTCACAAGAATTGTGTTTAGGTTGCAGAGTAAAACATTATATTTTTACAGCAACTTACAGCAGTTTATTACAGCAACTTACAGCAGTTTATTGGAGCAACTTACAGTAGTTTATTACAGCAACTTACTGCAGTTTATTACAGCAACTTACATTAGTTTAATACAGAAACTTACAGCAGTTTATTATAGCAACTTACACTAGTTTATTACAGCAACTTACAGCCGCTTATTACAGCTACTTACAGCAGTTTATTACAACAGCTTACAGCATGTACGGCACACGTCCACATCGTCACTTTCGATGAGTAGTCAAACGTATTCAGTAACCAGCTAATATTTTGATTCTCGTGTCGCACATCTTCACTCATCCAGACTATATCCACTGAAGATTCTCGCTCATCTCATCCTTGCATAACCGGTGGAAAAGCAACTTCTTCATAAATATACAGTGGAACATAGAAACTCATGTGGGGATTCGTAAACAAAGGGGACATCAGCTTTTGGTAGATATCAAATGTATTGGCAGAAGTCTATTGTTCACGATGTAATGAACGTTTGGAAAGTCGCCGGATTGCTTTGTTTTCAGAAGGTTCAATTCGACAGAATGATTTTTGTGGGAATAAATATAATGTAACTGCATAATAAACATTCAGTCCGCAAAATAACTACTTGAGCGGCAAGATTTCATGAATGAGCGGCAGAAAAACATGTCTATAAGCAGCAACTCAACACTGTAGGAAGAGTGTGGTACGGGGAGTTCTAAATGGAAGCGGGAGCGAGCGAAGCGAGCTCGGACTTGCGGAGCACCCCGACTCGGATCCGTTAGGTTCGGAGACTGTGCGGGGAGGCGAGCTAAGCTCGCCTCCCCGCACAGTCGTAGTGTTAGGTTTAACATGAGAACACAGAAGTAGGAGCCCCGAAGGGGCTCCGTCGACCACTCAACACTGTAGGAAGAGTGTAGTACGGGGATGTTTAAAATAATTACAGCCATCCAGAATGACATAAATTGCTGATTGATTTTGAAATGTTTGCTGACCATGAGTTTCTGACCAATTAGCTATTTCTGCTGACCAATTAGCTATTTCTGCTCACCGATTATATTTTTCTGCTCACAGAAATAACAATACTATGCTAACCATTTAATTGACACCCATTTTTGTGTACGTTATGCGATTTCTTCGCCGATTGTGAAACGATTTCAATGAATTATAATTGATAAGTAAGTCGTGTCTTCATGGTCATAAATACATTTTATTAAAATTAGCCGTTAAACATATTACACGGGCGAGGCACCGGTGGAAAAGCGGAGAAACCCTTTTGCTAGATCAAATTTTTTGGGTAATTACTACTAAATATCGGTCTTGCAAAAAATATTGGACATACTTAAGGATATTGTCTGAGGAATGTGCCAATATGTTACACGATAATGTGTACTTTACTCGATTTTAAAAAATCCCAAAAACAGGCCTAAAGCGTGTAAAAAAGTCTAAAACTAATTTTTTATTAATAAAATTTCTAAATTTGCACATAGTTTTTATATGGAGATATTTATTTTTAAGTACTTCAGAGAATCTGCTAAATGTTAGTTTTGAAATCATAAGAGAAATAACAATGTAAAACATTGAAAAAGTGCAAAAGTGTGGTTATTTTCTTGACTTTTTACACGTAAAGGAAAAAACAGAGACAACTGTTTTACAAATGCCTCGCCTTAAATGCTTTATTTTTCATTCTGCTCGAACTCTTTGCGCGAGTGTAACTTACACTTAGTACCTATAATCAAAATTAGTAATAATCAAAATGGATTATTTATTTATTATTTGTTTTATTTCAGAATGATAAGAGAACCATTAATTACATCAAGTTTTATTTATTACCATTTTTAGGATAGAGTACACACTAGCCAAAACCACTGGATCCAAGTTTAAGAAACTTTATTCTCAATCTATTAAACAAACATGGTATCTACTCGACTTCTGTTCCAACTTGATACTTCCACTTCACATCGGAGAATGGCTTCTCCGCGATTGTTTTTTTTTTTTGGGAAGGGGATTGGGGAAGGAAAAGGGGATTTTCGGAGGGTGGGAGGATTAAAAAACGCATTGCTTCATATCAACGTCCGGTCCTAGTTTAGTTATGTGGGGCTCACGTAGTGCATCATCATATATTATTTTTTATAATTATCACTTTTTTTTTACTATAATTAATTTTATTATTTTGTTCTTATTCTTTGGTTATGTTTTTTTTTCCTATACTTTATAAGTATAGAGTTTAATTGTCTTTTTAATATTTATCTTTAATGTGTGAAATAACTTCTTCCGTATTTTTTTTGACGTGTAATACTTAATTACCAATAAATGAGTTATGAGTTATAATATACGTCCCCACCGAGGGGCTCGAGCCTACCCTGAATTAGGGCGATCGGGGCTTAGTCAACCACGCGGGCCCAGTGCGGGATGGTCGACTTCACACACAACCTGCGAGTTTCTTCGCAGGCGTGTGCAGGTTTCCTCACGATGTTTTCCTTCACCGTAAGAGCGTCGGATAAACGTACATATGAAATCTGAATACGAAAACACATTGGTACGTGGCAGGATTCGATCCACGACCTCCCTGACAGGAGGCGGCGGCCCTAGCCGTTACGCTACCGCCGCCCTAGTGCATACCCACTAAAAACCTCCCTGGATTACAAGTCTGCTAAGACTTATGAACCCTTTATCTGAGCGACCCCCCCCCCCCCCTAGGCCCGTCAGCCCTTTTTATAACCTTGTGGTGGGCCGAACGTCACGCCACGCCGCCGATGGTGCCTCCACATGCTTGCCGACCCACAACGAGCGCCCACAAGCACAAGCATGTAGAGCGAGGCACTTGGCTCAGCTCGCGAAGGATTGCGAGCGCTTGCCGACGCTTGCCGATGCTCAGATCTAGTGTCTGTTTTTGTGCATGAATCAAAGGAAGTATTAGCGCACTCGATAAGCGTCCACAAGCGTGTGGATATCGACGTTTGGCTCACCTCAGTATGCCGAGCGTTTGTAGACGCTTGTGGCTCGTGGTTTGTGGCAAGCGTGTGTAGGAGGCATTACATGTGTGTCCGTCCGTACTCATGACTTGTAATAATAAAATTATTGTGAAATAAGTAAATAGAATATTGTAAAATTAAATAATATCGCAGACAAAATAAATAATAAGGTAGGTGCGCTAAAGATATTTCCAACAAGAGTTAAAATAAAAACCTTTAAAAAACATGTTTTTTGTATGTTTGTAGTAATTAACAACAGTACAATTTACAAATTACTGTAAAAAATAGCGCACAAAGGTATACGACAAACTTATACGAGTATGTATGGACTCTTGTAAGTAAGTAAGTAAGTAAATATACTTTATTGCAAGCCACAAAAACAATACAGGACTTATAATTTGTAAGAAAACATAGAGTGCAAAGGCGGCCTTATCGCTTTAAGCGATTTCTACCAGGCAACCTTAACTCTTGTATGGGGACCTTGGTATTTTTTTATATTTTTTATTTTTTGTTGAGGAATCTAGGTACAATAATAACATACTTTCTATGACAGCCAAATACTTATTACCTTTTTAAAGTCGTATAGACGGACCGACGGATGGACAGAGTGACTGCTGAGGCTTAGTTATAGCAAAGTATGTATATAAGTACTAACATACAGTATGGACACTCCCTGCCGCTCCCTAGATTGCGACCTCACCCCCTCGTCACCCAGATAGATACAGATTGGTTACAGTTGGGTTCTCGAACGTATGGGATTTCGCCGTGATTTTTTTTGCTTCGTCATTTGTTTTTTGAAATGGCATTTCACGACCATTTGTATGCAATGTCCGGGGTGTGGTATTAGGGTCCCTTAGTAGGTACCTAAAAATCATAAATGACCTGCTACGGAACCATGAAATCTGTCTCTCGTTGATTTCCTGTACGGGTTTGGTCGGCGAGTGAGTAGAAGAGAGCTTAGACACAAGCTTAGATAAGGATTAATAAGAATGTTTAAATAAGTACCCTTATCTGACATGTATGACTAAGGTCTTTGACTAGTGTGTGTTGCCAGTGATGACATACAGAACTGAGACATGGTCGCTTGCTATGGGCCTCATAAGAAGGCTCAAGGTCACCCAAAGGGCAATGGAGCGAGCTATGCTCGGAATTTTCTTACGAGATCGTATCAGAAATGAGAAGATCCGTAGGAGCGCCAAAGTAATCGACATAGCTCACAGAATCGCTACACTGAAGTGGCAGTGGGCAGGGCACATAGCTCGTAGAACAGATGGCCATTGGGATAGTAAAGCTCTCGTGTGGCAACCGTGCCTTTGGCCAGCAGTGAAGGTCTTTCGGTTGATATGATGATGATAATGTTCTCATATGCAGCTTTGTCCCTCTCAGTCGTCAAGTAAGTCCGTGCGTTGCGACCTTAAAAATCCACTTCTTCTATGCGTCTTTTTAATTAATCTTATTAAGGCTGTTTTCCTTTTACAAATAGCTGTGCAGACAGAGATTTGTTACCATAGATGGGTTATGCACTAACCAACAACATTTGAAAATCGAAGCCATTTACACACACAATGTTATAGGTAGTTCCCTTCCGTTGCACCGAATGTTACTAAGAAAAGAGATGCCAATTGGCATCTTTTTTTGGTTCACTTTTTAGACGCATGTAACCTATCTACCTCCCCTTATATATAGCATATCTCTGTGTGCAGATACACTTTTCTTAAGAAGAAAATAATAGTATAATAATAAGTCTCGGCTACCTACTCGCAACGGAATATTCTTCGATTCCCAGAATTGTTTTTCTCCTATATTGAACCTTACAAGGCCATCGACACCTAGAGCAGACAAAGAGGTTGTTGCCTGGAAAAAAAAGAAAAAGTTATTTACTGTTCATCTCATTTTTAGTAAGTGCAAGTGTTCAAGTTTTATCTATTATATATTTATGATTATAATCGCTTTAACTTGGAATTTATGCAGCGTGTTACAAAATTGTGGGGAGTGTGGGAGTCGTAAACTGAGGGGCTACTATGTGCTATTACTTATCATACTGAAAAACTTCACCATAGATCATCATATCAGCCGGAGGACGTCCACTGCTGGATATAGGCCTCCCCAAGGATTTCCACGCCGACCGGTGTTCTGCGCTGCCCACATCCAACGGCTTTCCGCAGTCTTCACCAGGTCATCGGTTTGCATACCTTAGATACCCATGGTCAATACATGTAAAAGAAATTCTTCACACAAATCAGTCTATGGTCAATAAATGTAAATTCTTCACACAAATCAGTCTATGGTCAATAAATGTAAATTCTTCATACAAATCAGTCTATGGTCAATAAATGTACATTCTACATACAAATCAGTCTATGGTCAATAAATGTACATTCTACATACAAATCAGTCTATGGTCAATAAATGTACATTCTTCACACAAATCAGTCTATGGTCAATAAATGTAAATTCTTCATACAAATCAGTCTATGGTCAATAAATGTAAATTCTTCATACAAATCAGTCTATGGTCAATAAATGTACATTCTACATACAAATCAGTCTATGGTCAATAAATGTACATTCTACATACAAATCAGTCTATGGTCAATAAATGTACATTCTACATACAAATCAGTCTATGGTCAATAAATGTACATTCTACATACAAATCAGTCTATGGTCAATAAATGTACATTCTTCACACAAATCAGTCTATGGTCAATAAATGTAAATTCTTCATACAAATCAGTCTATGGTCAATAAATGTACATTCTACATACAAATCAGTCTATGGTCAATAAATGTACATTCTACATACAAATCAGTCTATGGTCAATAAATGTACATTCTTCACACAAATCAGTCTATGGTCAATAAATGTAAATTCTTCATACAAATCAGTCTATGGTCAATAAATGTACATTCTACATACAAATCAGTCTATGGTCAATAAATGTACATTCTACATACAAATCAGTCTATGGTCAATAAATGTACATTCTACATACAAATCAGTCTATGGTCAATAAATGTACATTCTACATACAAATCAGTCTATGGTCAATAAATGTACATTCTACATACAAATCAGTCTATGGTCAATAAATGTACATTCTACATACAAATCAGTCTATGGTCAATAAATGTACATTCTACATACAAATCAGTCTATGGTCAATAAATGTACATTCTACATACAAATCAGTCTATGGTCAATAAATGTACATTCTACATACAAATCAGTCTATGGTCAATAAATGTACATTCTACATACAAATCAGTCTATGGTCAATAAATGTACATTCTACATACAAATCAGTCTATGGTCAATAAATGTACATTCTACATACAAATCAGTCTATGGTCAATAAATGTACATTCTACATACAAATCAGTCTATGGTCAATAAATGTACATTCTACATACAAATCAGTCTATGGTCAATAAATGTACATTCTACATACAAATCAGTCTATGGTCAATAAATGTACATTCTACATACAAATCAGTCTATGGTCAATAAATGTACATTCTACATACAAATCAGTCTATGGTCAATAAATGTACATTCTACATACAAATCAGTCTATGGTCAATAAAGGTAAATTTTTTATACAAATCAGTCATTTGGTTGACCAATTTCATATATTTTTGTTTGGAGTAGGAGTGTTCAAAACTATTTTGTGAATTGAGCACGAGTTCCTTAGGGAAAGTTGTAAACGAATAGAATTTGAATCCCAGTTAATGTTTTCTATACTAATTTTGTAACATCCTGTACAGGTAAATTTACACTTCAATGTAAACTTGACATAAGAATCTAATCGAATACCTTTTAATGAGCAATTTTTGTGTATACATATGTATAATATATTATGTTACAGTCAATACTCATAACCAGTCAACCTTTTGTCAGCAAAAATCAGGCAAAAGTGGTTTTGACCGATGCCCTTAGTCAAAAACAGTTTTGACTAATGTATGCAGTCAAAACCACTTTTTTCATTGGGTAAATAGTGTTTGTAAAAATTGTATCGGTTAAAAGTGGTTTTGACTAAGAATGTTAGTCAAAAGTACTTTTACTGGGAATCCATATTGAATCCCTATTTCATAACTTAACATGAGAACGCCATAACTTGAGAAGGCCGAGAAGCAACTACGAACATGATTTATTCTTCTGCGAAGCATTCTGCTACCCATAGGGGAGCCTCGCTTCGCGAGGCTCTTTAACTGTGTAACCGATTAAGCCTGACCGAACCTAATATCGCTCGCTTCGTTCGCTCATGTACAGTTTTTTTACTGAGAAGATTTTTTAAATCACAGTAAAAACTGTTTTTGACTAAGGGCATCGGTCAAAACCACTTTTGCCTGATTTTGGCAGTTAAAAGTGGTTTTGACTGGTTGTGAGTTTTGACTGTGACATAATAATATAATCTTATTCTCGGAAACGGTTTCAACGTGAAAATTACTATCTTGGTATTTTTGGGGGCGAAAAATCTATAAAGATAGGTCTCATCTCTGGGAAAACGCTATTTTCCGAGATTTTCACACCAGAAATATACCGCGCAAAGTGTATTATAGATAGCGTATTTTTAAATGTTTTTAACGGCTCTGGGTACTATGCGCAAAGCTCGGTCGCCCAAGTACTAATAATCTTCAAGGAAAATTAAATAATATAATATATAATTTAAACAGTCACTCCCCCTCCTCTCCTTGCCTACATTCAAACACGCACACACACACAGTATGTACAAAATGCATGTTTAATTATTAGTTTTATTTATTGTATAATTTTTTTCTTTTTACCACAATACAGATTGATACAGCCGCGTAAATTGTAAATCGTATTCATGGCCACCACGACACAGGCATTGTCTAGTGTGGGGTCACTTTATTCAGAAAAAAGTGACGCTACAAACATTTGTAGCGTCACTTTTTCTAAATAAAGATTTATCATTTATCAAATCGCACACGATCATTTGGCCTCAAACTACCTTTTCCTATACTATATGGGAATCAGATACGATTTTTTTTATTCACAATTGGTAAGCCCTTAGCATCATCTCACCTAATGGTAAGTGACGTTGATGCCGAAGATGGAAGCGGGCTTACCGAGATACCCCAACGCAATGGGGAACTGGCTATCTTATCTTCAAGCCGGAACACATCAATGTTGTTAACACTAATGTTTGGCGGCAAGACTTGGATAAGATGGTGGTAGCTAGCCAGGCGGGCTTAGAAAATACCCTACAACCAACCAAACCGAGTCTTACAATTTGACCCCATCGGGAATCGAACCCGCGACCTCCTGGTGTGAAGCGAATGGACTAACCATTACGCCACGGAGGTCGTTGCCGCGAACTTCACAATAGTGATCCACTATCACACTAATATTATAAAGGCGAAAGTTTGTGAGTGTGTATGTTTGTTACTTCTTCACGCAAAAACTACTGACCGGATCTGGCTGAAATTTGGTAGGTAGACAGATTAGGACATGTTATTATCACATAGGCTACTTGTTTCACGCTTGCAAGCCGCTTGCGGCTAGCGCACTGCACAACCTCGAAAAGTCATAGAAACTTTGTCCACGCGGGTCATAATATCTAGTCACCAACATAAATATGCGCACCTACTAGCGATACAGCTGGCTTTGCCTTTATTAGTGTTCCGTGGGTAGAGGATACTTCAGTTTTACTGCCTAGTCCAGCATAGCTCTACGAATATTACGAGCATCACTCGACCCTCGAGAGCCTACTTTATTTTCAAGCAGTTGGTTGATAGTAGTTACAAATTGTATCCTCATGTTAATGTAGCAGAAAAAATATTTTCAAAGCTTTAATTTAAAAATAATTTTAATTATTTCGTATACTCCTTAGCAAACCCTTACATTTGATACCCCCATGTTATGGGGTTGCATAAAACATCACTTCTTCTTCTTCCGTGTGGCACAATTAACCGTGCGATAGATATAAGGGACAGACGGCGGTTGCCTGGTGTTGCACTTAGCATCACCCGCGGTCACGTGTAGGGCATTAAGATTTACACCTACGGACATGTGCAACGCGACCTTCATACACATCTGGAATCAGATGTGCAGGTTTCCTCACGATGTTTTCCTTCACCGTTAAAGCAATCGGTAAGTATATGTACGTAAATTTCGAAAAACTGATTGGTACATTGGCCGTCCGGACTTGAATCCGGTAACTCTGGTTAGGAGGACCGAGTCGTTACCGGTTGAGCCAACGACGCTTTTGGATGAGACTATAAATAAACATACCTACTATTATATGTAGCAGGTATGTTACAGGTAGATCACAACTAAATCTCATCATTTCCCTAAACGTCATCACTGGCAACACACACTGGTCAAAGACCTTAGTCTTGAGACTCTGCGGTATTTGGGACTTCAAGATATTGAGAAGCTTCCCGAACGCTGCCCAGCCGAGTTGGATTCGACGTTTGATCTACTTAATGACTGTTACATAGCTAAATTGCCTTAAAACATCACTGATCCGTCATCTTTGGGAGGCCGCCATATTAGATTTACAAAGACGTTACATAGTAACCATTCATTATTTTCCAAACTTACATATATACACATATGGTATCAGGTGTGCCGGTTTCCTTGCGATTTTTTCCTTTACTGTTAAAGCAAAAAGTAAGTTAACGTACGTAAGTTTCGAAAAATGTATTGGTATATTGTCCCAGATACCGCAGTGTCTTAAGACAAAGGTCTTCGACCAGTGTGTGTCGCCTGTGATGACATACGGAACTGAGACATGGTCGCTTACTATGGGCCCCATAAGAAGGCTCAAGGTCCCCCAAAGGGCAATGGAGCGTGCTGTGCTCGGAGTTTCTCTGCGTGATATAATCAGAAACGAGGAGATCCGTAGGAGAACCAAAGTAACCGACATAGCTCTCAAAATCGCTAAACTTAAGTGGCAATGAGGGGCACATAGCTCATAGAACGGATGGCCGTTGGAGCAGAAAAGTTTTCGAGTGACGACCACGCACCGGAAAACGTAGTTTCCCACTCGGTGGACCGACGACCTGGTGAAGTGCGCAGGAAGCCGCTGGATGTGGGCAGCGCAGAACCGGTCGTCGTGGAAATCCTTGGGGGAGGCCTATGTCCAGCAGTGGACGTCCTTCGGCTGATATGATGATATTAGCCATTAAGTTCGAGCCGCTTTTATTTAGCAAAACCGAGGCAGAAGCCTTTTAAAAAACATCGAGTGATATTTAACTAACTAGGTGTATATTATAGAAGTTAGACACTAATTAGTGTAGTATAACTAATTTTCTTCTCTTCTACTATATATGTGTGGAAGTTCCTTCGTAACTTGATAGAATATCATTAGCTGACTGACTCGTTAATACGCATGAGACCAGATTAGATTAAGCCCTGTATCGTGATTAACGAGAAAAATCCGTTACTTCCCCCTCCCACCTGCCTATTACAGCCGGCTACAACTCGGGGTATTTGGGTAGGGCCACAAAACAAGCGATTTATTTTCACACGTCATTTGTGCCTTGGTGAGTTTTCAATTATTATTTTGAAAAATTAACATAATTGACTGCCTCCGTTGCGCACGGATTGGTTCGTTGACTTAACACGTTTTCCCTGTGCGTGACTCATATGTGAGGCATTTCGAGGTATTTGATATTTATTTGCAAAGTCTTGTCGCTAAAATACATAAACACAAAGATAGCATTGATGACACAAATTGTCCCCAATGGACAAAGCAGACGGTCACTACGCAAATGGCTCGAAAGCTCGAAAAATTCGTTCCAAATCGTAACATTAACATCGATTTTTTTTAGATCGGACCGTAGTATCTACACCGGTATTGAAGATAAGCAACTAGTTCCCCATCACAGTGCGTTGGGGATTCTTGGTAAACTCTATCCTTTTACCATCATCGAGGAAAAAACAAGGTTCGCAGTAAAGTTCATGGAAAAGTAAAGGAGAAGATCGATGTTGTGTCATATCACGCGGTGAAGGTGTTAACGAAAGACAAACCCCAGTGGAGATGAATCCATTGACAACTAAACAACAACAAATAAATTAAGTAATTAGTGATTGTGTGATAGATCTTCAAATTGTGTGGCCCTGTAGCAACTTTGGGTCAGGTGTATAATAGGAATGGGTAACAAGGTAATCATCGTATCAGCTCATATACGTCCCCATCGAGGGGCTCGAGCTTACCCTGAATTAGGGCGATCAGGCTTTAGTCGACCACACGAGTCTAGTGCGGGTTGGTCGACTTCACACACAACCTTCGAGCTTCTTCGCAGGCGTGTGCAGGTTTCCTCACGATGTTTTCCTTCACCGTTAAAAAGCAATCGGTAATTATGAATGTTCCCGTACGTAAGTTTTGAAAAACTCATTGGTACATTGGCCATCCAGATTTGAACCCGGTACCTCTGGTTAGAAGGACCGAGTCGTTATCGATTGAGCCACTGACGCTTTTAACAGGGTAATAATACTTCCAATTCCAGGCCGGGATTTGACTCGTATCACAGAACCTGATGCAACAGAATAACTACGAGAAAAGAGTAGTCCACTTAGAGTCTCCGGCAGCCTTTTGAGAAGGTAAATCATACCTCATGAAAATAAAGTGCGGTTTTTAAAAAAAACGGCCAAGTGCGAGTCGGACTCGCACTTCCGTACCATCGTAAATACAACACGTTTCTTGTACGGGGCCCTCTCTAATTTTGGGATCTAATTTCTTTTTGTTAGGAATTTTAATTTTTTCCTTGACACTTTTTATAAATATAGTCCTGCAAATTTAGATCTTACTTTGAAACTTTTGTCTTTTTCTTTTTATTTACGTGTAAAGAAGGAAGACAATAACCACACTTTTGCACTTTTTCGATGTTTTCGTTTTTATTTTCATCTATATTTATCTTAAATAAAAATCCATTCAATGTTTTCCCTATGAACTTTATTTTAGTAAATAAATCATATTATCAAACCACTTATTTTAAGAATAAAACCGAAAATAGACGATAAAATGGCTCGAAAAGAGGTACCTTTGCGAAATTATTCTATCGAGCCAACTTTATTAATTCGTGTTTCCATTCGTTATAATCCCTCGTAACTATTCTCAATAATATGTTTTCCTAGATTTTAAATTTACTGTTAACTACTTCAAAAATTAATTCTAAAAACCTGTTTAAGTGGATTTTTAGGTACCGCTGGGCCTTAATAAATAGTAGAAGACCGGTGGGGTAGACATGAGGAAAAGTGAGAATTGACCGTTTTTATGTAGAACTTTTTTTTAATCTCCATTTTCGTGGCCTAGCAGCAACTCCGGGCCAGGTATAGAGGCACGTGGCGGGGTGATAATATTCCTCATTACTGGACGGGAGACCGCATTCAACCCGTTACGTGCTGTGAGGCAGAGAGTAGTGGCCGAATTAGGGCCGCGTTTACACAGTTGGCATGGTTATTGAAGAACTATGGCTTTTAAGCTATTGTATAGCTTTTATCACGGGCTTTGAGGGGACTGAATCAAGAAATTTCGTAACGAGAATAAAACCTCACCCCAAAAAAATAATATATTGAGTTCTAAAAAACTTACAGTGCCATCTATCTATCCATCATGATGATGATGATGATGATGACGATGGCGATGGCGGTGGCGATGTCGATGGCGATTGATGATGGCGATTGATGATGGCGATTGATGATGGCGATTGATGATGGTGATTGATGATGGCGATTGATGATGGCGTAGATGATGATGATGATGATGAACTTTCTTAGTGTTAATTTATTACATAAACATCCCGCGCCCCAAGGAGGTAGGTAGGGAGTGGGTTTTTCTAAAAATGCCGATGCGTGCTACAGGTAATTGGAGTTTATTCGTAAATTAGACCTAGAAGAAATATAACAAGGATTATAAAACGTTATACACATGAAATCTAAAACACAAATCACAAAAACATACATGAGTCTTATCCGTAATGGGTCTTTTATAAGATAGAATTATTTCGATATTTAATTTATTTTATTAAAAAATATGACGGATAGTGAAAATATTTGAATTTTTAAATGGAGTTGTCAGATGGCGTGAAAAAGAAATAAATGAAATGAAAAGAAGATCGGATGAAATAAGAATGAATAAAAGCGCACCACGCTACAAGTCGTAGCTAGTATTAGGAGATAGACCTCGTTGTCACTGGGCTGCAACGCGTATATAGCTAGTATAAGGAGATAGACCTCGTTGTTACTGGGCTGCAACGCGTATATAGCTAGTATAAGG
Organism: Coleophora flavipennella; assembly: GCA_947284805.1. Taxonomy (NCBI): domain Eukaryota; kingdom Metazoa; phylum Arthropoda; class Insecta; order Lepidoptera; family Coleophoridae; genus Coleophora; species Coleophora flavipennella. Next base: position 2,486,062 of record OX369275.1, read on the forward strand.
AGATAGACCTCGTTGTCACTGGGCTGCAACGCGTATATAGCTAGTATAAGGAGATAGACCTCGTTGTCACTGGGCTGCAACGCGTATATAGCTAGTATAAGGAGATAGACCTCGTTGTCACTGGGCTGCATCGCGTATATAGCTAGTATAAGGAGATAGACCTCGTTGTCACTGGGCTGCAACGCGTATATAGCTGGTATAAGGAGATAGACCTCGTTGTCACTGGGCTGCAACACGTATATAGCTAGTATAAGGAGATAGACCTCGTTTTCGCTGGGCTGCAACGCGTATATAGCTAGTATAAGGAGATAGACCTCGTTGTCACTGGGCTGCAACGCGTATATAGCTAGTATAAGGATATAGACCTCTTTGTCACTGGGCTGCAACGCGTATATAGCTAGTATAAGGAGATAGACCTCGTATTCACTGGGCTGCAACGCGTATATAGCTAGTATAAGGAGATAGACCTCGTTGTCACTGGGCTGCAACGCGTATATAGCTAGTATAAGGAGATAGACCTCGTTGTCACTGGGCTGCAACGCGTATATAGCTAGTATAAGGAGATAAACCTCGTTGTCACTGGGCTGCAACGCGTCTAGGAAGAAGAAAACTCCAAAATGAAACCCGGCGTGTGTTCTCCGTTAGAGTAGCAAGTGGCTTTCACCCTAAAGATGCGGCAGTTTTCTGTATCTGGCCTGGTTCTGCAGACGAACGAATTTTTATTCCCGTTTGCTACCTGGTATGTTCAAAAAGGGCACGGAAGGAATCTTCAGTTTAATAGTATAATTCTCACTTGGCCGGTTTCAAGGGTCCCGTACCCAAAGGGTAAAAACGGGACCCTATTACTAAGACTTCACTGTCCGTCCGTCTGTCCGTCTTACAATCATGAGGTTTAGGTGTGCTAATGGCATTTAAAAACCGGCTAAGTGCGAGTCAGAACCGCACACATAGAGTTCCGTACCATCATACCAAATAGCGTTAGTACAAAGGGTTCCATACCCTCTTACTAGATGGCGCTAGTACAAAGGGTTCTGTATCATCGTGTTAGATGGCGCTAGTTTCTTCACGTTTAACAAAAATACGTTTTTTGTATAGAGACCCCCTTATTTTTTCACTTTTTCTAATTTTTAGTATTTTGGTGTTATAGCGGCAACAGAAATACATCATCTGTGAAAATTTCAACTGTCTAGCTATCACGGTTCATGAAATACAGCCTTGTGACAGACGGACGGACAGCGAAGTCTTAGTAATAGGGTCACGTTTTTACTCTTTGGGTACGGGACCCTAAAAAAGAACATGCATTCGAATAGAGAACCTTTTCGGCAGTCGATTTAAAATAAACTGTGTCTAATTAAACAAAGAATAATTTTGAACAAAAAAACCGACTTCAAACGGGAAACTAACGTTCCTCTCAATTTCTCAGAGATGCCATCATCAGATCCTGGATTCCTTATCATGGTACCACCCTTGGGATATCTTCTTTCCAACAAAAAAATAATTATCAAAACAGTTCATAAACGACGAAGTTATCTGCGAACACACATAAAAAAATATAAACGGTCGAATTGAGATACCTCCTCCTTTTTTTTGTTTGTTACCTCATAACTTTTGACTGGGTTAACCTATTTTTATGAGTCCTTTTTTATTTGAAAGCTAGTGCTTCCCGTGTGGTCCTATAGAAATTTTATCAAAATCGGTGTAGTTCTTTATTAGAAAATAAACAAAAACCAAAAATAAGAATGCAAAAATATACTTAGTTGTTGCGATGGAAGTCGGTTTTTTCAACGTGTTTAGCGTTTTCAATTATTGTTATTTGAAATCGGTTAATAAAATAATTTATTCAGATTGATATTTAATGGTAAGCTTAGTCTTCATATCGGACACGCTACCGAAAATTTAGCGTTAGCGTTATATTGCTCAAAGTTTTTTACCCAACTTCATTTTAGATTATGAGGGGTTTGTCTCGATCCACTGCGTGACACAGGATACATTCTTATCAGTTGTCTTTCTGTTTTTGATGGAATTTACCCAATTGGTTAAGCCAAAGAATAAAGACTATTTACTACGTAAAAGAAGGCTAACTCCTCAAAATCATTTGAATGAATGGCGACTCTTGCTACGACACAATAAAGTGCAAATTCAGGTCGCACAGCGCTAATTACCTACAGTTATATTCACTTACAAGTTGCCTCTCTTTCTATCGCGTAACTCTTATCTCTTCTGACTACTGAATTTGCACCTTACAAGGGGCCGCGCGGCTTGGCTCGGCGTAGAGCGCGGCCAGCACATCAAGCTGTACACTCGTAGTGCGATTCTGATCCATAACCATTCGGCATAAGAACGGCCTGTGTACATTTTTAACATTTTCATACCTACAGCGCAGAGTGCGACAGGCCTGGTTAGGCTAAATAATATGTTACTGTGTAACTGACAGTTAGATGGGTACTTTGATACCGCGGGAAAGCCTTTAATAAGTCTGACCGCGTCTTCGGGAACTTAGGAGCGTGATGCAAAGTATAAGACTCCTCTCATACATACTAACTAACCCGGTTTGTATGGGGGCACGAAACAGTAACACGATACACAGTAGGTAATAATAAAATGTAAACTACGAGCAAAGTATATATATTAGTACTAACATACAGTATGGATACTCCCTGCCGCTCTCTAGATTGCGACCTCACCCCCTCGTCACCCAGATTGGTTGTCGAACGTATAGGATTTTTGTTTGTTCCGCCATTCCTTTTTTGAAATGTTATTTCTGGCCCGTTGTATGTAGTTTCCAGAGTGTGCTGCGAGTGTATACAGAATGATTTATAAATAACCTGTTTCTCCTGAAACTAATGAACTTTTGCTGATTTTTTGGAGTTTCATCATATCAGCCGAAGGACGTCCACTGCTGGACACAGGCCTCTCGCAAGGATTTCCACGACGACTGGTTCTGTTCTGCCCGCATCCAGCGGCTTCCCACGACTCTCACCAAGTCGTCGGTCCACGATGTGGGAGGCCTTCCTATGTTTTCCGGTGCGCGGTCGCCACTAGAGAACTTTACTACCCCAACAGCCATCCATTCTACGAGCTATGTGTCCCGCCCACTTCCACTTATCAATTCTGAGAGCTATGGTTTTGGTGTTATCCCTTAAGAATTGATTTACATACAGGGTGTAACAAAATTGGTGTAGGTCACGTAAACTGGGGGTTCTACTCATCATACTGAACAACTTTTGTTTTACTACTTTGCTGAGATCGTCGGGTTCTGATGATGATGGGTTCCTAGGAGAAAGGTGTTTAGTATGATGAGTAGAACCCCCAGTTAACGGGTCCTACACCACTTTTTTACAACCTGTATAGAGCCAGATATGAAAAATATACAAGGTGTGAAATATAGCGATGATCGGTAACGCGTTACCGTTACTTTTAACGTCATTTTTTTATTATTCCCAATTGGTAAACCCTTGACAACATCTCACCTGGTGGTAAGTGACGAAGTCATTACGTTTTTTCAGTCACGAAGGCTAAGGCAACATGGCCATGCCGCACAATGCGAATTCGTTGGCCGAGCTCCGCGTAGCGCGAAGCCCGTAGCGTGCCCCGCGAAAGATATTATATATACCAGACAACCCAGTATATCATAAATAAGAATTGCTCACTTAAAGTACTGAGATTATCTGAGTAAGACAACTGAGAAGCGATTACGCAGGTTAACTGATCTGAAGTACGGTCATAACTAGGATGGGATTGCCATTTTTATCGACCGTTTCTGTGCCTCGCAAGGCATGTTAGTCTTTGGTTAAAGCATATATATTAGTACTAACATACAGTATGGACACTTCCTGCCGCTCTCTAGATTGCGACCTCACCCCCTCGTCACCCAGATTGCTACAGATTGGTTACAGTTTAGTTGTCGAACGTATAGGATTTCGCCGCCATTTTGTTTGTTACGTCATTCTCTTTTTGAAATGTCATTTGTCATTTTAGTTTTTAATTTTACTTTTTTTTCTTTACTATGTTTAAATTTTGAAAACGTGATGTGTACTTCGTTTAGGTTCACCCCCCCACTCCTTCCCTGACGGGGTAGTAGCTGAAAATCAGCGCTATGATCTTTGTGATGACAGCATATTATGCTGAGCTGCTAGCTTTTCAGTGATACGTACAAACTATTGTATTTTAAATACTACGCAATTTTTCACTTGTGTGTACTTATCACTGAATAAACATTTATTCTATTCTATTCTATTTCTGGCCTGTTGTATGAAGGGTCCAACGTGTGCTTTGGCGCCAGTTGCTATCGCTAGATTAAGTCGCTAAGCTTTGCCATGGCCTATAGATGGCTTGAAAAACTTCTGACCACAGATATTGGAATAATATCTTCCTTCTTACAGTGGAGTTCGCCACTGGCCCTACGAACTCCACCAACCCCGACTTGGCTCCCATCGTCACGTCGAAGGACGTCCACTGCTGGACAAAGGCCTCTCCCAAGGATCTCCACGACGACCGGTTCTGCGCTGCCCGCATCCAGCGGCTTCCCGCGACTTTCACCAGGTAATCGGTCCATCGAGTGGGAGGTGCGTGGTCACCAATAGACAACTTAACTGCCCCAACGGCCATCTGTTCTACGAGCAATGTGCCCCGGCCACTGCCACTTAAGTTTAGCAATTCTGAGAGATATATCGGTTTTTTTGTTTCTCCTAAGGATTTCCTCGTTTCTGATTCGATCACTCAGAGAAACTCCGAGCCTACTCCGAAATGGCCTATAGATGGCTTGAAAAACTTCTGACCACAGATATTGGAATAATACCTTCCCTCTGACAGTGGAATTCGCCACTAGCCCTACGACCCCCACCAACCCGGACTTGATCCCCATCACGTGTGGAGTATTGCCTAACGTTCCCGAGTTTAACCGCCTCCGTGGCATAATGGTTAGTCCATTCGCTTCACACCGGGAGGTCGCGGGTTCGGTTTTTGGTAACTTGTAAGACTCGGTTTGGTTGGTGATAGGGCATTTTCTAAGCTCGCATGGCTTAGCTACTACCATCTTAACTAAGTCTTGCCGTTAAACATCAGTGTTAACAACGTTGATGTGTTCCAGCTTGAAGATAAGATAGTCAGTTCTCCATTGCGTTGGGGAATCTTGGTAAGCCCGCTTTTACCTTCGGCATCATCGTCACTTACCATAAGGTGAGATGATGTCAAAACCTATGATCCAATGACCCGAAAAGTTCTTTCATAGACTTTCCTGAATAAAACTTTATTATAATACAATGAATGAGACAGTGTTTAAAATTAGGTTTTGCTAAAACTTTTTACCACGACATGTCACGGTTACGTGTCAAATCTTAAATTAAAAAATAAAACCTATATCACAGTATTACGATATCGCTTACAGTAGCGCAACGCCTTTGATGTCGCACGATGCCGCCACGGCATCTGTTCTAGCAGTACTAGCCTGTGGGCAGCCTTGAAAACTCGCGGAGTTTACCAGGCTGTGCCCCGTCGCCCGCTGCCCCGCAAGTATCCTTCCGTTGCTCTGCGTAAGTACATTCGTTGTCCTACTGTAAGCCACTTAACATCAGGTGAGATGATGCCAAGGGCTTACCAATTGAGAATAAAAAAATATATTGAGGAAATAAGAATTTGAGCAATGTCGTTCGTGGCTACCGTTTGAGATACAGTACTATACACAAGCGTTGACAGATAAATGAAAAGTTTAAATGATGGGTAGGTAATAAATACATCTCTATTTTTACCTTTCTACACGGTAACACCTAAGAGGCTTTCAAAAATATAGAAGGGCTTAGAAAGTAGGAGGGAAAAAATTGTTTTTTAGAATAACACCCGTCGAGAATCTCGAAATAGCCGCGGAGCCCGAATTAACTTCGCCAAGAGAGAGTTTTAAGTTATTGCTACCATATTTTCTCTGCGATTGTACTTGAAGCTCGAATATTTAAGTAACAAACTTGGAAACAAAAACCTTCCAAGTAAGTAAGTAAGTAAAATATACTTTATTTCACGTTGAAAAATACAACCGCCTCCGTGGCGTAAATGTAACGACCATTAGCTTTACATCATGAGGTCGCGGGTTCGATTCCCGGCGGAGTTTAACTTTGTGTGTCTTGGTTTGGTTGGTGGAAGGGCATTCTCTAAGCCTGCCAGGCTAGCTACTAGCTAAACATCAGTGTTAACAACATTGATGTGTTCTGGCTTGTAGATAAGATAGCCGGTTCCCCATTGCGATGGGGAATTTTGGTAAGTCCGCTTCCATCTTCGGCATCATTGTCACTTACCATCAGGTGAGATGATGTCAAGGGCTCACCAATCGTGGATTTAAAAAAAATACAGCAGCTACCAACATACATAAGCGCAGAGGCGGCTTTATTGCTTTTTATAGTGATTGTAATATGCAACGAACTAAACTTGGGCTAGATATAAGGAAAATAAAATACTTTTTAGCCGACTACGAAAAAAGGAGGGTTATGCTATTGACACTTTATGTATGTTTGTATGGATGTTCATCTTTTCCCTCGTAGTTTCTAAACCACTGAACCGATCTTGACAAATGTGGTGTCTTTGGATTTGTGACATCACTCCGCGTGTCATAGAATATACTCGTATCCTTAATAATAGAAAATAGCATAATCTGATGCAGTTCCTGAGGGAACTAAAAAAATACTCGATTGTTGTGATTTTTTGCACAGAGATGGTTGAGTAGGTGGGAAACGACATCATTTACTAGTCGCCTTTAAAGACAGTCATAAAAACGATGTAGGGACCCGTTGGTCTCCCTTTGGGTGTACAGAACGCTAAAAATAGTAAATCATCATTATCAGCTGATATACATCCCCACTTAGGGGCTCGTGCCTACCCTAAATTAGGGCGATCGGGTCTTAGTCGACCACGCGGACCCAGTAAATAGTAAATAAGATATTATAATAAATTTTCATATGAAGTATTCAAGAGATTTGATCTTATCGAGAGTGCATAGTCAGCATGATATACATAGCCAAAGCCATGAATAATCGATACTTACTCCCCCTCCCCTCCATTCCCCCCCTACCGGTTTCTGCGTTAAGTGAAAAAAACGACAGCAAACATATTTTATGGTTCTAAATAAAAATGCGTTAGACAAAATACCGATGACCTGGTAAAGTTCGCGGGTATTGCAGGACCGGGCGTAGTGGAAATCCTTGGGGCAAAGTATACATATTGGTACTAACATACAATATGGACACTCACTGCCCTCGTCTTCCAGGTTGATACAGATTGGTTTAAGTTTGGTTCTCGAACCTATAGGATTTCGCCGTGATTTCATTTGTTTCGTCATTTGTTTTTAGAAATGTCATTTCTCGGCCGTTGTATGAAGTGTCCGGGGTGTGCTTGGGAGGTTGCCTTTGTCCTGCAGTGGACGTCTTTCGGCTGATATGATGATGATAACATACGAAAGAAAGATTGCGGTAATTAGATAAAATATATATTTTTGGCTATCGTCTTCAGTTTTCGAAAAAAGCAAAACACCTCTGGTGAAACTGCTATTAGTCATTCTTGCATTTGTCGAGTATTTTCTGATGTGCTCGTAATTTGACCACAACCTTTTTAGGGTTACTTACTGCAAAAGGTAAAAACGGAACGATTATAGGATCACTCGCGTGTCTGTCTGTTTGTCCGTCCGTCGGCCCGTCCATTAGTTACAGCCGATTTGCTCCAAAACTACTAAACCAATTCGGTTGAATATTGGTACACATAAATGTTAGTCGGTGACCCGAAGACGAACGTGTAACGTAAATGAATTAATTTCAAACATGGGGACCACTTTTAGGAAGTAATTAAAAAAAAATTAACTATATCGTGTGACATATCAAATGAAAGGACTTTTTGCAAGAATCGCAAATGTATTTTTTAAAAGACAAAATTAAAAAGGAAATCTAAGCCCCCCATCATTCTGAAAAAGATTTCAGTACTTTCTGGAAAACCACAAATAAGGTGAAGTCTCTTAACGGCCTGCCGGTTGGTATCAAGGGTGTCAATGATCCTAAAGCCATTGCCAATCTCTTTAGAGACCATTTCGTTGTTGTAAATCCCATGGAATCACACACGTGCAGGATGAACGGTGCTGAGACCATCTCTAATGAAATTGTGACTAGGATAACTGCCAAAAATGTGGACAAGGCTATCAAGTCAAGATCTAGACGAAAGTCCCTTGTTCATGATGGTCACAGCATAGAACACCTGATATATGCTGGCCCTACACAATGTGTTTAAAGCATTCCTACCTGCCCATAGAATTAATGAGAACAATCTTAGTTCCAGTGGTAAAAAAACTGGAAAAATGTCATTCGAAAGCAATTACAGGCCTATACACCTGGTTACGATAGTAGTAATGGTGTTTGAATGTGTGCTTACGACAGAGCTGAATAAGTATCTGCAACTTCCCGATAATCAAGTTGGTTTTCGGCCTGCCTTAAGCACACTATCAAATACTAGCTTAATCGAAAAACGCCTGTGTATGCTTGTTTTCTCAACCTGTCTAGGACATTTGATTTGGTTTGCGCATCAGGCATGTTTCGAGATGCGCATGTAGACTGCTTTTACGCAACTATGTGTAAGAGGTGCGCGTCCCTGGTGCGCCGGGTGTGGAGCCAGCCCCATCGGCGTCTTAAGGATGATAGGGACAAGATTGACTGAAGTCCGCATGAGCCCAGCACGCGTCTTTTTTAGACCTGCTGGTGTCGAATGATATATATCCTTTATATATATCCTTTATTGTACACAAACATTTAAATGACAAGAACTTAGAGAGGACATGTACAAAGGTGGACTTATCTCTATAAGAGATCTCTTCCAGCCAACCTTACCGGGTGTTAGGAGACTTTAAAGTATGGGAGGTAAACCTGTGTGTACTTAATAATCATAATTATAAACTAAATAAAATACAATCAAATATAAACTAACCTAATGTACGTACATAAATAACACATTCAATATATAAATTAATAGCATATATAATACATAACTAAAATATAATAATTAATGTTCTTACTAAAATAAATACTATACTAACAAACGTACATGTTCTGTAGGGAAAGAAGATGCTCTTTAAGTTTAGTTTTGAAAGTATTAACAGAGGATGTGTGGATTTCTTTGTTTTTTTTTTTAAGAACCCTGCCTCTCCCTACATAACCTTTTTCTATCTTGTGCGTGCAACAGCGTTGATGGAGGGTATGCCCGACGCCTCGTTACTAAGTAAGTTTTATTGTAAAGATTGATTCCGGATAGAAACTGTTTTTTTCCAAGCAATAAATTTTACTTAATCCTCCGTATTTAAGTTAACAGAACACAGTGAAACATTGTAATAATCAGATTATAGAGATACCTGATGGACTGATGGACTTCATTGTTTCCAACAAAGATTCACAGCCTATCCAATTAGAAACGTGATCAAGACTGACTAGACGCGTGACTTTGAGATACAGTGGGTACGATAGGCCAACTTGAGTTGAGACGAGGCCCCAGCTTAGGCCCATACCTTAATATTAAGTGGATTACCTACACCTAACTCCGGACCTGCCCTTCCATATATTTTACTTTAAAAATTTCTTATAGCTTATATTGTCAACATAAATAGGTCGTGGGTTTAACATATTAACCCGGCGTCGGCCACGTCAAAAATTGTTACACTGAGATCCGCGTTGGGTCAAGATGACCAGTATTTAGATTATAGCTTATTGTATGAATTATCTCAAAATATTTAAAACTGTCTTTGTTTTTAGAAAGATATAATCATATTTGAATGATTTGTAAAATTAAATTCAAAAATGTAGAATTAACAATGTTTATAATAATTGTTTTACCAAAAGACTCTGAAAATACAACAAAAATAATAGGGCTGCACCCTTAGGCCCATTAAACTTAAAAAAAGAGTGTGTGGTTTTATAAAACCACGGTAAAAGGGAAACTTTTCTTCACATTATAGACATTTACAGAGCACGAAACGATCATGGTTGCTCTCGTCTTAAAGCTACGGTACAGAGGACGAAACGATCATGCCGACCTTCACGAGACACACAGACGAAAAAATTTGTGACGATGTAATAAAAGTTCATATTTTAGTTTTTACTTAGAATATAGTTGATTATACAAAATAAGACATAAATCTATAAAACGAAAAGTAATATTTGTGACGTGGGTATAGACCGCAAAACTAGTTATCATTTGAAATTAAGTTTTTGTAAAGTTTTTAGGTATGCAATAAAGAATATTTATTGATTTATCAAATTTTCACAATTTTCGCAAAAAGAAATGATGTGTTGAGGGCAGATAAACTTTTGACATTCATGATAAGTATGGGTGGTCTTTCTGTCTTTTTTTACTGGGCATTCTTGACACCTTCTTCGAACACCTGAAAGCTTGGCTGATGATTCTTCAGTAGTTTCTCCAGTAAATTCTCTCTGATCTTCTTGCGCATATCAAATACTGAACGTTTTTGGGAACAGACATATGCTTGCTTATGATATCCAATTTTATATACCTAAGTTCATACATAATACTATTTATATAAATAAATACCTTAAAAACAAAAACAACTAAATAATTAAAAAACACGTCACACTACAATGGCACGAAATTGTTACACCTAATGGCACGTTGGGTCAATTTAACCTTTTTTAACTTTGAACGCATCTATCTCACGATACTGTCGCATTACGTCGATTGCAAAACGAACGAAACGAAGTCTTATCTCTAGCTACTGAGAAAATCAGCATCTGTTCAAAACTTTTTATAAAAAATACACTCAATTTAAAAACATCCGGGTCATTATAACACAACGTGGATGGCGCCGGGTTAATAGTCATACCTACTGCTCGCCTACCACACTCCATACAATGAAAAAAAAAATGTTTATTTGTTGTATGAATTTTCGAATAAATAATACTATAGTAATGACATGTATATTATTTAAATTTAATTTTATGAAATTTAATTTTTATTTTATTTAATTTTATGAAATTTTATGAAATCCCGTTTGACGTATAATAATTTGTTACTAATATTAAATAATTTCATTTCAATGAAACAAAAAAGTACTTAAATTTGGCGGTATTGGTGATTCTCTTTCTAACCTCATTCTAAACGTGTCGCACACTTACGACTTCTTGCGAAGAAGAATTAACGAGCGGAGGAAAAGGCTTCCCTTGGGCTTCACCAAAAAGGCCCCACTTTCAATGCTGATGGTCCCATCCTTACGAAGCAACATAATAAATAGGTCTTTGAACTGGATAATTAAGTTTTCCTCACAAGCCGAAAACTGAAGCTGAACGGTGTCAAGTAGTGTTTACTACTAAGTTTAGACACCCAATAGAGTTAGATATTTCCACGAGTTCAATGGGTATGGTCCGCTTTCAATACGAGTAGGTAGCTTACGGATGTTAACCTACTTCCTACTTAATATTATAAACGCGAAAGTTTTTAAGAATGTATGGACGTATGTTTGTTACTCTTTTGTAAAAAACTATCAAACGGATCTGACTGAAATTTGGTAGATAGACAGATTAGGATCTGGATTACCATATATGCAAGCTACTTTTTTCTACGCTCATCAAAGTCATAGAAACGTTGTCCACACGTGTGAAGCCGCGGCAAACAGCTAGTACAAAGAATAAAATGTTTAGTTTATGTTCTTGTAAAAAAGAAGCGCTTATCTATGTCATCATATCAACCGAAAAACGTCCACTGCTGGACAAAGGCCTCCCCCAAGGATTTCCACGACGACCGGTCCTGAGCTGCCCGCATCCAGCGGCTTCCCGCGATCTTCGCCAGGTCGTCGGTCCACTGCGTGGGAGGCCTTCCTACGCTACGTTTTCCTGTGCGCGGTCGCCACTCGAGAACTTAACTTCAGTAGCTTATCTATAAGATTTAAAAAAAAACCCAGTCAGACTCGCGCATCAAGAGTTCCGTACCGTTCCATCACACATAATTGCGTATAAAGTTCGTTCGCTGAAATAGCTGCACTTTTCGCTTCATACAGTTGCGTCAAAGAAACCAAATAGCGGCGCCGCCGACGTTATACCCGCACCGGGTCGCGCGAATCTTGTTCAGTCTTTAATTTATAATGTAGGCGAAGGTTTTTAAGATACTTCGTACATCAGTGAAAGTGATTAAAATTAATAATAAACTCTAAATTAAAAAATACCTCTATTTTAATTCTTTTGGTAAAATTGTTTTATCCTTCAACACATTTCCAGAACTCCGTTCGGGTGTACTGCAGCTAATTCCCCGAACGTACTTTACATAACTATACATAAGAGTATACAAATAGTACAACAATATTATTCATCTTCTCTTCTCTGTACATATCATAAAGGAAACAGTGAGTATCAACGCACAGCTCAAACCACGGGACAGATCGCGCTAAAATTTTATATACAGATATAAATTATGTATGACGTCGGCATCCACTAGAAAAAGATTTTGGGAAAGCCGCGGGCAACACCTAGTTTCAATATAAAACACATCAACGAGACCGAGAGCAAAAAAATATTTTTCCTTTGTTTTAGTTAGGGATCCTTAGCGCGAGTCCATTAATGAATTAGTTAAAAAAAAATATTTTAGGTAGTTAGGTATTTAATCTTAATAAGTCAAAAAAAAAACTGCAATGACACACTCACGCTGGGCCTTTTTTAGAGTTCTGTAACTGGTAACTGGAGCCTATTGTAACGCAACACGCTGTTATGCGTTCTCGTTTCATTCCATCTATTTCTTCTTTTACGCATGCACTGTCAATCTATGTGAGAAAATGATTAAAAATAATCCGAGCACATAACTTAATAAATCTAATATTTTTATTTCGCTGGCGTTAGGGTTTTTCATTGTTATACTTGATGTTTAGGCAACAGTGGTGGTAAAAAACCCTCCGCGCACGAATCCGAGTCGCGTTTGGCCTAGTTTGGCATAGTGCCCAGAGCCGTTAAAAACATTTAAAAATACGCTACCTATGATACACTGTGCGCGGCATATATCCAGTGCGATAATCTCAGAAAATAGCGTTTTCCCAGAGATGAGACCTATCTAAATCGATTTTTCGTCCCCAAAATCTAAAATCGTTGGAGTCGATTCCGATATTTAGATTATATTTAAATATATATTACAAGAATTGCTCGATTCAAGGTATTAGCACGTATTAGTATAAAAAAGACGTGTGGCACACGGGGAGTGCCGCGGTAAAGCTATTGCATAGCATTTTTTATAAACTTATGCAATTATAATCATTTATCTATGCAGTATTTACCAGTACCTTATAGTCCTTGGGGCGCGGGATGTTTATGTAATAAATTAACACTAAGAAAGTTCATCATCATCATCACCAATTGCCATCATCAATCGCCATCGTCAATCGCCAATCAATCGCCATCATCAATCGCCATCACCAATCGCCATCATCAATCGCCATCGCCATCGCCATCATCAATCGCCATCATAGATGGCACTAAGTTTTTTAGAACTCAATATTTTTTTTTTTGGGGCGTCAGGTTTTATTTTCGTTACGAAGTTTCTTGATTCGGTCCCCTCAAAGCCCGCGATAAAAGCTATACAATAGCTTAATAATAAGCCCCAAGGGATTTGGGTCTAATAAAAGACAGCCGAGTATAATGGCTAGTCAAATTATTTTACAATTTTAACCACCTCCGTGGCGTAATGTTTGAGTCCATTATCTCACATCAGGAGGTCGCGGGTTCGATTCCCAGCGGAGTCTAACTTTGTAAGACTCGGTTTGGATGGTGGAAGGGGTTTTTGTGAGCCCGTCTAACTAATAGCTACTATCATCTTATCTAAGTCTTGCCACCAAATATCAATGCTTACAACATTGATGTGTTCCGGCTTCAAGATAAGAAAGCCAGTTCCCAATTGCCTTGGGGAATCTTGATAAACCTGTTTCCATCTTTGGCCTAATCGTTTATACGACCATCAGGTGAAATGATTCCAAGGGCTTACCAATTGTAAAAAAAAACTGGTTGTCTGTAAAGTCGGTTTACGGACGATAATTTTACGTGACAACGTGTCACAAGCCGAACGTTTAGGCGGATCGTGCCTGTCTGTCGCTTGATCCGCGCTCTCGCTTGCACGCTCGGCTCAAGCGGAACGTGACAAGGACGTGACACTTTTTCGTGAGTGCAGCCGGTGTTCATCGATTTATAAGACGTTATCACGTCAAAAAAAATTGAAGCTCCTTAGATGTGTCTGTTATTCCAACAATTACTCTGTCTAAGAGTTCAGTTAACTTATTTAACACTAGAGTCTGGTTTCTGGGATATCTAAACTTGCTTTTGGATTTCGTTTCAATAAAGTATAATTATATACTAAAAAAATTGGTGTAGGTCCATACTGAACAATTTTTGTTCTATGACTTTGCATTATCATCATCATCATATCTTCCGAAGGACGTCCACTGCTGGACATAGGCCTCCCCCAAGGATTTCCACGTCGACCGGTTCTGCGTTGCCCGCATCCAGCGGCTTCCCGCGATCTTCGCCAGGTCCTCGGTCCACCGAGTGGGAGGCCTGCCTACACTACGTTTTCAGGTGACTTTGCTTAAATCGCAAAAAAAATTAAACTCTTCATACAAATCGATCAGCTGATCGACCAATTTTGTGCATAACTATATGGAGGGCCCAAATTTATTTTTTGAGAATTGACTATGGGTTCCTTGGGGAAATTTGTTCAGTATGGTGAGTAGAACCCCCAGTGAACGGCTCCTACACCAATTTTGTTTTACCCTGTATATTATTATGTATAACTATTACATCGGCAAAAAACGCAATTTGCTATTCGCCTCTCCGACAAAGATCCGAGGAAAAGTTAATTATTCCGAGGAGACGGAAGTTCGCGATCTCGTCTTGAAAGTATTTTCTCTGTTACTTATCTACTTTTAATTTGAATTTTTTTTGTGCCATTCTTTCTTTGGGCGCCGCCGATTTGTAAAATGTCGTATATTTAGAAATACTTGTTTCTTACTCATTAAACGGCCTACAACTTGAACGACATTGGACGCCAATTATACACGTCAGAACGAAAAACCGGTCGAGTTCGATTCGGTCTCGCGTACTGAGGTTCCCGTACTATCACACAATTATATTTGTGTTGTGTATACACAAATGTATTTGTGTTGTTTATTTAAAACTAGCTTTTACCAGGGGCTTGGTCTGCGTGGACATCGTTGATGTTAAAGAAATTAACTTAAAAATTTGTTTTTTGTTCAGTTCCCTCAGGAACGGCATCGGCTTATGCTATTTTCACGGGATGAAAAGTAACCTATGTCCTTTCCAGTGATACAGGCTATTACCAAATTTTATAAAGATTGGTCGAGGTGTTGAAGCGTGAAAAGGTAACAAACAAACAAACATATTTTCACATTTATTATATTACTAACGATAAAGTTGGATTGAATGCCAAACTTTTCTTTTTAGTTGAAAAAAATGTTCTCTTTTACATCAATATAGGTCACAGTTAATTTTCCATCTGCAAATATAAGTTTGTGATGGCATTTTTAGGAGTCCGTACCTCAAACGAAAAAAAAGGAATCCTTATAGGATCTCTTTGTTGTACGTCTACGGTAGTGTTTACCGTTCGCACAGTGGTGACCAGGAGACAACCAGGCTAACTGAACATCTGTGTGAGGCCGCCGATGAGGCTCAACTCAGGTACCCAACCGCGCAGCTGGTTCTTCTCGGGGACTTTAATGCCCACCATCAACAGTGGCTCTATCTATACGAGAAGACTGATCACGCTGGAAGAGAGGCGTTCAAACTTGCCCTAACGCTAAATCTCTCCCAGCTGGTCAACCAGCCAACGCGTGTACCTGACGTTGACGACCAAACGGCTAACTGTTTGGACCTTCTGCTGACAACGGAACCAGACCGATATAGTGTGTCAGTATCCTCTCCTTTGGGTACCTCTGACCACTGTCTGGTGAAATCTGTGCTGTCATGTTCACCTCCTGATCATAGTCCTAAGGGTACTAGACGGGTATAGCGGTACAAGTCAGCAGACTGGGATGAGATGCGCCACTTTTTTTTCATCTTATCCTTGGCGGCAAACGTGCTTTTCTTCCAGCGACCCGTCGAGTTGCGCGACAGCAGTCTCAGAGGTTATATGTCGAGCAATGGAATACTACATTCCATTTTCCGACATTCCTCTGGAATACAAAGCGCGCCCATGGTTTGGTGCTGAGTGTACCAGGACTGAGGCCCTGAAGCATTCGGCTTATCAAGCCTGGGCTGACGCTCGAGTTCGCAAAGCTCCGGAAACGCGTTCCCGGAAGAAAGCCTTTAATAAAGCTGCCAAGTCCTACAAAAAGACACTGCGCAGGGCACGCTTTGACCACATAAGTCATATTGGATCAAAACTTGCCTCCTACCCTTCTGGGAGTAAGGCATTTTGGTCCTTGGCTTAGTCGGTCGAGTCGAATTTCTGCCGCTCGTCTTTGCGTCCACTGGTAAAACCTGACGGATCGCTGGCACACTCCGCTGCAGACAAGGCAAATTCGCGTCTGGATACTTCAAATAATACACCACCTCAGATACCTCCATGCGGTACTGTAATGACCTCTTTTCGTATTAGCCAAAAAGAGGTTCTTAAAACTCTTTGCAGTCTAGACGTGAACAAGGCCAGCGGTCCTGACGGTATTCCAGCCATAGTTCAAAAGAACTGTGCTCCTGAGTTGTCTCCTGTGCTGACACGCCTGTACCGCCTCTCTCTCAAAACCGGTATAGTTCCAAAGTCTTGGAAGCTTGCCAACGTGCAGCCCGTGCCTAAAAAAGGTAGTCGTGCTGACCCATCAAACTATCGACCTATTGCAATCACCTCCATACTCTGTAAGATTATGGAGCGTGTATTGAACACCCGCCTCTTAGCATACCTAGAAGACAATGACCTCCTGAGTGACCGTCAGTATGGCTTTCGCCGGGGTCGGTCAACGGGAGATCTTCTAGTGTATGCTACGCATGTATGGGGTGAAGACATAGAGAAGCACGGTGAAGCTCTTGCCGTATCTCTCGATGTCTCTAAGGCATTTGATAGGGTCTGGTATGCTAGCCTTATTGGTAAGCTTCCTTCCTACGGAATACCTACTGGTTTGTGCAACTGGATATCTGACTTCCTGAGGGAACGGTTCATTCGAGTGGTCGTTGATGGCTGCTCGTCTGACCTATTGGCTATTGATTCCGGGGTACCTCAGGGCTCAGTTCTCTCCGCAACTTTGTTTTTGCTGCACATAAACGATCTGCTGAAACCCGGTATATTTGGGTACGCAGACGACAGCGCGGTTGCGGAGAGATACTTGTCTAGTGCTCGAGCTAGGGGTCCGGATATACAATCTCAGAGAGAGGCCATGATTGAGCTCGTGAACCTAACACGCAAGGCAGTCTCTGACTGGGGCGATGCCAATCTTGTTAGGTTTAATGCCTCTAAAACGCAGGCGTGTCTATTTACTGCAAAAAGGAGTCCTTTTACCCTGACTCCTACTTTCCGAGATGAATCTATCCAGATCTGCGACCATCTTGAACTCCTTGGCGTAGATTTAACATCCGATCTGAATTTCGGGAGATACATCGAGTCCAAGGCAAAAACTGCAGCCAAAAAGCTTGGTATCCTCTCGAAGGTGAGACTCAAGTTCGGTCATGTATGGAGTACTGCTCTCACTTATGGGACGGATCGGCTCGTTACCAGCTAGATGCTTTGGATTCTATCGACCGACGCGCTAGGAGACTCATCGGCGACGAAGAACTTGTATCAAACAGGCTCCAAAGCCTCGAGCATCGCCGCAAAGTCGCCTGTCTATCGGTGTTCTACAGGATTCATTTCGGAGAGTGTGCCCTGGAGCTTCACAACCTCATTCCCCCCTCTCCATTTCATCATCGGACGACCAGGCGCGGAGGGCGGTTCCATCCCTTTGTCGTCAATGTTCCACCTTTACGCACAAAGGGTTTTGCGTCTTCGTTCATCATGCGAACGGCCAGGGAGTGGAATTCCCTTCCGGCATCTATATTCCCCGATTCGTACAATTTAGGAGTCTTTAAGACGAGAGTGAATAGGCACTATTTGAGCTTGCGTGTCACATCCTCGGCTGCATCGGCACTACCATCAGGTGAGGTGCAGCCAAACGCACTCAAATTTTTAATAATAAAAAAAAAAACGTCCGTTCGTCTTGACAGACAAGACCATTTATCTCGGGAACGCGCGGTGGTATCGAGTTGACATTAAAACCATATTACTCCGGTCTACAGTCCCTTGAAGCTGTGAAAAACCAATTTTTAGTAAGTAAATGGAAAAAAAAGATACGGCCGTTTATTCTGCAAAAAAACCTAGGTACATTTCGACACTCTCAATGGAATCAAAATTCATAGGGTATTTTCCTTTGACATATAACCATGAAATTTGGCAAATAATACCGTCTTAAACTAAAAGTATAGGGAAAAATCTGAAAACTATAAATTTGTAATTAAATCATAAAAAAAAGTCTATTTTAAAGTACATACGTAATCAATTATGTAAAGAACAGCGGTCCAAATTTCTAATTGAGTTAACCGTGTCATGTGTGCTATCGTATGAACATCGTTCTAATTGAGTTAACCGTGTCATGTGTGCTATCGTATGAACATCGTTCTAATTGAGTTAACCGTGTCATGTGTGCTATCGTATGAACATCGTTCTAATTGAGTTAACCGTGTCGTGTGTGCTATCGTATGAACATCGTTCTAATTGAGTTAACCGTGTCGTGTGTGCTATCGTATGAACATCGTTCTAATTGAGTTAACCGTGTCATGTGTGCTATCGTATGAACATCGTTCTAATTGAGTTAACCGTGTCATGTGTGCTGTCGTATGAACATCGTTCTAATTGAGTTAACCGTGTCGTGTGTGCTATCGTATGAACATCGTTCTAATTGAGTTAACCGTGTCATGTGTGCTATCGTATGAACATCGTTCTAATTGAGTTAACCGTGTCATGTGTGCTGTCGTATGAACATCGTTCATTGCCACAAGCTTAAACATATTTTTAATTATATTTATGAAGTTATAGTTTTCGATTTATGACGAAGAATAAAAAAAAATCTTTTCCCTTTTTTATATGTATAGGAAGGTGGTAAGGTATCTAATAATTTTGGTGTATGCAGTACCTAACAGTTTGCATCGTTATTATTTACTGTTTCCCGCGGCTTCACCCGCGTGGACCACGTTTCTATGACTTTTCGAGGGTGCGCAGTGCGCGAGCCGCAAGCGTGGTAAAAAGTAGCCTATGTGTTAATCCAGGTCCTAATCTGTCTACCTACCAAATTTCAGCCAAATCCGTTCAGTAGTTTTTGCGGGAAAGCGTAACAGACAGACAGACAGAGTTACTTTCGCATTTATAATATTAAGTAGTGAAGTAGGGATGTACCTACAAATTTGTACGGAACCCTCGCTGGGCGAGTCAGAATCGCACTTGTCCGGTTTTTTAATTTAAGTAAACCACAAATCAACAGTTTTCACAACATAAAACAATAATGATTTACAATAAGCTTTCACAATAATTATTTTTCATGTTTCCTCCACCTAAAGGTTGCCTGGAAGAGATCGCTTGTTAGCGATAAGACCACCCACATGTACAACTTCCTCAGTCATTGTATCATTTTTTTCCTCTTATGTTGTGCAGTGAAGTGTTTTCAATTAATCAATCAATCAACTTTCGGTTTTTTTCCACTACTTGTCATATTTCATGATTCTAGGAAACATTTAGGCGTATGTAAGTATATTGTTTTGATGAATAGATACCATCACATCAAGCTAGACACTTGTCATGCGATTCTGATCCTTACGAATACGGCAAAAGAACGGCACAAAGTCCAAAGTGTCTATCTTGATGTGCTGACTTCACTATTGCGAGTTGGAAAATAATATTAAGCGGCATAATAACTGACATAGCTCACAGAATCGCTAAACTGAAGTGGCAGTGGGAAGGGCACATAGCTCGTAGGACAGATGGCCGTTGGGGCAGTAAAGTTCTCAAGTGGCCACCTCGCACCGGAAAACGTAGTGTAGGCAGGCCTCCCACGCGGTGGACCGATGACCTGGTGGAGATGCGGGAAGCCGATGGATGCGGGCAGCGCAGGACCGGTCGTAGTGGAAATCCTTGGGGGAGGCCTTTGTCCAGCAGTGGAAGTTTTTCGGCTGATATGATGATGATGATGATGCGACATAAATTGTTTTAGTTTAAAATTACATTGATATATAAGCAAATTTTTTTTTACAGACTCAATGGACTGTAAACCTACTAACAACTAAACCGCTATATTTGGTAATTTTAAAAAAATCATGATAGTAGTCTATCTTAATATATATAAATCTCGTGTCACAATGTTTGTCCTCAATGGACTCCTAAACCACTTAACCGATTAAAATAAAATTCGCACACCATGTGCAGTTCGATCCAACTTGAGAGATAGGATAGGGTAGGGTAGGGTAGTGTAGGGTAGGGTAGGGTAGTGTAGTGTAGGGTAGTGTAGAGTAGTGTAGGGTAGGGTAGTGTAGTGTAGTGTATGTAGGGTAGGGTAGGGTAGTGTAGGGTAGGGTAGTGTAGTGTAGTGTAGGGTAGTGTAGGGTAGGGCAGGGCAGTGTAATGTAATGTAAGGCGGTACGAAGTTCGCCGGGACAGCTAGTATTATATTAAATTTAAAAGGAAAACTATCACGGCTAAATAGGCTTTCTTAGTTTAATAGAAATAGTCGACCAACTTAAGATGTGCAGTCCAAATTGTAAAAAGTTCATAGATTTTTCATACAATATGTTCTATTACCAACTGCAAATATAATTTTGTTTTTTAAAATAAACACTTATTTATTGAAAAGACTACGGAACCCTACTCTGCGCGAGTCCGACTCGCACTTGGCCGGTTTTTATGTATGTCTTTGAGGGGTGCGCAACCCGCTAGCAGCTCGCGAGCGTAAAAATGAGTTTTCTTCGGATCCCTCAGGAACTATATCGGGCTATTCTGATTAGCAGTCTGTGTCACTTACCACCCCTGAGGGACTTCACAACCAATTCTGTACAAAAAATCATTTCAATCTGTTGCTCCGTTGCGACGCCGAAGTGCGCGAGCGTGGAAATGACTTTACCCCCAGATACCTCGGGAACTATGTCAGGATATGCTAGTTAGTAAAATATGTCATATGCCACCCCCTCAATTATACCTGTGCAAAAAACCACAACAAGCCATTGGTCCGTTGCGATGTTAGAAAAATTAACCAAAAAAGAGTATTTTTTCAGTTCCCTCAGGAACTGTATCGGATTATGCTATCATTCCGGGATAAAAAGTAGCCTATGTCCTTCTTCGTGACACAGGCTACCTGCATGCCAAATTTCATAAAGATTGGTCAAGCGTGGAAAGGTAACAAACAAACACATTTTCACATTTATAATATTAGTAAGGATTAGTAAGGATATTCTTTATTTCACTTCAGTCAAAGAAAAACATCCGAAAACTTTAAAGATGTTTTCCCAAGAAAACGTTAATCTTTAGTCAGAAGATATTTTTTTCCGCCGTAGGACATAGACCTCCCTCAAACCACCCACATGTATCGATCTCCGTCTCTGTGGCTCACAGATAAGCAAATTCGCTTTTGTGGCTGTAAAACCTATGAGCACATTGTCAAAGTCTATATATAAATAAATAAATAAATAAATAAATAAATAAATAAATAAATAAATAAATAAATAAATAAATAAATAAATAAATAAATAAATAAATAAATAAATAAATAAATAAATAAATAAATAAATAAATAAATAAATAAATAAATAAATAAATAAATAAATAAATAAATAAATAAATAAATAAATAAATAAATAAATAAATAAATAAATAAATAAATAAATAAATACATAAATAAATAAATAAATAAATAAATAAATAAATAAATAAATAAATAAATAAATAAATAAATAAATAAATAAATAAATAAATAAATAAATAAGTACTAACATACAGTATGGACACTCCCTGCCGCTCCCTAGATTGCGACCTCACCCCCTCATCACCCAGATTGATACTTGGATACAGTTTGGTTGTCGAACGTATAGGATTTTGCCGCCATTTTTTTTGAAATGTCATTACTGGCCTGTTGTATGAAGTGTTCAGGGTGTGACATTGTTATAAATCGCTGAGGACACTAGATCCAGGGCAGGACTACGAAGAGCTGATGAGATGTAAAAACGAGCGTGCGGATATAGAGAATATGGCAATAGGGAACGTTGTAAAGAGCGTCGTCTGTGGCGTAACGGTTACGGCCGCTACCTCCTGTCCGGGAGGCCGTGGTTCGAATCCTGCCACGTACCAATGTGTTTCCGAATTTCGATTCATACGGTGAAGGAAAACATCGTGAGGAATCCAGCACACGGCTGCGAAGAAACTCGAAGGTTGTGTGTGAAGTCGACCAACCCGCACTTGGCCCGCGTGATCTACTAAGGTCCGATTGCCTCAACTCAGGGTAGGCTCAAGCCCCTCGGTGGGGACGTATATGAGCTGATAAGAAGATGAATGAATGAATGAAGATCGGGTATAGTTACTGGACTAGATTTAAGTTGGATAGCAGACCGGGACGCGGGCTATGGAGATAATTGACAACACAAAACACGTTAAAAACATAATCCTCTTGCTGGCGTAGTCGGGTAAAAACAACCAACTTCAATCGCAGCAACCACAATTAAGCATTTTTTATACTAGTTGTTTACCGCGGCTTCGGCCGCGTGGAAAACGATTCTATGACTTCTCGAGGATGCGCAGTGCTTATGTGTTGTAAAATACAGTATCTTATGTGTTCATCCAGGTCCTAATCTGTCTACCTACCAAATTTCAGCCAGATCCGTTCTGTAGTTTATGCGTGAAGAAGTAAGAAACATACACACTCACAAACTTTCGCCTTTATAATGTTAGTGTGATTTGTTAATTTTATAATTACTGACCCATTTTCATAAAATATTAATTTTTCAAAGTATGCATTTCACAACCAATAAAAAATATTTATCTAAATCGGACAACTGTAAAAAAATTCGCGCTTTACATAAAAAAATATGAAGGGTCGAAGTATACATAATAGTACTAACATAGAGTATGGACACTCCCTGCCGCTCTCTGGAATCCAACCCCACCCCCTCGTCACCCAGATCGATATAGATTGGTTATAGTTTGGTTTTCGAACGTATAGGATTTCGCCGTGATTTTGTTTGCTCCGTCATTTGTTTTTAGAAATGTCATTTCACGACCGTTGTATGCAGTGTCCAGGGTGTGGTAGGAGTTTCCTTGAGAACCTCCTCCTTGCATGAAGTCGGTTAAAAAGAAGGCGGTAAACAACCCATAAAAGCGTCGGGGGCTCGACCGGTAACGACTCGGTCCTCTTAACCAGAGGTGCCTGGTTCAAATCCGGACGGCCAATGTCATCATTACAGCTCACATACGTCCCCACCGAGGGGTTCGAGCGTACCCTGAATCAGGGCGATTAGGCCTTAGTCGACCACGCGGGCCCAGTGCGGGTTGGTCGACTTCACACACAACCTTCGAGTTTCTTCGCAGGCGTATGCAGGTTTCCTCACGATGTTTTCCTTCACCGTTAAAGCAATCGGTAAGTCGACCAACCCGCACTGGACCCGCGTGGGCCCGATCGCCCTAATTCAGGGTAGGCTCGAGCCCCTCGGTGGGGACGTATATGAGTTGATATGATGAAACAACCCATAAACGTCCCCACTCCTTGGGCATGGTCTCTTCCCAAACTGGGGAAAGTTAGACCATACTCCACATACGGGGGCTAACTCCGGGTTGGTGAAGGTTGTAGGGCTAGGGGCGATAGCAGAAGTTTTTCAAGCCGCCTATAAGGCACCTGATACGGCTTAATGACTGGCATCTATTGATAGCAACCGGCTCTAACGGCTTACCGTGCCTGAAAAAGCACGGAAACGGTCAAGAAAAAAGCCACTAACAGTCAAACCAATCCAGGCATTGATCGAGTTTCAGGTCAGTTTACTGGCGTGATCGACCCAACCACACAAGTTGTTAGGCA
Organism: Coleophora flavipennella; assembly: GCA_947284805.1. Taxonomy (NCBI): domain Eukaryota; kingdom Metazoa; phylum Arthropoda; class Insecta; order Lepidoptera; family Coleophoridae; genus Coleophora; species Coleophora flavipennella. The sequence continues at coordinate 2,510,138 of OX369275.1, forward strand.
AAAAAATCAAAAAAGCAGAGTGATCGTATGTGTAATGGCAACTCGGAGTGGTTTTTAACCGACTTCCAAAAAGGAGGAGGTCTATAATTAGACTGTTAATGTTTTTTTGTGTTTGTGTATTTTTTTTGTCCGCAGATAGTGAACCGATTTTCATGATTCTTTTCAAGGTTCCGTACCCATATGTTAAAAACGGGATTACTAAGACTCCGCTGTCTGTCCGTCTGTCTGTCTGTCTGTCACCAGACTGTATTTCATGAACCGTGTTAGCTAGACAGTTGAAATTTTCACAGATGATGTAATTCTGTTTGCCACTATAACAAAAAATACAAAGAAATTAGAAAAAGTGTAAGTCTTTAACGTCTGTGTGCGGTTCTGACGCGCACTTTACCGGGTTTTTTATTCGATAAGGTAAATAAATAAATTTAATCAAAATCGATGTACTTACTTTATTAGAAAATTAATAAAAACCAAAAATAATAATGCAAAATTTTACTAAGTCGTTTTTTAACGTGTTTAAGCGTTTTCAATTGATCTTTAGACGCAAGGATTAAACCTAAAAATCCGGTGGTCTTCGCAGCTGATCGGCTTCACACAACGTATTGACTTAAGACAAAGTATAGATATTGTATATAAAAACGTACTTAAGACTTGTCATTTCTGTGGGTACAGCTAGTTAGCGTGACGTATGTCTTAGGACAGTTTAACCGCCTCCGTGGCGTAATGGTTTGTCCATTCACTTCACACCAGTAGGTTGCAGGTTCGACTCCTGGTGGGGTCAACTTGTAAGTCTCGGTTTGTTTGATGGTGGGCCATTTTCAAAGCCCGACTGGCTACCACCATCTTATCTAAATCTTGCCGCTAAAGATCATTGATGTGTTCCGGCTCGAAGTTAAGGTAACCAGTTTTCCATTGCGTTGAGGAATCTGGTAAGCCTCCTTCCATCTTCGGCATCATCGTCACTTACCATCAGATAAGATGATGCCAAGGGCGTAGTAATTATGAATAATAAAAAAAAAGCCTTGCGTTTCCCTAATTGTGCCAATCCCAGAAGGCACCGTGTCTGTGAAGAGAGTAATATTTACACGATACTGACTTTATTATATCAGCTCATATACGTCCCCACCGAGGGGCTCGAGCCTACCCTGAATCAGGGCGATTAGGCCTTAGTCGACCACGCGGGCCCAGTGCGGGTTGGTTGACTTCACACTCAACCTTCGAGTTTCTTCGCAGGCGTGTGCAGGTTTCCTCACGATGTTTTCATTCACCGTTAAAGCAATCGGTAATTATAATGTACGTAAGTTTTTGAAAAACTCATTGGTACATTGGCCGTCCAGATTTGAACCCGGTACCTCTGGTTAGATGGACCGAGTCGTTACCGGTTGAGCCACCAACGCTTTTCTTATACTGACTTAATCATGTGTATAAGACGCAAAAGTGATAATGATATGTGGGCAAAACATGATAATGGTTGTTACGCGGCACGCTGTGATGCGTTTATCTTTCATTCGATCTTTTTCATTCCATATATTTCTTCTTTTACGCATGCTCTTTCATCTATCTGACAACATCATTCAAAAATCAAAATTTCATTATCCAAAATCAACATCCAAGTTTATTTCCTTATAAAATATTTATTATTAATTTATTCACCTGCTGCTTTCTTAAAAGAACCTTCTCGGGTAAGATCAAATAATATAAATTTAACGTGTTCTAATCCTTTTAAAAATTATATATATTTTCTTCTAGGTGATTCATCATTACAGCTCATATACGTCCCCACCGAGGGGCTCGAGCCTACCCTGAATCAGGGCGATCAGGCCTTAGTCGACCACGCGGGCCCAGTGCGGGTTGGTCGACTTCACACACAACCTTCGAATTTCTTCGCAAGCGTGTGCAGGTTTCCTCACGATGTTTTCCTTCACCGTTAAAGCAATCGGTAAGTATGTACGTAAGTTTTTTTGAAAAACTCATTGGTACATTGGCCATCCAAGATTTGAACCCGGTACCTCTGGTTAGATGGACCGAGTCGTTACCGGTTGTTCTAGGTGATTAATCCTTACTAATATTATAAATGTGAAAATGTGTTTGTTTGTTACCTTCTCACCCTTTAACTTCTTACCAATCGTAATGAAATTTGGCATGCAGGTAGCCTGTGTCACAAGGAAGGACTTAGGCTACTTTTTATCCCGTGATAATAGCAAAAGCCGATGCAGTTCCTGAGGGAAATAAAAATATACTCTTTTTTGGTCAATTTATTTTACATCACAACGGAATAATGTGTGATTTTTTGCACAGAGATTTTTAAGGGGGTGGGAAATGACACGATTTAGTAATAAGCATATCGTGACATAGTTCGCGAGGGATATGGAGAAAATTCATGTCCACGCTCGCGAGCCGCTTGTGGCTCGCGCACCGCGCACCCTCTAAAATAATCACAAAAACGATGTCCACGCGGGCGAAGCCGCGGAAAAGCTAGTTCAATAATAAATTAAATTGTACGCACCCATCTTCTTTTAAACCCACACCCAGTACCCACTAACGTAACTTCCTACCGTCGTGCCACATGGTAAAACGAAAACTACATTTTTTAAATTCTAATAGTTACTCGTATACATCAACATGACATCAGCCGAAGGACGTCCACTACTGGACATAGGCCTCCCCCAAGGATTTCCACGACGACCGGTTCTGCGCTGCCCGCGTCCAGCAGCTTCCCGCGTCTCTCACCAGGTCATCGGTCCGCCGAGTGGGAGTCCTACCTACGCTACGTTTTCCGGTGCGCGGTCGCCACTCGAGAACTTACTCGTACTTACTTACCGAGTAAACTGTGTGGATCTGCCGAATTGAACTTTCCCTAATTTAAATTCAGCATTGTCCAGTTTTGGTTTCATTTTATCAAGCCAACTCAAACTGAGTTGGCTCTATTCAAATTGGTTGCTTAAACAATTGCTGGACGCAAGTATAAAATGGAGGATGCATTCTATTACGTTTCGTTTGGCTTTCTACAAAACTTAAGTATATAATATATTAGTACTACATACAGTATGGACAATCCCTGCCGCTCTCTAGATTGCGACCTCACCCCATCCTGAACCATATTGTATAGATTGGTTATAGTTTCGTTCTCGAACTTATAGGATTTCGCCGTGATTTTGTTTGCTCCGTCACATACTTTTAGAAATGTAATTTTTCGACCGTTGTTATGCAGTGTCCGGGGTGTGACAAAAGTTTATTTTGATTGTTAGGTAGGTACCTTAACGTAACAGTTTTTTTGGCTGTAACATTAACAAAAATATCATCATCATTGTCTTAATCGTATCAGCTGAAAGACGTCCACTGATCAAAATCAAAAATTTATTTTATTTTAAATAGGTGTTTACACACACTTTTAAAAAGTCAAAAATAACTTATTGTATATTACAAATAATGTCATGATTCAGATTACAGTCTCAGGTACTGCAAGACAAAGGCCACCATCAAGGGTTGCTACAACGACCGGTACGTGCCGCCTGCATCCAGGCGATCCTCACCAGGTAGGCGATCCACCAAGTGGGAGATCTTTCTACTCTATGTCTTTCGGTGCACGGATCCCACTCGAGAACTTTACTACCCTAATGACTATCACTGTTCTACAAGCTATGTGCCCTCAAGTATACAGTTACGTTAATTAATGTATTTTGAACTCACGACCTTTATCCACAGGGGCGCGTGACCCTACTGAACCTACGCCGCTGGCGCGAACCCACATAATTATAGTGCCATATACAGGGCGACTAGTTAGACGACCGACTCATTTTAGTAGGTGAATCAGAAGATGAAACTGAACAACTCTTCACAGGGCACCAATGGTCAATTCGTAAATAAAAATTTGGACTTCTCATACAAAGTTGGTTAATGAGCTGACCAATTTGTATGGTATGTCATTTTTTTTTTTAATTGTCCATAGGTTTCTTGAGAAAAGTTGTTCAGTTTCGTCTTCTGATTCACCTACTAAAATGCGTCCGTTGTCTTACCAGTCACCACAGGTACAGATATGAGAAAATGACACCACAACATACCAATATTTAGATTTTTTGCTGGCATTTAGCATTTATGGCATTTATGTATTAACATAATGTGGTTTATGTCGCTACACGGTGGCACAGGCCAGGCACGGGGCAGCCATTTTTAATACTGCCGAAATCCAGCGCACGCAGTCATTAATGAAATTACTCGACACCCTCACTTCATTCCGCCCGTAATTTATCAGCCCATATCCAGGGGAATAATTTTATCCATTTTGTTTGGTACACGCTCATAAAGTTTAATTTCTGTGGAATTAAATTATTTTAAGAGGTAGGTAATGAAAGTTATATTTTTATGACTTAGTTCTCATAGCAATGGACACTTTCCCCTAAGAACCCAATTCAAGGTTAAAAAAAGATGTTCCACAAAATAGCAACAATCACTCGAAATAGTAGTTTATGAAACTGTTGCATAATGAGAGGTATTAAAACATGAGTATGAGTTTAAAAACCGAGCCTTGTTGAGGTTTTTAATAGTGTCATACGAGTGTTTTAATACTTAGTTATGTGCAGTTTCATACACTATATTATCTTATCTCATATATTGGGATTGAATCAACTAAACAACAAAGATCAAAGTTAAAAGAGTAAGAAAAAAAAATACCACGAAATTCAGTACCTACAACAAAACGTTCATAGCGCCATATCCCAGCACATCACCGCGCTTGCGCTGAAGCGGACGCTGTCACAGACAGGTAAAAACAATGCTTTCACTGATCTCAGACATTTCTTAATTTTTAAGCAAGAATGAAAATTATCCACGATATTCAGTAACTACAACAAAATGTATTCAATGAATAGCGCCAAAACCTAAAACATCACCGCGCATGCGTTAAAGCGGGCGCTGTCACAGACAAGTAAAAATTGGAATAAAAACTTTTTTTAATGCTGTAAAACTGGCGCCAACCGCATGTGCGTTACAATTAAAAATAAAATTATATGGAACTTCGTTGGTGATATTAACTTTTTGGATTGACTTGTGTCGTAATGGAAAAAAAATACTAACATTATTTTGTTTGAACGATGACGTAGATATTGAGCGGGAGCGCAGGGCGCTGGCGGTGAGGAGTAACATGTTGATTCGCAGGTTTGCCAAATGTACGAAAGAGGTCAAACTTACATTATTTAGGGCATACTGTCAGTCGTTCTATACCTGCAGCCTGTGGATCAACTTTACTCAAAAAACTTACAGCGTCGTACGCGTCCAATATAACAATGCCTTCAGGGTGCTGTTGGGGTTGCCGCGCTTCTGCAGCGCCTCAGGGATGTTCTCGGAAGAACGAGTGGATGACTTCCCAGCTTTGATGCGCAAGCGAATAGCCTCCCTGTGGCGGCGGGCGCGCGATAGCCCCAACAGCCTCCTGGCCACTGTAGCGGGAAGGGTCGATGGACCGTTTTTGCTCACTGGACCGGGAAGCATGTGACGCCCTCAAATCGGGCTGCAAAATAATGGTGGCTTTGTTTCGACTGCTTTCCTTATTATTTGTTATTTATGTTTTACTAACATAGGTTTTTATGTGACATTGTAACTAACATATTATGGACTGTAATTGTCTGATAATAAACTGAATTTGAATTTGATATCGCGCATATCGTGGTACGGAACCTTCATGCGTGAGTCTGACTCGTACTTAGCAGGTTTTTTCTAAAGATAGTAATTTACATGAGATGTATACTTCATTAACCCTGTTTAAAAACTTTCTAAATGGATGTATGGTACAAATCATCATCATCATATCATCTCATGGACGTCCCCACCGAGGGGCTCGATCCTACCCAGAATTAGGGCGATTGGGCCCTAGACGACCACGCGGGCCCAGTGCGGGTTGATCGACTTCATACACAACCTTAGAGTTTCATCGCAGGCGTGTTTAGGTTTCCTCGCGATGTTTTTCTTCACCGTAAGAGCGTTGGATAAACGTACATATAAAATCGAAATTTGAAAACACATTGGTATACGTGGCAGGATTGGAACCACGACCTCCCGGATAGGAGGTAGTGACCCTTGCTGTTACAAACATATAAATCTTTGCAAATAAAAAACATAACTTCAAACAGGTACTCACCTATGTATTGTTGTATCTGTATATACTATTGTAAACATAAAACCCTGGAGGGTTGTTTCTTTCATGTCAAATATTTCCCAACCCCTATTGTTGAGATCTTGTTACGACCTCGTGTTTGGTCAATAAACAGCTCTGCCGGTGCCAAGGGGGGCATGGTACGGACGGGCTGTACGTATGGATTTGTTGTAGTTGTGTACGTACAATGGGGTTCGGTGTGCGTCGGTGGCTCAACCGGTAACGACTCGGTCCATCGAACCAGAGGTACCGGGTTCAAATCTGGACGGCCAATGTACCAATGAGTTTTTCAAAAACTTACGTACATTATATCGCCCTGATTCAGGGTAGGCTCGAGCCCCTCGGTGGGGACGTATATGAGCTGATATAATAAATAAATAATGGGGTTCTATACAGGGCGTTGTTTTGGTCGACAACGCCCTTTCCACTAGGGTTTTTACTCATGAAACTGAAAAACTTTTGTCCTACACCTTAGTTGAAATTAAAAAAATAAATAAATAATGGTTTGTTTATTGCCCACTACTACCCCACAATAATGATTTTTCATCTTACCTCCACCTAAAGGTTCTCTGGAAGATATCGCTTGTTAGCAATAAGACCGCCTATAGGTACAAATTCCTCAATCATTGTAACTTTTTTTTATGTTGTGCAATAAAGTGCTTTCAATCAATCAATCAATCAAAGATTTGGACTTTTCCTACAATTCGATCAGTTGATTGACCAATTTTGTACGGAGGGGCCTTTTTTTTGAGAATTGACTTTATAATGTTCCTTGGGAAAAGTTGTTCAGTTTCAGGAGTAGAAGCTCTCCTGAAAACAGCGTTGTCGATTAAAACAACACCTTTATCTCTCCATATCTTTGTATCTTTACAGAGCATCGGTGGCGTAACGGCTAAGGCCGCTGATTACCAATGTGTTTAATTCGAATTTCTATGTCATATGTACGTTTATCTGACGCTTTTACGGTGAAGGAAAACATCGTGAGGAAACCTGCACACGACTGCGAAGAAACACGTAGGTTGTATGTGAAGTCTACCAACCCCAATGGGCCTGCGTGGTCGACTAAGGCTCAATCGCCCCGATTCAGGGTAGGCTAGCCCCTCGGTGGGGGACGTATATGAGCTGATATGATGATATCTCCAGAGGAGCACTGTCTTTTTACGGCTGGATGGAGAAGTGGATCAAGTAACAGATTGAGATAAGCAAAGATTCAAAGATACTCTTTTGTAAGCTACGGCGGAGGTAAATAAATTTTATGAAAAAAAACTGGCCAAATGCGAGTTTAACTCGCGTGGAGAGCGTTCCGTACAATGCCAAAGTCAAATACAAAATATCCCATTTGAAATCCTCACAGTAAGACGCGAGTTAAGTACTACTAGCGCTATCTAGTGGTGTTTTAGTGAACTATTTCCCGTAAGTGATCGTATTAAATTTACCACTTTTTTTTCAATTGATAGAATTTTTATATATATTTTGTATTTTTTTCAAAATTTTAGGCTTAGTACTTTCGGAAATCAGAAGTGGGAGGAATAACGAGCCCTTTCATTTAATATATGACACAGTAAGGTTTACAAAACTTTTGTTTTAAATTTCCTAATTTGTTCCCCGAAAATGACCCTTATTAAAAAAACTGAATTTACTATGCACATCTGTGTTTGGGTCATAAGATCACATTATCCTATCCAATTTCACCTGATTTGGTCCAGTAGATTCGGAGGAAATTGTCTGTGACAGACAGACAGACGCACGAGTGATCCTATAAGGGTTCCGTTTTTTTTTTTGTACGGAACCCTCAATATTACTTAATTTGTGTAACTCTTAATAAAGCAACCTAATAGTTGAAGTATGCCGCAAGGCATGCTTCAGAGGAGCCATGTACGTGACAGAATCTCCCTCTCGAGATATAGAAACTCATCGAAAACAGTGACGAAACGTTTATTGAGCCTACCGAGGAACTTTTTGTTAGATAATGAATTTTATTCAGTTAATGAATTTGTCACAAAAATGTTTTGATTTTATTTAATTACTAGTGGGTGCCCGCGGCTACGCCCGTGCAGATCCCGTTTTTTTGTGTTTCCGTGGGAATTGCCCGAAATCCTTTCTTAGCGGTTGCCTGTTTGCATTCCAAATTTGAGCGAAATCCGTGCAGTGGTTTCGGCTGTGCGTCAGTGAGCTTTTCCTTTTATATATTTAGACTATCTTTTGCTCTCGGCTTCGCTCGCGTTGACACAGTTTTTATGTCTGTCTTTGAGGCTGAGTGGTGCGCGAACCACAAGCGGCTTTCGAGCGTGTAAATGAGTTTTCGCCAGATATTTCAGGAACTTTATCGGACTATTCTGATTAGCTGTCTATGTCACTTCCCACAATCCGTTGCTCTATTTGGAAATGAGATTTCCTCAGATCCCTGGAAACTATGTCAGGAAATGCTAATTAGTAAGTTATTATAGTATTATTAGTAAATGTCATTTCCCACCTCCTCAACCTTCAATGTGCAATACATCACAACAATCCATTGTTCCGTTGCAAAATTAAAGATATTAACCATTGAAAGAGTACTTTTTCAGTTCCCTCAGGAACTGCATCGGACTATGCTATTTTCACGTGGAAAAAGTAGCCTTTGTCCTTCCCAGTGAAACACGCTACCTGCATGCCATGCCAAATATCATTGAGATTGGTACTAGTGTTGAAGCGTACAAAGCTAACAAATAAACAAACACATTTTCTCATTTATTTATATTTGAGAAAATTTTAATAATTTCTGATTTTTCTATTACTATCACCACACTAATATTATAAAGGCGAAAGTTTGTGAGTTTGTGAGTGTGTATGTTTGTTACTTCTTCACGCAAAAACTACTGAACGGATCTGGTTGAATTTAGACAGATTAAGACCTGGATTAACACACAGGCTACTTTTTTTTACACTCGCGAGCCGCTTGCGGCTCGCGCACTGCGCACCCTCGAAATGTCATAGAAACGTTGTCCACGCGGGTGAAGCCGCGGGAAACAGCTAGTAAGTTATATTTTAATATGTTTCTATTACTACTCTCATCCATCAAACATACATAGAATTTTTGTTCAGTTTCGATGAGCACTTAGATACACAAGAAAACTAGTATACACAATGATACTTTTTATCTTAATTCCAAATCAGCGACGCTGTGGTCAAAAGTTTGTTTATGGAAAAAGAGTAAAGATAAAAGATAAAAAGGCGAAGTATAGATTGGAACAGTTGTCTCTGTCTTTTTATTTACATGTAAAGAGTAAAGAAAATAGCCACACTGTTTCAATGGTTTTTCGTTTCAATCAAAAACTACAATGAAAGTATAAAAATTATTAACATTACTCACTTCGTATTGTCATAGCAAATATTGTTGTATATTTTTTTAATTTATACTTCAAAATATTAGTCATAACCAGAGTTGAAAGTAACGGTGTAGACCTATCTTTGGTATTTTTTTCTGTTGAGCTAAAACTGCTCAATCGTGTTTCTAATAGCTTTTGACTTTAAGGAACATCATCGACAATAAGAGTATTTTTTTTCAACCTCGGGTTTTCTATCGTTTAGGAGTAATTGATATCAAAAATAACGAAACTCTGTAATTTTATTATATCAGCTCATATACGTCCCCACCGAGGGGCTCGAGCCTACCCTGAATCAGGGCGATTAGGCCTTAGTCGACCACGCGGGCCCAGTGCGGGTTGGTCGACTTCACACAGAACCTTCGAGTTTCTTCGCAGCCGTGTTGCAGGTTTCCTCACGATGTTTTCCTTCACCGTTGAAGCAATCGGTAATTATATGTACGTAAGTTTTTGAAAAACTCATTGGTACATTGGCCGTCCAGATTTGAACCCGGTACCTCTGGTTAGATGGACCGAGTCGTTACCGGTTGAGCCACCGACGCTTTCCGTTTCGACTCTGTAATAATACCGCCTTAAAATAGCTAGAACTGAACCACCAAAACACTCATCTACTTAGGAAAATTCTATATTCTTACCAAGAAATATGCGGGTCGCGCTATAAATTCACACCCAATAATATCCGGCCCCATGAATGTCGAACTATGGAGCTGAAAACCAATTCCATAAGTAAAGTCGCCTTCCCGAATCACTAGATTTCCTCTCCGACACCCAATATAAACTTCCAAACTATAATTGGACCACTAAATCAAAACTTTTTAGGGATCCGCGCGGACAACGTTAGATATGTACAATTCGTTGCAAGCAGAGTTGGTGAAGTTCGAGTTCCCCGTGTAAAAGGCAAGTAGGTACAGTCAGATCACCGAGACATGCGTTGTGAAATAGTCAGTCAGAGTTTGCCAACTTTTGAACTTTAAGTGGCCAAGTACGTGTCGAACGGCGCGTATAGTAGGGTACTGTCAAAGTATATATTATTAGTAATAACATACAGTACGGAAACTCCCTGCTGCTCTCTAGATTGCGACCTCACCCCCACGTCACGCAGATTGACACAGATTGGTTACAGTGTGGTTGTCGAACGTATGGTATTTCGCCGCCATTTTGTTTGTTCCGTCATTCCTTTTTTGAAATGTCATTTCTGGCCCGTTGTATGAAGTGTCCAAGGTGTGGTCTGTGTCTTTGTAAAAATAATTGTAAAGTATAAAAAAAACTATTTTGCAGTTAGTTATGAAGATCATTTTTCTTTTAAATTGACTAAAGGCCCTAGTTTTTCCTATACTTTCAGATTTTCTGGATTAGCGATTTAGCTGGTAAAGGTGGGGACATGAAACTCTTACAATTTTTTTTTTATTTTTTTTTATTAATAATTTGAGTGCGTTTGACTGCAACTCACCTGATGGTAAGTGATGATGCAGTCGAGGATGGTACACGCAAACTCAAATAATGCCTATTCACTCTTGCCTTGAAGATCCCCAAATTATAGGAAATCATCATTTTATAACCTCAGAGGGGGGTGGGGGGGGGCACTTGACTCTTAATATTTCGCTGATGGATCCCTGAATCGAACAATGGCTATCCAACGACGCCTCACACAATGGAATAGACGAGAAAAAAACACTTTTTAAGGGTATCGGAGGTACCATAAAAATAAATTCAAGATTTTATTTTACGACTTTGACAGCACGATTTATATGTATACCCATACCAAATTACAGCTTTCCAGTACTAAGAGTCTCTGGGTAAAACCACGGACAGACGGACATACGGACATGGCAAAACTATAGGGGTTTTTGTTGACTACGGAACCCTTAAAAGTAGCAAATCTAAATATCTTCGAATATATAAAATTCTCGTGTCACAGTTTTCGTTCCCTTACTCCTCCGAAACGGCTTGACCGATTCTCATGAAATTTTGTGAGCATATTGAGTAGGTCTGAGAATCGGCCAACATCAATTTTTTTTTTAGATTAGGGTAGTGTAGGGTAGGGTAGTGTAGGGTAGGGTAGGGTAGTGTAGTGTAGGGTAGTGTAGTGTAGGGTAGGGTAGTGTAGTGTAGTGTATGTAGGGTAGGGTAGGGTAGTGTAGGGTAGGGTAGTGTAGGGTAGGGTAGGGTAGTGTAGTGTAGGGTAGTGTAGTGTAGGGTAGTGTAGTGTAGGGTAGGGTAGTGTAGTGTAGTATATGTAGGGTAGGGTAGTGTAGTGTAGGGTAGGGTAGTGTAGTGTAGGGTAGGGTAGGGTAGGGCAGTGTAATGTAATGTAAGGCGGTACGTAGTTCGCCGGGACAGCTAGTATATATATATATATATATATATATATATATATATATATATATATATATATATATATATATATAATTCAAAGGTGACTGACTGACTGACATAGTGATCTATCGCAAAACACTAGAAGGTTCGGGCTGAAATTTGGCATGCAGGTAGATGTTATGACGTAGGCATCCGCTAAGAAAGGATTTTGGGAAATTCCTACGGGAACCGCAAAAATCAGGATATGCGCGGGCGAAGCTGCGGGCATCCACTAGTCATCAATAAAAAACAATAGGAAACGGTTCTTCTTCTTCTATCGAGTCGATGGTTCTACACTTTGGCCAAAGTATATATTATATTAGTACTAATATACAGTATGGACACTCCCTGCCGCTCTCTAGATTGCGACCTCACCCAGATTGATACAGATTGGTTACAGTTTGGTTGTTAAACGTATAAGATTTCGCTGCCATTTTGTTTGTTCCGTCATTCCTTTTATGAAATGTCATTTCTGGCCCGTTGTATGAAGTGTCCAGGGTGTGCTTTGGCGGTCAGATTTGCGGCCAATCTTGAGATTTCCGATGACGCTGAGTCGAGGTCGCCCAGTGTGCAGAAGTTGGGGTGCACTGGAAATTGGGCATGGTCTGGACGGGCTCGCCAAAGTCGCACTTCTCACGATCAGGATCCCTGGACCCCCACCTGCACAAGTTGGATCTGCAGCGGCCTACTAGGGTGCGGAGCCTGTTGTGAGACTTCCATATTGACCATTGCTGGACGTGCAAACAGTAAAATTAGTAATTTGACTCGCCGTCAATTAAATGGAGTCATTTTGTCAAATAAAAACTTTTAGAAGTTAACGGGGAAAAATAAAATAGTTTGAATTTGTGTTTTTTATACATATTTTTGTCAACTATGGCAATCCCCAAACTATTTTTTTTTATTTACAATTGGTAAGCCCTTGGCTTCATCTTACCTGATGGTAAGTGACGATGATGCCGAAGATGGAAGTGGGCTTACCAAGATTCCCCAACGCAATCTTATTTTCAAGCCAGAACACCTCAATGCTGTTAACTTACACTGATGTTTGGCGGCAAGACTTAGATAAGATGGTGGTAGCTATAGACTGCTAAGACTGAACCAAGAGAGTCTTCTACGTCCACAAAGTCACCCCAAATTAGGAATAGTAATCTAACAACTGCAAGGGAAACCTGCGGGCTGGCAAAAATAATAATTATCTATGGTGCTCAACAATGTGTTGGCGTAGCTGCCACTCTATTACGCCTGAGAGAAACCACAAACTATGAAAAATATCAAATAATTGGAGAAACGAAGCCAAATGCACTTAGTCTGGAGGTAATGAAAAATTGCCATAATTTAGAGCTAGGATTAAACGATAAATTAGTTATATGCCTAGGCGAAAATGACAAAAATCTAAAAATAATTTTATCGCTACTGACTATCATATTAAAAAAGTTTCACAATAACTCTGTCATTGTATTAAATGTTTTAAAAAATCCTCACATAAATATAAATAATTTAAACAAATGTATAAGAAAGGTATGCAATAACTACAAAAATTCTTACTTTGTTACATTTAAATATGCTAATCTACTTGAAAAATGCAAGCATATTAACCATGTTATTGACTGTATAGATTATGATGAAAAATATCTAAACCTCAGTGAACTCAAAAAACTGGTAATGCGTAATAAGCCGACCTCTCAGTCCAACCTCAATGCAGGTAGTTATAAGAAGGGAACAATTCCATACTTCTTTAATCGTATTCAAAATATGAAAACAAAATGTGTAAATGAGGGCTCTGCAAATGAAAACATAACAATAAATCAAAATAAAAAAGGGACAATACCTTTTTACTTCCCTGTAGTGCAGGATAAAAAGTTTTTTCGAGACCAAGAAAGCCAATCAACGCAAATTTAAAGTACTGCATCAAAATATTGCAAGTGTATTATCAAAACTAGAAATTATGGAACTAACTCTGCAAGAATTAGAGGAAACAAACAACAAACCCGACATAATATGCCTCTCAGAAACTTTCTTAAAGAACGGCTATGAAAATTACATAAAAATCAATAACTATGAAGTTGCTTCCTGCTTTTGTAGAGACAAGAGTAGAGGTGGAACATGTATTCTAGTAAGAAAAGGGAAAGTATATAAGGAACTAGCCCTATTGAAAAATCATGCAGCTCCAAAGAATTTCGAATGCTGTGGTATAGAAATAACTGTACATAAACTTTTAATAATAAGCATCTATAGAACACCTTCCTCTAATCCTAGAACTTTTCTAGAAAAATTAGACAAGGTATTGCATGAAATACTAAGGAAATATGGTACTAAAATGAAAATTGTCCTTGCAGGTGATATTAATATAAACACTCTTAAGGGTGGAAACATCACCACTCATCTGCAAGCTCTAGCTCAGAATTATAATCTGAAAATCCATATTAATGTGCCTACTAGAAAAGCTTCCTGTATAGATCACATACTTAGTAACATCAAAGATGCAACTGCGCGAGTGCTTCCATTGTATCTTTCAGATCATGACACAGCACAATTACTAACTTTCCCAGTAGAGCGCTCGGCTGAAAAACCTGCGACATATTATATTTACAAGAGAGACTATAGCCACGGAAACATACGTAAGTTTAGAGAATGTTTGGGAAGTCTGTCGTGGTCAGATATATACAAACAAAATGAGTTTGATCCAGCTTTCAGAACGTTCCATGAACTTCTGCAACTATTCTACAACCTCTGTTTCCCGAAAATGAAAATCAGAATAAAAAATACAAATAGAAATAACGAAAAATGGATAACACGTGGATTAAGATTAAGCTGCAAAACAAAAAGAACACTAAGGTATAAATACTACATAAATAAGACATTAAGAAATAAAAATAACTATATTAGGTACTCCGATATACTAAAAAAATGTATATATAAATCTAAAAAGAATGCTAATATTAAATTTATTGACAACAGCAAAAATAAGTGTAAGGCATCATGGACGATTGTTCGAAATGAGACTTGTTCGGAATTTAAAATGAACCATGACATTTCTTGTATAAAATCTGACACTAAAATATTGACTGACCCCCTCGAAATAGCTACCAACTTCAATAAACACTACATTGAATCAATAAACTCGTCCGTAAATTCTGTTTCCAAAAAATACATTACGAGATCGAGTATTTCAAATTCAATGTTTCTTAAACCTATGTCAGAACAGGAAGTTAGAAAAGAAGTTACTTCATTAAAAAATACCAACTCAGAAGGCTACGATGAAATCAACACAAAAATCATAAAGGCTAGTTTAGATGAACTAATCAAAGTTCTAACTCATTTAGTTAACTTTTCATTTTCATCTGGAACTTTTCCTGAAGTTCTCAAATTTTCAATTGTTAAGCCGCTGTATAAAAAAGGATGTAAAAGTGACGTGAATAATTATCGTCCTATAACATTAATCCCTATCCTGTCGAAGATACTGGAAAAATGTATGTTTGCGAGAATCATTGATTTCTGTTCCAGATTTAATATTATCAAAAATGAACAGTATGGTTTTCAAAAACATAAATCCACAACTCTAGCAAATTATTCTCTTATCAAGAATGTGCTTAGTAGTCTCAACAAGAACTATTTAACAACTGGACTTTTTTTTGACTTGTCAAAAGCGTTCGACTATGTTTCACATGAACTGCTACTGCAAAAGTTAGAAGCTTTAGGGCTAAGAGGACCTGTGCTCCAGTGGATCTCATCTTATTTATACAATAGACAACAATGTGTGTCTATTTCAAAAATTGACGAAAATAAAGAAATGACATCCTACTGTTCTGAATATAGACACAACAAATATGGTGTCCCGCAAGGAAGCGTGTTGGGACCTATACTCTTCCTATTGTACATAAATGACATTACAAATTTTACTCCACACAATTGTATATTATTCGCTGATGACATATCTATTATTGTTACATCTAACAAAAAATGTAATACAATCCGTGACCACGAAAATGACATTAATAATACAGTTAATAATATCATAAATTGGCTTGACATAAATAAATTAAAGATCAATTTGCAGAAATCAAAGTATATACAATTCAATCAAACATATAATACAAAATACAATTTCAAACTGAATATAATCAAAATAGAGGAAGTGACTAATACAAAGTTCTTAGGGTTGATGGTAGATATGGATTTAAATTGGAAATTGCAAGTGGAAAACGTCTGCAATAAAATAAATAAATTTGTTTACGCTTTAAGGGCAGTTAAGAATAAAACAAATGTTAAAACAGCCATTATGTCCTACCGTGCATATGTAGAATCATCATTACGCTACGGACTAATATTATGGGGAAATAGCACAAACCGAAACAGAGCCTTCATTGCCCAAAAGAAAAGTATTCGGGCCATCTATGGTATTCCACCTGACGAATCTTGTAGGCCTCTATTTAAAAGGCACGGCTTATTACCACTACCCTCAATGTACATTTACGAAATATGTATGTTTGTCACGAGGCACAGAGATCTTTTTAAAAGAGCGCATGACGTGAATCCACGACTTAAGAGAGAAATTCATAGGCTTGTATTAGAAGAAACTCCTAAATCAACTAAATACAATAAAAGTTGCCTTGCCATGTGCGTAAAATTTTTTAATAAGATACCTACAGAATTTAAAGAATTAAATAATGCAATGCTCAAGAAAAAATTATATACATGGCTAACTGACAAAAACTTTTATAGTATTCAGGAATTTTTAGATTTTAAATTTTTTTTTATTTTTTTTACATTGTCATTTGCATGTTGTCTTTAATTATCTCTTGTTTTTTGTTTTAAATATATTTTTATAAATATTGACATATGCATGCTGAAACTGTGAAACATACATTTGCATGCCATCTCTACTTTGGCTGAACATGAGAGCTATCTTTTTTTTGTACATCTTCTTACACCATGTTTAAGAGCAAATAAAGAATTATTACTTATTACTTACTTATTACTTATAGCCAGGCGGGCTATGAAAATGTCATACCAGTTGGTGGTATGACCGAGTCTCACAAATTAGACCCCGCCAGGAATCGAACTCGCCACCTCCTGGTGTGAAGCAAATGGACTAACCATTACGCCACGGAGTCGGAGGTTCGGAACCCAGTCCTCTTTAGTTACATCTACACTTTAAAAAAAAAACGTATACCGTTGCTGGGATCCAACTCCGAGGGTATTATTAGCGCAGGTCGTTAGCAGGAGTGATTCGACTTGTTTAAACTTTGCCTTAGAGAGCTAGGGTGTCCAAGCGTTGCACGTTTTAATGAATTGACATAATCATACTATCAGCAAACATGCATAGAATATTATTCAATTTTTATGAGTACACAAAAGAACTGGTAGATATTTTCTGTACTATTTTACATTTAGCTTTGATAATTTTTAAATAGTAGGCAGTAAATTTCTCGAGTGGCGACCGCGCACCGGCAAACGTAGCGTAGGCAGGCTTCCCACGCGGTGGACTGACGACCTGGTGAAGATCGCGGGAAGCCGATGGATGCGGGCAGCGCAGGACCGGTCGTCGTGGAAATCCTTGAAGGAGGCTTTTGTCCAGCAGTGGACGATTTTCGGTTTAAATGATGATGATGATGAATTTTTAAAAACTTGAATGAGAAAAGAGAAATACCCAATAATACCGAAAAGTATGAAGTTACTCTCCGGAGCTTAAAATACTAAACTGATTTCGCTGAAATTTGGCATACAACTTAAGTAAAAGGCGGACATCATCATAGGATGCTTTCTATTCAGATAAAATATATAAAGGATGTAAAAAAAAATGGTGTAGGACCCGTTAGATGGTGGCTCGAATCATCATACTCATACTCAACCCCAAGGAACCCATAGTCAAATCTCAAAAAAAAAATTGTATCCTCCGTACAAAAATGCACAAAATTGGTCGATCAGCTTATCGATTTGTATGCAGACTTTTTTTTATGAGTTTTTGTATGGTGGGACCAAATTTTTTTAAGACTTTTTTATGGGTCCCTTGGGGAAAGTTGTTTAGTATGATCAGTAGAATCCACAGTTAACGGATCCTACACCAATTTTGTTACACCCTGTATATCGCTGTACAGAAAACAAACATCAAAACCTATTAGTTGAATGTCCACTAGCTGTAGTGTCACAGAGTATGTTTAGAATTGTCAAGATTTTTAAATGTTTATTAAAAATCAGTGCATATTACACTCTTTCTGTTGATCATCCTTACTAATATTATAAATGTGAAAATGTGTTTGTTTGTTTGTTTGTTACCATTTCACACTTCAACGCCTTGACCAATCTTTCTGAAATTTGGCATACAGGTAGCCTGTGTCACAGGGATAGACATAGGCTACTTTTTATCCCGGGGAAATAGCATAATCTGATGCAGTTCCTCAGGGAATTAAAAAAATACACGATTGTTTTGATTTTTTGCACAGAGATGGTTGAGGAGGTGGGAAACGACATCATTTACTAATCACCCTTTAATACAGTCATAAAAACGATGTCCACGCGGGCGGAGCAGCAGGAAAATGCTAGTATAAAATAACAATTACTTAGACATAATGTAATTGGTGAATTTATTTAAAAATAAACATAATCTTTACTTAATAATGTAAAACATGTGGCCGATGGGCCAGTAAAGTTCTCTAGTGGCGACTACGCACCGGAAGTCGTAGCGCAGGCAGGCCTTACCCACACGGTGGACCGCGACCTGGTGAAGATTGCGGGAGGTCGCTGGATGCGAGCAGCGCAGGACCAGTCGCCGTGGGAGGCCCTTGTCCAGCAGTGGACGTCTTTCGGCTGATACGAATAATGTCAAAATAAATTATTGATACAAGATAAATAATGTAATTAAGACATGAAAACAGCGTGACAGAGAACATTAAAAATAATTGAATATATCATTAATGCCTTTGACAAGAGTAGGCCTTTTCGATGGGGCGATGCCGCAGACAAAAGCTAATGTATGATATCGTCATATCAGCCGAAGGACTTCCACTGCTGAACATAGGCCTCCCCCAAGGATTTCACCGTCATCGGTCCAACAAGTAGGAGGCCTCCCTTTGCTACGTTTTCCCGTGCGTAGTCGCCACTCGTGAACTTTATTGCCCCAACGGCCCTCTGTTCTACGAGCTATGTGCCCCACCCACTGCCACTTAAGTTTAGCCATTCTGAGAGTTATGTCGGTTACTTTGGTTCTTCTACGGATCTCCTCGTTTCTGATTCGATCACGCAGAGAAACTCCGAGCATAGCACGTTCCATACACCCAAAGGGCTTTGGGTGAACTTGAGCCTTCTTATGAGGCCCATAGTAAGCGACCATGTCTCAGTTCCGTATGTCATCACTGGCGACACACACTGGTCGAAGACCCTTGTATGTGTGTTAAAAATAAACTTTTATTGAGGTCAACAACAGTTAAGGCGGTAATATTACAGATTTTTGTTATTTCTCACGTTAAATAAACGATAGAAAACCCAAGGTTGGAAAAAATACCCTGATTGTTGATGGTGTTCCTTAAAATCAAAAGTTATTAGAACCAAGATTGAGCAGTTTTGGCTCGATAGAAGAAAATCCCAATGATATGTCTACACCGTTACTTTCAACTCTAGTTATGACCAATATTTTGAAGTATTAACTTAAAAAATATACAACAATATTTGTTATGATAATACTTAATATAATGTTATTATTTTTTATACTTTTATTGTAGTTTTATTGAAACGAAAAAACATTAAAAAGTGTGGTTATTTTCTTTACTCTTTACACGTACCTCGTCATAATAAGATAACAAATTAAAAACTAGCAAGATTCACAAATAAACAAAAGACCTCAACGCATGCGACACAAACATGCATTTTGTCATTCAGTCCAGACTCGCACTTGGCCGTTTTTTTATTATTTTTTGTTTTATTTTAGTTTTAGTTAGCTATGTTCACACTAAGTTTCACGCTTGTATGTTTTACCGTTTTTACGATAAAGCTAAATCAAAAATACTTCTAAAGCCAAAAAAAACACGTTTTAGTATGGTGACCTTCCTAATCTTTTCACTTTTTCTAATCTTTAGTGCTCGTTGTCATAGTGGCAACAGAAATACACATTATGTGTAAATTTTAACTGTCTACCTATTACGGTTCGTGAAATAAAGTCCGCTGACATACAGGCAGACGGACAGATGAACAGACAGCGGATGCTTAGTAATAGAGTCCCATTGGCCACCCGTTGTGTGTGGAACCCTAAAAATGAAAATACGGAACCATAAAAGCGACAACATGAACACCTTACTACAAGAATGACCAGTTATACTTGAAGTGCATACTAAACCAACCTTTAATTGAGCAAGCTGCAAAACTGAGATGAGATCAGTTTCGGAAAATATAGGAGAAACTAGAAGCCCGTGCTATTCATAATCTATATAAATATAATAAAACTAACGGGGCCGTGTCTGTACATGAAATATTTTTGGAAAATAATAACTGTGGTGGACGTTAATAACGATAAGGAGGCCAAAACAACAACTTTTGGAATTTTTGTCTGTCTGTCTGTCTGTATGTTCGCGCATCACGCAAAAACTACGAGGCCGATTTTGATGAAGTTTTGTATGGTAGTTCCTTATAGCCGAGATTACCATATAGGATACTTTTTGTCCCAGAAAATTCAAGAGTTCCCGTGGGAAAATCAAAAGTATGCATTTCTAGAATGGCTTACCACGCAAATGTTGTTAAACCTATTGCAATTAAATTTTACACGTTGATACCTTAAATTGCGTACAAGAACTAAGAATATTGTGAATCCCAAAAAAGTTAAGGGTTCCTGCAGGAATGCAAAAAATAGTAGTAACAATATGAAACCTTTAGATTGAGATGGTGTGTTTTGACCATCATTACATAGTTGGGTATTATTTATCCCGGAAAACTAAAGAGGTTCCGTGGGAAATTAGATCTATTTATATTCATATAATAAAATCGATTTAAAACGCGCTTACCTACTTTTTTCTCCATATAACCTACACATACCAAAGACATTGTGATCATAGCAATTAACCGCTAATAGAAGGCGCTGCAGGGATAATAAAATGCGCTTACGTTTGCGGCGCGCAAAAGATGGCGCTGCAGGAAAAATAAAACGCGCTTACGTTTGCGGCGCACAAACTGTCTTACCTAATTGATCGAAACCTCCACGCCGACAAAGTCGCGGACACAATTAGTTTACAATATGATGCTTTCTATTCTCACCGCAGTGGAGCCATTCTCAGCTTCTTTTGTGTCAAAATTCCAAATACGAATGCATTTATCAGTCTCAAAGGGACTTATAGAAAACAACAAGGTAAGAACGTAAATAAATAAATAAAAGTAAGGTAAGTGAGTAAGTGGTGCTTCTTTTCGTAGTAGTAGTAGTTTTTTTTTTTTTATACTATTTAAAGGCCAGGTCTACAATACTTCGGGGCCCCACACGAAAAAGTTTCCCATCAGATGTTGGAATTAAGCGTTTTAAGAAATTATCAGTTCATGGCTTAAAAAAAACAATGAAGTAAACAAGTGTTTCAACTTATAATCCAAGTGATACCTTAGCTGGTTGACAGTATAAACAATCCTATATCTAAGTTGTTGCTCTTGTAATGCAGTATTCTTTCTTACGTCCATAAATGGAGGATTGCGCTAGTACATTCTATTTAATGCTTGCTCCCTTCGAGATTACATCGTCGGTACTCAGATAAAATGCTAGATACTTTGCAGAGCTAGTCTTATGCACGTGCTTTAAAACAACTGAAGAGAAAACTCTCTCATTACTGCTTAGTATGCTTAACTTCAATTCAATTCTGTGATAAACATGTTTAAAGAGCAGGCTCCCAGCGCGGCACTGGCAAACTACCTAAAATTTAACCCTATAAAATCAGCTTAGCAAATTAATTTCGCGTGAGTGTCTTAACGCGACTTACGTCCTTTACTTCGGGCGTGAATGCACATTTTCGTTTATTGCGAGCTTAGTAAACATTGTAAGAAAATTTCGTCTTAGCCGTTTTATCAATACCTTTATTTTCTTACTGTCGGTATTTATTTCATGCGCCTAACTTATGTGATGTAGGAGAAAAATCTAATAATCTATCAAAACTACATAGTTTTACAAAATAAAAAGTATCGAGGGAAAACTAATAAATCTTGTTTTTGTTTTAGCCGTACCATAGAAAAAGGTTCAAGGAGTCAGATGTGTAGTTTTCAAGTTCACCAAGCTTGCGGCTGACACAAAATATTCTAGTAAAAATGCACTTATTTTGGGAGCCTGCTCTTAACAATATCGTTGTAGGGCCCGTTAAAGCTCCTCTATCCCTAAAATTCGCAACTTGATTCACGATGTTTAAAACTTCGAACGAAATAGCTCGGAAATAAAGTTCTTGTCAGCTCGTACTGCAATGTGGATTTTATGTCAATCGATGCGGACAAATCGTGCGAAAATAGTGGTTTTTAATTGATTGCATATAAAATAAGAATACATTCCAAAAAGTAAGAAAACAGAATCATTTTATATTGTTTCGTTAAGAAATTAATAAATTATCATAATTTTTTAATTAAAAAAACAGCAGATCTATGGTTACACAAAAAAAGGGTGCCATAGGATATTTTTTTCTTTAGTTCTGTGTTTTAAAATAGAATTCGAGTCACTCTTCATATCCTTTAAATTACAAAACCATTTTTTTTGATAAAAAATCCTTGATTGAAGTAAAAAGTGGTAAAAAATTGGTCATTGGTGGCGGTATAAGACTTAACTAAAGCTTTGACTCATCACATCATACTGAACAATAATTTAAAAAAAAAATATTCGCCGCTCCATAACAGAGTGCACAAATTTATCAATTAGCTGATCGATTTGTATTAAAAGTATATTTTTACCCGACTGCGCCAGACTTCTTCTTGTGTTTTTCACGTGTGTGTATGTATGTTTCTATGTATGTATTTATTTATTTATTGTTCAAACAGCAGGTGTTCCCCAACAACAGTCATTAATATTATGATAGTATGTATGTATATTTATTTCTTTGACACGCCTTGAAGCCTTAACGGCTTGATAGATTTTGGAGTTTGAGGTTTTATTAGATTTTCTTATAGACTGCTCAAGTTTGTAGGTAAATGAAAATTAAAGTTTACAATTTCAAGTTTGTAGATAAATTAGAATAAAAGTTTACAATTTCAGGTTTGTAGGTCAATAAAAATGGAAGACAACTTCAAGTTTGTAGGTAAATGAAAATAAAAGTTAAAAATTTCAGGTTTGTAGGTAAATGAAAATAAAAGACAATTTCAAGTCTGTAGTTAAATTAAAATGAAAGACAATTTCATGTTTGTAGTTAAATGATAATGAAAGTTTACAATTTCAAGCTTGTAGGTAAATGAAAATAAAAGACAATTTCATGTTTGCAGTTAAATGAAAATGGAAGACAATTTCAAGTTTGTACGTAAATAAAAATAAAAGACAATTTCAAGTTTGTTGGTAAATGAAAATGAAAGTTTACAATTTCATGTTTATAGGTAAATTAAAATAAAAGACAACTTTAAGTTTGTAGGTAAAAGAAAATGGAGGACAATTTCAAGTTTGTAGGTAAATAAAAAGTAAAGTTTACAATTTCAAACTTGTAGGTAAATGAAAATAAAAGTTTACAATTTTAATTTTGTATTAAATTAAAATTAAAGTTTACAACTTCAAGTTAGTAGGTAAATGAAAATGAAAGGTTTTTCATAACACTTGTTACATGTCAGCAAACTGTATCAAAAATAGTAAATAATACAAAAGTAATTCATAAAAAACAGTTATTTCATCAAATTAGAAGTAAGTTAGAAGTAGGTACTTAAGATTTTTGATGATTGGTAAGTCAGGGACAAAAAAGTTAACTTTGAATCGAGATGTCTCGCAAACTGTATCAAGTACAAACTGGTAATTTAGAAATCTAAGTAAATTTAGTGAGTATACTATTGTTTATTAAAAATTTAAGACTTTGACCTATATCCAGAACGAAGATACAGGAGGCTTAAAAGTACCGGGAGTTGCTTCGACAAAAGTATGGTAAGGCCATGTTCGACTTGGCAGGGGCACCTCCGTGTCCCAATATATATTCTCCATTGTTAACTGGGTCACCTAGTAGAGAGTAGATACATAATTTAGAACCTAAACATTTTCCACAACCACAGATACAAACTTGCTTTGTTTTCGGATAGAGTTAGCTGCAGAATTGCTTGGTTTTTGATTTATAGTAGCAGTTGTTGCTCACAAATATTGAGAATAGCAAGGATTTAATTTTCTCAAAGTAAGGTACTCTCTCTTCTCTTCTCTTATCGTGTGGCACAATTAACCATGCTATCCAAGAGATGGACGGCGGTTGCCTGGTGTTGCACTTAGCATCACCTGCGGTCACGTGTATAGCATTTAGATTTACACCTATGGACGTGTGCAACGTGACCTCCATACACATCTGGAATTAGATGTGCAGGTTTCCAATAAGGTACTGACTGAGACCATCCATTAAATTGCAAAATAGAGATATAAAAAAACTATGCTGAATATGCCATACTGGTATGCCCCAGCAAGACAAGAACTAAAAAAGGTGAAATATGGGGGCACGGTAGTGCCCCGGCCAAGATGAGCTAAAGAAGGACGGGGCACTACCTATCTTTTCTGAAACCATTTCGTCGTACTTTTGAACCGTCATAGCTTCGGTCCTTATAACGCTAGAAAACTGAAGTTTTTAGAATGAGGTACACTTGGCAGACTTATTAAATTTATTAAATATAGATTAACTAACTTTCATTGTTTCAAGATTTATTGACATCTGAAATACATCGATTTCGTGACTTACTTACTGATGATCATCAAATCCTCTAAAATACTCTTTGAAGTCCTAAAAAACTAAAATTTGGTACGTGGGCTACAAATTGCATACCAACAACAGAAAAATTAAGAAAGCGGAAACTTTCGTCCTTAAACCCCTCGAATAGGGGGTGCATATCTGTAGATTTCGTACCATCATAGCTACGGCCATGATGATACGAGTACTACACTCGAGAGCGATGAATCCGGGTCACTTAAAGAATCCTAAAAATCTCGGAAACTAAGAAGGCAAGCTTCATGAAATAAATTGTGCTTAATAGACACTTTAATATCCCTTAAATGAAAGTAATAAAATTTACGTCTCACTTCATTTTATTTACAAAAAATTACATAAATAAAAAAAAACTGCTGATCTCGCCTTAAAACAAAAATAGGAAACAATGACATTTTTGAACAACATTACGATTTACTTGAATTTTAATACTTCGTATTGCCTCCTCATGCTTCCATCACTGTGTTTACGCGGTTTGGCATGCTGTACACCAAGTTCCTTAAACGATTTTGGGGAATATTCTCCCATTCCTCTGTGAGAGCAATTTTGAGCTCACGAAGCGTGACTGGGGGAGGGCTTCTTTGTTTTACGCATCTCCCTAGCTCGTCCCAAGCATGCTCGATCGGGTTGATATCCGGGCTGCGTGCTGGCCACTCCATACGAGTAATGTTCGTCTCTTGAAGGTAGTCATTCACAATCCAGCCCGTATGAGGCCGGGCATTGTCATGCATAAAGCATTGTGTTCACCAAGTATCGATCTTCTCGTGCTGTGGCATACCTGGTTCTGCCTGTTCCTGGTCTGCGTAGGTTAGAGCCAGTTTCCTCGTAACGTTGGAGAACTCTTTGTACTGTTGAGAGCGACACACCGACAGTCGTGGCTGTATCGTGCTTACTAAGAAGTTTTAATGACTTCATTTAAGGAGTATTAAATTGTCTATTAAACACAATTTATTTCATTAAGCTAGCCTTCTTAGTTTCCGAGATTTTTAGGATTATTTAAGTGACCCGAATTCATCGCTCTCGAGTGTATAAAGCTGAAACTTTCAAAATAAGGTGTCCTAAAAATATTTATTAAACTTGATCAAATATCTAACTATTATGGTTTCAGATTTATTAACATCTGAAGTACGTCAATTAATAAAGTTCAAAAATAATATAACTTTTCACGTAATAAGTCCACGACCATTAAACGGCCAAGCCATACTTTTTTACTAAGATGTAGAGTTTGTAGAGTCAGGTTTTATGGGTAGAGTTTTAGTTATTTATTGTAATAAATGTGGTAGAGTCAAGAGCACTTAAAACTTTATACTTTGGACTTGGGACAGGCCCCATGGGCTATGCTGCGCAGCAGAAATCGGAGATTAGCTAGAGACTAGGCTCTCCTAGATATCATATTCTTTAGTAATTTATCGTCAATATCCTTATGAATTGAAAACTAAAAAGTACGAAAAATGATTTTTTTTGAAAACTATTATTTTAATTTTGGCTTAATAAACATGGGAAGTGTCTTATATATCTATTACACAAGTATTTCAAATACTTAGTATAGGTAAAGGTGATGTAATCTGTATGACTTCAAATTATTCTCTTTAGTAGTATTCCCAGCGAACTTCGTACCACCTTACACTACACTACACTACGCTACCCTACTACCCTACATAAGAACCTTCTCCGGACAATAACGAACTCGACAAAAAAGAATTAGCGAAATCGGTCTAGCCGTTCACGCGTGATGCCGTGACCAAGGGAAATAGGGATTCATTTTTATATATATATAGATTATTGCAAATTAGAATCATTTATCTGCTGCGCTTACCATGTACTGTAACATTTTTGAAATGAAATAAATTATTATATTTAAAAAAAACTTTTTAACAGTGAAAGTATTATGAACTTGTTGGCAGCCAATTTAACTTGAAATGTTTTTAGAGGGATACATTTTTTTCAAATATAATAAGCTGGCTTTTGCCCGTGGCTTCGCCCGCGTGTACATCATTTTTATGACTGTTTTCAAGGGTGAGTGGTGCGCGAGCCGCAAGCGGCTCGCGAGCACGCACATGAGTTTTCCTCGGATCTGTCAAGAACGATATCGGGCTATTCTGATTAGAAGTCTATGTCACTTCCCTCCCCCTCAACCAATTCTATACAAAAATACCAATTCAATCCGTAGCTCCGTTACGAGGCTGACGTGCGCGAGCGCGGAAATGAGTTTTCCCCGGATCCCTCGGGAACCATGTCAGGATATGTTAATTAGTAAATTATGTCATTTCCCATTCCTTCAGCCATATCTGTGCAAAAAATCACAGCAATCCATTATTCCGTTCGTTGCAATGTTAAAGATACGAACCAAAAAAAGAGTATATTTTCAGTTACCTCATTTACTGCATCGGACTATGCTATTTTCACGGAATAAAAAGTAGCCTATGTCCTTCCCAGTAACACAGGCAACCATCATGCCAAATTTCATCATGATTGCTTAAGAAGTTGAAGCGTGAAAAGGCAACAAACAAACACATTTTAACATTTATAATATTAGTAAGGATTGTAATTCGGTTCAAGTATCAAAAATTTATAAGACGTCTACTTTTTCGTTATATTGTCTGTCTGACACTGGCTGTCTGTAACGTTGTTAGTGGTCCACTTGGGATTATGGAACCCTAAAATACATAATTTTAACTAAACTACTACCTACCTACACTTTTTAAGCGAGCCCAATCCTGTTAAATCCTTAATTACGATTTTCCTGTTTTTTGCGTCGCACACAATCATAATTATATCAGCCGAAAATCGTCCACTGCTGGACAAAGGCCTCCTCCAAGGATTTCCACCACGACCGGTCCTGCGCTGCCCACATCCATCGGCTTCCCGCGATCTTCACCAGGCCGTCGGTCCACCGCGTGGGGGGCCTGCCTACGCTACGTTTTCGCGGTCGCCACTCGAGAACTTTACTACCCCATCGGCCATCTGTTCTACGAGCTATGTGCCCTGCCCACTTCCACTTCAGTTAAGCACACAATATAATATAGTAAAACAAAAAACCAGTTAACATCCGACACACGAGACAGGAAAAGTCCGTTGTAAAAAATTGCTGGCTAGCTCACTAGATCGTAAACATTGTCTTTAAATCCATTGCTCTGTACCACTGGATTAAACAATACTCCTGTGACATACGTTCATCCCTCTCAAACGTATGGTAGAAAAGTGGGAAGAAACGATGTTTAGGGAGGTACTCAGGTGGGGACGGCGATGGAAGTAGGGGTCAGTCCAGAGGCGGTAAACCTTTTATTTATTTCACTTTACATGCGACGTCCAGGTTTTGTTTTCTTTTCTAGAGCGGTACATATACAGGGTGATTTTTTATTTGGCGAAAAGCGGTAAATCGTAAACATTACTTATTACATTGATTAACTTTACCCAAGAAACCTATATAATCGGAGGAGTAAAATCCCAACTGGGCGGAGTTCTTTGTCCAGCCGTGGACATCTTTTAATTCAAAGATTCAAAGCATTTATTTACTAGAACATACAAATACGTACACAGGTAAGTGATCATTTCAAGTTCTATCAGTAATGGGATGCAAAAATAGTACGAACACTCTTTTGAAATAAGTTATCTATATCTATATCTATATCTATATAATATAATAAAACTGTAACGGGGCCGTGTCTGTACATGAAATATTTTTGGAAAATAATAACTGTGGTGGACATTACTAACGATACAGAGGCCAAAACAACAACTTTTGGAATTTTTGTCTGTCTGTCTGTCTGTCTGTCTGTCTGTATGTTCGCGCATCACGCAAAAACTACCAGGCCGATTTTGATGAAATTTTGTATGGTTGTTCCTTATAGCCCGGGTTAACATATAGGATACTTTTTATCCCGGAAAATCTAATAGTTCCCGTGGGAAAATCAAAAGTATACATTTATAGAATGGCTCACCACGCAAATGTGGCTTGACCTATTACAATCAAATTTTACACGTTGATACCCTTATCGCAAACTAAAAATGGGACATTATGAATCCCAAAAAAATTAAGAATTCCTTCAGGAATGCAAAAAAAATAATCTTTAGAATGGCTCAACGTAACAATATGAAACCTTTACATTGGGATTGGGTGTTTTGACCATCATTATATAGGCGGGTATTTTTTATCCCGGAAAACATAAGAGGTCCCGTGGGAAATTATCTATCGATACTTACAATAATAACAATAGAGTACTTTTTTCCACATATTAGCTACACATACCACACATTATAATCATAGCAGCAGAATGTCAATAGATGGCACTGCAGGGATAATAAAACGCACTTATGTTGTATTAAAACATTAAAATATTATTTCATACTTTTGAGTGGATATTTTCTTTTATGTATTTTTCAGCATACGCTACTTTACACAACTCTGACTCTGGAACTATGGCACGTAGCGATGTGTTTCATATACGAACAGATAGGTATTTTTTTACAGATTGCAATAGTGTAAAAAAATTAAAAACACATTAAAATCGAGTTTAGCATCTTTTAACAAGAGGCACAGATATGGAACTCTCTCTCCGCCTGCAATATCAATATCTGTGAACCTCATCAATGTATTTGCGGGTCCACGGTGGAGGCAATTGGCCATCACTCACTGAGTTGCGGTCGTTGTTTGTGAAGATTCCCACGTCACCAATTCCTTAATGACCTCACTCGGAGGGCACTGGTCTCGGTCAGATGGAATATTCCATCTTTGATGCAGCCGCCGGGCTTTAGTCGATCTGATGGCAAAAGGCCGGAGGGTTTAAACAGGTGCTATGGCAGAGAGGAACGTGCCTGCATTGGGACGCCACTTTTTTGCCTCACTCCTCACCAGTGCGGTACTGCTGCTCAATTTGCGGCGAGAAAAAACATAATAACTGCTCGGTCTTGGAGGCAAATTACTGCTTTGTGCCGCTGGTCTGTGAGACAACCGGCTGCTGAACCCTCAGAGGCCTTTGCCTTCACAAAGGAGATTGGGCGTCGCCTTCGAGAGAGGAGATGTGACGTGAGGTCCTACCTGCTGCTAAGGTTGTCTATTGCCATCCAGCGCGGCAACGAGAAGTGCGTCATGGGCTCCTTTGGAGCTTATACGACTCGAGAATTGGACCCATATTAATATTTTTAGGAAATTTTATTACTAGATTGATATAATGATTTGAATTATTTTTTTGATAATATAGGTATATGTGTTATTTCATCATATCAGTTTATATACGTCCCCACTAAGGGGCTCGATCTGCCCTGAGTTAGGGCGATCAGGCCTTAGACGATTACGCGGGTTTCTTCGCAGGCGTGTACAGGTTTCCTCACGATGTTTTTCTCACCGTAAGAGCGTCGGATAAACGTACATACCAGTATGAAATCGATATTCGTATAGATATTGGTAAGTGGCAGGATTCAAACCACGGCCTTCCGGACAGGAGGTACTGGCCCTAACCGTTCTGCCACCGACGCTCTATATGTTATTTAAGATTTAGAAATCCTTACTTAATATTATAAATGTGAAAATGTGTTGGTTGGTTTGTTACCTATTCACACTTCAACACCTCTACCAATCTTGATGAAATTTAGAATGCAGGTAGCCTGTATCACTGGGAATCAAATAGTCTATAGAATCAAATAGTCTGAGGAAAAAGTCCCAAGGAAAAAGTTCCTGAGGAAGCTAAAACAATACTCTTTGTTCGTTTAAAATGGGTTGGTGTGATTTTTAGCACAGAGATGAGGTGTAAAATGATATAATTGACTAAAAAGTATATCTAGATATAGTTCCCGTGGGATCTGGGGACAACTGTTTTCTACGCGTCGCAACGGAGCAACGGATTAAAGTGATTTTTTGTATAGAATTTGTTGAGGGGGTGGGAAGTGACAAAGACTGCTAATCCGAATAGCCCGATACAGTTCCTGAGGTACCTGGAGAAAACTCATGTCCACGCTTGCAAGCTGATTGCGGCTCGCGCACCACTCACCCTCAAAAAGAGTCATTAAAGCTATGTCCACGCGGGCGAAGCCGCGGGCAAAAGCTAGTGATTAATAAATCATTAAAATGTTTAAAAATAATCAGAAAAGTAAACTAAATCTATATAATATAGTAAATCTGTAACGGGGCCGTGTCTGTACATGAAATATTTTTGAAAAATAATAACTGTGTTGGACATTACTAAAGATATAGAGGCCAAAACAACAACTTTTGGAATTTTTGTCTGTCTGTCTGTATGTTCACGCATCACGCAATAACTGCAGGACCGATTTCGAAGAAATTTTGTATGGTGGTTCCTTATAGCCCGAGTTAACATATATGGTACTGTTTATCCAAGAACATTCAAGAGTTCCCGTGGGAAAATCAAAAGTATGCATTTATAGAATGGCTCACCAGGCAAATTTTGCTTGACCTATTGCAATTAAGTTTAACACGTTGATACCTTATATCGCGAACTATAACTGGGACATTGTGAATCCCAAAAAAATTAAGGGTTCCTGCAGGAATAGAAAAAAAATCTTTAGAATGACTCAACGTAACAATATGAAACCTATACATTGAGATGTGGTGTTTCTTCATCCCGGAAAACTAAATAGGTCCCGTGGAAAATTTGATCTAGCTATACATTATAATAGTATCGATTTAAAATTTCATACTTTTGAGTGAATTTCTTTTAAGTATTTTTCAGCATACGCTACTTTACACAACTCTAACTTTGGAACTATGCCACGTAGCGAAATGTTTCATAGACTAACAGATAGGTACTTTTTTAAGGATTCCAATAGTGTAAAAAAATTAAAAAACGCATAAGTCAAGTTGCACAGATATGGGAACTCCTTTCACGGCTACTACTTTCATGTGGCAGTTGCTCTCCGCCTGGGCTGCAATATCTGTGAACCTCATCAATGTATTTGTGAATCCAGGGTCGTCAGTACTAATATATATATAAGTTCTAACAAAATTAGCTGAAACTATTTTAACTGGTGCTTCTACCCATGAAACTGAACAACTTTCCCTATGAAACCCATAGTCAAATCTCAAAAAAAAATTGTCCTTCCCATACTAAGTTGGCTGATCAGCTGATCGAGTTAGTATGGGAGACCCAAATTTTTTTTGCGATTTGACTATGGGTTCCATGGGGAAAGTTGTTCAGTTTCATGGGTAGAAGCGCCAGTTAAAATAGTTTCAGCTAATTTTGTTAGACCTTATATACTTTGCCATGGTGGAGGCAATTGACCATAACGCACTGAGTTGCGGTCGTTGTTTGTGAAGATTTCCACGTCACCATGGCCTTAATGAGCTCACTCGTAGGGCCAGATGGAATATTCCATCTTTGATGCAGCCGCCGGGCTTTAGTCCATCTGATAGCAAAAGGCCGGCGGTTTAAACAGGTGCCATGCCAGAGAGGAGAGTGCCTGCTTTGGGACGCCACATGCGACAGCACTTTTTGTGCCTCACACCTCATGCGTCCTTCTTGGAGGAAAATTACTGCTTTGTGTCGCTGGTCTGTGAGACAACTGGCTGCTGAACCCTCAGAGGCCTTTGCCTTCATTATGGAGATTGGCCGTCGCCTTCGAGAGAGGGGATGTGACGCCCGCTCCGGGTCCTACCTGCTGCTAAAGTTGTCTATTGCCATCCAGCGCGGCAACGAGAAGTGCGTTATAGGCTCCTTAGGAGCTGATAAGTACGACTCGGTGAATTGACCCGTATTAATATTTTTAGGAAATTTTATTACTAGACCAGCTTTTGCCCACGGCTACGCCCGCGTGGACAAAGCTTTTACGACTCTTTTTGATGGTGAATGGTGCGCGAGCCGCAACCGGCTTGCAAGCGTGGACATGAGTTTTATACAGGTACGTCAGGAACTATATCGGGCTATTCTGATTAGCAGTCTTTGTCACTTCCCACCCACTCAACAAATTCTATACAAATAATCATCAATTAGTTTAAAAAACTAAAAAATACGCTTTTAGTAAACACGTTAAGTAGTTATCTTGGATGTCCGCCATGTTGGATTTAAGTCACGTGACTATTTATTCGTATTCCTGACAGCAAACCCTTTCATTTGATACCCATATAATGGGGGTGCATTTCAAATAGCCTGTCCGCCATGTTGGATTTAAGTCACGTGACTATTTTTTTCGTATTCCTGACAGTAAACCCTTTCATTTGATACCCATATCATGGGGGTGGATTTCAAACAGCCAGTCCACCATCTTGGGGAGGCCGCCATATTGGATTTGTAATGACGTTTCTTAACTAGTCATGTATTGTCACCAGAACTCAGAGCGTGTGCAAAATTTCATCCTAATCAAAGACCGGCATGTGGGTCAAATTAAGATTCCAAGATTTTCTTACATACATAGTTACAAGTGAAGCTAATAATAAAAGCGTGTTAAAAATGACTGTAATCCGTTGCTCCGTTGCGACGTCGCCGACAATTTTCCCGAGATCCCTTTGGGAACTATGTCAGGATATACGTAATAGTCATCTACCATCTCTGTGCTAAAAATCACACTAATCCATCTTTCCGTTGCGATTTTAAAGTTATTAACGAAAAAAGAGTATTGTTTTAGTTCCCTCGGGAACTGCATCGGGCTATGCTAATTTCAAGAGATAAAAAGTAGACTATTTACTTCCCAGTGACATAGGCTACCTGCATGCCAAATTTCATCAAGATTGGTAGAGTTGTTGAAGTGTGAATAGGTAACAAATAAAGAAACACATTATCACATTTATTATATAGTAAGGATTTAAAAAGAGTCATAAAAGCTATGTCCACGCGGGCGAAGCCGCGGGCAAAAGCTAGTTTATAATATGTCAAACATGTCAAATATGTCATAACCTGTTTTATTTAAATTGTATTATTTGAATAGAGTTTGAAGGAATGAAAACACTGCTGCAACTCCGTAAAGAGGTAATTCATTATGGAGTAATTTTTTTCGAGGCAAAATGTTTCTAATGTATTAGTTAGTTGTTAAATATCCGAATTGTTATAATACAGGGTCTTCGGCAGATGGTTGAAAATACGAAAATGGGGGATAGGTGGGGTCGCCTCCCACCTATTTTGAGAATTAAAAAAAATCTAGGACTTGTAATTTTTTTTACAGGATTTTTTTTCCTTTTTTTAGAAATTTTGCCATTTTTATACCTTTGAACACATGTAACTTTTTGTTTTTTAAAGCTAGCTCCAAAATCTTTTTTTTAATAGACTTTTATAAGATTGTCGGCTCTAAAAAAAATTATGTTTGTTTCAAGTTATTGCTAAAAACAAAAATGTGGGCCCCCGAACTTAAAAAAAAGTTGGAACAAAAATTTAAAAGTCAAATTTGCGATGCATTTAAAAAAAAAATAATGGGGCTGGAAGGCTTCTGTTTTTTTTAAAACATCTCTAAAGCTTAGGCTTTTGAATGGTATGTAATTTGTTTCGGTATCTTTTTTGTAACCGGAGTTGTTAATTTTTTTTACTCAATTGGACCATGTTGACGAAATTCCACTAGTTACATGTTTTGTGAAATGTATCAAATGCAAAGTAGAAAATAATGTAAATACTTACTGTTGGGACGGTTACAAAGAGCAGGTACGTTTTTTTACATTCTTGCACACACATAATGGCTATCTTTTGTCATTTATTGGCATATTGGAGTTAGCACTTCCATATGCCAATAAAATGTCCGCATATTCCGCATTGGTAAATTGAGCCATTTTAAACCACAACAAAGTCTTAACAAAACGTCTGATAATAACAAAAAGTGACAAACAACAAAAAAAAAAACTTAACAAAATCACAAACGTTAATAACGTTAACGTTTTTTTTTGTTTTCGTTAATTTCACTTTGCTGTGTTTCTGATTTTGTTAATTGTTTTTATTGTTTGTCACTTTTTTTGTTATTATCAGACGTTTTGTTAAGACTTTGTTGTGGTTTAAAATGGCTCAATTTACCAATGCGGAATATGCGGACATTTTATTGGCATATGGAAGTGCTAACTCCAATATGCCAATAAATGACAAAAGATAGCCATTATGTGTGTGCAAGAATGTAAAAAAACGTACCTGCTCTTTGTAACCGTCCCAACAGTAAGTATTTACATTATTTTCAACTTTGCATTTGATACATTTCACAAAACATGTAACTAGTGAAATTTCGTCAACATGGTCCAATTGAGTAAAAAAAATTAACAACTCCGGTTACAAAAAAGATACCGAAACAAATTACATACCATTCAAAAGCCTAAGCTTTAGAGATGTTTTAAAAAAAACAGAAGCCTTCCAGCCCCATTATTTTTTTTTTAAATGCATCGCAAAGTTGACTTTTAAATTTTTGTTCCAACTTTTTTTTAAGTTCGGGGGCCCACATTTTTGTTTTTAGCAATAACTTGAAACAAACATAATTTTTTTTAGAGCCGACAATCTTATAAAAGTCTATTAAAAAAAAAGATTTTGGAGCTAGCTTTAAAAAACAAAAAGTTACATGTGTTCAAAGGTATAAAAATGGCAAAATTTCTAAAAAAAGGAAAAAAAATCCTGTAAAAAAAATTACAAGTCCTAGATTTTTTTTAATTCTCAAAATAGGTGGGAGGCGACCCCACCTATCCCCCATTTTCGTATTTTCAACCATCTGCCGAAGACCCTGTATAATGCATTATTTTTGTATTCATGCATGACTATCATCATCGCAAGCCAAATCAGTCTGACTAGCGGCTGTATAAGTTCCCTGTCGTAAAATTTTTCACTATCATGCGTAAAGACAATTTGCCATTAAAATTAAAAAATGTCACCCTGTACACAAAACAAGAGTGTTTGTGAAGAAAAAAATATGGGCCGGTAATTTTTTTTGGCACAAAACCCAGTCCATTTTACCTCGCGTCCTACAAGGCAGGTTTATCCGAGCTTTTTCGAGGGAATCTCGCTGGCTTTTACCCCTAGGTACCTCTTTCATTGTTGTAAAATGCCTATATTGTTTTTACAGCTTTGTGGGGCGTAGGTACTTAGTTTTTTAACATGTCCAGTCAGTTCCCTCTTTCTGTTCTGATACAAAACGAATTTCGTGCCTTACAGTAATGGCATACAAAAATAGTACGAACACTCTTTTAAAATAAATTAACATAATCAGCCCAACCCGCACTGGGCCCGCGTGGTCTTCTTTATTTATCATCAGGTAAGATGATGCCAAGGGCTCATCAATTGTGGATTACTTATTTTTCATTTCCTGTGAAATTTTTGCTAAAAAGTTGTGCTGTTTTTGTAAAAAAAAACCCATAATTTGTGCCCCACGATAAGAGAGAGAAGAGAAAAACTTCTACGTAGCTTCGAAGGTTACAACATTTTTACGGGCGTAGCAAACTTTGTTAATTACACGACCTACCAACAGAAAATCTCCATATAAGAAGAATGATCAGCTGACTGAAATATACAACAAAGAAAAACCAAAAAACACGAAAAGCCTTTAGTAAATTTATCGTTCTACCTTAAGTTGATTAATTTTACAAACAACAACCTTTTGTATATTTTATACGAACTATTGCGAGTGAACACACGTTAGATATTTTACTTTCGTCCTTTGTAAATAAATTGCGTTCGAAATTACTGTGTTATCAGAATTATTGTCGTTTATTTCAGCTTTTTGACAATAGCCTTTATAGCCCCCAATTTGTGCTCAAACGGCCCAAATCTGGGGCAATAATCATGGCGGGGTTTTCACCATTCCGGTGCGGAACCCTAATAAATAATTACCTTTGTCCAAAATGCGAATGGGTTAGAGCCAACAAACAAAAGATTAGAATAGCGCAGTTAGAATTAAATTTCGAATAAAACTGCAAAACAGACTTTAACGTATTCATTTCTATAGATTGAATCAAATACAAACTTTTTTTGGAAGTCTTTTTTTGCTCTGTTTCGTAGCACCTCACCTGATGGTAAGTGCCGATGCAGCCGAGGATGTAACACGCAAGCTCAAATAGTGCCTCTTCACTCTCATCTTGAATATTCCTCAATTATGCGAATCGGGGAACACAGACGCGGGCGGTGAATTCCATTAGTTCGCTTGGTGAACGATGTAGCAAAGTGATGAACTAAAGACAGTCAACACTGTATTAAGAATGCAGAAACGAACGATACGCGCTATGACGTGGGTGTCTGATGACGTATCGGCTTGTGCGTTCGAGATAAATCTAAATTGCTGTACTGGCCAAATACATGCGAGTAGAGGCCGGCAAAAATTGTATGAAAAACCATATATCTGTCGTGTAATTTGAAAATGGAACGATCATTTACTCCGAAACATGGCAACCAAGGAGTTAGCTTATCAAAGGTTTTATTTAAATTTCGAACTGGCTTGCAAATTGATTTACTACCTACAGGGTTTATAAGCATTTTTAGCACAATTTCGACCCTTATTCAAAAAAAGGGGAAGCCCCTTTAAAGGTGTTTACGTACCTACAACTCCATCTTGTTTAGGCAAGTCGAAAGAACTAACTTATAGATGATATGCCTCTCCTTGCCGTATCTCTTCTAGATTTCAAGATTTAAGCCCTAAGTGTTCGCGAGAGATCTGTCTGTTGGACAAAGCTAACTGAACAAGCTGAAGACTGAGGATGGCAGAACCATATCGTCTAAGACTGAGTTGCTGGAAGAAGTTGAGAAGTTTTATGGACAATTGTACAAGACCACACGTTTGCCTGTCAGCGATCTGGCTGATGACCCAAGAGCCAGACTAACCCGACACTATACCGAAGATATCCCGGACGTCAGCCTGTACGAGATTAGAATGGCTCTCAAACAGCTCAAGAACAACAAGGCACCGAGTGATGATGGCATTACGGCTGAACTTCTGAAAGCAGGTGGATCACCGGTACTAAAAGCTCTTCAGAAGTTATTTAATTCCGTTATACTCGAGGGACAAACACCTAAGGCATGGCACAGAAGTGTGGTCGTGCTTTTCTTCAAAAAGGGTGACAACACCCTGCTGAAGAACTATTGACCCATCTCACTTCTGAGCCATGTCTACAAGCTGTTTTAGAGAGTCATTACGAATCGTCTCGCACACAAGTTTGACGACTTCCTGCCTCCATAATTCCGTAAAGGCTTTAGTACCATAGACCACATACATACGCTGCCGCAGATTATATAGATGACCGAAGAGCACAATCAGCCACTATGCTTGGCGTTTGTGGACTATGAGAAGGCCTTTGATTCAGTCGAAACCTGGGCTGTGCTACAGTCTCTCCAGTGGTGCCAAATTGACCATCGATACATCGAGTTGTTGAAGTGTCTGTATGAAAACGCCACCATGTCGGTTTGCCTCCAGGATCAGAACTCGAAACCTATCCAGTTGCAGCGAGGGATGAGACAGGGAGACATAATATCTCCGAAACTGTTCACCGCCGCCCTGGAAGATGTTTTTAAGCTTCTGGACTGGGGTGGACTCGGCATCAATATCAACGGCGAGTACATATCCCACCTCCGATTCGCTGACGATATCGTGGTCATGGCTGAGACTATGGAAGACCTAAGCACAATGCTCGATGGCCTCAGTAAGGTCTCTCAACAAGTGGGTCTTAAAATGAACATGGACAAGACGAAAATAATGTTAAATGTCCGTGTCGCACCCACTCCTCTAAAGGTTGGAGACTCTACACTGGAAGTTGTTGACGAATATGTATACCTGGGACAAACAGTCCAGCTAGGCAGGTCCAACTTCAAGAAAGAGATCAATTGACGAATCCAACTCGGCTGTTCAGCGTTCGGGAAGCTTCGCAATATCTTCACGTCCCAAATACCGCAGTGTCTCAAGACTAAGGTCTTTGACCAGTGTGTGATGACTTACGGAACTGAGACATGGTTGCTTACTATGGGCTTTATAAGAAGGCTCAAGGTCACCCAAAGGGCAATGGAGCGTGCTATGCTCGGAGTTTCTTTGCGTGATCGAAATCAGAAACGAGAAGATCCGCAGGAGAACTAAAGTAACCGACATAGCTCACAGAATCGCTAAACTGAAGTGGCAGTGGGCAGGGCACATAGCTCGTAGAACAGATGGCTGATGGGGCAGTAAAGTTCTCAAATGGCGACCGCGCACCGGAAAACGTAGCGTAGGCAGGCCTCTCACGCGGTGGACCGACGACCAGGTGAAGATCGCGGGAAGCCGATGTATGCGGATTGCGGGTAGCGCAGGACCGGTCGTCGTGGAAATCTTTGGGGGAGGCCTTTGTCCAGCAGTGAACGATTTGTGGCTGATATGAGAAGCCCAAAGGGCAAAAGAGCGTGCTATGTACGGAGTTTCTCTGCGTGATCGAATCAGAAACGAGGAGTTCCGCAGGAGAACCAAAGTAACCGACATAAATCACAGAATCGCTAAACTGAAGTTTATTCACAACTGGTAAGCCCTTGGTATCATGTCACCTGATAGTAGGTGACGATGATGCCGAAAATGGAAGCAAAAATACCAAGAATCCCCAAAGCAATAAAGAACTGGCTATCTTATCTCCAAGCCGGCACATATCATTGTAGTTTGTCGAAAAGACATAGATAAGATGGTGGTAGCTAGCCAGGCGGGCTTAGAAATTGCCCTATCACCAACTAAACCGAGTCTTACAAGTTGACCCCTTCGGGAACCCGCGACCTCCTGGTGTGAAGCGAATGGACTAAGCGTTACGCCACGGTGGCTGTTAAACAATTCCCGTCTGAGCCCCATGATGTTCTATTCATCAAACTCGCGTCAAAATATATTGGTTGAGATTCTCCATGAGAACTAGCTTTTGTTTTAATGGGTCCTACCCACTTTATACTGAAATTATTTTTTTATATTTTATAATTGCATCATTCAGTTCCAGACCTGGTGAAGATCGCCGGAAGCCGCTGGATGCAGGCAGCGCAGGACCGGTAGTCGTGGAAATCCTTGGGGGAGGCCTTTGTCCAGCATTGGTCGTTTTTCGGCTGATATGATGATGATAGTTGCATGTGATTTGTTATATATTTCCTGACTTGATAAAAGTATTTTAAATTTAAAAAATAATATTTTTTTAAGCAATTTGAATAGTTTTTTCGATCAGTAGGGTAATTTGGTTTAAATATCATTTTCAATAATACTGTAAGAGCGTCGGTGGCGTCAAGAGTAGGTCCGCTACCTCCTGTCCGGGAGATCGTGGTTTGAATCCTGCCACATACCAATGTGTTTTCGAATTTCGTATGTACGCATATACGACGCTCTTACCTGCACACACGGCTGCGAAGAAACTCAAAGGTTGTGTGTGAAGCCGAC
The DNA here is from genome assembly GCA_947284805.1 of Coleophora flavipennella. Classification (NCBI taxonomy): domain Eukaryota; kingdom Metazoa; phylum Arthropoda; class Insecta; order Lepidoptera; family Coleophoridae; genus Coleophora; species Coleophora flavipennella. The sequence continues at coordinate 2,550,127 of OX369275.1, forward strand.
CAACCCGCACTACGCCCGCTTGGTTGACAAAGGCCTGATCGCCCTTATTCAGGTTAGACTCAAGCCCCTCGGTGGGGACGTTTATAATGAAGCCCATAGGTACAAAGCAGAAAATGTACCATAAGTAGAAAATGGTGAGAAGGCACATAACAGAGGTGCCCCGGATCCATCACATTCCCAGGTAAACCTATATTCCGGACTGAGTTGACTGCTTATACGGCGTTCGCTTGCCGCGTCACGTGCGAACCGGGACATAATAATGTAACGTACGCCACGTAACGTAACGCAACGTAACAGGGATATACGGACGGACGAGCTAGCTGCTTCTTAACTGTAACAAAGTTATCTAGGTGAGGTGAGAAATAAATTGGGATAGTGTTTAATTTTATTATGTAACTAGCTTTTGTACGCGGCTTCACCCGCGTGGACATCTTTTTTATGACTGTATTTGAGGGTGAGTTGTGCGCGAGCCGCAAGCAGCTCGCGAGCGTGGACATGAGTTTGCCCAGATCCCTCAGGAACTATATCGGGTTATTATGATTAGCAATCCATGTCACTTTTCACCCCTTCAACCAATTTTTTACAAAAAATCACTTCAATTCGTTGCGCCGCTGCGACGCCGCCGACGTGCGCGTTCGTGGAAATGAGTTTTCCCCAGATCCCTCGGAAACTATGTCAGGATATGCTAATTAGTAAATTATGTCATTTCCCACCCCCCTCGACCATCTTTGTACAAAAATTCACAACAATCAATTGTTCCGTTGCGATGTTAAAGAAATTAACCAAAAAAAGTATTTTTTCAGTTCCCTCGGGAACGGTATGAAAAGTAGCTTATGTCTTTTCCCGTGGCACAGGCTACCAGCATACCAAATTTTATGAAGATTGGTCAAGGTGTTGAAGCGTGATAAGGTAACAAACAAACAAACTCATTTTTACATTTATATTATTAGTAAAGATTAATATTGTAAGTTGTTGGTTTCCTTAAGTTAAAAATATGGTTTTGCAGCCTCGACGCGCCCTCCGAGTCGCGTGTAAAGCTCGCACGAGTAAATTATATATGCCGGAGCGTCATTGAAAACACGACCAATACCAGCTCGAGATTAGTTTACATAGATCGTTAAACTTTGTTTGGATCAAACGTCAGGTATTAGTACCTGGGTGAAACCGGTGGTGGCGTGACATTCGCTTGTACTCGTGAGACGATCGTTTGTGGTAGCGAATATGACGTATTAAAAGAAGGCTGTTTGTGATTAAGGTGGCAGCACTGAGTTGAGAATTTATTAGATCTGTGGAGAAGCCATATTATCTGGACGTCAGTCTCGAGGCAGACACTTTTTGACAGAGCGTCGAGCAGAACACAAGTAGTGGTGATCTGTGAGCAAATCGGACGTGTCACGCTATCGCTGGGATCACCGCGTTTTCATCCATCGAAATCTAAGGCATCGTGTACAATTTCGATTGCCGAATGATCAAGACTATTGAAGAAGGACTTCTGTGATATAGCTGCATTGTTATTTGGACGCCCACAATCGAAATAGTTAAGAACGTGAACCATGAGGCAATCCATAACCTAACCACCCCATATATAAAAGACATATATACATATATAAAAGGAGGGCAGAGGAGCAGGGTTCATAAAATGAAATAGTTATTTGTTAAACATGAGTGCAAAGTTGTTTTTTAACCTCGTGCTCAAGTTTAACCGAGCAAGCGAAGGAGTCTAAAATTAGAATCCTGAGCGTTAGCGAGGGAATCAAAAGAGCACGAGGTGAAAAATCTTTGCACTCAAGTGCAACACGTAACTTCATTCCACCTCAGCGAGGAAATTACTAAATGGAAAATAAATACATTTGCGCATTACAAACAGTTTCAGTCAATCCTGTTGGTGTTACATATGTTAAATAATAATCCACAGCCTTGTAACTAAAGCCTTAATTTAAAAAGTTACTGCTCTTGTCTGTGGTTCACTCTCTATTATCTTTGCTCACTTACCTGTGGTGGTGGCTTCAATAAAACATAATGTTTATTAAAATATCTTTATTTTATTAAAGTTCATCTATGTATTAAACTAAATACCTTACATAAAACCAAAATACCCTAACAAGGGCTCAGGTTATAGGACCAGCTATCCCGTAAAAAGTGAAACCCAAATAAAACAGTAAACACCAAAAAAACCTAAACAAAATGGAGAACGCTCATAATATGTACTCAAAAATCCAAGTGCTAACTAGTGAAAAGGACTTTATGTTATGGAAATTTCAAATTGATATTCTATTCAGAAGTTCGAACCTACAAGATATTGTTTTTCCAAGTGAAACTATACAATTGGCACAGGGTGAAATTCCCGATTTCCAAACGCGTGATGCTAAAGCACAACGAATCATCATGATGACAATCGACAAATCTCTCATAATTCACTCTCTCAAAATTGTGTTTTTTGTATCGGCGAAACAATGAACACGAAAAATGTGATCTAATGCAAAAATTCTTCAAGTTTGAATATGACACTAGTAAAGACGTAGCCTACAACGTCGGCGTTCTTCAAAACTACGCCTACAAACTGTCGATGATAGATGAAAAAATCAATAACACTATGTTGATTTCAAAAATCCTAGCGATATTACCTGAAAAATTTAAAAGTTTCATTACTGCATGGGACTCATGCCCGAGTCATGAAAAAACTCTTAGTAACCTCACGTCAAGACTGATAGCTGAAGAACAACGTGAAATGAAACCACAAGAGGAAAACAATGTTGCTTTTAAAGCTTATAACTCAAATAAAAACAAAAAATTGTTCTGCAACAACTGTAAAAAGAACAATCATGTCGAGAAAGACTGCTTTTTCCTGAAACAAAATAAAAACCAGTGCAACATCTGTAAAAAAACCAATCATCCAACTGAAAAATGTTTTTACAAAAAGAACAATACAATAAGTTCAAAGAAAAAAAATAATGTGGCATTCGTGACATATGAAAATCAAAACTCAGAAAATGAAACTACCACTTTTGTAATTGACTCCGGCTGCTCTAGTCATATGACAAATGATCCAAATTTATTGCAAGATCTGAAGTGCATGCCATCATCTGTTGGTGTAGCTAAGCAAGGTACTGGTATGAAATCTCAAGCTGTAGGAAAAATAGAACTCAAACATTGCATTTTAAAAGAAACCCTGTATGTACCTGATCTTACACAAAATCTGATGTCAGTAAGTGCAATTACAAATAATGGAGGGACTATGTTTTTCAAAAAAGACAAAGTCGACATTTGCAAAAATGGTGAAATTATTATGACTGGTAATAAAGAAGAAAACAACCTATACACAGTGAAAGTTGAAATGAAAGAAAAATATACAAGTTTACTAACAACTAATAAGAATAAAGCGCATGAATGGCATGTCAAATTGGGACATCCAATCAAAGACTCACTGTTGAAGCTCTCCAAATCAGTTAACCTTAAAATAAATGAAGAAGAAATAAAAAAATTGGAAAGAACCTGTGAAGTACGCATATTGGCAAAACAATCAAGAAAACCATTCAATTCAGTAAGAGAACGAGCTACTCGACCACTTCAAATAATACACAGTGACATATGTGGCCCCTTAACACCAACCTTTGATAATAAAAAATACATACTTACTATTTTGGATGACTACAGCCACTTCACAAAAATTTACCTGCTGGAAAAGAAAAGCACCTAGTTGCATTAAAAATTACATTGAAGAAGCTGAAAGAGAAAAAAACCTGAAGGTAAGTAAAATACGCTGTGATAATGGCGGTGAATATACAAGCAATGATTTTAAAGATTGGTGTTACAAGAAAGGTATCATGCTGGACTACACAATTCCATATTCACCCCAACTAAACGGAAAAACTGAAAGACTTAATCGAACAATACAAGAAAAAATACGAGCTTTAATGTATAAAACAAAGACTGAAGATTTTTTATGGGGAAAAGCTGCAAGAACATCAACCTACTTGCTGAACAGAATACCGTCCGAATCAATTGCAAACATGACACCATATGAAAAATGGTTTGATAAGAAACCGGACTTAAGTAAAATTCAAATATTTGGTTCTACGGCTTACAGCAAAAAGCTAAACCGTCTACAAAAACTAGAACCACGAACAGAAAAATACTTAATGGTTGGTTATGCTAACACTGGTTATCGCTTATTTGACGAAGAAAAGAAAACAATACTGATTAGAAGAGATGTAATATTCAAAAATGAAAAATCAATACAAGAAAGAAATGAAACTATAATATTTACAGAAACACTAAAAAAAAACCATGAACAAGAAAACTCAGAAGAAGACATAGAAAACTCAGAGAAACAAGAAGAAAAAACAGAAAATATAACACAGATAAATGACAATAACACAGATTCAGATTTAGAAACAAACGAAGAAGAAGAAAATAGTGAAGTAGAGACAGCAAGTTCTAAAAGAAAAAGGAAATTACCTACAAGATTTGTAGACTATGCTATGCTGACTTATCAAGAAGCTATTTCAAGCCCTGACAAAATTGAATGGATAAAAGCTATAAATTCAGAAAAACAATCACTAAAAAATAATCAAGTATGGAAAATAGTAGATAGAGAAGAAGCCAAGGGAAGAAAAATAATATCTAACATGTGGGTTCTAAAAGTGAAAAATGACAGCAAAAAATACAAAGCAAGGCTAGTAGCTAAAGGTTGCCAACAAATTCAAGGAATTGACTATGAAGAAACGTTCAGTCCTGTAATGTATAATGTATCCTTGAGAACAATCTTAGCCATTGCTGCATCTAAAGATTTTCACATAATGACATTGGACATAAAGACTGCTTTTCTCTATGGTCCACTAAAAGAAGACATCTACATGAGTATTCCTGAAGGCTATGACTATGATCCAACAAAGAAAGTCTGCAAATTAAAAAAGAGCATATTATATGGATTAAAACAATCACCACTTAATTGGAACAAGAAATTCTCTTCAACTCTACTAAAATATGGTTTAACACAACTGCAATGTGACAAATGTTTATTCAAAAATGAAGACAACACAATTATTCTAGGAATATATGTTGATGATGGAATCCTCATTGGAAAAGACGAAGGAAGACTTACAGAGCTCATAAATAACCTAAAACAAGACTTTGATATGATATATACAAAAAAGCCAGATAATTTTCTGGGAATGAAGATAGAAAAGACAGACATTGGCATTGAACTAAATCAAAATATTCAGGCAGAGAAAATACTCGAAAATTTTAATATGTCTAATGCAAAATCGACTTCAACTCCAATTGATGCGAGTGACTACAATGAAGAAGAAGACTTGCCAAATGTAAACTACCCATATCGACAAGCTATTGGACAACTTTTGTACATAAGTAACAAAACAAGACCAGATCTAACATATGCCGTAAACACAGAAAGTAGACATATGGAAAATCCTTCAAGCCATGATATTAATAATGTCAAGAAGACATTGAAATATCTGAGAGGCAAAACTTCTGCAAAATTAATATTTAAGAAGAACACAGACTGTACGAAAATCGAAGCATTCTGTGATGCTGATTATGCTAACGACAAAGAGACAAGAAGAAGCACAAGTGGCTTTGTTCTGATGTACTGTGGCGGTCCTGTTCATTGGAGTACAAGTAAACAGCCTATTGTGGCACTATCTAGCTGTGAAGCTGAATATATTTCAGCTGCGGACTGTACAAAAGAAGTGTTATATTCGAAAAGTTTAATAGAAGAACTGTTGAATGTGAAAGTGAGTGTCAAACTGAACATTGACAATCAGAGTGCTATGAAACTTATTGAAAATGGGACATTTAATAGAAGGTCTAAACATATAGATGTAAGGTACAAATTAATTCATGAGAAAGTGTCTTGTGGTGATATAAAAATGTTTTATTGTCAAACTGATAATCAATTAGCTGACATGTTTACCAAACCACTTAAGAAAATAAAATTTAATTATTTTGCTTCCAAACTTTTAACATTTGAATAAGTTTGCTAAACATGTTGCTATTCATAATATCTAATATTTGATTTTGTTTGCTATTCTTAGATTTACTCAGCTAACAACTTATCAAAGAATGTTGAAACCTACATTGTAAAATTGTCTCGTATATAAGATATTTCTTTTGTCATTATGTTATGTTATGTGGATTACAGGGGCATGTTAAATAATAATCCACAGCCTTGTAACTAAAGCCTTAATTTAAAAAGTTTCTGCTCTTGTCTGTGGTTCACTCTCTATTATCTTTGCTCACTTACCTGTGGTGGTGGCTTCAATAAAACACAATGTTTATTAAAATATCTTTATTTTATTAAAGTTCATCTATGTATTAAACTAAATACCTTACATAAAACCGAAATACCCTAACAAGGGCTCAAAATAAACTTGCTCGTCGCTAGAATCACTCATTTTAGGTTTTCCACTTGTTTTCAAGTTTCTTGTTTTTAACCTAAGGTTTAAACAATACGTGAACAGAAAATGGCGCGCGCAAAGCAAATAAAAAAAAAGTACACCAAGAAGATTCCGAGTTTGATTTTTTAACAAGTTAAAATAGGTTGTATGATAAATTCGGCACCATGGAGGTAGAAGTAAATAGTTATAATAATGTTTTGAATTCACGATGTTCTTAATTCAATGCACTTTATCCTCTAGCGAATAAACACGGCTTTTGCACTCAGATATTTACTTTATCCTCTAGCGAATAAAAACGGCTTTTGCACTCAGATATCGAAGAGCAAAAATACAATTTCCGAGATGTGGGGATAAAAATAAGTATAACTACCAGCAACATAGCCCTATTAAATTTTATTTATTTGTAATGAAACTAAAACAAAAAAGTAAAAAAAAGGTGAAGGTGAACACAAGATGAAGATAGAAAACTAATTAGAAAGAAGATAATATCAAAACAAATTGAAAAGAAAAAAGAAAGCATGCAAAAAACTTAGTAACAAAATACTTTTTATGAATAAATTGCAATAACTGCTCTTCTTCGTTCCTTTTTTTTATTTTTTATTAAACATTTTTGGAACGGAACTGAGACATGGTCGCTTACTATGAGCCTCATAAGAAGGCTCAAGGTCACCCAAAGGGCAATGGAGCGTGCTATGCTCGGAGTTTCTCTGCGTGATCGAATCAGAAACGAGGAGATCCGTAGGAGAACTCAAATAACCGACATAGCTCTCAGAATTGCTAAACTTAAGAAACAGTGGGCGGGGCACATAGCTCGTAGAACAGATGGCCGTTGGGGCAGTAAAGTTCTTGAGTGGCGACCGCGCACCGGAAAACGTAGCGTAGGTGGACCGATGACCTGGTAAAAGTCGCGGGAAGTCGCTGGATGCGGGCAGCGCAGAACCGGTCGTCGTGGAAATCCTTGGGGAAGGCCTATGTCCAGCAGTGGACGTCCTTCGACTGATATGATGATATGATGAATTTTTTTAGAAAAGCGTAAGTCACAAGTCAAGTGATCATATCAGCCGAAGAACGTCAACTGCTGGACATAAGTCTCCGCCAAGGATTTCCACGACGACCGGTTCTGCGCTGTCCTCATCCAGTGGCTTCCCGCGACCTTCACCAGGTCATCGTTCCACCGAGTGGGAGGGCTGCCTACGCTACGTTTTCCGGTGCGCGGTCGCCACTCGAGAACTTTAGTGTCCTAACGGCCATCTACGAGCTATTTGTACAATGTCAAATCCTACCTTAATGAAATGAAATCTAAACCCTAAATAAAATCAAATCAAAATAATATATTTTAAAAAGGTTTTTACACACACTTTAAAATAGTCAAAAAAACTTATTGTATATTACAAATAATGTAATGATTCAGATTACAGTCTCAGATATTGGTATTTATTTGTAATAGAATTAACACACACACATATATATATATATATATCAGATAAATAAGGTTGAATTGAAAATGTGCGCTGTGCAGGCGCGCCACGAGTATGATTAGATAATCATACTTAACCGAATCACGCGTTCAAACTTTTTATTCGCGTGTGGTTGTGTGTAACGTATGGACTCTCCAAATGGTGTGGGACACAATTGCAGCCCTGTGTTCTAAGTGTGTTTTGTTTATTAGTGTGCGCAATTCGTGTATGTATTATTATTTCTTGTGTAGTAGAGTTGATGGGTGGGAGACAGGCGGCGACGCTGGTTTTCAAACAAAAGTGTGACTATTGCCAATCCAACCTTATTTATCTTATCCGTGGTCGTACCTTCATGAAAGCAATCTAATATTTTTTAAAATATGGAAATCATACTTTACTTTTCCCCAATAATACCTGAAATTATGCCAGACGCGGAGCTAGGAGCCGGTCATTTCCTATCAGAGTGGATTACCGATAATTTAAATTTCCTGGTGAAAGGTGGCGTTGTCGAAGCTTGCGCGCGTCCAACCGAAACTTTGGCACCATGCCAGGGAGGCCAGGGATGGACTCAGTGTGTACAATTGGACTGTCAAAAAAATATTTATTTGTGCAACAAGAGTCAATAAAATCGTTAGTATTCTAACCCTTTTTAACATTAGGTATTAAGGTAAGTACTTTGTTACGTTGATAATTTTGACTTTAAAAACCGAATCATTTGTTAAAAAAAAATTAGTACTTGGTTTCAGGCCATATAATATAACACAAAGTTCCTTTCACAGAAATCAATTTTTAAATGACCCCCCAATAGAGTCATGGTCCTGAATAACTGAGTCCGTCCCTGCGCTACCGAAGCTAGACCGAAACCGCTCAATAATCAGCTTAGCCGTGTTTATGCAACGTTTTCGGCTGCTGAGCATCCCATATCGATTGCTGCGCTTGGATTATTACAGGATTACTCAAAGTTACCCAGCTGCTAATGCTCCAGATACAATTGATTATGACTTTACCATGAGATGAAGTCAAAATCTTGAGATACTGAAAAACTTTTCCCAAGGGCTCATCAATCCATAATATAATAAAACTGTAACGGGGCCGCGTCTGTACATGAAATATTTTTGGAAAATAATAACTGTGGTGGACATTACTAACGATACAGAGGTCAAAACAACAACTTTTGGAATTTTTGTCTGTCTGTCTGTCTGTATGTTCGCGCATTACGCAAAAACTACCAGGCCGATTTTGATGAACCCTCAGAGGCCTTTGCCTTCACAAAGGAGATTGGCCGTCGCCTTCGAGAGAGGAGATGTGACGTGAGATCCTACCTGCTGCTAAGGTTGTCTATTGCCATCCAGCGCGGCAACGAGAAGTGCGTCATGGGCAACTTTGGATTTGATACGACTCGAGGATTTGACCCATATTAATATTTTTAGGAAGTTTTATTACTATCATCATCATCATTACAGCTCATATACGTCCCCACCGAGGGGCTCGAGCCTACCCTGAATCAGGGCGATTAGGCCTTAGTCGACCACGCGGGCCCAGTGCGGGTTGGTCAACTTCACACACAACCTTCGAGTTTCTTCGCAGGCGTGTGCAGGTTTCCTCACGATGTTTACCTTCACCGTTAAAGCAATCGGTAAGTATGAACGTAAGTTTTTGAAAAACTCATCGGTACATTGGCCGTCCAGATTTGAACCCGGTACCTATAATATATTATTTATTACTATAGATTGATACAATGATTTGAATTAGTTTTTCGATAATATAGGTATATGTGTTATTTCATCATATCAGTTTATATACGTCCCCACCAAGGGACTCGACCTGCCCTGAGTTAGGGCGATCAGGCCTTAGACGATCACGCGGGCCCATTGCGGGTTGATTGACTTCACACATAAGCTTCGAGTTTCTTCGCAGGCGTGTGCAGGTTTCCTCACGATGTTTTTGTCACCGTAAGAGCGTCGGATAAACGTACATACCAGTATGAAATCGATATTCGTATAGATATTGTTAAGTGGCAGCATTCGAACCACGGCCTTCCGGACAGGAGATAGTGGCCCTAACCGTTCTGCCACCGACGCTCTATATGTTATTTAAGATTTAGAAATCCTTACTTATTATTATAAATGTGAAAATGTGTTTGTTTGTATGTTACCTATTCACACTTCAACACCTCTACCAATCTTTATGAAATTTGGCATGCAGGTAGCCTGTATCACTGGGAAAGAAATAGTCAACTTTATATCTGTGGAAATTATCATAGCCCGATGCAGTTCCTGAGGAAACTAAAACAATTCTCTTTTTTCGATAAGTTATTTAAAATCGTAACGAAAAAAATTGTTGGTGTGATTTTTAGCACAGAGATGAGGTGGAAAATGATATTATTTACTAATAAGTATATCCTGACATAGTTCCCGAGGGATCTGGGGACAACTGTTTTCTACGCTCGCGCACGTCGGTGGCGTCGCAACGGAGCAACGGATTAAAGTTATTTTTTATATAGAATTTGTTGAGGGGTTGGGAAGTGACAAAGACTGCTAATCCGAATAGCCCGATACAGTTCCTGAGGTACCTGGAGAAAACTCAAGTCCACGCTTGCGAGCTGATTGCGGCTCGCGCACCACTCACCCTCAAAAAGAGTCATAAAAGCTATGTCCATGCGGGCGAAGCCGCGGGCAAAAGCTAGTTATAAATAAAAAAAACCTATTCAGTTTCTTAAAAGGAAGCCAGTTTTTTTTATATTTGAAAATTTCAGAAACGACAATAGAGTTTTTTTTTTATATTGTAAAAGATTTGTATATGATATAAACAAAAAAAAACGACTTCAAACGCACTAGTCGCCACTACGATTTTTGAAAATTGCCCTTAATTTCTCTGGGATGACATCATAAGATGGCTGGTTTCCTTATCATGGTACCACCCTTGGGATATCTCACACAAAAAAATAATATTTCCACATAAAAAAATATACGGTCGAATTGAGAAGCCCCCTCCTTTTTTTGAAGTCGGTTGAAAATAGGAAGGGTCCAATTTTCAACCGAATTCCAAAAAGGAGGAGGTGCTCAATTCGACTGTATGTTTTTTTTTATTATATGTGTGTTACCTCAGAACTTTTGGCTGGGTGAACCGATTTTTACAATTCTTTTTTATTTGAAAGGTAGTGCTTCCAGTGTGGTCCCATATAATTTTTATCAAAATCGGTGTAATACTTAATTTAAAAAAATAACAAAAACCGAAAAAAAACCATGCAAAAGTGTACCTAAGTTGTTGCGAATGAAGTCGGTTTTTTAACGTTTTTAGTTAAAATAATGTGTTAAGTGAAGCAAACAACACGATAGCTTGACATGAACTGACTTTATTCGGTTACACTCATTTAACAATTATAAAATTAATGATACATAACATCTCTCCCATATGAGACACCTCTTTTTTTATCTTAAAATAAATAATAATGAACAATTTTCGTGAAGTTAACATTATATTATTAAAAAAAATATTTAAATAACTTTTTTTTACATTAATAAGGTAACTCTAATTAAATCTTACAATTATTTCTATATTTTAGTAAGTACATTAACATATAAATGTAGAAGATAACTCAAGCAAGTTAAACCATATTACATTTATTTTTACATTTTAGTAAGTAAAACATTCCTTAAAATTTTATTTCTTGTACATATTTTCAATTTTTTCTTTGGCCTCAAGAAAAGCTTCCCTTCAGTGTATTAGCCTAGGCTCACTGTGAAACAATGATGGATCTGGCTCATCAAGAGTAAAATCTTCACAGCTTTGCTCGGACGCAGAGTGATCTTGTTTCTCAGATTCTGGATCCACATACAAACTGTCGTCACTCCCGGTCCCTTGCAACTTCTCAGTAGTGCCTGTATAACCTGGCGATTCCAAAGTAGACACAGAAGTAGAGAGCACCACTAATAAATCCCTCCTGTTCCTGCGGAAGCGTCGTCCGTGACTATGCGCTTCAAAACATGAACGAGACTCTGGCGCGCGCCCCGCTACTTGGACTGGGCGCCGGCTGCGCCCGTCCAGCATCACCGCCTCAGTACCTGGCAAGAGGTGCGGCAGTGTGCGCGCGCTCCTGTCGTACCAGCATTTACTGCGCTCCTGATTACGCATAATGTTGGCGTAATCGTTCACATTGGAAGTTTCTGACCGCAGTTTGTAACCATGCACAGGTAAACGGGTATTTAACCTGCGACCCATCAAAAGTTGTGCCGGACTTCGTACACCATATCTTGGCGACGCCCTATAATTTTACAGAGCTAAATAAAAATCACTTTGAGTAGTTATAGCTTTTTGTAGTATGGACTTTATAGTTCTAACGGCTCGCTCACTCCTCCCGTTCGATTGAGGATAATTTGGTGACGAAGTCACGTGTTCAAAACACCATTTTATTTTGAACTCCTTAAATTCCTTAGATGCATATGCTGGCCCATTATCTGTTACTAACAGCTGTGGAATACCTTGACTTGCAAACTGATCCTTCATGGCTGCAATCACACACTTAGATGAGATAGAACTCAGCGGACTCACCGCAATAAAGTTTGAGTAATAGTCTACAAGTTTTTAAAAATACTTTCTATTATACTGGAATATATCAGAGCCGACCTTGACCCACGGTACGTCGGGAACATGGTGCGGCAGCAGCGGCTCGCGCGGAGGTCGCGCGGCGCGCTCGGCGCACACGCGGCATCGCTGCACCGCGCGCTCTACCTCTCCGGACATCCCCCGCCAATACATGACGTCACGCGCCCGTCTCTTACATTTATCTATGCCTAGGTGGCCCTCGTGTACCCGCTCTATCATATCTTGTCTGAGACTTCTTGGTATATAAACTAAATTATCCTTAAATATTAAACCCTCTATGTACTCGAACGACTCCTTACAATCGAACAGCGGCCGTACCTGCACATCGACATCATATTTATTTAATGGCCATCCATTTAAAATATAACCGATTAATATCTGACACTCTACATCATTGGAGGTGTGCTCCTTTATTATCTTCATTTTTACGTCACTGAACTGAACATTTTGCAAGAAAAAACAAGTTTGATCTTCTAATTCTTCGGTGATTTTCTCATGCATTACATCTTTCAATGGAGCCCTAGATAATGCGTCTGCGATATACATGTATTTTCCCGGCTTGTACTGTACGGAAAAATAATATCTTTGTACACGGAGCATCATTCTTTGCAGGCGCATAGGAACAGAATCCAACGATTTTTTAAATAATGCCTCCAAGGGTTTGTGATCCGTTTCTACCATGATGTCCTCCTTGCCGTATACATACTGATGAAACCTTTCAAATGCGAAAACAATGGCCAGCATTTCCTTTTTGATTTGCGCGTACCGACGCTGAGTATACGAAAGAGTGAGAGAGGCGAACTCCACCGGGCGACCGCCTTGAAGCACACGGCACCCAGCGCGTGCGAGCTGGCGTCCACCGACACAAGCGCGCGCGGGCGCGCGCGCGTCGTACAGCGCCAGCACCGGCGCCGCACACACCGCGTGCTTCAGCTGCACCACCACAAGCTCCTCCTACTCGCCCCAATGCCGTTCGTTGTCTTTTTTAAGAGATTACGCAATGGAGTGACCTTTTCAGAGTAGTTAGGAAAAAATTTACAAACGTAATTTATCATGCCCAAAAACCGTTCCAACGACTGTCTTACGTGAGGACTTGGAATTTCAGTAATAGCTTTTAATTTACTCTGATCTATTTTCATTCCATCTGCGTTGAAATTATGACCGAGGTATGTCACTTGTGAGACCTGAAACTCACATTTATCCCGATTAAATTTTATACCCACCTGTCTAGCACGATCCAATAGCCTTTCTAGGTGTTTGTCATGTTCCTCCCTCGTTGACCCCATACGATTATGTCATCTACAAAGGAATCCACTCCATCCAGATCTTCCAGCAGTTGCCTAACTCTGGAGTGGAAGATTTCTGAAGCCGAATTTATTCCATACGGAAGACGAAGAAATTGATATCGCCCAAATGGCATTCCAAACGTGCAAAGGTCTGCACTTGCATCGTCCAGCTGTACCATCCAGAAGCCTGAGCGAGCATCAAAACTTACTAAAGTACCGTGCTCCATGCAGCTTGGTAGCAATCTCCGTAAGAGTCGGCAACTGGTAATGACGACGTCGTACTACCTGGTTCAACGGCCGCGGATCCAGACAAACACGAAGACTCCCATCTTCTTTCGCAGCAACAACAATCGCATTCACCCAAGAAGTTGGATCACTTACTTTTCTAATCACACCTGCCGTGATTTATTGTTTAAGTTGAAAAATCAAATTTTATATTGGCAACACTGCTCACTATTGTCGGCCGTCACGCGCTGGTTGATTAGCTCAGCTCTGGGTAGGTTTTTAGGCTCAGCTACCTCTCTCAAGGTTTGCTGCTCACGAACTGAGCGGTTGGTATTCAGTCTACGATGAGATCAGTCGACGGAAGTTTCAATATTTGTGCTTGGATATTGTGAATGAATACAGATTTATACAAGTAAAAGTGTACCGAGTTTTCGTTCCTAAAACACCCAACTGCTCCATGCGATTCAATTCGACCAGAAGCTGGTCCCCAATACCTATAGGAATTTTTCTAACTGGGCTAATAGACGGAGAAGCGTTATTTTCAATTTGTATTGTATATTTCCCTGGTAACCTCCCTTGTTTAACAAGGATTGACTATTGTTTCTTTGGGGGAAATTGTCCAGTATGATGAAGATCTCGGTGGAGTAACGGTCAGGGCCGCTACCTTCTGTCCAGGAAGTCTGTGTTGCGAATCCTGCCAGTTACCAATGTGTTTTCGAATTTAGATTTCATATGTAGGATTATCCGATGCGATCTTACAGTAAAGGAAAAACATCATGAGGAAACCTGTCCACGCCTGCGAAGAAACTCGAAGGTTGTGTGTGAAGTCGACCAACCCGCACAGGGGCCGCGTTATCGACTAAGGCCCGAACGCCCTAATACATGGAAGGCTCGAGCCCTTCGGTGGGGACGTCATATGTGCTGATATGATGATGTTGCAGATAATCCCCACTTAACAGGTATTAAGCCAATTTTTTTACATAGGTACTGTACAATACAGTACGAGTATGTTACAAAATCAAATATCCTTACTTAAATTATTAATGAGAAAATGTGTTTGTTTGTTTGTTACCTTTTCACTCTTCAACACCTTGACCAATCCTGATGTAATTTAGCATGCAGGTAGCCTGTGTCACGGGGAAGGACATAGGCTACTTTTTATTCCGTGAAAATAGCATAGTCCGATGCAGTTTCTGAGGGAACTGAAAATATACTCTTCTTTTGGTTAGTTTCTTTAACATCACAACGGAACATTCCCTCTCGTATATCTACCAGAAACGCTAAACTACCAGGTTTGTGATATAGCATCCCCATTTTCCTACCCCTTGGGCATACAGTTAGGGCCGCTATTCCTGCCAACACCATAAGGTGAAGACAAGGACCAGTTACGGTAGGTCTTGCCGCCAAGACGCTTGACGGAACAATGGATTGCTGTGATTTTTTGCACAGAGATGACTGAGGGGGTGGGAAATGACATAATTTACTAATTAGCACATCCTGACATGGTTCCCGAGGGATATGGAAAAAAAACATATTTCCGCGCTCGCGCACGTCAGCGTCGCAACGGAGCTACAGACTGAAGTGGTTTTTTTTATAGAATTGGTTGAGGGGGTGGGAAGTGACATACACTTCTAATCAGAATAGCCCGATATCGTTCTTGAGGGATCTGAGGAAAACTCATGTCTGCACTCGCGAGCCGCTTGTAGCTCGCGCACCACTCACCCTAAGAGACATAGAAACGATGACCACGCGGGCGAAGCCGCGGGCAAAAGCTAGTACTTATTTATATATTTACTTTGCACATCTGTATTTGGCTCATAGGATTACACCATCCTACCAAACTCCACCCGATTTGGTCCAGTAGATTCGGAGCAAATTGGCTGTGACAGACGGACGAACAGACAGACAGACGCACGAGTGATATATAATATCACTAATAAGATATAAGGGTTCTGTTTTTTTTTTAAGTACGGAACCCTAAAACAGGCCAAGTGCGAGTCGGCCTAGCACTCCGAGGGTTCCGTACCACCATACCCCTCCACACAAATACATAGTATAATGACAATGATACCCGTTCACATTACAAGCAAAAGACATCAAGGCGAGCGACAAAAATATGCTTTTTTTTTCATTCAGTTCGGGCTCCTTCGCGCGAGTACGACAGACATTTGAATGATTTTAATTATTTGTCGTTTTGCTTGAGTATTGGTTCTATAACCATGAAAATCGGATGCACTTCTAAACACATATAACAAAATACGTTTTTTTGTATGGAGACTCCCTTATTTATTATCTTTTTAATTTTTTTTGTATTATTTTTTTATTCACAATTGGTAAACCCTTGACAACATCTCACCTGGTGGTAAGTGACGATGTTGCCGAAGATGGAAGCGGCTTACCAAGATTCCCCATCGCAATGGGGAACTGGCTATCTTATCTTCATGCCGGAACACACCAATGATATAAACATTGATATTTGGCGGCAAGACTTAGATAAGATGGTGGTAACTATCCAGGCGGGCTTATAAAATGCCAACCAAACCGAGTCTTAAATTGACCCCACTGGGAATCGAACCCGCAACCTCCTGCGTAAAGCCAGTGAACTTATTTGTTATGGCGGCAATAGAAATACAAATTTTGTGAAAATTTCAACTGTCTACCTATTACGGTTCATAAAATACAGCCCGCTGACAGACGCTGACGGACGGACAGTCGAACAGACAGCGGAGGTAATAGGGTCCCGTTGGGTGTCCAGAACCCTAAATTATAAATAGTCCTCCATTACACGATGGAATATTATTAGTTCAAATGTCAGCCAAATTTATATACAGCCACTATACAGCCATGTCAGACGACAGGTGTGTTTACATGTTACAAACTCTGTGGTGTTTTTGTTGGTCCCTCATTAAGAATGTGTTTGGTCATCAAAATCCAAAAGTGTTATGCCTTGTGTACAATGTTCTTAATTTATTTTCGAGGGCAAACCTTTACGAGACTTAGGATAAGCCATTGTTTTCTCAATTAAAACAAGACAGCGTAGCAAAAACCCTAATCTTTTAACCCTTTCATTAATTTTTTTCGTGCCAGCTAATTTTTTTGTTTATTTTTAGGGTTTTGTGTCTCAAAATGAAAAAAAGGAATCCTTATAGAATCACTTTGCTGTCCATCTGTCTGTCTGTCTGTTTTTCTATAAGCTTGTTTTTCTGTCTGTCAAGACCGTTTTTCTCAGGAATACGCAGAAGTATCAAGCTGAAATTAGTATAAAATTCTCAAGTCTATGCTCCCTTGAAGCTGTAAAAAAATCAAGCTTGTAAGTCAAAGCAATAAGAACATTCGACATATTAGGACCATTTAAGTAAGAAACGTTACTATTCTATTTATTATGCGTACAGCGCAGGAGTGGAACTCCTTGCCTGCGTCAGTGTTTCCCGATTCCTATAACTTGGGGATCTTCAAGGCAAGAGTGAATAGGCATTATTTGAGTCTGCGTGTACCATCCTCGACTGCATCATCACTTACCATCAGGTGAGTTGCAGTCAAACGCACTCAAATTTTTAATAAAAAAAAAATTAACAAAAGATAGTTTTGATGGTCGCAAGTAAATCAAAACCTATAGGGTACTTCGTATTGACGTAGAACCATGAAATTTGGCAAGAATCAAGGTTTTACAGCACGAGTAAAGGAAAAATTCGAAAATTTAAAATTTGTAGTTAATATATTATGTACTCAAATTCTTAATAATAAAAAAAAAAACACAAAAATAAGTTTATGTATTTACACATATTTGCAGTTTGTTAAGACACTAGCGACATATGTAGGATCACATAAATCGAAGTAATTTTTAACCGACTTCAAAAAAGGAGGAGGTTCCTCAATTCGACCGTACATTTTCTTTATGTGTGTCCGCGGATAACTTCGTCGTTGAGGAACCGAATTTGATGATTCTATTTTTGTTGGAAAGGAGATATCCCAAGAGTGGTAACATGATAAGGAAACCAGGATCTGATGATGGCATCCCAGAGAAATCGAGGGGAATCTTAGTTTCCTTTTTGAAGTCGGTTTTTTTTTGTTCCTTCCACATGTTTTGAATTAGGTACTTATGAATAGGTTATTGATATCTGTAGCATTTACTTCCCTTTCGTATCTATGATATATAGCACTTTAGATAGAAATTTGTTCCTTTTTTGGGTAAAAATGGGACCCTTTTACTGAGATTTAGCTGTCCGTCTGTCTGTCTTTCTGTCCGTTTGTCACCAGGCTGTATTTCATGAACCGTAATAGCTAGACAGTTGAAATTTTTACAGATTTTGTATTTGTGTTGCCGCTTTACCAACAAATACTAAAAATTTTAAAAAGTAGAAAAATAAGGCGGGTCTGCATACAAATAACGTAGTTTTTTTAATGAAGACACTAGCGCCATCTAGTATGATGGTACGGAACCCTTTTTGTAGGGTTTTGACTCGTACTTGGCCGGTTTTTTGTATAGAATAATGTATGGAATTTATGTTTTTAAACTAAAAAGTTATGTTTGTTCTTCATTCCGATTGTAGTACTTGTTGATGTTTGTACGGATTCGTTACCACAGATATTTTACCGCTATAGTTCCCTTTTTTATATTTTTTTAACATGCTTTTATTAGCTTCACTTGTAACTATGTATGTAAGAAAATCTTGGAATCTTAATTTGACCCACTTGTCGGTCTTCGATTAGGATGAAATTTTGCACATGCTCTGAGTCCGATGACAATACATGACTAGCTAAGAAACGTCATTACAAATCCAATATGGCGGACAGGCTGTTTGAAATCCACCCCCATGATATGGGTATCAAATGAAAGGGTTTGCTGTTAGGAATACGAAAAAATAGTCACGTGACTTTAATCCAATATGGCGGACATCCAAGATAACTACTTAACGTGTTTACTAAAAGCGTGTATTTTAGTTTTTTAAACTAATTGATGGTTATTTTTAAGTTAAGATTTTTTTAGTTTTTATAATTGTATTAACAAGTGTGTACAATAAAGAGTATTTATCTTATCTTATCTTACGGAACTCTCAGAGCGCTAATCTGACACTCACTTGGCTGGTTTTTTGTATATTATCCCCTTTACAACACCAGACCTTTTACGGCGCTCCGTGAAATTAATTTGTCTCTGGGGGACGCCGAATTGGTTAAATTTGGATTTTATTCTAATTAAATATTTTTTTTGGGCGAGTGATAAAGTAGAATATTCGAATTTCGGTGGATCACAAGGGAATATTCCCCACAAACTAATTTGCAAAATTTTAGAAACCTAATATAACCGTTTTTCCATCTTACTAGTAATAACAGAACTGGTAATTCTAATAAAATAACATCAAATAAATACTTAAAATAAAACATCTAAAATACCTAAAATGGAACACCTAAAATACCTTAAATCACACCTATAACACCTTAAATCACAACTCATCATGTCAGCTCATATACGTCCCCACCGAGGGGCTCGAGCCTACCCTGAATTAGGATGATCGGGCCTTAGTCGACCACGCGGACCCAATGCGGGTTGGTCAACTTCATACACAACCTTCGAGTTTCTTCGCAGGAGTGTGCAGGTTTCCTCACGATGTTTTCCTTCACCGTTAAAGCAATCGGTGTGTATATGTACGTAAGTTTCGAAAAACTCATTGGTACATTGGCCGTCCGGATTTGAACCCGGCACTTCTGGTTAGGACGACCGAGTCGTTACCGCTTGAGCCACCGACGCTTTTTTCACAACTAAAATACCTTAAATCACACCTAAAATACCTAAAATGGAACACTGAAAATACCTTAAATCACACCTAAAATACCTAAAATGGAACACTTAAAATACCTTAAATCACACCTAAAATACCTAAAATGGAACACTTAAAATACCTTAAATCACACCTAAAATACCTAAAATGGAACACTTAAAATACCTTAAATCACACCTAAAATACCTAAAATGGAACACTTAAAATACCTTAAATCACACCTAAAATACCTAAAATGGAACACTTAAAATACCTTAAATCACACCTAAAATACCTAAAATGGAACACTTAAAATACCTTAAATCACACCTAAAATACCTAAAATGGAACACTTAAAATACCTTAAATCACACCTAAAATAACTTACATAAAACACCTAAAATAACCCGTCCCTCGTCATACCCAGTGCTAAGGCCACGGGCACTAGCTGCATTTCCGCGCTGAATGGCTCTGGACAGCCTCTGCACCAGGAACGATCCGGAGCTGGAGTTAAAGCCTCTCTGAACTAGGCGACTATAGTAATTATATAAAACGGTATTCTAATATACTTGTAATGTCTATGAGTATAGTAGAATTTACTTCTAGTATGCTATGAGTACGGATATTTGTAATGCTGCTTTTACATCAGATCTGTGTGAGCTAGTTAAGCAATAGGGCTACTTCTTTTTCCTAGCCCGCTTAGCGCAGATCTGGTGGAAAAGGGCTAAGCGGAGCAAGGTTTTTGTATATATCGCAGCCATCTTGCAAAACCGGCCATTTGATTGAAAGGCGAGCCAGTTGATTTAATGGCGACATTCAATTAAATGACAAGGGAGAACGTTGAATTAACAACACAACGTTTAACTAGTTGGCTGATTGTAAGCTAGGCTGAACGTTGATTGAACAATCGTCACTCAACGTTCAATTAGTTGGCTGATTGTAAGGTAGCCCTTTGAACATGTGGACGTAAAATCCCATACAACGAAAAGAAAGTTGGCAAAAATTAGTTTTTTCTAAAAAAACTGTAGGTAAATGAGCGAGCGAAGCAAGCAATATTAGGTTCGGTCAGGTTTGATTGATTATACAATCAAAGAGGCGCCACTCATTGGTAGCAGAATGCTTCGCAGAAGAAGAAATCATCGGTTTTTTATTTGGAATATCCTATTCAACGACTTGCCTAAATGGCGTTCAACAAAGTCGATGAACTTCAACAACAATTCAACGAATCGACCAGTTGTCCTTTAGTCATGTAATTGAATGTCACCATTTAATCAACGGAATAGCTATTCAATCAAGTGGCGCATTTAACCAGATGGCTGCGACATATATACAAAATAAACGAAAGATGCGTAAACGAAAATGTGCGAGAACTGTGCGAGGGAGGCGTGCGATAGATATGTGCAAGGAATGTGTGTGAGGAAAACTGCGAGAAATGTGTGTGAACGATGCGTGCGAGTGAAGCGTGTGAGGAATTGTGCGAGGGAGGCGTACGATGGATGTGTGCAAGGAATGTGTATGAGGAAAACTGCGAGAAATGTGTGTGAACGATGCGTGCGAGGGAAGCGTGTGAGAAATTGTGAGAGGGAGGCGTGCGATGTATGTGTGAGAGGCGGTATTCATCCCGCTTGCCTGTCGACTCGCACCGCTCAGCTTTCTCGCATAGCTTTGGTAGAAAGGATCACGATGTTTTAAAGCAACCGCCTCCGTGGCGTGATGATTAGTCCATTAACCAGGAGGTCGCGGGTTCGATTCCCGGCGGGGTCAACTTTGTAAAACTCGGTTTGATTGGTGGTAGAGCATTTTCATAGCCCGCCTGGCTAGCTACCACCATCTTATCTATGCTTTGCCGCCAAACATCAACGTTAACAGCATTGATGTGTTCCGGCTTGAAGATAAGATACTTAGATTTTATTTTGGTAAGCCCGCTTTTATCATCGGTATCATTGTCACTTACCATCAGGTGAGATGATGACAATGGCTTATCAACTGTGGAAAAAAATAAAAGCTTCGCTACGCCTCCACAAACCGCTCAGCTATTTCGCAAAATCTAAGTGGAAAATCAACCTTAGTAATATAATAATTTTAATGTAATCATAAAGAATAAGATTTTTTAATGTAAAGTAATATTTGTACACCTCAATTTAAGGTTGAGTTTGCGCTATTAACACCAAACTGTACTGAATTCTTGATCAAATAAATGTATTGTATTGGTTTGCATTTAATTAAGCGGAACTCTGTGACTCTTCCCCAGAAAATCTAAACTTCACACTAAATCGAATGGGAATGCGTGTGATAGATAAACAATTGAAGGATAGCCTGGTAAAATACGGATCACCGGTTATCACTACAATATGAACAAAATTGATGACATTGGCCATTGTAATCTGACTATATTGTCCGACTACAGAGTAATGTCCTGTTTTCCCCTTTGTTGTGACCCTTTCTCTTCTATTTAGGTTTTATAGATCAAAGCTCTTTGTGTTCGTTGATGTGGGTATAATATTCTAGCCAAATAAGTACTTCTTTTTCATCTATGTCACAGGTATGTTTGTTACAATAAGCACCTTCCTTTGACTATCTATGACAATAGATTACAAATAATTGGTTATGTAAAGCCTAATAAGGTTACGTTTCCACTGACCAGTATGATTGCTTCAAATACACATTTTGTATCCATTTCTCTTAATTCTATGGCTTGTGTATTTGATTCGACCATCTAGACTGGTAAAAGATCGATGAAGACAATCACGGATAGTGCAATTGTGGTGTAAGTGTGTGGGAAACGGTCGCAAGTTGTGTGATTAGGTCTGGTTCAAACTGATCTGAACGTAGGATCAAAAACTCAAGCCTCTTACCGCCTCCGTGGCGCAGTAGTTAATAAAGTCGCAGCTCATCAGGAGTTCGTGAGTTCGATTCCGGCGGGTTCTTACTTTGTTAAACTCGGTTTGATTGGTGGAAAGTGGTATCCTTGTTGCCAAAAATAAATGTTAACACTATTGATGTGTTCTGGCTAGATAGATCTGGATAGTTAAGATAACCAGTTCTCTATTGCGTAGATAAATTTTAATAATCCCGATTTCAACTTCGGTATCATCGTTGCTGCCATCAGGTGTGATGATACCAAGGACATCAATTGTAGACTAATAATTAACACGTTAAAAAAACTGACTTCCATCGCAACAACTTAGTACATTTTTGCATTATTATTTTTGGTTTTTGTTAATTTTCTAATAAAGTACTACACCGGTTTGGATTAAATTTATATGGGACCACACGGAAAGCACTAGTTTTGAAATAAATAAGAATCTTAAAAATCGGTTCACCCAGTGAAAAGTTCTGAGGTAACACACATAAAAAAACATACAGTCGAATTGAGAACCTCCTCCTGTTTGGAAGTCGGTTGAAAAAACTGATCGGTCGGTTGAAATCCGGAAACCTGCTCTATTTCCGGGAGGGCGACCAACTGTCCGAGGGTGGTGTCGGGTTTCTAGTCCACAAGTCCCTCATTAACAATGTGGTCCGGATCGAGAGTGTTTCGACGAGGGTAGCGTACTTTATTCTCGTAATTAACAAACGGTATTCACTGAAAGTATATACCTGAATAACTTTTTTGCACCGACCGCGCAACACTCCGACGACGAAGTGGAGATCCTATATGAGGATATCTCTAGAGCTTTACATAACAGCTCCCGAACCCAATACACCATTGCTATGAGGGACTTCAACGCGAAATTGGGCAAACGAAGTGATGGTGAGCTGAGAGTGGGGCAATTTGGATACAGAGAGAGAAAATGCACGTGGCCAGCTGCTGGCCGACTTCATGAAGAGGGAGGGCCTCTTTATGATGAACTCCTTATTCAAAAAGCCTAAACAGTGAAAGTGGACATGGTTGCATCCCAATGGCGTAACGAAGAACGAGATTGACTTCATCTTGTCGACGAGAAGGCAAATATTCAATGATATCTCTGTGATCAACTCAGTAAAAACAGGAAGCGATCACCATATGGTGAGAGGCACCTTGAATCTAAATACCAAGCTAGAAAGATGTCGATTGATGAAGTGCACGCTCCGACCAGCGCCCATCTAGCTCCAAAACCTCGAGAGTTTTCAGCTCGAGTTGCACAATCGCTTCGAATGCCTATTAGACTGCGAGAATGTGGACGATTATAACGACAGGTTCGTGGAAATTGTCCAAATGGTCGGGGACTAAGATTTTTAAAACTCGCCGTTCAAACTGAACCAATAAAATCTCGGACTTCACCAGCAGGCAGACCTCTAAGTCTCTAATTAAAAAGGCGATTGAGAACAACAAAGAATCAAAAGTGTTCGCGAGAGATCTGTCTGTTAGACAAAGCCAACTGACCAAGCTAAAGACTGACGATGGCAGGATCATATCGTCCAAGACTGAGTTGCTGGAAGAAGTTGATTTGTGCTACGGACAATTCCACACGTCTGCCTGACAGCGATCTGGCTAAAGACCCAAGAGCTAGACTTTTTTTTTTTATTTATTTATTGCTTTAAAGAACAAACATACAGATATTGATACAGTACAAAAGAAACCCTATCGGGTTTTTGTATTGCACAGAAGTCGAAGACTATTTAATTTAATGATGAGGGTAGGTGACACCCACCCAAGGCATACTTACCCGACACTATACCGAAAATATCCCGGACGTCAGCCTGTATGAGATTAGAATGGCTCTTAAACAGCTTAAAAACAATAAGGCACCGGGTGATGATGGAATTAAGAATAAGAATAAGAATATATTTATTGAGTTATATAAATCTCTAAGTACGGCTGAACTTCTGAAACCAGGTGGAACACCGGTACTTAAAGCTCTTCAGAAATCATTTAATTCCGTTATACTTGAGCGACAAACGCCTAAGGCATAGCACAGAAGTGTGGTCGTGCTTTTCTTAAAAAAGGGCGACAATACCCTGCTGAAGAACTACAGACCCATCTAACATCTGAGCCATGTCTACAAGCTGTTTTCGAGAGTCATTACGAATCGTCTCGCACGCAGGTTCGACGACTTCCAGCCTCCCGAAAAAGCCGGTTTTCGAAAAGGATATAGTACCATAGACCACATACATACGCTGCGGCAGATTATACAGAAGACCCAAGAGTACAATCAGCCACTATGCTTAGCATTCGTGGACTATAAAAAAGCATTCGATTCGATCGAAACTTAGGCTGTGTTACAGTCTCTCCAGCGGTGCCAAATTGACTATCGATATATCGAAGTGCTGAAGTGTTTGTATGAAAACGCCACCATGTCGGTTCCAGGATCAAAACTCGGAACCTATCCAGCTGCAGCGGGGCGGGAGACAGGGAGACGTAATATTTCCGAAACTGTTCACTGCCGCCCTGGAAGATATTTTTAAGCTTTTGGACTGGGGTGGACTCGGCATCAATATCGACGGCGAGTACATCACCCACCTTCGATTCGCTGACGATATCGTGGTCATGGCTGAGACTATGGACGACTTAGGCACAATGCTCGATGGCCTCAGTAGAGCCTCTCAACAAGTGGGTCTTAGAATGAACATGGACAAGAAGAAAATTATGTCAAACGTCCGTGTCATACCTACTCCTCTGAAGGTTGGAGGCTCTACACTCGAAGTTGTTACCGAATATGTGTACCTGGGACATACAGTTCAGTTAGGTAGGTCCAACTTCGAGAAAGAGATCAATCGTCGAATCCAACTTGGCTGGGCAGCGTTCAGGAAGCTTCGCAATATCTTTACGTCCCAGATACCGCAGTGTCTTAAGACCAAGGTCTTCGAACAGTGTGTATTGCCAATGATAACATGATCGCTTACTATGGGCGTCATAAGAAGGCTCAAGGTCACCCAAAGGGCAATGGATCTTGCTATGCTCGGAGTTTCTCTGCTTGATCTAATCAGAAACGAGGAGATCCGAAGGAGAACCAAAGTAACCGACATAGCTCTCAGAATTGCTAAACTTAAGTGGCAGTGGGTGGGGCACATTGCTCGTAGAACAGATGGCCGTTGGGGCAGTAAAGTTCTCGAGTGCCTACCACGCACCGGAAAACGCAGTGTAGGCAGGCCTCTCACTCGTTGGACCGTTGACCTGGTGAAGGTCGCGGGAAGCCGGTGGATGCGGGCAGCGCAGAACTGGTCGTCGTGGAGATCCTTGGGGGAGGCCTATGTCCAGCAGTAGACGTCCTTCGGCTGATATGATGATATAATGGTAATGATTACAAAGATAAAAACGGGCTTAGGTACAAAGATTTCCTAACGCAAAGGAAACTGAGTGTCTATGTTCATTTCGGAAAATGTCATTGCAGTAAGCACTGATGTTTAGCCCCAACACTTAGAAGAGATAGACGTAGGCAGCTAGGCGGGCTCAGAATATTTCTTACCAACCAAACCGACTCCTACAAAATTGGTCCCTACCGTGAATCGTCCTCCTAAAATGAGAGGACTGTTGCGCCAACGCTGAACATGTTAAAAAACCGACTTCCCTCGCAACAACTTAGTACAATTTTGCATTATTATTTTTGTTTTTTATATTTTCTTAAAAAAGTAATACACCGATTTTTTATGAAACCCAACTGGCAGCAAACCCTAGCAAATAAAAAAAATTGTGAAAAGCGGTTATCAATTTGCGAAAATATTGTGTAAAAAACATACAAAACCTCGTCCTTTTTGAAAGTCGGTTAAAAATTGTGTTTTTACTTACCATTTCATAGTTTCGACACAGTATATTATATTAGTATTAACTGGCGCTCTCTAGATTGCGACCTCACCCCCTCGTCACCCAGATTGATACAGATTGGTTACAGTTTGGTTGTCGAACGTATAGGATTTCGCCAACATTTTGTTTGTTCCCCTTACATAACCATTGCATCACACATCCCAAGTATTACTATACACATAAAGGATAGTTATAACAAAGTGTGTCATACAATTTATTACTCCCCCCCCCCCCCCCCCGTCTGCTATACAAACAACTCATGAAGCGTTATACGACGCGACAAAATCGTTACTCTTCTTAGCTATGAACTATGTATTACGTAGGACTCAGAAAATATGTTGAATCAAACATACCCAAATTAGGTGTTAAAATGTAGGTAAAAATCTTGCTATTTTTATCCAAGCCCTTGGTATCATCTCACCTGATAATAAGTGACGATGATGCCAAAGATGTAAGCGGGCTTACCAAGATTCCCCAACGCAATAGACAAATTTATCATATCAGCTCATATACGTCCCAACCGATGGGCTCGAGCCTACCTTGAATTAGGGCGATCGGGCCTTAGTCGATCACGCGGGCCCAGTGCAGGTTGTTCGACTTCACACACAACCTTCGAGTTTCTTTGCAGGTGTGTGCAGGTTTCCTCACGATGTTTTCCTTCACCGTTAAAGCAAATGTAAGTTTTTGAAAAACTTATTGGTACGAGTACATTAACTGTCCGGATTTGAACCCGGCACCTCTGGTTAGGAGGACCGAGTCGTTACCGGTTGAGCCACCGACGCTTTTTTTTTAAATTTACATTAAAAGTTATCTAAAAACCACGTTTTTATATGCCCTAAAAAGAATAAAATAATCGTTTGGGGGTTTCCCAAGAGGACATACACACATAACACCAGCACGTACATGCATACAGTTAAACTCAAAGAACATGGGGCGCATCTTTTTATTAAAAAAAACCGCATCAAAATCGGTCCACTCGTTTAAGAACGACGATTCCACAGACAGACACACAGATACACACGTTAAACTTACAGCACCCCTCTTTTTGCGGTGGGGGTTAAAAAGATATCAAAAGCTAAGCTTTAATGCTCATTCATGCGCCCCACGTTTTTCGAGTTCACCTGTAAGCATGTACTATGTGGTGGTGGTGTGTGTTTTATGCGCGTGTGTGTGTGATGGCACCGAAACACAGCACGATCCCATTACCGAATGCCTAGAAATAGTTTTAGATTTGTTTTAGTGTGTGTATAATTAAGACTGGCGCCAGTATAATCTAACAAAAAATTGTTTCTGTGTGTAAAATAATAAGCGTTGGTGGCTCAACCGGTAACGACTCGGTCCTCCTTACTAGAGGTGTCGGGTTCAAATCCGGACGGCCAATGCACCAATAAGTTTTTCGAAACTTACGTACATATACTTACCGATTGCATTAACGGTGAAGGAAAACATCGTGAGGAAACCTGCACACGCCTGCGAAGAAACTCGCAGGTTGTGTGTGAAGTCGACCAACCCGCACTGGGCCCGCATGGTCGACTAAGGCCCGATCGCCCTAATTTAGGGTAGGCTTGAGCCCCTCGGTGGGGACGTATATAAGCTGATATGATGATGATGTATAATAATAATATCGCATGTTTAAAGAGTTTTTTGCGACATTGCAAAGTGTCTGCTCTAGAAAAGAAGAAGTGCGATTAAATCTGGCAATGTTTAATGAGTTGATACAGGATAGTGAATGAGACGAGAATTATTGGCATAAAAGGTTAAAAAACTGTTAGGACCCATTTTATTTTACCACCATCATCATCATCATTATTAAGAGGGCCCAGCCCTCTGTCGTTGCAGCATTTTCCACTTCAGCCTGTCACGAGCTGTCGTCTTTTTTTCCTTTGTTTATTGTTTATTTTATACGTTGTGTTATTTTTTTTCTTTAATTTTACATTTATAATTAATTCCCGGATTCTCATAGGTGTGTGATAATTGACACATCGCTAATGAATACTGGTGAACGACACCAGGTGAGATGGTATCTATATTGCCTTTATGTAAACTAAATACCATCTAGGTAGCCTAGAGACAGTCTAGATAACCTATTCTACCTACTGTTGAAAATTACTTAATTATGGAAGGCCTAAATCGTCTAGAATATTTGTATTTACGTCAAAAGTATAATTAGTGAATTTTCAGCAAGATCAGCGCAACTTCACTTTTGGCGGCCTTTTTATTAGCCATAATTTTTTAAAGATTTCGTACCCAAAATGTAAAAATAGGACCCTAACACTTTAAAATTTCACGATTATTCATAATGACTAATTAAAAAAGGGACTTGACGTGATTTTAAAATAGCATCAAAACATAGTCCAAAACGTTGAGGTAAAAACAACATCAATACCTGCTCATATGTTGTATAGGATCCTATTACTGAGACTTCGCTGTACGTCCGTCCATCTGTCACCAGGCTGTATTTCATGAACCGTGATAGTTAGACAAAGGAAATTTTCACAGATGATGTAATTCTGTTGCCGCTTAAAAACAAATACTAAAAATAGAATAAAATAAATGTTTATGGGGGCTCTCATACAACAAACGTGATTTTTTTGCTCGTTTTTGCTCGATATTGATAAAGGCGACAGGTAGCCGCTTGAATTATTACACAGAATATTGAGTCGTATTATTTTCTTTAAAAATAAATAAATTGTATTTTGGTTCACTAACTATGTGTTTAAAAAAATTAAATGCTGGGTTGCTCAATATACGAAAAATATGGCACTAAGCGCCCCACGCTTTTTTCACAATAAAAAAAAATATATTTTAGGGGTAATCTCATATAACAAACCTGATTTTTTTAGATTACTAGCTGTCCCGGCGAACTACGTACCGCCTTACATTACACTACCCTACCCTACCCTACACTACCCTACCCTACCCTACACTACCCTACCCTACCCTATACTACCCTACCCTACCCTACACTACCCTACCCTACACTACCCTACCATACCCTACCCTACACTACACTACACTACCCTACCCTACCCTACCCTACCCTACACTACACTACATAAGAACCTTCTCCTGACAATAACGAACTCGACAAAAAAAGAATTAGCCAAATCGGTCCAGCCTTTCTCGAGTTATGCGCTTACCAACACATTTTGCGATTCATTTTTATATTATAGATGGTACGAAACCCTTCGCGCGCGAGTTCGACTCGCACTTGGCCGATTTTTATTGCACCTTAAATCTGCCCAGGGTGTGAACTATTCTAGTTAAAGCACCAACTCTCTATCTCTAACTGTTTTGATGGGCAATTGACTATCTCCATGATCTCCATGACCTCCTTTCCAATTTCAATTAATCTAGCTTTCAAATAAAGAAAACAGCATTGAAATAAGTTCACCCGTTAGAGAGCTACGAGCACAGACAGACACACAGATACACACGTTAATCTTATAAGTCCCCTTTTTGCATCGGGGTTTAAAAAGACATAAGAAAATTAGTAAGTCCCTTTCATTGACCCAGCATCACCGCACTATAATTCAGCTCGGAGACGTCATGACAACTAACTTTGCCGCCAAACTCTCAAATAATACGTGCAGTAGATGTGAACGAGGTTAATATCCCCCCCCCACTCCATTCTCACTCCCCCCCCCCCCCGCCCTACTCAGCCCCTTCCACTTGTGATTCAAACAACGTTCACAGTATCCTCTCATGTTACCTAAACTAAACTTGGCGTCAAGTTTGCCGTTGGGGTGGGATGCGGCAACTTTTCTGATATGATTAAGTATAGAAGAGGACACGAGCGAGCGTCTGTGATTATGACACATTTTTGTAGCTATGGGAATATTAAGGCTTACGCCAAGTTGTAAGCTTCTTCTATTTCTCTATTTATTTTGAAAACTTTGTTGTGATGTGTAACTTTATTTTATGTATTTTTTTGTGAAATTACTATCATAGGCATAAGAAAAAAGTTACTAACAATCTGTGGACTTAGAATGTCTGAAAATAAATAATTTAATTTTTTTATTTTATTTATTTTATACCGCCGCCAACGACCAATTTTGTAACCACTTTTTATTTCATTTAAGGATTTAAAAAAATGTTTTGTAATTTACAGGATATGAGGAGTGATCTTGAGTTCCTCGAATTCTATTTTAATACACAGAACTAAAGAACAAAAATTCTAGTTGTAACAATAGAACTGCTACAAATTTAATCGAAATACATTTATGATAATTTATGAACTTCATAACAATAAAATGATTCTGTTTTCTTACTTTTTAGAAATTCTTCTTATTTTGTTTCATGATACCAGCTCATATACGTCCCCACCGAGGGCTCAATCCTACCCTGAATTAGGGCGATCGGGCCTTAGTCGATCACGCGGGCCTAGTGCGGGTAGGTCGACTTCACACACAACCTGCGAGTTTCTCCGCAGGCGTGTGCATGTTGTGCAGGTTTCCTCACGATGTTTTTCCTTCACCGTAAGAGCGTCGAATAAACGTACTTACATATGAAATCTAAATTCTAAATGACATTGGTATGTGGCAGAATTCGAACCACGACCTCCCGGACAGGAGGCGACGACCCTAGCCGTTACGCCACCGACGCATATTTTATTTACAATGAATTAAAAATCACAATTTTTAATTAATTGTAAATTAAATATTGCGTCCGCAGCGATTGACGTAACAGCCACGTTGCAGTACGAGCTGACAAGAACTTTATTTCTAAACTATTTCGTTCGATTTTTGAAACATCGCGAATCGAGTTGTTAATTTTAGGGACGGAGGAGCCTTCAATAATTTTTTTTTTACCGGCTAAGTGCGAGTTGGACTCGCACACCAAGGCTTACGTACCACCACATCTCTTCTCAAGAGTAAAACAATGATACTTATTTATTTCATATTCAAAAATCTCTCTCTCTCTCTCTCTTATCGTATGGTACAATTAACCATGCTATCCAAGGGATAGATCCAAGGGGGTTGCTTGATGTTGCACTTAGCATCACCTGCGGTCACGTGTAGTGCATTTTTAGATTAACACCTACGGTACACATTTCGCAACATTCTATCTGGTTTTTTTTTTATCTGAGATGTTTTACAGTTTTTTCGTTAGTGCAAAAATGAACATAAAAAAACCGGTCAAGTGCGAGTCGGACTAGCGCAAGAAGGTTTCCGTACCATTTTTCAAGCGTCTACCTGTTGCCGTTATTAATATCGAGCATAAAACGGCAAAAAAATCTTGATTGTTATATCTAAAAATCCTACAAGTGTATAGGGCATTTTTAGATTCACACCTACGGACGTGTGCAACGCGGCCTTCATACACATCTGGAATCAGATGTGCAAGCTTACCTCACAATGTTTTCCTTCACCGTTAAAGCAATCGGAAAATCGAAAAACTCATTGGTATCTATCTACATTGGCCGTCTGGATTTGAACCCGGGATCTCTGGTTAGAAGGATCGGGTCGTTACGGGTTGAGCCACCGATGCTATTAAGAAATCACAGACAGAAAAACGACTTTTTTTATTGATTTAAGTTCTTGTCATTTAAATGTTTGTGTGCAATAATAAATATATAAAAAAAATACTCCTTGGCTCAAGTACAATTCACACTTAGCCGGCTTTAATTACTTTTGGTTTTATTTTAGGAATAGTAACATGAAAGAATAAAAATTGGGGGCGCTTTTTTTTCGCTTCGTGAATAGTACTATAATCACTCCCAGTATCACGTTTATATGTACGCGACACGCGTATTATTCAGATCAAAGAAGTTCAGAGGGAACCTCACGTAAATTCAATGTGAAGCCAATCAAAACCACTCCAAACCTGTACACTGTACGCACATAGACATCACATAGACTCCAAAATTGTCTATAGCATTAACTAATAATATGTCCTCGAACACGCATACATAACACACCGATACCGCACACATGTTTCAAAAAGAGGCTTCAAGTACACAGTTCGCAACATTTTATCTGTTTTTTTTTATCTGAGATGTTTTACTGTTTTTTTGTTAGAGCAAAAATGACCTTAAAAAACCGGCCAAGGGCGAGTCTGATTCGCGCACG
Source organism: Coleophora flavipennella (assembly GCA_947284805.1). Classification (NCBI taxonomy): domain Eukaryota; kingdom Metazoa; phylum Arthropoda; class Insecta; order Lepidoptera; family Coleophoridae; genus Coleophora; species Coleophora flavipennella. Next base: position 2,582,667 of record OX369275.1, read on the forward strand.
AAGGTTTCCGTACCATTTCAAGCGTCTACCTTTTGCTGTTATTAATTATTATTATTATATCAGCTCCTATACGTTCCCACCGAGGGGCTCGAGCCTACCCTGAATCAGGGCGATTAGGCCTTAGTCGACCACGCGGGCCCAGTGCGGTTTGGTCGACTTCACACACAACCTTCGAGTTTCTTTGCAGGCGTGTGCAGGTTTCCTCACGATGTTTTCCTTCACCGTTAAAGCAATCGGTAATTATATGTGAGTAAGTTTTTGAAAAACTCATTGGTACATTGGCCGTCCAGATTTGAACCCGGTACCTCTGGTTAGATGGACCGAGTCGTTACCGGTTGAGCCACCGACGCTTATGAATATCGACTTATTAATATCGAGCATATAACGGTAAAAAAACACGTTTGTTTTAAGTATTTGTTGTTATAGTGGCAACAGAAATACATCATCGTGAAAATTTCAACTGTCTGCCTATTACGGTTCATGAAATACAGCCTGGTGACAGACGGACGGACAGTGAAGTCTTTGTAATAGGGACCCGTTTATAACCTCTGGTTATGGAACCCTAATAATTGTAAACTCTAAACACACAAAAAAATGCTAAACTAATTTTGATAAAATTTATATGGAACCAATTTAAGAGCATACCATAACGAATAAAAAAAGAACCATGAAAATCTGTTCACAATCTGCGAATATATCGCGTAACAAACATACAAAAAAGATTAAGAACTGCCTAATTTCTGGGAAGTCGGTTAAAAACACATTTCTTGTATGGATAGTATGGATTTGACAGTAAATCAAGCGTAACAACACATATTCTGTGCAAAATTTTAGCCAGTTACCTTATTATAATAGTTAAAAAGATAACAGCCCTTTGAAAGTCAGACAAACATGCCCTCTCAAGACACTGCGGTATTTAAGACGTGAAGATATAGCGAAGCTTCCCGAACGTTGCCCAACCACATAGATTCGACGATTGATCTCTTTCTCGAAGTTAGTCGTCCAACTTCTGTAGATACTAAGCATCTATTATCAACAAGGAATCACATAATCTTCACAAAGCTTGTATACTTAAGAAAAGTGGACAAGTTCGCATGAAAAATTGACTAGAGTTGAACTGCCATAACTTGATAATGCTGAAAAAATGAGAGTAGAGACAAACTCACTTGGGAACTATGCGGTCAGTGTTTCCAAATGTGACCATAGTTTGTGCTATAAAATAAAAAAGGAACCGGCCAAGTTCAAGTTGAAATTGCAACGAGAGGGTTCCGTACAATGCCAAAGTCGTAGTTAGTATTTGACTTTGGCATTGTACGGAACCCTCTCGTTATTTAACTATTTTCCGTAAGTGAAAGTATTAAATTGAGTAAATCACTTTATTTTCAATTCTTATCTGGGGGCACGGCAGTGCCCCCGCCAAGTCGAGAAAAAAAAGCGGCACGGCCGTACCATCCTTTTCTCGAAGCAGTTCAGGCCATTTTCGACCCCCCCACAACTTCGTTGTAGATAAACCTAGAAGCCTGAATTTTCTGTACCCAAGCAGGCATCATATAAGCACGGTATACTCCAAATTTCATTCAATTTGAACCAGTACTTTAAGAATTATAACTAGTCAAAGTTTCCTAATTTGTCACTCACTGACTGACAGATCATCAAAATTCCAAGGCACTTCTAGCCGACATGGAAGATTCAAATTTAGAATACAATTAGTCTTTAGTGTATAAAGCAAGGAAAAACTCAAACATTTTGCGATTTCGCTCCAGTTTTCTAGTTACACAAACTACATAAATAACTTTGTAATCCCATATAAAATATATAGGATTACAAAGTTATTTATGCAGTCGCAGGACCGAACTCCTTGATTTACTAGTTTTTAAGGAGCAGTTCATGAATCAATGTAGTTTTCTACAAAAATAAGTGAAATCCCACCAAAAACATCCTGTAAAAACTAGCCAAGTCTCGATTGAGCTGCTTGTTTTTCTATAAAAAGTAATGAAATCTCTAAGCAAAGCCAAGCCTAGTCTAGGGTTCTTTACTGCGATTTCTTTACTATTATGGTTAGATTTTATGTGACTTGGCCGTTGACTTGGATGTCTCAAGGAGTAAATATGCATAAAGAATGTTCAACGGCAGGTCACATAAAATCCAACCATAATAATAAAGAAATCGCAGTAAAGAACCCTAGACTAGGCTTGGCTTTGCTTAGAGATTTCATTACTTTTTATAGAAAAACAAGCAGCTCAATCGAGACTTGGCTAGTTTTTACAGGATGTTTTTGGTGGGATAGATTTTCCTGTAATCTAGAAGCAATGAACAATATTTTGAATTATAAAAAAAAATTGGCTTAGTAGTTTCGGTGATCAGGACGGAATGGTCAATTTTCATCTTCTTTCATAAATAAAATTATTTATTTTACAATAATAACAATGACTCAATGACTTATATATGTTTCACTTTAAAAAATGGCGTTTTATAGAGGTGACCTAACGCGTCTACGTGGGTTTAAGCCACCTTGCTCTCAAAACATCTGAACAATAGGCATACATTTACCACTATTTAATTTCTAATAGTCTAATACTGTTTTGTAAATAAGTTTTGTATAAATAACTAATTATTTCATGCTAATTTTCATCATTAAACTTTTTTATTCAATCCGCAATTTCACAGGTAAATAGAGCTGTTATTATTACCAAATATTGTGCAATTAGGTAATATTTAGAAACTTGAACATCGAAACAAAATTTATAACAAAGAGAGAATTATTGAAGAGCCTTTACTCAAGAACCCTCAAGTTGTTTTGCATAATAATGAGATCATATACCGGCGGTGAGTGGTATTCCTAAAGGACTACTCGGTAATAATAGGACTTTACAAGAATGCCGTACGCGTTGCCGAGCACTGGTCCAGCTAAATATAAAACACTTCACTACCATACACTAGTTAAAAGAAGAAATAGTGAGTAATTGTAAGACTATTTCGGGAAGAAATATTTTTAAAGCCTTAAGATTCAGGTCAAATGACAATATTCAATTAAAATTATCGAAAGACTGGCTGTGTAAAGCTATCACTATGGAAAAATATGATTCTTGTTACATTACTAAATAATATACAAAATGTAACAAGATATCGATTTACTTAATTGAATACAATTTCAAATATATTACCACTTTTGATATAAAAAAAATATACTGTAGACCCTGTTATTGGCATTAATTGCAAAATTACTCGAAAACAAATGTTAATGTTGAATAAAACACACACAAATCGGTGACTGTAAGACCTTTCATTTTAATTGAACACATGTTTTTAAACTTATTTGAAAGTATATAGAAGTAATAAAAACATGTAAAAATCGAGAATTGGACGTTCGGTTTCAACGTAACAGCCGCGTTGAAGCCCGCATTGATTTGAACTTAAATTGAATAGAATTACGTTTGATATTATTTTAACACGTATCAACCTGCTCAGATTGAGGAATTTTAAAGCCTTAAGGCCCGTTGGGAGGGTACTACTGACCTCTTTATACCTATCGTGAAGAAGTGTGCTGGATTTAATCCCGTTCGTTTTGGACCATTTGGAAAGTCCTATTTTGCGTTCTGGCAGTTGGGACGAAGCGATCGAGATGAAATATAACATGTTGACTGGTGCATAACTACAAAACTAACTGATATGGTGATTCTACTCTTAAAACTGAAATATTTTTGTTTTAAAAAGTTTTCTGAAATTTAAGTTTTTTTTGTCTTTTCGTACGAAGCGATCAACCCAAGTTTGAATGAAAAGTCAATTTTTTTTCGATTCCAGCTGAATTGTGGAACAAATGATGTTCAGTTTATTCAGTATCGTCACCAGTTAAGAGGTTTGCAGTTATGTACAAGTCAGCATGTACATCCGGTGCGATAAGCAGTATTTATTTTTATTTACAATTAGTAAGCCCTTGACATCATCTCACCTGATGGTAAGTGACGATGATGCCGAACATGGAAAAAGGCTAACTCCTTACTTATATATAATATTATAAATGTGAAAATGTGTTTGTTTGTTACCTTTTCACACTTTAACGCCTTGATCAATCTTTATGAAATTTGGCATGCAGTTAACCTGTGTCACGGGGAAGGACATAGGCTACTTTTTATTCCGGGAAAATAGCATAATCTGATGCAGTTCTTAGGGAACTAAAAAAATTCTCGTTTGTTGGGATTTTATGCACAGAGATGGTTGAGTAGGTGGGAAACGACATAATTTACTAATCACCCTCAAAGACAGTCATTAAAACGATGTCCACGCGGGCGAAGCCGCGGTATAAGTACTGACATATTTCAATGTATAAATTTATATTTATTTACTCATTGTTTAGTTTACTTTTTGACATTTTAAGTTTTGTAATTTGACATTTTGTTTTTTTAAATTTGTTAATTTACTTTTTGACGATCACCTCACCATTAACATCCTTACTATAATATTATAAATGTGAAAATGTGTTTTTTTTGTTACCTTTTCACGCTTCAACAACTTAACCAATCTTGATGAAATTAGGTATGCAGATAACTTTTGTCACCGGAAAGGACATAGGCTACTTTTTATCCCGTGAAAATAGCAAAGTCCAATGTAGTTCCTGAGGGAACTGAAAAAAATACTATTTTTTGGTTAATTTCTTTAAAATCGCAGCAACGGATGGAATTTGTGATTTTATGTATAGATGGTTGAGGAGTGTCATAGATTGCTAGTTACAATAGCCCGATCTGGGATAGGGATCTGGAGAAAACTCATTTCCACGCTCGCGACTCACCCTCAAAGGCAGTCGTAAAAACGATGTCCACGCGGGCGAAGCCGCGGGAAAAAGCTATTATTTTATAATTTGACATGTATGTTTTATGAATTTGTGTCGTGTGATGAATAAATCTACTCTATGTGTTTCTTAGTTATTGCACAAAACAGATGGTTATTGTGTTTAAAAAGACCTATGGGAGCCGGGTCGTTCCTTTCCCTCTAATATAGTTGAGGAGAGCGATGGCTGACTCTCGCGTTATACTCGTGACCGGGTTCTGTCCGTGTGAACTGGCCTACTCTTGTTAAATGCATTCAATTATTTTTATGTATAACTTTTCGTGTCATATTGTTTTCATGTTCTTATGACATAATATAGTATATATCAAGGATTTAATTTTAACATTATTAACTAATTATTGTTTATTTTTTGATTCTTCACAAATGACATTGTTATTATTATTTTATGACTATCAGAAAGAGTGTAATTTGCACCTATTTTGAATAAATATATTGAAATTAATTGAATTGAACTACCTAACGTTATTTTACCTATTCACTTCAATCGTTTTTGACCATAAAATTTGTCATTCGGTAAAACAAGCATAGAAAATGTAATGGTGTCACGGTTCGTTCGAAATAAGCGCGGAGTTACTCTACGGAGCGCAACGGACATGTCTCTGCAAATAAACGCTAGTACATGCTAGTACGCACTGAAAATAAAATACATATTATGCGATCGCATTCGAAACGCAACGACACAAATAGAACGTGTGTCACACCTTTGGAGACGAGCGCGCCTATTGCGGCAAACTTAGCGAAGAGGTGTCTATGGCGAACACGAGACATATTGACAAGACGAAAATTTAAATTTTTGATGTGTAACATCTTTGCTCTCGCTTTCCTGCAATTTGTGGGAGTGATTTGGACATTTTTGTCTGGAGCGCGGCATAGTTGAAATATATGTACATACATTTTTATCACGCTTTTATTAGCTTCACCTGTATGTGTGTATGTTTGTAACCAACTATTTTGCACTCGATTTTGACCCACTTTAAACGGAATTTAATTCAAACTTTGACGATACAATAATTTTATAATTTTATCTTACTATCTTGAACTAAAAATTGAAAAATAAACATAGTTTTAAAAAAACTTAAAAACATACTTTTAAAGCATATCAAACTAAAAAGTGAAAAAGAATTCTTCATGTATATGTACATACAACATACATATATATATACATACATTTTTTTCGTAATCTTTCGCATTTATAATATCAAAAATATATTATGACATTTTGACCTAAAGCGTCAAATATTGTCCTACGTTGGGCGCCAATTAAATGGAAATCGCATTGTTCTTGTGAACGAACCCCACTTCAATAAAAACCATTTAAAAAAAAAGCTTCTGCGAATATTTTTCATTTTTTTATATACAAAATTATTAGATTTAAGAAATTTTGAGTGATTTGGTATATTTTGAAAAAAATGTGATTTGCCTACGAGGACGTCACTATGGCATTACTCGATTAAGTCCATGCATGTTTAATTAAAAAAAAAACATGGTTTATATACTCATTTTTATAGGGGGTTCTTCCTTGTGTAATATTAATTGATAAGTACTTTTTTTTACAACCAGAATTCGTGTTTTAAAAAAAGAAAATAAAAAATTGTTGGGTGTTTTAAATTAAAATCTATTGAATAGGTTTTTTGAAAATGGCTTAATTTTTAGCTCGTATATGGTAGCCGGTTTGACATTCTTGGCTACTTAATGATTGGCTAAAATGTATGTATGTACATATTGTTACTATACCACACTGCCACGGAGGTTTGTACTCATTTAGTGATCAATAATTAATATTTTATACAAAATACTTATTTTTATACTCTTCGTTACTAATGTCATATTTGGGAATACCCCGCACAAGAGTTAGTCACTTTTATAAAAATTTAAGAAAATTAAGTAGTCTAAAAAATTGCCCCGTCGCACCACTAAGAAATCACCATTGTTCCATGCAAAGCTCAGGGGATTGGAACATGAAAGACACGCCACTAGTTACTAATAAATGACCATAAAGTAGTGTCACCATAAGGTCAATAATAAAAAAAAAAGTGTGTGTGACAGCTCCGACGCACGACTGGAGTTTACTCCTTATTATGGATACTAAGTAATACTTTGTTCCGAAGGGCGATAGTTTGAATTCTGAATTTATATTAGTAGTAGAATTTCTATTATTCGTTTTTCGTTCTTGGTTGTTTGTTTTTCGTTTTCATATATAAACACACGTCTGGATTTTACTCCTTACTAATCATTCTTCGTTTTCCATACATGAACACACGACTGGAGTTTACTCCTTACTAACGCATAACGCCTGATTTTACTCCCCATAAATGTTCATACCCCGGGCTTATACATATAAGAAAATCGATTCTTAAGGAGTAAACTCCAAAAATATATTTTTGATGTGTAACATCTTTGCTCTCGCTTTCCTGCAATTTGTGGGAGTGATTTCGTGAAATGGGACGGAAATGTGTCCCATGTGTAACAGGAAGTCGCGTTTTTTCAGGCTTTAAAAGCGCGGAAAAGGCAAAGGTATCTATGACCATACAGCCTAGTCTGCCGTATCTTTGCCGTCCTTTTTTCAGGCTTTAAAAGCGCGGAAAAGGCAAAGGTATCTATGACCATACAGCCTAGTCTGCCGTATCTTTGCCGTCCTTTTATAAAGTATTTTGTCACATGTTACACATCATATGCGAGTACTGTAGGTCTCGCTCGAATTTTTTTTTTAATAAAAATTGGCTTGTACTTCAAAAACTGAATCGGCTATTTCATACTTAAACCCCCTATAAATAGATAGATACATAAATTAAACAGAAATATTTTGTAGTCCAATGACATTGTAGGCGTTTTTATAGTTCCTCCGTATGATGTCAGCTATGTTTTGAGCCGAAATACACCGAAGAGTCATAAATTTAGATAAACAACAGTTCACATCTGCGAGACAATCCTCAAAGTCATATTTATTTATGATATGACTTAAGTAGTCGGTATTTCTATTTAATGCATCAGTCATAAATAAAGACTCGAGATTCGGATTATGTGTTCATGTTAGTTATGTACATGTAGATATACTTCATCGTATCAGGATCTGGACTGTCATTCAAGAACAAAGTAATATGCCGAAACAGCCAACCACATATAGCAAGATCTGGACTGTCATTCAAGAACAAAGTAATATGCCGAAACAGCCAACCACATATAGCAAGATCTGGACTGTCATTCAAGAACAAAGTAATGACCCAAACAGCAAACCACATATAGCAAGATCTGAACTGTCATTCAAGAACAAAGTAATGACCCAAACAGCAAACCACATATTGCGAGATCTGGACTGTCATTCAAGAACAAAGTATAGACCCAAAAAGCAAACTACATATTGCGAGATCTGAACGGTCATTTAAGAACAAAGTAATAGAGCCAAACCACATATGTCGAGATCTGGACTGTCATTCAAGAACAAAATAATAGACCCAAATAGCAAACCACATATTGCGAGATCTGGATGGTCATTTAAGAAAAAAGTATAGACCCAAACAGCAAACCTCATATTGCAAGATCTGGACTGTCATTCAAGAACAAAGTAATAGACCTAAACAACAAACCACATATAGCGAGATCTGGCTGTCATTCAAGAACAAAGTAATAGACCCAAACAGCGAACCACATATTGCGAGATCTGGACGGTCATTCAAGAACAAAGTAATAGATCCCAAACAGCAAAACTCATATTGCGAGATCTGGAAGGTCATTCAAAAGCAAATGAATAGACGCACACCACATATTGCGAGATCTGGACTGTCATTCAAGAACAAAATAATAGACTCAAACAACGAACCACATATCGAGATCTGGACGGTCATTCAAGAACAAAGAAATAGACCCGAACAGCAAACCTCATATTGAAAGATCTGGACTGTCATTCAAGAACAAAGTAATATACCCAAACAGCAAACCACATATCGAGATCTGGATGGTCATTCAAGAACAAAGTAATATACCCAAACAGCAAACCACATATCGAGATCTGGACTGTCATTCAAGAACAAAGTAATAGACCCAAACAGCAAACCACATATCGTGATCTGGATGGTCATTCAAGAACAAAGTAATATACCCAAACAGCAAACCACATATCGAGATCTGGATGGTCATTCAAGAACAAAGTAATAGACCCAAACAGCAAACCACATATCGAGATCTGGATGGTCATTCAAGAACAAAGTAATATACCCAAACAGCAAACCACATATTGCGAGATCTGGACAGTCGTAACAACATTAACGATCACACTAGAGTGTCTGATCAATAAAGCTATTTTTAATGAGACTGTTGTCCACGCATTATGCCTTAGTTTTAAACAAATTGTAGTTTTATGAGGTTCTGAAGAATGTCTTTTGTTATTCTCTTGGAAGTCCATACATAAAGTTTATTATAGAATCGCATGTAAGTAAGTGACTAAAACTAATCCATTTGTCACTCAAGGTATGTACTCGTAAGAGCCAATATTGAAACAAAAGCAAATAAAAATTGTATTGTTTTTTTTTGAGGATCAAAACAAAAAGTTACATAACCACTAGAATGGAAATCATAAATCATAACTCTAAAACTATTTTAAATTAATAAAATTACTAAAACATTACATTTATACCGGAGGAAACAGAATTGGTGAAGATCCCGTTAACTGGGGCTTCTACTCATCATACTGAACAACTTTTGTTCCATAACTTTTCTGAAATCACGAAATTAAATTTTAACTCTTCATTAAAATTTACCAATTTTGTGTGGAGGGTCCAATTCTTTTTGATAATTGACTATTAGTTCCTTGGGGAAAGTTGTTCAGTATAATGAATCGCCCTGATTCAGGGTAGGCTCGAGCCCCTCGGTGGGGACGTATATGAGCTGATATAATAATAACAATAATAAATAATGAGAAGAACCCGCAGTTAACGGGTCCCATACATATTATTTTGTTACACCTTGTCATATTTAAATCAGGGTGCACGAAAAATACGTTACATCCTAAACCTATAAAAGAAGACGTAGCGGATCCATATCAACATTTCATCATCGTCATCATCATATCAGCCGAAGGACGTCCACTGCTGGACATACGCCTCCCCCAAGGATTTCCACGACGACCGGTGGATACCAGCGGCTTCCCGCGACCTTCACCACGTTATCGGTCCACCGAGTAGGAGGCCTTCCTACGCTACGTTTTTCGGTCCGCGGTCGCTACTCGAGAACTTTACTGCCCCAAAGGTTATCCGTTCTACTAGGTATGTGCCCCGCCCACTGCCACTTAAGTCTAGCAATTCTTAGAGCTATGTCGGTTACTTTCTATGCTCGGAATTTCTCTGCGTGATCAAATCATAAACGAGGAGATCCGCAGGAAAACCAAAGTAACCGACATCAACATTTAAAATACACAAAATATCGCTAAAATAGTATGTGAGTACTCGTATTTAAATCAAGGGGCACATATCAACCCATTACATCTTAAATCTATGATCAAAAGGCACGTAAATCTACATTATGGTATACAGAACAAAAAAACTGTAAAAATCGCCTCCGTAGCGTAATGGTTAGTCCATTCGCTTTACACCAGGAGTTAGTAGGTTCGATTCCCGGTGGGGTCATCTTCTAAGACTCAGTTTGGTTAGTGGTATTAGGGCATTTTCTAAGCCCGCCTGGCTAGCTACCACCATCTTATCTAAGTCTTGCCGCCAAACATCAGTGTTAACAACATTGACGTGTTCCGGCTTGAAGATAAGATAGCCAGTTCTCCATTGCGTTGGGGAATTTTGGTAAACCCGCTTCCATATTTGGCATTATCGTCACTTATCATCAGGCGAGATGATGCCAAGGGCTTACCAATTGTAAATAATAATAAAAAAAACATGTCAGAACTCCGTTAAAATTCAAGTTTTTTTACATCACGAATTTTTACAAAAATCTGGCAAATGGAGGATCGGACTAATAGTCATTTAAGTTACTTTTTATGATCTGTCAAAAACGAAATTTCTTTCAAAAAAATTTTGAAATACCCACAAGTGACGTCATAGATTTTAAGCTTCATTGACGTACTTATTTTGTGAATTTGATCAATTAAAAATTGAAGACGTGATGGATAAACAAAACAAGTAAGGTTTTTTGGAACTTCAAGAGGAGAGCAATTTAGGAAATCATTTTTAAGATTTTATTTTTGATGCAGTGCTATTATCGACACAGATATTGGTTTCTTTTCCATAGGTTTAGTTGATTATTATTTAACTGAAACATAATTAAGTATGTATTAAGCGCGGTAGGAAAACACCCCTCTTAATAAAATCTATGAAAATGCACCTAGCGTATCCATATCTACATTAGGTATACTCGTACAAACTCCTGCTCAGATTTAAAAAAAAACCAGCCAAGTGCGAGTCAGAAACGCACACAAAAGGTTCCATAACATCATACTAGATGGCGCTAGTACAAAGGGTTCCGTACCATAATACTAGATGACGCTAGTTTCTTCATGTTTAAAAAAACACATTTTTTGTATGTTCTCCATACTCTTATTTTTTTTAATTTTCCAGTTTTTAGTATTTGTTGCTTTTGCGGCAAGAGAAATACATCATCTGTGAAATTTCAACTCTCTATCTAACAGCCTGGTGACAGACGGACAGACAGACAGACAGATGGACTGACAGCGAAGTCTTAGTAATAGGGTCCCCGAAGCGAGCTCCCCCCTCCTGGGTAACAGAAAATAATAGGTATTGTGACGTCGTCAACGGGACGCCGGGGGTGTAACTGGTTCACTATACTAAAAGGAAAGTTTCAGATACGTATCAAAAGATCATCAGAGATGATCATTTATTCAATACGTAAAAAGAAGGTAGAAGGCTCTGTCGGCTGACTGATTATTATAGCTTCATTGATTCCTCTCACTCTCTTGCCATGACTTTAGGGAACTCTGCCCAGACGCGCGGATAATAAAAATATACTTTTAGTCAAAGGACCTCTGTCCTGGCTCACGGTCAGCCATAGAATCCATATCTATTGTTTCAAAAAGCTTTCGAATGACTTACAAATTCAAATTTAAACTAATATTCTAAATTCGATTCGCGCTTTCAAGAAACTAAGCAAAGAGGTTGGAAGAGCATATACGAGTATGTAGAGACGTACGATCTCTACAGTATCTACCTATTTATTTAATTATTTTGCGTGTTGTGCTCATTCTGCGTGTTGCACATTTTGAGTGTGGTGCTCATTTTGCGTTTTCTGCATTTTGAGTGTGGTGCTCATTTTGCGTTTTCTGCATTTTGAGTGTGGTGCTCATTTTCTACATTATGCTCCGAAGGGGTTCTTCTATTCGACCTTTAGTACAAGTAGACGAAATAGGAAAGTGAACGAGGTAGGATAGTAGACGGAGTAGACAAGTAGACGAAGTAGGAAAGTAGTCGAAATAGGAAAGTAGACGAGGTCCTCCGGAGGGGTGTATTTTAGTTTCTTCCATAGTATAATGTCTTATGGCATCTTACTGTGTGTGTGTTGATATAGAAACTATTTTCATCCTGCAGAAAAAAGCTATCCGCGCAATCTATCAGATGCCATCACGTGAGTCGTTAAAGAATAAGTTCAGAGAAATCAATATTTTAACTGTTTCTAGTCAATTTTAATATGAAAACATCATGTACGTTCGTAAGAATTTGCATTTATTTCCTAAAAACAGTGACAGGCATAATTTGAATTCAAGAAATGTAAAGTAAAATAGATATAGCCTTTTCAAAACTGAGTAAGATTAAAAAGTCATTTGTGGGGCAGTCTAAAAGATCCTACAATAAAATTCCAGAAAATGTAACTAGTTTGTCAGAGAATAAATTTAAGACTCATGTCAAAAAATGATTCTGCTCCAGAGGATATTATGAAATAATAGATTATGTAAATGACAAAGGTATATTTGTTGATTCTATAACAAATACCATTACCTGAGACTGTAATCGGAATCATGACATTATGTAATCTATATATATAAAATGAATTGCTGTTCGTTAGTCTCGCTAAAACTCGAGAACGGCTGGACCGATTTGGCTAATTTTGGTATTGAATTATTTGTGGAAGTCCAGAGAAGGTTTAAATAGTGAATAAATATGAAAATGCTTGGAATTAAATAAAAAAAAATATATCAGTCAAAAAATAATTGGTTTTAGGGTAGGGTAGGGTAGAGTAGGGTAGGGTAGAGTAGGGTAGGGTAGTGTAGGGTAGGGTAGGGTAGTGTAGTGTAGGTGTAGTGTAGTTAGGGTAGGGTAGGGTAGGGTAGTGTAGTGTAGAGTAGGGTAGTGTAGGGTAGGGTAGTGTAGTGTAGTGTAGGGTAGGGTAGTGTAGAGTAGGGTAGGTAGGGTAGCGTAGGGTAATGTAGTGTAGGTTAGGGTAGTGTAGTGTAGTGTAAGGTGGAACGAAGTTCGCCGGGACAGCTAGTAGACAATATTTTTTTTTCTATTTAAAAGTGTGTGTAAACACCTCACTCACATTAGCTCATATATCCCCACCAAGGGGCTCGAGCCTTCCTTGAATTAGGGCGATCGGGCCTTGGTCGACCACGCGGGCCAACTACGTGTGTCAACTTCACACACAACCTTTGAGTTTTTTCGCAGATGTGTGCAGGTTTCCTCACAATGTTTTCCTTCACCCTAAGAGCGTCGGATAAACATACATATGAGATCGAAATTCGCGAACACATTGGTACGTGGCAGGACTCGAGGAGGTAGCGGCACAACACACCTATTTAAAATAAATTATTTTGATTTGATTTGATTTTGACACAGCGACTCCAAGAGGGTCTTGGCCTCCGACACTTTTGACGCCATTCGTCACGATCCTGGGCTACTTCTTGCCAATAGGGATGACGAATGCTAGTCATCTGATTCACTTTTTATCATCTGTCAAAAACTAAATTTTGTTCTAAAAATGTTTGAAATACCTAGGCGTGACGTGATAGTTTTGCAGCGTCATTTATGTACTTATTTTGTTATTTTGATGAATTAAAAATCGATGTGTTGATGGAAAACGAAACGAGTAAGATTTTCCGAAGTTTAAGTAGGAGAGCAATTTAGTGATCAAGAGTTCATAATTTATTTCTGATGCTGTCGTCATCCCTATTAGCTATCTGGAGGGCATTGAGGTCTTTTTCGACGCACATACATAAACTAGTAATTTTAAAGTTCTCTATAAGGTGTAAAGGTGCAATAGGATATGTTTTTCGGTTTTTAAAAAAAATGTCCTTGAGAGATTGGGTTTGAAATTTAGAACGGCTAGACGGAATACTAATTTCCTTGAAAAAAAAAAAAAATTTTTTCACGCGTGCAACCTGTTTATATTCCTAATTTTTGTAAATGAAACTACATTAGGCGCCAATATTACAAATTTTCGTTATTTTTGACGTCAATTACTCCTAAACGATATAAAACCTGTGGTTAAAAAAATACCCTTATTTTTGATGATGTTCCTTAAAGTCAAAAGCTATTAGAAACACAATTGAGCAGTTTTGGCTCGATGGAAAAAAATCACAAAGATAGTTCTACACTGTTACTTCCAACTCTATAGTTATGACTAATATTTTGAAGTATAAATTTTAATAAATGTACAAAAAAATTTGTTATGATAATACAAAGTGAGTAATGTTATTATTTTTTTATACTTTCATTGTAGTTTTTGATTGAAACGAAAAACCATTGAAAAAGTGAAAAAGTGTGGTTATTTTCTTTACTCTTTAAACGTAAAGAAAAAGACAAAGACAATTGTTACAATTAGTACCTCACCTTAAGGATCGTATCTGGTGTAACTTTGTTAATTTTATTATAAATCTTACAATCAATTAACGATAAAAAATCACCAAAAAATTGCAAATTAAGGATTTTTGTGATCCTTAATTTGGCATTTTATTTGTGATTTTTTTATCGTTAATTGTATGTAAGATTTTTAATAAAATTAATAAGCTTTTAACAATACAGCAAAAATAAATTCCTTATTAATACGAGTATTATAGACGCGAAAGTTTGTATGTATGCTTATATTTGTTACTCTTTCACGCCACAACAGATAAACGGATCTGTATGAAATTTTGTAGGTAAACAGATTAGGGCCTCGATTAGGCTATAGGCGCTTGCGGCTCGCGCACTGCGCACCCTCGAAGACAGTCATAGAAACTATGTTCAGGCGAGCGAAGTCCCTGGCAAAAGATAGTTTTAAATAAAAATCTCAAGAGTAGGCACAAAATAAACTTTTAAAAGTATTTTACCTACAGAAGCGTCTATGTTTATTGAAATTATAAACTTGTATCACAAGACACAGCTACTATTTTCTGCGTGAGTTCCTAGAGGATTTAACGAAGATTTTATGTAGATAATAATAACATCAGTGGTTATAAGTGGACCTGCTTTGTTGAAAGTAAATTTTATACCATCTAGCGTAACTTTATAGTTAATTCAACTAAAAGTGTAGCATTATAACACACGATGCGCTAAATGAGTAAAAAAAATATAATTATAAGCTTTTAGAACTTTTAGAACTCTTAAAAGAGGGTAGGTGTGAATTTGTCCGGATAATAATTTAAAGAGCGCACATTGGCGATATCTCTATTCTACTAATATTATAAACGCTAAAGTTTGTGTGTATTGATGTATGTATGGATGTTTGTTACTCTTTCACGCTTCAACCACTCCACAGATCGGGATGAGACTTAGCAAACATATAGGTTAGGTCTTGGAATAGGACATAAACTACTTTTATTAGTACGCTTTTATTAGCTTCACCTGTATGTTTGTATGTAACTTTGGACTCGATTTCGACCCACTTTAAACGGACAGATTTAATTCAAACTTTGTAGACTTACCAAGAATCAGCGACAATATAATAATTTCATAAGTTTGAACTAAAAAATAAAAAATAAATAGAGTTTAAAAAACTAAAAAACACGTTTTTAAAGTACATCAGACTAAAAAGTAGAAAATAATAATTAACAAAAAATACTAGTATTAATGTGAAAAAGTGTGGTTGCTCGATAGACGAAAAATATGGCACGCACCCCACGCTTTTTCACAATAATGCTAGTATTTTTTGTTAATTATTATTTTCTACTTTTTAGTCTGATGTACTTTAAAAGCGCGTTTTTTTTAGTTTTTATAAACTCTATTTATCACCCCGAGAAAACGTCTTATTTCTACGGGAAAATCGAAAACAACACGGGCGTAGCCGCGGGCGGACGGCTAGTCGTTCATTATTGAGATCTCACAATGACGACATCTGTCAATGACAAGATTCATGTAATACTAGCCGTTCCCCGTGGGAATAAGACGTTTTACCGGGGTTAAAAGTCGTCTAAGTCTTATTCCAGGACCTAACCTATATGTGTGCCAAGTTTGATCCCGACCCGTCCAGTGGTTAAAGCGTGAAAGAGTAGCAAACATCTTTACATACATCGTTACATCTAAACATACAAACTTTCAAATTTATAATATTAGTAGGATAAAAACATAAAAAATGTATAAATAATTATACTATAATAAGTATATAAAATATAATAAAAAAATACTCGTATACAGAAGATGTTTTTCGTTGGGACAGTATGGCGAAGTCTTAAACCATTGAAAATTCGGGAAAACTGTCTTAGCAATAAGTGTTTTTCGATGGAAACAATTATGGCAGTAATTTTTAGGTCAAGTGTAATTTGTATCTTAAAATAAACAAAGATAGTTATAAAATGATGCCAAGGGCTTACCAATTGTGAATAAAAAAAACCGTATTGACATTGAACTACTTAGTGGAGTATTAAAGTATGGTAATGTTACACGGTGGTACAAAAAATAATTTGAGTGCCTTTGACAGCATTGGCAGCCCCACACCTGATGGTAAGTAATGGTGCTGTCGAGGATGGATCATGTTTGCTCAATGCAAATTTATATACATTCTCGCCTTCGTGTGCGTTCCAAAATAGACACAGTTATAATAGGGATGACGAATGCTAGTCATCTGATTTCCTTTTTTTCATCTGTCAAAAATGTCATTTTAATCTAAAAATGTTTGAAATACCTAGGTATGAGGTCATAGTTTTGCAGCGTCTTATGTACTCACGAGCTGTTTCCCGCGGCTTCACCAGCGTGGACAACGTTTGACGTTTCTATGATTTTTCGAGGGTGCGCGTGAAGAAAAGGAGCCTATGTGTTAATCCAGGTCCTAATATGTATACCTATTAAATTACAGCCAGATCCGATCAGTAGTTTTTGCGTGAAGTAGTAACAAACATGTAGTAACACTCACACAATCACAAACTTTCGCCTTTATAATATCCGTGTGATTTTGTGATTTTGATGAATTAAAAATCGAAGACTTGATGGAAAACAAAACGAGTAAGGTTTTTTCGAAGTTTAAGTAGGAGGGCAATTTAGTGATCAAGAGTTCATAATTTATTTCTGATGCTGATGTCATCCCTATTTATAATTTATGGATCTCACGGACCGCCCGACGCTGCCGGCAAGCGTGCCCGGAGCTCCGTCAAATGTCACTGTGATACGCGAGATGAGTAAGATCATACTGTCAAGGATGACATGTGGCAGTTTAAGTTCTAAACCGTCTGTCTACATTCTAAACATTATTTGTTATTTTCCTAAAATTAATTTCTCTTTGTAGTTTCTTTCAGTGCGAATCACGTTCTTTCGTTGAGGCATAACCTCATGCCAGATGTTTTCAAAGTCTTCTTTTTTAAAGTGAAACTTTTATTACATCGTCTCGAACTTTTTCGTCTGTGTGTTGCATGTCGCGTGACGGTCGGCCGCGGAGTAGGGATAAAGTGAAAGGCGCTCGTCAGAGCAGCCATGATCGTTTCGTCCTCTGTACCGTTGCTCCAAGACGAAATCAGCCATGATTGTTTCGTCCTCTGTAAATGTCTATAATGTGAAAAAAAAGTTTCAATTTTACCGTGGTTTCATAAAACAACACAATCCTTTTTCATCTTTTTGATCCTCATATACGTCCCCACCAAGGGGTTCGAGCCTACCCTGAATTAGGGCGATCGGGCCTTAGTCGACCACGCGAGCCCAGTGCGAGATGGTCGACTTCACACACTACCTTAGAGTTTTTTCGCAGGCGTGTGCAGGTTTTCTCGCGATGTTTTCCTTCACCGTAAAAGCGTCGGATAAACTTACATATGAAATCGAAATTCGAAAACACATTGGTACGTGGCAGGGTTCGAACCACGACCTCCCGGATAGGAGGTAGCGGCCCTTGCCATTGTGCCACCGACGCTCCTTTTTTGATGAAATGCACTGAAATTCAGAGAAAAGTAACTAATCTTCGGTTACACGACCTACCTTCATTCTTGTTATCGATAACTGCAAAACATACAAACATTTCAAATCTTACACAGATACAACAGAATGGAGAAATAAATCCTTACTAATATTATAAATGTGAAAATGTGTTTGTTTGTTTGTTACCTTTTCACGCTTCAACGCCTTGACCAATCTTTATAAAATTTGGCATGCTGGTAGCCTGTGTCACAGGGAAGGACATAGGTTACTTTTTATCCCGGGACAATAGCATATTATAATGCAGTTCCTGAGGGAACTAAACAATAACTCGATTGTTGTGATTTTTTGCACAGAGATGGTTAAGTAGGTGGGAAACGACGTAATTTACTAATCACCCTTAAAGACAGTCATTAAAACGATGTCCACGCGGGCGGAGCCGCGGGAAAAGCTAGTTATAAATAAATATCCAGGAACTAGTCACAAACTGTGTCACCTAGCAACACACTAGGTTTCCCTGTGCTACGGAAACTAGAGATTGACATGCTTATACAGAGTGTAACAAAATTGGTGTAGGTTCCGTTAACTGGGGCTTCTGCTCATCATACTGAACAACTTTTGTTTTGTGACCTTGCTAAAATCGCAAAAAATATAACTCTACATACAAATCGATCAACTGTTCGAGCAATTTTATTTTGTGAATTTATGTATGGAGAGTCTAATTTTTTTTGAAAATTGACTATTGGTTTCTTTAGGAAAGTTGTTCAGTATGATAAGTATAACCCCCCCGTTAACGGGTCCTACACCGATTTTGTTAACGTATACAGGACGTTTAAATACATACTTATAGATATTATGGATCAAAACACAACAACAACACGAAGTCCGATATTGAAACGAAAAACGGAGAAATGGAAAAAATTAAATTAAAAATTTAAAAAACCCCCGACAAAAACCTCTAAAAAGTAAACAATAATATGTATTGACCCTTTGAGTTTAATTTAAGTAGTAATATTTTGATCCAAGAGTCGTCGCGTAGGGGGACCGCTAAGTTGTGAAGTTATTACTAATTAGTTGTAGTAAAGTAAATCAGTTGTATTCTGTTTTTATTTTATTTACTTAGCGGTCCCCCTACGCGACGACTCTTGGATCAAAATATTACTACTTAAATTAAACTCAAAGGGTCAATACATATTATTGTTTACTTTTTAGAGGTTTTTGTCGGGGGTTTTTTAAATTTTTAATTTAATTTTTATTTCGTGCTTTTTAAACTTTACATAACTATTACATACAATCGAAACTCTACCCCCACATTCATACAAATAGTTTCCGGGACGAAACACGATACTGCGACACAAAATCTAGCCTATTTTGAATCGATCAAGCCTGTGGAAGTTGCTCACCTCCCTTGTTTGAAGCTGCAATTAAATGTGTTATAACTCTAAACTTCAAATCCATGGACCCATGGAAGTTTTTTACTTTTTTAACCGCTGCTTCAGCAGATTCCAGGAGATGCTGCAGCATCAGGTCAAGGTTACCATATTATATCTAACACCTATTCATTGAGACTATTCTAATAATTTCTATTCTAATTCTATTTAAAAGTGTGTGTAACACCTATTTGAAATAAATTGTTTTAAATATTTTTTTTGAGCCCAAACACGATACTTCTACTGAAAGTTTTTAAGGAGTTGGGTATTCTGTAGATTCTAGGAGATGCTGCATCAACAGTTCAAGGTTATCATGGTTTTGCAATATTTTTACATTAACAGGGCACCAAATTTTGAATCGATCAGACCTGTATAAGTTGCCCAGATCCCTTAGTCACCTAGATAAGAGCTGATAACCCTCAAACGGCTGAACAGATCTTTATCGATTATAGCTAAGAACCACCGCAAGGAAACTTGTTTCACGTAAAAAAAACCGCATCAAAATCGGTCCATCCGTTCGAGAGTTGCGATGCCACAGACAAACAGACACAAACACACAGAAATTGGCGTCAAACTTATAACACCCCTCTTTTTGCGTCGGGGGTTTATATAAGAAATCAAAGCGAAGGTTTATCTCAATAATATTTAGTTCACAGTTAGTCATAGTTTCAGGTACGTAGGTATGTCAAAAATTTAACGGATTTTAACAACATCAGCTCACCGTGTTGCCACCATTGCATTGTATGCAGAATCAAATACTGATCAAAACGAGTCCAAACACGACATATCTGCTATTATTTTTTTAAGAGTGTACTAGTGTGCTGGATATCCTGGCCGCAGCATCAGCTCACCGTGTTGCCACCATTGCATTGTATGCAGAATCAAATACTGATCAAAACGAGTCCAAACACGACATATCTGCTATTATTTTTTTAAGAGTGTGCTAGTGTTCTGGATATCCTGGCCGCAGCATCAGCTCACCGTGTTGCCACCATTGCATTGTATGCAGAATCAAATACTGATCAAAACGAGTCCAAACACGACATATCTGCTATTATTTTTTTAAGAGTGTACTAGTGTGCTGGATATCCTGGCCGCAGCATCAGCTCACCGTGTTGCCACCATTGCATTGTATGCAGAATCAAATACTGATCAAAACGAGTCCAAACACGACATATCTGCTATTAGTTTTTAAAGAGTGTGCTAGTGTTCTGGATATCCTGGCTGCAGCATCAGACCAAGAGTTCCATAATCCTGCATAGTTATTAAGCATACATGAGTGTTTCAAGTTTTTGGTCACATGTATGTTTGAAAGTAAAGTAAATACACATTAAGAGTCTAAGAACCCTACCGCAGCTAACAAAAGAGCTGATGACCTTGAAACGGCTGAACCGATTTTGATAAAACGTATCTAAGAACCATCGCCAAAAAACCTGCTTGTAAATAAAAAAAACCGCATCCAAATCGGTTAACCCGTTTGAGAGCTACGGTGCCACAGACAGACACACAGACAGACACACAGACACACACACAGACACACACACACACATAGCGGTCAAACTTATAACACCCCTCTTTTTTGCGTCGGGGGTTAAAAAGGCTAACCAAGATTCGAGAACTGGCTATCTTATCTTCGAGCCGGAACACATCAATGTTGTAAACACTCATATTTGGCGGCAAGACTTCGATAAGATGGTGGTAGCTACCCAGACTAGGTGATGCCCTACTACCAACCAAACCGAGTCTTACAAGATGACCCCGCCGGGAATCGAACCGGTATACGAGGTATTCCATCTTAACTCCCAAGAGCCAGCAAATTATTGATCTCCCCTGGCGTTAGGCTTTAGCTGGCGGTGGCCATGTTCCTCCTCCACCTTTATTACCGTCGAAAGGAAAAATTGGCGTTTCATAAATACATGTTTATTATACTGCCACCATTTTTACAATAAATGAAATAAAATTTATTATTGTGAAGTATCGATGAAATAATGTTTACGTTCCATAACCACCTTTTTTTAGCATCGAATTAAAAAACTTGCCTTTTCATAAATCCTTGTTTATTACCTTGCCACCATGTTTAAAAAACCGGCCAAGTGCGAGTCAGAACCGCACACATAGGGTTCCGTACAATCATACTAGATGGCACTAGTTTCTTCATGTTAAAAAAACATGTTTTTTGTTTGGATATATCCTTGTTTTTTCACTTTTTCTTATTTTTAGTATTTGTTATTATAGCGGCAACAGAAATACATCATCTGTGAAGTTATCAGCTGTCTAGCATTCGGTTTTATGAAATAAAGCCTGGTGACAGACGGACAGACAGACGGACGGACAGCTATGTCTTAGAAATAGGGTCCTGTTTTTACTCTGTGAGTACAAAACCATAAAAAAATGAAATAAAATTTAGTTTTTTTGAGGTATCAATTACTTAATTATTTACGTTCCAACACTACCTTTATTACCATCGAATTTAAAAACTTAGCGTTTCATAAATCTATGTTTATTACCTTACCACCGTATTAACACGTAATAAAATTAAATTAAATGTTTTGAGGTATCGATGAAATAAATAATAATTTACGACTACAGTGGCTTTCGGCGGCAAAGACTTTTTTGTGTTTTTTTAAACTTGAGCGCTTTTGGTGACACTTCCCTTGATAGTAAATTCCGAGGCAGCTTTGGATGGAACACGTAAGCTCAAATAGTGCCTATTCACTCTAGTCTTGAGGATTCCTAAATTATATGAAACGGGGAACACAGACGCCGACATTCCACTCCTATTTATACGGCCATACTTCGTATTTATAAAATTAATATTTAACCTTCAAATTTAAGCTCGAGAATTAAAAAGACTCATTAATTTATTTATTCCAAAAACAGCGGCCCACCTCTCCTTAAAATAACATGTAGACACCAACATTAAAATAATATTTCAGCCGCGAAAAAGATAAAAGATTCAAAGGCCCTTTGCTCATCGTAAAAAGTTTGAGCACCTCTGACGTACGTAGATGATAATTTGTCTCTGTCCAGAGCCCAGTTTAAACTGCGGAGGTAATACTATATATTCTGTGGAATAACGCGGGAAGACTTGAAAAATTACAAGCACTACGGATCTTCAAGTTGGTGACAAGGACGAGGCAAAATCTTCACGGTCCTTTGTTGCAGACGAGTTAATAAAAACAGTTAGCGCCTTTTTAATGATACTGAATCACTTTATTCAATATTATAACAAATTGAAAGCGGGACCTGACGTGATTTTACAGAACAATAAACTTATTGTGATTTTATAGAACGATTTTTTAACCGCTTCCGTAGCTCAGAGGCAAAGTTCACTGGCTTTACACAGGAGGTCGCGGGTTCGATTCCCGGCGGGGTCAATTGTAAGACTTGGTTTGGTTGGTGGTAGCACATTTTCTAAGCCCGCCTGGCTAGCTACTACCATCTTATCTAAGTCTTGCCGCCAAATATCAATGTTGATATCATTGGTGTGTTCCGGCATGAAGATAAGATAGCCAGTTCCCCATTGCGTTGGGGAATCTTGGTAAGCCCGCTTCCATCTTCCGCAACATCGTCACTTACCACCAGGTGAGATGTTGTCAAGGGTTTACCAATTGTGAATAAAAAAAAACATAGGTATTGAAGTTGTTATTACCTAAAATTTTCGACTATGCTTCGGTGGTATTTTCCACGAGCGTCGGTGGCGTAACGATTAGGGCCGCCGTCTCCTGTCCAGGAGATCGTGGTTCGAATCCTGCCACGTATCAATGTGATTTCATATGTACGTTTATCCGACGCTCTTAAGGTGAAGGAAAACATCGTGAAGAAACCTGCACACACCTGCGAAGTTTTGAAATTAGTATTTTTAATATTGCCTTTGAGTTCCACGCGTTTAACTCTAACTTTTGTTGCCTTTAACTTTTCAAGTTTCGGTATAGACTATTATATTTATAACTGTGGCTGTCATCTTTAACCTCCTAGGACCCAAAAGCTCCCACTTGAAATACTACATCTTATATAATATTCATTCAGAACGATGATTTTGTTTTTGCTTTACATTTTTATATTTTTTTATATTCAAAGGAACATAGGCGGTAATGACTAAAGAGCAAAAAAAGGCTTAGGCCTAACTTATAAACTAGCTTTTGCTCGCGGCTTTTTCCGTGCATAGTGCTGTGAAAATAAAACGTCAAAATTTATATATTTTTTTTCATATAGACTTTTTTTACTCAGAGATAAACTTTTTTAATCAGTTCTGTAGGTCTAGAGATACACAAACAGAAAAACCAACAAAAAAAATATATAAAATTATTAAAGATAAGCTGGTCTCCTAAGAGCTGAAAACAAAGAAACCAAACATTCCTTTGTCCTCTTTATTGCCACATCATAACCAGCCACCAGCCGTTGAACACACCCAATAAACGTTCCTATGAGGCAACTTTGCTTAAATAACCTCCTTGAGTAAACAGGGGTTAAAGTACAAAGCGTATATTCTCCAGTTACGCAAATCACGTTCGCGACTGAGGTTTCAATAAAGGCCTTTTGAGGCAATGAAATTTTCATTCACAGACCGTTTTCTTGCTCTACGGCATTGAACATTTGCATATTGCAAGGTTAACTTGCGTTTTTTATTGGAAAGACGTCGTCGGCATGAGCGTCAGTGGCTCAACGGTAACTACTCCGTCACCTTTCTTGCTCTAAGGCACTGAACATTTGCACATTGCAAGGGTAATTTGTACTTTTTATTGGAAAGACGTCGGCGGCATGAGCGTCGGTGGCTCAGCCGTAACTACTCGGTCCTTTTTCGTGCTCTAAGGCACTAAACATTTGCATATTGCAAGGGTAACTTGCGTTATTCATTGGAAAGACGTCATCGGCATGAGCGTCGGTGGCTCAACGGTAACTACTCGGTCCTCTTTCTTGCTCTAAGGTACTGAGCATTTGCATGTTGCAAGGTTAACTGGAGTTTTTCATTAGAAAGACGTCTTCGGCATGAGCGTCGGTGGCTCAACGGTAACTACTCGGTCCTCTTTATTTTTTTAGTCGCTGCAATATCAAAAATAAGTATTAATCAAACATTTGGTTTGATTCTTGGTGGGGTCTACTTTGTAAGACTCGGTGCCCTACCACCAGGGCATTTTCATAGCACGCCTGGCTAGCTACCACCATCTTATCTACGTCCTACTGCCAAACATCAGTGTCAACAGCATTGATGTGTTCCGGCTTGAAGATAAGATAGCCAGATCCCCATTGCGTTAGGGAATCTTGGTAAGCCCGCTTCCATTATCGGCATCATCGTCACCTACCGTCAGGTGAGATGATGCCAAGGGCTTATCAATTATAGATAAAAAAAATACATTTTCCTGGCCTATTAGGTAGCCAGCGCGTATGCCATTATCAATGGCCTCCAGAGGTCTTCCATGGAGCGAGTGTCCGGGCACTTGGAGCAAGCCAATAAGTGTGTCATAGTTAGTGAACTGACTCCACATGGGCACACTTCTCCGTCATAGAAACTCCAACAACACAGTCATATTCTCCCTATATCGGCCAACTCAGACTTGCATTCCGTTCCACCACATCCCTGGAAAAGGCACCTTATATACGAAATAAAATACAACAATGACATCTATTCATTTTAATCAAAAGACATCAAGTAGAAGTATTGTATGATGAAATAGTTGAAGCATCTATCACTCCTCTGACATCCATTATCATCATCATCATCATCATAATTCAGCCCTTCATTTTTGCCTCTGCACATTATACGAACTATCTTTAAGTGCTTAACCTACCATACCCCCTTTAGTTGGACTATAAAATATAGGTAACACCAACAGTTCTTAAAAAGAGCTTAGTAAAATAAAGGGATTTTTAAAAATAGAACAATAAAAAATACCTTACAAGCACTTTTTGAAAACTCCAATAATAGACTCTAAATAAAACGTCAAGTCCATAAAAATAGTAGACAGGCCCACTGGGCGCGCTATCGGCGTCCGACCGAGCAGGCAATCAGCTGCTGGCCACCACTGCGCACACTGGGCTGGACTGCTCTTGACACTGACACAGCACAGACCAAGCCCCACTTAGATACACTGGATAAGTTTTAACCACATAGTTCACGTGAACTGCCTCCGAGGAGTTGTGGTTGGATTCAAGATTCAAGGTATTTATTCATAACATTATAATTTTTAACAAAAAAACCGACTTCAAACAGGAAACTAAGGTTCCCCTCGATTTCTCTGGGATGCCATCATTAGATCCTGGTTTCCTTATCATTGTACCACCCTTGGGATATCTCCTTTCCAATAAAAAAAGAATCATTAAAATCGGTTCATAAACGACGAAGTTATCCGCGAACACACATAAAAATATTGAATTGAGAAACCTCCTCCTTTATTTTGAAGTCGGTTGAAAATAGGTGCAAATTACACTGCTTCTGATAGTCATAAAATAATGAAAAAAATATTTTAATTGTGAAAAATCAAGAAATAAACAAGAAATACACCCGATTATGTCATTAGAACATCAAAGCAATATGACACGAAAAGTTATACATAAAAATCATTGAATGTCATTGATACCTTTGACAAGAGTAGGCCAGTTCACACGCACAGCACCCAGTCACGAG
This sequence comes from Coleophora flavipennella, assembly GCA_947284805.1. NCBI lineage: Eukaryota > Metazoa > Arthropoda > Insecta > Lepidoptera > Coleophoridae > Coleophora > Coleophora flavipennella. The sequence continues at coordinate 2,608,829 of OX369275.1, forward strand.
TATAACGCGAGAGTCAGCCATCACTCCCATCAACCATATTAGAGGGAAAGCAACGACCCGGCTCCCGATGCGCCTCCATACGCACAAACATTTAAGCAAGCAGGCACCACTCATGGCAATGCTAAGATAAAAAGAGGAAGATGTCTTGTCACTTCCACGTCAATTCTTAGGTTGTCTCAAGTTAATCTTCTCGCTTGATATCAAGAGGTCGCGGGTTCGGATCCCGGCGGGGTCTTACTTTGTAACACTCGGTTTAGTTGATGGCAGGGCATTTTCTATGCCCGCCTGTTAACAGCATTGATGTGTTTCGCCATGAAGATAAGAAAGCCAATTTCCCATTGGGTTGAGGAATCCTGGTGAGCCTGTTTTCATCTTCGACATGATCGTCACTTACTATCAGATGAGATGATGCCAATGACGTAATACATAATGTCGATGGATGATGCCAGTTCCTAATCAACTAGCTGTCCCGGTGAACTTCGTACCGCATCACACTACCGCTACCACTATCACTACACTACCACTACCACTACCACACCACTACCACTACCAACACCACCACCACCATTACCATTACCACTACCACTACCACTACCACTACCACTACCACTACCACTACCACTACCACTACCACTACCACTACCACTACCACTACCACTACCACTACCACTACCACTACACTACCACTACCACTACCCCACTACCACTACCACTACACTACCACTACCACTACCACTACAACTACCACTACCACTACCGCTACCACTACCACTACCACTACCACTGCCACTACCACTACACTACCACTACCACTACCACTACCACTACACTACCACTACACTATAATGCAGCACATATTCGAGTAGGTTGGGTGCAAAGGTTAAAGGGATAGACACAAAAGATCCCATTGGGTCGAAGTGTCGCTGCAACTGCGGCCCCTACTTACAAAGATAAGACAAGACCACTAAACTACAACTACCACTACACTACCACTTCCACTACCACTACCACTTAAACTTCACGGCAGCCCGTACTAAACTTACTCGACAATATTTTTATTATACTATTTTTTTTATACAAAAATTAAATAATTTTCTTTTTATATAATTTTGATAAATTCATGTTGCATGACCAAATATAATATTATACTTATTCGTTACATAATATGACAACTCAATAGCTCCCACCATTTGTAAGTAATTTGCAATTTTCAATTTCATTTGTAAAAGATCTATACAATCACGATTCTTTCCAGACGTGCAAAGTTTCATCAAAATCTTTATAAACCCTTCTTTTTTAAAAAAATGTTCTAGGACAGCTAATCTTCGGTTTGACGGTACAAGAAAGTTTTTATAAGCCCTCGATGTAAAAATTTTAAACTCATAAGTGCCAAATTTCATCCCAATCAAAAATTATAATTAATCCCAATTATTAAGAAAAAATATCGGACTAAACATTTTGCCTCGAGAGCCAAGCTTATATTTATACAAGAATTGCTAGTTTTTAGGTTTTAGATTTTTAAATAGAGCAAAAACACCTTTATACAAACACGTTTATTAGTGGATTGCCTTTAATTTTTCACTTTTTCTTATTTTATAGTAAATTCTCACATAATACCCATATTTTGTGAAAATTTCAGCCGGCCACATATCACGGTTAAAAAAAAACCAGCCTTTTCAAAGAGGAAAAAACGGATGGACAGACGGACAGCATAGGCTTAACAATTCGGTCCCGTTATCTGGTTAGAACCCTAACAAGTCAACAAAGTAGAAGGTTTATTACAAAAGAAAAACATGAAGTAAATATAATTTTCTTGTAGGTTCAATTGTGTACATATTAATAGTTTAAAAGCGGACGCTAGCTGACAGACATTTAGAAAATAGGTATTTAAAACAACTGTTGCTGTTGCGCTTTGACTAAACCGCCTCTAAATACCGTGCGATAAAGAAAACTGCAGCTCCCGGTGAATACTTCGATTAAAAATTGCAAAATTCGATGTTTGGCTCTCGACGATTTTCTCCTCCAAAATTGGACCTATGTTAAAAAAATTGTTCACATAGAATAATAATTAGTTGTGCTAGGCCCCTATGTTAAGCTTTTTGAATCTCCACTCTCGACGTCTTTAGTGGTGATAAAAGTTAGGTATTTTTCTAGCATTTTTGAAGGGTTCCAGTTGCTCAAAAAAAAATTGTTATTGAAAAAAGGAAGACATAGGAGCATGGAAGAAATTAATATTTATTTTATGTATTAAAATTATTTCTTTAGTGTTTAAAATCAATGAGAAAACTGTCCAGAAAAGCAGTGCCCGCCTCCCCTCTTAAGAGGAAACGCGGTCTAAAGAATAGGTATTTGACTAAAATGTTCCTGTCTCCCTCCCTCAAACCTCTCCGTACACAGCAAGAATGGTAGAACTGCAGCGCAGACCGATAATAGGCACTAAAATTTACCAAAACTTGAACAATTTTTTTTTCCCCAAAGTAATTTAAAAAACGCTTTACCTGTGCCTCTTTGTTTTCATTTTATTTTTAATATGCGTATTATTTTTGGGTGGATATCTGAAAATAACGTTTCAATTAGACCATTTTATCAGTTTATGTAGGCTCCTACAGGAAGTAGGAGCATTGTAATTAGAATATAGGAAAAAACAAAACATAGGGCCATATGGCCATGGTGGACACAGGTCTGATGGAAAAAAAAACATTTTTGTTATATTTTCATTATCCAGGGAGAAAACAGGGGACTACGTTTGTATGGAAAAAATGGCGCCCTCGTTTCCTCTTCAACAGCTTATATTTTCTACCGCGAGTTTTGCCAAGATCTCATACAAATCTGATTTTTACTAGCTTGCAATAGAATTTTTACGATTTAGACATAAAGGAATCATTTTTTTCGGCTGAAACTGTACCGCTTATTGTGGTATTAAACTCTAGAATATTTATTAATTTATTATAGTACTCGGATTAAAGATAAAGTAAAAATAAAAACGAAATCATGAAATCAATATTTAAATTTAAAACTCAAAGTTTTTCCTCTACGATTCATTTTCTCCTGCTTTGGTCAGTCATAAAATACAAGAATTCGTGTACAGTAACGAATATGTATGTCGTTTATCTGATGCTCTTACGGTGAAGGAAAACATCGTGAGCAAAACCTGAACACGCCTGCGAAGAAACTCGCAGGTTGTGCGTGAAGTCGACCAACCCGCACTGGGCCCGCGTGGTCGACTAAGGTCCGATTGCCCTAAGGCTCGAGCCCCTCGGTGGGGACGTACATGAGCTGATATGATGATAGTAACGAAATAGGAGGTGAAGGAATGCAAACCAAAAATAGTTTGATACGTAAAGGGAATAATATTAACTTAAAAGTTAATACAGTAAAAAAAGGGAATAATTATAAATTATTTATAATCAACGTGTAGTAAATAGTTTTCACGCTTCTGTTAGCTTCACCTGTATGTATGTATGTATGTAACCGACTCCTATAGACTCGATTTTGACCCACTTTAAACGGACAGATTTAATTCAAACTTTGTAGACTTATCAAGAATCAGCGACAATATAATAATTTCATAATTTAGAACTAAAAAATAAAAAATAAACAGAGTTTAAAAAAACTAAAAAACACGCTTTTAAAACTACGCTTTTCAGACTAAAAAGTAGAAAATAATAATTAACAAAAATACTAGTATTATTGTGAAAAAGTGTGGGGCGCTCTGTGCCATATTTTTCGTCTATCGAGCAACCCACACTTTTTCACAATAATACTAGTATTTTATGTTAATTATTATTTTCTACTTTTTAGTCTGATGTACTTTAAAAGCGTGTTTTTTAGTTTTTTAGAAACTCTATTTATTATTGTTGTGCTTACAGAATACTTGTACTTTTTACCGTATTAGAATTTACGAGATTAATTGAAGAAAGATAACATTACGAAAATGGCATCAGCAAGTACAGTGCGCACGCCGCAAACCGTTGTATTAATTGTACAGTAAGGTTTCAACGTAATCTGGAAAGACATTTGCTGTCAGAGACAACTGAAGATGTGCCGACTTGTATGCATATTAATTAATATCTCAATATTTCCGTCAGATGAGGTAAAGATAACATTACCACTGTAGCACGACTTGTAGGTAGTAGGTAGCAGGGCGTAGGTTCTAAATAAAGATGAAAAAGATGGGTGCTACAATTAAATTTATTTAAATTAGAAATAAAGACCTAGAAATAAATAAATAAGAATTATAAAAGGACTAGCTTTTGCCCGCGGCTTCGCCCGCGTAGACATCGTTTTTGTGACTGGCTTAGAGGGTGCGCGGTGCTACATCTTGATATGCTTATTAGTAAATCGTGTCATTTCTTACCCCCTCAACCATCTCGGTGCAAAAAACCACACAATCTATTGTTCCGTTGCGATGTTAATTAACCAAAAAAGAGTATATTTTCAGTTCCCTCGGGAACCGCATCGGGCTATGCTATTTTCACGGGATAAAAAGTAGCGTATGTCCTTCCTTGTGACACAGGTTACCTGCATGCCAAATTTAATTAAGATTGGTCAAGGTGTTGAAACGTGAAAAGGTAACAAACAAACAAACACATTTTCACGTTTATGATATTAGTAAGGATTACACACGCTATTAATTTATAACACAAATCTTAAAAAAACTTTATAACTTACCCGAAATGGGTCTTAGGAAAGTATTAATTTAGTAAATTTTATTTATAATTTAAATGATAGATATAATTAAGGATGAATGGATCGGAAGAATTTGATTTTTTAAAATAATAATGTCAGATGGAAGCTTGAAAAAGAAGAAATAGATGGAATGAAAAAAGATCGAATGAGAGGAGATTGAATAACTACGCACCGCGTAACACCACTGTAGTCAGTGATTATGTGGAATAAATCAACATGAGTTTCATTACTATACGCTACAGTTTCTATAAATATATTATTTTATTTTTTTAAATTGTGAAATAAAATCTTTTAGTCCAATATTAAAAATAACTGTTTTCTTTGTCCTTGAAAAAAATACGAGTGTGCTTGAGACCACACGACTGAAGTAACACTTCTTTAGCTCCATCTATATCTATGAAAGTAAAATACTTAGTCTTCAGAAAATAATTAAAAGTATGACTTTATAAAAAAAATTGACAGTTTATGAAAAGAGTTTTATTATCCTCTGAAAATGATCAAATCTTTTTTATCTTATATGTTTCTCTTGACAACCGATATTGTTGCCTTGGCAACCGATATTGTTGGTAAACTAAAATAAATAGTATCTCTCTTTCTGTCCTCACAAATTTATCTGTCCCTCTAAACTTCCGTTCGCATCGCCCGATCTCACTTCCGTAACCCTCTCGTCACGCTTCCACCAGTTTACTCCCCAAGTCATGCGTGCGTAAAGAAGCGAAGTTTTACTTAAAAAAAAATTGTCTTGTGAGGAGAGTAGTCAGTTCTTGTAAGATTCCGATCAGCAACCTGCGATGAACATTACACAAAAAATGATTGAGTTTATAAATCAACTTCCAAAATTCCTATGGCCATGTTTAGACCAGCCGCTCGATAACACGCCTCGAACACTACTGCATGGCACAGCACAAATTGTAGCCGCCCCGTCTATTTCGATACATTTGTTTCATATTTTTCACCCTAGTCGCTTTAACCGCCTTTCTGTTTAACCGCCTCCGTGGCGTAATGGTTAGTCCATTCGCTTCACACCGGGAGGTCCCGGGTTCGATTCCCGGTGGGGTCAACTTGTAAGACTCGTTTTGGTTGGTGGTAGGGCATTTTCTAAGCCCACCTGGCTAGCTACCACCATCTTATCTAAGTCTTGCCGCCAACAACTTTGATGCGTTCCGGCATGAAGAGAAGATAGCCAGTTCTCCATTGCGTTGGGGAATCTTCCATCTTCGGCATCATCGTCACTTACCATCAGGTGAAATGATGCCAAGGGCTTACCAATTGTGATTTAAAAAAAACTTAAACGTATAAGGTTCCACACAATCACAACACACCTCCACACACAAGTACAACAATGATTCCTATTCATTTCTAACAAAAGATATAAGCGCGAGTGAGAATAAAAGTGTTTTTTTACAAGCTAAATAAAATTTTGTTTCACCTGTCTTGCAAGTTAAATTTGACCCACTTTCCGGTTTCCGATTGAGCTGAAATTTTGCATGCATATGTTTATCGCGTGACAACGCAATATTAAAAGTTTGTACCCAAAAGTTTATAGGTTTTTCGAAAGTTATTTTATTCAATTCGGACTCCTTAGCGTGGGTAATATTTTTACTATAGAGAAAAAACTAAAAAATAACTTTAAAAACACGTTTTTTGTATGGTGACCCTCCATTTCCTTATTTGTTAATAAATCTCCTATAATAAAACCTATTCTGTGATATTTTTTTTCAGCGCTGCCTATTTTTGTTCAAAAGATGCCTATTACTGTACTTGATGGGTCGGTTAGACAGACAGATGGACGACCAGATAGCGGAGGCTAGCAATAGGGTCCCGTTATCTGGTACGGAAACCTATTCCTTCTATTAAAAACTGGTCATACAATTAGATTACCTACCTATTGGAGGTTTTTTGGCGGGATTTGTGGTGGACGCATTCGTAGTTTTATTTTGTTGTTTTTTCTTTGTTTTCTGCTAGGATTTTGTTCAAGAAGTGGTGAATTTTGGAGAAAATCGTCTAGTGCACGTGAGCAATATGGAGAACAAGAAAATAAAACGAAGGAGGACGTGAGAACCCAACTTGCTCTGGGTGCAGTTTTACAGACGCCCAACAGCAACTGGGTGTTCCACCTCAGAATGCAGCTGCTACAAATGCTGTCAAGAATTTCAGAGAAGATTTACAGAGAGACTAGCATTACAAATCCAAAAACAAATGAAGAAAGTGAAAATTATTTACGAATCCGGCTGAAGGACTAGTTTCCATGGCCAAGAAAAATTTACAACAACCTACCTATTGTTTCGATATAAGAACAGGAAGAATACGGTATTTTACTACTATGTTGTCATTTGAGTAACTTTTTATCAACTGTCAAAACGAAAGTTAGTTCTGCAATTATTCGCGTTACTGACATAGTAACGTCATAAGCGCCATAGTCTTTAACGAGTCTTTAACTAACTAATTCGCTGTTTTTAATAAATTAAAAATTAAAATCCTACTAATATTATAAACGCGAAAGTTTGTAAGAATGTATGGACGTATGGATGTTTGTTTGTTACTCTTTCATGCAAAAACTACTGAACGGGTCTGTCTGAAATTTGGTAGGTAGACACAGATTAGGACCTGAATTAACACATAGGCTACTTTTATTCAATTGCGCACCCTCGAAAAGTCATAGAAACGTTGTCCACGCGGAAAGCCTCGTGAAACAGCTAGTTGTTTAATATTTCAAATGAGCATGTGTTTTTAGTATTTTATAAGAAATGCTATTTATTGAGCAGTACTTTTTAATTTATTTTTTTAAACGGTTAAAATACCCAATTTCAAACTGCTTACGACTTCTGTCACCATCTCACTCAGCCTGTGCGAAGTTAACTCTTGTATGCACACACTAATGTATCTCGCTCTATTATTTACTGTCAGTGCCATTTGTGTCATTTTTGCACTGCAATACAATAGGGGTGACGAATACTAGTCATTTGAGTTACTTTTTATCATCATCACAAAAATGTTTGAAATACCTAGGCGTGACGTCATAGTTTAGCAGCGTCATTTATGTACTCATTTTGTGATTTTAGTGAGTTAAAAATCGAAGACTTGATAAAAAAACAAAACGAGTAAAGTTTTCCGAAGTTTAAGTAGGAGGGAGGGAAATTTAGTGATCAAGAGTTCATAATTTATTACTGGTGCTGTCGTCATCCCTATTCAAGAATCTTGCACTGATTTATGATGAAATACAACTTTGTTTTTATGAAAGAGTTTTACAATAAGTACATTTGATTTTGTTGCTTATGAGCGACGATGGAGTGAAGAACGTATTGTGCTGGCAAAAAAATCAAAAATTTTGATGGGGAGCGATTGTCTTACAGTCTAAAAAAATGTGTGGGTATGTGTGTCTGCATGTCCGTCCGGTGCTCTAGTTCCCAAACTGCTGGACGGATTTTCGTAATATTTGGGTTACGATAACTTAACATCTTTCTCCAAGAAACCCATATTCAATTCACAAAAAAATTTTTGGACTTCCCATACAAATTGGGTCAGTTGATTATCAACTTAGTATGGGAACTCCAGATTTTTTTGTGATTTCTATTGGTTTCTTGAGTAAAGTTTGCACAACTTGAGCAGAAGCCACAGTTAAAATATTACAAGACATTTTTTTATCACCCGGTACATCCAGGAGTTTTTTTTTAAATTTCTCCTATCTTGATTTTAAGGATTGCCACCTTAGTAAAAAACACTAATAGTTTTTTTTTTAATGGCTCTAACCATTTTGATAAAACTCGGTAACTTTCTATAACCTTACATACCTAAGCACGCGGTAGTTTGTTATTCTAAAAAAATCGGAATAAAAAAGAAATGTTTTTTTGTTACCTATTATCAAAAATGCCTTTTACGGTTTTAATAAAACTTTGTGAATAACTTACCATAGTAAAAAAACACTTATAATTTTTTTACTCTAAAATGACCCTAACGATTTTGATGAAAATCGGTAGGTTACCATAACTTTACATTAGCACGCGGTAGTTTGTGATTTTAATTAAAATCGGAATAAGGCACTTCGTATGCAAATCTAGGTTATTCTTTACTTTTTCTCAAAAATGTCTCTTACAATCAAAGTACAAACACACGCACACTTGAATATTATATACAGGCTGTAAAAAAAACTGTTGTAGGACCCGTTAACTGGGAGTTCTACTCATCACACTGAACAATTTTCCCCAAGGAAGCCATAGTCCATTCTCAAAAAAAAATTGGATACTCCATACAAAAATGCACAAAATTTGTCGATCAGCTGATCGATTTGTATGAAGCGCTTTTTTTTGCGATTTTAGCAAAGCCTGAGAACAAAAGTTGTTCAGTACGATGAGTAGAAGCCCCACTTTACGAAACCTATACCAACTTCTTTACAGCCTGTATAAAAAAAAAATCCGATCAAATTTGAAAGTAGTATTTCTTAAGACATGCAATGGTTTTTCACAGCTTGACAGAGAAGGAAGTCCTAGAAAAGTAACTACTAACAAGTATGGAATTGTGATTTTATATAACCGTGAAAACATCGAAAAACAACAAACATTTTGGAAAACATTTTTTAATTTTTTATTATCTACAATTGGTAAACCCTTGACAACATCTCACCTGGTGGTAAGTGACGATGTTGCCGAAAATGGAAGCTTTTTTTATTTCATTTTATTTATTTATCGTGAGGAAACCTGCATACGCCTGCGAAGAAACTCGAAAGGTTGTGTGTGAAGTCGACCAAACCGCACTGGGCTCGCGTGGTCGACTACGGCCCGATTGCCCTTATTCAGGGTAGGCTCGAGCCCCTCGGTGGGGACGTACATGAGCTGATATGATGATAACCGTAACAAATTTCAGCTTAATGGCTGTAATTGTCTTTGAGTAAAGCAGCTGTGTGTGATATATCGACGGACAGACTGAGGAACCCTAAAAAAGGAAAACCAAATATTTACTTAGTGAAACAAAATATATTTTTATCAACAACCCTCAACATTCAGACAGCAACCGAAACTGTTATAGGACTTCCCAAAAGAGATCTCACACTTTATCAGCCAGCATAATCGCATTCTCCTTGGTTAGGATAGGGACCAAGAAATGTTTCTTTAAAGCGAAGTCAAAGCTTTGCTATATTTTTTTTTTTTTTTTTTTTTTTTTAATTTACAATTGGTAAGTATATTGTACTCCTATATACAGTTTATCGCGAAGGAACAATAACATTTTGCACTGTAAAACGGCGGCGAAGACGGAATGATCTCATTTTCCATTCCATTCGTTGTACTCAAACCACACAAATCACAGCTTTCTCGAGGCGCTCTCAAGTGATAAACGGCGAGCCACTAATACGAACTATATACCTACTTTGGAGCTTTTATACAGCTTTTTGAGGGCAGATACGGGGAAGTGCTGGGTCTTAGGAATAATGGTCGTTTTAGATTTGAGCGCGTAGTCTGCTCATATTTTATTGTAATAGAGGACGAAAAACTTCAGGAAGCTTCATATAAATAAAATAGTGCTGTAGGTATGTTAACTTCAATATGAAAAGGAACGTACTTTAGGGTAAGCAGATTATTAATGAATGGAAAATAAAACCTAAGCTAACCATTCTATCTTCTGTTATCGTGTGGCACAAGTAATCGAGCTATCCAAGGGATAGACGGCGTTTGCCTGGTGTTGCACTTAGCATCACCAGCGTTCACATGTAGGGCATTTTAGATTTACACCTACGGACGTGTGCAACTCGACCTCCATACACATCTGGTGGTATCAGATGTGCAGGTTTCCTTCCTCTCAATGTTTTCTTTCACCGTTAAAGCAATCGGTAAGTATAATATGTACGTAAGTTTCGAAAAACTTATTGGTACATTGGGTTCAGACGCATTGGCCATTCGGATTTGAACCCGGAACCTTTGGTTAAGAAAACCGAGTCGTTGCCATTTGAGCCACCGACGCTTTTGAACCAAGAAACAAAAACCCTATTGCCTAAAGAATCTATGACTCTAAGGAGATTGAGGCTAACGTCACTTCGCACTCCAAAATACATCAAGCTGTTTAGATTACAGGCTCAAACATAGAAACAGTCTTACTTACATACAAACATACACCTAAAACATCCCTCCGTATTAAACAATTAAAAAAGGAGGTTATCATACAAATGGTCATAAAATGACATTTCTAAAAACAAATGACAGAGAAAGCAAAATCACGGCAAAATCCCATACGTTCGACAACCAAACTGTAACCAACCTGTATCAACCTGGGTGCCGCAATCTAGAGAGCGGCACATGTCCTTGTATGATAGTACTAATATGTATACTTTGGTATAAGTGAGCTTCTAAATAGGTGTGCCAAATTTCTTGAATGTATGTACATTAAGTAAGTGCGTATGTTTTTTATACTTACATGTTTGTATATTTGTCCACGTACTTCTCAGATACTGTAAATCAAAATGCAAAATTAAAATTCTTTTGTAATAAAAAAAAATCTTTTTGAAGTGAATTTCAACTTAGGAAACAGTGCAAGTTTCTTCATAATCAGTTCAGTGTTTTTCAAGATATGAACCATTATGTCTGTATCAATCACTGGAAACGTCGTCGTTGTGTTAACGACACATTTTTTGTGATTGTTTTTAATGTTTTTAGCGTTTTTAATCAATAGGCAGTCGAGTATATCTGTAACAACCTAGGTCACTCAGATTAGAAAGAGCAATATCTGTAACAACCTAGGTCACTCAGATTAGGAAGAGCAATATTTGTAACAACCTAGGTCACTCAGATTAGGAAGAGTATATCTGTAACAACCTAGGTCACTCAGATTAGGAAGAGTATATCTGTAACAACCTAGGTCACTCAGATTAGGAAGAGCAATATGTGTAACAACCTAGGTCACTCAGATTAGGAAGAGTATATCTGTAACAACCTAGGTCACTCAGATTAGGAAGAGTATATCTGTAACAACCGAGCTCACTCAGATTAGGAAGAGTATATCTGTAACAACCTAGGTCACTCAGATTAGGAAGAGTATATCTGGAACAACCTAGGTCACTCAGATTAGGAAGAGCAATATTTGTAACAACCTAGGTCACTCAGATTAGGAAGAGTATATCTGTAACAACCTAGGTCACTCAGATTAGGAAGAGTATATCTGTAACAACCTAGGTCACTCAGATTAGGAAGAGCAATATGTGTAACAACCTAGGTCACTCAGATTAGGAAGAGTATATCTGTAACAACCTAGGTCACTCAGATTAGGAAGAGTATATCTGTAACAACCGAGCTCACTCAGATTAGGAAGAGTATATCTGTAACAACCTAGGTCACTCAGATTAGGAAGAGTATATCTGGAACAACCTAGGTCACTCAGATTAGGAAGAGTATATCTGGAACAACCTAGGTCACTCAGATTAGTAGGAGTATATCTGTAACAACCTAGGTCACTCAGATTAGGAAGAGTATATCTGTAATAACCTAAGTCACTCAGATTAGGAAGAGAGTTGAGTATAGTAAGGATAAGACGAATATTTATCCACTTGGTGAACCGACTAAAGTAGTGCGAAGTTGCTGGATGCGGGCAACGCAGATTTTTTTTATACACAATTGGTAAGACCTTGGCATCATCTCACCTGATGGTAAGTGACGATGATGCCGAAGATGAAAGCGGGATTTCCAACATTCACCAATGCAATGGAAAACTAGCTTTCTTAGATCCTCAATCCGGAACACATAAATGCTGTTAACATTGATGTTTGGCGGCAAGAAATAGATAAGATGGTTGGCTAGCCAGGCGGGCTTAGAAAAAGTTTTCCACCAACCAAACTGAGTCTTACAAAGTTAGACTCCGCGGTACCCGTGACTTTCTCACGTGAAGCAAATGGACTTAACCCTTACGCCACGGAGATGGTTAGAACGTGGACTGGTCATTGTGGAAATCCTGCTGTTAAATATCTAGCCGTTTGTGGCATAAGAAACAAAAACATGATTGGAGACAAATCTTCTGCACATTATCCCTTAGACAAGGTACGTCTCGGACACCGAGGCTAATACAGATGTGATCGTTAGGAGTGCGATCAAGTCAAGTAACTCCACCTTATCCATAGTAGTATCTCACCCTGGATACTTCATACAACGGGCCAGAAATGAGATTTCAAAAAACAAATGACGAAACAAATAAAATGTCGGCGAAATCCTATACGTTCGACAACCAAACTGTAAGCAATCGGTATCAATCTGGGTGACGAGGGGGTGAGGTCGCAATCTAGAGAGCGGCAGGGAGCGTCCATACTGTACGTTAGTACTAATATATATACTTTGATAGTATCTTCATTATTGTTGTAAGACGTTCCTCGTAAGAACAGGTCGCATCTCGCTGCCGTACAAGAGCGGCATCATCATCATCATATCAGCCGAAGGACGTCCACTGCTAGACATAGGCCTCCCCCAAGGACTTCCACGACAACCGGTTTTGCGCTGCCTGCTACAAGCGGCTTCCTGCGACCTTCACCAGGTCATCGGTCCACCGAGTAGGAGGTCTTCCTACGCTACGTTTTCCGGTGCGTAGTCACCACTCGAGAACTTTACTGACACAACGGCTATCTGTTCTACGAACTATGTGCCCTGTTCACTGCCACTTCAGTTTAGCGATTCTGTGACCTATGTCATCAAATCATCATCATCATATCAGCTGAAGGAAGACCACTGCTAGACATAGGCCTCCCCCAAGGATTTCCACGACGACCAGGTCATCGGTCCACCGAGTGGGACGTCTGCCTACGCTACATTTTCCGGTGCACGTTCGCCACTCGAGAACTTTACTGCCCCAACGGCCATCTTCTCTGCGATATACAGACCATAATAGAAAAACTCGTCACTATGGTACTTATTTATATTTCAGACATCATTAAGCTTCCATATACGAGAAATTTAAGGGCACGTTTGTAAGTTATGTAGTATAACTTAAGGTGGTTCGTCTTGGTTATGACGCTTACTTTAGATTTTCAAGGTTTTTTTTTTTGGTTTTTAGGTCCACTAGCTTTGCCCGCGGCTTCGCCCGCGTGAACATCGTTTTTGAAACTGTCTTTGAGGGTGAGTGGAGCGTGGATATCGGTTTTCTCCAGGTCCCTATCGCAGATTGGGCTATTCTGATTAGCAATTTATGTTATTTCCTACTCTCTGAACCATCTCTGTGCAAGAAATCACAACAATCCATTGTTTCGTTGCGATTTTAAAGAAATAAACAAAAAAAGACTATTTTTTCAGTTCCTTCAGGAACTGCATCGTAAAGTTCTATTTACACGGAATAAAAAGTATCCTTTGTCCTTTCTCGTGATAGAGGCTACCTGCATGCCAAATTTCATCAAGATTGGTCTAGGTGGTAAAGCGTGAAAAGGTAACAGACAAACAAACAAATATATTTTCAAATATATAATATTAGTAAGGATGTTGAATTCTTTAACAAGGTAAACCTGTTTTGCGACTGTCTTAAATTATTTTCTGCCAATTTCAATGAATTTGTCAAAAGTGAAATTTCTGATATTGTATTTCGAGAAAAAATCATAAAACACCTAAAATAATTAATTTCATATCGGACAAATTCATTAAGATTGGTAGAAAATTATGTAAGACTGTCGCAAAACAGGGTAAACTTGTCAAAAAATAAAACATGGAGTCATAATTCACAAAAAAAATACCTTGGAATTTTTTTTAATTCGCGCCGTAACCAAAACGAGCCACCTTAAATAAATAACAAATACCGCATACAACCACATACAAGTACACGGAACCACGAACATGCCAAATAAACCTCAGTTCGGGCACGAACACCTTTGCTCATTAGAGTGGAAACATACGGGGGCAAATAATTTTGAACTAAAAAAAACCGACTTCAAACAGGAAACTATGGTTCGCCTCGATTTGTCTGGGATGCCATCATCAGATTCTGGTTTCCTTAACGTGGTACCACCGTTAGGATATATCTCCTTTCAAACAAAAAAGAATTATTAAAATCGGTTCATAAACGACGAAGTTATCCGTGAACACACTTAATATCGAACACATACATATTACACATGATACACTATAATACACATAAAACACTTAATACATATAATACACATAATATCGAATAGTCTAATTGAGAAACCTCCTCCTTTTTTTGAAGTCGGTTTAATAAAATCAGTAGGCAGGTTTTTTGCTTTAAATACAACCAGAAAGGTAATGACATGCATGGTAGCTCAAATACAACAGCATCCTACAAACACAAGGGTTCATAGCTTCGAATGAAGGGTACTGCGATCTACGGAAAAAAGAAGTTTGAAATAAGACATACTGGAAAACAATACGTTATTTTACGTGAAAACATTTGTAAGAAAATATAAACAGATAACTTTGTAAGATTAAACTACTGATAATTTTATTGCCAATGGGCAATGGAGCGTACTATGCTTGGAGTTTCACTACGGGATCGAATCAAAAATGAGGAGATCCATAGAACAACTATAGTAACCGATATAGCCCTCAAAATTTCTAAACTTAAGTGGCCGAAGGAATGCGAATGGCACGTAGCTCGTAGAACAGAAGGCTGTTGGGGTCTGAAAGTTTTCAAGTGGTGACCGCGCACCGGAAGACTTGGCGCAGGCAAGCCTCCCACGTGGTGGACCGATGACGTTGTGAAAGTCGCGGGAAGGGATGTGGTCAGCGCAGGCCGGTCGTTGTGAAAATCGTTGCGGGAGGCCTTTGTCTAGCAATAGACGCCTTTCGGCTGATATGATGACTCATCATCATCATCATCATCATATCAGCCGAAGGAAGTGCACTGCTGGACATAGGCCTCCCCCAAGGATCTCCACGACGACCGGTTCTGCGCTGCCCGCATGATATGATGACTAATAATTTATAATAAAATAATAAGGTACCCATCTAAATAATTTATTTAACAAAAGCTAACTATAACACTTGCAATTTTGAAATACGTATATATTTCATGAATGTCAATGTAGAAGAAAAATCACCGTAAAAGAGATCATAACAGAGATCAAGACAAAAAAAAATGTTTAGTTTAATGTATATGTCGGAGCTCAAGGACGTGGCGCCACCTATGCATTCGTCGAAGCACCGTGTGTTTTATCTTGAAACGTCAAGCGGTTAGCTAGGGCAGTAATAAGTCATCTTTCCGGAAGTTGGTAGTGTTGGTATTTGTTTGTTAGCCAATCAGAATCGTTGTGATTATCGAACCATTAAATGACAATGCAGTCAACCTACAGAGGCTACGACAGAGGCGCCAATTATTTTACGAGCACTTTTGATCGAGCAGCTGAACTGTCAACTTGGGAAGCCAGCCCCGTGCCGAACTCATCGCAGTCTATAAAATAATCGGTTTTCATCCGAATCATCGTGAAGCCTCGTGTTGCAAACGTGTGTGAATATTGATTGTACACTCCAAAACTTCTCAAAGACGAGTTTATTTCTTAGATCCGGCCAAAACCCTTCTGATGATCCGAAATATACTTTTTGAGAAATTAGTCTATTTTTGAATGATTTTACTACGCAAAGTACAAAGATATACCTAACTATAATTACAATACCTAGAACACCTAAAATAAAATGCCTAAAATACAATAAAACATCTAAGAAACTTTATTATTAGTAATTACGAGTATATCATACAACAGCTATTTAAAGTACCTAAAACAAACACGAAATGTAATTTATTAAAAAAAAGGATAATTTATACCTTTTTTTTAATAATTTACATATACAGGGTGTCCCTGGAAGTATGGATCAAACGAAACAGGGTGTTGGAAAAAATCATTTCCAAACATTTTCTCTAAGGAAGCCCCCCTCCATCTCAAAAGGGTAAAAAGTTACAGCGGTTTTTTTGAATTTTTAATAAATTGCTTACTACGCACACAAAAAAATCCATATAAAAATTATTTCATAAGATACCATGTATTTTTTTTTTTTGCGTGGCTAGGTGAAGGACAGATCTTGCTGATATAATTACTTTTCGTGACCTAGGTATTGTGTAAAAATAAAAAAGTTAAAGTAAAAACTTTTTTCTTTGTTAAAAAAATGAAAATCTTCAATTTTGAACGCTTCTAGCTGAAAAAAAGTGTACTACGGTAAAGTGGTCCGCTACTGTAAAAAGTTTCTCATTTTATGCAAATTAAAATGAGGTAAGAATGTTCCGGTTATTCGCCAAAACTTGAGAGATATGATTTTTTTTTCTAATCGAACCCTAATTCCGAGAACACAACTAGCGTGGAACAAAAGAACTGGTTGAGCCGGGTTATAAACAAAAGGTGGTGCGATCCGCATTCCAATGCTTGTCACTCAGCCAGTATGACCCAGGTATAATTCGCAATTTAGTTAGTTAGTCAGTTGCTAGCTATTGCTCTGTGATTACGGTCGTTTTGTCTCTCATTTTGCGTTCTTTAATTGTGTCTGGAATTCGGAACTTGGATTTTGTTTTAGCTCACGGTTGGATTGTTGTAAAGTAAAATGAGTACCTTTATTAGTGCTGAGTATGCAGACATGCATTTCGTGTACGGACTGTGTAACGGAAGGTCCCGGGAAGCAGCCAGAGTTTATCGTGCACGGTTTCTGAACCGAGCGCATTACCCCGACTACAGGGTATTCCAACGAGTGCATGATGCCTATCGAGAAAACCGGACCCCGGGTGAGATATCAGGTAGACCTCGAATGATTAATTTAGAAGCTGAAGATATCATTTTGCAACTTTTACGTGACAATCCAGGTACCAGTGTCTGACTTATGGAAAGTGAGACAGGAATTCCAGAAGTATTGTGCATCGCATTGTTCAAAGAAACCGATTCCACCCGTACCACGTGCAACGTGTACAATCTCTTTTACCGGACGATTATCGATTAAGAGTTGATTTTTGCCGTGAAATGCAGCGGCGCTACCATGAAGACCGCCAATTCCTTAATAAAATTTTATTTAATTCCTGTCTCACTTCCCGGGACCTTCCGTTACACAGTCCGTACACGAAATGCATGTCTGCATACTCAGCACTAATAAAGGTAGTCATTTTACTTTACAACAATCCATCCGTGAGCTAAATCAAAATCCAAGTTCCGAATTCCAGGCACAATTAAAGAACGCAAAATGAGAGATAAAACGACCGTAATCACAGAGCAATAGCTAGCAACTGACTAACTAACTAAATTGCGAATTATACCTGGGTCATTCTGGCTGTGTGACAAGCATTAGAATGCGGATCGCACCACCTTTTGTTTATAACCCGGCTCAACCAGTTCTTTTGTTCCACGCTAGTTGCATTCTCGGAATTAGGGCTCGATTAGAAAAAAAAATCATATCTCAAGTTTTGGCGAATAACCGGAACATTCTTACCTCATTTTAATTTGCATAAAATGAGAAACTTTTTACAGTAGCGGACCACTTTACCGTAGTACACTTTTTTTCAGCTAGAAGCGTTCAAAATTGAAGATTTTTATTTTTTTAACAAAGAAAAAAGTTTTTACTTTAACTTTTTTATTTTTACACAATACCTAGGTCACGAAAAGTAATTATATCAGCAAGATCTGTCCTTCACCTAGCCACGCAAAAAAAAAATACATGGTATCTTATGAAATAATTTTTATATGGCTTTTTTTGTGTGCGTAGTAAGCAATTTATTAAAAATTCAAAAAAACCGCTGTAACTTTTTACCCTTTTGAGATGGAGGGGGGCTTCCTTAGAGAAAATGTTAACAAAATTAGCTGAAACTATTTTAACTGGTGCTTCTACCCATGAAACTGAACAACTTTCCCCATGGAACCCATAGTCAAATCGCGAAAAAAAATTTGGCTCTCCCGTACTAACTCGATCAGCTGATCAGCCAATTTAGTATGAGAAGTTCACAATTTTTTTTTAAGGTTTGTCTATGGGTTTCATGGGGAAAGTTGTTCAGTTTCATGGATTGAAGCACCAGTCAAAATAGTTTAAGCTAATTTTATTAAACCTTATATAGATAACAGCAGAACAACAGGAAAACAAGGAAAATTGGAATGACAGTTTAATATTAAATATTTGCATGTATATTGCCAAACAATTAAAAGTTATTAACTCAATATCTCCCCACCCACACAGAATGTACCCTTTGTTCTGACCTCCCGTATGTTTTCATGAGCTGCAACTAATTGCGTAGTCTGGATGTACGAATTTGCGCAATACGTTATACTATTTCGCGTCAAAGTACCAGCCATCCATATTTATAGAAATAACGTTGTTCTGCACACTCCAGTAAACATTATCTTATTACAAAGAACATAAGAATTATATAATCATTGGTAGGAGCAGGATAAAAAAAACTGGTTACCTACCTAGGTATTAAAGTCACCGAGCGAGCGAAGCGAGCGAAGGTTTCGGGATTAGGTTTGGCGTTTTTGCATTTTTTTATAGTATAAATTATTGATACGCACATATTATGTACGTCCAGTTCGGGGTGAACTACAGGGAAACCAAATGAATTCCCAAAGTGTGTTTGTTAGTCCTTCTTTCACGTCGCAACGGATCACTGAGATTTTTATTGCATATAGATATTATTTGACAGGGTGGAAGGTAACATAATTATGCTACTTTTATACTTAGATTTTTTTGTTTGTCTTTCTTTCACGGCGAAATAGAGCTATTGCACGAGAAACGATTGAACGAGAACAAAAGAGATATCTTCGCCAGGTGGAGTGGTATGGTATGCCGGGGGTTCGGCGGTGGACCGACCGTATACGGTTGGTAGCTGTTTAAATGCCGTAGGAAGGAAATGTTGATAGCGCGCTGTAGATCTTTGTATTCACGCTGCTTGTGTAAAAGTTCATTTTAAAAGAAGACAATCTTGTTCCGACGACAGTGCCATCTGTCGAAATGTGGATGAAACTCCATATGCTAGACCGATAGTCCGTCTTGTGCTGTGTATGTAGTTGTTTGTGGTGGGTACTGCAGATTCCGCCACAGGCCTATATTCATACATACTATAATCTATATTCATATATACATATTTTAGAAGCGTCGGTGGCTGAACCGGTAACGACTCGATCCATCTAACCAGAGGTACCGGGTTCAAATCTGGATGGCCAATGTACCAATGAGTTTTTCAAAAAACTTACGTACATACTTACCGATTGCTTTAAGAACGTCTATTCCCTAGAATCTGCCTACAGCCGGAATGGTCGATTTCAGAAGGACAAAAAAGATATGAAGTATTTAGTTTTCAGAAATTATATTGATTTCTTATTATTTGCCATTTCCCAATACGTTACTTGGGTGAAAATAATTTTACATTTTGTGTGTAGCTTTCCCATTACAAACATTTTCCCACAGGCCGTTTTTGAAATTCTTGGTCGACGGTTCCCGGCTGTTTGGACATCATATTTTAAATAACTACTTTATTTTTTACTTCTTGGGTGAAAAAAAGACACAAATATACTTAATTTTCATTAAAAAACAATCCACTCAATAACGCATATTTTTGAAGTAATTCGGAATAGTTGCGCGTGAGTTTTGTATGGAAATCGGAGGATTTTTTTCTTTTTTCGTGTCTAATCTACTAAGTCTTTCATATTCTTAAACATAATTTCTTACTTTTTTTAAAAAATGTGTATTTATTACACCGAATTATTTAAAATTGCTATATAAACGCTTCCCAATGAACCCGCGATTCAGTCGCGGCTAAGGCCTTCCTGAGGCAAGACGTGTGTCGCTCGTCGCTCCGTTCCGCCCGCGCCCCTCCCGCGCCTCGTATCGCCACGCGCGGAAATTTATAGCGCGCTAAAACGATTAGATACTTTGCGTTTCGTGTGTGAGTTTTGTTTTAGTAAGTATTTTTATGCAGTTATTATGATTAACTATTCGCAAATTAAATAAACTTCCATTAGTTATATAAGCAAAACATTTTTTTTTCAGATATGGCGAATAAAAAGATAAAAAAAGAAAATCATACGGAAATTTAGCTAAAATGAATGAAGCTAAAAGGTAAATAAAATATTCATGTTTTACAGTGATATATTTATTGGTTTGGTGGTTATTTATTTATAGTGGAATTTTCACGGTGATTTGATTTTGGTTTGAGTACCTATTTTTCGACCATGGAACAAATATCAAATCACAAAAGAAGCTCGCGTTTATGGTAATTATCGTGTGTGAAGTCGACCAACCCGCACTGGGCCCGCGTGGTCGACTAAGGCCTAATCGCCCTGATTCAGGGTAGGCTCGAGCCTCTCGGTGGGGACGTATATGAGCTGTAATGATGATGATGATGATATACATATTAGTACTATCATACAGTATGGACACTCCCTGCCGCTCTCTAGATTGCGACCGCCGCCCGATTGGGATTTCGCCGTGATTTTGCTTGCTCCGTCATTTGTTTTTAGAAATTTCATTTCATGACCATTTGTACGCAGTGTCCGGGGTGTGGTATCGAGCAGTGACTGTCAACCTAGTATACCATCGTTGTCCTAAGTAAAGGCCTACTAAACATGTAGAGTAGAGTTTGAATGCGCAAATGTTACTTTTTTGCATTTAGTCATTTCCTCGCTGTGGTGGAATGAAAAGTTACGTGTTGCACTCGAGTGCAAAGATTTTTCACCGCGTGCTCTTTTGATTCCCTCCTGACGAGAAAATTAGAATCCTGAGCATTAGCGAGGGAATCAAAAGAGCACGCGGTGAAAAATCTTTGCACTCGAGTGCAACGTAACTTTTCATTCCAACACAGCGAGGAAATGACTAAATGCAAAAAAAGTAACATTTGCGCATTACAAAGAGTTTCAGTCAATTCTGTTGGTGTCAAATAAACTTCCTCGTCACTATAATCACTTATTTTAGGTTTTTCACTTGTTTTCAAGATTCTTGTTTTTAACAATATGACGTGAAAAGAAAATGGCGCGAGCAAAGCAAATAAAAAAGTACACCAAGAAGGTTCCAAGTCTGAGTTTTTAACAAATTAAAAAAGGTTGCATGATAAATTTGGCACCATGGAGATAGAAGTAAATAGGTATAATAATGTATTGAATTCACAAACTTAGTGCACACGATGTTCAAAATTCAATTTACTTTATCCTCTAGCGAATAAAAACGGCTTTTGCACTCAGATATTTACTTTATCCTGTAGCGAATAAAACGGCTTTTGCACTCAGATATCGAAGAGCAAAAATACAATTTCCCAGATGGGGGGATGAAAAAAAAAATTACTGTAACGTACAAATGAATAATTCGGTGCCGGAAGCGCAAAATAGCAAAGGCGTCTGAGCGATTTGATGACGATGGCTGCACAGTTGGTGATAATGTAAATAAAATTGTAACACACTAATAAAACTAGAAAGAAGAAGCTGGGACTCTACTGACTGACTGACTACTCACTCACTGACTGACATACCTAATTGTTCTCCCAGAAAGAGCCATCGAGTGTAAAGTTTGTGGTGGTTTGGAGAGTGGGTGCCGGTGAGTATAAGAAAATTTTCAGATCTTAAAAAACTACTCCTCATCAGGGAGTAAACTACTGCTAGCAAAAATTATAATAGCTGGATATATACTTTAAAAGCGTCGGTGGCTCAACCGGTAACGACTCGATCCATCTAACCAGATGTACCGGGTTCAAATCTGGACGGCCAATGTACCAATGAGTTTTTCAAAAACTTACGTACATATACTTACCGATCGCTTTAACGGTGAAGGAAAACATCGTGAGGAAACCTGCACACGCCTGCGAAGAAACTCGAAGGTTGTGTGTAAAGTCGACCAAACCGCACTGGGCCCGCGTGGTCGACTAAGGCCTAATCGCCCTGATTCAGGGTAGGCTCGAGCCCCTCGGTGGGGACGTATATGAGCTGTTATAATAATATACTTTTTAAACAAAGTTTTGTCTACATCTTGATCTTATTTGACAGGTAACCAAAAAATTAAAATGGCAAAAAAAAAATGTCCACCATACAAAATACCTTTTTTTTCATACAAAGGCCAAACTCAGCGTTGGACCAATCATGGAGCATCTCTCCTGTAATGTCAGGAACGTTAAAAAATATATGAAAAACTATTGATCCTAGGTTATTAGTTTCTTATGAGAAATAATAGATATAGACGAGATCTTCTTTTCGGACGACAGCTGTCAAATTTAAAACTGCCATTTCTTGGAAACTATTAATTCTGGACAACAAGTTGATAAAGAGAAATCATAAATCTAGAGCAGATCTTCGTAACGGATGACAGCTGTTAAATTTAAAACCGCCATAACTCGGAAACTACTGATTCTGGACTACTAGTATCTTAAAAGAAGTCGTAGACAGTGGCGCTCGTGCACCGCACTAACATTTTGAACCTTTTTAAAATGTGTCTTTACATATAGTATAAACTTTCATAAAAATATTCTATATCTTTCATAATCATCATCATGATGATTTGATGATGATGATCGTCTTTCTTCTACCTATATAGTATAAACTTTCACAACAAAATTATATATCTATACCTATCTATATATCCCATCCATACTGCCCTATACAGAAATTATATTACCTACTGATTATGGCCTATTATAGTTGTGTTTTGTTATTAAGAGTAAAATGAAATGAAGCTGGCCTGTTTTGGTTTCTACTGCAAAGGAAATAGATCTTATTTTGGCTTAACCACTCAGGTACTTTGATTTCATTGAAATAACTCCGTCAAGCCCCGGCCTCTGCGCGCGCAGCAGCGCCGTGCCGCCGCGGCTAACATAAATAAACAAAACTCGAGAACTATTTCTTCTATTCATAAAAAGTCTTTTGTTTTGACTTCGTGGAACTCTAATCTCTATATAATAAAAAGACTACAGCTATCCAACCATTCATTCATAGCAATAAATCATTTAGAAAATGGTCGACTCCACAAACATGCGCCAGACACAAAAACGTTGTTTTATAGCTAAATGGCTAATAAAATAACTATATAAAATAGACGCAGTACTTACAGTACTTACATGAGAACACAAAAACACCTCACAAGTCACAAAAACAACAATAAAATACACAATATGAATAAAATTCGAGAACGCCGCACACCGTAAACACAGCAAATTCTGAGTGAGACAGGTATCTATGGGATTTTTTCAATAAAACTACATGAAACCATAGACAAAAGTTGTATCATTATACGCCTGACTACTTAAAGAATCATGAACAAAAACGTCATACAGGATTATGCAACGTATTAATTAACTAAGAGGGCCTAAAGTTGCGTACGTCACATCCACCGATATCGGTGGTACGGGGCTTGAGTGGGTCTTTGGTTTAGTCAGCCGATATCGGTGATTCGGGGCTTTAGGGGTTAAACAAATACGGCCTCGTGCGCTCGTCGAAACGCACGCTGCGAGCTCTTCCTACTTCTATGAGACACTACGAAAACTGTCAGACGCGTGAGACGGAATATGCTTAATACAAATTAATGTTTGCATTTTCAGGATAGATTCGGTGCACCGAACGCGACCGGAAAATTCCGAGAGAATACGAAATAATCTCGGGTGGCTCGTCGAATGACCTGCCTTGACCTACGAATCCTACAATACATGAATACATTTTTGACACTTTTCGCGCGCTTTTGCCGAGTTATTTTGTACCTTGCATTGCTTGTAGGCTAAAAAAATTGTAATTATTTTGTGGATTGTGAGTATAAATTACTGTTATACTAAATGTACTTTAAAAGCATGACTTATCAAAACAATCTGGATTAAGCAAGTGAATCTATGAATGTTGGTATGTTTCGTGGGCTTGTTGATTTTGTGTACGAGTTAATTGGAGTCGCGGTGGACCGATGACCTGGTGAAGATCGCGGGAAGCCGATGGATGAGGGCAGCGCAGGACCGGTCGTCGTGGAAATCCTTGGGGGAGGCCTTTGTCCAGCAGTGGACGATTTTTGGCTGATATATGATGGTTGGAGTCATAGTCATGAAGGAGATTCTTGCAACGTCCACAGTATTCAAAGGTACAAAACAATATTCAGAACAATATTTTAAACTCGATTTTGGCTTTGCACTATTAAAAAGTCTTAGAACATTTCACGTCAAACAAAGAACGTAGAATAAAACTTAGGTAAGTATTTTAAATATTCTTTTCCAAAATTAATTAAATTGTGGCGTCTTAATAATTGTTATTTTGATAAACCAATGCAGTACACCACCGTGTCAATGAGGCACCAGCTGCCACTAGTCGTAGATCTCTTTGAGATATTATTATTTACAGCTTTCAAAATTAAAACGGCTATAAGTATCTAAAAACTATTGGTCCCCTATTACTAGTTTTTTAAGATAATCGATATATCTCGACGAGATATTCATGTCAAATTACATCTGTCAAACTTTAAACCGCCATATCTATAAAGAAAAAGAAAAAGATAACGACCTTCTTTCGACGGATTCTGTATAAATAAAATACATTGAAATTTATAGAGCTCTTCATTGAACCAACCCAAAGCACAAAGTCTGCCCATCATTCCATGACTACCGGTAGTCCCACCAGGTGGCTACCAGGGCATTTTTTAGCTTACTTCACCTATAAAGCGTTAAAAAACGTACGGCCGCGTGTACCTAGCCACATAGCTACACCCCGTTTTCATTTGCTATCTCGCTTAAAAAACACAGCGGGTGCCGCAAAAATGGAGCTTTAAGTAAAAAAAAAGAAAACGAGAACAAAGAAGATAAAGAGGTGACTTCGTTTTTATTGTTCTCTCGGAAATTGTGAGCAATCGTATTTTCGCTAGTTAACAATGTTAATTTCGAAAATTTTGAAACTAGAATTAATATACATAAATCATTTCTAAAATGTTAAATTTGATATCTGAGTGCAAAAGCTGTTTTTATTCGCTAGAGGATAATGTAAATATCTAAGCGCAAAAGCCGTTTTTCTTCGATAGAGGAGAAAAGTAAATTGAATTTAGAACATCGTGAATTCAAACCTTATGATACTTATTTACTTCTACCTCCATGGTGTCGAATTTATCATACAAACTTTTTTAATTTGTTAAAAACTCAGACTCGGAACCTTCTTGGTGTACTTTTTTTTTTGCTTTGCGCGCGCCGTTGTCCTTTCACGTCATATTGTTAAAACCTTAGGTTAAAAAAAAGAGACTTGAAAATAAGTGAAACACCTAAAATGAGTGATCATAGTGACGAGGAAGTTTATTTGACGCCAACAGGATTGACTGAAACTGTTTGTAATGCGCAAATGTTTTGTTTTTTTTTCATTTAGTAATTTCCTCGCTGAGGTGGAATGAAAAGTTACGTGTTGCACTCGAGTGCAAAGATTTTTCACCTCGTGCTCTTTTGATTCCCGCGCTAACGCTCAGGATTCTAAATTTAGACTCCTTCGCTTGCTCGGTCATCAAAATTGAGCACGCGGTTAAAAAGCAAATTTGCACTCTTGTATAACAAATAACTATTGTACCCCCTTAATGTGAATGAGAACTTTGTAAAGCAACATTATCAAGAGGGCAGGTCCAGAGGTAGGTATACTAATGAAGGTTTTGATCAGCCATGCGTTGTCTAAGCCAAGTCTGTACGTAACACAACTTCGATTGTGACTAAACAAACATACACCCACGGGATTAATCAATATGCCTCCTCGCTAAATGTGAATTGAAGCTTCAAATTGAGTATTTAAACATCGAATTATCCACCTCAATTATCCGAGTAAATAGGATAATTCGGCAAAATGTGTAATTTGACGGAAATATCGAATCGCATACAAATTGAATGCGATAATGATGACTTATTCAACGTATTCAAATTGCTGTTCGAAAATCGTAATGAGAATCCGATCGTCGGCTGTCTCGACTCCTCGCTGTATAAAGAGGGAGAGAGCAATCTCATTAAGAAACGCTATATACTTAGCTGATTCTTTGATGGAAACATGATTTTATATTAAAATACTCACAATTACGGTAATGTCACAAATAACGATATCTCTGGGAACAAAGAGCGTCAACGCCATTTTGGCTAAAATTACTTGTGAACTCCAACTAACTGAGTTTTTTGTGATATCGTTACGACATATACTCGTACAGTTAACAGAGTAAAATAAGATAAGTAAAAACCTGTTAAGTGCGAGTTGAACTCGCGTGGAGAGTGTTCCGTACAATGCCAAAGTCAAATACAAAATATCACATTAGAAATTCTCACAGTAAGACGCGAGTTATGTACTACTGACGCTATCCAGTGGTGTTTTAGTGAACTATTTTCCGCAAGTGAACGTATTATATTGAGTTTACCAGTTTATTTTCATTTGATAGAATTCTTATAGGTTTTCCTGTAATGTACAAGCAATTAACTATATCTTGTATTTTTTTATTTATTTTAGGCTTAGTAGTTTCGGAGATCAGGGGGGGGGGGGGGTTGGTCAATTTTCATCGTATTTTATTAAAAAAACAAAACTATTTATTTTTCTATAAAAAAATATATATTTGAGATCCTCATAACGAGCCCTTTAATTTGATAAATCGTACATTAAGGTTTGTTTTTTTAATTTTCTAATTTGTCCCTTAAACATTACACATATTTTTTTTTATTTACTTTGCACATTTTTATTTGGGTCACAGGATTACAAATTTTTCGTACCAAATTTGACCTGATTTGGTCCAGTAGATTCGGAAAAAAATGGCTGTGCCAGACGGACGGACAGACAGACGCACGAGTAATACTATAAGGGTTCCGTTATTTTTTGTACGGAACCCTAAAAACGGTTTATTTAAATACATCGGTTAAAGCTTTCAATACAAATAGGTTAGATATCCTAGGTTTTTGAGACTAGCATCCTGCTGCGACACCACTCGTTTTCATTTTATGCACTTTCCAGCACCGAGCACCGAGAGATGAATGATGACAATGAAACGAACGTCGTCTTTCGCTATGCATCGTGTATGGCCCGCCTTATGAAACTATGTGCGAGAGTTATGAGGAAAATTTATAATGCTTTATTAGTTCTAGGAGACAGCAGAGTTCAGTTAAAGTATACAGTGTGTCCAAAAATGAAGGATAATCCTTTAACTACGGATAGGTAATACCATAGGCTATTACGTGCTACAATTTAGGTTACATAAAAGTCTCATCATTTTCAAAATATTAACATATGTTTTTTCTAATTTTGTATGAAAAATGCATTTGTTTAAATGCTTTGTGATTTACCAGAAAAAATTGAGCGTTCAATAAGGTAAAAACTACATTATTTTTCGCAGATTTTCGACAAAGTAAAATAGTAAAAAAAAACAAATTAGTTCCAACAAAAACCAATGATTGTTGGCAAAAATATGCCTCAAATCCCATACTAATATTTATGGACTGTGTGGCCTGCAATTAATTGATTTGAAATTTGATAGGTATTTAGTTTGGTAAGGCAAAGTCACGATTAATGGCTTCAACACCAATGTTGTTACACTTTTACCCTACAGTTTTAAACATTTCTTTCCCGGTGCCCAACGCACCTAAAGAAGTTTTCACTTCTAAAATCAACCCCACTTTTAAGTTTAAGGGAGGTGTACCCTATTTTAAAAAAAAATTGTTACCACCTTATTGGCGTGATTAATACTCGATTAACATGTATGTATACACAAGCCAAACTACAGCTTTCTAGTACTGGGAGTCTCTGAATTTGTAGCGCTGTTCGCTGTTATTCATTCTTCTGTCATCTTATCTTCTTTTCATTCCATCTATTTCTTTTTCATGCATACGCTGTCATCTATCTGACTTTTCAATCAAAAAACCAAAACTCGATCATGATAACACATTATAATAGATTTAATAAATTCATACCTTAATACTTTACAAAAGACTCAGTACGGGCCTGTTACTTTGCTTTTAGAGCGGACACTAGCTGGGACACATTTGAAAAATAGGTATTTGAAACAACTGTTGCCGTCGCGCGTTGGCGCTCGCGCCAGCGCTATAATGTGTAGGTAAACCTGTCATTGTGCGATAAGGACAACTGCAGTTCCCGGTGAATATTTCGATTAAAAATTGCAAAATTCGAGGTTTGGCTCTCGACGATTTTCTCCTCCAAAATAAGACATATGTTAAAAAAAAACATACATAGAATAATTAGTAGTTTTACCAGGCTTCTATGTTTAGCTTTTTTTGTAAATACTTTTTGAATCTCCACACTAGACGTCTTTAGTGGTGATAAAAATTAGGTATTTTTCTGTCATTTTTGAGGGCTTCTAGTTGCTCAAAAAACAAGTTATCAAAAAAAGGAAGACATAGGAGCATAGAATAAATAAATATTTATTTTATGTATAAAAATCATTTCTTTAGTGTTAAAAATCAAGCAGAAAACTCTCGAGAACGTTTGTATGGAAAAGACAGTGCCCGCCTCCCCTCTTAAATTCTCTGAACACGCAGAACCTACGCCCTAATATACCTACCTACCTATACGTCGTGTGACACTGGCGCCCCACGTTGGGCGCCAGTGTAGCACGACTTAGGTAAATGGTAATAGATAGGGCGTAGGTTCTTTAAAAATAAATACGTGCGTACAATTTGGTTTATTCGTAAAATAAGAGTAAAAGACCTGAAAACAACATAAAAATTAGGAAAACAATATAAACTGAAATTTAAAACACAATTTACAAACTAAAACTTATCCGTAATGGGTTTTTTTGTAAATCACTAAGGTATCGATTTATTAAATCTAAATGTGTTAAGATGATCGAGTTTTGGTTTTTTGATTGAAAAGTCAGATGGATGACAGCGCATGCGTAGAAATGAAATAGATGGAATGAAAAGAAGACCACTCTACAGTACCCCTACCTATCCGTTGTGTGACCAATTGAACCGCGGACAGACGGATAGACGGACATAATGAAATTGTAAGGGTTCCTTGTTCACTAGGGAACCCTAAAAACTCCATTGTATAATAATAGCGTCGACAGTATATTTTACAGGTTTATCGAGCGAAAATTACATTAAACTTTAATAATTGCTGAAGTTTGTAAAAATATGGGCCACGGTTGGTACTTTGTAGCCTTCTCCAAGTAATTACTAAGTTATCAAGGCAATTTTTATGCTTAATTTTTTTCTTAAACAGAGTGTATCAAAACTGTTACTTATTAAAATTATAAACACGAAAGTATGGATAATTGTATAATCCACTTTCATGCCTAAATGATTGAATCGATTTCGCTGATGCATCAAGCTGAAGTAATTGCAAATTCTTGAGGGGTCGGGGAAATCTGAAGTCCACGCTTGCGTACCGCACAGCGTACTCTGGAATACACTCATAAAAACCGGCCAAGTGCGAGTCGGACTCGCACAAAAAAGGGTTTCATACTCTTTTCAAAGAATAAATGTATATTTTAAGAAACAAAATTATATTTATTTATTTTATATTTGCAGTTGGTAGTAGAACATTTTTTTATGGAAAATCTATTAACTTTAGACAAACCCAACTACACATCCTATTACTCCTAAACTAAGAAAGCTTACTTAACCGTGATAGTTTTCCTTTTAAATTGATTATATGTCGTACAATTTTTTTTTTCAGATATCCTGAAAGAGCAGTTAGATCTTCATATTTCGCAATCCAATACCTAAATCAAAAAAGTAGTGTTACCGAACCCTCAGTAGTTTAAAAAGACCTTTTCAACGATACCCCACACGACAGGGTACGTCAACAGAAAAAAAATCCTCTTTATATGTAGAGGAGATAGGTTTCCTAATAAAAAATTATTACAAAATTTTAATGTACAAATTTGTCGGCGTTTTTGTTTGTGTTAACTATTGGGAGGTGTAGCGTAGGCAGGCCTCCCACTCGATGGACCGATGACCTGGTGAAGGTCGCGGGAAGCTGCTGGATGCGGGCAGTGCAGAACCGGTCGTCGTGAAAATCCTTGGGGGAGGCCTATGTCCAGCAGTGGACGTCCTTCGACTGATATGATTAATTAGTCGACGTGATTAATATGTATACCCATGCCAAATTACAGCTTTATACTACTAATAGTCTCTGACCTAAACCGCGGACAGACGGACTGTAAGAGTTCCTTGTTGACTTCGAAACCCTTTAAAAACTATTTATGCGGGCGAAACTGTAGGCACAGATGAGATACTAGTTACTTTAGTAGTTACTTCGTAACAGATATTGCACTTCCTTATAAAACGAAAATACTTACTCATTTACTCACGTACTATATAGCCCGAAATAGTTCCCGAGGGATCTGGAGAAGACTCATGTCTACGCTCGCGAGCCGCTTGCGGCTCGCGCACCACTCAACTTCAAAAGCATAAAAACGATGTCCAGGCGGGCGAAGCCGCGAGGAAAAGCAAATTTATCATAAGTTAAGACTTGATCTCGTCTACTTTCACGTGAGGTACGTGAGGCGTGAGTGTCTTATGCGGGGTATGGGGTGTCTACGGGGAGCGAGGCAACCGCCACGGACTCAGGGACGGCACCTTGCGACTGCCATGGGAACACACCATGTACGTAGATTATCAGCTCATACACGTCCCCACTGAGGGGCTCAAGCCTAATCTGAATTAGGGCGATCGAGCCTTAGTCAACCACGCGGCCGAGTGCAGGTTGGTCGACTTCACAAACAACCATAGGAATCGGAATACTAAGCACAGAACCTTCGAGTTTCTTCTCAAGCGTGAGCAGGTTTCTTCCTATGTTTCTTCGCAATGTTTTCCTACACCTTAAGGGAGGCGGATAAACGAACACAATGTGAAATCGAATTTCAAAAATACATTGGTACGTGACGGGATTCGAACCAAGTAGATTTTAATGTAACATCCTTACTAATATAGTAATACTAATAAACTAATACTAATAATAAACTAATATACTAATACTAATAATATTATAAATGTGTAAATGTGTTTTTTTTTGTCTATTTGTTTGTTTGTTACCTTTTCACGCTTCAACATCTTAACCAATCTTGATGAAATTTGGCATGCAGGTAGCATGTGTCACTGGGAAGGAGATAAGCTACTTTTTATCCTGTGAAAATAGCATAGTCCGATGCAGTTCCTAAGGGAACTAAAAATATACTCTTTTTTTTGGTTAATTTCTTTAACATTGCAACGGAACATTCCCTCTCGTATATCCAACAGATACGCTAAACTACCAGGTTTATGATATAGCGTCCACACTCACCGACAGCTAGGTCATATAGTGAGGGCCGCTATTCCTACCAGCACCATTAGGCGAAGGCAAGGACCAGTTGCGGTAGGTCTTGCCGCCAAGACGCTTGTCCCGGTACTCTGCAAGGCGAGTGCCTCGTGGAAGAGAACCACTACCTACTGTCCAGGTAGGTCCCGGAGCTGTAGGCACTCTCACCTCCCGCGGTTTCCGCTGCCGGCGATTCGATCCCCGTTCGGGACGCCAGAGAAGCTGGCTCCCACATATCCGGTGCAACATATATATTGCAACGGAACAATAGATTGCTGTGATTTTTAGCACAGAGATGGCTGAGGAGGTGGGAAATGACATAATTTACTAATTAGCATATCCTGACATGATTCCCGTGGGATCTGGGGAAAACTCATTTCCGCGCTCGCGCACGTCAGCGTCGCAACGGAGCTACGGACTGGGGTTTTTTTGTATAGAATTGGTTGGGAAGTGCCATAGACTTCTTATCAGAATAGCCCGATATCGTTTCCGAGGGATCTGAGGAAAACTCATGTCCGCGCTCGCGATTCTCTTGCGGCTCGCGCACCACTCTCCCTAAATGACAGTCATAAAAACGATGTTCACGCGGGCGAAGCCGCGGGCAAAAGCTAGTATAGGACCACTGGTTATTTTTTTTATTATTATTATTATATCAGCTCATATACGTCCCCACCGAGGGGCTCGAGCCTACCCTGAATCAGGGCGATTAGGCCTTAGTCGACCACGCGGGCCCAGTTCGGGTTGGTCGACTTCACACACAACCTTCTTCGCAGGCGTGTGCAGGTTTCCTTACGATGTTTTCCTTCACCGTTAAAGCAATCGGTAATTATATGTACGTATGTTTTTGAAAAACTCATTGGTACATTGGCCTTCCAGATTTGAACCCGGTACCTCTGGTTAGATGGACCGAGTCGTTACCGGTTGAGCCACCGACGCTTCACTGGTTAATGTTAAAATATATTTCCAATGAAGTTTTCATTCGCCTTTAAAAACAATAATTTCAGTTTGATATTTAGTAAATTTACATTTCGTTTATCTCATCATCATGTGGTATCTGACAGAAACGACGTTTTAGCTAAGGTCTTCCCCTTAAAGTATTCTACGCCAATGAGATACCTACAGATGATTAAGCCACGTCCTCAGACCTAATAAGAACCGTTTGTGTGAAAACAAAGACGCCCTTATATATAATGTAATTGGTCTTATTTATTTGTGTGTCTGGAAAACTTTTCAAATAAAGAATAGTTCGTTGCCAGGCGGGAAACCGAAGAAAAGATAAAACATTACCTATTTTCGAATAAAAATGCTATCTTCTTTAGACTTTCACACCATTGTAATAGGTGCTTAGAAATAAATTGTGATAATACCTGCCTTATTCCTCGCCTAAGTATTTTTTTTCTTCAATTTGAAATAATATTAATAAATTACGTTAAAATATGTACAGAAAATTTGTGTTTATTTTAGTTATCGAAGTCTTGCAGCCAAGCATCAATGTTAAAGATAGCCAGTTTCCCATTGACTTAGGGCATCTTGGTAAGCCCGCTTCCATCTTTGGCATCATCTTCACTTACCATCAGGTGAGATGATGTCAGGGCTTACCAATTGTGGATAAAAAAGTTATTGAATGTGTTTCATTTATCTAAACAATATAAACTTAGGAGAGACGTATTAGTATCGATTTTTAGGATTCCGTGCTAGTTCACGGGATCATATTACTAAGCCTACGATTTCTGTACGTCTGTCGGTCGGTCTGTTCGATTTTTAAAAGACTGTATCTTTTTAACCATAATAGGTATCTGGCTCAAATTTTCATAGAATATGTTTCATAATGAGGTATTTACTAAACCATAGAGAAATATAAAAGAAAAATTTTATAGATCCCTATATATCAAATGTTTTTTTTAAGGTGTTTTGTTATTGCTCTATCGTAAAAACGATAATACATACAAGCGTGAAACTTGGTGTGATAAAATACTGTTTCTAAAGAAGAGAAATCCGAAAAGAATGAATAAAAGATTTTTTCTTTCGTTCGCGTTGATGTCTTTTATTTGAAATGCATAGGTAACGTTACTTATACTTATAGAGAGGTAAAGTGGTACGGAACCCTCTATGCGGAGTTTGTTATTATGTCCTTGTTTGTGTTTGGGTAGCAGAAATCTGCGTATGGCATTTGTTCGATTTCAATCCGCTCAGATGCGTGAGCACTCGTAAGTACATGATAAACTATCATAACTTTTGCACACGATTGAGTGACAGAGGCTCTTATCAGTAAATCCGCATTCCACGGCCACGATCGAACAATAGACGATGTCGCGAGCAGGTACTTGCCGCGTTGGCTACGGACGCGCGCGGGTGCACTAAGCTAGTTAGTCGCCTTACAGACGGAAAACGGGCACTCACCCGACCGCGTAGAAATGGGACCGCGGACAATTAACTGCTGTACGGGCAGCATTACGGTCGCGAAGATTTGCTGCGTTTTTTGATTTAAGGTCGCGCAAGGTATCGAGTGTAATTGGTTTCTCGGAAACGGCTCTAACGATTTCCTTGAAAACTGGTATACGGGGGTTTTCGGGGGCGAAAAATCGATCAAGATAGGTCTCATTTTTGGGAAAACGAGTTTTTCTTAGATAAACTAAGTGCATCATACATATTACATAACATATTTTCTATGTATCATATTTTCACAATGTTTTCTAAAGCGTTTCTAGCCGAGCACTTATTGTGTCTAGCTCAGAAACTAAATGGCCCGAGTTCAAATCCTTATTGAGGGCACGTTTTTTTTGTTTATTTTAACTTATTTTTCATGTTATGGGTTTAACTTCAAATTATTTCAATTGGAAATCCGGTTCTACACAAAAAAAAATTTGATCACATGACTAAAAGACTCCGAGCATCGCTCGGTCGCCCAGGTACTACATTATTAAATGAGAACAAATCATTAACTGAGCATTCGAGTCAACTTTACGTACATGTATTCAAAATATTTACAGATTTTAGTACTAACAGGTAACGCGGGACATCAAAGAACAGATGGAAGTTGGGGTAGTAAAGTTGTCGAGTGGCGACCGCGCACCGGAAAACGTAGCGTAGGCAGTGCCCCTACGTAGTGGATCGACGACCTGGTGAAGATCGCGGGAAACCGATGGATGCGGGCAGCACAGGACAGGTCGTCGTGGAAATCCTTCGGGGAGGCCTTTGTCCAGCAGTGGACGTTTTACGGTTGATATGATGAGGTAACGCGGGCACCTATCACTAAGCTTAGGCTGTCCGTCTGTCCAAACTTCAAAGGGTTTTTAATACCTTTTAAAAGCTAGTTTTTTAAATTCGTTACAGAACGTGTATTATGGCTGATTTATGAACAAAAAAATTATTGTCTTCATAAATAAACGTGTTTTTAAAAGGTTTTATTGTGTTTCTTCTTATATGAAAACAATATTCCCAACATACAAGCGGTTCACTTGGTTTTAGTATAGCAAAAACTATACAGTATATCAACAAATAGTGATCTATAAAACTCGCGAGTTTTTCGAAATGGCTGAAAGATTATATTTTTTACGTTTTAAAACCTCAACCATAAAAAAAACGAATTAACAAAAAATGCGTAATATAATTAAAGAACCTGCTCTCAAAATTTCACGAGAATCGGTTGAGAAAGAGGAGAACAGCCGAACATCCGCTGGACATACGAAAGCATTTTTTCCCAAGCTAAAACGGAAACGCTCGTTGAATCGTACCCGCGCCAAAGAGTAGGGACGCTCAGCCCAAAATATATATATTAGTACTAAAATACAGTATGAGCAATCCCTGCCGCTCTCTAGATTGCGACCTCACCCCCACGTTACCCAGATTGATACAGATTGGTTACAGTTTGGTTGTCGAACGTACGCGAGTTCATTTTCGAATTCAACTTTACGACCCGGAAGGGCGAAATCGATTTCATCCGACATTTTAAGTCTGTCGAACACCACCCCAACCCCCTGCTCGTTAACGCCGCCGTTTACGAGTTATCCGCAAACCCCATTTTCGTAATCCGACGCCCCCGACATGTCCTAACGGATCCCAATGATCCAACCACACTTGCTGTAGCCGCCATGGCCCTGCCCCCTAACACAGAAAAACACTGCACCGACCCCCGCTTCTGGCGCTTACCAGCGCTTTCAGCATATACCAGGCCGCTTCTCTTCGATCCTCCCTCCTCCAAGTAATGAACTAAGCCGAGTTCCGTACCCAACTTGCCCTTATCTTTTGATTTGCTTATTAGGTTGAGTGTCCTCCACGCTCGCCTCGTCGTCCAGCGAAGTTGTAAAGGCCCCCACGAACAACAATAAGCTTATCCCTCCGAAAAGAAAAAAAAAGCGAGTTCTATTACCACATGGCCAGTTTTTTAAATAACTTTTACGCTTATTTTTGAGTAACAATTTTGGGTGCTTAGTTTAAGAACACAAAACAAAATCGCGGTCTCCAGTAAGTAAGAATCATAAAATATTTAGAATCTAAATCTCATCTATTTGGCGGGGGATCTCTTTTTCATTATTTATTTAGTTCGGTAGCATCTTTCCGGAAACTTGGGGTTTGTCAGGTATTATTTATGGCTAGTACGAGTATCATGGATGGGGAAAATCGACCATGGGTTGTTCTTAATCATACCGTATATTCGACTCGATAAGGTAACTATATTGCTTGCTTTTGCTGCGGTATTGGACCATACTACATGGCATAACTTCTACACTACTACTGTGATACTTCTTCTTGTACACACAAGTCCAGTGAATGGAGCCTATGAAAATAGAATCTTTTATTTGTAGGTTAAATTTGACCAATTTCCCGGTATAGGCTAAAATACAAGTTAATGATACACGTTTAGTTTGGATGACAATGCAGGATTAGCTAAAAACAATACAAAAAAAAACGGTAATCTATAAAACTAAAAAACCCGCCTGCGTTTCTGTGTAATTTGGAAATGAAAAACCCTAAAACAAGAAAGTCGTCATACCCGATTGCACTTAACTTAAGAAAAATTGTAGCAGTCGGGACCCATTCTAGAAAGTCAGCCGCCTAGTCAGTATACTGGAGTAATCTGCAATGTAATATAGGTATGTGCTCTCAATTCACTAAGCCTCCATTTCTAGAATGGGTCCCGACTGCTACAATTTTTCTTAAGTTAAGTGCAATCGGGTATGACGACTTTCTTGTTTTAGGGTTTTTCATTTCCAAATTACACAGAAACGCAGGCGGGTTTTTTAGTTTTTTAAATTACCGTTTTTTTTATTTGGATATACCCGGGGTCATTCTCACAGTAAAAACGTATCTAACGACAACCCTCAAGCTATAATTCATCGAGCCGTTCAGGCTGCAAAGCGTGTCAAACATTTGAATTTTGCGCCAAAAATCCGCCATTTTGTTTTTTTAATTTTGATATACCCAGTGTCACTCTCACAGTAAATACGAATCTAACGACACGTCTCAAGCTAAAATCCATCCAGCCGTTCAGGCTGCAGAGCGTGCCAAACAATTATACATACAAACATACATACATACATACATACATACATACTCTCGAAAAACATAACCCTCCTTCTGGCGCAGTCTTAGGGTTTTTCATTTCCAAATTACACAGAAACGCAGGCGGGTTTTTTAGTTTTTTAAATTACCGTTTTTTTTATTTGGATATACCCGGGGTCATTCTCACAGTAAAAACGTATCTAACGACAACCCTCAAGCTATAATTCATCGAGCCGTTCAGGCTGCAAAGCGTGTCAAACATTTGAATTTTGCGCCAAAAATCCGCCATTTTGTTTTTTTAATTTTGATATACCCAGTGTCACTCTCACAGTAAATACGAATCTAACGACACGTCTCAAGCTAAAATCCATCCAGCCGTTCAGGCTGCAGAGCGTGCCAAACAATTATACATACAAACATACATACATACATACATACATACTCTCGAAAAACATAACCCTCCTTCTGGCGCAGTCGGGTAAAAATAGCATATATACCTAAAAAAATAGATTTTTCCAATCAGCTTATCTGAGATGCAAATTGATGCGATGGAGCTGAATTCAAAACCCGCGTCATTTTTTCCTAGTTGTTACGGTTTGGGAGTCTTCAAGGCGAGGGTAGATAGTAAACAAGCAAAATAATTAAAGAAATATATATTTTTTAAAGGCATAATAAACATTCGGTCCGCAAAATAACTACTTGAGCGGCAAGATTTCATGATTGAGCGGCAGAAAAACATGTCTATAAGCAGCAACTCAACACTGTAGGAAGAGTGTGGTACGGGGAGTTCTAAATGGAAGCGGGAGCGAGCGAAGCGAGCTCGGACTTGCGGAGCACCCCGACTCGGATCCGTTAGGTTCGGAGACTGTGCGGGGAGGCGAGCTAAGCTCGCCTCCCCGCACAGTCGTAGTGTTAGGTTTAACATGAGAACACAGAAGTAGGAGCCCCGAAGGGGCTCCGTCGACCACTCAACACTGTAGGAAGAGTGTAGTACGGGGATGTTTAAAATAATTACAGCCATCCAGAATGACATAAATTGCTGATTGATTTTGAAATGTTTGCTGACCATGAGTTGCTGACCAATTAGCTATTTCTGCTGACCGATTAGCTATTTCTGCTGACCGATTATATTTTTCTGCTCACAGAAATAACAATACTATGCTAACCATTTAATTGACACCCATAATTAAATAATTCATGTTCCGTGACTGCATCGTCACTTTCCATCCGGTGAGTTGCAGTCAAACGCACTCAAATTTTTATTAAAAACTAGCTGTGCCCACGACTTTGTCCGCGTGGAGGTTTTGAATTTTCCCATGGGATCTCTTGAATTTTTCAGGATGAAAAGTATCCTTTATGTTAACCCGAGCTATAACGAACCACCATACAAAATTTCATTAAAATCGGCCTGGTAGTTTTTGAGTGTTGCGCGACCATACAGACAGACATAAATTCCAAAAGTTGTTGTTTTGTCCTCTATATCGTTATTAATGCCCACCACAGATTTCCCAAAAATATTTCATGTACAGACACGGCCCCGTTACAGTTTTATTATATGTAAAAAAAACAAGTCTGCATAAAACATTGCCCAAGTTAAGTTATATCCTATGTCACTCGAGAGATAAAGACGAATCTAACGACACCTTGCACTCCAACATCTATCAAGCCGTTTAGGATACAGGCTTAACCAAAGCAACAGACAAACATACATACAATACATACATATTTACATACATACATACATATACCAAAAAAACAATGGCCATCTTTTTGTGCAGCAGGTATAACAGTGATCACTGCCAAATTTTTAAAATATTCATTTTATCATCATATCAGCCGAAAAACGTCCACTGCTGGACAAAGGCCTTCCCCAAGTATTTCTACGACGACCGGTCCTGCACTGCCCGCATCCATCGGCTTCCCGCGATCTTCACCAGGTCGTCGGCCCACCGCGTGGAAGGCCTGCCTACACTACGTTTTCCGGTGCGGGGTCGCGACTCGAGAACTTTACTGTCCCAACGGACATCTGTTCTACGAGCTATGTGCCCTGCCCACTGCCACTTCAGTTTAGCGATTCTGTGAGCTATGTCGGTTACTTTGGTTCTCCTGCGGATCTCCTTGTTTCTGATTCGATCACGCAGAGAAACTCCGAGCATACTCCATTGCCCTTTGGGTGACCTTGAGCCTTCTTAGGAGGCTCATAGTAAGCGACCATGTTTCACTTCCGTAAGTCATTACTAGCAACACACACTGGTCAAAGACCTTAGTCTTGGGACACTGCGGTATTTGGGACGTGAAAATATTGCGAAGCTTCCCGAACGCCGCCCAGCCGAGTTGGATTCGTCGATTGATCTCTTTCTTGAAGTGGGACCTACCTAGTTGGGCTGTTTGTCCCAGGTATACATATTCGTCAACAGCTTCCAGCCAAGAGTCTCCAACCTTTAGAGGTGTGGGTGCGACACGGACTATTTTCGTCTTGTCCAAGTTCATTTTAAGACCCACTTGTTGAGAGACTTCACTAAGGCTATTGAGAATTGTGCTTAGGTCTTCTATAGTTTTAGCCATGACCACGATATCTTTAGCGAATCGGAGGTGGGTTATGTACTCGCCGTTGATATTGATGCCGAATGCACCCCAGTCCAGAAGCTTAAATTTTTTTTCCAGGAGGCGGTGAACAGTTTTGAAGATATAAGATCTCTCTGTGACTGCATAGGTTTCGAGTTCAAGAAAAGCACGACCACACTTTTGTGTCATGCCATATATGTTTGTCCCTCGAGTATAAAGGAATTAAATAACTTCTGAAAAGCTTTTAGTACCGGTGTTCTGCCTGCTTTCAGAAGTTCAGCCGTAATTCCATCATCACCCGGTGCCTTGTTGTTCTTGAGCTATTTGAGTGCCATTCTAATCTCGTGCAGGCTGACGTCCGGGATACTTTAGCCAGATCACTGACAGGCAGACGTGTGGTCTTGTAAAATTGTCCGTAAAAGTTCTCATCTTCTTCCAGCAACTCAGTCTTAGACGATATGATCCTGCCATCTTCAGTCTTCAGCTTGGCCAGTTGGCTTTGTCCAACAGACAGATCTCTCGCAAACATTTTTGAGCCTTTGTTGTGCTCAATCGCCTCAATCTTAATACAATTTGTACTATACTGGCGCAAATCGCGAGTCAGGGATTTAGAGATCTGCCTGTTTAGTTGCCGATATTGAGTACCGTCTTCAAGTACTGCAAAACCAATCTGCGTCCTTTTTCCATGAGGTTGCTGGTGAAGTCAGAGTTTTTTTTGTTTCTGTTTGAACGGCGAGTTTTAAAAATCTAAGACCCGACTTTTTGGACAATATCCACCAATCTGTCATTATAATCGTCCACATTCTCGCAGTCTCCTAGACGTTCGAAGCGATTGTGCAACCCGAGCTGAAAGCTCTCGGGGTTTTGGAGCTGGATGGGCGCTGGTCGGAGGGTAGACTTCATAAGTCGATATAATTCTAGCTTGGTTTTTAAATTTAATGTGCCTCTCACCACCCGGTGATCGCTTCCTGTTTTGACTGAATTGATCACTCATGGAATTGACCAATTCATTTTATATAAGTGTTTACTTTTAAAAAGGTAGTCCAAAATAACCTTAATATCGTTTACAAATAAAGTGATGATTCAGATTACACTCTCAGGTTACTTACTGGTCATTTACATAGTCTATTATTTCATAAAATCCTCTAGATCACCGACATTTTTTAACATGAGTCTGGAATTAATTATCGTCCCCAAAACGTCGGAAAAATATTTCGATCATAGTCTGGGAGCTCCGTGTAAAAATATTACCAAAAACCTGTTGGCATCATGTTGCTATGGCTGTGTTGTTGCTAAAGTTCAAGCATTATTTTTTTGTGAAAAGTAGTAAGTACTCGACTAAGATGTTCCTTGTTAAGTTCACAACTTGTGGTGGTAGTTATCTAATATTTAAGTAAGATCTACAAATTATCCAATACAGAGGCTTGGACCACGTCCAAGGCAGTTGCAAGTGGCCAATTTATAATTTTAGTGGGCAACGGGGGCCTAACGCAAGCCAAAAACAAGACTATCTAAAGCCTATGAATTTCACAAACTTATGAAACGCGTGGTCGACTAAGGCCTAATCGCCCTGATTCAGGGTAGGCTCGAGCCCCTCAGTGGGGACGTATATGAGCTGATATAATAATGAAACGTTATGAAGGTAAACTGACCGTTAATAATTTTATTTATTAACCGCCTCCGTGGTGTAATGGTTAGTCCGTTCGCTTCTCACCAGGAGGTCGCGGGTTCGATTCCCGGCGGGGTCAACTTGTAAGACTCGGTTTGGTTGGTGGTAGGGCATTTTCTAAACCCGCCTGGCTAGCTACCACCATTTTATCTAAGTCTTGCCGCCAAACATCAGTGTTAACAACATTGATGTGTTCCGGCTTGAAGATAAGATAGCCAGTTCTCCGTTGCGTTGGAGAATCTAGGTAAACCCGCTTCCATCTTCGGCATCATAGTCACTTACTATCAGGTAAGATGATCCCAAGGGCTTCATCATATCAGCCGAAGGACGTCCACTGCTGGACATAGGCCTCCCCCAAGGATTTCCACGACGACCGGTTCTGTGCTGCCCGCATCCAGCGGCTTCCCGCGACCTTCACCAGGTCATTGGTCCACCGAGTGGCAGGCCTGCCTACGCTACGTTTTCCGGTGAGCAATCGCCACTCGAGAACTATACTGTCCCAAACGGCCATCTGCAGCCAAGGGCTTACCAATTGTGAATAAAAAAAGAAAAAGGTAACATTACCTGGATGCGTTTGAGTGTTAATGCCATTTTTCCCGACTATTTTCGTGCTTCTTCAAGTCACTTTAAGCTGTTGATGCCGGTCGCTATCAATAGATGGCAGTCGTTAAGGCGGGTCTAATGCCTTACAGTGGGGTTCGCAACTAGTCCTACAAGCCCCATCAATCCGGACTTTGTCTAACCGACCCGAGTTTGAAAAGAGACCGTGCTCCAGCAATGGGGCATTCATGGATTCAAAACGATGGCTTTTTACTACTTTGTTTTTCAATTCACAATTGCTAAACCCTTGGCATCATTTCACCTAATGGTTAGTGACTTACCGGAGTAAAGGTATTTTAAATGACACGCTATTATTAGGCCACACCCCCTTGTCTGTCGCACCCGTGAGCCGGTAATTCGACACACAGGATTTTTTCCGGCAGCCGGAATTTGGCAGACGGGGTTCTGGGCGCGTCTAATGGATTTTCTGTGAATCTAAATAAAATATTGTGTGTCTCCATTTAAAATATTATTCTAATTAGGGTGTTTTACTTATTTTTTTTTATTTTATATTATGATAATTGATATTAATGGCGCTAATAGACCCCCGTAATTTTTCCGGCTCCCGGTAGGTCTAAAGATAGCAAATTAGTTTTTTTTTCCGGGTCCCGGAAATCGACAGACAAGTGTATTATTAGCGTTTGTCTTCAACCCGTCTAGTAAAAGGGAAAGCCCCGAAATAAAGATAGGGTTGCCGTAAGGCGCAATTAAAGCTAGGCTGAACCTGAACGCAGATTTCTCCTACAGCTGACCTGGTTCCGCACCTACCAACTGACAAATCTGCTCATATACGTCCCCACCGAGGGCTCAAGCCTACCTTGAATTACGGCGATCGGGCC
This sequence comes from Coleophora flavipennella, assembly GCA_947284805.1. Taxonomy (NCBI): domain Eukaryota; kingdom Metazoa; phylum Arthropoda; class Insecta; order Lepidoptera; family Coleophoridae; genus Coleophora; species Coleophora flavipennella. The sequence continues at coordinate 2,651,820 of OX369275.1, forward strand.
TTAGTCGACCACGCGGGCTCAATGCGGGTTGGTCGACTTCACACACAACCTTCGAGTTTCTTCGCAGGCGTGTGCGGGTTTCCTCACGATGTTTTCCTTCAACGTAAAAGCGTCGGATAAACGTACATATGAGATCGACATTCGAAAACACATACCCCCGTGCATAACCCTATCTAAGATTACGACCACCGACAACATTTTACAAATCCTACACAGACAATGGTAATATATTTACCACCAAAAAATCACCCCCTTCACTCCCCTTTTTAAGATAAAAAAAAGAAACGGATTCAGAAACTACAAATTACTCAGGAACCATATCCTTTTTTCATGACCAGGGGCTCAAGTTTGTTCAAGGATTAAGCCATCGCGATTGTTAAAGAAAAGAGACTAAGGATAATTAGTGTTTTATTCAGAGGATAAATAAACACCAAAACCCTCCCTCCTCGCCCCTCCCACAATCCATTTATAATTCAAAGTATGTAATCTGTTTTAAAATGTTTTATCAAAATGAAAATATTTCTTAAGGGTCCCCAGGAGACTCGAGTTTTCATACACACGTAGTTCCGCTTTAATATAAAAAAACTAAATGCCGGGTTGAATCTAAATTTTGCGAATATACAGGGTGGTCCAAAAAGTTTCATCAATATTTTTTTTTAGATTCCTTACACCTGGGTGTATCCGAAAATACTCCATGTATTTTACTAACAGTATTTCTACTCTAGCAAAATACAAACATAAAAAATCATAACTAAAGAATTTTGAGATTTTTTTTCTGCAAAATGATCGTCTTGAATTACTCTTGCACAGTAATAACCTAATACACAATATTATTTATACCAATTTACCTAAAAAAGGGTTGAAAGTAACAATATTAGGTTATATCTTAATATTACAGAATGGATGTTTCATAGATTTAAATTACTTTTAAAAACTTCGACAGTTTATCAGCTTACTAAATAATAAAAAAGGTTGCTCTTAATAGGCTATTTTACGATAAAATCGTCTCCCAAACTTAGTAAGACGAAAATGTGTTGAAAAAGTTTTGTCGGAAAAAATATTTCAGCGTTTTTATCATTTTTATGGCCAATATTAGTAAGGCATCATCTTAAGCATTCAAATAATCTTAAATTATACGATCAGTTACGCATTTAAAAAAATGTTAATCAATTATTTTTGGGACACCGCTTAGCGTTGTGGACTTTGGTATTATCTCTGGCTGGCTCGCGTAAGTTGTAATGTAAGTGAAACGCTACTCACAAACTTTAAAGTAAAGAAAAAGAAATAAAAACCGTGAACCTTTTTTCAGTATCCTTTGAACTGAAGTCCGTGGTATCCCAGTCCTTCTTTTCATTGCTCTCGAACTAGTCGAACTCGTCTTTCTACTTCTGCCTAGATGTCATCTCTTCTCTCGGGATCTACTGTCGGTACGCCTTCGAGCCATTGGTTACGACCGGGTATACGCCGATGACCTGGTGAAGGTCGCGGGAAGCCGATGGATGCGGGCAGCGCAGGACCGGTCGTCGTGGAAATCCTTGGGGGAGGCCTTTGTTCAGCAGTGGACGATTTGTGGCTGATATGATGATGATGATACGCCCGGGCATCAGCGTGTTATGAGTATTTCTAAATAGTATTGTTATTTAGTAAATACCCTATGATCCGGATAATGGTCCATCCTCGCCGTTGCAGTTGTTGACGATGAAGCCTTGCTGCTAAAATACCATTTCCTCTGGCCATGCCATAATAATAGTGCATTTCTGCATACTGGCTTAGAGTAAAATTAATCACGTTGCTGCACAAACATAATCCAAAACACTAACCAATCAAAGTTCTTAACACAATCACAAGTCTTGTTGTAAGGCAAATCGGAGTCCAGTAAGAATGCGAAAGTTGGTTCAAAATGAAGATCGGGGTTTGGAAACAACGTCAACGTCAACGTTAGCCATAAGGATGATAAATAAACCAAAGAGATAGGTAGATAAAAACGAAACTTTGTGTTACTGTCCTGTGTGAGGACAAAACTGTTTTTAGCGCATTTCCAATTTTAGAATCCGATTTCTTCGTAAAAATTGCCTATTAAGAGCAACCTTTTTTATTATCTAGTAAGCTTTACAGTTAAAGTTTTTAAAAGTCATTTAAACACATGAAACATTCATTTTGTATTATTAAGAGAATTTTTATAATTTATCTCCGTCCAACCCAAACCTAAAATTGTCACTTTCGATCCTTCTTTCGGTAATTTGTTATGAAGAATGTTGTGTATTACATTAATAGTGTGCAAGAGTAATTCAAGACGATCATTTTGCAGAAAAGAAATCTCAAAATTCTTACAATTGTACAAGTTATGATTTTTTATGTTTGTATTTTGCTAGAGTAGAATACTGTTAGTAAAATCCCTGAACATACATGGAGTATTTTCGGATACACCCAGGTGTAAGGAATCTTAAAAAAATATTGACGAAACTTTTTGGACCAACCTGTATAATAATAATAATAAATATTCTCGGACCAATCACACATGGTCATCTGGCCCCAAAGTAGGATTCCCTGTGTTATGGATTACCAGAGACTGATATACATACTTATATACGTAAAGTTTTATTGTTTGAATAAAAACCTTAATCTTATTTTTTTATTATAAATATAAAATTGCTGTTTCCCGCAATTTTGCCAGCAGCTTCGCCCGCACTGGACCCTTTTTTGCCATTCGCGTGGTGGGAACTTCTCAAAATCTTTTCTTAGCTGATGCTCACGTCACGATTGCTATCGTCATAACAAATTTCAACCCCATCCGTCCATCCAGTGCGTTGATAGATCAGTCAGTCCGTCATAGTTTCTTTTGTTTTTTGTTTATTAAAAATGTATTATGTGCCTGCAAAAGAAGATTTTGTAACGTTAATCAAACGAATGATTGTGGAACGTAAATAGATAAATATGTATCTTTTTCCTAAACGAATTAAATTAGAGGCTTAAATTTTTTTTGAGGTCGGTATCAGCAAACCATCGAATCTAAAACATTTAATACGTAAGTAACTGTGTGCCTCAAAAGAATGTTAAGCCCCTAATTTAATTCGTACCCGCCTTTGATTTCGTTATTGTTGGTTAATGTTGTATATTTAAGTATAATAATATTATTTCACACTTTTGAGTGAATTAAATTTTGAAGTCGGTTTGAAGTTTTTTTAAACTTTTTTTTATTTAACTATATTTTCATCTGATTAGGCCTGAAAGTCATTATTTTCAATGATGAATAACATTAAAGACTCGAGTTCAGCATGCATTCTGCTAAAAGTGACATCTTACAACCCTAATATTATAATTATTATGTTCTTTATCATCTAAGCTGCAACAGAAGAGTCACACTAACGTTACATTAATTTGATATGTACGTTTTACTGAAACATTAATTACTTATCAGTGGAAAATGTACTTTATTGGTAGTAAATGAAGAGTTTTGATTTGATTTTCCCAATAGTCAAATTATTTGACGGCACGGCATAGTCTCATTAAATACTTCTTTAGAAAAAATTACACGTTGATCCGAAAGGTGCGCCATCCCTGAGCTATACCATAATACTGAGGAGGGACTGATAAATCAATATTTGTTGTTTATTTGAGTAATTCCATTTATTTTTTTCCAAATTATAGGTTTATAAACTTTTTAGTGTGAAATTTCATACAAACATCAAAAAAAATTAAGTTGTTTGCAAAAAAAAACGAAAAAAAAATCTTGCTTACATTGATATACCTATAGATAGAAAGAAGATTTCATTAGCTTACTAAAACAGTAATTAGTTTTTAGGTTTTATACAAAAATACTGAACCTTAGATATAGGCAAAGCGCCAAATTGACTCCTGTGAAGTATCCCCGCTGGAAGGAATAAGTATTATTTATTTTCATAAGAAAACCTAATTACTGAAATAAGTGACTCATCCAAAAACAGACTTGCTGGAAAACATCGACAATTCCTCAGAAGTAATATGTATTTTCATAAGAAAACTTAATTACTGAAATAAGTGACTCATCCAAAAACAGAATTGCTGGAAAACATCGACAATTCCTCAGAAGTAATATGTAATTTCATAAGAAAACTTAATTACTGAAATTAGTGACTCATATAAAAACGGAATTGCAGGAAAACATCGACTATTCCTTAGAAGTAATATGTATTTTTATAAGAAAACTTAATTTCTGAAATAAGTAACTAATCTAAAAACAGAATTGGAGGAAACATCGACTATTATTAATATGTATTTTTATAAGAAAACTTAATTACTGAAACAAGTGATTCAAGTGCCGTGCTAAGGAGGACTGGCCTATTGTCATAAGTTAATTAGGTCGATATGGGAACACACCACCTACAATCCGTTCCATGAATATTGTATGAATTTTGACTCGGTCTTACCGATGTCCATTACATTCGTACGTGGGCTCATGAATTATATACCTTTGGTCTACTTCTTTATGATGAGGAGTTATGGAGAATGACTGACCCGACTTTCTGTAAGTACTTTGGACTGTCATTTACTCAAGTCTAGTCAATAAAGTGCTACCTTAATCGGAACGTAACTTTAAGTTGGTGATAAAATACCCTGAATCGCAAGTTTTTACCCGACTGCTTTAGAAGAAGGGTTATGTTTTTCGAGTGTATGTATGTAGATTTTTTTTTTTTTATTCACAATTGGTAAGCCCTTGGCATCATCTCACTTGATGGTAAGTGACGATGATGCCAAAGATGGAAGCGAGCTTACCAACATTCCCCAACGCAATGGAGAACTGGCTATCTTATCTTAATGCCGGAACACATTACACAAGGAAATGTCTTTCAATTGGCTTTTCGATGTCTATTGCGAATTTAGTGGTTTTTGAAATTGCTACGATTAACAAACTGTAGTAGACACATAAATAAATTAGATACCATTTTAAAGAGCTAAGACGATAAGTTACTGTGATATGTAAAATATTTTGAATTCGCTTTCTTACTATTTTTTATTTATTCATTTACAAGCGTCGGTGGCTCAACCGGTAACGACTCGGTCGTTCCCGTGGGAATTTCCTAAAATCCATTCTTAGCGGATGCCTACGTCATAACATCTACTTGCATGCCAAATTTCAGCCCGATCCGTCCAGTGGTTTGGGCTGTGCGTTGATAAATCACTATGTCACTCAGTCAGTCAGTCACCTATGAGTTATATATATTTAGATTATTGATTTGTATATGCCCGACCATGGCAGATGTTGAATGGTCCGCGAGAAAGTATGCACAGAGCATGGCTCTATAATTTATAAGCTTTCCGCCCGCGGCATCGCTCGTGTTTTTAGCTGGAAACCTGGACAGCTGGCGTGCCCACTGTAAAAATCAAAGCTTCATTGTACTCGGATGAATGTTACGAGGCAGACATAGAAAATGAACGAACGATCATTACTTTCAACCGACTTCCAAATAGGAGGAGGTACCAAAAGCACTAGGTACCAAAAAAACTGTTTCTGGATGTGCAGAATAATTTATAATAAGATACCACAATTTCTTAAAGAACTTCCAATAAACAGGTTTAAGGTGGAACTAAAAAGATGGCTGATATACATTTTACTCGGTCAAGGAATTTTTGCATTTTAAATTTATTAATAATGACTAAGTACAATTTGAATGTTATTTATTTATTAATTGTAATGTAGCTAGTTTTTTCTTTACTTTGTGTTTTTATGCTATCATTTTTATGGCTGAGTATGGCGATTCAACAAAATTTTTGTAGCACCTAATACTATGTACCCAACTCGCAGGGCAAATAAATGAATTGTATTCAATTCTATTCTCAATTCAACTGTATGTTTTTTTTTATGTGTCAGAACTTTTGACTGGGTGAATCGATTTTTATGATTCTTTTTTTATTTGAAAGCTAGTGCTTAACGTGTGGTCCCATATAAATTTTATCACAATCGGTGTAGTACTTTATTAGAAAATTAACAAAAGCCAAAAATAATAATTCAAAAATGTACTAAGTGTGTTGCGATGGGAGTCGGCTTTTTTAACGTGTTTAGCGTTTTTTTATTTAACTACTAGCTTTTTCCCGCGGCTTCACCCGCTTGGACATCGGTTTTATGACTGTCTTTAAGGGTGATTTGTAAATAATGTCGTTTCCCACCTCCTCAACCATCTCTGTGGAAAAAATCACAACAATCCATTGTTCCATTGCGATGTAAAAAAAATAACCAATAAAAGAGTATTTTTAGTTCCCTCAGGAACTACATCGGATTATGCTATTTTCCCGGGATAAAAGTAGCCATGTCCTTCCCCGTTACACAGGCTACCTGCATGCCATTTTTTGTCAAGATTGGTTGAGGTGTAGAAGCGTGGAGAGGTAACAAACAAACACATTTTCACTTTTATAATATTTAGTAAGGATTAGATTTGTATGCCGTTGGTTTTACAAATTAAAAGGGTTATTCCTGTTGTCCCCCACTACCTATTTGTCTACCACTGGTGGACATCGGAAAAAAAAATGGCGATGTCCATCACTTAATTAGTTTATCCCTGATACTTACTGAAACCTATCATGATTCTTAGGGTGAAGGCTTTTTTATGCATGACTGAAATAAGATAGCGTAGCCTACGATCACACATAATACACATGCCAAGAAAAACCTTAAAAATTTTGGGTAATAGCTCGTAGCCGCCGTCCAGGGTACCACTTTCAGCTCCATCATCAGACCCTGTAACCGCCTCCGTGGCATAAAGGTTAGTCCATTCGCTTTACACCAGGAGGTCACGTGTTCGATTCCCGGCGGGGTCAACTTTATGAGACTCGGTTTGGTTGGTGGTAGGGCATTTTCATAGCCCGCCTGGCTATCTAACACCATCTTATCTCAGTCTTGGCGCCAAACATCAGTCTTACCTAACAGCATTGATTTGTTCCGGCTTGAAGATAAGATAGCCAGATCCCCATTGCGTTGAGGAATCTTGGTAAGCCCGCTTCCATCTTCGGCATCATAGTTACTTACCATCAGGTGAGATGATGCCAAGGGCTTATCAATTAAGGATAAAAAAACCATCTAGGACCAGAGTCCTTGTCAAGACGTATCAAACGAGACTCACTCAACTCGTTGGGGTTGCATTATTACAGAGTTCCCATGGCAACCTTCCAGCTCCATCATCAGATCAGGTCCATTTCATAATATATTGTATAAAGATCCACTTTACACATCCATGCAAAATTTCAGGTCAATCGGAAACCCTTGGGTAAAATTTAACTTGCAAGATTTTATTACAGACACCGGGACCGTTACACGGCAGACTGGCACCTGAAAATAAGACACTGTGCAGTGTTCAACTTAGATGCCGCGATCTTTAACATGGTCCCGGCCACGCGTTAAAAGTGTCCAAATATAAGGTCACGTAGGTATACTAACGTGGTTCTGCTTTTTAATGTTCCGTGCCCTAAGGGTAAAAACGGGACCCTATTACTAAGAGTTTTCTGTCAGTCCGTCTGTCTGTGTCTTTGTCTGTCTGCCTGTCTGTTCGTATTTCACCAGGCTGTATTTTATGAACCGTGATAGCTAGATAATTGATTTTTTTACAGATGATGTATTTCTGTTGCCGCTATAACAACAAATACTAAAATTAGAAAAATAGAAAAGATAAGGGGGGTGTCAAATCAAAAAAAGAACACTATGTTATTTTCGAGGGAAGCTGCTGGATGCGGGCAGCGAAGGACCGGTCGTTGTGGACATCCTTGAGTGAGGCGTTTGTTCAGCAGTGGACGTCCTTCGGCTGATATGATAATGATGTTTTTCTATCCACAATTGATAAGTCTTTAGTATTGTCACACCTGATGGTATGTGATGATCATGCCAAAGATGGAAGTGGGCTTACGAAAATTACCCAACGCGTTTGAGAACTAGCTATCTTATTATCTTTAAGCCGGAACACATCAATGCTGTTAACGGAAATACTTGGATAAAATGTTGATAGCTTGTCAGGCGGGCTTTAAAAATACCCTACCTACCTCCAACCAAACCGAGTCCTACAAAGTTAAACCCCACCTGGAATCGAACCCGGGACCTCCTGGTGTTTAGCGAATGACCTAATCATTACGTCACGGAGGCCAATAGGTGTACAAAACTGTTAGATCTACACGGCTCATTCACATAAACTAGGGCATTTTAAAATTAAAGTAAACATAAAACAATAATAAAATAAATAATAAAAGATTATAAAATATTTTTTTAACTATAAAAATAAATAAAATTTTAGTCACAAAGTAAAACTCATTACGATTTAATTTGTTATTTATAAATTCGTCAACAAAATAAACAATACATATTTCGAAAGTCAACAATTTGAAAAGTTTACGTTATCACATTCTTTCAATCCCAAATTTGGTCAAATGAAATTTGCAGCAGAATTTGGGAAAGATTGTCAAATAAAATTTGCAGGAAACACCTCAACTTCAGTTACACTGTCTGGACGATTTTTTTAAGTTTGTTCAATATTGTCAAATTGAAAGCGGGACTTAACTTTTGACTGACTCGGTAGCTCAGTGGTTAGTGCCCTTGACTACTGACTACTGAAAGTTGTGGGTTCGATCCCCACCCAGGGCAAGCATTTGTGTGATGAGCAGATTTGTTTGCTCTGTGTCTGGGTGTTAAAAATATATCTATATATGTATGTATTTAAACGTGTTTAAGTATGTATATCAGTCTCTGGTAACCCATAACACAGGGAATCCTACTTTGGGGCCAGATGACCATGTGTGATTTGTCCCAGAATATTTGTCCCACAATATTTATATATTTAACGTGATTTTAATTTTTTTTACGTCTGCTCGCGACCATGATTATTGAAGCATAGTCGAAACGTTGAGGTAAAACCAACATCAATACCTGCTCATATGTTATATAAAATCAAGTCAAGTCTCGCTTTCAATATGACATTAAGAATAATCGTGACAGTTTCAAGTGTTATATTGTTCAACTAGTGGATGCCCGCAGCTTCGCCCGCGCAGATCCCGATTTTTGCGGTTCCCGTGGGTATTTCCCAAAATCCTTTCTTAGCGGATGCCTACGTCATTACATCTACCTGCATGCCAAATTTCAGCCCGATCCGTCCAGTGGTTTAGGCTGTGCGTTGATAGATCACTATGTCAGTCAGTCAGTCAGTCACCTTTGAGTTATATATTGTTCAATATTAGTCCGATTTGTGTGGTTTTGTATGAAACGGGGATTTTCTATGTGTGTCAACCAAAATTGGGTAACCAAAGGAGTAAATTTCCGACGTGATTCTAACCCATTGCAATGTCAAAATCACAATAATTTCCAACTACTCTCAAACATGATAAATTAATCTAGACTAATCCTAGCTAGGCAATAAACCGGAGTGTCAGAAACGAAATGGGGGCGAATAAATTTAATTACTCGCAAATTCGGCGATAACGCACGGTAAAGCGAAAATGTGCCTCAAATTTTCAGCTGAAACTCTAACTTAATTACTGGCTATTAACGTCTGAACCGCTAAAGTTTCCATCGGAAGTAACACTCACGTCGTCGTCAACCACGTATTTTTAAAAAGTATTTTTATAATTTTATTAATGCTATAAGTTACGTCAATAAACATAAGTTATAATTCTGTTAGATTTAAGCCTTTTAAACCCTGCGAAGTTGGTTTAAGAAGTGTTACCTACTTACTGAGTAAACAAGCATTTTTAACCGACGAAAAAACGGAGGAAGTTCTCAAGTCAATCGTATTTTTAGGGATCCGTACCTCAAAAGGAAAATACGGAGCCCTTATAGGATCACTTTGTTGTCCGTCTGTCTGTCTATCAAGACCATTTATCTCGAGAACGCATGAAGGTATAAATTTAAAATTTACACTATATACTCCGGTCTACAGTCCCTTGAAGCTGTGAAAGGTCAAACGTTAAGTTGACGTAAAAAAAATTGGTTGTCTGTAAAGTCGGTTTACGGACGATAGTTTAACGTGAAAACGTCATAACGTAACGGGACATTGAGTCATCCTTTTTCGTGCGTGCAGGCGGCGTCCATTGATTTATTAGACGTTGTCAGGTCAAAAAGATACGGCCGTTTATGCTGCAAAAAACGTACATTTCGACACTCTCAAGGTAATCAAAATTTATAGGGTATTTTCCGTTGACCTAGAACTGTGAAATTTGGCAAGTAATACCGTCAATACTACAAGTATAGGGCAAAAACTGAACACTTTACATTTGTAATTAAATCATAAAAAATAAAGTCTTAATTTAAAGTACGTACCTAATCAATTATGCAAGGAACGGCGGTCCAAATTTTGAATTGAGTTAACCGTGTTATGTGGGGAATCGTATCAAAGGGCTTCATTAGCACAAGCTTAAACAGATTTTTAATTATTTTTATGATTATAGTTTTCGATTTATTAATTATAAGTTTCCTTATCCAGAGATGTGATGGTACGGAACCCCCGGTAAGCGAGTTCAACTCACACTTGGCCGGTTTTTTAATGTATTATCACACATAACCTTTTACAGAGCCGTCCGATTTCGATAATTCCAAGTTGGTCCCATTTAAATTTAGAAACAAAATTTTCTCTTCTTAGGGTAGAAAAATAGAAGATAATTGATTTTTCACCTACTGAATTTTCATCTGTGAAACGATTTTGTTGAAACTTGACATATAAAATGATTAGTTCTAATGACACTGGCCTCATATTTGGGCTTATTTACTCATCTTAATTAGAACTTTACTTATACATACCTAACTTATGATTTCGATGTTGCGTTACGCTAAATATTTGTGATTTTGATGTTTTGTGGCGCAATGACGTTACCAATAGGATTTAGTATTACTAGCTGACGTTTAGATAATTTAGATACGTTCTCAAAGTAAATCAGGTATTTTGAGAGACGTATTCATACGTTGTTATACATGTCTCTCCATCATGCCGTCTACATACGTAGTTTACGTGAATGTGTTAATAATTAAATGTACGCTTTGACAAAATCATTTACGAGCCTACATGTTCAAACATGGATTGGATTGATGTCAAATTGCTTGTTGGTTTGCTTACGCAAATTATAATTATACTACCATAACATTTACAGCTTCATACGCGTTATGTCAATTAAGTAAAGTAGTTTATAAATTAAATCATTCATGAGACTGTCAAGTTACTAGTCTGGGGCAAGTCAAGTAGGACACAGTATCGTTTATTAATTCATCACCAGTATTTAAGTAATATACCAGCCAAAGGCTAGTCAGACTCGAGCATCGTGGGTTCTATAACACCACACCACTCCCAAAAGTACAACAAAGATATCATAGCGAGATACAGAAAAATGTTTTTTTTTTATTAACTTCGGACTCCTTAGCGCGTGTACGACTCACACTTGGCTGGTTAATTATTGTATTATTTCAGGATCAGTACTATACCAAATTTCACTCTAGTATAAATAGTAGTTTTTACAAACAAAACAAAAATTTAACAAACACTTTTCTTGTGTTACCAACCCCCTTTTTTTTGGGTTCCGAAGTCAATTGATGTAAATCATTGTTAAAGGAAGGGGACTATTCCTTATTATTTTGAGAAAATCAGTTCAAAGCCCATAATCACTAAAAAAGTTGCTTAATCTGAATCTTCCCCCCAAGGTGAAACAAGGAACTTTTTTCGTCCCTAAAAACAGCGCTTTCACAGTTTTTCACCAAAATATTCAAGGTTTGCTGTCTTAAAAAGAAATCATAGAAATAACGTTATCAGAACTTCAATCAGATCTTGATCCAGATGTTTTAGGCTTTACCGAAACATTCGTAAAAAAAGGTGAGGAAAAAAATATACATATACGTAACTATGAACTGTCAGCTTACAAAAAGGGGAGGATCATGTATTTTGGTCAAGAAAGGTCTTGTTTTCAAGGAAATAAAATTCCATGACCTACAAGCTGACAAACGGTTTGAATGCTGTGCCATTAACTTAATCACTAATGATATATTGATATGTTGTATTTATATAAATCCTTCTAAAAATAAAAGCGACATGGATTTTTTCTTTGAAAATTTGAAATATTGCTACATAGGTTAATGTCTAAATATCCGAAAAAAAGGATAATAATACGAGGGCGGTTTGATAAGTCTATGACTTTGGAAAGAAGAGACACTCTTTTTACATATTTATTTTTTATTTTTCTACATAATCTCCTTTCAACTCTTCGCACTTAGTCCAGCGATGTTTCAACCTCTTACACCCATCAAAAAAATATTTTTTGTCAAACCCTGAAAAATAGGCCTCAGTTTCGGCTACCACCTCTTCGTTTGACGAAAATCTTTGCCCGCCAAGCCATTTCTTTATATTTGGGAAGAGGAAAAAGTCACAGGGGGCTAAATCTGACGAATACGGAGGGTGTGGCAATAATTCGTATCCTAATTCGTCAATTTTTGATGTCGCAATTGCAGACAAGTGGGCCGGTGCATTATCCTGATGAAATAGAATATTTTTCTTTGCTAGATGCGGTCATTTCTTGATCAACTTTCCATTGAATCTATCTAACAATGCAGCATAGTAAGCTCCAGTTATTATCTTGCCTTTATCCAAAAAAATCGATGTAAATAAACCCTTGGCTGTCCCAAAAGACTGTGGCCATCACTTTACCAGCCGAGCAAACAGTTTTTGCCTTCTTTGGGGCACGGTCCCCGGTAGAAGTCCATTGTTTCGACTGTTGCTTAGTCTCTGGTGTATAATGATGCACCCACGTTTCGTCAACTGTTATGTACCTACGCATAAACTCACTCGGATTGTGATTAAACATGGCTAGGCATTCCTCAGAAGCTGTTACACGATTTCGTTTCTGGTCGACTGTTAGTAAACGCGGCAACCATCTTGCAGAAAGCTTTTTCATGCCCAGAATATCATGCAAAATATAAAAACTCGTTCAGTCGAGATGTGCACAGCATCACTTATTTCGCGTATCTTCACTCGACGGTCTGCCAAAACAATATCATGTATTTTATTAACCATTAGTGACCTCAATCGGCCTTCCTGGGCGCTCCGCGTCATTAGTGGTAGTACGTCCACAACGAAATTCAGTGAACCACTTATGTACCATCCCATGAGAAGGCGCAGAATCACCATAATACTTTTTCAATTTGTCTTCGGTCTGCTTAATTGTTTTACCACGTAAAAAATAGTGTTTAATTAGCACTCAAAACTCGCTTTTCTCCATTTTATACATTTTACCTTAAAGTCATTGAGTTGTCAAACTGCCCTCGTTTAAAAAGACCTTAATATAAATACCTTAGAAGAAAATACTAGAACATGTTACTTTAAAGACATAATTAGAAACTATAACTTAATAGTACATGTAAACGAGCGAACAAGAGACAAGGCTTGTTTAGATCACATAATAAGCAACATTAAAAAATCAACAGGAACAAGTTTACCACTTTATCTGTCAGACCACGGTAGAGCTCAGGTACTACAATTTTCTTCGAAGGTAAAAACGTGTTACCGCGAAGCTTGTTTATTTTTAGAAGGTGTTACTTATGTGAGAATATAGAAAATTTTAAAAAACACTTGCAATGCTTACATTTTAGTGAAGTTTATAGTAAATCAGATTTAAATGTAGGCTTTGTTTCCCAATTTCTAAGATAAAAATATCTACATTGTCTAAGACTCACTGGATGACAAAGGGTCTTTAAGTTTGTTGTAGAAATAAAAGAATTTTACGAAAGAAATACTATAGGAGTAAAACACGTGAATCAAGAAATAACTACAAGAATTACAGCAGCCTTTTAAAGAAATGTATCTCTCGCTGCCAGAAAAAGTAGTGCAATAGGTATATACTTAATAGTAAAAATAAAATCAAAGCAACGTGGAATGTTATTCAGCAAGATTCAAGCAATACACATGGAAATGAATAAATTGAAAAAATTGAGTGTAATAACACAACTGTGACAAATCCGTCAAGCAAGCAAATTGTTTTAATGACTATTTCATTAACATTACCAAAATAATTAGTAACAAAACGGAAGTGACTAACCTGAAAGCTAGACTAAAGAATTCTATTTTGTTGACCCAGTAGACGAATATGACATCCTTAAAGTAATTAATTCACTCAATAGCACTTAATCCGAGGGATATGATGATGTATGTACAAAAATTTTTAAAGCGTGCGGGGAAGAACTTGTGTCCGTACTAACCTACCTTATTAATTTATCATTAGAAACCGGTGAATTTCCCGAAAAACTAAAAATATCTGTAGTTAAGCCGTAATATAAAAAGGGCGAACATTTCATCATGACAAACTATCGTCCAAATACTCTTATTTCTATTTTCTCCAAAATTTTTGAGAAAATCATGTATAATAAACTAATGACATTTAAAAAAAATACATCATCAAACATTATCAATATCGACGGCGAAGTGACATGAACTCCTAACTTACATTTTTGTGATTTCGTGATTTTTATGTAGTTAGGCGTAAAATATCATTTTGCATGCACTCGCGAAGACACCCACCTTGATTTTTGAATATTTAGCGAGGTATTCAGTAGTGTCAGTATCTTCTAAACAAATCAGCGTATATCTTGCTGTCATTATCTGCTATTTAGTACTTTTCGCGTACTTTTTGCTGGCAAAATCATCTATCTACTAAAGGACACGTGCATACTCTAGCGCTGCACTTGGCCGTCTGACGACTGAGCGAGCGAAATTACAACATTGCGAAATAGTGTTGGTAGGCTTTTTCTTTCACACGATACTGACTTTATGCGGTGTGATAGAGAAAGGCGCCAGGCTTACGTTTGGGTGACAAGTAATGAGACCATTGCAAAAGATTTTGAGTTTAGTTACTGTTGTAGATAGAATTTATTGTTTTAAAATTGAAGGTCATTCTTAAAGCAAATGATTATATTTACCATTTTATATTACTTGAATCATATATTTTTTTTCTGCTTAAGTGATTTGTGACAGTGCGTTTAATATTCCAACTTTAGTAGACCTATTGATAATTTCACTGGAGGAGTAAAAAAACTACACAAAGATATGAGCTAATGAAGATTAGCTGTTGCCCGCGATTTCACTCGTGTGGATAAATGAACATGATAAATTATGGAAATTAATAAAAACTGCATGAATATTAATCATTTGAGTTCCTAAATCCGAAAATAAAACAGTTGTTTATTATCATTGCAAGAGACGCTCAAAGGTATCTGCACGCACTTGAACTGGAACGGGAAGTTTTGCGGGATGAGGGAGATGCGAACCAAACTAAACCAGCTTACCACCATTCGAAACTTTAGATTTATACATGTAATAAGTAGTCTGAGTAAAACGGCTGTGACATACCGATTACCGACGAACAGATGAGAACTATAAGGCATCCTATAATAATTTTGATGTATTACGACCTCATTCCCGTCCATCTCACTAAGGATGCGATCATTTATAACCGCCACCAACTTGTTTTTAGAGGTGAGAATTGTCCGCACACACGCTATTTAACCAAGATCACCTTATACACTGTAAATCAGTTCCTCAAGGGACGGCACAATTTTACACATAGACTGTGGCAGTTGTACCAGTCCATTGATGTTCAGTAGGATTACTGTATATTAGATTAGTTTATCCCCTTTTCGATCTTGAGGAGCACGTGTAAAAACTCCTGAGCTTAAAATCCCAGCCATTTACAAAGCACTTGATGCAGGTGTTTACCTTATCAGCCCTGGTATCCTGCGTCGCCACTGGCAACGTCTGGCGTTAATAACCGCTAAAGAGAACTGTTATAATATTACCCATCGCACGATTACCCCTCTGTATGTCCTGGAGCATTCTGTTCACAACTTCTACAGCTTTCTTGTTCACCATAAAGCACTGACCCCAAACTACTAGACAACAATACTAAGACCACCCAGGTTTTGTCACTGATACGTGAAAACTCCTGTGTGTGGATTTTTTATGCAGAATAGATAAGCCCTTAGCATCATCTTACTTGATGGTAAGTGACGACGATGCCGAAGATGAGAGCGGGCTTACCGAGATTCCCCTACGCAATTAGGAACAGGCTATCTTATCTTCATATCGGAACACATCAATGCTGTTAACATTGATGTTTTAGCGGCAAGACTTAGATAAGATGATAGAGGTAGCTATTCACCGAGTAAACCTGGCTGGCTACAACTAGGTCATCTAAGTCTTGCCGCCAAAATCAATGTTAACACCATCATGTGTTCCGGCATGAAGAAAAGATTATCCAGTTCTATTGAATTGAGGAATCTTGCTAAGCCCACTTCCATCTTCGGCATCAGTAGTTTAATATCCGCACATCAAATCAGACCTCTGAAATATAGTAACTTTGTACTGTACCAAAGGTACGTGTTTCTGGTTTCTAGATTTATTTTAAAATATACTGATAATCCGGGAATATACGCTGTCACTATGAAATGTTTTGTCTCAATCTAATGAATATAGTGAAATAAATCTTAAAAACAAAACTTTTTTAATTTGCAATACCTTCTAATTCTGGTATTTATAGAAAACGAATTGCTGTAATTAAAAACAATATCTTCTATCTGCTTAAAATCTGATAATCCGACATGGTAATGAAAGTGCTCTATCACCGTTCAATTCGTCTCCTATTACTCATGAACTTACTGTAAAAACAAATTTCAAAAAACTAATAAACAACTTATGGTATGTTTTTTTACTTTCCTGTAAATTCATGATTTTGTAGTTATGAGTTCATGTCACTTCGCCGTCGATATGGCTTTCAAAGACACAAGTCTTCTTCACTTGCGGCATCTAACTTAATAACAGATGTCCTCCGCCATTTTGACGCTAACTACTACACTACAGTGTTATTTTGCGACATGTCGAAGGCATTTGACTTGGTTTAACACAAACTTTTAATATCAAAACTTGAAAACTGTGGTGTTAGAGGACCTGCGTTGAGCTGGCTACAAAGTTACCTGAAAAATAGATTTCAATGTGTTGAAGTACTTCAAATTAACTCTAAAAATATAGTGCAAACACATAGATCTAATTTCAAGCATAACAACTCTGTGGTTCCGCAGGGTAGTGTATTGGGAGCTCTTCTATTTATATTGTATATAAATGACTTGTTAGAATTGGCTAATCATAGGAGAATTTTATTTGCTGATGACCTTTCAATTATTAATAGCACTGACAAAAAACAAACATTAAAATATCACGAAATTAACATCAACAATGAATTAGAGTTATTAATGACATGGTTAAGTAAAAATAATTTACAATTAAACATAGATAAATCTCTTTTCTTAAATTTTAATAATCTCAGCGATATGTTACACATAAATTATGACGGACAAACTTTTAGGAGGGCCGATAATGTGACGCTTTTAGGAATTATAATAGATCATTTGATAGACTGGAAACAACAAACTAAAAGAATCTGTAACAAAGTAAATAGATTTGCATTTGCTCTGAGTAAATTGACCATGACTACTTCAAGGAAAATAGCAACAGTAGCCCATCAGGCTTACGTTGAGTCTGCTCTTAGGTATAGGCTAATAGTCTGGGGCAACGGTACAGACATAGGAAAAATATTTGCTGCGCAAAAAAAATGCATAGGAGCCATTATCGGTTCAGCACCAGATGAACCTTGCAAACCTATATTTAAGAAATTTAATCTCCTACCATTACCATGTATATACATATACTAAATATGTAAGTTTGTCAAGGAGAATCCTGATCTTTTTAAAACTGCTCATCAAGTGTAACCTAGAAATACAAGACACAAAAAAAACTAGTCCATGATCAAATACCAAGAACTACCGTAAAACGGGGCTACTTGCACACCGCGGGGCTATTTGGTCACCTAGGGTTCTTTTGTAGTTTTTGTTTTTTTAATTTTTTTTGTATTTAGTTTTTAATTTTTTGTTTAGGTTAATTTCATTTGTTATAAGTACAGCTTGAATAAAAATGGTACGTACATATCATAGAACTCCAGGGGCCAGACCCTACAAGAACTTTACAGACGAGGACCTACGAAAAGCACTAGAGGCCGTAGAAGCTGGAATGTCAAAAAAACTAGCGTCAGAAACATATCGAGTGCCACGCACAACCCTCACCCGGAAGACCCTTGGAGAGAATATGGGCAACGTTAGCCATCCAAGGGTTCTGTCTACTCAAGAAGAGACCACAATTGCACGTACATAATGGATTTGTGGAGATTGTAATAAAGGCAGTAAGGACCCTATTTTTACTTGCCCGAGATTTGATGATTCGAGTGATGACGAACCTGTGCAGTTTTTAAACAATTCCGATGACGATGAAGATTATCATCCATAGTGATATTTGTGCTAATGATTGTTTGATCTGCACTTTTACAAATGTTTCTGGAGAATGAAAACTGATTCATAAGTATGTTAACCTTTATTTTAATTTTTAATGTTATTTTATTGAAAAAAAATGTGGGGACCTAGTTTATTTTCTTCTTTGTCTAAATCAGGGGTAACATGGGCAAAAAACGCATTAATAAAGAAGTTATGAGCATTTTTTTCGAAGTGACCAAGTAGCCCCAAACACGGGGCTACTTGGTCACCTTCTTTTTAATTTTTTGAAGTGAAAACTTCTTTAGCGGCGCTGAGCACTTTTTGTTGGATGGGTAAAAACTTCCAAACTCGCGTCAGGGTCACGTGATGCTGATCGAAAATGCGTAAGATCGAGGGGAAGGGAGAGGAACAAGTATCTCCCACTCTTTCTACCGTGCCTGAGTGTGCTGCTCCGCTTAGGCAGCACAGGGCGCTTCTGCCGGTTAGTAGCAAAACTACTCGCCTAGCGACCTAACATCGACATATTGATGTCACTACGTAGTTCAGCTATTTCACACTAGATGTCATTAAGTGTAGAAAGTAATGGGACGTACTCAGAACTATGAGCTTTAAAAAGTTTGTGTAATAAATGAATAAAATGAGGGTTAACATTTTTACTGTTTTGTATGTGTACTGACGTACTTAAAATTTCTAGCACAAAATAATAGACAAATTATTATTACGAACATAATTTTATTTACAAAATTCAATTACCTGCGAAAATAACAGTTTTAGTTAGTTGTTGTCGGTTCGTTGCCCTATCGTTTTGAATGGTTGCGAAATGCTTAAAACGAATATCTATATATTTTTCTGATAAAGATTTAATCAGCAGTATAATATGATTTACAGTCGGTGATTGGTCAAAGCTGTAATTTAAAAAATAAAATGAAATACATACTTATTCTCCTAAAATAATTGAAACTCGGTTATACAAACAATACCGAAACCAACCGACAAATCCAGTTTTAAACTAGGTAAAGTGCCCATCTTTAATTTTTTATGGCCTTTTTTTGTCACTATGAAGTCTGCATCATTAAAATGGCAAGAACAAATCTTTGTATATTTTGTCGGAGTCCAATCCGGTCTATTCACTTTTGTGATCCATTGTTGTTTTAAATTATCATCGGATGGAAATCTAAAACAAACAAAAAGAAATAAAATTAACTAGGTGGTAAATTATCTTAATATGAATAAAATGATTATTTAACATTCGAAGTTCTTTCAATTCATGAACAGTCACGGAGAATAGTACGAGTATGTATACAACTCAGATCTTTGTTACTTGAAAATATTTGCTATGAAAATGTTATTTCATTACTGACCATAGCCGTGTGTTATTCGGTAAAATTATTTGAATCTAATTACGGCCCTGGATATTTGGTACGTTGAAAATAGTTGTTCTTGTTGACGATAGATGGCGGCCTGTTTACAATATAATTATAAAAATCACTAAAGTACTGTTTTGGCGACTAAAAAGTATTCAGGTTTAATTGTATACTTTAATTTTCAGTATCCACGTATGATTATAACTATATACCAATGCGGAACTTTACGTACTCGTATTTTTTATTCACAAAAGTTACGCCACCTAGTGTCGAGAAGTATAATTTATACTTGAAAGCCGAGAATTTTCTAGAACTATTTTAATAATTACGTATAAAATTACTTACAAATGAAATGTAATACCATTCATAGCATCAGAACGTCTGTCTGAATAACTTCGACACGATAAAACACAACACTTCATCCTTTTCTTCTTAAAAATGCGAAAAAGCTGAATAAACCGATTGTATCAGTTTTAGAAATTTGCGATGATGATTCTGGTAATAACGATGGTGAAAAAGTCGTCGAAATTATAGATGAAAGTTGATATTTCTAAGAGATAAAAATTAATGTAATATATAAATAAATAACGATATAATATTATGAATAATAACATGTAAATTGTCATATTTGTGTACGATAGCGCAATAAATAAACATTGTATTCTACCTCATAAATGATAGTATTTTTGTACTTATAATTAAACACAACGTTAATACTAAAGTTTTCACTTCTGCCGGCACTCCCGGAGTGCTACCGGTGTGTTTTTTTTTTCTTCTTCCTTTGGGTTTCTTGCGAAACTATATACTATAAATGATGTGTTTTGATGCCGTCGGTACAATAGATTTTATTTGAGATTGATATACGCGATGATTATCGAAATATTTTCCAAAAAGTGTCACAAATATGGCCAAGTAGCCCCGTTTTACTACAAAATATCAAAATTATTGCTATTCTATGTGTATTAAACTGTATAATAATTTACTTGATGAAATGAAGGAATTGACGCATAAAAAATTTATAAAGTCACTAAAAAATATACTTATTGATAACTGCTACTACTCCGTGAATGAGTTTTTAGATGAAAAAATGTAAAATTTTATTTTCTAAGTTATTGTTTGCATGTCTTTGAAATAAGGCTAAATGTGTTTTGTTCTATTAATTTACCTGCCACCATACTGTACTTACCACATTTTTATTTTTTATTTTTTTTATTCACATTGGTAAGCCCTTGGCATCATCGCACCTGATGGTAAGTGACGATGATGCCGAAGATGGAAGCGGGCTTACCAAGATTCCCCAACGCAATGGAGAACTGGCTATCTTATCTTCAAGCCGGAACACATCAATGTTGTTAATACTGATGTTTGGCGGCAAGACTTAGATAAGATGGTGGTAGCTAGCCAGGCGGGCTTAGAAAATTTATGCAAATGCAACTTTTATGCAAATAAAATATTATTCTATTCTATTCAACAAATAATATAAGGGTTCTTTGTTGACTTCGGTTTCGCCATGTCTGTCTGTTCGCAGCTTAGGTCAGAGACTATTAGTACTAGAAAGCTATAATTTGGCACAGATATATATATTAATCATGCAGACAAAGTAGTACAATAAAATCTAGAATAAAAAAAAATTAGGGTACCTCCCCTACACGTAAATAAGGAGTGACTTTTTTTTTCGTTGATATACCCTATCGTGTGGGGCATCGTTAAATAATTAATTATTTTAAAATTACTGAAGGTTTTATAAAACTATTTTTATAATCAGGGATCGGTTTGCGAAATATTAAGCTTTAAAGTGCTAATTTTTGTAAGTGTTATTACTCATTACCACCAGCTAAATCGCTATTAAAGTACTTTTGAAAAAAAATAATTATATGGGCACACATAATCAATTTAAAAGTAGAAGGAGTTTTTTGGCGGGATTTGTGGTGGACGCATTCGTAGTTTGGTTTTGTTGTTTTTTCATTGTTTTCTGCTGGGATTTTGTTCAAGAAGTGGTACATTTTGGAGAAAATCGTCTAGTGCACGTGAGCAATGTGGAGAACAAGAAAATAAAACGAAGGAGGACGTGAGAACCCAACTTGCTCTGGGTGCAGTTTTATAGACGCCCAACAGCAACTGGGTGTTCCACCTCAGAATGCAGCTGCTGCAAATGCTGTCAAGAACTTCAGAGAAGATTTGTAATGCACCGGCACTAGAATTAAAAATCTTAAAACAAATGAAGAAAGTGAAAATTATCTACGAATCCGGCTGAAGGACTAGTTTCCATGGCCAAGAAAAATTTACAAAAAATAAAATAAAAGTAAAACTATCACGGTTAAGTAGCTTTTTTTGGTTTAGGAGTAACAGTCGACCAATTTAAGGTGTGCAGTTGGATTTGTAAAAAGTTCATAGATTTTTCCATACCAAATGTTCTATTACCAACTGCAATAATAATTTTGTTTTTTAAAAATAAATTTATTTTTTGAAAAGACTTTTTTTTTATTCACAATTGGTAAACCTTTGACAACATCTCACCTGGTGGTAAGTGACGATGTTGCCGAAGATGGAAGCGGGCTTACCAAGATTCCCCAACGCAATGGGGAACTGGCTATCTTATCTTCATGCCGGAACACACCAATGATATCAACATTGATATTTGGCGGCAAGACTAAGATAAGATGGTGGTAGCTAGCCAGGCGGGCTTAGAAAATGCCCTACCATTAACCAAACCGAGTCTTACAATTGACCCCGCCGGGAATCGAACCCGCGACCTCCTGTGTAAAGCCAGTGAATTTTGCCTCTGAGCTACGGAGGCGGTTAAAAGAAGACTTCGGAACACTATCTTGTGCGAGTTAGACTCGCACTTGGCCTGTTTTTCTTTTTGTATTCTTTATTACTTTATAGAGCGTCGGTGGGTGGTCGGTGGCGTAACGGCTAGTGCCGCCGCCTGCTGTCCGGGAGGTCATGGTTCGAATCCTGCCACGTACCAATGTGATTTCTAATTTAGATTTCATATGTTGTACGTTTATCTGACGCTCTTACGGTGAAGGAAAACATCGTGAGGAAACCTGCACACGCCGGTGGAGAAACTCGCAGGTTGTGTGTGAAGTCGATCAACCCGCACTGGGCCCGCGTAGTCGACTAAGGCCCGATCACCCTAATTCAGGGTAGGCTCGAGCCCCTCGGTGGGAACGTATATGAGCTGGTATGATGATGATGATGATTACTTTTTAATTAGTTCTCTGTAGTACCACAAATGGTGTGAAAAATTCAGCTGGCTACCTACGGTTCAAAAGATACAGCCCTTTTAAAGTCAATCATACAGACAGGCTAACAGACAGCTTAGGATTAGTAATAGGTTCCTGCTACCTGGAACGGGACCTTAAAATAAATATTCTGACTTATTCGGTGGCTCAGTGGTTAGTGAGCTTGACTACTGATCCGAGAGATGTGGGTTCGATCCCCACCCAGGACAAACATTTGTGTGTTGAGCAGATTTGTTTGCTCTGTGTCTGGGTGTTAAATATCTATATAAGTATGTATTAAAACGTATATAAGTATGTATATCAGTCTCTGGTTCCCATAACACAGGGAATCCTACTTTGGGGCCAGATGACCATGTGTGATTTGTCCCAGATTATTTTTTTTATACAGTGTAATACTTACCAACAACGCTTAGACCAAACCCTTAGACCTATAAAGCTTAAATTTTGCACAGACGTTACTATAATGATGTAGGCATGAAAAAAGGCTGGAATGGTAATTCTATTCGCTTCACACCAGGAGGTCACGGGTTCGATTCCCGGAGGGGCCAACTTATAAGACTCGGTTTGGTTGTTGTTTGGGCATTTTCATAGCCCGCCTGGCTAGCTACCACCATCTTATCTAAGTCTTGCCGCCAAACATCAGTGTTAACAACATTGATGTGTTCCGGCTTGAAGATAAGATAGCCAGTTCTCCATTGCGTTGGGGAATCTTGGTAAACCCGCTTTCATCTTCGGCATCATCGCCTCTTACCATCAGGTGAGATGATGCCAAGGGCTTATTAATTGTGAAAAAAAACAAAGTCGAGGGCACCCACTAGTTCCCCCATATATGTGGCACGCAGTGGTACACTACGTGCGAAAGTAACGGCGAACTTTTAATTATCTATATTAATAATTTCGATTTACAGTAATTTAAAGACTTAGCAATTAAAATCTTATTTTGTACAATACAACAAGAGGCAAAACAAATGAAGCGCATTTAAGCTGCGTAGTAACACATTTCTGTTGGATATTAAAGTACCTACAGCATGTTATTAATCCTTCTTCCTACTAATATTATAAACGAGAAAGTTTGTAAGAATGTATGGATGAAAGTAGCCTATGTGTTAGCATACAGTAGCATACATATAGATGTATGTTTGTTACTCTTTCACGCAAAAACTACCGAACGGATCTGGCCGAAATTTGGTTGGTAGACAGATAAGGACCTGGATTAACACATAGGCTACTTTTTCCACGCAAGCGGCTCGCACACTGCGCATCCTCGAAACGTTGACCACGCGGGTGAAAGCCGCGGGAAACAGCTGGTAACATTATAAACAACAGAAAAGAACTATTTTGAAGGATCTTTGATGTCACGTAAAAAGATTTTAGTAAATCAGAGTAACTAAGTAATACGATATTTTACTATTTTACTAAAAGTTTTACTACAAATTATATGTAGTCATTTGAGTAACTTTTTATCAACTGTCAGAATCGAAAGTTTGTTCTGCAATTATTCGCGTTACTGACATAGTGACGTCACAAGTGCCAAAGTCTTTTACGAACTAATCGACTGTTTTTAATAAATATAAAATTAAAAATTGTTTAACATTTCAAAGGAGCAAGTGTTTTTTTGCTATTTTAGTATTTTTTAATTTATTTTTTATACGGTAAAATAGCCTATTGAAGATTATTTCAACATTAATAAATTATTTACTAGCTTTTGCCCGCGGATTCGCCTGCGTGGATATCGTTTTTATGTCCGTCTTTAAGGGTGAGGGTGGTGGACATGTCTGTGAGCTTTCTCCAGATCCCTCAAGATTGTGCTAATTAGTAAATTGTGTCTATTTCCACCCCTTTAACAATCTCTGTGCAAAAAAACACAACAGTTCATTGTTCCCTTGCGACGTTACGGCAATTAACCGAGAAAAGATTATTTTTCTGTTCCCTCAGGAACTGCATGGGGCTATGCTATTTTCACGGGATAAAATGTAGCCTATGTTCTTCCCAGTGACACATGCTACGATTTTTACGCTGATTTTAAGCCGATTTTGATGATTTTTTTTATAACACATTCCCTGCCACGATGATGATGGCAATACGATGAAAATAATTATGAAAACGCACAAACAAGAGTAGACAGTGGCCGTGGAAGTGTTAATTGACAAGTCATGGCTTTAGGTTGCTTAAGATATATAATATCTTCACTAGATTTTCCCCGCTGCTTCGCGCGTGTGGACATCGTTGTTATGACTGTTTTTGAGGGTGAGTGGTGCGCGAGCCGCAAGTAGCTCGCGAGCGTGGCCATGAGTTTTCCAGCCCCTCAACCATCACTGTGCAAAAAATCACAACAATCTATTTTTCCGTTGCTATGTTAAAGAAATGAACCAAAAAGACTTTTTTTCAGTTCCTTCAGGAACTGTGTCGGACTATGTTATTTTCACGGGATAAAAAGTAGCCTATGTCCTTCATCGTGACACCGCGGCTACTTGTATACCAAATTTTATTAAGATTGGTCAAGGTGTTGAGGCGTGAAAAGATAACAAACAAACAAACACACTTTCATATTTTTATTATTAGTGAGGATTAAAATCCATAAAACACTTTTCTTCGAAATTAACAAAAACATAAACGTAGCAACACTGTACTTCGTTATTGTTGCTATTAAATTCGGTTTTTAACGTGTAGCTTTATAAAATTACCTACACGCAAAATTTAATCAAGATTGGTAGAGGTTTTGAAGCGTGAAAAGGTATTTAACAAACAAATTAACAACAAACCATATAAAACCGTTTTGTGATTATTCCTTGTGTACATTATAGAATTTATACATACATACATACATACATACAAAAAAACACATTTTCACATTTTTAGTATTACTAGCTGTTTCCCGCGGCTTGACCCGCGTGGGCAACGTTTCTATGACTTTTCGAGGGTGTGCAGTGCGAAAAAAGCATGGAAAAAAGTAGCCTATGTGTTAATCCAGGTCCTAATCTATCTACCTACCAAATTTAAGCCACATCCATTGTTTTTGCGTGAAAGAGTAACAAACATACATGCATACTTTCTTACAAATTTTCGAGTTTATATTATCCATCACAGCTCTACATAAAAAAATATTTTTTTTTTGTTTCCCTGGATATCTTAGCAAATTTTGATGTTTTTAAGAATTTATTCATGAAAGATGTGCTCTTGTTTTTAGGATTATTGCATATATTATATTTTGATCAATTATCGGCTTGTTAAAAATAAAATTTATTTTCCCAGTCATGATTATAATTCTGCGCAAAAAAACGAGAGCAAATATTACAAAATCATTGATAGTTTCATGAATTGTGAGCATAAATATATCTTAAATCGATCTTTATCTAGAGCAACAAAACCACTGTAGACCAGTGCATTACTAGAATTAGTAAGAATAATAGAGGGTGAAAATGAAATAATAACCTAACTTGAACTCTGCTCATGAAACTGAACAACTTTCCCGAAGATACCCGTACAATCGGAGCAAAACATCCTCATATAATGTGATTCCATTGATTACCGACTTTGTATGGAGTCCAATTTTTTTGATCCGATATACGGTTACGGGTTTCTTGGGGAAAATTGTTCAGTTTCATGAGTATGTCCTTAAAATTTGGTTCACGATTTCGATTTCCCCCTGTATAAGTTATTTAACCCACCTCCGTGGCGTAATGGTTAGTCCATTGGCTTCACATCAGGAGGTCGCGGGTTCAATTCCCGACGCAATCTAACTTTGTGAAACTCAGTTTGGTTGGTTGTAGGGCATAAAGATATTCAGTTTCCTATTCCATTAGGGAATTTTAGTAAGCCTGTTTCCATCTTTGGCATCATCGTCACATACCATCAGATGATACTATCCCACGATATTATTTTTTAATTTTTTATCCACATAAAAAAAAAAACATCTGAATAACGTGTAATAAGAACAGAATTTAATAAGGCGAATGGCACAATGTATTTTAAATTACACAAATATTTTCGCAAGTCCACCTTTCCCTGTATTATTCTAGAGCAGAAATTCCACGCAGCGCGTTTCACCAACCTGAAGTGAAGCCAATTTACGTACGCGAGAATACCTGGAGAATTGCCCCATTCATATGACCCCAGCGTGTAAATTGTTTCGCGCGATAACGTGGTACTGCTGAAACGCCTAGCTTTAAGGCAATACACCGTTTAAATTTACATTTTCTTGTACTCAGCTAATATTATTTGCGTAAACGGTCAACCTAGGTATGCTTGCACAGCAGGGGAAATCTTTGGGGTTTTTTGAGACGTTGGGAAATTGTAAGCCTTTTTGGGGTTACTTTTGATTGTTAGGAGGGTTCTGAATACAGATGAATAATAGATAAGACTTTGCTTCTTTGTTAGTGATCGACGAACTAGAGAACTACACCGAGACACGGACATACCGACTACCAAACAGTTCATTAAAGGCCTCTCCGAGAACTTATTCAAGTCCTTGGAGACGCACCCCAATCCGTTAACTCGAGAGGCAGCGGACTATACTCCGCCACTCGAACTATCTAGTAATATGGTCCGTTAGACCAAGACAAGTTCTGTCTGATCCTCCCGATCAAATTTCAGCCGACCTGAACTGTCTCCTGGCAGCTCAGGGAGAAATCGATAGTGTCAATTCTTGAATGACACAGTCCCATTTAAAATGTAAACCATAATTGAAAACGCTAAACACGTTAAAAAACCGACTTCCATCGCAACAAATTAGTACATTTTTGCATTATTATTTTTGGTTTTTGTTAATTTTCTACTAAAGTACTACACCGATTTTGATAAGATTTATATGAGACCACACGGGAAGCACTAGCTTTCAAATAAAAAAAGAATCATAAAAATCGACTCACCCAGTCAAAAGTTCTGAGGTAACAAACATAAAAAAAAACATACAGACGAATTGAGAGCCTCCTCCTTTTTGGAAGTCGCTTGAAAAGCGATAGCTCCCATCAGGAGCTCCTCGCGCAGTCCCTGAGCGCTTTCTTTTGCACTTCCCCCTCCCTAACAAAAAAAAAGGGCTGGCATACATTTTTAGAGGAGAAAGGTTCACTCTTCACAATGAACGATTTTAAAAATAAATAGTACAGCCACGCTGAGCATACTTTTTCGCAAAGCCTTCACCGTCTGTTTTAGTCGGGCATACACAAATCAACAATAAACACTACACTTACTCGTAATCGCAAAGAATAAAGCTAAGGTATATAAAACTTGATGAAAAAATTACAAATAATTTCGTTTTGTATGGGAGGTACTTCACTCAGATTTTTTTCTGGAATAATGAAGTAATGTAGGCCTTATTATTTCCTAATTATTCACAAAGTTTCATTAAAATCGTTAGGGACATTTTTGAGAAAAAGTAACAAACAACCTGGATTTGTGTGGGAGGTACCTTATTCCAATTTTTCTGAACAATTTGAAAAGTTTTTTTTGACTACTGTTTACTGCAGGCCATATACAGTTATAGTAACATACCAAGCTTCATCAAAATCGTAAGAGCCATTTTTGAGTAAAAAAATAATAAGCGATTTTTTACTATGGTGGCAACCCTAAAAAATCAAGCAAAGGATAATTTGTTTAAAAAAAATTGGAGATATAATATGTAGAGATAAAAAATAATATTGCCTTATCCCGAATTTCACCCAAATCCGTCCAGAAGTTTGGGAACTAGAGAACCAGACGGACGTACAGACACACATACACACACACACAAACACACACACATTTTTTATATTTTTAGACTCAAGTATAAGAAAATCGAATCTCATCTAAAACTCAACTACGATTTTTTTTGGCCATCACAATACTTTCTTCACTCGTTTGACGCTCGAGAGTAAAAATAGGTCACCCGTACTAATGCAGTTACCATAGTTACACACACACTTAACATAGTACGTACATTTCCGAGGAAATCGAACTAAAGCATGTTTATTTATTATATACGAGCAGTTGTACGCGGCTTTGCCCGGGTGGATACCGAGTGTGTGTGTGTGTGTGTGTGTGTGTTTTTTTTAGATAATGTCTACCCCTAAGGTCCATTTTAAATATAGGTTAAATATTTTTTGAAATCGGATGAGTAGTCCTCCATACTCTGTAAGATTATGGAGCGTGTATTGAACACCAGCATACCTAGAAGACAATGACCTCCTGAGCGATCGGCAGTATGGCTTTCGCCGGGGTCGGTCAACGGGAGATCTTCTAGTGTATGCTACGCATGTATGGGGTGAAGCCATAGAGAAGCACGGTGAAGCTCTTTCCGTATCTCTCGATGTATCTAAGGCATTTGATAGGGTCTGGCATGCTAGCCTTATTGGTAAGCTTCCTTCCTACGGAATACCTACTGGTTTGTGCAACTGGATATCTGACTTCCTGAGGGAACGGTTCATTCGAGTGGTCGTCGATGGCTGCTCGTCTGACCTATTGGCTATTGATGCCGAGGTACCTCAGGGCTCAGTTCTCTCCGCAACTTTGTTTTTACTGCACATAAACGATCTGCTGAAACCCTGTATATTTGGGTATGCAGACGACAGCACGGTTGTGGAGAGATACCTGTCTAGTGCTCGAGCTAGGGGTCTGGATATACTATCTCAGAGAGAGGCCATTATTGAGCGCGTGAACCTAACACTCAAGGCAGTCTCTGACTGGGGCGATGCCAATCTTGTTAGGTTTAACGCCTCTAAAACGCAGGCGTGTCTATTCACTGCAAAAAGGAGTCCTTTTACCCTGACTCCTACTTTCGGAGATGAATCTATCCAGATCTCCAACCATCTTGAGATCATTGGCGTTGATTTAACATCTGATCTAAACTTCGGGAGATACATTGAATCCAAGGCAAAAACGGCTACCAAAAAGCTTGGTATCCTCTCGAAGGTGAGACTTTACTTCACACCAAAGCAGCTTCTATTATTATACCAAGCTCAAGTTCGGTCATGTATGGAGTACTGCTCTCACTTATGGGACGGATCGGCTCGTTACCAGCTAGATGCCTTGGATTCTATCGACCGACGCGCTAGCAGACTCATTGGCGACGAGGAACTTGTATCAAATAGGCTCCAAAGCCTCGAGCATCGCCGCAAAGTCGCCTGTCTATCAGTGTTCTACAGGATTCATTGCGGAGAGTGTGCCCTGGAACTTCACAACCTCATTCTCCCCTCTCCATTTCATCATCGGACGACCAGGCGCGGAGAGCGGTTCCACCCCTTTGTCGTCAATGTTCCACCTTTTCGCACGAAGCGTTTTGCTTATTCCTTCATCATGCGAACGGCCAAGGAGTGGAATTCCCTTCCGGCGTCTGTATTCCCCGATTCGTATAATTTAGAAATCTTCAAGACGAGAGTGAATAGGCACTATTTGAGCTTGCATGTTACATCCTCGGCTGCATCGGCACTTACCATCAGGTGAGGTGCAGCCAAACCCACTCAAATTAAAAAAAAGTTTTGTTTGTTTGTTTGTTTGTCAACCTCCGTGGACTTTTTTTTTATTCACAATTGGTAAAACCCTTGACAAGATCTCACCTGGTGGTAAGTGACGATGTTGCCAAAGATGGAAGCGGGCTTACCAAGATTCCCCAACGCAATGGGGAACTGGCTATCTTATCTTAACGCCGGAACACACCAATGATATCAACATTGATATTTGGCGGCAAGACTTAGATGAGACGGTGGTAGCTAGCCAGAAGAGAACATGATTTTTTTTTACAGCAAAATGTATGGAAAATTTGCTAATTTACTGTGTGCTCTTATCTGTGCAGTCTACGGAGCTCCCGAAGATCTGCATAAGGTGCTGTTGACACATTTGTAGCCATGGATCTAACCTAATGACTACACTTCATAATTTCCTTAATTTTCTTCAACTAAAGAAAATAACCGTAACTGTTTGGACCATCTACCTCTCTGTATAAAAATGTACTAAAAAAAACATGGTGGCCCTTATTTTAGTTTGAGTACTATATTTATTCGCTTTATATTATTAGATGATCCTATTTTCCTTGTTTTTCTAATATTAACAATAATCCATTTCTACCTAAGATCAAAAATAAAGGTACATATATACGATTGAGTTTTATACAACAATTATTTCTGAAAACGGGGTAACGCTTGATTATAATGATAGGTCGGGGAAAAATTTCTTCGTATTTTGTTGGTAGAAATCAAATCTCTTTGCTTGTATTATTAAAGTAAAACTTTTTGAAGTGAAACTTTTATTACATCGTCTCAAGCTTTATCGTCTGTGTGTTGCGTGATGGCAAAGAGGTTATTACATCGTCTTGAACTTTTTCGTCAGAGCACCCATGATCGTTTCGTCCTCTGTACCGTAGCTCCAAGACGAAGGTAGCCATGATCGTTTCGTTCTCTGTACCGTAGCTCCAAGAGGAGTGAAACTTTTATTACATGATCGTTTCGTCCTCTGTACCGTAGCTCCAAGACGAGAGAAGCCATGATCGTTTCGTGCTCTGTAAATGTCTATAATGTGAAAAAAAGATCCACTTTTACTATGGTTTCATAAAACCACACACTCTTTTTGTACCTGGCTGGTTATAATAAAACTAATAACATTCGAGATTTATTAAAAATAAAGTTCCTGCCATTTTTCAATTGTTTTTTCTGTCTATGAAAATGAGAGGAAGTAACGAGAAATTTGCCACATCTTGAAATTTTATGTAAAAAAAGGTAAAAATGCAACACAGGCCGCGAATAAAATTTGTGCTGTTTATGGACCTAATGCAGTATCAATCAGTAGCACAAACCTATTTTAAGCGTTTCCAGTATGGAAATCTTAACGTTTAAGATGCAAGATTCAAGATACTTAATCAAAATAGGTGCAAATTACACTCTTTCTGATGGTCATAAAATAGTGATTACATAATTTCATTTGTAAAATATCAAGAATTAAACAATCATTAAATAATAACGTCAAAATCCAATCCTTGATATAAAAAAACAAATAATGTCATTAGAACATGAAAACAATACGACACGAGAATTTATATATTAAAATAATTGAATGTCATGAACGCCTTTGACAAGTGTAGGCCAGTTCACACGGACAGCACCCGGTCACGAGTTTAACGCGAGAGTCAGCCATCGCTCCGCTCAACCATATTAGAGGGAATGCAGCTCGTTTTTTTCACCCACTTTTCTTTGAATCTCCATACATAATACGCAGAAACTTTTTCCCATCTCCATAGAAAATACGAAGTAACCATACAAAATACGAAGAAACTTTTTCCCATCTCCATACAAAATACGAAGAAACTTTTTCCCATCTCCATACAAAATACGAAGAAACTTTTTCCCATCTCCATACAAAATACGAAGTAACCATACAAAATACGAAGAAACTTTTTCCCATCTCCATACAAAATACGAAGAAACTTTTTCCCATCTCCATAGAAAATACGAAGTAACCATACAAAATACGAAGAAACTTTTTCCCATCTCCATACAAAATACGAAGAAACTTTTTCCCATCTCCATACAAAAATACGAAGAAATTTTTTCCCATCTCCATACAAAATACGAAGAAACTTTTTCCCATCTCCATACAAAATACGAAGAAACTTTTTCCCATCTCCATACAAAAATACGAAGAAACTTTTTCCCATCTCCATACAAAAATACGAAGAAACTTTTTCCCATCTCCATACAAAAATACGAAGAAACTTTTTCCCATCTCCATACAAAATACGAAGAAACTTTTTCCCATCTCCATACAAAATACGAAGAAACTTTTTCCCATCTCCATACAAAATACGAAGAAACTTTTTCCCATCTCCATACAAAAATACGAAGAAACTTTTTCCCATCTCCATACAAAAATACGAAGAAACTTTTTCCCATCTCCATACAAAAATACGAAGAAACTTTTTCCCATCTCCATACAAAATACGAAGAAACTTTTTCCCATCTCCATACAAAATACGAAGAAACTTTTTCCCATCTCCATACAAAATACGAAGAAACTTTTTCCCATCTCCATACAAAAATACGAAGAAACTTTTTCCCATCTCCATACAAAAATACGAAGAAACTTTTTCCCATCTCCATACAAAAATACGAAGAAACTTTTTCCCATCTCCATACAAAATACGAAGAAAATTTTTCCCCGACCTAAAAGACAGATAGATAGATAACGCGTTTATTAATACGTAAGTATGCATCTTTACCTTAGGTGGTGACTAAGAGTAGTGAAAACAAATATTAAAATATCAAAATATAAAAATTCTAATCGTCTAATGGAAGCTTCGTTGGCTCAACCGGTTACGACTCGGTCCTCCTAACCAGAGGTGCCGGGTTCAAATTCAGACGGCCAATATAATAGTGGGTTTTCGAAACTTACGTACATATACTCACCGATTGCTTTAACGGTGAAGGAAAACATCGTGAGGAAACCTGCACACACCTGCGAAGAACTCGAAGGTTGTGTGTGAAGTCGACCAACCCGCACTGGGCCCGCGTGGTCGACTAAGGCCCGATCGCCCTAATTCAGGGTAGTCTCGAGCCCCTCGGTGGGGATGTACATGAGCTGATATGATGAAGATTCTAATCGTAAATAAATGACAAGTAAATTTTGTCAAGGATGGTGCTCAAATAATGACTATATCGCTTCACCTATAACAATAGCAATGCTTTAAACTTATATAAAACTAGCTGTCCCGGCGAACTTCGTTTCACCTTACACTACACTACACTTCCCTAACCTACACTACATTACCCTACCCTACCCTACACTACCCTACCCTACCCTACACTACACTACCCTACCCTACCCTACACTACACTACCCTACACTACCCTACCCTTCATACACTACACTACATTACTCTACCCTACACTACCCTACACTACACTACCCTACCCTACCCTATACTACCCTACACTACCCTACCCTATACTACACTACCCTACCCTACCATACATACACTACACTACACTACACTACCCTACCGTAAAACCAATTACTTTTCACTGATATTTTATTTTTTAATTTTTTTTATTTAATTTCGAGCATTTTCATATTTATTCATCTTTTAAACCTTCTCTGGACTTCCACAAATAATTCAATACCAAATTTAGCCAAATCGGTCCAGCCGTTTAGGAGAAGTTCAATGACTAACACACGGACAGAAGATTTATATGTATAAAGATAAAAGATTCCGTCTTTTTTGGGTTCTGTACCTCATAAGAAAAAACTAAACCCTTAAAGGATCATTTCGTTGTCCGTCTGTCTATCCGTCCGTCCGTCCGTTTGTATGTCAAGACCCTTTGTCTCGGGAACGCTTAGATGTATCGAGTTGAAATTAAATCATAAGTTATCCGGTCTATACAGACCCTTGAAGTTGTGAAAAAATCAAATTTCTAAGTTAACGCAGAAAAAGCAGGAAAAATAATCAAATTAATAGGCTTTCTTAGTTTAGGAGTAATAGTCGACCATCTAAAGATTACAGTTGAATTCGTCAAAAGTTCATAGATTTTCCATACAAAATGTCCTGCTACTGACTGAAAATAAAATTTAGTTTTTTAAACTAAACATTCATCTTTCGAAAAGAATTTGGAACCCTTCTTTGCGCTAGTCCAACTCGCACTTGGCCAGTTTTTTGAATTGTTTTTAACAACATATCAAAGCACATTTCAGTATGTTGCCGGTAATTCTGCCAACGCGTGACTGAAAGCTAAACTCTGCTCCGTCGTGATTGGAGCAGAGTTTTGTATATTCCGTTTTCAAAGCGCTTTTACTTAATCTACCTTTATTTTTGATCTGAGATCCATGCACAGGCTTTTAAAACAATACCCATAAACATTTTATCGTATCAGCTCATATACGTCCCCACCGAGAGGCTCAAGCGTACCTGCATTAGGGTGATCGGGCCTTAGTCGACCACGCGGGCCCAGTGCGGGTTGGCCGATTTCACACACAAACTTCGAGTTTCTTCGCAGGCGTGTGCAGGTTTCCTCACGTTGTTTTCCTTCACCGTAAGAGCGTCGGATAAACGTACATCATCATCATCATCATCATTTCAGCTCATATACGTCCCCACCGAGGGGCTCGAGCCTACCCTGAATTAGGGCGATCGGGCCTTAGTCGACCACGCATATATGAAACGTACATATGAAATCTAAATTTGAAATTACATTGGTACGTGGCAGGATTCGAACCACGGCCTCCCAGACAGGACGTAGCGGCCGTTACCGTTACGCCACCGACGCTTACACTAAATCTACCTTTATTTTTGAACTCAGATCTCTGCACAGCTTTTAAAACAATACATTCCATATTAGAGGGTGAACTAAATAAAATCTTGTTGATTTCTCACACTCCAGTTCGTCTCCTCTCGTCCCCGGGGAGGAATTGCGACGATTTTATTGCTTTGTTTTTACATAAACCCCCCATAAACATTATTTATGGTCACCGAGCGGTGTTCGCTATCACACCTATAGAGATGGGCAGTGGGTAAAAAATAAAACAATACTGCCGGGAAAAACCCGGTTCTTACAAAAAAAAACGGTACTTTACCCACGATAAAACCCCTGGTATTGATCCATGAGGTGGGCATTCTAAGACAAATCCGGGAATAATCCCGCGGGTTTCTTCGAAATATTTTGGTGTAAAACATTGTTTTTTGCCCAACTCTAGCAGAGGATGGGCAAGAAAGCGGTTTTTACTCAAAACTGGGTTAAAACCCTGATTTGTTCCTGGATTCATTTCAAGATTCATATTCAATTGGTCGTTTCATGGTAGGTATGTCATGTAGGTAAATACCCAACATATAACATATACGTAATCAATGTAGTGCTGGTGCCTATAGCATAGGCACTTTAGGCCTACTTTAGGTTTTTTCTATCAGCCGTTTTTATACCTATTAATAAATAAACAATATCAAGTATCAATATATTTATACCTATTAATAATAATTTTATACCTATTTTTTTTAACCCTGATACTTAAAGTTTGTGGTGTCATTTGGGTTTTTACCCACCGCCCACCATTGCACCTATGCGATAAAGGCACATTTTAACGATAAAGTAACCTGTATTTTTCTCTACTCATATTTTTATTGGTGTTATAAGTGACGTAGTCAATAAAATTCTATTGCACATCTTAAAGTTCGATTTTATGTCGATTTTTTTACGATTTATACAGGATGTAACAAAATTAGTGTAGGTCCCGGTAACTAAGGGCCCTCTTCTAAGTATACTAAACAACTTTTGTTCTATGACTTTGATTAAATCGCAAAAAAAGCTGATCGACCAATTTTGTGCATTTTTGTATGGGGGGAAACGATTTTTTTTCGAGATTTGGGATTATGGGTTCCTTGGTGAAAGTTGTTCAGTATGATGAGTAGAACCCCCCAGCTAACGATTCCTACACCAATTTTGTTACAGCCTGCATAAATATAGAGAGTAGTTAACTACGTCTTTTATTGGGGGCACGGGAGTGCCCCCGCCAAGTCGAGCACGGCGGTATCATACTCGTCTTGAAGCAACTCATTGTACTTTTTAAATCTTCGTTCTGGACACAGGTAGGAGTCTAAAATTTTAGTTACCAATAGTACTTACTGAAGGTACAAAGGCCAGCACATCAAGCTAGACACTCGTAGTGCGAATCTGATCCATACGTATACTACGGGATAAGAACGGTACAAAGTCCAAAGCGTCTAGATTCATGTGCTGGTCTCTGTACATCTAGCCTCAAACAAAAAGTTTTGAAGTACCTGATATATACTTGTATTGCAAAATATATTATATCAAGTAAAAGTTTCCTTATTATGTCACTGACTCACCGCCGATCATCAAAAATCTAAAATACTTCTAACTTACTTACAAACTTGAAACTAAGTACACGGATAGGCTTAGTACCCATACAAAACTTTCAAAATGAGGATGTTTTTTTGTACAGAATTGGTATGCCCTTGGCATTATCTCACCTGATGATAAGTGACTACGATGCCGAAGACGGAAACGGGCTAAGTAAGATTCCCCACGCAAGGGAACTGGCTATCTTATCTTCAAGCTTGAACACGTCAATGATGTTTGGTGCCAATTAGGTAGGCTTAGAAAATGTCCTTCCACCAACAAACTGAGTCTTACAAAGTTAAATTTTAATGGGAATAGAACCCGCGGCCTCCTGATTAGAAGCTATTTTGCTTAACCATTACGCCACTGAGGTGGTTAAAATAATAAAAGTGTTCTATAATATTTATTCAAAATGAAGTGAAATCACAACTATTTTTTTTTTAAAAAGGTGTCAAGTCTTGACAGTGCCCCCGCCGCTAAGTTCAGTCAGCGCAAAGCAAGCAATGCCGTAATACCTTTTCTAGAACAAAAGTTGTTCAGTTTAATTAGTACAAGCCCACCTTAAAGTATTATTGCACCTTCATGTTACAACCTGTATATGAGGGCCATTCTCTTATTTTGGGTCCAATAATGGGTCCCTTACGAACAAAGTGATTTTGTTGGTAAAATATGTAAAATTCTAAAATAAAAACCTCTAGAGGTAGTTACCGATTAACACACTTATCCAAAAAACATATTAATTAAAATTGAAACTCAGTATATATTTGTAAATTACGGTAACTCAGTGGCTTTCCTTAGCAACGCAGTTGTTTTTCCTACAAAAATTGGTTGTCCTTCAATGCGAGTCACTTGAAATAAACGTAAATTGTTTTAAAATTTAATGAGACACCAATATA
Organism: Coleophora flavipennella; assembly: GCA_947284805.1. Taxonomy (NCBI): domain Eukaryota; kingdom Metazoa; phylum Arthropoda; class Insecta; order Lepidoptera; family Coleophoridae; genus Coleophora; species Coleophora flavipennella. The sequence goes on from OX369275.1 coordinate 2,689,428, forward strand.
TTGTAATTTTTCTAGTCATCATTACAGCTCATATACGTCCCCACCGAGGGGCTCGAGCCTACCCTGAATCAGGGCGACTAGGCCTTAGTCGACCACGCGGGCCCAGTGCGGGTTGGTCGACTTCACACACAACCTTCGAGTTTCTTCGCAGGCGTGTGCAGGTTTCCTCACGATGTTTTCCTTCACCGTTAAAGCAATCGGTAAGTATGTACGTAAGTTTTTGAAAAACTCATTGGTACATTGGCCGTCCAGATTTGAACCCGGTACCTCTGGTTAGATGGACCGAGTCGTTACCGGTTGAGCCACCGACGCTTTTTTTAGTAACACGACCTTATTTGAACTTTACGTAAACGCTTATAAATATGATTTTGCCATAACAGCTTTTTATCAATAAAATATTTCTCTGTCTGTCCCCGTTGCAAAGCAAAATTATGCATGCCCTATGTTACCATAGGAAAGTGAAACTTAAATTAAGCTTTTACACGTCTTTACTTCGAAATTCGCTTAATCTGTTTTGAATTAGTATCGGGTTACCTGAGGGGGTGCGGGGCAGTGAAACTGACCAAATCAGTCGCGCGGAAGTCGCCAGGAGAGGCGTGTGTGTTTATTGTGAGACCGCTGAGTTACCGGCGAAGAACGGTGAGTTTTCTGGTTATTTGATCATTTTATTTAATGCAGGTATCAAATGATTAGTTAATATTTTGGTGGCAGTATAATTTCTTTAGAATTTGTATCCATATAATTATCTAGTCCAATTTAGTTTTATTTTTGCAACTGCGTTACTGCTACACTGCGTTACGACCAGTGGTAACGCAGTTGTAAATTTAGTAACGCAGTGGTTTTCTTTGCCCTTTTTTAACATTAATCACACATTTTATGGCACAAATATTACATTTAAGAATTATTTTGTTGTAGGATAATACTTCAAACTAAATGGCTTTAACACCGGCTGAGAAGCAAAGGCGTTATAGGCAAAAACTGAAACACGATCCATTTAAGAATGCCGAAGCCAAAAGAAAACATCTTACACGCTACCACGCTAAAAGAAGAAATAGATAAACTTAAAAAGAAGTGTAATAAGTATAAAAAAATATACCAAAGACAAAAAACAAGTAAGTCGGAGAACAAAGATAAAAAAATGCAGCTTTATCAAATGCTATCAAAGACCATTATTCCAGGATAAAAAATATTAAATACAAAAGAGAAATTCGACAAATCTTTCAATGAGAGGTTATACAAAAATAAAAAAAAACGAGTGTTTTACGAATTCAACGTGCCGTTAAACATTTTGAAAAATGAGACACTTCAAAGAGTCATAATTGTTCTTGTTATTTTTCGTTTACAATTTGAAGTTGATATTTGTTTGATTTTAAACATTTGAGTATGTTTTTATTGTTTTTCTTAAGTTTTTAATTTTTATTAGCTTAATTTGAACAAAGAAAAGAACAAAAAAGTATCAAAATACTGTGATTAAGATACTACTATGTTACCTCGTCTACCACTGTGTTACTTTTTTGTCCCTAGTTTCCTGATGACAATTTAGAGCCTTTCAGTAAGTTAATTTAAAATAAGAAACTTAAATTTAAAGTAAAATTCACTATTTACTATATTTGAAGCCGTTCCTTAAATGTTAAGCTTAAACTACTATTATTAGTCCTTTTTTTTGAAAAGTCTAACATTTTAATAATAAGTTTGGTAACACAGTGGTAAAATTAATTATAAAAGAAATCATTAGACTGAAACAATTTGTGATTTTACATTATTAGATTATCCTATGCTATCTTAAGTTTATATGTGATAAGTTTCTAAAACGGAATAAATGTTACTCACGAATAAATCAAATTTTCTAAGTAAGTAACGCAGTTGTAATTTTTTCTCGTTCTACCTAGTATAAAAGTTAATAAATATATGAAAAAAAAGAAAACATCGCTGCAAATCTTATTAATGTTTACTGTAGCTAATAGAGAACACAAATAAAAATAAAAGAGTTAGAAATACATTTATTATTTTTTTATAATTTCTCGTCCAATTACAATTCCAATTGGACGCAAAATAAGAGAATGGCCCATGAATCAATTCTATTTAATAAATTAAATTATTTATTAAACGCCGGTACCTCCACAAATTAAATAAGTAATCAATGTTGTGCTAGTGCCTTTAACACAGGCTTCAAGCACACCCCAGACACTTCATACAACGGGCGAGAAATGACATTTCAAAAAACAAATGACGGAGCAACAAAATCACGGCAAAATGCCATACGTTCGAGAACCGAACTACCACCAATCTGTACTAGGGGGTGAGTTCGCAATCTAGAGAAAAGCAGGGAGTGTCCATACTGTACGTTAGTACTAATATATATACTTTGCTTCAAGCCTACTTTAGGTATCAGCCGATCCAAATTTTTCGTATCAGCCGTTTTTTTGCGAAATAAATAAACAATATCAATATTCATCATACACTTCGAAGTTTCTCCTGAAGTAACCTGATATATTAACCAATGGCGAATAGTAACCTAATAAGCCATTCAAGTATCTCGTTGATGTTGGTTCTCAAGTGGTTCTCAAATTTGCCCGAGACGGGCTCCAATCAAGAACTTCTCCATGCAGAGTGCCTAGCTTTAGTACCAAAGTACCAATTTGAAATGCATAGTTCTGTGCAAGTCCTTGTTATTTCAGAACATACACACTTCTTCTACAGGGTGGAGTTAAAATTGTTGGTCAAATTTCTCTTCTACAGGGTGGAGTTTAAATTGTTGGTCAAATTTCTCTTCTACAGGGTGGAGTTTAAATTGTTGGTCAAATTTCAGAGTAAGCATCAATTCCTATAACAAATATTGCATATCCGTCATTTTTAAATTATGAACCAAAAAAATTGGTTGTCTGTAAAGTCGGTTTACGGACGATAGTTTAACGTGAAAACGTCATAACGTAACGGGAGAATGAGCGTAACGGGACAATGAGACATTCTTTTTCGTGCGTGCAGCCGGCATCCATCGATTTATTAGACGTTAGCACGTCAAAAAATATATATTTAGAACCTATACTATCTGATCAAAAATTTTTGGCCATTTAATTCAAAGTTGGCCAATCGGCAAAATTGTTAAGTATGAGAAGAAATTAGGTAACACAGATTCTGTGATCGAATCAGAAATGAGGAGATCTGTAGGAGAACCCATGTAACCGACATAGCTCTCAGAATTGCTAAACTGAAGTGGCAGTGGGCGGGGCATGTAGCTCGTAGAACAGATGGCCGTTGGGGCAGTAAAGTTCTCAAGTGGCGACCGCGCACCGGGAAACGTACAGTAGGCAGACCTCCCAGTCGGTAGACCGATGACGAGGTGAAGGTCGCGGGAAGCCGCTGGATGCGGGCAGCGCAGAACCGGTCGTCGTAGAAATCCTTGGGGGAGGCCTATGTCCAGCAGTGGACGTCCTTCAGCTGATATGATGATGATGATGAGAAGAAAATGTTTTTGCTCTTCTTGTACTGGTTCCTTGAGGAAAGTTACTCAGTTTTACGAGTAGGTCCTGAGGTACAAATTTGGCAACAACTACAATTTTACCCTTAATTTTAATTTCGGTACATCTGGCTCCAATAACCTACGCAATAAAATCAGAAATGAGGAGATCCTTAACAGAACCAAGGACATCGACATAGCATTTAGGATCCACCCACATGGCGTAGTGGTTAAGTTCATTATCTTCACATTAGGAGGTCACGGGTTCGATCAACTTTGTATTTGGTATGGTTGGAGCAAGAGCATTTTAATAGCCCGTCTAATTAGCTATCACCATCTTATCTAAGTCTTGCCGCCAAGCATCAATGTAAACAGCATTGATGTGTTCTCGTTTGAAGACAGAATAGCCAGTTCCCCATTGCGTTGGGGAATTTTGGTAAGCCTGCTTCCATCTTCGGCATCATCATCAGAGAGATGATGTCAAAGGCTTACCAACTGTGAATATTTATTTTAAATTGCTTTTATTAAACTTATATGCAAGCTTTTAGTTTAATAAAAGCAATTTTAAAAAAACATATCCACATAGCTCGTAGAACAGATGGCCAATAGGATAGTAAAGTTCCCGAGTAGCGACGGGAAGACTTAGATTAGGCAGGCCTTGTGAAAGTAGTGGGAAGCTGGATGCGGTCAGCACAAGACCAGTCGTTGTGGAAATCCTTAGGAGAGGCCTTTGCCTTTGTTGTGACTGTCTTTCAGCTGATATGGTGATGATGAAACTAATCATAAAAAATATAAAAAATTGATTTATTTAAAATGTTTTGGTACTTAAAGGATCAAAAGGAGAGCCGACCCCAAATAAAGGGACAAGGCTAGGCAAAAGAAGAAGAAGACTCAAAGGATCAAAAGGATTTTTACGATAATTAACTCACTCTTCAAAATTCATCACGACAATTTGCTACGGGCTCAGCCAAGAAACAGAGAGATTGACACACATACCCTGAGAAACATTACCCTCCTTCTTCTTTCTTGGGTATATCAAGTAGGCCGTATCTAACATGGACAAGCCCTATTTTTAAATCTACTACATGCGCTAAAATAATGGGTTTATCATATCACTTATAGCGTGGACTGGCCTAACCGGGCTGTGGAAGTAGAAATTAAATTAAATCCGCATTGCTTTTAAATACAGTCTCCTTTATTTACAACACACGTTTTAGATCGCTGAACCAACATTTCAATACCTTTGAAAAAATAGTCCAAATTTTCGTCTTCAAACAGGCCTAAATTAGCTGATTGCAACTCTTCATCATTGGTAAATTTTCTTACCCGTTGGTCCTTCTTCCGGGCTATAAGGTGAGTTCTGTGAACCTACAGTCCCGAATGGCATTCTTAGAAATAGCAGCCGTGTGCACAGGTGCATTATCGTGCCACAGAAGGACACCTTTATGCAATTTACTGTTACGTTTTTCTTTACTACTGTCCCTCAGCTTATGCATAAGAGTAGCATAATATGGCCCATTTACAACAGTATTTCGTTCTTTGAAATCAATCATCAGCAGACCTTGTGATCCCAAAAAACCGTGCAGATAATTTTTTTTGCGGACTGTTGCACTCTTGCCTTTCTCGGCGGCTTTTCTCCCTTATAACGCCACTCCATGGACTTCGCGTCTGCCCTAAGGATCATAATAAAACACCATCGTTTCAGTAACCATCCGATCAATCATTTGTTCAGGGTTTTCGCCACACAGTTCCAAAAATGCAGAAGCGCATCGCACTCTTTCCTCTCTTTGAAAAGCCGAGAGAAGTTTCGGCACCCATCTTGCGCTCACCTTACTCATGATAAGATGGTCGTGACTTGCACGATGAACGGTACTCTTCGAAAGCCCCATCCTAGCTGCAATTTCCCTGATTTTTAATCAGCGGTCACTCAACACGTCCTCCTCCATAATGGCGATTGTCTCCGGGGTAAGTGCCTCCATCGGTCGGCCTTCATGACCAGCGTCTACAATAATCCGTCGTCCAAAACGAAATTCCTTAACCCAGTTCTTTACAGTGCTATAAGAAGGTGAAGATGCGCCATACACGCCATCCAAACGCTGTTTGATTGTAGCGGGGGAATGACCTTCCTTATAAAGGAATTTAATCACACTCTGGTACATGATTTTTGACATTTTCAAAACTATACGGCCCTGTTTAATTGGCTGTCGCGTTCAAACTTACAATTGCAGATTGATTCAAGTTTCATAGCAGATTATTAAAGAGTAGATTTATATACCGCAGTCCAACATATTTGAACATGTTTAGAAATATATCAGGCCAAGTCATTATGGGACCGCCTGGAACAAGGATAGTCATAGCTAGATTTATTGACAGTCTCTGTGATTGGCAGACATAGACTCCACTGGGCACCCGCCAAACTGATCCCTTTTCAACGCCAATAGGCCTGTCCATACGATGTAAATATAATGGCTTTGTTGTGGAAACGGTAGTGATTCCACAGTATTAGGACTATTTAGGCGAAACAGTCTTAATACTGTATGGTGGTGATCTCATGTTGCTAACTATACAAGCTGGTATTTACAACAGTGAATTCCTCAGCGTAAATAATAGGGCGGGGAAAAGTTTCTTTATATTTTGTAGGTATAAATTTGTAATGAAATCTCTTTTCTTTTATTATTTGTACCTGGCTGGTCATAATAATATTAAAAAGGTGAACATTCGTAATTTTAATAAAAATTTATACAAGATTCCGCATTTTTCAATTATTTTTTCTGTTTACAAAAATAAAAGCGAAAATAACGAATAAATTTGCTGTATTTTGAAGTTTTATTCAAAAAAGGTAAAAATGCAACACAGGCCGCGCGATTAAAAACAGAGACACTGCGGTATTTGGGACGTGAAGATATCGCGAAGCATCCCGAACGCTGCCATGCTGAGTTGGATTCGTCAATTGATCTCTTTCTTGAAGTTGGGCCTTCCTAACTGGACTGTTTGTCCCAGGTAAACATATTCGTCAACAACTTGCAGTATAGAATCTCCAACCTTTAGAGGGGTGGGTGTGACACATACATTTAACATTATTTTCGTCTATGTCAATGTTCATTTTGAGACCCACTTGTTGAGAGACTTTACTGAGGTCATCGAGCATTGTGCTAAAATCTTCCATAGTCTCATGCCATGACCAAGAAATCGTCGGCGAATCGGAGGTGGGTGATGTACTCGCCGTTGATACTGATGTCCAGTCCAGAAGCTTGAAAACATCTTCCAGTGCAGCGGTGAACAGTTTCGGTGATATATCGTCTCCCTGTCTCACCACTTGGTGCAATCAGATCTCTTCCTTCCACGAGGCACTTGCCTTGCAGAGTACCAGGACAAGCGTCTTGGCGGCAAGAGCGACTGCAGTTGATCCTTACCTTCGCGTTACTGTGTTGACAGGAATATCGGTCCTGACTTTATGCCCTAGGGGTCGGTAAGTGGGGACGTTTTATCATAAACCTAGTATCGCATCTAATAGATATAGGAGAGGGCTTGACTACTTAAATCAACGTCACTTTCCATTAGGTGGAGAGCAGTCACACGCACACAGAATGAAAAAATCTGATGGACGGACGGACAGCGTAGGCTTAGAAATAATGTCCCATTATCTGGTACAGAACCCTGGTATATAGCCTTGTGAAGGGTAGGCAGATGGTATTGATTCAAAAGGGTAAGTACCTCTTAGTTACGAGACCCTAAAAGTAGCCTTTAATTTAATTAATAAAGATTTCAATCATTAAATTGGATGACCCTCTTTATAAACCCCAAGAGAGGGGAAAGAGATATGTACACGAGAAAAGAAAGAACGACTCTGAAATTATAAATCTCGTCAACCCAAAAGCTACAGTCAACGTCCCACATTCATTGATTCCGCATTCTACCATTACGACCTTCTGTCTGTCTGTGTCATAATTGGAAGCCGATTAAAATAGTCACACATTATGTATCATATTATGACGTTTAAAATGAAAAAAAAAATGTGAATAAAAAACAAATGATAAAAAAATAGAAATATGTGAAAATGAATCAGTATTTTTTCAACGTTTTATTTTTTTTTGCTCTATTGTAAAAACAATAATACAGGGTTACTTTTGGACCCCTAGCGAAATTTTGTGACATCATTCTAGAGTAGCAGTACATTCACTTTATGAAATAAAAAAGTATTCTTTTTTGGACTTTTTTTTTTCAACTTTTCTTAACTCTAATTAAAAATTTTGGTCACCTTACCGATACATGACGCATGCCAGTGCGTCGAACCCAGGGTGCCAACTACACCGTTATTACGGTAGATGTACCGTTTTTACGTGTTGTTGAGTGTCGTCTACTGTATTGAATTTAGAGCAATTTCACAGAAACACCGTAATTTTGGCATCAGCGCTTTCGAAACACAGTATTTTTAAATTTTTGGATATTTTGTATGGCGGAATCGTAATTTGAACCTACTAACATCGTATTTCACCGTATTTTGTTCGAGTAGTTTGGCAACACTGGGCCCGAACACTCGCGCAAGTCGCGCAGCCAATGGCAGTACAGTTAGAAAACCGCGCATGCGCCGCAGCCTCGCAAGGCAATCCCGCGAGCCGAGCGAGCCGCGTAGCCAATGGCAGTACAGATAGAAAACCGCGCATGCGCCGCAGCCTCGCAACTAGGAGCAACGGAAATGTTTGGTTGTGGCTCGTGTAGGGTGACCAAACGCGCCTAGAAATCTAAGAACACAAAGAGACGCTATAAAATGCGGAATTTAAAGAAAAACATTTTTTTTATTTCATTATTATCTTTTTTGTTACTTCCCTTATGTCATATTAAATTTTCGCTAGGGGTCCAAAAGTAACCCTGTATATACAATAGCGTCAAACATTGTATGATGATTATACTATTTAAACTCTAAAGTAAAACAAAAAACCCGGCCAAGCGTGAGTCGAACTCGCGCTAAGAATCACATAAATTGAAAAACCTAACCTAACCACTCCGGGAATGCCGACAGAAAAGAAAACTTTTTAAGTTTTGACCCTCCGAGTGTTCCTTGTGAACGACTAGGTTGACAAAGTTTTGATCCTGCGAGTGTTCCTGTTACGGTGGCGGTTACATCACAGTGTCGCGAGTTTAATGGTTTTTAATGCCCAACGCGCCCAAAGAAGTTTTCACTTCAAAAACACATTTTTAGGGTCTCGTACCAAAGGGTGCCTATCGGACCCTATTACTAAGCCTTCACTGTCCGTTCATCTTTCCGACTTATAATGCACTGTATCTTTTAATAGTAATAGGTAACCGGTTGAATTTTTCACAAAATATTCTTTTTATGGCGGATTTCTCATCAAATAGTAAAAATAACATATAGTAAAAAAATGTTCTCTTTCTATTAAAGGTATAAGAAAAGTCATATTATAGTTATAAAAATGGAGGCATTATAGAAATTAGGCAAAACGTATCCTCGTTTGAAGACGCAAGGAAAGTTGACCTTGATACCAAACAAGACGAGCTGAAAGCACTAAAACCTGCAGCTATTAATTACAATTACAGCGGCGGTGTCTTGACGTGCCCCAAGTGCGATATCGCAAGTTTCGTGCGAAGGTTGGCTAGTGGCTACATCAGCTATATCCGGGCGCACGAGAGGGCGGAGGAGAGGGGTGCCATGCTGCATCGCTGTGGTCTCTGTGGCCGATATCGGCTAGGACCATCATCATCATCATCATCATAAGCAACATGTTTTTGCGACCCAACTTAGCAGCCGAAGGGCGTCTACTGCTGGACATAGGCCTCCCCCAAGGATCTCCACGACGACCGGTTCTGCGCTGCCCGCATCCAGTGGCTACCCGCGACCTTCACCAGGTCATCGGTCTACTGAGTGGGAGGCCTGCCTACACTACGCTTTCCGGTGCGTGGTCGCCACTCGATAACTTTACTGCCCCAACGGCCATCTGTTCTACGAGCAATTTTTTGCGACCCAATCTTTATTATTTCTTACTGTTAAGTTGGGCATGATGTTCTTCACCCTATACATACAGACTTTGCCGTAATCGGATAAATAGCCAATTAATAGTCATTTTAACAAGTACGAGGGACTACACTGTACTTTATTGTATTGAAATGCCCTCGAGAGATAAAAATCTTAGGGTGAACTGCGGATGAATTCCCAACTTTTAGAAATTACCTTACATTTCCGAATTTATTTTTGTGCATGTGCAGATTGACTTATGTAGCAGTTAACCGTCTTTTAATTTATTGCAAAAATATTTAATTCGTGGACAGTAATTAAATATCATATTTCCGACCTCTATTGTGGTAATATTTTTTTAAAATTTTATTTAAGTTAATTGATTTTTTATTACTTTAAGTATATTATATAGGTATTATTTTTTCCATGGTGATAGCTTTACACAGTCTTTCAATAATCTAATATATAAAATTCTCGTGTCACAGTTTTCGTTCCCTTACTCCTCCGAAACGGCTTGACGGATTCTCATGAAATTTTGTGAGCATATTGAGTAGGTCTGAGAATAGGCCAACATCTATTTTATTTTAGGGTAGGGTAGTGTAGGGTAGGGTAGGGTAGGGTAGTGTAGGGTAGGGTAAGGTTAGTGTAGTGTAGGGTAGTGTAATGTAGTGTATGTAGGGTAGGGTAGTGTAGGGTAGGGTAGGATAGTGTAGGGTAGGGTAGGGTAGGGTAGGGTAGTGTAGTGTAGGGTAGTGTAGTGTAGGGTAGAGTAGGGTAGTGTAGTGTAGTGTAGGGTAGGGTAGGGTAGGGCAGTGTAATGTAATGTAAGGCGGTACGTAGTTCGCTGGGACAGCTAGTTTGAATATAATATCGTCATTTGATCCATCTTATTACAATTACAGCGGAGGTGTCTTGACGTGCCCCAAGTGCGATCGCAAGTTTGTGCGGCTACATCAGCCGTATCTGGGCGCACGAGATGGCGGAGCAGAGGGGTGCCTAATGCTGCATCGCTGTGGTCTCTGTAGCCGATATCAGCTAGGACCATCATCATCATCATCATCATAAGCAACATGTTTTTACGACCCAATCTTTATTATTTCTTACTGTTAAGTTGGGCATGATGTTCTTCACCCTATACATACAGGCTTTGCCGTAATCGGATAAATAGCCAATTAAAATTCATTTTGAACAAGCATAAGGAACTACACTGTACTTTATTGTATTCAAATGCCCTCGAGAAATAAAAGTCTTAGGGTAAACTGCGGATAAATTCCCAACTTTTGGAAATTACCTTACATTTCTGAATTAATTTTTGTGCATGTACAGATTGATTTTTTTAATACCCATCCTTTAATTCATTGCCAAAATATCATATTCGTGGACAATAATTGGATATTATCATATTCCCGACCCCTATTATTTAAATAATAAAAGCCACAGCTGCTTCGATGCTTAATTGTAAAATCAACTCAAGGATACAATCTCTGCTATAAACAAATAAAAATGCAATCATCATCATCATCATATCAGCCGAAAAATAACATTTTCACTGTAAACTTTTTCACATAAACTTTTAACCTTAGGCAGTACTTATTGTGACAAAAATAATGGGAACTGGGGATAAAAACCCTTACGGAGTTTGCCACATATGATACGTAAGATTTAGAGGTTCGGGCCTAAACGGAGTTTTAAGGAAAAAAGGTTATGGGGTAAATTAGAATATATGTATTTTCATGAATATTTTAAAAGTAAGGAACAATAAACAATATGAGTATAAAAAAAGGTGCGATTTCATTGGTTGACCGTGTAGACAATTAAAAAAACAATGACCTAATATATTTATGGAGAATTTACGGAAATAAATTTAAGGTTACAATTTTATCTGTATATAAAAATGGTTATTTTATAGTATGCCGGCAGGCAACGATCGTCACCGTCCCTTTGGTACTTAAATAAGTTACTAAGTTTAAAATTTCAGTTTGATCTGAATTACCCTATCTTTTTAACAAAATATGTATCAGATACAAAACACTTTTAAAATTTAAAATAAATAACTAATGGTCAGAAACTGGAAACAGGAAATCTTCTAGGTCGGCGGAAAGGTCAGAGAGACAGAGAGTCGCTCGGGATAAAAGATAAAATAAATTCACTTCCCTTATGGCGAGCAGCTGGGCGGGCAGTAGAAAGGAGTGGCTGGTGATCAGCACTGCTCCATCCCGGGATTAATCCTTTATTGTAAAACTTCGGGGACGTCAACCTCGTAGGGGCTGGATGAAACCCACAGAATAAAATTGTGGGCCTCAATAACGACTTATAAAACAATTTATCAAAAAAAAATTAAATTTGCATCTGTAGACGGGATCACGGTCAACCTTTCGTTTTTCTTGTCAAAAAATAACAACAATTTTCAAATTCAAATACCATAGAGCAACGACATCAAAAAAGAATTTAATTATGAAACGCGACAAAAGAGATCGGCTCGAAACGATAGTTAGCGTTTCAAAATACCCACAAACTCACAAAAAAAAAGGCGAGAAGTCCAAAAATTTTTTGAAATTTGGACAACCCTATGGACGTTGGACAGCCCTGAAGAAGAAAAAAATAAAAACTCTCTAAGTAACTAGTTAACTACGAACGTTTACTTGAAGCTGGTAGAAATTGACATTTATACACGAACGTACACATACAAACGGCAAAAACTCCATCTAAAAGTGAACCAACTTAATAACCCCAATAACACACTAGTGTTAAGGGATCGCTATGCACAGCCTAAAATAGTCAACTAATGCCGAAAGAGCATAACTAAACAACTAATTAAAACTAGATAGTATAAAGAGAGAACGAAGAAGGAAAAAAGGAGCACTCCGCACAATAGGCAAGTAGGGCTGTCAAGCTTAACACATCTCGAGGGAAAAAACCCCAGAACTAGTAAAACATTAAAGACCAGTAGGGTTGTCAAAAAACTGAAAAAAACTTGCAAAACATTGTCGGTTACCCCAGCAAAATGTGGACAAAAGCGGTAAAGGCGGATGCGTGAAAAATCCGACTCACGGATAAAATTAACACCGGAAGTCTGAAACGCGATACGCAAGAGTCTAAAGGGACAACTCTACCGAAAAATAGGCCATTTGAGGTAAGACAAGGGCAAGATTAATGAAAGAAATTTTAAAAATGGAAAAATGTTATAAGACCTCAAGAAATCTAAACAATACTGTGGAATACAGAAACGTTGTCACATAAAAGTGAACAGGGTACGCCAAAAATTTAAGAAGTACCTCGCAAAGCAACGCGTAAAAATATTCCAAACAGTTAACCTTAAAGATTTTTCCCTTAAACCAACGTTAAATATTTGTGAACTAAAAGTAAGTCTGCCCCGACTTTCGATTGAAAGAAATCTAGAGTCTGGCCATTGACTACTTAAATTAAAAATTTTCTTGGAATCGTAAGGGAATACACAGGCAAAAACAACTCAACAACACGTAAGCAATTATCCGAAAGAGGTATAATGCCATTAAGCCGGGGAAAAAAACGACCCGTGTGAAGAGAAGCAAAAAATACCGTGCATACAACCAAAAAACGTTACGTTTCAAAGAAAACTACACGATTAAATTAAGTAAGGGTCTTGAGATATTAAAACTTGAACCATATTATCCGGAAAACGGATACACCCACGAACGACAAAAAAATGGGTTCGTTAGGGAAAGATTAAAGGCAGTAAAGGGGATAAAAACATTAGTTCGGGCGCCATAAATATGTGACAAAAATAATGGGAACTGGGGATAAAACCCTTACGGAGTTTGCCACATATGATACGTAAGATTTAGAGGTTCGGGCCTAAACGGAGTTTTAAGGAAAAAAGGTTATGGGGTAAATTAGAATATATGTATTTTCATGAATATTTTAAAAGTAAGGAACAATAAACAATATGAGTATAAAAAAAGGTGCGATTTCATTGGTTGACCGTGTAGACAATTAAAAAAACAATGACCTAATATATTTATGGAGAATTTACGGAAATAAATTTAAGGTTACAATTTTATCTGTATATAAAAATGGTTATTTTATAGTATGTCGGCAGGCAACGATCGTCACCGTCCCTTTGGTACTTAAATAAGTTACTAAGTTTAAAATTTCAGTTTGATCTGAATTACCCTATCTTTTTAACAAAATATGTATCAGATACAAAACACTTTTAAAATTTAAAATAAATAACTAATGGTCAGAAACTGGAAACAGGAAATCTTCTAGGTCGGCGGAAAGGTCAGAGAGACAGAGAGTCGCTCGGGATAAAAGATAAAATAAATTCACTTCCCTTATGGCGAGCAGCTGGGCGGGCAGTAGAAAGGAGTGGCTGGTGATCAGCACTGCTCCATCCCGGGATTAATCCTTTATTGTAAAACTTCGGGGACGTCAACCTCGTAGGGGCTGGATGAAACCCACAGAATAAAATTGTGGGCCTCAATAACGACTTATAAAACAATTTATCAAAAAAAAATTAAATTTGCATCTGTAGACGGGATCACGGTCAACCTTTCGTTTTTCTTGTCAAAAAATAACAACAATTTTCAAATTCAAATACCATAGAGCAACGACATCAAAAAAGAATTTAATTATGAAACGCGACAAAAGAGATCGGCTCGAAACGATAGTTAGCGTTTCATTATATAAAATTTAATTAACACACCTACAGGCAACTATCCTCTGGGCATCTACCTTTTTATGGAGGACATATACGCCTATAAATTTATTAAAAAAATTGTGACCCTACGAAAAGCCTATTATTGAGTTAGCAATACTTTCAGATAAGATTTTTAAAAAGTAATCACGTATTCTTCCTAAAAAAATTAAAAGTATTTTAAACTGTTTTCAAGGGTTTACCAATTGTGAATAAAAAAAAAACTTAATACGCGATTACACAGCGAGCGTTACATCGCGCGACGTCTTAGGTAGAAACATACCCTGGACACTTCATACAACGAGTCAGATGTGACATTTAAAAAAAATAATGACGGAACGAACGAAATAGCGGCGAAATCCTATACGTTCGACAACAAAACAGTAACCAATCTGTATCAATCTGGGTGACGAAGGGGTGACGTCGCAATCTAGAGAACGACAGGGAGTGTCCATACTGTATGTTAGTACTTATATATATACTTTAGTAGAGATGTGGCAAGCTCTCATTGCATTATAAAAATTGCGCAGAAATCAAAGCAAACACAGACTTTTTAAAATCTAAGCACCCGTACACCTGAGGTATCTTTCCAGTTACACTTACATTCATTTCGGGCAGTTTACCCTAACATTAATTTCTTAAAAGCCGACCGGAAGGACTCGCCAGTTAAATGTGGGGTAAAGTAATAAATCATTGAGCCTATGTGTGAACTGAACACATGAGCGTGTAGAACGGCTTTGCCAGGGTGGGGACCGTGGTGGTACAAATCAATCATGTCTGAAAGAGCTGCGCTAGTGAGGTGAACAGATACAGACGATGGAAAACCTTTTTGACGTGATAACGTCTAATAAATCGATGGACGCCGGCTGCACGCACGAAAAAGGATGACTCATTGTCCCGTTACGCTCATTGTCCCGTTACGTTACGTTATAACTATCGTCCGTAAAAAGTTTTTACAGACAAACAATTTTTTAAAGCCCCTACCAAATGGTAGAAAGAGTGATGCAATGTGAGGAATCTCCGTCCTTTTGAAGATTCCATAGTCTCTATGAGGAGTGCACATAATATCGTTCTGTCCGCCCATCTGTCATGGGCAGTTGTCTGGAAGAAATCGCTTAGAGCGATAAGACCGCCCAAATTGTACCGCTATAGTACGCTCATAAGATTTTGTTTTAAGTTGTGTTTTTTCTTTAAATTTTCAAGTTGCTGTTTTAAGTTTTACATTGTGTTTATTTTTTATTAGTGTGTACAATAAAGAGTATTTATCTTATCTTATCTTATGGACAGTCTTCCTTCATAATATTATAAATTTGAAAGTGTGTTTGATTGTATCGAGAGTGAATAGGCACTATTTGAGCTTGCGTGTTACATCCTCGGCTGCATCGGCACTTACCATCAGGTTAGGTGCAGCCAAACGCACTCAAATTTTTAATTAAAAAAAATGTTACCTTTTCAAGCTTCAACACGTAAACCAATCTTGATAAAATTTGGCATGTAGGTAGCCTGTGTCACTGGGAATGAAATAGGCTACTTTATCTCGTGAAAATACCATAGTACGATGGAGTTCCTGAGGAAACTGAAAAATACTCTTATTGTGGTTAATTTTTTTTATCATCGCAACGGAACCGAATAACCATGGATTCTTGTTTTTCGTATCGATATGGTTTTTAGGGGGATAGGAAATCACATAATTTATTAATTAGCATATTCTGACATAGTTCCCGAGTATTTTAAAGTTGATCTGATGATAAACTACGAATTCGGAATCAAGGTCCCAGGATCGTCTATTGTTTTTAATCATCATCATCAGCTCATATGACGTCTCCACCGAGGGGCTCAAACCTACCCTGAATGAGGGCGATCGGGCCTTAGTCGACCACGCAGGCCCAGTGCGGTTGGTCGACTTCACAAACAACCTTCGAGTTTCTGCGCGGGCGTGTACAGGTTTCCTGACGATGTTTTCCTTCACCGTAAGAGCGTCGGATAAACGTACATATGGAATCTAAATTCGAAAACATATTGGTACGTGGCAGTTTTTTCAATCAAATCATAGAAAATACTGTCGCCTTGGATTTTTAAAACTTGGAAAAGCTTATTTTAAAAACTATTTCAAAATAAAAGTTTGTACCTAAAAGTTTTTAGATTTTTCAAAATGAGCATTCCGATTGAGCTGAAATTTTGTGAACACACGTTTAGTTTGAATGACAATGCATGGTTAGCTAAGTGACGTTTACGTTACATTGCGGACCAGTTATTTTTATGAACCCCCGTAATAACAGATATCTAATGAAATGGTTCGCTCAGAAAATTTATCTCCCTATCTCCCTCTTTACCTAACCTTATCCCATTTTACTTACGAAACAATAAAAAAATATTTTTTTGGTTTTTCGAAAATTATTTTTAATTTAGGTTCCAAATGAAATGTTTGTACATTTCGAATCAAGAACCATAAATTATCGTACAACATCCTGAAAGACCATAATATCATTAGTAGATATTAACATCCCATCACTACCGAATGGATTGGGGACGTATCTGTGTCGTGTCATTGGATTTGGCGGAACTTTTCTTATTGATGAATGAATAGATTTCCGTGACAGATACGGTTCTGCATATGAATTGTACCCAATTTCGGGTCTTTTCACTTTGAAAGGACTACGTCAATGCAGATCTACGTGAAATCCTTGCATTTATTTCCTAAAACAGTGACAGGCATAATTTGAATTTAGGAAATATAAATAAAATAGATATAGCCTTTTCGAGACTGAGTAAGGTTAAAAAGTCATTTGTGGGGCTGTGAATAAGATTCTACAATAAAATTCCAGAAAATGTAACTAGTTTGTCAGAGAATAAATTTAGAGAATAAGACTTTTTTTCTTTATTCTCATTTGGTAAGCCCTTGGCAAAAATGCTTGTAAATGTAAATGACAAAGATATATAATTATGTTGATTCTATAACCAATACCTGACACTGTAATCTGAATCATGACATTATTTGTAATATACAATAAGTTTTTTGACTATTTAAAAGTGTGTGTAAACAACTATTTAAAATAAATTATATTGATTTTGGTCCATTCAGTAATGTCATATTAATATTAGGTAGATGACGACTGTATGACGGCGCAACGACTAACAATTTTGTTTTTTTTTTTGGTTTTTACAAACATTCTAAAGTCCAAATTTTACTATGGATAAATTAATGTGATTTCGAATTTAGGTTTCATAATGTACGTTTATCCGACGATCTTACGGTGAAGGAAAACATCGTGAGGAAACCTGCACACGCCTGCGAAGAAACTGGAAGGTTGTGTGTGAAGTCAACCAACCTTCACTGCGCCCGCGTGGTCGATTATGGCCCGATCGCCCTAATTAAGTGTAGGCTCGAGCCCCTCGGTGATATGATGATGATGGATAAATTAGTATGTAATTGTTTTAGTTGCCTGAATAAATTCATAGGTACCTCATCTCATCTCATCTTATCTTATCTTATCTCATTGTCTGACTATGTGGGTACACTCGATATTTGCAGTCAAGCAGTGTGCTGCGATACAGAGAGTCAAGCAAGATAGTCCGTGCGATCACCGATATGAGTGGACGTAGTCACTTCCGTACATGGGGGGGGGGTCACTCTTTAGCCGCCTTAAGGCCTTAAGATGGGTTCAATGACAATATTCAATTCAAAATATTGAAAAAACCATTGAAAAATATTTAATATACTTAAAGTGATAAAAAATCGTTTTAATTGAATACAATTTTAAAAAAATTAGCACTTTTGATGCAAAAAAAATGCTGTAGACCCTGTTTTTGATATTAACTGCTAAATTTTTCGAAAACAAATTGTTAATATTGAATGAAACCAACACACAAAAATCGATGACTTTAAAACCTTTCATTTTAATTGATCACATTTTTTTAAAGCGATAAAAATTAATAAGAACATATAAAAATCCAGAATTGGGCGTTCGGTTTCAACGTTACAGTCGCGTTGAAGCCCGCATTGATTTGAACTTAAAATTAATAGACTTACGTTCAACACGTATCAACCTGCTCGGATCGAGTGATATTTACGCCTTAATAATAAAAAGTTTCCATGGAACGATTAAGTATATTCTCCATACTTTATCATTTTACTTTTAAAAAATTGAGCCTAATAATCATACTATTCTATTTACATAGATTACGCGTTACGCTTTCTCATTTATTATGCGGACAGCGATGGAGTGGAACTCCTTGCCTGCGTCTGTGTTTCCAGATTCTGATGATTTGGGAATCTTTAAGGCGAGAGTGAATAGGCATTATTTGAGTTTGCGTGTACTATCCTCGACCACAGCGTCACTTACCATCAGGTGAGATATAGTCAAACGCACTTAAATATTTAATAAAAAAATCAATTAGGTAAAATTATTGAATTTTGAAAGGCTTCATTAAAAACATAAAAGAAGTATTTCATCAAAATTAAATAACCTTTCATTTAACACTTATTGAAATTCAATTAATTAAGAGTATCGTAATGAAACCTCTTCGATGTTAACTAATTGATATTTTAAGTGGCTATTTTAATAAATAAGGTTGTCGATGATTTATTATGGATTTCTCTGCAGAATAAGAGAGAAAAGGCATATAGAAACGATTGGAAATTCTATAACAACGATTATTCAAGAAAATATGGCAGGATCTTATACATATTACTTTTTTTAGTTTGCGTTTAGGATATCCATTGGAGAACCAAACTAACTCAAACTTAACTAAGCTCTCAAAGTCGCTAAACTTAAGTGACAGAGGCGAAGCGAGCTATAATAGCTCGTTTAAAATATAACCGTTGGGGCTATAAAGTTTTCGAGTGGCAATTGCGCATTGGAAGCGTAGGTAGGCCTCGCACTCGGTAGACCGAAGACCTGGTGAAGGTTGCAAGAAATTGCTAGCTGTGGGCAGGGAAGGACTGGTCGTTGTGGAAATCCTTGGGGGAGGCCTTTTTCCAGCATTGGACGTCTTTCGGCTGATATGATGATAGATATGAACATAAATCTATGACTCTAGGTTGCGTAGTGCATGCAACGACGCCAAAATTTGTAGCTTAGACATCGTGCAAATTTATGAGTTTTCAGGCGAAAGCTCTCTCACTTGAACAGAATAAAAAGGGTTAACCACCTTATGATCTGTTTTTAACCGACTTCAAAAAAAGGAGGAGGTTTAACAATTCGACCGTATATTTTTTTTATGTGTGTTTGCGCATAACTTCGTCATTTATGAACCGATTTTGATGATTATTACTTTGTTTGGAAAGGAGATATCCTAAGAGTGGTACCATGATAAGAAAACCAGGATCTAATGATGGCATCCCAAAGAAATCGAGTGAAACCTTCAAAAATCGTAGTGGCGACTAGTGCGTTAGAAGTCAGTTTTTTTTGTTTAAAATTATTGCTTGCTCAGTATAAGTTATCGGTATCTGCTTTATCGACCGAGTAAGACACATTACGTCATAATGATTGTCATTTCACTACATGGACCACAGATACTATACTATACAATGAGAGAAAGTAACATGTGCTTGCAACGCGTAAATGAATTTATTTGAAAACTGGGCAACCAGTTCATTCCGTAACTGTACTACTAAGATCAAATAAGTTCATTTCAAAAACCTAAATAAATACTTTAGATACAAGTTCTCATTTGAAAAGAGTTTTAATTTTTCGTATTTCTCTCAGCAAACCCTTACATTTGATACCCATATCAAACTTACAAATGTGATGTCGAATTTCGATTTCATATGTACGTTTATCCAACGCTCTTAGGGTGAAGGAACACATCGTGAGAAAACCAGCACACGCCTACGAAGAACGCTCTTAGGGTGAAGGAACACATCGTGAGAAAACCAGCACACGCCTACGAAGAAACTTCCAGGTTGTGTGTGAAGTCGACCAACCCGCACTTGGCCCGCGTGGTCGACTAAGGCCCGATCGCCCTAATTCAGGGTAGGCTCGAGCCCCTCGGTGGTGACGTATATGAGCTGATATGATGATGATGATCATAGGGGTACATGAAAAATAACTTGGATTGGATTTAGAATGACATTACTTAGCTGACCATGCATTGTCACCCAAACTAAACGTGTATGCAAAACTTTAACTCAATTGGTTGAAGATATCTGCTTCAAAATTGAGTTGTAAGATTCCACCCAAACAAACATACATACATTCCAGTTACATAAAAACTTGTAAAAATATAGATAGTGGTATTAGAAAAAATGATATTTCCCATTAGAACCACCGGTGGTACAGTTCAGTGGTACTTTTTTTTATTAACAATTGGTAAACCTTGACAACATCTCACCTGGTGGTAAGTGACGATGTTGCCGAAGATGGAAGCGGACTTACTAAGATTCCCCAACGCAATGGGGAACTGGCTAACTTATCTTAATGCCGGAACATTTTGCCGGAACAATTTATAGCCAGTTCCCCATTGCGTTGGGGAATCTTGGTAAGCCCGCTTCCATCTTCGGCAACATCGTCACTTACCACCAGGTGAGATGTTGTCAAGGGTTTACCAATTGTGCATAAATAAAAAATAAAAAACAAACCAATGATATCAACATTGATATTTGGCGACAAGACTTAGATAAGATGGTGGTAGCTAGACAGGCGGGCTTAAAAAATGCCCTACCACCAACCAAACCGAGTCTTACAATTGACCCCGCCTGGAATCCAACCCGCGACCTCTCGTGTAAAGCCAATGAACTTTGCCTCTGGGCTACGGAGGCGGTTAAAAAAATGTTTGACTATGAAAAAAGGTTACATGTGCTTGCAAGGCGTAAATGAATTTATTTGAAAACTGGCCTACCTTATCATTCCGCGACTGTACTACTAAGATTAAAAAATAAAGATAGTGGTACTAAGGATAATGATATTTCCCACTACAACCACCGGTGGTACAGTTCAGTGGTACTACTGGGAAAGAAGCTTTTCTTCGCAGCGTGAACTGACTCTTAAATGAACTGTCAGACAGCTAATTACAATTAATCAGGCGGCGTCAATAAAGCCAGGAGCGTTGCAATAGCCCCGGGGTCTTTTACGAAACTTTCATCTCTCGGGACGGAACTTTCTTAACAAGGCGATGCCTACTTAATTATTTTGGAGTTTTACATAGGGTCACATTTATTTAACTTTCGTTTCCGCAGCGTAGCATATATCTATAGCAACATCAAAAATTTGAAAAAAATTGTAGCAACATCAATCGCCTTCGTGGCGTAATGGTTAGTCCATTTGCTTCACATCAGGAGGTCACTCGTTCGCTTCACGGCGGGGTCAACTTTGTAAGACTCTTTTTGGTTGATGGTAGGGCATTTTCATAGCCCGCCTGGCTAGCTACCACCATCTAATGTAAGTCTTGCTGCCAAACACCAGTACTAACAGCATTGATGTGTTCCGGCTAGAAGTTAAGATAGCCAGATCCCCATTGCGTTGGGAATTTTGGTGAGCCCGCTTCCATCTTCGGTATCATCGTCACTTACCATTAGATTAGATAATGCTAAGGGCTTGCCAATTGTGAAAAAAAAAAGATTTCGTTTTATAATATTCACAACACACAATTGAAAACGCTAAACACGTTAAAAAACCGACTTCCATCGCAACAACTTATTACATTTTTGCATTATTATTTTGGTTTTTGTTAATTATCTAAAAAAGTACTATACCGATTTTGATAAAATTTATATGGGACCACACGGGAAGCACTAGCTTTCAAATAAAAACAAAATAATAAAATCGGTTCACCCAGTCCAAAATTATAAGGTAACATACATAAAAAAAAACATACAGACGAATTGAGAACCTCCTCCTTTTTGAAAGTCGCTTGAAAAATGATCGACATTACTTACAAAATGCCCTTCGACAGTTCTTTTATTTTATGAAAGCTTATATTTTTAACGGATTTAGTTTTGGGATACGAAGTAACGAATAAACGAATTAAATATCAACCTGGATAGGGTCTTTAAAAAATCCAGGCTTCTGAACATTAAACTGAACAACTTCTCCATGGAAACCTTAGTAACAAAAATGAATTTGTACTTCTAAAGAAGTGGAATATGTTTGAAAAACTGTTTTGTGAATTCAGAGCAAATTATTTTCATAATACAATTATGAAAATCTGTCTCTTGGGTAGCTGAAAATAGGTTGCGCCACTCATATTTAGGGATTATGCTAACCGAAAAAGGGATCATTCCACTCAGTCTTTACTTAGTCCCTAAAGGGCGAATTTTTTGGTTCAACGTATCGACCTGTCGCTACAGTACATAGCTAGGCTTATTTTTACCAGCTTATCTTTACGCTTGGCTAGACTGTAATAATTTAATAACGAATTTCTTTACCAATGGGTTGGATTGTAACATGAAAGACATATACACTACACTGCCACTACACTACCACTACACTACCACTACACTACCACTACACTACCACTACACTACCACTACACTACCACTACACTACCACTACACTATCACTACACTACCACTAAACTACACTACTTTTTGTAGATGTTGCAGGAATTTTTAGGTCATTTTTTATACCTTGGGATACATTATTTGAGTTTAAGTAAGGATCCCTAATTTTTTTATATATAAAGTAGCCTATAGCAACCGCAGATAGCTTCCCAACGGTGAAAAAAATTTTCAAATTGGTCCAGTAGTTTCGGAGCCTATTCAAAACAAACAAACAATCAAATCTTTCCTCTTCATAATGTAAGCACACACAAGAATTTTTTTTAAAAAGTCATTAATTTTTAAAAACTGAATTATCAATGAAACGGTAAAGTCCTACATTATTTTATCCAGTAATATACTCAGACTCGTTATTATTTCTAGCGCCAATATTCCCCAGATAAAATGGAATGGTTTTATTTTGCAATAAGATAAAATAAAATAGTTTATTTGCAAAAACACGGTAATAAGGATCTCAAGTTTTAAGTTATAATTAGAAGCAAAATTGTATTCCACAGAGAAGTGGCATCCAAAATACTTGTTTTAAAAGTTACACATTGACAAAATATTTTTTACTAGCTGTTTCCCGCGGCTTCACCAGCGTGGACCACGTTTCTATGACTTTTCGAGGGTGCGCAGTGGTAAAAAGTAGCCTATGTCTTAATCCATATCTTAATCTGTCTACCTACCAAATTTCAGTCAAATCCGTTCAGTAGTTTTTGCAGGAAAGCGTAACAGACAGACAGACAGAGTTACTTTCGCATTTATAATATTATTAAGTAGGGATTGTATGTCAATATTTTAAAAAAGATTTCATATCTAACGAATTATGAGTAAATATCTTCTTATTAAATTATAAATTGAAAACAATATTTAAGCCATCAAAGCATTTGGCTGCCAGACATCTTTGTATAAAATCTGTTTCTGAAATATTTTAGTGGGAGCTGCCTGAAGTCACGAGGTCATCATCATCATCACATCAGCCGAAAGACGTGAACTGCTGTACAAAGGCCTCCCCTAAGGATTTCCACAACGACCGGTTCAGCGCTGCCCGCTTCCAGCGGCTTCCCGTGGCCTTTAGCAGGTCATCGGTCCAAGTCACGAAGTATGTAATTGTAAATCCTAATTGAGATAAAATAACAGTTAAGTTCCTACTAATATTGTAAACGCGAAAGTTTGTAAGAAGGTATGGATGTATGTTTGTTACTCTTTCACGTAAAAACTACTAAACGGATCTGACTGAAATTTGGTAGGTAGACAGATTAGGACCTGGATAGGCTACTTTTTCCATGCGGCTCGCGCACTGCGCACCCGCGAAAAGTCATAGAAACGTTGTCCACGCGGGTGAAGCTGCGGGAAACAGCTAGTATATCATATAACATTTGCATTTTGTTACAAACAATCGCGCAATCTATCTGTCTCTTAACCTCGGATGATGTTCAGCATTTTCAAAAAGATTTGGATTACCTTTTACAAACTTTTTCTTTTTTTATCATCATGTTATCAGCCGAAAGACGTATTACAGTCTAATGACAGACGGACAGACAGACAGACAGACGGACAGCAAAGTCTTAGTAATAGGGTCCCGTTTTTACCCTTTGGGTACGGAACCCTAGAAACCGACTTCCACAGCAACAACTTAGTACAATTTTGTATTACTATTTTTGGTCTTTGTTATTTTTCTAATAAATCACTACACCGATTTTGATAAAATTTATATGGGACCAACTCGGGAGCATACCCTATCGAATAAAAAAAAGAGTTATGAAAATCGGTATACAATCTGCGAAGATATTGCGTAACAAACATACAGTCGAATTAAGAACCTCCTCCTTTTTGAAAGTCGGTTGAAAGTTAGGCTGGTATAGCTCCCATTTAAATTTTAAAAATCTTTCTCTTTTTGTTTTGCACATGCGTCATTGATCCTAATTAAACAAAATCTCAAAATTAGTATATCAATGACGCTGAGAAACAAATGATCTCACGAGTTACAATTTCATACATTTTAAGAAAAAAAAATCGTTTTCACAGGTGATAAGTAACTCAAATGACTAGCAGTCAACATGGGATGTTAACCAGTCTTTGTGGAGTAGGTATGACCTAATTTAGGTAAGAGCCGAAAAGAAAAGATAAAGAAGACAGATGAACGCCTATATAGTAATAATTGTAAAGATATTACCAGCTTGTCACGCTGAGGCCACACCCTGGACACTTCATACATCGGGCCAGAAATGACAATTCAAAAAAGGAATGACGGAACAAACAAAATGGCGGCGAAAGCCTTTACGTTCGACAACCAAACCAAAGTAAAACCAACATTACTAATACACAGTATGGACACTCCCTGCCGCTCTCTCTCTCTCTCTGCCGCCCTTGTCACCCAGATTGATGCATATTGGTTACCGTTTGGTTCTCGAACGTATAGGATTTCGTCGTAAATTTGTTTGTTCCATCATTCGATCTATGAAATGTCATTTCTCGCTCGTTGTATGAAGTGTCCGGGGTGTGACAAAACTGTAACCAATCTGTATCAATCTGGGTGACGAGGGGGTGAGGTCGCAATCTAGAGAGCGGCAGGGAGTGTCCATACTGTATGTTAGTACTAATATATTATATACTTTGCTGAGGCGCTGAGGGCAACGAAATAAAATTGCAGCTAACATTTTCTGACAATTCTATAAGGAAACCTTCAAAATAATTGTTCGTCTTTGTAACAATTATCATTCACATTTTCGGTTCGCACAATAATTACGCCCTCGTACCGTAATTTGGAAACAATTATGTCGAAACTTAACAAAGAAACAAAGGGAATATTCATCCATTCTTACGAGTACGTCCCTTTTTTGAATTGTTGCTAACATTGTTACTTTTGCATTTAAAGCTGTTTCAACAAAAGTGATAATTCAGCTGCGTTTTTTCGTTTTCGTACAGTGAGACACGGAGTAGAGGTCACTTGGGGACCTGGGTGGGGTCGCTTTAGGATCGCGCCCCCCTTCCCCAAGGTGGGGTCGCTTTAGATCAGACTGGCACTGAATTTTAATTGATCTTACTATCAGGTGAGGTGCAGCCAAACGTACTCAAATTTTTAATAATAAAAAAAAGATGAATAGAATAGATGTTTATTCATATTCATATTCATATTCATTTATTTCTGCTTACATGTACTTAACATAAAGATGGAACAAAAACAGTAAAAAATTTAGTTTGTACACGCACCCTGTAAGGGCACTGCAGATGCATGCGGGGAGCAGACCGTCATATTTAGCCTTTGCTCAAAAGGGTTACATTGAAAAATATAACTATTTAGATATAATTAACAAATTAACATTTATTCAGTGATAAGTACACAGAAGTGAAATATTGCGTAGTTTTTAAAATACAATAGTTTGTACGTATCACTGAAAAGGTAGCAGCTGAGCATATGCTGTCATCACAAAGATCACAGCGCTGATTTTCTGCTACTACCCCTTCAGGGAAGATGACGGCTTAGAGGTTGCAAAATAAAAGCCATTCCCAAGGTGGTGCTTAATAGTGGGTTATCTGTGAGTCCCACATATGATATGAACTGGTCAAAAATGTCTGGAGTTTGCGTGGTGCAGAGCATGCCATGAAATAACCAGTGCAGCCGGCTGTACTGGTATGCATGAGCATTCACCACCTTCCTCCCCCGAGTCCTCCGGGGGGTGGCCTTGCTTGGACACACACTGCTGGGGACTTCCAAACTCGGAAAGGTTTGGCTATACTCTCCACACACGGGGGCAAGTTCGGGTTGGTTAAAGTTGTGGGGCTAGTGGAGAACCCCTAGTAGAAGTTTTTCAAGCCGCTTATAAATCATCTGACACGGCTTAAGGCGCGGTATTGATCGGTACAGTTATCTCTGTCTTTTTCTTTACGTGTAAAGAAAGAGTCAAGAAAATAACCACACTTTTTTAATGGTTTTTCGTTTCAATCAGAAACTACAATGAAAGTTTAAAGAATAATAACATTACTCACTTTGTATTATCATAAATAATATTGTTGTATATTTTTTAAAAGTTTTACTTCAAAATATTAGTCATAACTACAGTTGAAAGTTACGGTGTATATATCTTTGGGATTTTTTTCTATCGAGCGAAAACTGCTCAATCGTGTTTCACATAGCTTTTGACTGTAAGGAACATCATCAACAATAAGGATATTTTTTTTCAACCTTTTTCTATCGTTTAGGAGTTTAGTAACGGTGCGTTCCTACTCGACGAGAGCAAAGGGAGATATCTCCGCCAGGTGGGGTGGTATACCTGGGGTCCGGCCGTGGACCAATCGCTGATGATTGGTATCTTGTATGTATACTCAGCGCTAAAGAAATTCTAATAGCGCGTTCTAGATGTTGTTTTTCATTTGTTCTCTCGTCGCTTGTGTTCATGTTCAGTGGCGGGTTACTGCAGTTGCCGCCACATCACTCCCCCTCCGAGACCGGAGGTCGATCCAATGAGAGCTGGCAGTCTAAGGTCGCGGGTGCTATCGACCTCGTTGAGTCGGGTCGATGTGCAGTGTGCCAGTTCGATGTCCACGGTGAGTCGGGATGAAGGCTGGCGTCAGGCGTCATGGCAAGGGAAGCAGGTGATGCGCGCAGAGTGAGCGTGTGGCTGCCGACAACTTGCTGGTGCCCGAAGGTGAAGTAGCAGGCCAGGAAACTCGACGTCTCGGGTTACGATGGTCCTGATTGAACTTCAGTATGATGTGACTGCTGTGTTGCTGCTGAGGCTTGCTTTACCGGCTGGAGGCTTGATGATGGAGTATCACGTCGGTTTAGGAGTTTAGGAACGGTGCGTTCCTACTCGACGAGAGCAAAGGGAGATATCTCCGCCAGGCGAGGTGGTATGCCTGAGGTCCGGCCGTGGACCGATCGTTGATGATTGGTATCTTGTATATATACTTTAGCGCTGAAGAAATTCTAATAGCGCGTTCTAGATGTTGTTTTTCATTTGTTCTCTCGTCGTTTGTGTTAATGTTCAGTAGCGGGTTACGCCTCAGGAATAATTGACGTCAAAAATAAAAAATCTGTAATATTACCGCCTTAATGACCGATATCTATAATGCCACTTACAAACAAATCCATCCAGGCAATGACCTTGCTTCTGAACAGTAAAGTGCTTGGTGATAAAATAATAAATTGTATTCAAACTAAAAAAAAAAGTTCAAAGCTAGCCTTTGTTTCAAAAAGTCACCTCCCTTCCCCTACCGACTGAAATAAAGGATATACCCAGTAGACGCATAGATATATATCTTTTCCATGTTTAACTGTACCTCTTCGAGCAAGGTCCCTTGAAAGGCGTTTTACGTTTTATGGCGCATAAACTCAGAACGGAGCAAGCAGTCTCGACGGAACCTTCTAGAATTCCCGGACTACCAGGCGACATTGTTGACATTTATTTTTCTTCCCCTTTGTTTATGAAAACTAGTTCCAAGTGGTTCCAAGTGACTGAGAAAAAGGGTTTAGTGTTAATGGGTTTTCGAGAGTGTTTCTTTAAATTGGATCAGGCTGTTTGTGTGAAGGTTTCCTTTCAAGTGTCTAACGTTGTTACTAAGTGTCTAAGTAAGGATGTGCTAAGTTTTGTACTTGTTTTCAATTGAATCTGTACCACTGTACAGAATGTAGGAGCCGGCTTCCACTCAACTGAACAAATTGCTTTATGTTATAATTTTATCTAGCTGTTCCGGCGAAATTCTCACAAACTCTATTATACTTTATACTACACTACACTACCAAAGTATATTATATTAGTACTACAATACAGTATGGTCAATCCCTGTCGCTCTCTAGATTGCGACCTCACCCCCTCGTCACCCATATTGATACAGATTGGTTACAGTTTGGTTCTCGAACGTATAGGATTTCGCCGTGATTTTGTTTGCTCCATCATTTGTTTTAAGAAATGTCATTTCATGACCGTTTGTATGCAGTGTCCGGGGTGTGACACTACACTACACTTCACATGTAGGTATGTATGGGTAATGTACGGGAAAGTTAATTTTCTTTTTTTTTACCTACGTGGACCGATGACCTGGTGAAGGTCCCGTGAAGCCACTGAATGAGGTCAGCAAAACCAGTCGTCCTGGAAATCCTGGAAGTATGGAGATTCTAAATGACCATCACGCTCGCGAGCAGCTTGTGGCTTGCGCACCACTTACCCTCAAAGACAGTCATAAAAACGATGTCCACGCGGGCACAGATTACTAATTAGTTACTAACGCGGGCGATGCTGCGGGCAAAAGCTAGTAAATAAATAAATACATCCGTCTACCCCTTGGATAAAACTGTTAATTGTGCCATACGATAAGAGACAAAGAGAGCTTGGCACACAATAAAGGCTAATTTTATTTTCATCATCATCATCATATCAGCTGAAAAACGTCCACTGCTGGACAAAGGCCTCCGCCAAGGATTTTCACGACGACCGGTCCTGCGCTGCCCGCTTCGGCTTCCCGCGATCTTCACCAGGGCGTCGGTCCACCGCGTGGGAGACCTGCCTACGCTACGCTTTCCGGTGCGCGGTGCACACTAGAGAACTTTACTACCCCAACGGCCATCTGTTCTACGAGATATGTGCCCTGCCTACTGCCACTTCAGTTTAGCGATTCTGTGAGCTATGTCGGTTACTTTTAGTTTTATTTTATTTTAATTTATTTGGAGGAATAACAGCTAATATAACAGTAAACTAATAGAACATAATTGAAAACGCTAAACACGTTAAAAAAAATAATACATTTTTGCATTATTATTTTTGGTTTTTGTTAATTTTCTACTAAAGTACTACACCGATTTTGATAAATTTATATGGAACCACACGGAAAGCACTAGCTTTCAAATAAAAAAAGAATCATAAAAATCGGTTCATCCAGTCAAAAGTTCTGAGGTAACAAACATAAAAAAAACATACAGACGAATTGAGAACCTCCTCCTTTTTGAAAGTCGCTTGAAAAATTATATAAAATACAGGAAGCTACTTGGAAATCTTCATAGGTACATAGTAGTTGTTCGTTGTAATGTTAGTTAGAGTGCTTATGAATAATTAACAAGTTGAACTGTCCCATTCAATCATGCACTAGAAATAGCCAAACTTCATATAATTAACACGCCCCATTTCAAGGCAATAAAATAACAAATAAAATAACAAATAAATAATTTATTTAAAACAGTTATTTACAAAGTATGTATACATATCGGTCCCAAACTAGGCACAGCCTGTATCTTGGGCACCAACAATAGATTAGACAACGTAGATACTGCTCGTTGAACTAACTACATAGGTAAACAACACAAAACACGTCACCTTTGCTGGAGCCCCGTTCATAACTCAGAAAAGTTAGGTTATGCTCCACACACGAAGGCCAAGTCCGGTTTGGTGGAGGTGTAAGACTAGTGACGAACCCCACTGTAAGAAGTTTTTTAAGCGGCCTCTAATGCAGGCCAAACACGTTACGGTCCAACGCACAGGTTTCCCTGTGCAGGTTTGCTTGTGCAGGTTTGCCTGTGCAGGTTTCCCTGTGAAGGTTTGCCTGTGCAGGTTTGCCTGTGGAGGTTTGCCTGTGCAGGTTTGCCTATTCAGGTTTCCCTGTGCAGGTTTGCTTGTGCAGGTTTGCCTGTGGAGGTTTGCCTGTGCAGGTTTGCCTGTGCAGGTTTACCTGTGCATGTTTGCCTGTGCAGGTTTGCCTGTGGAGGTTTGCCTGTGCAGGTTTGCCTATTCAGGTTTCCCTGTGCAGGTTTGCTTGTGCAGGTTTGCCTGTGCAGGTTTGCCTGTGGAGGTTTGCCTGTGCAGGTTTGCTTGTGCAGTTTTGCCTGCACAGGTCAGGTAGGGTGTATGGGGACGTTCCGGTGTACCGTAGCGGTCTTCAGTTCTATTTGTGATGGCATCGAGTGAGGACGAGCGCGCACTACCACTGCTAGGTCTTAATAATAATAAGGTGTACACATCACAACACATTATATTATCTCAAAGGGGCCTCTGCGTGTTGGATATGTATCCCCACGTACGCCTTCCAAATGACCGGCCTTTTAAAAAAACCGAGTTTGAAAAATCTGAGGTAATAATAAATTTTATTTCATTACCAAAAACACAGTTAAACGATAATACAGTAAGTAGTGGTCCCCACACTAAGCGTTGCGTTAATTTTGATGAAAACCGATACAATAACAGGGAAAAGGAAGCGAAAAAAGTGGTGTAAGGATTGGATATTAAAAACAAAAATTTATACTCATGTCAACTTATTATTTACTTTCCATAGACATGGATGAGTTCTATTATACATTTCGATAAATTCTATTATAACTCTATTACACTCTAGTGATAGCAACCAACACCAACAGCTTAACGTACTGTACGATGCATGAAAAAGATCGAGAATAATGAGTCTATCAGTCAAACCTGTAGTATATACAGAAATATATTAGAATTAAATCTTGTAATTACCGGTTGATTTCCATATTATTATATAGTTACGTTTATAATATTAGATCTTCACCTGGCGCTGACATACCACTTTTCCCCCTACTGCCGTAACCTATAAATACGCTGTCTCGCCTACAGAGCGGCAATCGTACGTCAGCCTCCACGCCGAACAGATGTCTACTGGAATCCGTGTTACAGTGTTTCTGTGTATACGTGTGCAGTGAATAAATTACGTAATCAGTGTAGTAGTGTCTTTCTATTTGCTACAAACTGGCGACGAGGATAAAAACTGTAAGTGAAAAAACGTTTTATTTTAAAACAAAAGGAAGAAATCTTACACTTATCACGCATGTTATTTGTGGAATAATTTTTAAAGGTTTCTTATAACGAACGAAAGTAATAAAATACATTGATTTACCTCGTGATAAATGCTAGATAAATATAAGTTACATTACAGAAAATCTTAGTACCAATTTAAGCCTGTAAAAATGTTTTAAATCCTTTCGCAATATTTTTAATAAATCATGTTAATTCGGATTTATAATCCTAACTTCTTAACATCTGGTTGATTCATGAACGTTTTGTAACATATGAGTTGGCACAATAAACGGCTGCTAGATCGAAGTACCTACTCTGTAGATATTACGTAACAGAGTTGAGAAGGTCCAACAGTTCCATGGACACTCAAGTCTTACCTTACCTTAAGCCAATTTGAGATGGTTCAATAGATGCATGGACACTCATAAGATAACGTAACAATGTTGAGATGGTCCAATAGTTGAGATGGTCCAATAGTTCCATGGACACTCACGTTAGTACTTAAGGTTACGTAACGAAGTTGAGATGGTCCAATAGATCCATGGACACTCAAGTTATAACAAAGTTGAGATGGTCCAATAGTTCCATGGACACTCACGTTAGTACTTAAGGTTACGTAACGAAGTTGAGATGGTCCAATAGATCCATGGACACTCAAGTTATAACAAAGTTGAGATGGTCCAATAGTTCCATGGACACTCACGTTAGTACTTAAGGTTTCGTAACGAAGTTGAGATAGTCCAATAGATCCATGGACACTCAAGTTATAACAAAGTTGAGATGGTCCAATAATTCAATGGACACTCATGCTTGTTATTTAATTAAGGTTACAGAATACAGATGCTTCGCTAGTGCAATAAACACTCGTGCAAACAATTATACTTTGAGATGGTCCAGTAACTATGATGGACACTCAATCTATCGTTTAAATGACCTAATTTTATTTCGGAATACATTTCCAGATGTTAACCAGTAAAAAGTATGAGATATACTCTATGGTAATTTTACAAATGATATGATACCCTCAAAACATTCAACTTTTCAGGATTTAAAACAGTAATGGCATCTAACCTTACCCCATTGGAGCAATTCAATTGTGACGCAAACCCAACTAGTATGGGTGTTAGGTGGGAAAAATGGAAAAGAGGTCTTCAGATTTACTTGGAAGCTGCTGAAATTGACGATCCTACCCGAAAAAGAGCTATTCTTTTACACACTGGTGGACTAGGTTTGCAAGAAATATATCACAATATACCCGGAGCTCATGTTGATGAAAGTGACGTCGTCTTAACTGACGATGACGATATTTATAAAATTGCGTTAAGGAAGCTTGATGAATATTTTGCGCCAAAACAAAGTCGGGTATATGAGAGACACCTATTTAGGCTCATGAAACAAGAACCTGAAGAAAAGTTTGAAAAGTTTTTGGTTCGCTTGAGAAAGCAGGCAGATAAATGTGTGTTTAAGGACAAAGAAGTAAGAGAAGAAAGTCTCATAGATCAAATTGTGGAAAAGTGCTCATCAGTGGAGCTTAGACGGAAAATTTTAAAGGCAGGTGACAGTTTCACTTTACAAGATATTATTATAGAGGCAAATGCATTGGAGTGTGTCAATCGACAGCTAGAAGAGTTTGATCCCTAAAAAACATCAAACACAATTAATAAAATATCTTCAACTGCAAACAAAGCTCAAAAAACTTTTCAAAGCGAGCGAAATAACAGGCAACCTTGCTCTAGATGTGGAAGTCTTAAGCATAAGTACAATGATTCAAAGTGCCCAGCTCTCAAAGTAAAATGTCATAAATGTGGTAAAACAGGTCATTTTATGAAACACTGCCTAAGTACAATAAATAAAAGAACATTACCTCAAAGTACACATGAAGCTGGACCTTCGAAAAAATCAAAAATTGAAACTGAGAAAGTAAATAGTGTCGGTGATAAAATAGAATACATCTTCCACATTGACGATGACTGTTTGATAAAGTGCTCACTAGGAGAAGTTGAAGTAGAGTTGTTAATCGATTCTGGTAGCAAATGCAACTTGATGACTGAGAAAACATGGGAGCGTGTTAAAACAGCAAATATCAAAGTTTTCGAACAAAATAGATCACCAGATAAAGTCTTTCTTCCTTATGGTAGCAATCAACCGTTAGTAGTTCTAGGATCGTTTAAAACTAATGTGAACATCGCAAATAAAAATGAAATTGCTACTTTTTATGTCATCAAAGACGGAACAAAGGACATTTTAGGAAAAGACACGTCTCTTCTATTGGGACTGCTACGAATTGGGCTACAGGAGAGTTCCAATTCCACTAGAAGATAAAGTCAATCAGAAAATTGACGAGCTGATCCATGCCGATATCATCGAAGAAGTTAGAGAACCGTCGAGGTGGGTATCCCTAATCGTACCAGTATTGAAAGACAGTGGGGATGTACGTATTTGCATCGATATGAGAAGAGCTAATGCAGCCATAGTCCGTGAAAATCATCCATTGCCAACAATGGATCAATTACTACCTAAATTTAGAAAAGCCAAAATATTTTCCCGTATCGACACTAAAGATGCGTTCCACCAGATTGAGATTCATCCAGACTCACGGCACATTACTACATTCATCACTAGCAAAGGCATGTATCGATACAAAAGACTTATGTTTGGTATCTCTTGTGCACCTGAAATATTCCAGAAAACCTTAGAAAGAATCCTCTTGGGATGTGAAGGTACAGTCAATTTTATAGACGACATCATTGTATTCGGAGCAAATGAGGAAGAACATGATCGTCGACTTCAGCACACACTGAAAGCCTTAAAGGAAAATAACATCCTTTTGAATGAATCTAAGTGTGTCTACAAAACACGAAAAATTCAATTCCTTGGCCACGAACTGTCTGCAGAAGGTGCTCGACCTTTAGATAAGTATTTAAAATCCATCATGAATTTCCGAGCTACAACCTCTGTAGAGGAGTTGCAAAGTTTTTTGGGACTTGTTAACTATGTCGGAAAATGGATCCCCAATCTAGCTACTCTTACGGAACCATTGAGGCAGTTACTGCGTATGAAAGTAAGTAAAGCAGCATTAATTTCCAAATTTTGGTGTAAAGAACAAGATTGTGCCTTCCAAAAGCTTAAAAAGTGTTTAAGCAACATTGAGACTCTGGGCTATTATGATCCAGCAGTTAAAACACAAGTGATCGCAGATGCCAGTCCGGTTGGATTAGGGGCCGTCATGATTCAAGTAGATTAAAATGGTCCCCGAATAGTTGCCTATGGGAACAAAAGTTTATCTGACTGTGAAAAAAGATATTGTCAAACTGAGAAGGAGGCTTTAGCCATTGTCTGGGTAGTTGAACATTTTCAAATTTACCTCTATGGCAAGGAATTTGAATTAGTTAGTGACCATAAACCATTAGAAGTGATCTTTGGTCCAAACTCTAAACCATGTGCTAGGATTGAAAGGTGGGTGCTAAGATTGCAATCATTTCGTTATAAGTTATATACAGGCCCGGAAAGTCAAATATTGCTGACCCACTATCCCGACTTTGTGTTGATACTAATGCTGATGATTTTGGATATACAAACTACGTGAACCAGATAGCACAATAAGCGACACCAACAGCAGTATCTTTATATGATATTGAAAATAGCTCTGCCAATGATGCTGAAATATTAAAGGTAAGAAATGGTCTTTACCAGCAGACTTGGGATCCTTCTGTCAAGACCTACAAGTTGTTTGAGACTGAACTATGTTTCCATGACAACATTTTGTTAAGAGGTAACAAAATCGTAATACCGGAAAATTTGCGTCATCGAGTACTACAGGCAGCTCATGAGGGACACCCAGGTATAGTTGCCATGAAACAAAGACTGCGAACAAAGGTATGGTGGCCAAAAATTGATAACGACGCCGAAAAAATGGTAAGAAACTGTACAAGTTGCACCGTAGTATCAGCACCTAACCCTCCGAATCCGATGAAACGCCGAGAACTTCCAAGTGAGCCTTGGGTGGACGTAGCTATGGATCTTCTTGGACCTTTACCATCAGGTGATTACATATTTGTTTTAGTTGATTACTACAACCGGTACAAGGAACTGAAAATTCTACGAACTATTACATCTGCTGAAATAATAAAACACCTAAAAGAAATTTTTTTACGTCTGGGTTTCCCAATTTCCGTGACAGCTGACAACGGTAGGCAGTTTACTAGTGAGGATTTAAGGTCATACCTGGGTGAGTGTAGCATAAAATTATTGATAACGAATCTGGAGACGTTGAAGTACGTAATGACGAATCCGGACAGGAATTACGTAGAAATATTGTTCATTTGAAAAAAATTGGGGGAGAATGGAGGGTAGCTAGTAAGGAAAATTCTTTGGTCAATGAAGATTCTTTGGTCAATGACAAATCTGAAAGTGATGGTGATTTTCACGGACGTAGTTCTGCAGAAGATGTATAATTAAAACACAAAGGTTAATTATTATTCCATATTTACTTATAAGTAGAAGATTCAAAAGATAAAACGCATTTCTTTTGATCAAAACATTACATTTATTTTAGGGTAGACGTAAGTTTCAATAAGGCTTATAATTTTGCATGATTAGAAGTATTGAGTAAGATAATTGGAACAGTCTACAAGTATTAGGTATTGAAGTGTACAAGTACTAAAAGGTTAAGCTTAATTTTATAAGTATTCATTATTTCTAATGTTAATACTAAACTAAATTGAAAACAAAGGAAGGGATGTAGTATATACAGAAATATATTAGAATTAAATCTTGTAATTACCGGTTGATTTCCATATTATTATATAGTTACGTTTATAATATTAGATCTTCACCTGGCGCTGACATACCACTTTTCCCCCTACTGCCGTAACCTATAAATACGCTTTCTCGCCTACAGAGTGGCAATCGTACGTCAGCCTCCACGCCGAACAGATGTCTACTGGAATCCGTGTTACAGTGTTTCTGTGTATACGTGTGCAGTGAATAAATTACGTAATCAGTGTAGTAGTGTCTTTCTATTTGCTACAAAACCCATCCAGGTAATGACCGTGCTTCAGGTCGCTTAACCTGCGTGATCGACCCAAACACGCAAGTTGCACTGAGCTGTGACCGCTTCTACCTCAACCTCTGTCTATCTATACCTAATCACCTACCTGTCCCCATACAATAGCGTGTTTGGACCCTCATACGTCTTGCGTTTTTTTTTTTTAATTTTCTTCCTGTTAGTGTGTTTAGAGAATCCTACTAATATTATAAACGCGAAAGTTTTTATGAGTGTATGGATGTATGTTTATTACTTTTTCACGCAAAAACTACTGAACAGATCTAGCTGAAATTCGGAAGGTAGACAGATTAGGACCTGGATAAACACATAGGCCACTTTTATTCCACGCCCGCGAGCTGCGCACTGCGCACCAACGAAAATTCATAGAAACGTTGTCCACACGGGTGAAGCCGCGGTAAACAGCTACTTTTTTTTATATATTCAAAGTACCTAACATAACATACACCTCAGCGATTTGTAATTCCAACTTTAATCCTCTTTCCAACATCCAAGTTTTCCCCCAAGTCTAAGTCTACGATTAAAGCGTGATCGCCCCAAGCCGGAGCAATGAAATCAGCAGTATTTTCGTTTGATAAAAAGGTTATATTGTACTCGTTTGTATGCGGGAGAGTGCCCACTTGATGTATGTATAACTGCCACTAAATAGAGATATATGCCGCGGGTTCGACCTAGATGGGATGAGCGTGAAAGTGGTGAGTAATGCGGCAAGCGTTACATTACACAGGCTGTGCTTTTGTTTCAACAAGGCCCGACACGAGGTGTTAATTAATGAACAAGACACTGATGTGAAAATAAATACTCAAAAATCAAAAAGTCAAAATAAATGTGAAAGCTTGTATGAATAAATGCTTGTTACTCTTTCACGCAAAAACTACTAAACGTATCTGGCTGAAATTTGCTAGGTAGACAGATTTGAAACTAATTTAACATATAGGCTACTTTTTTCCACACTTTGCGGCTCGCGCACTGCGCACCCTCAAAGACAGTCATAGAAACTATGTTTACGCGATAGGAGCCACTGGCAAAAGCTAGTTAATGGATTACTGTTGTTAAAATAAATAAACGAAATGCTAAATGCAATGGCTAAAAAAAAATTAAAAAACTTTCGGACTTTTATTCAAATCCGATCCCCATCGGCCTATGTATTTGTAGAAAGTACTCTTGAAGTAAAAACTGCATTGGCATTTTTGAGATGGGAAAAATCATTGAACTCGCGACACTGTAATGTAACCGACACCGTACCAGGGAGACTCGAAGGGTCAAAACTTATAAAACTTTAAAACGTTTTCACTTCTGTCGGCACTCCTGGAGTTGTTAGGTTCATCATCATCATATCAGCTCATATACGTCCCCACCGAGGGGCTCGAGCCTACCCTGAATTATGGCAATCGGGCCTTAGACGAACACGCGGGCCCAGTGCGGGTTAGTCGACTTCACACACAACCTGCGAGTTTCTCCGCAGGCGTGTGCAGGTTTCCTCACGATGTTTTCCTTTACCGTAAATAAACTTACTTATGAAATCTAAATTCGAAATCACATTGGTGCGTGGCAGGATTCGAATCACGACCTCCCGGACAGGATGCGGCGGCCCTAGCCGTTACGCCACCGCCGCTCTCGTTAGGTTAGGTTAGGTTATTTTATTTGAAAAAGGATTTTCAGGCTTTTTGGCATTTCACAACAACACGTATTTCTATTTACTTTTTATCTACCAAGAAAGATAAAACGTTGATTTAAAACGTCGTCAATACATCAACATTATTTTGTCAATCTCACCACACCCCTCCCCGGAGGGGGACTCTCTTGAACCAATCGAGGAGCTAGAGATTTCCTCAATTTTGACTGCTACGAAACCCAATTTGCTTGGGGCGACGCAGACGGCTCGTGATTGGTTACAAATTGAAAATATACTCAATTCCCGAACCATGCAGTCGCTTTTCAAAAGTCTACTGAACCGACGAAAAATCTTTAACCGCTATATTCGGTTATTGAATTTGTATTAGACTAGCCTTTAGCTATATGAAACTGAATTTAGTATCCTCCATTTCTACTAAACCCAGATTTTTATCCAAGGTTTTCCTAGGAGCATAGTGGTTAGGCCTTACTCTTTGCGAGTACAAAGTCCAAATTTATGGAGGTCTTATAAGCCCATAATACTACTATTAGAACTTTCAGACCGCTCGCCCATCGACCACCCGCCTTTCAGGGCTCAGACCGAAACAATTTAAAATGCGTAATATTTTGACGAAAATATTTTTTTTATTTGATGTGTATCACCGCATGATACACCTACGTAGGTATATAGTACCAACTAGTAATACTTTACCCATAGTATTGTTACTTTCGAGCCACTGAAAAATTATTGAAGTTTAGATTTTGATTTGAAATGCGTAATATTTTGACAAAAATAATACATATACACACCACATCACACCTACAACTTACACACGTAGTTTTTGTTTCATTACATCTAACTTTGTATGCATGCGACTTTTCATAGGTTATTAATACTTTTTTCTTTAAGGACGTACAAAATATTTGAAGCTGGTAAACTGTCTTTGACTCTCACAGGACAGGCTTCGCCTAGTGTGGGGGTCACAAGTAAACTAATCTTATGTATCTATTTTTGCAAATAAACTTTTTATTCTTATTACTATTCTATTCTATTTTGATTTTAAATGCGTAATATTTTTACAAAAATAATTTCTTTATCTGATGTGTATTACATGATACACCTACCTAGGTGCATAGTACCTGCTAGTAATACTATACCAATAGTATTTTTACTTTCGAGCCACTGAAAAATTATTGAAGTTTAGATTTTGATTTGTATCGATTGGGTATAGTATGTGTGCAGGGTCCATTCCGGTATCTGGGTGAGGATAATATTTCTTTAATATGTGTAGACGGTGTTTTTAATTTTTTTTCTTACTTTGATTTTAGGGTTGCCACTATATAAAGCATTTACTGTAATTTTTCCCAAACACGTCACTTACTATTTTTTGGAAATAATTACTTTTTTAAAAAGAATTGTACACGGTTTTACAACTTTGTATGGTTAACTATAATAACTAAATAGTTCGTTAGTCCGAAAAAATCTGATTAAGGAACGTTCTAACAGTCGTGTACCGGCGTAACTAACCGTCTCCGTGGCGTAATGGATAGTCCATTCGCTTTACACCAGGAGGTCGCGGGTTCGATTCCCGGTGGGGTCAACTTGTAAGACTCGGTTTGGTTGGTGGTACGGCATTTTCTAAGCCCGCCTGGCTAGCTACCACCATCTTATCTAAGTCTTGCCGCCAAACATCAGTGTTAACAACATTGATGTGTTCCGGCTTGAAGATAAGATAGCCAGTTCTCCATTGCGTTGGGGAAACTTGGCAAGCCCGCTTCCATCTTCGGCATCATCATCACTTACCATCAGGTGAGATGATGCCAAGGGCTCACCAATTGTGAATAAAGAAAAAAAAGCGATGTGTTATTTTTTCTCAAAAAAGGCTCTTGGTTTTAATGAAACTGTGTAATTTTCTAGAAATTAATAAGGCTTACTACACTAGGTAGTTTATTACAACCTCAATTCAGTACCACCTATACAAATCCAGGTTTGTGTGCATTTTTATCAAGACTTATTTTGTGGTACTGAGAGTAAAATGATTCTTTTGTTTTTAATTTATATATGAGCGACTATGAAGGCTACGTAAAAAAGTATACAAAAAGCATTTTTTTTTAAATTCATAATTGGCAAGCCTTTGGCATCATCTCACCTGATGGTAAGTGATGATGACGCCGAAGATAGAAACGGGCTTACCAAGATTTCCCAACGCAATGGAGAACTGGCTATCTTATCTGCAAACTGGAACACATCAATGTTGTTAACACTGATGTTAGGCGGCAAGACTTAGATAAGACGGTGGTAGATAGCCAGATGGGCTTAGAAAATGCCCTAACACTAACGAAACCGAGTCTTACGAGTTGACCCCACTGGGAATCGAACCCGCGACCTACTAGTGTGAAGCTAATGGGTGGGTTAAAGGCTTTGGAGAAATAAATATATGACTGCTTAATTTATTTCTCCAATACTACTTTCTGAGATTAGAAACACATAATAAAAGGACGTCTGTTTAGTTAATTTTACCATTATTTCCGTATAAGGAATAATGTATAGACAAAACATATTTTTTGTTATACTGGTATTTGGCGGTGCACAAAAGTGATTTCGACAATAAACGAGTATGTATAGTAGAAAATATTTATTTTGTAATTTATTTAAGAAAATGTCGAGTGGAATTGTCCACGGTAAGGTGATGACTTTACGATGGAACATGGCTTGTTAATGGCACTCGAAGCAAAGCGGACTCCACTCCACTTTTGTGCACCGCCAAATATCAGTATAACAAAAAATATATTTTGCCTATACATTATTCCTACTTACAAGATGGTGTTCAGAAATACAGAATACGTTTTTGATGTAGGCATTGCATGCATGTATGAAACTGAACAAATTGTTTTCTACAACTTTACTTAAATCGTAAAAAAAAAAACAAATTTTTGTACAACTCGATCCGCTGCAGATTTTTTAGATTTGTATGGGAAGACTAACTTTCTGAGATTTGAGTATGGATTTCTTGGCATAAGTCGTTCATCTTCATAAATAGAAGCTCCCTAGTAAATGGATTTTATATCACCTATCACCCTATTTATCTCCTGGATTCCTGGATCCTAACATACTGTTTTCCTTTGAAAATCGCAAAGCTTGAATATTTTTACAAAATTCATAAAAAAACATTATTCAGAACCACTATCGACTAAAGATAAGACCCGATAACAGACTTATGTACCTAATTTTACTTTAACTTGGATCCTAACATCCTGTTTTTCTTTGAAAATCTCAAAACATGAAAAATATTACAAAATTCAAAAAATCATTATTTAGAACCGCAATCGGCAAAAGCTAAGACTCGATGACACACACGAATACCAAATTTAACTTTTACTTTAATTTGGATCCTAACATCCTGTTTTCCTTTGAAAATCGCAAAACTTGAAGATTTTTACAAAATTCAATAAAGCATTGTTCAGAACCGCAATCGGCTAAAGATAAGACCCTATGACAGACACAAGTGCCTAATTTAACTTTAACTTGGATCCTAACATCCTGTTTTCCTTTGAAAATCGTAAAACATGAAGGTTTTTTTACAAAATTCAAGAACACATTATCCAGAACCGCTATCGGCTAAAGATAAGAACCGATGAAAGACACAAATACCTAATTTAACTTTTGGGACAGCCCCGCCACCGCGACCGCATCGCCACGGGGAATCCGTATGCGACAGAAAATTGTTTCCTCGATTCAAATGCAAAATGCGAAAACGAAATGGAGAAGACTTAAAATTTCAAATAAAAGTTGAAAGAAAATGCATTAAATTAAAGATAAGTTACAATATCTGAATGAGTTTAATTCTTTGAATAAATATACTCTTACATAACATAATTGTGACATTATAATGTGTCCTTATGATATAACTTTTTTTTGTATGCCGAGTTGGGAACCTTCTGAAGTTGGAAATACGCCAAGGAAGCCACTGGATACGGGCAGCGCTAGACCGGTCGTTGTGGAAATCTTTAATGAATAATAATAATAATTTATACCTTTTATTGCATATCAAAGAAGCTTTACAGAAACTTAATTTAAATATGTACAGTGCAAATGCGGCCTTATCGCTTTTAGCGATTTCTTCCAGGCAACTTTAAGGTAACCGGTAGGAGTTGGTAGGTAAAAGGCTAAGTGAGGGTGGCTGCAGATTTTTTTTTTTAACGAAATTATACATATATACTTATATAAATTTATAAAATACAAATCAAAACAAATAAATATTATATAAATAAAAATAAACATAAACATCCTTGTGGGAGGCCTTTGTCCAACAGTGGACGTTTTTCAGCTAATATGATGATGTTGAAACGTGTGACATTTCTATTTTATTACTGTCCTTCTCTTGTTTGTAAACTGACAGTTCACACTTTAAATGTCTGGATTGTTATTTAAAATTTCTACCGCGTTCAGAATGATCATTGTCAAATTGTAGCTCTGTAGGAGCCTATCGTCCGTTTCTCACCTTACTACCAGACCTTACTACCAGTAGTAAACGGGGCAAACTTTATTACCCACCTTACAACCAACGCTTGCAGTAGTAAGGTCGGGGTTTTTTATTCACCCTCCTTACTACCAGGTAACCCGACTCTAATCTCCTTACATTTACTGTCAGTAAACGACCTATAAATATAAAGTTACATCAACGCGCCTTGGACATGACGCGTTGCTAATTAAATCTGCCTACCCACGCTGTAAATGCAAATTCGTGTGAATTTGCTACAGCGTTATCTTGATTTAACGGTTGGAATGCTATCAGAAAATTACCTGGAAATTGCTTATTGGAAATAGGTTCTAATTTAACCGATCAATATGTTTGTCTGTTTGAAAGTAATCTTCATTTATCTATAGGACGTTACAAAATTTAAGTACGAGCCGTTACTGAGGCTTCTGTTTATTACTTGTACTAGCTGTTTCCCGCAACTTCACCCGCGTGGACAACGTTTCTATGACT
Source organism: Coleophora flavipennella (assembly GCA_947284805.1). NCBI lineage: Eukaryota > Metazoa > Arthropoda > Insecta > Lepidoptera > Coleophoridae > Coleophora > Coleophora flavipennella. Next base: position 2,732,424 of record OX369275.1, read on the forward strand.
TTTCGAGGGTGCGCAGTGTGCGAGCCGCAAGCGGCTCGCGAGCGTAAAAAAAGTAGCCTATGTGTTATACCAGGTCCTAATCTGTCTACCTACCAAATTTCAGCCAGATCCGTTCAGTAGTTTTTGCGTGAAGAAGTAACAAACCTACACACTCACGCACTCACAAACTTTCACCTTTATAATATTAGTAGGAAGTAGGATGTATGTATGTATGTTTCTTTAGCTGAGCTTGTAGCCTTAACAAATTAACAGATTTTGTAGTGTGAGGGTTAATATTTTTATGTGTTCGGGTTCTTAATTTTTATTAAATTTGTAACTATCATTATTATCATATAACTACTATACTTACAGTCACTATCTGACATTAATGTAATATCCCGATCCACCCCAATCTTTTGTACTTACACAAAGAGTCGTATTTCTCAAAACCCCTTAGCGCTCTTTGCTCAAAACTACAATAATACCGGAAATATAAAGTAAAAAAATAGAAATCATCTTTCAGGTGACACGATGACGCAAATTTTATATCTATCCTCCATTCAGAAAACGTGAAAGCGTTGAATACTTACGATATCGTCACGAATCTACATATGTAATAACGCGTCGCTTTCTATTCACAGTATTGAAGAGGAAGGAAGTATTTTCCAGTCAAGTAGCGCCGTTTTTCTTATTTGTGTAGGTACTTGTAATGCTGCGCGGTCTTCTGCAGCAGACCTGGCTCCGCACGTGTTGACTTCTGATTCGGCCAGCCAGTTGACGGTGACTAAGATGGTGACGCAAGTCCTGGACAGCTCTGCGTTTCATGAGTTGTGACCATCATCGTTATCTCGTAAACTATTAGTACTAGAGAGCTATTATTTGGCATGAGTATACATATTAGTTACGCCGACAAAGTGGTATGTATACGATAAAATCTTGAATTTTTTTTTTCTAGGGTACCTCTCTCATATATAAACTTTCGTTACGTGTCCCTCCCCCCCCCCCCCACCAGCTATCTCTTACCGTGTGGCATAATTAACCGTGCTATCCAAGGGATAGACGGCGGTTGCCTGGTGTTGCACTTAGCATCACCCGCGCTCACGTGTAGGGCATTTAGATTTACATCTACAGACTGTGCAACTAAACCGCTATTTCAGGACATTAAAAAAAGAGGAAGTAGCAAGACATATTATAACAATTTAAAGGGAAAACTATCACCGCTAAGTAGGCTTTTTAGTTTAGTAGTAATAGACGACTAACTTAAGGTATAAAGTTGGTTTTTTTTTTCAAGCGACTTCCAAAAAGGAGGAGGTTCTCAATTCGTCTGTATGTTTTTTTTTTTTTTTTTATGTTTGTTACCTCAGAACTTTTGACTGGGTGAACCGATTTTTATGATTCTTTTTTTATTTAAAAGCTAGTGCTTCCCGTGTGGTCCCATATAAATTTTATCAAAATCAGTGTAGTACTTTACTAGAAAATTGACAAAAACCAAAAATAATAATGCAAAAATGTACTAATTTGTTGCGATGGAAGTCGGTTTTTTAACGTGTTTAGCGTTTTCAATTATTAAAGTTCATCTTTTCCATATAAAATGTTCTATTACCAAGTATTATTTCAAGTATAATTTTGTTTTTATAAATATTCATTTCGTTTTTGAAAAGACTACGCAACCCTTATCCACTTGGCCGGGTTTTATTATGTTGGTTAGGTTGCAGTATAAAGCAAAAAAGACCCTTAAAAACACATTTCTTACATTTTCCTATTATTTCTTCTTCACCATTTCCATAATGATAATGATTGATGGAATTCCGCACTGAATCATGTTCGCCAACAATAAATAATTGGTAGAACTCAAGTCTATAAAAAATCCTAAATCATTCCTTTCAAAACAAAATTAAATATCTGTGTCGTGAATGAAGAATCCTTTTTCTTGAATAATTTATTTGAGTTTGCGTGTACCATCCTCGACTGCATCATCACTTACCATGAGGTGAGTTGCAGTCAAACGCACACAAATTTTTAATAAAAAAATAATAATAATAAGAAAATTGATATTTTTTTCCCCGGGAAAGGTTTTGCCACTACGTTTTTAGCACGTGGATTGATAAAATGAATAACAATTACTACAATAACAATACTAAAATCATTTTTCGATTTAGTTATCGGTCTGTGACATATTAAGCGTTAAAGTGCCAATTTTTGTTAGAGTCGAGAGTTGTCGTCGCCCAGCTAAACCGCTATTAAAGGACTTCTAAACAAAAACGGGTGGGGCTGTGTCGGGGCACACGGCCGTTGGTTTTAACGTGAATACGTCTCGTAACGGGTAATATGTAGTTTCTTTATAAAATATTATTATTATTAATATTATTATCTGCGTAATTTCAACCGTCCCAGCTGCAGATGTACTGGCACCGTCGTTGATCCGCTCGGCCGCATTCATTACTTTACGTTGCCGGCACTGCTTGACTCGATCATATGGTGTTTTATTGGTACCATTCTATTGCTGTTGAGATGCCCTTTCCAACCGTATACGATCTCTGTATTTCGATTTGGCTTTTCGACGCGTATAGGCCAACATTATATATTTTTTGATATTATTTTTTTATTTAAACACCTTATTATAATCACAATTACAATTTTACACTAATGTTTTATATATAATCGATAGATTTTGACGAGAGCTGACGATTGAAACTTGAATGAACGTCGTAGCTTCACCGAGTCGAAAGTTATACTAAATGGAAATCTCGATACGCAGCAAAATGACCTTCAAAATGGCGGGGCTGCCCCCTCCCCCGCGCGCGATGTGTTACAGTCCTTACTTAGCGTAATAAATTCTTTGATTCTTTAGCTATCAAGTGGTGTAAACGAAATTTGGATGGAAATGATAGATATGTAGCTACAACACTAAACTGTATCCCCCGATTTTGTTATCATTCGTTTTTTTGGATTGCATCCCTATGGAGGTAATTTTAAAGACGTATTCACGTCAAAAATTGTAAATAGTAGGACAAATAATCAATTTAAAAGGAAAACTATCACGGCCAAGTATATAGACTTTCTTAACCAACTTAAAATATGCAGTTGGATTTGAAAAAAGTTCTGATTTTCCTTAAAAAATGTTCTATATTACCAACTGCAAATATAGTTTGGTTTTTTTAAAATATATACATTTGTTTTTTGAAAAGACTACGGAACACTTCTTTGCGCGAGTCCGACTCGCACTTGGCCGGTTTTTTGTTTGCAAATTCACTATGGGACTTACGGAAAAGGTTTTTCAGTATGATGGATGAGTAGAAGCTCCAGTTAACGGCTCCTGCACCAATTTTTTTTACAACCTGTATAACCCGTTTATTTTTTCTGTTTTTATTTACCGTAATTTAGGGTTCCAGGTTCAAGGTATTTATTCAAAACAGGTGCAAATTACACTCTTTCTGATAGTCATAAAATAATAATAACATAATGTCATTTGTGAAAAATCAAGAAATAAACAATAATAAGTTAATAACGTCAAAATCAAATCCCTGAAATAAACCAGAATATGTCATTAGAATATGAAAACAATATGACACAAAAACTTATACATAGAAATCATTGAATGTCATTTAATGCCTTGGCTACTTAACGCGAGAGTCAGCCATCGCTCCCATCAACTATATAAGAGGGTTTATTACGTACTTCAGAAACTTAACAACTTTCGCAAGGAAATACCTTTTTATTACACTGTGTACAGTAAACTATGTTTTGAAATCATTAATATTAAAGTATTAAGCTTTGTTTGGAACTGACAACATCGGGGTTCCAAGACAGGCTTCGTTCCTACTTGACCCCATTTCTCCGTTCTCCCCACACGTAGTAGGTACACATGTGTGCCCCAAGTCAGCGACTTGCTCCTCCATTGTAAACCTTAATATTTAATTTACCTTAAATCCATTTACATAAACGATACAAATGTATATTTAAGCACGCCTTGTTCATTCAAGTATGCGACAATCCGGCAATGTAATTTCGTTTAGGCGCCAACTCGACTCGTGACGAACAGGCTTACATTACGGATGTATTCATCGGCGCAATCAAGCAAATGCTGACATTTTCTTAAACATAAATTCTTGTAAAATAATTCCAAAGTAAGGTTTTTATTTTTCGTAAATTAAATCTCTTTCAGTTGACGATTTGAGTCTCTTTCTTATTTTGTGCCCAAAGGGTGTCAACAAGACCCGCCTAATACTACGTAGGTTGTTTGTACTCTTTGCTATTTTGTGCCCAAAGGGTGTCAACAAGACCCGCCTATTACTACGTAGGTTGTTTGTGTTCTTTGCTATTTTGTGCCCAAAGGGTGTCAACAAGACCCGCCTATTACTACGTAGGTTGTTTGTGTTCTTTGCTATTTTGTGCCCAAAGGGTGTCAACAAGACCCGCCTATTACTACGTAGGTTGTTTGTACTCTTTGCTATTTTGTGCCCAAAGGGTGTAAACAAGACCCGCCTATTACTACGTAGGTTGTTTGTACTCTTTGCTATTTTGTGCCCAAAGGGTGTAAACAAGACCCGCCTATTACTACGTAGGTTGTTTGTACTCTTTGCTATTTTGTGCCCAAAGGGTGTAAACAAGACCCGCCTATTACTACGTAGGTTGTTTGTGTTCTTTGCTATTTTGTGCCCAAAGGGTGTCAACAAGACCCGCCTATTACTACGTAGGTTGTTTGTGTTCTTTGCTATTTTGTGCCCAAAGGGTGTCAACAAGACCCGCCTATTACTACGTAGGTTGTTTGTGTTCTTTGCTATTTTGTGCCCAAAGGGTGTCAACAAGACCCGCCTATTACTACGTAGGTTGTTTGTGTTCTTTGCTATTTTGTGCCCAAAGGGTGTCAACAAGACCCGCCTATTACTACGTAGGTTGTTTGTACTCTTTGCTATTTTGTGCCCAAAGGGTGTAAACAAGACCCGCCTATTACTACGTAGGTTGTTTGTACTCTTTGCTATTTTGTGCCCAAAGGGTGTAAACAAGACCCGCCTATTACTACGTAGGTTGTTTGTACTCTTTGCTATTTTGTGCCCAAAGGGTGTAAACAAGACCCGCCTATTACTACGTAGGTTGTTTGTGTTCTTTGCTATTTTGTGCCCAAAGGGTGTCAACAAGACCCGCCTATTACTACGTAGGTTGTTTGTGTTCTTTGCTATTTTGTGCCCAAAGGGTGTCAACAAGACCCGCCTATTACTACGTAGGTTGTTTGTGTTCTTTGCTATTTTGTGCCCAAAGGGTGTCAACAAGACCCGCCTATTACTACGTAGGTTGTTTGTGTTCTTTGCTATTTTGTGCCCAAAGGGTGTCAACAAGACCCGCCTATTACTACGTAGGTTGTTTGTGTTCTTTGCTATTTTGTGCCCAAAGGGTGTCAACAAGACCCGCCTATTACTACGTAGGTTGTTTGTACTCTTTGCTATTTTGTGCCCAAAGGGTGTAAACAAGACCCGCCTAATACTACGTAGGTTGTTTGTACTCTTTGCTATTTTGTGCCCAAAGGGTGTAAACAAGACCCGCCTATTACTACGTAGGTTGTTTGTGTTCTTTGCTATTTTGTGCCCAAAGGGTGTCAACAAGACCCGCCTATTACTACGTAGGTTGTTTGTATTCTTTGCTATTTTGTGCCCAAAGGGTGTAAACAGGACCCGCCTAATACTACGTAGGTTGTTTGTACTCTTTGCTATTAGTAAACAAGACCCGCTTTTACTACGTAGGTTGTTTGTATTCTTTGCTATTTTGTGCCCAAAGGGTGTAAACAGGACCCGCCTATTACTACGTAGGTTGTTTGTATTCTTTGCTATTTTGTGCCCAAAGGGTGTAAACAGGACCCGCCTATTACTACGTAGGTTGTTTGTATTCTTTGCTATTTTGTGCCCAAAGGGTGTAAACAGGACCCGCCTAATACTACGTAGGTTGTTTGTACTCTTTGCTATTAGTAAACAAGACCCGCTTTTACTACGTAGGTTGTTTGTATTCTTTGCTATTTTGTGCCCAAAGGGTGTAAACAGGACCCGCCTATTACTACGTAGGTTGTTTGTATTCTTTGCTATTTTGTGCCCAAAGGGTGTAAACAAGACCCGCCTATTACTACGTAGGTTGTTTGTATTCTTTGCTATTTTGTGCCCAAAGGGTGTAAACAGGACCCGCCTATTACTACGTAAGTTGTTTGTACTCTTTGCTATTTTGTGCCCAAAGGGTGTAAACAAGACCCGCTTTTACTACGTAGGTTGTTTGTATTCTTTGCTATTTTGTGCCCAAAGGGTGTAAACAGGACCCGCCTATTACTACGTAGGTTGTTTGTATTCTTTGCTATTTTGTGCCCAAAGGGTGTAAACAAGACCCGCCTATTACTACGTAGGTTGTTTGTATTCTTTGCTATTTTGTGCCCAAAGGGTGTAAACAGGACCCGCCTATTACTACGTAAGTTGTTTGTACTCTTTGCTATTTTGTGCCCAAAGGGTGTAAACAAGACCCGCTTTTACTACGTAGGTTGTTTGTATTCTTTGCTATTGTGTGCCCAAAGGGTGTAAACAGGACCCGCCTATTACTACGTAAGTTGTTTGTACTCTTTGCTATTTTGTGCCCAAAGGGTGTAAACAAGACCCGCTTTTACTACGTAGGTTGTTTGTATTCTTTGCTATTTTGTGCCCAAAGGGTGTAAACAAGACCCGCCTATTACTACGTAGGTTGTTTGTATTCTTTGCTATTTTGTGCCCAAAGGGTGTAAACAGGACCCGCCTATTACTACGTAAGTTGTTTGTACTCTTTGCTATTTTGTGCCCAAAGGGTGTAAACAGGACCCGCCTATTACTACGTAGGTTGTTTGTATTCTTTGCTATTTTGTGCCCAAAGGGTGTAAACAAGACCCGCCTATTACTACGTAGGTTGTTTGTATTCTTTGCTATTTTGTGCCCAAAGGGTGTAAACAAGACCCGCCTATTACTACGTAGGTTGTTTGTATTCTTTGCTATTTTGTGCCCAAAGGGTGTAAACAAGACCCGCCTATTACTACGTAATTTGTTTGTGTTCTTTGCTATTTTGTGCCCAAAGGGTGTAAACAAGACCCGCCTATTACTACGTAGGTTGTTTGTATTCTTTGCTATTTTGTGCCCAAAGAGTGTAAACAGGACCCGCCTATTACTACGTAATTTGTTTGTATTCTTTGCTATTTTGTGCCCAAAGGGTGTAAACAAGACCCGCCTATTACTACGTAGGTTGTTTGTATTCTTTGCTATTTTGTGCCCAAAGGGTGTAAACAGGACTCGCCTATTACTACGTAGGTTGTTTGTATTCTTTGCTATTTTGTGCCCAAAGGGTGTAAACAGGACCCGCCTATTACTACGTAGGTTGTTTGTATTCTTTGCTATTTTGTGCCCAAAGGGTGTAAACAAGACCCGCCTATTACTACGTAGGTTGTTTGTATTCTTTGCTATTTTGTGCCCAAAGGGTGTAAACAAGACCCGCCTATTACTACGTAGGTTGTATGTATTCTTTGCTATTTTGTGCCCAAAGGGTGTAAACAGGACTCGCCTATTACTACGTAGGTTGTTTGTATTCTTTGCTATTTTGTGCCCAAAGGGTGTAAACAGGACCCGCCTATTACTACGTAGGTTGTTTGTATTCTTTGCTATTTTGTGCCCAAAGGGTGTCAACAAGACCCGCCTATTACTACGTAGGTTGTTTGTATTCTTTGCTATTTTGTGCCCAAAGGGTGTCAACAAGACCCGCCTATTACTACGTAGGTTGTTTGTACTCTTTGCTATTTTGTGCCCAAAGGGTGTCAACAATACCCGCCTATTACAACGTAGGTTGTTTGTATTCTTTGCTATTTTGTGCCCAAAGGGTGTCAACAAGACCCGCCTATTACTACGTAGGTTGTTTGTATTCTTTGCTATTTTGTGCCCAAAGGGTGTAAACAAGACCCGCCTATTACTACGTAGGTTGTTTGTATTCTTTGCTATTTTGTGCCCAAAGGGTGTAAACAGGACTCGCCTATTACTACGTAGGTTGTTTGTATTCTTTGCTATTTTGTGCCCAAAGGGTGTCAACAAGACCCGCCTATTACTACGTAGGTTGTTTGTACTCTTTGCTATTTTGTGCCCAAAGGGTGTCAACAATACCCGCCTATTACTACGTAGGTTGTTTGTATTCTTTGCTATTTTGTGCCCAAAGGGTGTCAACAAGACCCGCCTATTACTACGTAGGTTGTTTGTACTCTTTGCTATTTTGTGCCCAAAGGGTGTCAACAAGACCCGCCTATTACTACGTAGGTTGTTTGTACTCTTTGCTATTTTGTGCCCAAAGGGTGTCAACAATACCCGCCTATTACTACGTAGGTTGTTTGTATTCTTTGCTATTTTGTGCCCAAAGGGTGTCAACAAGACCCGCCTATTACTACGTAGGTTGTTTGTATTCTTTGCTATTCTGTGCCCAAAGGGTGTCAACAAGGTTGTTTGTGTTCTTTGCTATTTTGTGCCCAAAGGGTGTCAACAAGACCCGCCTATTACTACGTAGGTTGTTTGTACTCTTTGCTATTTTGTGCCCAAAGGGTGTCAACAATACCCGCCTATTACTACGTAGGTTGTTTGTATTCTTTGCTATTTTGTGCCCAAAGGGTGTCAACAAGACCCGCCTATAACTACGTAGGTTGTTTGTATTCTTTGCTATTCTGTGCCCAAAGGGTGTCAACAAGGTTGTTTGTGTTCTTTGCTATTTTGTGCCCAAAGGGTGTCAACAAGACCCGCCTATTACTACGTAGGTTGTTTGTATTCTTTGCTATTCTGTGCCCAAAGGGTGTCAACAAGGTTGTTTGTGTTCTTTGCTATTTTGTGCCCAAAGTGTGTCAACAAGACCCGCCTATTACTACGTAGGTTGTTTGTACTCTTTGCTATTTTGTGCCCAAAGGGTGTCAACAATACCCGCCTATTACTACGTAGGTTGTTTGTATTCTTTGCTATTTTGTGCCCAAAGGGTGTCAACAAGACCCGCCTATTACTACGTAGGTTGTTTGTATTCTTTGCTATTCTGTGCCCAAAGGGTGTCAACAAGGTTGTTTGTGTTCTTTGCTATTTTGTGCCCAAAGGGTGTCAACAAGACCCGCCTATTACTACGTAGGTTGTTTGTATTCTTTGCTATTCTGTGCCCAAAGGGTGTCAACAAGGTTGTTTGTGTTCTTTGCTATTTTGTGCCCAAAGGGTGTCAACAAGACCCGCCTATTACTACGTAGGTTGTTTGTGTTCTTTGCTATTTTGTGCCCAAAGGGTGTCAACAAGACCCGCCTATTACTACGTAGGTTGTTTGTGTTCTTTGCTATTTTGTGCCCAAAGGGTGTCAACAAGACCCGCCTGTTACTACGTAGGTTGTTTGTACTCTTTGCTATTTTGTGCCCAAAGGGTGTCAACAATACCCGCCTATTACTACGTAGGTTGTTTGTATTCTTTGCTATTTTGTGCCCAAAGGGTGTCAACAAGACCCGCCTGTTACTACGTAGGTTGTTTGTACTCTTTGCTATTTTGTGCCCAAAGGGTGTCAACAAGACCCGCCTGTTACTACGTAGGTTGTTTGTACTCTTTGCTATTTTGTGCCCAAAGGGTGTCAACAAGACCCGCCTATTACTACGTAGGTTGTTTGTATTCTTTGCTATTCTGTGCCCAAAGGGTGTCAACAAGGTTGTTTGTATTCTTTGCTATTTTGTGCCCAAAGGGTGTAAACAAGGTTGTTTGTGTTCTTTGCTATTTTGTGCCCAAAGGGTGTCAACAAGACCCGCCTATTACTACGTAGGTTGTTTGTATTCTTTGCTATTCTGTGCCCAAAGGGTGTCAACAAGGTTGTTTGTGTTCTTTGCTATTTTGTGCCCAAAGTGTGTCAACAAGACCCGCCTATTACTACGTAGGTTGTTTGTACTCTTTGCTATTTTGTGCCCAAAGGGTGTCAACAATACCCGCCTATTACTACGTAGGTTGTTTGTATTCTTTGCTATTTTGTGCCCAAAGGGTGTCAACAAGACCCGCCTATAACTACGTAGGTTGTTTGTATTCTTTGCTATTCTGTGCCCAAAGGGTGTCAACAAGGTTGTTTGTGTTCTTTGCTATTTTGTGCCCAAAGGGTGTCAACAAGACCCGCCTATTACTACGTAGGTTGTTTGTATTCTTTGCTATTCTGTGCCCAAAGGGTGTCAACAAGGTTGTTTGTGTTCTTTGCTATTTTGTGCCCAAAGTGTGTCAACAAGACCCGCCTATTACTACGTAGGTTGTTTGTACTCTTTGCTATTTTGTGCCCAAAGGGTGTCAACAATACCCGCCTATTACTACGTAGGTTGTTTGTATTCTTTGCTATTTTGTGCCCAAAGGGTGTCAACAAGACCCGCCTATTACTACGTAGGTTGTTTGTATTCTTTGCTATTCTGTGCCCAAAGGGTGTCAACAAGGTTGTTTGTGTTCTTTGCTATTTTGTGCCCAAAGGGTGTCAACAAGACCCGCCTATTACTACGTAGGTTGTTTGTATTCTTTGCTATTCTGTGCCCAAAGGGTGTCAACAAGGTTGTTTGTGTTCTTTGCTATTTTGTGCCCAAAGGGTGTCAACAAGACCCGCCTATTACTACGTAGGTTGTTTGTGTTCTTTGCTATTTTGTGCCCAAAGGGTGTCAACAAGACCCGCCTATTACTACGTAGGTTGTTTGTGTTCTTTGCTATTTTGTGCCCAAAGGGTGTCAACAAGACCCGCCTGTTACTACGTAGGTTGTTTGTACTCTTTGCTATTTTGTGCCCAAAGGGTGTCAACAATACCCGCCTATTACTACGTAGGTTGTTTGTATTCTTTGCTATTTTGTGCCCAAAGGGTGTCAACAAGACCCGCCTGTTACTACGTAGGTTGTTTGTACTCTTTGCTATTTTGTGCCCAAAGGGTGTCAACAAGACCCGCCTGTTACTACGTAGGTTGTTTGTACTCTTTGCTATTTTGTGCCCAAAGGGTGTCAACAAGACCCGCCTATTACTACGTAGGTTGTTTGTATTCTTTGCTATTCTGTGCCCAAAGGGTGTCAACAAGGTTGTTTGTATTCTTTGCTATTTTGTGCCCAAAGGGTGTAAACAAGACCCGCCTATTACTACGTAGGTTGTTTGTATTCTTTGCTATTTTGTGCCCAAAGGGTGTAAACAGGACTCGCCTATTACTACGTAGGTTGTTTGTATTCTTTGCTATTTTGTGCCCAAAGGGTGTAAACAGGACCCGCCTATTACTACGTAGGTTGTTTGTATTCTTTGCTATTTTGTGCCCAAAGGGTGTCAACAAGACCCGCCTATTACTACGTAGGTTGTTTGTATTCTTTGCTATTTTGTGCCCAAAGGGTGTCAACAAGACCCGCCTATTACTACGTAGGTTGTTTGTATTCTTTGCTATTTTGTGCCCAAAGGGTGTCAACAAGACCCGCCTATTACTACGTAGGTTGTTTGTATTCTTTGCTATTCTGTGCCCAAAGGGTGTCAACAAGGTTGTTTGTATTCTTTGCTATTTTGTGCCCAAAGGGTGTAAACAGGACTCGCCTATTACTACGTAGGTTGTTTGTATTCTTTGCTATTTTGTGCCCAAAGGGTGTAAACAGGACCCGCCTATTACTACGTAAGTTGTTTGTACTCTTTGCTATTTTGTGCCCAAAGGGTGTAAACAAGACCCGCTTTTACTACGTAGGTTGTTTGTATTCTTTGCTATTTTGTGCCCAAAGGGTGTAAACAAGACCCGCCTATTACTACGTAGGTTGTTTGTATTCTTTGCTATTTTGTGCCCAAAGGGTGTAAACAGGACCCGCCTATTACTACGTAAGTTGTTTGTACTCTTTGCTATTTTGTGCCCAAAGGGTGTAAACAGGACCCGCCTATTACTACGTAGGTTGTTTGTATTCTTTGCTATTTTGTGCCCAAAGGGTGTAAACAAGACCCGCCTATTACTACGTAGGTTGTTTGTATTCTTTGCTATTTTGTGCCCAAAGGGTGTAAACAAGACCCGCCTATTACTACGTAGGTTGTTTGTATTCTTTGCTATTTTGTGCCCAAAGGGTGTAAAAAAGACCCGCCTATTACTACGTAATTTGTTTGTATTCTTTGCTATTTTGTGCCCAAAGGGTGTAAACAAGACCCGCCTATTACTACGTAGGTTGTTTGTATTCTTTGCTATTTTGTGCCCAAAGAGTGTAAACAGGACCCGCCTATTACTACGTAATTTGTTTGTATTCTTTGCTATTTTGTGCCCAAAGGGTGTAAACAAGACCCGCCTATTACTACGTAGGTTGTTTGTATTCTTTGCTATTTTGTGCCCAAAGGGTGTAAACAGGACTCGCCTATTACTACGTAGGTTGTTTGTATTCTTTGCTATTTTGTGCCCAAAGGGTGTAAACAGGACCCGCCTATTACTACGTAGGTTGTTTGTATTCTTTGCTATTTTGTGCCCAAAGGGTGTCAACAAGACCCGCCTATTACTACGTAGGTTGTTTGTATTCTTTGCTATTTTGTGCCCAAAGGGTGTAAACAAGACCCGCCTATTACTACGTAGGTTGTTTGTATTCTTTGCTATTTTGTGCCCAAAGGGTGTAAACAGGACTCGCCTATTACTACGTAGGTTGTTTGTATTCTTTGCTATTTTGTGCCCAAAGGGTGTAAACAGGACCCGCCTATTACTACGTAGGTTGTTTGTATTCTTTGCTATTTTGTGCCCAAAGGGTGTCAACAAGACCCGCCTATTACTACGTAGGTTGTTTGTATTCTTTGCTATTTTGTGCCCAAAGGGTGTCAACAAGACCCGCCTATTACTACGTAGGTTGTTTGTACTCTTTGCTATTTTGTGCCCAAAGGGTGTCAACAATACCCGCCTATTACTACGTAGGTTGTTTGTATTCTTTGCTATTTTGTGCCCAAAGGGTGTCAACAAGACCCGCCTATTACTACGTAGGTTGTTTGTATTCTTTGCTATTCTGTGCCCAAAGGGTGTCAACAAGGTTGTTTGTATTCTTTGCTATTTTGTGCCCAAAGGGTGTAAACAGGACTCGCCTATTACTACGTAGGTTGTTTGTATTCTTTGCTATTTTGTGCCCAAAGGGTGTAAACAGGACCCGCCTATTACTACGTAGGTTGTTTGTATTCTTTGCTATTTTGTGCCCAAAGGGTGTCAACAAGACCCGCCTATTACTACGTAGGTTGTTTGTATTCTTTGCTATTTTGTGCCCAAAGGGTGTCAACAAGACCCGCCTATTACTACGTAGGTTGTTTGTACTCTTTGCTATTTTGTGCCCAAAGGGTGTCAACAATACCCGCCTATTACTACGTAGGTTGTTTGTATTCTTTGCTATTTTGTGCCCAAAGGGTGTCAACAAGACCCGCCTATTACTACGTAGGTTGTTTGTATTCTTTGCTATTTTGTGCCCAAAGGGTGTAAACAAGACCCGCCTATTACTACGTAGGTTGTTTGTATTCTTTGCTATTTTGTGCCCAAAGGGTGTAAACAGGACTCGCCTATTACTACGTAGGTTGTTTGTATTCTTTGCTATTTTGTGCCCAAAGGGTGTAAACAGGACCCGCCTATTACTACGTAGGTTGTTTGTATTCTTTGCTATTTTGTGCCCAAAGGGTGTCAACAAGACCCGCCTATTACTACGTAGGTTGTTTGTATTCTTTGCTATTTTGTGCCCAAAGGGTGTCAACAAGACCCGCCTATTACTACGTAGGTTGTTTGTACTCTTTGCTATTTTGTGCCCAAAGGGTGTCAACAATACCCGCCTATTACTACGTAGGTTGTTTGTATTCTTTGCTATTTTGTGCCCAAAGGGTGTCAACAAGACCCGCCTATTACTACGTAGGTTGTTTGTATTCTTTGCTATTCTGTGCCCAAAGGGTGTCAACAAGGTTGTTTGTGTTCTTTGCTATTTTGTGCTCAAAGGGTGTCAACAAGACCCGCCTATTACTACGTAGGTTGTTTGTACTCTTTGCTATTTTGTGCCCAAAGGGTGTCAACAATACCCGCCTATTACTACGTAGGTTGTTTGTATTCTTTGCTATTTTGTGCCCAAAGGGTGTCAACAAGACCCGCCTGTTACTACGTAGGTTGTTTGTACTCTTTGCTATTTTGTGCCCAAAGGGTGTCAACAAGACCCGCCTATTACTACGTAGGTTGTTTGTGTTCTTTGCTATTTTGTGCCCAAAGGGTGTCAACAAGACCCGCCTGTTACTACGTAGGTTGTTTGTACTCTTTGCTATTTTGTGCCCAAAGGGTGTCAACAATACCCGCCTATTACTACGTAGGTTGTTTGTATTCTTTGCTATTTTGTGCCCAAAGGGTGTCAACAAGACCCGCCTGTTACTACGTAGGTTGTTTGTACTCTTTGCTATTTTGTGCCCAAAGGGTGTCAACAAGACCCGCCTGTTACTACGTAGGTTGTTTGTACTCTTTGCTATTTTGTGCCCAAAGGGTGTCAACAAGACCCGCCTATTACTACGTAGGTTGTTTGTATTCTTTGCTATTCTGTGCCCAAAGGGTGTCAACAAGGTTGTTTGTATTCTTTGCTATTTTGTGCCCAAAGGGTGTAAACAAGACCCGCCTATTACTACGTAGGTTGTTTGTATTCTTTGCTATTTTGTGCCCAAAGGGTGTAAACAGGACTCGCCTATTACTACGTAGGTTGTTTGTATTCTTTGCTATTTTGTGCCCAAAGGGTGTAAACAGGACCCGCCTATTACTACGTAGGTTGTTTGTATTCTTTGCTATTTTGTGCCCAAAGGGTGTCAACAAGACCCGCCTATTACTACGTAGGTTGTTTGTATTCTTTGCTATTTTGTGCCCAAAGGGTGTCAACAAGACCCGCCTATTACTACGTAGGTTGTTTGTACTCTTTGCTATTTTGTGCCCAAAGGGTGTCAACAATACCCGCCTATTACTACGTAGGTTGTTTGTATTCTTTGCTATTTTGTGCCCAAAGGGTGTCAACAAGACCCGCCTATTACTACGTAGGTTGTTTGTATTCTTTGCTATTCTGTGCCCAAAGGGTGTCAACAAGGTTGTTTGTATTCTTTGCTATTTTGTGCCCAAAGGGTGTAAACAGGACTCGCCTATTACTACGTAGGTTGTTTGTATTCTTTGCTATTTTGTGCCCAAAGGGTGTAAACAGGACCCGCCTATTACTACGTAAGTTGTTTGTACTCTTTGCTATTTTGTGCCCAAAGGGTGTAAACAAGACCCGCTTTTACTACGTAGGTTGTTTGTATTCTTTGCTATTTTGTGCCCAAAGGGTGTAAACAAGACCCGCCTATTACTACGTAGGTTGTTTGTATTCTTTGCTATTTTGTGCCCAAAGGGTGTAAACAGGACCCGCCTATTACTTCGTAAGTTGTTTGTACTCTTTGCTATTTTGTGCCCAAAGGGTGTAAACAGGACCCGCCTATTACTACGTAGGTTGTTTGTATTCTTTGCTATTTTGTGCCCAAAGGGTGTAAACAAGACCCGCCTATTACTACGTAGGTTGTTTGTATTCTTTGCTATTTTGTGCCCAAAGGGTGTAAACAAGACCCGCCTATTACTACGTAGGTTGTTTGTATTCTTTGCTATTTTGTGCCCAAAGGGTGTAAACAAGACCCGCCTATTACTACGTAATTTGTTTGTATTCTTTGCTATTTTGTGCCCAAAGGGTGTAAACAAGACCCGCCTATTACTACGTAGGTTGTTTGTATTCTTTGCTATTTTGTGCCCAAAGAGTGTAAACAGGACCCGCCTATTACTACGTAATTTGTTTGTATTCTTTGCTATTTTGTGCCCAAAGGGTGTAAACAAGACCCGCCTATTACTACGTAGGTTGTTTGTATTCTTTGCTATTTTGTGCCCAAAGGGTGTAAACAGGACTCGCCTATTACTACGTAGGTTGTTTGTATTCTTTGCTATTTTGTGCCCAAAGGGTGTAAACAGGACCCGCCTATTACTACGTAGGTTGTTTGTATTCTTTGCTATTTTGTGCCCAAAGGGTGTCAACAAGACCCGCCTATTACTACGTAGGTTGTTTGTATTCTTTGCTATTTTGTGCCCAAAGGGTGTAAACAAGACCCGCCTATTACTACGTAGGTTGTTTGTATTCTTTGCTATTTTGTGCCCAAAGGGTGTAAACAGGACTCGCCTATTACTACGTAGGTTGTTTGTATTCTTTGCTATTTTGTGCCCAAAGGGTGTAAACAGGACCCGCCTATTACTACGTAGGTTGTTTGTATTCTTTGCTATTTTGTGCCCAAAGGGTGTCAACAAGACCCGCCTATTACTACGTAGGTTGTTTGTATTCTTTGCTATTTTGTGCCCAAAGGGTGTCAACAAGACCCGCCTATTACTACGTAGGTTGTTTGTACTCTTTGCTATTTTGTGCCCAAAGGGTGTCAACAATACCCGCCTATTACTACGTAGGTTGTTTGTATTCTTTGCTATTTTGTGCCCAAAGGGTGTCAACAAGACCCGCCTATTACTACGTAGGTTGTTTGTATTCTTTGCTATTTTGTGCCCAAAGGGTGTAAACAAGACCCGCCTATTACTACGTAGGTTGTTTGTATTCTTTGCTATTTTGTGCCCAAAGGGTGTAAACAGGACTCGCCTATTACTACGTAGGTTGTTTGTATTCTTTGCTATTTTGTGCCCAAAGGGTGTAAACAGGACCCGCCTATTACTACGTAGGTTGTTTGTATTCTTTGCTATTTTGTGCCCAAAGGGTGTCAACAAGACCCGCCTATTACTACGTAGGTTGTTTGTATTCTTTGCTATTTTGTGCCCAAAGGGTGTCAACAAGACCCGCCTATTACTACGTAGGTTGTTTGTACTCTTTGCTATTTTGTGCCCAAAGGGTGTCAACAATACCCGCCTATTACTACGTAGGTTGTTTGTATTCTTTGCTATTTTGTGCCCAAAGGGTGTCAACAAGACCCGCCTATTACTACGTAGGTTGTTTGTATTCTTTGCTATTTTGTGCCCAAAGGGTGTAAACAAGACCCGCCTATTACTACGTAGGTTGTTTGTATTCTTTGCTATTTTGTGCCCAAAGGGTGTAAACAGGACTCGCCTATTACTACGTAGGTTGTTTGTATTCTTTGCTATTTTGTGCCCAAAGGGTGTAAACAGGACCCGCCTATTACTACGTAGGTTGTTTGTATTCTTTGCTATTTTGTGCCCAAAGGGTGTCAACAAGACCCGCCTATTACTACGTAGGTTGTTTGTATTCTTTGCTATTTTGTGCCCAAAGGGTGTCAACAAGACCCGCCTATTACTACGTAGGTTGTTTGTACTCTTTGCTATTTTGTGCCCAAAGGGTGTCAACAATACCCGCCTATTACTACGTAGGTTGTTTGTATTCTTTGCTATTTTGTGCCCAAAGGGTGTCAACAAGACCCGCCTATTACTACGTAGGTTGTTTGTATTCTTTGCTATTCTGTGCCCAAAGGGTGTCAACAAGGTTGTTTGTGTTCTTTGCTATTTTGTGCTCAAAGGGTGTCAACAAGACCCGCCTATTACTACGTAGGTTGTTTGTACTCTTTGCTATTTTGTGCCCAAAGGGTGTCAACAATACCCGCCTATTACTACGTAGGTTGTTTGTATTCTTTGCTATTTTGTGCCCAAAGGGTGTCAACAAGACCCGCCTATTACTACGTAGGTTGTTTGTATTCTTTGCTATTCTGTGCCCAAAGGGTGTCAACAAGGTTGTTTGTGTTCTTTGCTATTTTGTGCCCAAAGGGTGTCAACAAGACCCGCCTATTACTACGTAGGTTGTTTGTATTCTTTGCTATTCTGTGCCCAAAGGGTGTCAACAAGGTTGTTTGTGTTCTTTGCTATTTTGTGCCCAAAGGGTGTCAACAAGACCCGCCTATTACTACGTAGGTTGTTTGTATTCTTTGCTATTCTGTGCCCAAAGGGTGTCAACAAGGTTGTTTGTGTTCTTTGCTATTTTGTGCCCAAAGGGTGTCAACAAGACCCGCCTATTACTACGTAGGTTGTTTGTGTTCTTTGCTATTTTGTGCCCAAAGGGTGTCAACAAGACCCGCCTATTACTACGTAGGTTGTTTGTGTTCTTTGCTATTTTGTGCCCAAAGGGTGTCAACAAGACCCGCCTGTTACTACGTAGGTTGTTTGTACTCTTTGCTATTTTGTGCCCAAAGGGTGTCAACAATACCCGCCTATTACTACGTAGGTTGTTTGTATTCTTTGCTATTTTGTGCCCAAAGGGTGTCAACAAGACCCGCCTGTTACTACGTAGGTTGTTTGTACTCTTTGCTATTTTGTGCCCAAAGGGTGTCAACAAGACCCGCCTGTTACTACGTAGGTTGTTTGTACTCTTTGCTATTTTGTGCCCAAAGGGTGTCAACAAGACCCGCCTATTACTACCACAGATTACTAATTAGTTACTTACTACGTAGGTTGTTTGTACTCTTTGCTATTACTAAATCAACACCGTCTGTCTGTTCGTTTGTACTATCTGTAAAGGGTATATTTTGAACCGAGATTCAATAGATACTATACTAGGAGGTAACGACAAATTTGTTAACGATAACGTAAATGGATAAACTTAGGTTAGAGGATAAATGCACCCTCTGATGTTAAATATGTCGGTCTGCCTGCGCAAAGTGGTTGCGTTATGTACTTATATCGCCCGGAAAATTAGTTATCGTGACCAGAAAAAAAACGAAAAGGGAAATGGCTGAGTAAGATATAAAATGAAAGTACTAGTTGTACTCATGACCCCTGCCGGAGCACCAAAGCAGGAAGTTGGAATCCGCCATTTCTAGTTTTGGCTTTTCGGCAGGAGGGTTGGATCCTGGTTCAGAACTCTCGCTATTTCTACTACTAACGGGCGTGTCTCCATAACGCAACCGAATATTTGATCAGTTTTTGCATAATTGTCATTGTTCATTTTATATCGTACGCAGCCATTTCCCTTATCGTTTTTTTTTTGTCACGATAGCTAGTTTTTGAGTCGCTATAGGTACATAACGCAACCACTTTGCGCAGGCAGACCGACATATTTAACATCAGAGGTGTTCGTGCTCGATATAGTGGCGTACAGTGCAAAAAGACTTGTTATCTGTGGTGTGCATTAGATTTTACTTTCTCTTTGCCTTCTTGATATGACCGCTACCCACCGCGTCCAAAGTCGTTTTATAATTTAATAAACCAGTAAAAATACAGTTCTTGTTCACAATCATTACGTAGCTAGATTTTCCTACATTTTAATTAGGACGCTAGCAGTACAAACAGAGGGTTGCTATTTATCCTCTCAAAAGCTTATCCATTTCCGTTATCGTTACCAAATTTGTCATGATCTTCTAGTCTACACATCCATTAAAAGTTTTCACGGAATACGTACTATGCTTTGAGGATACATTCAGAATGTATAACTCAAAGGTACTGTGTTATTTAATGGATTTCCTAAAGATAAAAACCAGCCAAGTGCGCAAAAAGGGTTCCGTAGACTTTAAAAAAAATCAAGATAAATGTTAAAAAACAAAATAACATTTGCAGTTGGTAATAGAAGATTATATGTGGAAAATCTATGAGCTTGTTACAAATCCAACTGCACATCGTAAGTTGGTCGACTATTACTCCTAAATTAATCAGAATCAGAATCAGAATCAGAGTTTTTATTGTTGATTAAGGTACAAAGATCTTAAAGTAACATAAAGTTTCACATAATCTGCCTAAAGAGGCATACAATACCTTTCAGCTTACACAAAAAAAATACATAAAAAATAGAAAAAAAATATTAAAAATTGCATAATACCTTTAAATTTTAAATTATTAATGTCAAATGTTGTGCTCAAGAACATAAATTTAATGTATAATGTCGAACTTAAATAAATCAAATAATTTCACAATATGTCATCATTTAAATATTCGTACATGTCATAGTATGTCTTTTCTAGTAACAGTTCACGTAACTTGTTTTTAAAACTCGTAATGTCGTCAAACTCACGGATTTCCCGAGGTACTTTATTATATATTTTAGGACCTGTAAATACACTTTTGTGGAGCAGGGCTGTGTTACATGGAACTGTGCAAAGAGTGTTACCATGCCTTTGAGATTTTAAAGTCTTAAATAGATGCAAATTAGATTTCACAAATACAGCTACTTCGTAGATAAACATACAAGGAAAAGTTAACAGTTTTAGTCTTTTGAAATGAGGTCTGCAGCTGTCAGTTCGATAAATGTTACAAATTGATCTTATACATCTTTTTTGAGCCTTAAATATTAATTCCCTACCAGTTGCGTTTCCCCAAAATATTATCCCATATCTCAGAGTGGATGCGACATAACCATGGTATGCAGTCAGCAAGGCTTCATGGTTTACCACTTTACTCAGCATATAAAGAGCGTATGAGTGTCTATTAAGTTTATTGCAAACTTTCTCAATTTGTGTACTCCAGCTCATATTGCTGTCTATGTAAAGCCCTAAAAATTTTGTTACAGAAGCTGTTGCTATTGTTGTATCCTGATACATAATTTTGAAATTAGTTTTATTGGCTGGTCTTTGTTCAAATTTCATTATTTTTGTCTTACCTAGATTAATATTTAAATTGCTAATTTGCAGCCAGTTAATTAAGCATTTAATATTTTCATTTATGTCGGTTTCTAAATTATCAGAACTGTCATATATAACTGTACTGTCGTCAGCGAAGAGTACCATGGGGAATTGAGATGCTTTAGGGAAATCATTAATGTAAACTAGGAACAGTAAAGGCCCCAACACGCTGCCTTGTGGTACTCCATATTGGACATTTCTAAGCTTTGATGTGAATTCTTCATTTGTCTTATTTTTAAAATTTATTCTGTTGATTTGTGTTTTTTGCTGTCCATCTGTAAGGTATGATGATATTAGATTTAAAATGTTTCCCCTTACACCATATGTATTTAATTTTGATAAAAGAATGCTATGGTCCACGAAGTCGAAGGCTTTTGTCATATCCATGTATAAAGCTAATACTGGTTTACTTTTATCCATTTGTACTAAAATTCTACATAAGAAGTCGTATATTGCCTTATTTATTGTTTTATTTTTTCGAAATCCTTTCTGCTCGTCTACAAAAATTCGAAAATATTCAAAGTAGTCATTTAACCGAGAATATATGACCTTTTCCAAGATTTTTGAAAATATAGATATCAAAGCTACTGGCCTATAGTTAGTTATTGTGTGCGTATCTCCTTTTTTGAATAGTGGTTTGATGACTGTTAATTTTAATGCATTTGGGAAAACACCACTTTCTATAAATAAATTCATCAAATAGCTTAGAACAGGAGCAATGACTGGAGATGAATACTTTATTACCTTTGTATTCTAACGTACACCACTTAAGAAGGCCTACTTAGCCATATAGTTTTTCTTTAAAATTTATTATATGTCCTGCTATAAAAAGTTTTTTCCGATATCCTGAAATAGCGGTTTAGCGGGACACTTAACAATAACAAAAATTTCCACTTTAAAGCTTAATATTTTGCAAACCTATCCCTGTATCGAAAAGTTGTTTAAGTAAACTCTCAAAAGTTATAATTAACCTTGTTGACTTCAGAACCCTAAAAAGGGTGTTAAGTGGTGTACGTTAGTCCTTTTTTCACGTCGCAACGGAGCAACGGATAAACATGATTTTGTGCACATACATAAAACATTATTATTATTTTTTTAGTTATTTCAAACAAAAGACATCAACGGGAGCGGTAGAATAATCCCATTTTTACATTATGTTCGGAATTCTTAACGCGATTACGACTTACACTTACTGATTTTTATTTATTTTGTTTTACTTTAGGTTTAGTACTGCAATTACACCAAGTTTCACGTTTGTATATATTACTGTTTTTACGATAGATAAAAAATGAAAAACAAACAAAAAAACGTTTCGAATAGTGGAACCCTTTAATTATTTATTTAACTACATTTTTATTATTTTTCAAAAAGACATATTTATTATATTTATTTATTATCACGGTTCAAAAGATAAAGCCTTTTCAATGTATGACAGCAGATGGACGGACGGATAGCGTAGGCATAGTAATAACAACAAAGAATATTAATTTTACAACCTACAGAGTAAAATGACTCGTTGCCACCCTTAAGGCATGGAACCCTAATTTTAATTGTAACTGTAAGGACGGGCTGACTACCGCAACCAGGTCTTTCATGCGCCCATTTTTCGTGGTTGGCCGGCATCACTGCCAGCCCAGCTCCTCCAGGAAGCCCAGTAGCCCCCGCAGGTTGCCGACGACTTCTGGGAGTGTCCTCAGGTCTCCGAGATGCTGGGCCCTGTGCGCCGCCACCTCTCTGCAGTCCAGGAGGATGTGGGCGGCTGTCTCCTCGGCCGCCATGCACGCGCGGCACGGCGGGCTGTCTGTTATCTCCAGGGTAAAAAGATGTTAGTTAAACTGACCGTAAATTTTGAGACACCTAATTTTAGGCTGCGCAGTTCACTTCAAATACAAATATACATACATAGATACATTCTCTGCGTGATCGAATCAGAAACGAGGAGATCCGCAAGAGAACCAAAGTAACCGACATAGCTCACAGAATCGCTAAAATGAAGTGGCAGTGGGCAGGGTACATAGCTCGTAGAACAGATGGCCGATGGGGCAGTAAAGTTCTCGAGTGGCGACCGCGCACCGGAAAACGTAGCGTAGGCAGGCCTCCCACGCGGTGGACCGGTGACCTGGTGAAGATCGCGGGAAGCCGATGGATGCGGCCAGCGCAGGACCGGTCGTCGTGGAAATCCTTGGGGGAGGCCTTTGTCCAGCAGTGGACGATTTGTGGCTGATATGATGATACATACATAGCCTTTAAGATACATAACTCTTCCTGTTGGCTTTGCGCTAATCAAGTTAAAAAACCCGGTAAAATGCAAGTCAGAACCGCACACAAAGGGTTCCGTACCATTATACTAGATGGCGCTAGTACAAAGGGTTCTGTAGTATCATACTAGATGGCGCTAGTTCCATGTTGAAAAAAAACACGATTTTTTGTATGAAAACCCCTTTTTATTTTTTCACTTTCTAGTTTTTAGTATTTGTCTTTATAGCGGCAACAGAAATACATCATTTGTGAAAATTTCAACTATCTAGTTATCACGGTTCATGAAAATATACAGCCTGGTGACAGACGGACAGGCAGACAGGCAGACAGACGGACAGCGAAGTCATAGTAATAGGGTCCCGTTTTTACCCTAAAAAGGAGAATCGTCACGGTTTAAACCACAATCTAAGTATAACATAATTAATAATTTGGTAGGTAGAGACACTAAGCGAGTGGAATCGAAAGTTAAAGTTTAATATTAAGATAAATATAAGATCACTGTTTGTAATAGAAAAGTTAGGTAGTGACTCAAACTATTAGGGAATAAATTGAGAGTACTTTCGGATGCGAACGGCGATTATTCTCGAGAATCTACAAATTTTTCTCAACGTGTCTGGCATTTTCCCAACCGGTTTATATAGATCTACGGCCGTCTCTTATTGTACAGCTTTGGTCGACTGTTTAGTAGATACTTAGAGCTTTGAGCGATAAGACCGCCCAATTGTACCGCTGCAGTACCTATATAAGTTTTTTTTTTATATTGTGTTTGTTTAGTTAAGTTTTTTATAATTTGTTTATATATATTTTTTTAACTAGTGTTTACAATAAAGAGTATTTATCATATAATTTTGGGTTTTAATTTGTTTTAAAAAGAAATGCCCTACAGGTTTAAAGAAAAATAAAAATATTTTGCTTTCTTTCTCTTATCGTGTGGCACAATCAAGCGTGCTTGTAAGGGTTACACGGCGCGGCGGTTGCCTGGTGTTGCACTTAACATCACCGTGATCGCAGTGACATTTTTAGTTTTACATCAACGCGACCTTCATACACATCTGGAATAAGATGTGCAGGTTTTTCTCACGATATTTTCCTTCACTAAGTATATGTACGTAGGATTCGAAAGAATCATTGGTACATTAGCAGTCCGGATTTGAACCTCTGGTTAGGAGGACCGAGTCGTTACCGATTGAACCATCGACCATTTTTGTTGAATAACATGCTGTAAGTTGATGAAGCGTTTGTAGCTCAAGTGTGCCTTGTGGGGTTCCTTCAATCACGCAAATAAACTGACCTTAAGCTCATCCATTATCTGGATGGGTTTAACCTTTTTTTTGTGCTTTGCAAAGCACGTTACACCCTGAGTACCGGTAGCTATCACTTGATGGTAGTCCCGCTTGAATACTTCTGATAGAGGGTTCGTCACTAGCTCTACCATAGGAATCCCGAATTGACCGCCGTGTGTGGAGAATGTAGCCTAACCTTTCTGAGTATAGTAAGAGACCCGTGCCCCAGCAGTGGGGACGTTATGAAGCTACATAGTAAGTAAATAAAAAGTTGCTGTCATATTAGGAGGTCAAGATGCTGCCTCAGGACAGGAAGAGTTTGAAACTTCTACACAAACTCTCAACAGTGTAGCCCTACATAGTTCCTGAGGGTTCTGGAGAAAACTCATTTACACCACCTACCCTCAAAGAAAGTCATGCTAACGAAGTCTACATAGGTGAAGCAGCAGGCAAAAGCCACTAATGTACTTAAACTCCTGAGTGACGTAAAAGAAATTTATTTTCAAAAACCGAATAATTTTCCCTTTGTGTCTTTTACAGCCATATGTATTTTTCTTACCGCTTTTTAACCGCTTTCAAAAAAAAAGAGGAGTTTTCTCAATTCGACCGTACATATTTTTTATCTTTATGTGTGTGTTCGCGCATAACTTCGTCGTTTGTGAATCGATTTTGATTTATTTTTTTTGGTTGGAAAGGAGATATCCTAAGGGTGGTACCATTAAAAGAAACTCAGGATCTGATTATGGCATCCCAGAGAAATTGAGGGGAACCTTTAAAATCGTAGTGGCGACTAGTGCGTTTAAAGTCGGTTTTTTTATTGTTTAAAATTATATCTTTTTAGTAGTAAAATTATATCTCTTTAGGTAGGCGTGAGTGAACACTTAAAGTATTTTTACTCCATATTTTTTTAGTTTTAAAAATAGTAAAACTGAATATCTGACTACATATTTGTTATATTATGAAACAGTGTAAATCTACCTACCAGCAGTTACTTTCCTTTCTAAAGCTGATATCAGCATAGTTCATAACTCCAACCAACATAACCTCAACTAATCACAACAAACATGGAGTCCTTTCGCCAGTCATTGGATGACATGGCTACAATGTTTAAGACCAGAATGGCTCATTTCCAAGATGAGTTACAAAAAGCTGAAAATTCAGCACCGGCAGTTTCCACAACCTCACTTGCTGCTGATTTCACCGCTTTCAAGTCCTTTGTAATGGAGGCTCTGAATGCATTGCAAAAACAGGTGGAACTGCTTACCTCTGAGAATGAGAAACGAGAAATGAGGAGCCGACGTAAGTTTCTACTTGTACATGGCATTCCGGAGGCGTCAAATGAAGATACCATAGAGTCATTTTTAAAAAGTGCAGTGAGCAGTATCAACTCCTGTGTGCTTTCGAGTGACCAGATAAGTCGCTGTCATCGTTTGGGAAAGCCATCCAGCAAGAAACCCAGACCTATTCTGGTTAAGTTTAAGGAGTTAGCTGTGCGCGACCAACTGTGGATGGTGAAGACTGGTCTGAAGGGCTCAGGTGTTACTCTGTCTGAATTTTTAACAAAATCACGACACAGTGTGTTTTTAGCAGCCAGGGAACGCTTCGGTATCAAAAGGTGTTGGACACGGGATGGGTACGTGCTCGTGTTAGGTGACGACGAAACGCGGCATCGGATAACTTCAGTCGCTGAGCTGGAGCTAATCCCTACTTCGGAGAAGGTTCCTGTTTCTGCGAAAGCTACTGCTTCTGCAAAGCCCATCGCATCAGCCACAGGATCTAAGGCCGTTGCCCCACCCGCCAAACCTCATGATAAGCCGCGTCGCGCTAGAAATGTGTGATGGTTAGTTTAATGACTTTATGCAGGTACTCGCGTTTGATTTCTTCATTCCAAATCGTTTACGTTCACATTTTCACAAATTACCCTCTTAGGTTTTATTTTCACTTTTCAGACACTTTATTAACTTTACTCACTGTTTATTTTTTTTATTTTTTTTTGACCGATTTAGACATTAAATTTGTGATTGTGACAGTGACAGCAGATGTATTCTTGGTGCGTTTTATTTGTATAATTCAATGTAAATTAAAATTAGGCTATCTTTGGTAGAACGGCCCCTTGTAAGGATTTAGATTTCGCAAACTTAAGGGCCTGCCCAGTACGTAAAAAATAATGTTTCTTTTAAAATTTGCGTGTCCGTAAATCTATGTGTAACGGCTTATCTATATGCGTGCATACATTGCATACACATACAAACATTCTATTCTTATCTCTTTCTTTTACCTTAAATGTCATCTTTGTTCGGGATTTATATTTTATTATAAAGATTGTTTATCTTTTTATTTAAGTAGCTTATGCTCTGTTTTTTAGTTTGGATGCTAAAGAAGTTATAATTTCATTTCTTGTTCGTTGAGTGCCTGCTTCTTCTTTTTACATTTCGCTTATTTTTAATGATTTCATTTGTTTATATTGACTGCTGGAAGGTGGAGAAATTATTACATTTAAACTCTTTGGGTACTAGCCATTATAATATTAGTATTTATTTGATTAAGATCTATTTATTTATGTTAAATATTAGTATAGATAACCATAACCAAAGTAACTCATACTTTTCCCTTTCATCCGCCGATGAAGATGATGACAGTTTCCATAGCATCCCCGTTTCTCTTACTGATAATTTAGTGTCGACTTTTTCCGACTGTCCCAAAAATTTCAACGTGGTGCATATAAATGCACAGAGTATACCTGCACACTATGCTGATTTTCTGGCTACCTTCGACAACAAAAACATTCACGCTATTCTAGTGTCTGAAACTTTCTTTCACCCATGTCTTCCAACTACCTCCTATTCCCTTCCTGGCTTCATTCTCGTACGTAATGACCGGACCAACACATCCCATGGCGGTGTAGCCATCTATCTCCGTAGTCACATACCATACACTGTGTTAAGTCGGTCACCTCAACCCCCTCCCCCAAATACAGCTGAACATTTATTTCTTGAGCTTACTCTTTCTCATAATAAAATTCTTTTAGGCGTTTACTATAGCCCGTCTCTTAGAATAAACTATTTTCCAGCTTTTGAAAAGCTACTAGAAGATATAGCTACATCCTACTCGCATACTATAATTATGGGTGATTTTAACACGTGTCTGCATAAAAATGATGCCCGTTCCCGTTCTCTCAATAATATTGTCAACGCTTCTAACTTACATATCCTTCCTTCTAAAGCCACTCACTTTTTTCCGGGCTGTGTTCCCTCTCTCTTAGATTTATCAATTGTGTCTTCTCCTAGCAATGTTTTTAAACACGGTCAGTTGACTGCTGATGCGTTCTCATATCATGATTTAATTTACATTTCGTATAAAATTCGCCCCCCTAAACCCCGACCCCGTGTTCTCATGCTGCGAAATTTTGATGGTATGGATATTGAACGTCTCCGTGATGATGCCAGAAAAATTGATTGGACAGTTTTTAACAGGGCTGATACAGTAAATGATCAAATAAATATATTTAACTCCTTACTCATTCAACTCTATGACGTTCACGCCCCCATTCGCGCTGTCAAAGTTAAGCATCTGCCTGCCCCCTGGCTTACTAAGGAAATTAAATCACTTATGGTCAAAAAGAACTACGCCAAGTGTAAGTTTAAAATGGAACCATCAGAAAAAAACAAAAGCAAATACCACCGCCTTAGAAACCGCTGTAACATGATGTGTAGGGATGCTCAAAGACGTCATATCCATCAGTCTGTCGAACAAGGTGACCCTGCCAAAGTTTGGAAATTCCTTCGTTCCTTGGGTGTTGGCAAATCTCGTAGCGACACTACACCTCCTAACGTTAATCTCGATTTGCTGAATAATCATTTTTCTTCATCTTCTGACATTAATAGTAGTATCAAAACACGCACACTTGACTATCTTTCAACTCGTCCTACCCCAAACTACCCTCCTTTTTCTTTCGATCCTTTCTCGGTAGACGAAGTTGAGAAGAACATTCTCGCTATCACTTCTGGTGCCGTCGGTGGTGATAACATTAGTCGTAATATGGTCTTTCCTTTAATTGATATCCTGTCTCCCATCATAACCAAAATCCTAAACACATGTATCTCATCTGGCTCCTTCCCAAATATCTGGAAAGAGGCCCAAATCATCCCTCTCCCTAAGAAGTCCAATCCATCAAGTCTGTCCGATTACCGTCCTATTTCTATTCTCCCTTTCCTTTCCAAAGTCCTTGAACGCCTTATCCACTGCCAACTTAGTCATTTCCTGGTCAAAAATAGTCTTCTGAACCCGTTCCAATCTGGTTTCCGTCCTGGCCATAGTACGAATACTGCACTTATCAAAATCACTGACGACATTAGATTTGGTATGGAGAATCAACAACTCACAGTACTAACTTTGCTGGACTTCAGCAACGCATTTAATACTATTGATCATGACATACTGCTTGGGTTGTTGAGTTCCCTCAACATGTCGCCGCCGGTAATTGATTGGTTCCGCAGTTACCTGCAAGGACGTCGACAACGCATACGCATTGAAGATTCCTTTTCATCTTGGTTATCCACTAGTGCTGGCGTGCCGCAGGGTGGCGTTCTCTCCCCTCTTCTATTCGCTATTTTTATTAATTCTGTTTCCCTTCAGATCTCCTCTTCCTATCATCTATATGCAGATGATCTACAAATTTACACACAGGCACCTTTAGATGACCTTTCATCTGCCATTAAGACTACTAATGCTAATCTTAACGTCATATCAGAGTGGAGCAAATCTTACGGCTTAAAAGTCAATCCAATGAAGACACAATGTATCCTGATTGGCAGTCCGTATTTTGTCTCTAGGATAGATTATTTTAATTTGCCTACTATTACTTTCGACGGTGTAACTGTTCCCTTCAGTACAAAAGTAAAAAATCTAGGAGTTTTCATTGACCAAACCCTGTCTTGGGTCCCCCAGATTGCTGAGGTTAGTAGGAAGATGTTTGCTTCAACCCGTTCTCTCAATCGACTGCGCAATTTTCTTCCAACAGCCACCAAAATTGCTATAGCCCAATCCATTCTTCTTCCCATTCTAGATTACGCTGACACGTGTTATCTTGATCTCAATGTTGATCTCCTAAATAAGCTAGAACGATTACAAAATCTAGCCATTCGGTTTATTTATGGACTGCGCAAATATGACCATGTATCCGAGTACCGAAGGGAGCTACAGTGGCTTTCAGTACGTTGTCGAAGGGACGCCCATTCTCTTGCTCTTCTCTATTCAGTGCTTTTTGACCCTCGTACTCCCTTTTATCTTAAAAACCGTTTCCAATACCTCTCCTCCTCTCATAGTCGACCTCTACGATCTGAAAATTCACTTCGCCTTGTTG